>JAZDUH010000544.1:2502500-4902500 GCA_036419115.1 Scarus forsteni
AAGAGAGAAGAAAATACGGAAAATACGGTAGTTTAACGGCCAAAACAGGAGACTTGACAGCTCTGTGGAGAATGTCAGAGGAACTACGTATACCCCGATCAACATCGGCTGTGAGTACTAACTGACTTTACATGTTTGTTTGGTGTTTTCTTCGTGCTGACTGAGACATGACTTGGTGTAGTGTAAAACAAACACGTTGTGCTGAGGGTTTGGAGTTGAATCAGTCTTCTGGATATAGCGGCTGCGCGCATGCATGTGAGCGGGGGGTGGGGCTAGGCGGAGCCCTGAGGAGATGCTACTTTCAAATTCATGCTAGTTTTCCAAAATCGCCAACCCCAGCTTTGTCTTGTTCCCGAAGTTGAGTATCCAGGCCAGTCCAGCCCTGTCCGACCCGACCACGAAACTAAGGAATAGCATTTATAGATAACCTATTTAGATGCTATAAAACTCATCTTAAAGTGTGTATTTCCATCAGGCATATATCTAAAAGTGAGACTTTTTTGTAATTACTTAGAAACTCCTCATAGTATCTTTAAGCTGCAATTCAATTTGTAAGAACTGTGCTATATAAATAAACTTTAATTGATTACCATATGAAATGAATGGTAACACTTTCTATAAAGCCCACATTTATAATGCATTACAATGCATTCATAATGCCTCATAACTACACTTGTAATACCTGCTTTATGAGGTATGAAGCCCCGACAATCACAATGCATTATGAGGGCATCATACTCATTCATTCATTCATTTATAATAAATTATAATGACGAGCGAGCTCTATCGATGATATCATGTTTTATGCCTGTTGATATAGTGCATCATAAAGCATTAAACAGTAATGTTTTTTGGAGGTGCTTGCAAATTATTAATTGATCATAAACAATGATAATAATGATGATATAATAAATATTTTTTGTTTTTGTTTTTTTTGGTTTCTGCAATGGATCTGGTTTGTTGGGAAGGGGCAGGACTAGTTAAGCTCTTAGTTTCATTCTGTCCCGTCTTAAACGGAGTATTGTGTGACATTATTGTGTTGTACTCACATGTATAAGTTTAGTTGTTGACATATTCAAATGTCTGATGTGCAAACGTTTCATGTTGCCTTGACTAATTGCTGATTGTAATTTTTTTTGTTTTTAGGTTTGATATGAATAAAAAATAACCAAAAATAAAAAAAGAAATGGTTAACTTTACCCTGACTCGTGTAGCCAAACTGTACCATGACAATACATTGATATGTTTCATTAGCATTATTATGATCATGTTTCTAGTTGCAGATGCTTCCTCTCATGTCATGTGCTTTAGAATTCAGCCGAGGTCACCGACGGGAGTTTCCTCCTGGTGTTTTGCTTCTTTTCCATGTTTATCAAAGTGATGAAAACTATTTGTAACCCCCTCTTATCATTCCCTGTTCTGCCGTGTTCCTTCTCTGACCTTGAAAAGAAGAAATGCTTCACATTACTACCTCCTATCACTCCCTCTCCTGCTGCCTGTGCCCCTTTTTTTCCAACATCTTGTCCCCCTCCCCTCTTTAAACTCTTGTATGGAGGCATGACACTCCTTTCATTTGTGAAAGAATATAACACACATGTCACTTAAGAGTCTGTTTCTCACTACTTTGTCAAGAGGAAATTAGAATTTCTCTTACAATCACTATCAGACTGCACAACTAAGGGTGCAAAAATAAAACTACATTATTGCAAGAATGGAGACAAACATGATCAGTAAGTTGCAGGTGAGCAAGAGAAAGTCTGACACTCAGCAGAGAATCAGAGTATTTTAAAGATCTATGTGTGTGTTTGGGAGTTCTCATGGGAATGTGGGTGTGATAAACATAACATACAAAGATTTAGAGACATCTCAGGGACAGTACAGAACCTACTGTTCTTAATTTTAAAGGCAAACTCAAGACCGACCTCTTTAGTCCAAATTTTAGCTGATTATAGTCACTCCTATTTCTTATTCTTATTATTGGGACTTTTATTCTCTGTTAACTGTTTTTCTTTTTACCATCCTACTTTCAGCTGATTTCACGGCACATCTGGTTTAAGGTTATCTCATTTTACCATATTTTTATTCAAATTTTATTATTTTAATTAATTATTTTCCTTCCTTTCCCTGTAGTATTTTATTTATCTAATTTCTTGCGATTTTTTTGAATGTATATTGTGGGCATTTTGTGCCTTTACTGACAGGAGAGACACAGTGGATAGGCTTGTAAAAGGGGGTGAGAGAGTAGGGGAAGACACTCTGCAAACTGGTCACAGGTGGGATTTGAACCTGGACCAGCAGAAGCTAGTACATGGGATGCCTGGTTGCCAACCACTCCACCAAACCAGCACCCTGATTTCTTGTGATTTTTAATAATAATCTAAGTTATAGCTCCTGTGTTTCCTCACTTTTTATTAAAGACAGCTTTTCCACAGTCATATTTTTTCTGTCTTCTGTTTAGAATTTTCTTTTTATGTCTTCGTGTGTTTGATTAATTTAATGTGTGTGTTGTATGTGAATAGTCAGGGTGGGTGGGGCATTTTTTTATTTTGATTGGTGTGAAATTTTCTACTTTTTATGTAATTTGATTTGTTACTTTATTTCATATGTGAAGTAGTTTGTGCTACAAATTTTGAAACAGCCATATGTGGCTATATATGTGATTAATTGACATTAAAATATGTTTCCAAAAAGGGCTAAATATATTAAACACTCATGCAATAGTAAATTCCCACATCAATTCCCTCCTTTTGATTAATAAATAATCCATAAACATATCTGTAGCAGCCAGCCTGTACCTATATTTTTATTTATATTTTTTTATTTGATCCACAATTTGTTTTTACTTTTAGATATTAAGAATAACCATAATAATAAATAACTTTTAATATATAGCACTTTTAAAAACAGATGCTGACAAAGTCTTTTGACAGAAAAAAATAATACAGAAAAAGCAGAACTCTGAGCACAATAAAATCAAAGACAGAAACTTTCAAAAGCTACGTCAGTCCAATTCAGAATTATACACCAAACTCATACAACTATATTACCAAAAGTATTCCCTCACCTGCCTTGACTCTCATATGAACTTAAGTGCCATCCCATTCCTAATCCATAGGGTTCAATTTGACGTCGATCCACCCTTTGAAGCTATAACAGCTTCAACTCTTCTGTGAAGGCTGTCCACAAGGTTTAGAAGTGTTTATGGGAATTTTTGACCATTCTTCCAGAAGAGCATTTGTGAGGTCACACACTGATGTTGGACGAGAAGGCCTGGCTCTCAGTCTCTGCTCTAATTCATCCCAAAGGTGTTCTGTTGGGTTGAGGTCAGGACTCTGTGCAGGCCAGTCAAGTTCATCCACACCAGACTCTATCATCCATGTCTTCATGGACCTGCTTTGTGCTCTGGTGTACAGTCATGTTGGAAGAGGAAGGGGCCAGCTCCAAACTGTTCCCACAAAGTTGGAGCATGGAATTGTCCAAAATGTCTTGGTGTGCTGAAGCATTCAGAGTTCCTTTGACTGGAACTAAGGGGCCAAGCCCAGCTCCTGAAAAACACCCCCACACCATAATCCCCCTCCATCAAACTTTACACTTGGCACAATGCAGTCCAACAAGTATCGTTCTCCTGGCCACTGCCAAACCCAGACTGGTCCATCAGATTGTCAGATGGAAAAGTGTGATTCATCACTCCAGAGAACGTGTCTCCACTGCTGTAGAGTCCAGTGGTGGCGTGCTTTACACCACTGCATCCACACTTTGCATTGCACTTGATGGTGTGAGGCTTGGATGCAGCTGCTCGGCCATGGAAACCCATCCATGAAGCTCTCTTTACTGTTCTTGAGCTAATCTGAAGGCCACATGAAGTTTGGAGGTCTGTAGAGATTGACTCAGCAGAAAGTTGGCGTCCTCTTCTCACTATGCGCCTCAGCATCCGTTGACCCCACTCTGTCAGTTTACATGGTCAACCACTCTGTGGCTGAGTTGCTGTCATGCCCAAACACTTGGAATTATTAGGAGCGAGGAAATTTCACGACTGGATTTGTTGCACAGGTGGCATCCTATCACAGTTCCATGCTGGAATTCACTGAGCTCCTGAGAGCAACCCATTCTTTCACTAATGTTTGTAAAAGCAGTCTGCATGACTAGGTGCTTGATTTTATACACCTGTGGCCAAGGAAGTGACTGGAACACCTGATTCTGATTATTTGGACAGGTGAGCGAATACTTTTGGCAGTAGTGTATTTTAGATGAAGGGCCTATATAATCTGACATTTGTTTTTGCTGATATCAGACAGATATCTGATATCGATATCTGATCGGGACACCTCTAATCTAATCTACAACTAGTACATTACTGGACTGTGAATGGACTTTAAAGACTCATTGTTTATATTGAACAGACATTTAGAAAGAAGAAAAAGTTTCTACCCAGTACAAGAAACTTACCGAGGTTCAGCTTCAACATAACCATTCCACTTTGGATATCTGTTAAAAAAACATACAAACAAAAAGAATGATTAAAACAGACACTCATGAACACACTTAAGTGGTTACTTCTTTAGTCTAACCCTCACAGAAAATGAGTTAATTAAGAGCTAGACAAATTAAATTATGTTTGGGTAAAAAATATCTAAATATTCTAATGAGCTGCTTTTACGTGACCTGTTTAGCATTTTTGCGGAAGTGAAGCTCTTCCTTGATTCTCGCTTTATAGTCATATTGAAATTTGAAATTGTCAGCTGCTTCTTGTGTTTAACTGACTGACTGATGTTTCTTGTTTTTGACATCCTGCATTGTTGGTGTGACCTTTCGACAGACGCCTTCCTAATGACTTCCTGCCATCACCAGTCGGTTCTAACCAAACAAAGTTTTAGTACCTGTTGCCACTTGTTACCCCTCAGAGTGAAACCTTTGCCTAGTTTAGCCTGATCATTAGTTTTTAGGCAAAATAAGCAATGTGACAGGCTCAACCAGCTTCAAAATGCTGTAGAAAAATATTTCTCGCAAAAATGTTGTATTGAATGAAAAAACTGTTTCTCCCAAATATGGTGCTTTTTCGGAGAAAGCACAGAAGTAGGCGAGGTTCACTGCAACACTGTTTAGTAAAGATTCATCAAAGTTAATACAGTTAACAAACAGAAGATGAGATTTGTTAACTAGAAAAGCACGCGGAGCGCGCAGACCTTCCCCAGCACCACAGTCCTGGGCCACCAGTTGCCCACCCCTGATTTAGCATGACCCTCAATGAATGGTGAATAGTCAAATAACGGTCATATGCTGAGACAAACTGACCAATATGGGAAACTAAATGATTGTAATGATTGTCGTTTATTGTAGCAACCTAAAGCTAAAACTTCAGTTAGCATCATGATAGAAGAAAATGTCCATCATACAAGATCATAACAGAGAAATAAACTGACTGTAGTCTGAGGAGTCTGCAGCTATCACGATGAGGGATGCTGACCAGGTGGGAGCTCCAGTCCTGAAAGAACAGAGAAACAAAATCAAGACATCTCACTCCAGCATCAAGACTGCCATCATCTTCATGTTTTCCACTGGAAATCTGTGAAATTTAAATTTTTTCCAGTGATGCAGAAGCTGTTGGGAAAATGTCAATGAAGTAAATGCATCATTAAAACCCTTTATGTTATGTAGGATGTTGTTTTTTCATCTAAATGTTGTAAAATGTTGTGAAGCTAAAGACAGACTAAAGAATTCTCAGATTTCAAGTTTGCTGTGGTCTACTTGACCCCCACATGAACCAGAGAAGAGATGACAATTTGATTTTTAGGACAATCAAGGAAGAAGCAAAGACGTGAAAATGTGATAAAATCTATCTATCTATCTATCTATCTATCTATCTATCTATCTATCTATCTATCTATCTATCTATCTATCTATCTATCTATCTATCTATCTATCTATCAATCAATCAATCAATCAATCAATCATTCAATCAATCAATCAATCAATCTATCTATCTATCTATCTATCTATCTATCTATCAATCTATCTATCTATCTATCTATCTATCTATCTATCTATCTATCTATCAATCAACCTATCTATCTATCTATCTATCTATCAATCAACCTATCTATCTATCTATCTATCTATCTATCTATCTATCTATCTATCTATCTATCTATCTATCTATCTATCTATCTATCAATCAACCTATCAACCTATCTATCTATCTATCTATCTATCTATCTATCTATCTATCTATCTATCTATCTATCTATCTATCTATCTATCAATCAACCTATCTATCTATCTATCTATCTATCTATCTATCTATCTATCTATCTATCTATCTATCTATCTATCTATCTATCAATCAACCTATCTATCTATCTATCTATCTATCAATCAACCTATCTATCTATCTATCTATCTATCAACCTATCTATCTATCTATCTATCTATCTATCTATCTATCAATCAATCAACCTATCTATCTATCTATCTACCTATCAACCTATCTATCTATCTATCTATCTATCTATCTATCTATCTATCTATCTATCTATCTATCTATCTATCTATCTATCTATCTATCTATCTATCTATCTATCAACCTATCTATCTATCTATCTATCTATCTATCTATCTATCTATCTATCTATCTATCTATCTATCTATCTATCTATCTATCTATCTATCTATCTATCAACCTATCTATCTATCTATCTATCTATCTATCTATCTATCTATCTATCAACCTATCTATCTATCTATCTATCTATCTATCTATCTATCTATCTATCAACCTATCTATCTATCTATCTATCTATCTATCTATCTATCTATCTATCTATCTATCTATCTATCTATCTATCTATCTATCTATCTATCTATCTATCTATCAACCTATCTATCTATCTATCTATCTATCTATCTATCTATCTATCTATCTATCTATCTATCAACCTATCTATCTATCTATCTATCTATCTATCTATCTATCTATCTATCTATCTATCTATCTATCTATCTATCTATCTATCTATCTATCTATCTATCTATCTATCTATCTATCTATCTATCTATCTATCTATCTATCTATCTATCTATCTACAGAAGCTGTCCAAAATACCAAAATATATTCTTCAAAGAAGAAAGTAAAGATGTGACAAAGTTATAAAATTAATGAAAAAGTTTAAAGTGAAAGGGAAAAATGATTTCGATAATAGTTATCTAAATTGAGTTCGTACTCTGTGAATGCATTAAATAAAATATTTGTGCATTTGACAAAAAAAATCTTCTTTTGTTCCTGACAGTGCAGCAACTTCTCCTTTGTGCTGAGGTGTTATTAGAGTTTTCCAGATGTTCCTGTAGGTCATCTCAGGAGAAATCTCTCTAGTGCAGACCAGGAAGAAACAAACACACAAGCTGAGACATGAGAGGAAGCAGTGAGGTGAGGTCTCATTGATAACATGGGTCATTCCAAAAGGAACTCATTCTTTGACACAAAACAACTACGTCAGGCTGCTTTCACACCTTAGGTCCAGCAATTTTGGCTTAGTTTAGGGGTGGAAGTGAAGATGCAGACAGATTCTCATCAGGCTTTTTCTTCTTCTTTGGTTTTACGGCGGTTGGCATCCATCATTTTGAAGCATTACCGCCCCATTCAGGCTAGTGACAGAGTTCAGTTTGGAGAGGCAGCGGAATGTTTTTATTATTATATCATTACATGGGAGATTTACGGGAGAATACTATAATCCATTAACTTAATTATAATTAAGGGCTTCTTTCAGTCTCCGCTCTGCTTCATGTCAACAGGTGCAGAGTATTATGGGAAATTCCCTTCGCCCTTTCTTCGACCAAGTGAGGTCCTATGATGGAACTATGACAGAAAAAGATAGTCTATAGCGATGAAATACGGTGAAACATGGCAAATAAATGGTGAAAGTACGGCAAGAACACACTCCAGATTGATACTAATGCTGTTATTTACAACTTTTATACATTATTTACACAGAAAATATTGATAAACCGCCTACAATTCACTCAGGTATGGCCCTCTGAATCCTCTCTCTCTCAGTCTGCTCGTTTACTCGAGGACTTACAGCAGTTTTAATCACGTGCATTTTTGTCTTTCACCGCAGCTTCGTGTTTTAGACAGAGTGACTGTCGTCAATCAGTTTCCCCTCGACGTCCTTGTAAAATCCAAACCTTGACCAGACTTTAGGCTTTGGCCGTTTCGAGTGGGAAAACCTGTAAGAGTCGGAGCGAGGCTGTACTTTCAGAGGCCAAACATCGCAAACTGCTCATGCGCACCTCTGTTTGTGAGAGACGACCGCTTCATCGAGGATTTTCCAGGCAAAGAGCACCATGAGTTATTGGCACAGTGTGGTGATCAAACACGGTATAACTGTAATTTTAATAGGACACGGTAATGATTACTTTGGGAGACCTTACCGCGGTTTACTGTTTACTAGTAACCATTACATCCCCAATTGGGATGAACCCTTAGTGTCCCTTAAATTTCTCCGAGCAGTGTATAATCATTTGAAATGAGTGCATAAAAGGGGAACTGGTAGCTTAAGAAGTGGGAAGTTACATATTCAGAAATACAGTTGTTATAAAATATTCAAACAAATAAGGAACCTTTTCAAATATCTCTTGGTTCACAGTTTCTTAAATAGCAGCTAAATCCCTATGAAATGAGAAGTAACACTTATGTAATAATTCGTCTGAAATAACAAAAGATTCAAGACAAGAACAAGCTGATACAGTGCAACAACCAACAGTTTCCTACTCACCTTCATGTCAGCACATTCTCTTTTACACAGAACACAGGTATGGGGAAAATGTCTTGGTTTGGCCGCAGCAAAGTCAAACTTCATCTCTGGTGTTGGCTGATCCACTGCAGCTGCCACCTCATTCCTTGGCTGTAGCTTCATCTGTATGGGGATGACACCAGAACAGGACGCCATTTTCCCAAACTCTTTGGTCTTCACCACTTGCTCTGTTGGGGAGAGAGCGTTCGTCTTCGGCATCTCTGTCCATTCCCTTGCCTTCTCCTGGATCTGCTTCTGCACCTGTTGCATTGGCTGTCCCTGGATCTGCTGCACTGCCTTTTGAAGCTTCTGCTCCACCTCTGTTCCCCTCTGCTTTGTTTTTTTTGTTTGTTTTTTAAATGTATTCTTTTGGCATTTTGTGCCTTTATTGACAGGAGAGAGACAGTGGATAGGCTTGTGAAAGGGGGTGAGAGAGTAGGGGAAGACACTCTGCAAACTGGTCACAGGCGGGATTCGAACCTGGACCGGCAGAAGCATGTACATGGGGTGCCTGGTTGCTATCCACTCCGCCAAACCAGCACCCCCCCCCTGCTTTGTAATGTCCTGCACAATTGAGCCTGTACTTCGACTTGAATGATTTGTGTCAATGACGGTGTACCTGCCACTAAGCAGCTGGCTAGTATGGCTGAGATGCATGCCATGGAGCTGGTTCGCAGATGGCTGGTTTTCACAGGTTGACTGCCCTTCTACAACCTGTTGATTCAAAGCAGCAGGATTTGAGGTCCCAGAATACAGATCTCTTAAGTTTGTGTCTATCGTTGTCATCGATAAAATGTTCATGATACTGCGGAAAGTCAGGCTTGAGTAGAACTTGTTTGAGTAGACCTTTGATTGTTTTGTCTTATCACTGCTTGGAGGTTCAGGGATTAGATCTGACTTGCCTGTAGCACAGAGACTAGTGGAAGAACTGGCCTCTTCTTCTGAAGAACCGAAGACAGTGATGCTTTTTTGCAGTGGCTCTTGATGGAGACGATGATCAACGTCCATCATATGTGTATTTCCACTCCCACCACCAATTTCTCTGTCACTCTACCCTCCGTGGTCATCTCCAGCCCCTGTCATCTGTTTTCCAGCAAGTCCATGGTCGATCCCTTGACCTGACTGCATGTCAGCGTCTTCAGTTTCCTCTTGACGTATCACTGCCCCATCAGAACATTGTAAACTGTCCGCCTCACTTGCTGTTCTTGCGAGTTGCGGCTCAAGACCGGTTTGTAGTTGAGCTTCTGTTGCTGCCCTCTTTTCATTCTGAAGGCGAAGCTGGTGCAATATCAACGGCAGCTTAGTTCGGGTAATCTGGTCTTCAGGACAGGAGACAAGATATTCCAAATCCTCACTTCCGAGGCCAAAATGCAGAAGGATGTCAGTTGCTTCTTCAGAGGTTAACTTTGGTTTAGAGGGCTCTGAAGAGTCAGAAGGATCATCTGAAGCAAGGAAGTCAAGGTCACCTAACCCTGGAATGATTGGCAGATCAAGTTCTTCTTCAGGGTAGCGTGAACTGCCATCTTTTCCACTTGCAGAGTTCAGCAAAGTAGATGATGTTGACACTGTGCTGTTGCCTGAAGGTGATATATAGTTTTCTGGCTGGTTCAAGGTTATATTGTCCCTTTTCATTTCCACCTCATGTCCAGAGGCTGAGATCATCCTTGTGTCAGGAGAGCACCAGTCCTTTTGTGTGCCGGGTCCCTGGTCCATCGACTGATTCATGGGTGTGCTTGGTAGCCTTCCTTCCTTTCCGGCTCTATCAAGAAGCACATCTTGTGAGCCTTTTAAATCACTGTCTGTCGTGACTTGACTTGAAAACTCTACTTGTCCAGAATTTTCAGGAACAACTGGTGCAGTCTGAGGAGAGTTGCAGGGGAAACCAGCTCCAGGAAAAGAGGAGGACCTCCAAGATTTCCTCTCTGCCTGTATATTGGAGAGTCCTTGATGCTTCAGGCTTGAATTAGGGTTTCCAGAGGAATTTTGCTTCCAGGAGGCACAAGGATCATAATAGGGATGGGACATGTTGATGGTGATCAGGGTTGACTTTAGAGACTTAAAAGGGTGGAAAGTATGTCAAAAGTTCCAGTTTTACTGAGCAGGAGGTTGAGAAGTTGCATCAGTGCTAGCTAGGTCTCCAGGAAAGCCAGCAATGAAAAGGTGCTCTGCCAGCCAGTCTGGAGCATGCTGCCTTGCTGCTCTCAAAATAGAGGGCTCCGAGAGGTAGAAGAAGAGTCCATGAGCTCTGACAGCAATGCAAAGCTGAAAAGTTCAAACACACAAAAAAGGTTATTGTTGGGACTGCTCTCCATCTTTTGCAGGGATAGAATCCACCATCAGTGAGGCTAGGTCTTGACTTGACGAACTTGGTGCATCCTGTTGGAGACACATTAAGTCAAACTACAAAGAGAAGAAGATTAAACCAGAACAATGAACAAAAAAAAGACATTAAGAGAAGAAAGGGTTTTCTGTCAGGAGTTATGTAAACCAGCATTTTAGCTAATTTCAGTCCTTTTTATATAACAGAATTGATAACTGTATTGGCCAAAACAGGTGTTGAAATACCAGCATATTGGATATTGGCAAAACTTCAATATCGTGCATCCCTACTAAAAAGAATGAGCTAAGGCAGGTTTAGCATAATGTTAAAATCAGAGTCCACACTACTTCCAAACACAGTATACATTTCCAAACGTACGTCTATGAATCAGCAGCTTCAAGTTCTCGATGGTAGCATTGCATAAATAAGAAATTATTGCATTTACAAGAGAACTTCAATTCCACTTCAATCCTCTTCAAAAAGATTAAAAATGACCTAATTCTGAATAATAATGATAGTTCTGGATAAAACTTAATTCCAAAGTAAGTGGCTGGTTTATTCTGATTTTTAATTTGAATTAAATAATTCTCTATCATCAAGGCTCATATGTCCCTTGTCGTGTCGAGATAAGGCACAAGACACTAACTGGAACAGGATGGCTGCCCGAAGCAAGCGTGGGACTGGATGCAAGCCGAGACATTTTATATAATTAGAGCCTTAGAAGATTTGGAAGTAATGGAATGGAATATGTACCATTTTAAAGCTGTAGCATCCAAGTTGGACGATGTTTCCCTGACAGAGACGCTGAACTGGAGTTTTTCTTCTGCTAGACGCAAATATGTCACTACGTCATGTCCATCCCTGTCCAATCAGAACCATTCCCAACCACCACGCCTTGAATAAAGGTGAATAAAGTGTTTTCCATTCAAACCTCTTTCAGAATTATTATTTCCATGTAAACATTAAGAAGAAAACCGAAAAACCGGATTACTTATTTCTGAATAATTAATTCTGAATTAAAAAACGTCACTTAACTGTTGCCAATGTCTGCAGCTAGGACTTATACCAATACTGAACTGAAGCTGAAATGTCATTGTTCTATAATCTATAAATGTATCTTTTTTGTGAATGTTTGGAGAACTTTCTGGATGGAGAGCTTGGCACAGCTTTGTAAGGGGGGGGGCACCAAGGACAACACCAGATTCCCTGGTGTTGTCCTTGGTGCCTTTGGGGGGACTGGTCGGTGTCCTCTTGGGTCCTGGGGCTGTATGGCTGTATCTGGGTCCTGTGGCTCTGTGGGTCGTGTGATGGGTCTCGGGTCCCCTGGTGGCCCTGGGGGAGACCTTGGCTGTGGTCTCCCTGGATATGGGCAGCTTCTAGGGTATTCCGTGACCACCTCACATGCATGTGTGTACAGATACTCAAGCTTCTGATGAGACTAACTGTAAAGAAATGATTAGTTCGTCAGAATATGCTGAGTTGGGCACTCCTACACATCTTGTCACGTTCTGTGATGCATGCTCCTCCATATCTCACCCCTGTGGGTCCACCCCCTTTTATCAAGACCCCACATCTCAGGTGTCCCTGGTTTCTTACAGTCTTTACTTCCTGTATGGACTAAAATCAGCACAGCACTTGGACTGCTATCTCAAATCAATAACAGTACCTGTTTGTCCTCCTCCCAGTTGTCTTGTCTTGTCCTGTCTGTCACTGTTTCCCCTTCTTTCACACTGTGGTGTGGCATGGCCCTCCCCTTTAGCTCACATCAGGGTTAAATAAAGTTTGATTTGATGGAGTAGCCTACAGGGAGGGCTGGTGATGGTCACTATAGCAGTGAATCACATTTACTTATCTCTCACTGCTAGAAAAAAATGCAATGGTCATCAGACATCAGACACAGTGCTCAGCTGAAAAGCACTGCCTTCTTTAGGCCATGCTTGGTTTAACCCTTTGTAGAGTTTGTCCCATTTTTCAGAAATTTTGTGAATATCTTTCATCAGCTCTGGATATTTGCCGCTAATGACTGCCACTGGTGTTATATTTTTTGACATCCTGTCTTTAATACATTGAACTGGCTAAATGCGAACTAATGTTATCTATGAGTCGAACATCAACCTCTTTATTTGCAACTTTAATAGTCCTTCTACATGAAAAAGTAAGATTGATATGTTGAACAACATATATTTAGGCGCTGTGTGATGCCAATTCTGTATTAAATCCAAGCAGTTAAAATTCAATTGAAGGGAAATTTGTCCACTTTTAGATTCAGGATTTAATCTAATGGGCTAGGAAGTGACTTTATATGATTGCGCTGGAGTTGGCCTATAGTTTTATTGTTTGTAACCAGGTCCAGATGTGCACAATATCAAAGTGCATCACGTAAACTTTTTGTCACTATTCTTTTCTATGCTTATGTTGTCAATTTTTTAAACCAACCATCTTCAATGTAAGACAAAGCATGACTGGATGTTCATTGTCCAAAATCACCTCTGTTACAACGTTAGATAACTGAGTAACATTTCTAACATAAAGAAACCACAGTAAGCATAGCTGACTAAATAGCAACACAAACTTTCAGATCCTGTAAATATCGTTTAAATGTAGTTACAATGCTTTAGCAATACACAGAAAACATCTTACGATTATATGCGTCTGTAAAAATGACCATTCACTCAATGCACCTTTTATGAACACTGGTTTTTCTTCCTTAAAGAGACTGTGAGGAGTTTTTAAGTAATTACAAAAAAGTCTCACTTTTAGATATATGCCTGATTGAAATACACACTTATCGATGAGTTTTATAGCATCAAAATAGGTTATCTATAAATGCTATTCTTTAGCCTCCTGGTCGGGTCGTACAAGGCTGGACTGGCCTGGATACTCAACTTCGGGGAACCAGACAATTAAAACTAGAGCAAATTTATATTATTTTATTATTTATATTACACGTCTGAGAGCGCCGGGCTGTAAGTAGCGATATGTAGCCGCCTACAACTACGATAATAACTTTTCCCCGCATTGCTTGTTGTCACACATCAAAAACTACCGCTACGTTACTAGAAAGAGATACATTACCTCGTCGCTTTGCATCCTGTAAGTTGTTGAAAAAGAACTTGTAAAGCAATGCAGAGTTCTGACAAAGATCCATGCTGCATTTACCACAACAAACAAACACATTTGGCTTCACGTCTCCGGTGCGTTCAAGTTCTAGTCAGAAGTAGGAATTTTGAGCTCCGAGTGGGAAACTAAAACTGGAACGTCCCCCGAAGTCTGAATTTCCTACTGGGAACTCGGTGAAACCTCGCCACCCCGAGTTGACAATGGAAAATGGATGCCCCCAGTGTGAACAGTTATTTAGCTCCTGTAATAATCAATTTATTTGCACTTCTGACTGGGGTGTGTCGCTCTAGATCAGCTGTATACATAGTATTGTTAGACTTATATTTACAAAAATGCTGCCATAGTGATAATCACATTCTTCATACAACAACGCAGGGCGTGCTAACAACAGCTAACAATAGCCTTGCAGATCGGCATGTTTTTTTTCTGACTTCAACTGGAACGCTGATAAGTGGGAGATGATGTCACTCCCATTTCCGAGGTTACAGGAACGCAGCATTACGCCGGCGATAAATTCTCCTCATAGCACCTTTAAGTTCACAAAAAAGAAAACAGCACACACAGCTGCAGGCACTGGCCTTCTGAAAAGGGAGGGGGGAAGTGTGTGTGTAAGACTGAGTAAGAACAAAAACCTTCATGTCTGGTTAAAAATAGCCTGAGAGTTTCTGTGAGAGCTGGACTCCACCTCCTGACTTGCTCACAGCCCAACTTTTGCTCAGTCCTCTCCTGACCGTCCCAGCGTTCACATCGGCTCTGACCACGCCCTGTTACAGAATTTTAGCTGCGTCACAACCCCATCTTTTCGTTTTAGGACTGAGTTAATTTTATTAGCGCCAATTTCAGTCCGAATTTGAATCTAAATATGCTTTTTGGATTTGGCTCACTTTGTTCAGATTTTTTTTTTTTTTTTAATTTTCTAGGGCCAGACCGATACATCGGCCGGCCGATTTAATCAGACGATTATAGCCCTTTTCAAAGTATTCAGCATCGGCCAAAGTTTTTCCGATGTAACGTCAATATATTCTTAATTTCTCATAAAACAGTAAACACTGTTCGGTGTCCAAGCCACGCAGAATGATGACATTGAAAATGGCGACGCGCGTTGGTGGCGGCTCTTCTTAGCTCTCTGCTGATGCTGTGTGTATGGATGACTCGCCTACACTCACACAGAGTTGTTCTTTTAAGCCTGAAGGTCTGACATGAGAAGCAACTTTCAGTGCTTACAATGTCCTGCTGCTGCTGGACACAGAGAGACCACCGGGCCCTCTGCTAGTTCGGCTACCAAAGCAGCCTCACAGACAGATCAGGCACCACTGAATAGTTTTCCTAACCGACGCCGCTTCTGTTGTCAGTACTGATGAAGTGGACCTTCTGATGGCAGGGGATCAATTTATCAGTGACTGTTTTATTGTGATAATGACGGAAATCTTGCTTCCGCTTGGTCCCACGAGGCAGCAAAGCTAACTAGCTAGCAAGCTAACTACGCTAGCGTTAGCATACCAGCTCCTCGGAGCCTAGGACGGCGTCATCAGCAGACTTATCCAGGGGAGACTTCCTTGTAGCTGGGGACTTAAAATAAGTTTGTGAAATATGTGCAGTGTCGCACAAACTATTTTGATTTCCTCAAGCACATTACCTCATGTTTAAAAGAGGCTTACCTGAACTAAAACCTGCTTCTGATAAACTAATGAGGACTGAAAGGCAGATGTGACAAAGAGTTCATAAACAATCTATATATTTACACTTTTTAAATGGTAATTTGTTTTATTTTGCAGAAATTTGCCTCAGTTTAACAAACTCTTTTATATTGTACTTGAACGTAGCAGAGAAGGAAAATAAAAGATGACTATAAAAATTGAGTTAGCTTAAGTGTTTTTGTTCCATTCCTGTTTACAACTTTTATTAAGTTTTTCTATCTTTACTATAATCTTCCTCTAATTTTCATCAAAAAGAAGTACAAGATACAGAATGACTATTTTTTAAGGTGATTTTGAATGTTCTTAGTACTCCAAATTTCCTCTCTGGTGTAAAATTTAACAAATACTAAAGGACAAAGTATTTTATATATACATATATATATATATATATATATATATATATATATATATATATATATATATATATATATATATGTATATATATATATATATATATATATATATATATATATATATATATATATATATATATATATATATATATATATATATATATATATATATATATATATATATATATATATATATATAATTTATATACTGTAACAACAGGTCAGGTGAAAAGACAGCTGAACTCAGAAACTCGTGGCTGCTCAAACATCATCAGAAATGATCAATCATGTTGTGAAAAAGTTGTGCAGTCCAAATCGACAAGCTAATTTGTAAACATTTGAAGAAAAGTTAGACAGTAGAGAGACTCTGTTATCTGAAAAGTCTTAAAAAACTAAAAAAAAGTTTACATCATTCTTCAATGGTGTAGATATATTTGGAATGCAAGATATAGAGGAAGACAGAGGAGAGGAAGGAGCAGCCAACCAATAGCTGTATTTTCATTTTTGTATTTGTTTTGTTTATGCTATGGAAGTTATCAATGCTTTATTTCCTTTTTATGGTTATGAAATATAGCATGTTCTTCTTCCTGTTCTTTCTACCTCTATGTCTTCAAATGTGTTGTGTATTGAAGAGACTCACCACTTGAAACCACTTGTTGCAGACAAGATCGTGGGAGGAAACAATACACTGACGTATTCTGTTGCGAGGCAGATAAAAACTGTCCCACTGTGTTCTAAGGCAAGAAGGATACGCTACAAAACTGGGGGTTTATCTGATTGTTTATTTGGCCGATTCAGGGGCAGTCTGACAAAGAGCAATAGGTAACCACCGCTTATATAGATATCCATGTCACATATATGACAACAAAACATAAGGACATCAACGTCATGTCGGTATGAACTTCCATTCCAAAGATGGTCAGCTGTGAGACTTCTCAATTCATGTTTTCTATTTCTGGCGAACTGCCAGACTTACAGTCTCCTTGCTTGCAGACACATTCAGCTCAACTCAACAGTTTCTCTCTACATAATTTACAACACAGAGAAAACTTCATGATTCAAAATCATCCTTACACCCACCCATTTGTTGTGTGTAATGCTGCGTTCCAGTTGTACTGGGGAGTCAGGATTTCCAAGTTCTGAGTGGGAAATTTCAACTGGAATGGCCTCCAAGGTCAGAATTTCTTGGGAACTTGGGGGATCCTCACAACCCCCGGAGTTGCAAATCAATGATGGCTGCCCATGTGGTAGCAGAAGAAGCCAGTAAAGTTACACACATGAGCTGAAGACAGGAAACATCTGCTTAGCTCTCTATGCCAGAATTAAGTGTTCTTTATCCATGTTTGGAGTTGTTTGTCCTGATGGCGTCTGGAGGCTGGATGCTGAGATCACTGATTTCCCCTGTTAGGTTGGCCTGACCTGTCAAGAGTGATTAACAGGCAATCTGAAACTGCTTATCCCAAAAAAGGAATCTGTGTGTGCAGGGATGGGAGTCAAAGCATCTTCCTGAGGAGAACGTCTCTGTGACACACGAACATGCTATATAGGTGAGAGAAAAAGAGGAGTTCCTGCAGACCTCTCATCATGTTTGATCGACCATTGTCCTGTTTTGATCCTCCTGAATAAATGCCACCGGACTCAAGAGCTGAACTTGCCTAGCGTCGTTTGTCTCTGTTCATTTTCTGATCGGGGCAAAACCTACACCCCCAACGTAAACAGCTATTAAACTCCTGTAATAATCTGTTTTTGCTGTCTGTATTTGCTTTTCTTACTAATTGTTATGGCACTGAATCAGCCTTATAACCAGTATCATTCAAACGCAGATTTTAAATTTTTTTTTAATTTTTATTTTTAGAACTAGAAGTAGGGGTGTGCGATATGACGATATTAAATCATTAAGGATTATAACATGGGGATGATCTCATAAAGCAGAAAGATCGTCAGATCGTCTGTGTGGGCACAGAGACTTTAACACACACCCGACTAACCAATCGTAGCACATTAAACGCAGTGCATGGTAGTATCTCCTGTTTGGTTATGTAGTGTGAAGCCATGGCAGAAAGAGAAAAGGAGATAAAAGCTTGAAGTTGTCTGAACAAAAATCTGTTCTAAAGCAGCTGTATTATTCACTCAGATTATAAACATTCGTGGAAGACGTGTTCTTGTTTGCCGCAATCGGAGCTGCGATTACAATCATGGGTCTGGGCCTCGGAGGGATTATGTGGAGGCTGAGACGCATGAAGGCTGAGTTTTTGGCAACGAAAGAGGTGATGCTGCTAGCATGCGATGAAATCAAGAGAGCCGGTGGTCAGAGAAAGATGGCTCGCGCACCCCTCAACAAAATCCGACTGGGAGGCGGAAACGCCCGCATGGCTGAAAATTACAGCAGAGCCCGGGACGACAGTGCAGGAGCACGCCTGGGTGAAGAGGAGAGTGACGAGGACTCACGCGTCTAACACGTCTGAAAAGTGAAGAAAGAAAAGCAACGAGGGCACACCATTCCAACATCACCATCTCCAACATCACAACCCCAACATCACAAACTGGGACTAACAACAACAACAACAACAACAAAAAAGGATTACGTGGAACGAAGGATTATGGAATATGTCAAATACGGACACTAAAAGGGAGTCTAGAATTATGTAAGAACTCTTTAAATAAATAAAAATGCATAACAACTTGTTAATTTGTGGAAAAAAGGAGACTAAATACTAAATATTGAGAAAATGGGGACGGGACTAGATAAGCTCTGCTTCTCCCGTCTACCCTTTCGGACATGAACATTTGATCAACTATTGACAATGTGTGATGCTGTATAACTGTGTTGACGTGACCGAAATAAATAAATAAAATGAAATGAAATGAATGAAACATTGCAGTTAGATAACATTTGTTTTTAATTGCTGCACTTTAAGAGATAATGTTGATATTGTTGTTCATTACCTTTTATGTTTACATTTATTGCACATTTTTATAAAAACTGCACTATTTAAAGGTGTACTCAGCCATCTTCTAATCTTCTAATCTAATGCAGTATTTCTAAAAATCACCGTATTTCTCCTCTCCATCCCCAAGATGTCCCCACTGACAGCATGTTGAAAAAAAATCTGGTCTCAATACACAGCCTTGACTCTGAATTTCAGCAGGTAAATACTGTGGCTCGGGCTGAGTTACCAAAACAAAGTAACCCCCCCCCACATCCAGGGGGCGATCATACTCATGCGCAGATCAGACAGAGAGGGGAGGGGGAGTTGTAGTTTGCGTAGCGTGCGCACTTAGCGTAAGAGAGAGATACAATAGTTGTGGAAGCAATGGCTGAAAACAGCCCAAAAGAGAGAGGACAGAGGAGTGAAAAGTGGAAAAGAAGGGCTATGACCATGAAAGAGCGAAGACCAGGGTCAGTATTGGTGTTGCTTTCCGACGGTGTAAGGAACACCGCCAATTGAAAGACCTGAAAACGGACGCGGATGTCGCCATCCGTCTGCTGGATAGGTAAGCTAAGCAACATTAGCTTTGTGGTGCTTCACATAACAGTGACAGCCGTCGGGCATTCATCTTATTGTATAATCTGCCAGAATGTAATGTTGTTGTGATGTTATCAATAATGGCAGTCGTGTTGTCTGACCGGTTGGGGTTTCCTTAGCTACGTCAGCTACGCAGTTTCTACGGCCGTTTCCATGACGATGCACGTCAATCAGCTTTCGGGAGGCGGGTCTGAATTCGAATATAAACAAACCCTCCACTTGTTTTCTCCCACATCGCTGACTACACCTTTAAGTTAAAACCTGTTCAGAAAGTTTCTTTGGCTTTAATTGTCTCTTTTTTTTCTTTTAGGGTTTTACATGTTTTATATGTTAAACTGAGGGAAATAACGGTCAAACATGCAAATTAGTCTAGAAAAATCAACGCAAAAAAGAATCGTGATAAAATCGTGATCGTGATTTTATATTTACAAAGTCGTGATATGATATTTTTACTATATCACCCACCCCTAACTAGAAACCAGGAGCACGTACGCCACTTGCGGAACGAAGGTATTAGTCCTACATACCACCCGGACACCTGAAGTGACGGACAGGTGAATACGGCGGCAACTAGTTCTTTAGCCACAATCACAGAACGTGAGAATTATTCTCCTGGATTAAAAGCTAGTGTTTGGAAACATTTCGGCTTTTATGACGAGGAAAATGGAAAGGGCATTGAAAAGACCAACTCCATATGTAAGACGTGTAAAGCCAAAATTAAGTACAGTGGTAACACAACGAACATACGCTAGCACCTCACGTGCTTTCACCCCGGATTAGAGAGGGAGAGGAATCCGCCGGTTGTTGCTAACCAGCGAACAATGAAAGAAGGACTATCAAAACTTCCCTGCAGCTCTGAAAGGGCAAAATGAATCTCATGATCCATTGCAACCTTTATCGCCATCGACCTGCGTCCATATGTTTTTGTCAACAACCAGGGCTTTTGTGCTCTGAATCTGGAGCCTGGATACAAACTCCTGAAGCAAAAGTATTTTGCACAGAAAGCAGTTCCCGAACTCGACGACATGACTAAAACCGAAGTGCTGAAATCACTGAAGAATCATGCAGGGTAGCTCTGACATGTGATGCATGGTCTCTGTGTATTTTCATCTAGGGCAAGTTCTGGTCTAGAATAGTGTTGTCTTGAGCATAACACTACGTCTTCCACACATCTCTCTTTAAGTAACATTGGCTGCTGTCCTCAATCTGAGCTTCAAGCAGTTAATAACAAGAATTTATCAAATCTGACAGAATTATTAGGAACAAACATACCACCAAACTACAAGCAACAACAACAAACAACTATCTGGTCACATAGTAGCAGCTCCTCACTTATTCCTGTACGTCTCTTTTTTAGTTTTAACATTTCCTGGTAACCATCATCAACTTGCATATGTCACAGGATATGTTTATCCACCCATTCATCAAACAACTTATCCCACTGTAGCCTTTCTCTATACTTATCATACTGAACTTTCTTCATTCCTCGCCTGTTGGCTTCCACTGCTCACACAACAAAACACAGTTTTTCTCAGGGGCCGTTTAGAGAAGGCCAAATCCGATACGTTTTCATTTCGTTTCGGCCTGTTTACAAGGAAACAGTACCTTGACTGCTTACATCTGCAAACTTCTGAAACCAGGCTTCAGAGTTTTCAGTATGCTCTCCATGCAGCACCGTGTAAACCCATATCAAAGTGTTTCAGGGTGAAACGCCAACACCACCACATTTTTCACATGAAGGCTGTGCGCGCATACCAGGAACAACAGCAGCTTTGGCCGTCTACCGAGTAATGTGTCTGCTGATTACCATGCTCAGTTTGTTATCCAGATAAAACTATGCTGACAGATTTGTTGTCCAGAAAAGAAACTCCTGCGTCTCTGTGCGTCCACTTGCCATTGTCGTTTGTGAAAAGTTTTTCTCTTTCGTACGTGTGTTGTAGCATGGCTGCCTCTCTGCAAACCTACACTGCCATCTACCGAACCGGCACACTACAGCAGTTTCAATCGTCTCCAGCATCTCTGTCTGAACGTGCATTGACTTCCAATACGCAAAGGAAAAATCTTTGCGTTTCAAGTCAGAGTGTCTGTGTAAACGTTGCCTCTATTTTAACTCTAGGGCCCGGCACTGTCCCAGCTTCTTTCATCCCTTTCCTGTCCCACTGTCTGAATACCTGTTTTATGCCATCACCTGATACATGAGGAACTGCCCTACTGGTTGCACTAGCAAGGCCTGCTTGAACCCATTCCAGCTTCCTAAAAGAGGTTGGCACTTACCAGGAAAATGACTCAAGAAGGCAGTGGTCCGGGTCACTGGGGTCTCCAGGAGCAGTGCCTTGGGCCACACTGACTGGCAGGAAAGTCTTCTTCTTCACAACTGCTGGTCTTGATTTTCTGCTGGAAGGACTGATGAGTTGTTCACTCGGTGGAGACTTGAGTTCGTTGTTCACCCTCTGGTCCGGTGATGATGCTGCTCTGGACTTCTCTTCACTCTTGATGCCACTGGAAAGACACTTGGTTCTTCGTAGCCTAAATTTTTTGTAGGCCTGGCCTAAGTCTTTGGCCAAAGGGAGAGAAGAGAAAAGACGGCAAACCAGTGCTTGGTTCATTCAGTTCTCTCAGTTTATTTTAGGATGGTACAAGCTTTTTATACAGTGTGACAACTTAAGATTTATTACAGACTTTCACCTTTACCATGCTCCAACATGTGGAGAGTAAGATAAGGCTCAGTAGCTTCACTTAAGAGCAGGGTTAAGATTGATGTTACCAAATATCCCCTTGAGATTCATTTCTAAGATTCTTCTTCATTCCATAGTTGAGTTGAAAGTAAAAGGTACCAGGGGTTATCAGAAGACTGCTCAAAAAGTAGTACACTGGGGTGCTGGTTTGGCGGAGTGGTTAGGAACCATGCACGTTCCATGTACATGCCGGTCCTGGTTTGAATCCAGCCTGTGACCAGTTTGCAGAGTGTCTTTCCCTACTCTCTCACCCCCTTTGACAAGCCTATCTTCTGTCTCTCTCCTATCAATAAAGGCACAAAATGCCCCAAAAATACATTTAAAAAAAGCAGTACACTAAAAGTTCCTTTTATTAATTATACTTGAGTTTAAGTATGCCATGCACTATACTAACATCTATTAATAAGGGTGTCCCGATCAGATATTGATATTGGATATCGGTTCAAAAAAATGGATTATATCAGCCTGCAATCAAAACATCCGATATAAGCACTCCGATATAAGCAGTCCATTCTAATTATTTTTTATTTATTCAATTATATGTTAACATTTAAAAGTATATATTTTTGTTTTGACTGGATTTTTTGAGGCTTCATTTCAGGGTCTTCTAATTCATTTTTTTAATTTTATTTAACTGCACTATATTCTTTTGTTGAAGGTTGAATTTATTGAACCCATTGGTTAATAACAAATGGGTCAGTTTTTCCTCATACCTGACTACTGTTCTCTGTTTGAGTAATCTCACCTGATCAAGCCTTTTCTTACAGTCCATACTACAAAATAAGTAATAAAGTATGTAAGATTCCTGTTGATTGTATCGGATTGTTGTGTCGGGACAGTCCTATCTACAAGATAAATAGTGAATGAATTTATATCATTATAATGGATAATTCAGATTTACACAGTAATAATAATGACAAGAAGAATAATTATTGATATGTCGTGTCGGTATCTGTTCATATCTGTATATGTGTACATATGTGTAGATTATATGGGTGTATGTATGTGTAAATATTGGCCCTTTCCCACTCGCACGCCTTGGCCCTACTCAATTTGTTTTCAGTAGCCTTGTACCTCCTGAAACAATCTAGTTTTAGTACCTACTCCACTCTGGTTCCAATCCAGCTGAGTCGATACTGAAAGATGACGTCACCGACTGCCGGCTACTGATTGGTCAGACAATGTCGTCACGACCAAGGATGCTAGCGGTATCTACCATTAGCTTAACCTCGTATGTCTTTTCTTTGCAGCTTGATTGCTCTCGTCCTCGTCTTCATTCTGTTGTATAGCTTCCAAAACTCTCCTGTGCTTCGCAAGGGGTATTTCTTCTTACCACCTGCAGCCTTCTTCTGCTTTCCTTCCTTACTCAGTTTGTGACAAAAAGCCACAGATTGTTGTGTCGCGCTCAAAATGACATCACCCCAGTTCCGCTCAGCTGTTTACAGCGACACTGCACCCTGTTGGGCAGGTGACTGGGGCTAATGGAAAAGCAGCACAAGGTGAGCAGAGTAGAGCCAGGTAGAGTCGAGTAGAGTAGAGCTGGGCTAATGGAAAAGGGCCATTTGTGTATGTGTGTGTATATGTATATTTCTGCATATGTATTTATGTTTGTATATGTGTGTGTGTGTGTGTGTGTGTACATATGTGTATATATATATATATATATATATATATATATGTGTGTGTGTGTATATATATATATATATATATATATACACATACATATATATATATATATACACACACACATATATATATGTGTGAGTGTGTATATATATATATATATATATATATACACATACATACATATATATATATATATATATACATATATATATATATTTTTCTCTCTCTCTCTCTCTCTCTCTCTTTGGAGGTAAACTTCTGGTTTCTGTTCATTATTTAGCAATGGAGAAGGGTTGGAAATTATAAAGTTTTACTTCATTCCACTCTTTTCTGTAATGTTAAAGAAGTTAAACTGTGACTTTAACACTTTGTTTGTGTTTTGTTAAAGAAGTTAAACTGTGACTTTCACAGTTTTTTTATATTGTGTTTTTGGTTTGCTTGCTAAAACTGTAGAGTTTCCAATGTGCTGAAAAAAAAAGTATAACAAGTATACTACAGACCATGTACTGGTAGTGTACTAGAAAATATACTCATTTTATACTCCTTCAGACTATATTGGAATATTTTAAAGGAAACATATCATGCTGATGCATGATTTAATACTTACATATAATAGAATAAATTTGAAAACAAGACCTTACACCCCCTTCATTTTCAAAAAATGAGATATTGTATTTTTTCTGATATCCTAGAAGGAGATTTGATACCTCTGAAAATAGGTCATTGTGAGATGTCTGCGAGATTTCAAACATCATGACGACACGAGGTACATTTCTTTTTATTGGAGTAATCTGATAAAACACTTCCTCCTCTGTGATGTCCGTTAGTCACAAAACCGTCACCGAGGAACACATCCACCAGCAGGGGTATATAGGTCCCTAGCTCACGTTTACTCATAACCAGCTCTGGCCTGTTGGGGGACTCAATACGTGGTCGCTGCTTTGAGCCTGTCGGAAAATACAGTAGAAGAAGAAGGACAGGCTGGCTCAGCCCCCTATAGAACTGACCAATCAGAGCACAAAGGGCTGTGACATTGCGAGGTAACTTTAGGTCATCCTCAGATCTGAACATTTCAACGAGACCTTGATAATGGCCTAAAATGAGGATATTGAGAACGCTATTGTGGGGCAATGAAGGAACTAAATGACTTGTACTGAGGGCAGAAATGCTTTACAGGCATCCTAGTCTGGCATAGTGAAAAGGAGAAACAAGCATGATATGTCTCCTTTAAGGTTTAAAACGGTATTACTGTAAGTATACTTTCAAAGGTCATTGCAAGCTTACACTTTCAAGTATACAAGTACACTCAACTATATAGTGCAAAGTACATAGCTATGTACTTCACTTATAGTCCACATGGGCAGAGCCTGGTTGCTTACCACTTCACCAGAACCAGCAACCCACAAGCACATTCCTCTACATACTGCCATTGTACTAGTTACATACTGCTAGTCCACATTTTAATTTATTTAAGTACACTTTAGGTAAACTTTAATGAACTAAAAATTACTATTCTATATTATTTTACTTGTTTAACTTGAAGTGTACGTGTAAGTTTGCTTAGCATATCACTTGTATCATACTATTTATACACTCGAAATATACTTAAGTCTGATGAAAGTGGACTCACACTGTATGTACAATATCTGGAATGTATTTACAAAATCCCAAGACAGACTGCTGAGAACAAGTTTCATATATTTAACACTGAAACACAGTGTATTTATGAATACCTGTTTAAATCATTAAAGATGTGCATTCAAAACAAAAACCTTCAATAAAATCAAGCTCTTCTCTGATGAAAAAAATGAAAGGACAAAATGCACATGTAAATGTAAAAATGTAAACATTACTAGTCTCTCTGAGATCAAGTTCTCCTTTGTCAAAGATGGTAAAGGAAAAATTGTGTATTTGTAAAAAATGTAAAAAAAATAAATAAATAAATAGATAAAAATAAATAAAAAATAGGGTCTCCAACTGAGAACTATATATTAAAAAAGGTAAAAAAAAAAAAAAAAAAAGTGCACATCTTTGGAACCAACAGTAACTCCAAAGTGACAAAAACACTACTTTTATTACTTCTTTTCAGTTATTTGCCTGGCAGTAAAAGTAAACTGAAGTATATGATGTAGTATTTAAGTTTAAGTGTAAGTCTTAGTTTTTATGTACTTCGTCTTGGACTTTTCTTTATACTTTTCAGTATAAGCCAAATAAACTTCATTGTTCTCTTCATATAAAATATGTAATATAAAAGGTAAACTTCAAGTACGCTGCCTCATTATGAGTACACATTGGTAGTACACTTGAATAAACTCCTTTTTGCTAAGGAGCCAAACCCTCAGTAACGTTTACTTAAACTAAATAAAGGCGAAATTCTTGCATGTCAGCTTCTGTTTGCAGCAACTCAAGATGCACAACATCCAAATGCTTCGTTTCTCTGAAAGACCTGAGCCACCATTTTAACACTTTAATGTCATGCTGCAGTGACTTGTAACCTGAACTCCATCCTTTAAAACAAAAAGATGTTCCTGTTTATTTCTGCAGCGTCTCATCATCAAAAAGAAATATTAAACCACGCAACAGCTGAATTTAAAGCTCCAAAATGGAGGTGTGCTGTTTATAAATACACACTAACTTTGGCCAAAGTGTTTAAAATCACAAATAATGATGCTTGAATAATAAAATGACTATTTTCTTATTTCCACCACGAGCTTCGAGTAAACAAAAAGATCTTATCCCTCAACAGGAGCCAACAGCAAACACATTTCAACCGTCTTTATTAATAATAATGACAAACAGTGTTGTTAAAGAGGATTTTTTTTTTTACATACCTGTCGTGATTCAGAAGTCTCTCTGTGCTCCTCATTCCTGCAAGAAGTTGACGACTTTCTGAAGAAAGCAAAATTGCCAAATTGGAGATACGAACGACACGAAAACCGAGCCAACCCGCAGCTTCTTGAGGGTTTTAATGAAGACGCAGCATCCGTGCAGCTCTCTGAAGAAGGACTCGGAAACAAACTTTCCTCTACTGTTTATAGTCTTTCAGCGACGTCATTGGCTTTCTGACTGCCCATCCTATTTCAAGGGAAACTGACTACAGCCAAAGCTTACTTGGACAAAGAGAGCATAAATGAGCAGGTGCACATTAGCAAGCCCCCCAAAACTGAAACAAGTAGCTATCAATAATTACATTAAAAAAAGAAGCTAATGTCGCTTATAATAAACGAACCTGGCAACTATGAGAGACACCCTCCCTCACAGCAGACATCCAATCAACTGTTAATAATCAAAAGAGCCAAGGCGGAACCTTACTGTAGTGTCAGGTTTCAGCACGAGTGGTGAGACTTTGATGGAGTGTCAAGCGAGATAATTCACAAAAATGTAAAGGTAATAATAACATCAATATTTGTTCAATTTGAGCTAAGGGAATCAGGACATTTTTGAGCTATATTAATATATCCAGTACAGAAGAGTATAAGGTATGGAGTAGTGAGAGTGCCAAATAACAAAAATAAATCTATAAAAGAATAAATAAATAAATTAATAAATAAAGAAACTATATAAGAATCCTTAAAAGAAAAGGCTAATAAAAGTAGAAATAAAAAGACAAATAAAAAAAACAAGTAGAAAAGTTTTTAATAAATAAATAAATAAATTTTCCTTCACTTCTAAAGTGACATTATAATGTGATTTAAATACTTTAATTTTTTTGTCTTTACATTTATACTTTTATTAGCCTTTTCTTTTCAGGGTTTATTTTTTTTGATAAATATCACTTTATATAGCTACTTTATTTATTTATTTATTTTTTGTGTTTATTTATTTATTAAGCACTTTTCTACTTATTTTTTATTTGTCTTTATATTTATACATTTATTAGCCTTTTCTTTTATAGATTCTTATATAATTTCTTTACTTATTTATTCTTTTATAGATTCATTTTTGTACTTTGTCACTCTCACTACTCCATAATAAGGACCATGTTAGATGGAGAAAATTATTTTGTCGAAATGACGAGAATAAAGTCGTAGTAGAATTTTGAGATAAAAGTCAAAATAAAGAGAAAAAAGTCGTAATGTCAAGAAAAACAGCCGTCATGCCAAAATTAAGATTGAAATGCATTATATGTTGATTTGTTGTGGACTTTCAACATTTTTGCTCAACATTTTAACTTTAAAGTCATCATTTTGACCTTTTCTTTAAAGGCAATTTAGATGGAAAAAAATCTCGAATGGTCTAGATTAAAGTCAAAATGACGAGAATATAGTTGATATTTTGAGATAAAAGATTAAATGTCGAGATAAAAGTTGAAATAAGGGCAATAAAGTTTAAATATTAATCCGTGGTTTATTTACAATTTACTTTGGCTATTTACCTGAAATTTCGGCTTTTATTACAAAACTGTATCTTGGCATTCTTCTCATCATTTCAACTTTATTCTCGTCGTTTCGACTTAATCTCGAAATTTCGACTTTAATTGTGATTAAGTTGAAATGACGAGAATAAAGTTGTAGAAGAATCTTGTGATGAAACTCAAACTGTTGAGACAAAAGTCGTAATGTCGAGAAAAAAAGCCATCATGCCAAGAATAAAGTTGAAATACATTGTATGTCGACTTATTTTGGACTTTCAACATTTTTGCTCGACATTTTAACTTCAAAGTCATAATTTTAACCTTTTTATTTAGTATGAGGGTCATTTTAGATGGAAAAAATCTCGAAAGGTCTAGATTAAAGTCAAAATGACGAGAGCATAGTTGATATTTTGAGATAAAAGATTTAATGTGGAGATAAAAGTTTAAATGTCGGCAATAAAGTTTAAGTACAATTCCGTGACTAAAGTCAACTTCACGAGATAGAAATAAGAAAGTTGAGAAAATATTTTAAAAGTTGACGTACAATGTATTTTGGCTATTTACCTGACATTTCGGCTTTTGTAACAACACTATATCTTGACTTTCTTCACGTCATTTCAACTCAATCTCGAAATTTCGACTTTGATCTCGACTAAATTGAAATGACGTGAATAAAGTTGTCCTAGAATCTTCTGATAAAAGTCAAAATGTTGAGATAAAAGTCGTAATGTCGAGAAAAAAAGTCGTCATGTTGAGAATAAAGTTGGAATACATTGTATGTTGACTTATTGTTGACTTTCAACATTTTTGTCGACATTTAAACTTTAAAGTTTTTTATTTAAGGGTATTTTAGATGAAAAAAAATCTTGGAAGGTCTAGATTAAAGTCAAAGTGACAAGAATAAAGTTGAACTTTCGAGATAAAAGGTTAAATGTCGAGCTAAAAGTTGAAATGTCGGCAATAAAGTTTAAATATAATTTCGTGATTAACCAAGCTTTTCATCAACAAATGCAAATAGAGTTGCTAAAACCCAACTTTTTATTTTTTGTTCTGGAGTGGTTTAGCAATACACACAGCTAATACATTTACATAAAACTGAAGAGTATTGGGGTCATTTCAGATGATAAAACATTTTTTTGACAGGTAGCGATTAAAGTAAAACTGACGAGAATAAAGACAATATGTCAAGATAAAAGTTGAAATGTTGGCAATAAAATTTAAATACAATTCCATGGTTAAAGTAAATTGATGAGATTAAAGTTAAAATGTTGAAAAAAGTTGAAAAGTCAACATGCAATGTATTTTGACATTATTCTCGACATGTTGGCTTTTTTCTTGACATTTAAAGTCCCTCATAACTGTATCTCGATTTTATTCTAGTCATTTCAACTTTAATCTTGAAATTTCGACTTTAATCTCGTCTTCCCCAAAATTATTCTTTCCATTTAACATGGCCCTTATACTCTTCTGTACGGAAGAGTATTATTAGGGCCATGATATGTGGAGAAAATAATTTGAGGACGTTGATATCAAAGTAGATATTTCGTGATGAAAAGTTAGAATTTCTAAAATAAAGTTGAATAGCAGTTTTGTGATGGGGAAAAAAGTGGAATCTTTGACAAAAACAGTCAAAACTTCGACAATAAACTCAAACTGTCGAGAAAAAAGTGGAAATTTTGAGAATAAAATCGAAATACAAGGTGAATCGACTTTATTCTGGACATTTTGACTTTATAGTTAGTATTCTGACCTTCATCATGAAGATGTTATCCAACTTTAGTCCCGTCATTCAAATTTTATTCTCAAAATTTCAGCTTTTTTCTCTTAATTTTCTACTGTAATGTCGAAATGTCCACTTTTATGTCGACTTCCCCAAAATTATTTCCTCCATCTGACGTGACCCTAGTTCTTCTGTAATTCTCTTTTGCACCTAATAGAGAGATATGAGGACAATAAAGCTATCAAAACACTAAAGATATTTTCTGCTTTAGATTTACATTACAGTTGTAACCCCAGGCTTCACTGTAACCTGATCGTTTCCCTTTCATACTACTTGTCTATTTTGTTACCTCCGCCAAGGAGGTTATGTTTTCGGAAGAGTTTGTCTGTCAGTCTGTCTGTCTGTGAACAAAATAACTCAAAAAGTTATGGATGGATTTTGATAATTTTCAGGAAATGTTCAGCATGGGAAAAGGAAGAAGTGATTCAATTTTGGTGTTGATCCGGATCACCGTCTGGATTTGCCATTACGAAAAATGCGATTTTCATAAACTGAACTAAAATCATTACAAAACCAACTGCTAATGGTATGTTTTCATGGTCAAGGAATCTAAATATTTCGATAAAATAAAGGTAGGACTAATATTTATCGTAAAAATCACAATATGGGAGAGGACTGTGGTGCTGGCGGAGGTCTGCGCTCTCCAAGTGCTTTTCTAGTTTCTCATAAAACGACAGGGCTTTTATTTTGAAGGACAGAAACTACATCCGGAAGCCGTCACCGTCTACTCAAACAACTTGGTATTTCCCCCTTCACGCAGCATGGAGATAAGTTTTCGCTCAAGTCAACTCAAGGATATTCTTAAATAACAACAGGTACGAAGCATAGGCGACGTTTTGTGAGCATATGACGCAGTCAAACACGATTTACGTCGCGTTTATTGGTGAAAACAGAGAAACAAATGCGCTTCTGTAGCCGTTTGCTTAGCATAGCCGTTAGCATTTTGGTAGCATGATCTCGCTTGACGAGTTCACTGAGCCCTGTTTATGCTTCTTATCTGACCCACAGTTCGTCCATGAAGCTATAAAACAAGCCAACTGAAGAGGTTTGGTCTTTTGTTTTGTGTTAGGTGCAGAATTATGGAGTTTTGTTGTAAATGGCGGTTAGGCCAAGGCCTGCGACCCCCCAAACACTATCACCTCCATTTTAGACGGAGTCCTGTCAAACATTAATCACTGCTCCAGGTGACACAACATGTTATTGATATATGGCATCTAATTTTATTTTACAGGTGTTCTGGAGTGATGCAGCTGGAAGAAGAAGCCCACAGTAAGACCACGCATCTCCTCAGTTAAAGACAGTGCAATGTTGTGAATATTTATTAAAATATCACGTTAATTCATTTTTAGAAAAGTAATTTATGAAGAAGTCTGGCTTTAATTGTGCTGATAAAGAGCCCACTGAGCACAGTGTGTGCCCCGCACCCAGGTGCATGACAAATCACAACATATGCCACCGGCCACTTTATTAGGTACACCTGGAAACAGCAGGTTTGGCCTTTATTCAACAATATACTGGAAACATACCTAATCAATATTGGTAAATGACATGCTAGCAAATAGGGATGGGAACTGATAAGATTTGATTGAAACCATTTTCTAAGCCTGGGGAATATATTTGATTCCAGTTATTTTCTGCTGAATACTTAAAAAATAAAAATTGAGATTATTTTGTCCTAACTTACTCCAGTTGCAAGTTTTTGCAATGACTGAAATTATAAATTCCAGACATTTCCTGTTTTTATTCTGTTAGGCCCTGTCAGATTTAGCACAAGCATGTATTTATTTTTTTAAAATGAGGTTTAATATTTTGTGAAAATAGCCCAGCGTTCTGTGTTTACGTAGGCAAAGCTGTCAGTAATTGAACTACATGATCAACATTTTATGACATGCACTTAAACTAAATGGAGTTTGGAAAATATTTTGATAACTTTAAAGATGCTATGAGGAGTTTCTAAGTAATTACAAAAAGTAATTTTATATATATGCCTGATCGAAATACATGCTTTAAGATGAGTTTTATAGCATCAAAATAGGTTATCTATAAATGCTATTCCTTAGCTTCACGGTCGGGTCGGACAGGGCTGGACTGGCCTGGATACTCAACTTCGGGAACAAGACAATTAAAACTAGAGCAAATGTATATTATTCAGACATGTCTTAGAACGCGTAGTGATATATAGCCAGCTACAAAACTACGATACTAAGTTTTCCAAAATTGCTTGTTGTCACACATCAAAAACTACCGCTACATAACTAGAAAGAGATACATTACCTCGTTGCTAAGTTGTTGAAAAAAGAAGTTGTAAAGCAATGCAGAGTTCTGAGGAAGGTCCGAGCTGCATTCATTAGCATCACAACAAACACACGCTTTGGCTTGGGTCACGTCTTTACGACAGTCGCCGCGCGTACTCATGGGTAGCAGAGTCTTTATGTCGCTGGAAATAGATTCTTCTCACAGCACCTTTAAGAGGGAAAAAATCAATTAAAATTGTAAATTGAGTTTTGTGGAAATTTTAAGACCATATTTCAATCAACCAATAGCATGATAAATTCTTGTGATTTTCTGTCATGGCAAAAAGCATATGCAGGTTTCTGGGGGCAATAATGTCAAACACACATCTCCTCTGATATTTTGAATGCTGTTCTGCATACTTGAATGCTTCTCAAAGTTTTTAGTGTTTCTACCAAGTAAATGTGTAAAAATTTTGTCTAAATACCACTTCTGTCTACCATGTAGTATAATAATATTTTTTAGTTAGTTTTTATTTCTGCTGACTGCCACTGACGAGAGCAGGATGCCCTTGACTTGTGAAACATGAAGAAGAAAGTGGAAATATAGTATTTAACTGTACTATATTCTTATTTTTAAGGTTAAATTTAATGAACCTATTGGTTAATAACAAATGGGTCAGTTTTTCTCATACCTACTGTTGCTGACTACTGTTCTCTGTTGTGAGTAATCTCACTTTTCTTACAGTCCATACTACAAAATAAGTAATGAAAGTCTATATGATTCCTGCTCATAACGTATCCCATCGATATCGGTAACAGCCAATACTCAAGGCTGCAATATCGGTATTGTATTGGGAGTGAAAAGGCTGTATTGGGACATCCCTAGAAAAAATTGATAAGAAAAGGACTTATAATATTGATTCTTTACCAGAACTGGTTTTCGATTCCTACCTGTTATAGCTAATGACAAACAGTAATGTTTAATAATATGTTATTTATTATTATTTTTTTTTTAGATCGTATTGTTTACTTTAGTGTTGTTATTGATGTACTCAAATGGCAGTAAAGATATATTTCAATATTTTTAATTTTTAACCTGCACCTTTAAGGAGAGCAAGCACAGAAGACCCTAAAGGTACACTGCTTTCAACAGCTATACTTATTTGCGTAATTGTGTGAGTTTTGCGAAAACGAATCACAAAGTTACGGTGGATTGAATGCACAATCGGGTGAATTTTTTAGTATTTTCTCCAGAAGTCTCTGTGTTTGGTACTGTTTTAAAAACAGCAAATGGTCATGTGTTCTTCCACCTGTGTGCATTGATCTCCCGGACCTGCCGTATCGCTCTATGGACTCAGGAAGACACAACACCGGTGGAGGATACTCATACTGAACCAAGTATAAGTGACTTTGACTCTAGGGATGAGTTTTTGCCTTTTGCTGTGGATGCACTGATACTCGAGTAAACAAGAAGGAATTCTTCAGAGTGAGATTCAGCAGACTGAAGGAGAGAGGGGATGAACTTCTGTGGAAATTGAGGAGCAAGAGGGATCTGGAGTCACCATCCTGTTGTTAGGTCTGAATCAGAGGTAAGCAAATACAGCAATCTGCTGTCTGATGCACACAGACGGAAGAACACATTTGCATTTACTGTGAAATAGTGCTAAATACAGAGACTTCCTGTGTCATTTGTATGTAATACTCTCACAGTTTTGCGTCATAACTGTACCCACCAACAGCTGTGTACCTTTCTGGTCATCTTGGCTTGTTCTCCACAATGTGCAGTCACTTCACTGGCTATTATCAAGTACTTGAGACAAAGTACCTCAAAAAATACTGAAGAACTCCTTTGATTTTCCCAAAAGGTGCTTTTTTGAATAGCATTTAGTGGGTAGAATCACTGAAACTTACAGGAACATTTCCCAATGCTTCATATTTAGTACCTGGAGTGATGTGTTCCCACTGAAAACCGTGAAACCGGGAATTGTTAAAGAATCAGATCGATAGGCGGGATCGATAAGGAAAGCATCAATAAAATTTTATCAGTTCCCACCCCTGCTCTTTTCAGAACCAAACTGATCTTGTTAGTCTGGACTTGCTTTGTATTAAGGATGCAGGCCTTAATTCAACATACATCTTCGTAGTTGTTATTGATTAACAGCACTTAAAAAAAAAGGTCACAATCAACTGATAATCTAATCCAAGACAATCAAACAGAAAAGGAAGCACTAAATCAAAAGCTGCATTAAAATACTCTTTAATCAGAGAGTATTAGACCATCGTCTGATCGTCTGTGTTGCTTGTTCTGGACTTTTTGCTTTGCTCAGATAAAACCTTCATAATAACAAAATGAAGACTTCTATCATTTAAAAAGCCAAAAATATCGAGACTATTCTGTGAGCTTAACATTTTAGTTTTTCTCAACTTTTGGGGCAGTTAGGCCTGTCACGAGAACAAAATTTGCTGGACGATTAACTGTCCTACAATAATTGTCGAAAAACTATATTACTGTTAACATTATTTTGGGACCATTTTTTATGTAATGATTATTTATGGCATAACGTGAGTACGCTGTATCAAAAGAAATAAACAAATTTGTTCAGCTTATTTAACATTGTAATTAGGATGCCAAGAGCTTTTAAATACAATAAGTTCATCAAAAAATATAATAAATAAAATGGACTTTACAGTTCAGGAATTACTGTTTGTGATGTGCGTTCTTCCAGGCAATTTGGACTAATTACTAATTAGCACTGACTGTAGGGATGAAGGCTTCACTGCACCTTTAGCCGTTTTTGTTGTCATTTGGACCAGATGGTTGTGTTTGAGGTGGGCATGCAAATGTCGGTCGTATTCCCCCTTGTCAACATTACTTTAGAACAAATGCGACATATCAGCTGCCTTGTTACTTCTCATGACGCTCACTTGCAGCACTCAAAGATTGACAGGAGGGTTCACTCTGTTCATGCTGCTATAGAACCAATGCGCCCAGGTGTTGAGACAGATGCACAGAGTGAACCCTCTTGTCATCCAGCCTGTTTGGTCGAAAGGGAGAAAACAAACACACGTGCACATGTCAATAAATCGAGGCCTGCAAAATGATCGAGTTCGTTTTTATTTATTGTGCGGCTAATTGATTTATTGATTATTGTGACAGGCCTAGGAGCAGTCATTAGGTTTTGTGTCATTCTTTAGATCGGTGTCTGAAGTGAACCCACATAGTTTGGAGTTTTAAAGAAGAAAACGCTCAGTCCCTCTTGCAACTTTCATCCAACCTTGCAGGTTTTAGAATGCGATACCTTGGCATTATTTGGGGCTTGCTAACTTATGTTTTGCTCAGGTTTTGTCCATCGGTGTAGCTTTTATGTATGCTCCTGCTTCTAAATCCTCACAGTAACTCAGAGAGGCTATTTAAGAGGGATTATGCCACAGTTTTAGTCCTTTGCAGGGACAGACCATCATGTCTATCATGTCCAAAATGATAAATTACTTTAATTTAGGCAGTCCTCATAGTAATTCTGTATCCAACAGAATCATACTTTAGCAAGACTGTAAGACAACAGATCCCAACATATTCCTAAATCACTCAGGTTGATGTGACATATAAGCATCCTGTAGAGTTTATCAGTGCTCGAGTTTTCCTTCCATCAGCAGGGGCGAGTAGACTAACCCGAGGCGCATTTTTATTGGGGCCATTAAAAGGTTGTCCGTCATGGAGCTTCATGATTGAATACCAGAGAAAATTATAGTTTACATTACTGTGTTTCATCATCATCGTTGCATCACATGTTGATCTGTAATTTAATTTTGTTGTCTAATCTCTTATCCCAATTAATTTTGTAATACAGTACTGGATATTCAGTGATTCAGTTTCTCAAAATCAGCAGAAGAATCTAATGTAAGGTTTTGATAAAGACTTTGTAATAGGATGGTAATATTTATATGTAAAGTTTATTCGTTCAACCCCCATCTGTTACCCACAAAGATGTCTATTCTGGATGTACATTTTAAAAGCATTGGCACTTTCACTCTGTTACTCAGTTATCTTGCCTTGGCCCTCATCTTGCCTGCCTTTGTAGTTAAGGATGGATTTAATTTATCACCAGTGGAAAGCACCTAAATGGACAAGTTAACACAGAGCCCTCCAGGTGGTGGATTTTACCCAATCAAAAGCTGAATCACAGTTCATTTAATAATTAAACCCTTTGTTTTTCAACATTTCAGCTTTGCATTGCTAATGGAGCTACTCCTAGCCCCCTAAGAGCCCTCTATTTGGAGGGTTTTGAGGGAGCTTGCTGGACATTGCTGCTGGCTCAACTGAAAGCTGAGCTAGCTCTGGTGCAGATTTACCATCCCATGGTTGTTTGCAGTAATGCTGCAGCTTTAAACAGCCAACATCTTCTCCAGTGGACATGAACTGACTTCTGATTATCATTAACACTATGTCCCACCCCTATTATAACCCCTTTGCCCCTGGGAGCAAAAATTCCACCCAGGGGCAGTACGGCCGCTCCAACTCAGAATCAGAAAGGGATCCTCGGAGGGCAGCTAATTTTCTGGGACCCAGTTCCAGTTTCAGTTCCTCAGGAGCTCCCCCAGTGACTCCAGAGAACTCTGGACGGACATTGTCCTCATCTATGAACTTCAGGCCTGAACCAAGTCGGGCCAACAGAGATGAGGATACAAGGAACTTGATAGAAATGCACATTAGCAGAGCCAGAGAGGAAGTGAGGCAATCCAGCACACCCATGCTTCAACCCATGGACCAAGGAGCTCGGTTTGCCAGCACACAGAGGGACGACTTTCGCTCTGCAGGCACAGGGATGGCCTCTTACCCAGTGAGCTCAGCCTCTGCCTCTCAGGGACACAGACATGAAATGAACATGAACATTGAAAGTGGCAAGAGTGCTTTGGACTGGTTATCAAAATATACAAGGCCCTCTGCTGATGGCTCTGCAATGTCATCATCTGGTTTGTCGAACTACACAAGTGGTGATGGTGGCAGGTTGAATAAGCCTGTAGAAAGAGGCCATGATATGCATTCCATCCCAGGCTTAGGTGATTATGACTTTCCAGACTCAACCAAAACATCCACCCCCACTGATTCCAGTCAATCCACTTACACTTCAGAATCAGCCGCCGGCATCCTTCTACGCTTTGGCCTTGAGAAAGAAGATTTGGAGCATCTTATCTCCTATCCAGAAGACCATATCACTCCTGAAAGCCTGCCGTTTATTCTGAGGGAAATTCGCCTGCAGAAGGACAAGAGACAAGCATCAGCAGCTCAGCCAAAGCCCCACCTGGAACCACAACCTCCCAGAGCAGCGAGTGGGTTGGAAAGATACTCTTTGAATAGTTCTGGCGGAACGATGTTGCATCAGGAGAAAACCGCAGCACCGAGTAAAGTAATTGACTATGGACATACTGGTAAATATACAGCAGCGGTTGGGGAAGAATTTGCAAGGAGAAATGACAGAGAAAGTAGTGGTGGTGGGGAAAATTTCTTTCTAAGCCGAGAACCCCTGCCAGTAAGTTCTAAGGAGTTTAAAAGCAGTGCCATGGGTTCATCAAATGAACAGGCCAGTCCTTTTTCTGGTCAAAGCTCCTCGTACAGTTCAGTGCAAAGACCTGTGGTTTCTTCAAGCAGTAACCCTACTAAAAGACTGCAGGTTCAACCAAACCTGACTTTCCAAGATATACTCAACTCTCTCTCTAAGTTAAATAAAGATAGAGAAAGAAGTGGTCTCAAGTCTGAGGCTCCTAGACCTGTTCCTTCAAATCAACCAGAAGCAGAGCTCAAGTCATCACTGAAAACCCAACCTGCCCCTTCCCAGTCCCATGGCGTGCATCCCAGCCGACCCGGTCTTTTGCTTATTGGCAGCAATGCCCCAAGCGGCCCTAAGAACCAGAGTAAAACTCCGGGTCAGGCGACGCCACAGCCATCGCAGAAGCCGGCGGTTAAACAGACCCAGAAACTGCCACCAAAGCAGCCGTCACAGAAGCACCCGTCCCAGAAGCAGCCAGCGCAGAAGAAGTCTTCGCAGCACCAACCTTCAAAGAAACCGACCGAGCTACCACGGAAGCGCCCAGCCTCACAGACAAGACAGGTGGCAAAGAGTCGAGAGTCGGGGAAATTGGCTCCCCATTCTGATGCCACCCAACGCCAGATGAAGCCAGCGGCTCCTAAAAGGCAGCTCAAAGACAAGGTGGCCGTCTCCAAAGATCAACCAACACCAGAGATGATGTTCGACTACGCCGCAGCCTCACCAAAAATCTTTCCTCATACCTGTGTTCTATGTAACAAAGATTGTACTAATATGACGGTGAGTACACGACTGCCCCCTGTTTTCTGTCCCTTTTGGAATCTTTTGGTAATCTAATTTTTTTTCTCTCAAGCATTTGTTTAAATCATTTTTTTATGTTTGAAAACAATGTGGCATTTTTCAGAGGGCAGGGCTTAGCTCAAGGCAAAACAATTCTCCAGCGAGAGCGGGCTAGCAAATTGTTCTTGGCGAATCTTTGCCTGTGTAAGACAGAAAGGTGGGCCCTCTGAGCGTGAGGGATGCCTTACCTTACAGAAGTGAACAAAGTTCAGACTCTGCAAATTAAGCCTTAATTCAAGATGACATTATATGGCATCTGTGCTGCCTGCTAGCGAATGGTGGAGATATGCGTTTGCCTCCAGTTTTGCTTTGTTTGCCCCCAGCTTAGGCTGTGACATAGGGTGTATGAGTTTATAATCATGTCAACCGTGTTATTCTTTGGAACTTTCATGTTTTTTGTTTCAGTCAAAAGGGCTGTTAATTCTTAGACTTTGTGGAAAAACTCAGTGAAAATATTATTTTGAGTCAAATGGATTTGTAAGTATTGGGAAAAATAAAACATTTATTGGTGAAAAACTTGTTCAGTTGTTTCATAGAGCCCATATTATGCTTTAAATACCCCTTTTTAAATGTCCATGTTGCTATGAAAGTTAGTTTTTGTTGATCATTTTGCGATAGTGAACATACTCAGTCATCAAAACTGAGTATATGAACCTGAATTAAGGCAAAATATTGGCTCTTGATTGTTTCTGATGCATTTCATCTGCTCTAAGCCATAATCAAGACAAGGCAGTGTTCAGTATTTACTCATTGATGATGTTTTGGACTTTGTTCAATTGTTAAGACTCATATAGCTTAGCAACATGTAAACAGAAAATGTATCTATTATAATTAGTTATAAATGTGTTATATTTCTTATTGTGTAACCAACATTTGTGTGCTTTTTTTCTCTAACACAAGATCTGACTTTTTGCAAAATTAGCTGTTATGTGGATAAAACCATTTTTTTCTCCAGTTGTTCAAAGAAGTGTTAAACTTTTTTTTTCATTCAATAATAACATGACGACAGATTTTTCTCTTCAGTCTGCCGTTAAAGTTAATCATTTTTATGGACACTGAATTTCTTAATTACTTGGTTAGTTAAAGATGCCACCTTGCTGTTTTCCACATCTTTACTGCCCGTTTTTGTTTCTTGGCTTGCCTTTTTTTTCCTGCTTTATTTGAATGGATTCTTCTGATGACCTCTAAACTTTGGGAAACTGATACTACCTCGAACTGTTGGACAAGATATTGCTCAGTTATGGACCCAAGAAGAGGATTAGTTTGATGATTGTTAATGGAAAGGCTTTATTTGGTGTATGTCATGACTGGTTGCCTAAGAGTTACATGAAAGAGGTTTCCGATGATTTCCTTTCCCTTTACCAATAAGTCTTTTGTAAATTTTGCCACAATTTTTTGTTTTTTACATCCAAAACGAAAATGTACATTAAAGACTAGCTTATTTTTTTAAGTACTTGTTTCTCTTGCTATGACTGGGCTCAAGATTCTGCGTGTTGTTGGATGATTTTTGTCTACTGGAGATTTCAAGACTGCAAAAATGTTGTTTTTGATGGACGTGCCTTTCTCAATCGATACAAGCTGGAACTTCCCTGAACAGTAAAATGGAATTGGAACCTTGGACTTCGGAGACCCTGCAAGCCAACAATCCTTTTGAAGAACAACTGGACTTTTGGAGTCTTTTGTATTGTTGAATAAAATCCATGTATTTTCAGACTATCACAACTTTGAGGTTGAGAATACTGGTGTGATCTTGGTGCTAATGAGTCCTCTTCTAAAAATGAATTCTGTGTCCTGAATAGGATTGGATATCGCACCAGAACAGCAATTTCCACCTTGAGAGCTGCAGACTCCTCAGGAAACAGTGAGTCTTTTTGGCATGTTTATTTCCGACTTTGTAACTAGAGCTTTACTAATCACAAAAACTGCTTTTGGAGAATAGATCAAACAAAATTTTAAATAATAATATGGTAAAATAAGATACCCAAACACCAAATTTGTAATTATATCTACTTAAATAGGACGATGGAGAGAAAATCAATTAACAGAGAATAAATTCCGAACAGTAAATCTGAACGGAAATTGAGAAATAAAACACATCATCTGGGTTAAAAAAAGATTAGATAGCTTGTTCCATTTGATCTTCCAATTGGAAATGTCTAACTTGCAAAAAAGAAGTTACTGGAAAGGCCCTCAGAAGTTGACATTCCTACTCAGCAGTCTGATGACCTGCCAGCTCATCCCTGGATTCATACCGAGTTTGGCTTTGTACCCATCTCAGATATCGGAGTTCCCAAGTTTTGCCCCAGAGTTGCTGGAAAGGAGCGGGAAAAAATGCCAGTGATGTGCTTTTGTTTAGTTATTACCATAAATACAGATGGGACACAATACCGTCTTCCCATTCAATATGTGGCTTTGTCTTGCCTCACATACCCCTTTTCCACCAAGCTGGTTCCAGGGCTGGTGCTAGTGCTGGTGCTAGAGCCGGTTCGCAGTTTGTTCAACTGCGAACTGGTTAAGAACCGTTTGCTTTTCCACAAACGGGTGCCGGCCAGAGGGCTACGTCATCACATCGATGTATACGTCTGTATACGTCACGCTAGTTTCCCATAACAACTAGCGCCAAATTCAATTGCCACTACAAAGACGGAGGACTACGTTGCGGTTCAAGTGTTGTTGTTGGCTTTTCGAGCCTTCCTTTGTAGAGCAAAAGTTGGCAATCCAGCAAGTTAATGTTGCTCGACGACTATGCAACGAACATCAATCACGCTTGAGAAGACGGGTAAGACTGCTTCCGTGTTTTTACTCTGCTTTGTTGCTTCCGTGTTTTTACCTGCCCCCACCCCCTGACGTAAGCCCGTAGTCCCCGACGTAAAGTGGTTCTTTCTGCTGGCCCAGCAAAGAGTTGGTGCTTGCCAAGCACCGGTTTTGAGAGCCAGCAACTGGTGCTTAGTCTGTGGAAAACCAAAGAACTGGTGCTAAGCTGGCTCTAGCTCTGAACCAGCCCTGGAACCAGCTTGGTGGAAAAGGGGTAACAGTTTATGATCAGCTTGGCTTGTCAGTGAGTTGAGCCAGTATCACGTAACAGAAATGCTCCATCATCCATGACTGTATGGCCCTTGCACAATCATAAATTTATTTAATAGTGACATCTTTAAATTTTATTGTTAAAGGTAACATATCAGTCAACTCAATTTCTAGACATTGCTCACAAGGTGTTTCTTGTTAAATTGATGATATTGAATTTCTTTTTCCACAGATTTCCCAAATGGGATGGGGAGATTTCACTTGACCCGAGGTACACGTAAATGTCTTCTGCTTTTACAAAACCCTAACCCATCAGAATTTATGTAGTTTAGTGTACATTGAAACAGAAACCATGTACTAGCAAGTTCTTGTCAAGCTTTATTTGACTGATTACAGCCGTAAGTGATGTTTTGTGTGGGAAAATAGAAAAATCTCTTAAAATAAGCATTTGCACACTTATGTTTTGGTTGAAGCTTTTGTAGACTTAAGAGGGAAACAGCAGTGTTTAGCTAAGCTGTGCAGTACTGAATAAATGTATGTTGGAAAACACAGGTTTTGGTTAGGTATGTCAACAACTTTACACATGCTGAAAAATGTCCAAAAAATGTGATCCAACACGCTTACGAACAACATCAAGAATTGACTATTCTTGTTAAGGTACATGTAAATGTCTCTTATGGCCCTTTTCCACTAGCACGCCTTGGCCCTACTTGATTTGCAGCGTGTTTCCACTAGCCTGGTACCTCCTAAAACAAGCTAGTTTTAGTACCTACTCCGCTCTGGTTCCAAGCCAGCTGAGTCGATACTAAAAGATGACGTCACCGACTGCCGGCTACTGATTGGTCAGACAATGTCGTCATGGAGGAGTCATGAGCGCGACGACCTAGTATGCTAGCGGTAGCTACCATTAGCAGTCTTTTCTTTGCAGCTGGATTGCTCTCGTCCTCGGCTTCATTCTGTTGTAAAGCTTCCAAAACTCAGCTGTGCTTCTCAAGGGGTATTTCTTCTTACCACCTGCAGCCTTCTTCTGCTTTCCTTTTTTACTCGGTTCGTGACAAAAAGCCACAGATTGTTGTGTCGCGCTCAAAATGACGTCACCGCAGTGCCGCTCAGCTGTTTACAGCTACACTGCACCCCGTTGGGCAGGCAACTGGGGCTAATGGAAAAGCAGCACAAGGCGAGTAGAGTAGAGTAAATGGACTTGAGCTTATATAGTGTTTCTCTAGTCTTGGACTACTCAAAGCTTCTTTACGCCGCAGGTCACACCTACCCATTCACGCTCACATTCACCCACTGATGGTTCTGAGTTTCTATGTTAGTTATCCATCAGTTTCTCTGACACATTCACGCTCTTTCATGCCAATTTACACGCCCCTGACGCAGCAGTGGGAGCAACTTGGGGTTCAGTGTGTTGCCCAAGGACACATCGCCATGTGTCTGGAGCTGGGCTTGAACAGGCAACCTACCAAGTGCGCTATTCAACTGTGCCACCGACGCCCCGGTAGAGTAGGGCTAATGGAAAAGGGCCAATACCAAGCAGATAGCACGATTTGGAGATTTTTTATTGTGCAAATGAAGACCCCCTCGCTTTTGAAATGGCTTTGCTGGAAGGATTATCCCTCCACGTTCATTCAGAGAAAACAAAGTCTTAGCGCCTCCTGTCCAGTACATGATCAGTTTTGATACATTTTGTGTACTGTTGCCACTTTTTTGTAAGGATAATGTAAATATGAAGCTATGAAAAGGATATTTAGCACTTAAAGTTTGTAGAAACTTGCTCTCACTTTCCTGTTGCACTCATTTCTTCAGGACTGCTGGTAAAGCCTCCAAGCCCTTGACCTCGGCCTCTGCAAAGAATACCAGACGTGGAAGCCGCTCTCATTCAAGATCGATCAGCCCCCATTACCAGCCTAGCAAGAAGCGCAGAAGCAGATCACGATCTCCTCAAGGCCCGAAATACAACCGCAGGTGGGTTGCTCGGCATGTTTTATCAGTTTAAGCATTGGCACAAGATTTTTATAACTCTTAAAGCTAGGGTTGGTAATTTGATTTAGATCCACATTTTGTTATGCTGGTTAAAATGAAATTTTGTCCCGATGGTAATCAATGCATGATGTGTTCTGGGAAAAAAAAAGACAGACAGCCTCCTGTCTACAGCAGGAGTAATACAGGGAAAACACCAATCAATCACAGCGACTCATTCAGAATTTATTGAGCCAATCAAATCTCATAACTGCCGTTCTGCCCTCCTTCTGCGGGTACATTCGCTGGCGTGCACAGACTCTGATTTATGAGCTGATAGGGATCCAAGTCCGCTGGAGAATGCTTACCTGTCAAGTTTTGGCTTCGAAAATGTTTTTTTCTGTTGGTTCTAATCTTGCGACAGCTGCCACCCAGGCCACTGCAGGTGGACATTCTCACAAGGCTTTTTCTTCTTCTTTGGTTTTACGGTGGTTGGCAACCATCATTTTGGAGCATTACCGCCCCATTCAGGCTAGAGACAGAGTTCAGTTTAGAGAGGCAGAGGAATGTTTTTATTATTATATCGTCACATGGGAGATTTACAGGAGAATACTGATACGGAAGGATGTCGGGAAAGAGGATAAAATACGGAAAATATGGTCGTTTCACGGCCAAAACAGGAGACTTGACAGCTTTTGGAGAATGGCAGAGGAACTACCTATACCCCGATCAACATTGGGCTGTGAGCACTAACTTTACATGTTTGATTTTTTTTCACTGTGCTATGATAATGTTTTGGTGTTTTCTTACTGCTGACTGAGACATGACTTGGCATAGTGTAAAACAAAGTGTGCTGAGGGCCGGTTTGGAGTTGAATCAGTCTTTTGGTTGTGAATCAGCGGCGCTCATGCGTGTGAGCGAGGGACCATTTTGAATGAGTGGTTGGAGGGAGAAGGCAGAGTCCCACGGAGATACTACATTCAAATTCATGCTAGTTTTCCAAAATTACCGACTCTAGCTTTAAGTACTAACGTGTGGAAAGCTGTATGGGTATATCATTGATGCTTTCATTGATACGCTGATCAGTTCTCTTCTTTGCTTCCAAAGATATGACTACCCAACCACCTCCAGCTATCGATCACGCTCGCAGAGCCCAGAGAGACGAGCCTCACCAAGACGGAAAGGAGAGAGGCCGTCGTCTCCACGGAGGGATCGCGAGAGACGATCGCCACCACGGAGGAGCAGCGACTCATGGTCACCACAAAGAAGGGGAAGCGAGAAGTGGTCGCCACAGAGGCGGGGCAGCAGATCGCCGTTGAGAAAGGCGGACAGTAGATGGACCCCGCCGACGAGGCTTGACAAGAGAGCGTCACCACCAAGGAGAGTCGTCGAGAGACGGCCCTCCCCAAAGAGGAGCAGATCGTCCACGAGGAGCCAGGAGAGACGCTCGTCCAGAGAGGGGTCCTCGCCACGGCAGAAAGGGCAAAGCAGTGCAGAGAGTCTGGCCAAAAAACTGATGGAAACTCCAGGTTGGAAAATTTAAGTTCTGGCCAACAACTTTTTCCTACACAATGTTGTGAAAGATTAGACCTTCTGAACACGTTTAGAATTATGACAGATCACTCATTAAATTGGCCATTTAACTCTCAAAATACCAAAATACCTCTTATTTTTGAAATGACTGGAATTTACAAACCATTTGTCAGGTCCAAAACGACTGGCGTAATTGTCAGATTCTTAAGTTTCCAAGTGTCCCTGAATGTATCACAGGTGGCGTCGGAAACTAGGGCTGCAGCTGAATAGCTACCTCCTAAGCCCTTTCCTAACTACTTTTCCTTAACCCCGATGGAAAACGTCATGAGGTTAAGGAAAGGAGACTTCAGAAGGACTTAGGAAAGGAAAACTGCCATACAAAGAGACTACACTTTCACTACGCTTCGTCATCATTGGATGGCGGATGTTACTGCTGCGTTGAAACTACAGTTTCAAAAAATTGAATAGAAAAGGCTCATCTTGGAAGTGCTCGTATATACTCGCTCGTACATTACCTGGTAAAAAATATGTCTGTCAAACACACGTCACAGCGTAGATAGCTAGTGATGCACTATGATATCAGTTTCATATCAATATTAGCTGAAATTAGCTTAAAAAGTAAAGTATTTGTATGGACCAATTGAAATTTTTGCAGATATTCACAGCCAATATATCGGCCACTCATAAGGGCTGGAATATCGACATCTTTCAAATGTTCAAAATTGATTCACCTTGTCATCATCTATATTGAGTGCTTCACTTTTGCAAGAGTTAAAATTGTTTTTCTAGTTTAACATCGGTTCATGGGGGGGGGGGGGGGGGGGGATATCCAAAGAATATCCAGAAAAACATTGGAACCTGGAAATTCATGGGACTCTTTTAGTGTTCCCACACAGAGTTTCATATTAACCACGTTGTTCACTACAACAGACACTTTTCCTGTTGGAACTTTGAAGGCATCGCCAACTTCATAGTCGCACAGCGATAGTTCTTCCTGTGTGCGCACCTCCTTTTTTTCTCTCAACACAAGACTCTTTCCTTTTCAGTCTTCATCAATGAAATGGGCAGTCACTGTCATATAGGGGTCCATTCGAAGAGACAACCCTACACATCTGCTATCTTTATCTATTAACTCGGAAACTTTATCTTTTTCCTCCTTCGTATTTTGCCGTGAGGGCGTGCGTAATTGTCTGGCGCGCTGGCACTGAATATCCAGGTTCCAATGTTTTTCTTGGCCTTCCACGACACCAATGGGCCTCATACCCTCAGAAATAAAGTGGTCAATTCCTTCTGTGATATAGTTTTTGCATTTGGGTGTTTATATGAGGCATAAAATCCAGCGTGAGGGTGAGGGATCCCGCCGCTGCAGCGCGGGCAGAGCGCATGCAGTTATAAAACGAATAAACGATTATTAGACTAGAATATTGAAATGCTCTAAAATAAAAATATTGAAATGAACGATAAATACATTAAAATGGTGTTCTGAGACATGATGGGGGTGCTCAGAAAATACCCCCATTTCACTTGATACGTTTCTCCTGATGAAATGAACTGCAGGGGGAAAAATGAATTGACATATTTGGTCGACCAATCAGAATTTTGGTCGACTGAGCACGCATCGACCAATTAGTCGACCAGTCGACTTGGACTTTACAGCCCTAATTATTAATATTATTAAAGAGACTGTGAGGAGTTTCTAAGTGATTACAAAACAGTCTCACGTTTAGATATATGCCTGATAGAAATACACACTTTAAGATGAGTCTTATAGCATCAAAATAGGTTATCTATAAATGCTATTCCTTAGCCTTCCAGTCAGGTTGGACAGGGCTGGACTGGCCTGAATGCTCAACTTCGGGAACAAGACAATTAAAACTAGAGCAAATTTATATTATTCAGACACGTCTTAGAGCACCGGGCTGTAAGTAGCGATATATAGCCGGCTACAATACTACGATACTAAGTTTTCCAAAAATTGCTTGTTGTCACACATCAAAAACTACAGCTACATAACTAGAAAGAGATACATTACCTCGTCGCTTTGCATCCTGTAAGTTGTTGAAAAAAGTTGTAAAGCAATGCAGAGTTCTGAAGAATATCCGAGCTGCATGCTTTATTAGCATCACAACAAAGGCACGCTTTGGCTTGTGGTGCGTTCCAGTTGTAGTCAGAAGTAGGAATTTCCAAGTTCCGAGTAGGAAACTGTAACTGGAACGTCCCCTGAAGTCAGAATTTCCTACTGGGAAGTCGGGGAAACCTCTCCACTCTCGAGCTAACAACAGCTAACATTAGCCTGGTAGATCGGCATGTTTTTTTCCGACTTCAACTGGAACGCCAAAAACTCAGATGATGTCACTCCCAGTTCCGAGGTTACTGGAACGCAGCATTACGACAGTCGTCGCATGTGCTCATGGGTAGCAGAGTCCTAATGTCGCCGGTAACGGATTCTCCTCATAGCACCTTTAATATAATTAATATTAATAAACATTTAGAAAATTTCAATATGTTTTTTTTTACTTTCCTAATGATTTGTAGCTTTAAATTTTGTTAAGCTGCATAACGACACATTTGAATTACAACAGCCTTTTGTCATAGTTAGCAAGAAACAGTTGGGATTAGAGGGTAAAACTGCAGCGGAAAGAAGAATCTGTTTTGCTACTTTAGCTAATCCAAACCCTGGCCCTCTGTCTTTTTTTTTTCTGAAGGTGTCCAGCTGCTGTCGAATACGTCCGACTTGGATGCCGTGGTTAAAACTCTGGCTCCTGCGCTGCTTGCGGAGCTCACCAGAATGTCTGGAGGACAAAGCCCCCTGCCTGCTTCTTCTTCTACGAAACGAAAGAAAGTGCCGTCCTCTGTGCCTTCTTCTTCTTCTGCAGCAAAGAGGACAGGGTCAACATCGAAAACCTCTAAGGAAAAGCTCAGCGCAAAGAAGGGGGAGGTAAGTTGTTTTACTAATACTAATTTCATTTGTGTGGATTTACAGTGGAAAAACAGCCCTCCTGTTTGAAGATGCCCCTCAGTCTCAGGGCTCTTCTACAACTGAACTACATAAGGATAGCATTAACCCTTGAGGCACGCAAAGAATTAATACTAAAGGTCCCTCGTGTGCCAAAATGGTTCCTCTCATAAAAGTGTAATAAAGTGAAATTTCATTTTTTTTTTTTTAATTTATTTGCTTTAAATCTTATCACCAAAACCCTGTTTTTCAATAAGAAAAAAATGATAATGTGCAATTTTTTGTAAAAATAAGTTACAATGTGGACCTAATCAAATATTTAAAATAATTTGTTTTTTTTTAAGCTTTTATATGTTTTTTGCACTTTTTGTTATAAAAACTCTGTTTTTTTACTAGGGAAAAACTTAAAATATGCAATTTTTTGTACAATAAGTTGCAAAGTGGAGTTTTTGGGAAGAGTTATTACAGTCTTAATGAGGTCAATAATTCATAAATTAATTGATTTTGATATATTATTTGTCTCAGGAGAAATTAGAGTTTAGTCAATAATTTAACATAAAAGTCCCTCGTGTGCCAAAACGGTTCCTCTCATGAAAGTGTAATATAAAAGGGAAATCTTAACGTTTTTTTTGTACTTTCACTGATTCAAATCTTATCGCTAACTCCTGACCTAAACATAGAAACAACATTTGTTATTATTTTTCAAGCTTTATATGTTTTAATGCACTTTCCGTAGGGGTGTAACGAAATGGTCAACTCACGAAACGATACGAAATACGAAACAGTGCTCACGATACGAAATACTCACGATACGAAATAAAGATTAAGGAAAATCCCCAACAGTAGTGCAAAAATCTCATTTTCTTTATTTTCTTCCTAATGAAAAACAATAATAATACTAAATAAATAAATAATACTAAAAATATTGCTGCATCAGTACAAAATAAATGCTCTTTGAAAAAAACAAAATTGTAGTTTTTTTCCCCTTATTTAGACTACAGTGCAAATACAAACATCAAATCTCAATAAAAAGTGCTTTATTGTTGTAACAATCAGGATAAGTACATTCTTGAATGAAAAGGAAAACAAACAGCAGTCCTCAGAGCTGCAGTTTAGACCTATAAATGTCTGAACTGTGAACTATAATATTTAGCCTATAACAGTGCATATACTTCTGATCTTCAAGTATGATCAAATTCTGTCAACTCAACAGTAGATGCAAAAATCAAATATTGTTTTTTTTTGCAGACTTACACAAATATAGTGCAGAAGTTGTACTGTTTGTTATGTGTTCAATGTGGATTTTAATGTTTCCTATAAGTTGATGGTCAGTGAATGGAGCAGGAAGGCAGGGAGAGCGGGTCAGAGTTCAGAAGGGGAGAGTTAGTGTGTGTGTTTTTTGGTTTTAGCGAGGAGGGTGAGAGCCGTTAAGCAGGAGGTCTAGAGATTACTACTTACTGTTTTGTTTGTGAATTAAAATTGTAGTTGGCGTGGTCACAGCCCACAGTCACTGCTAAATAAAAGCAGATATTCGCAAGCCAGAGTCACCTTTATTATTACGTCCAACGGACGTCACAATACAGCCGCAACCACTAGTTCAGTTCTAGTTGTTCTCGTCGCAGTATACAGCGAACTGTGGCGGCATATTTTGCACACGGTTGTTGTTTTGTCCGCAATCTTCTCACTGTTCTCTCGTCTTTTACATGGGAAGCCAAAATAGGTCCACACAACCAATTTATTTGACGAAGGAGCGTCAGCTAATTCCTCTGCTTCGTCCTCCTCAGTATTGCAGCGAGTGTTTTGCTACGGGAGGCGAGGAGGGTTTATTTCGTCCTTTTATTTCGAGCGTCTTTGAATTTTATTTCGTGAAATTTTGTGGCACGAAATTTTGTTTCACCCCTAACTTTCTGTAATAAAAACACCAGTTTTTTTTTTACATTAGGGAAAAAGTTAACATATACATTTAAAAAAAAAAAAAAGTTGCAAAGTTGAGTTTTTGGAGTGAGATTATTACAGCCTTCATGAGGTCAGGAATCCATTACTAAATTGTTTTTGATCTATTATTTGCTTTAATAGCAATTAGAGTTTATTCAATAATTTAACATAAAAGTCCCTCGTGTGCCAAAACGGTTCTTCTCATAAAAGTGTAATAAAAAAGGAAAATCTTAACACTTTTTTTTACTTTCTCTGCATCAAATCGTATCACCAACTCCCGACTTAACATAGATTTCAAATATTTATACATTTTTTAAGCTTTATATGTATTTTTTGTAACTTTTTAATATAAAAAAAATGTTTTGGTGGGGAAAAAACTTTTAATATGCAATTTATTTTTTTGACAAATAAGTTGCAAAGTGGAGTTTTTGGGCTGAGGTAATTACGGCCTTAATGAGGTTAATAATTCGTAGCAAAATTGTTTTAATGCATTATTTGTCTTAGGAGCAATTAGAGTTTATTCAAGAAATTTACATTAAAATCCCTTGTGTACCAATTCAATACTTCTCATGAAAGTGTGATAAAAATGTTTGATCTAAATATTTTATTATATTTCAGCTGCATAAAATGTTTTCAATAACTTCTGACCTATCCTGAGATACTGAAACACACACACTCTCAGATGCTCACACACACCATCCCAGCACTCAAAGTCCATTTCTGAGATGTTCACCTTTTTTAATGACATGCATTTTGTCAGGTAAGGGATCCAGACATCCAATGAAACCTCATATAATGCAGTTATGCCCCCTTGGGATTCATTAGGCCTTTTTTCCCTTTATTTTGAAGGTAGAGGCTTAGATTTATTAGGTATTCATGGTAAAAACAAAATGAATATTTCAGGATTGCATTATGTCAACAATATGTGTTTTTATGGGAGTCAGTGGAACCGAGTCACACACAAAGTCCAACAGTGCAAGCTTGGTGCATATCTCCTATTCTTTAACACACACAATAGTGGGACCATGGAATTTAAACGATAGAAACTTAAAAAAAAACCTTGAGAAGTATCATATAACTTGTATTTAAACTCATCGATGTATGGAGGTTAAAAAAAAAAAAACGAAAAAAAATTCTAATTTGGCTCCGAAGGTGAAGAAGGGTTAAAGACTCAAAACTCTAGCTGTAAGTTACCACCAGTAGTTAAAAACATCTCTTAAAGCTGGGGTTGGCAATCTGATTTCGATACACTTTTTGTAATACTGGTTAAAATGGTCTTTATGACCCGATGGTAATCAACTCATTATGTGTTCTTAAAACAGAGCAAAAAATATCCGCTATCTACAGCAGGAGTAAAACAGGGAAAACGCCAACCAATAATCTTGCCGGGATACCTTCTTTTACACCAATCAAATCCCGTCGCCATTCTGCATGCCTGCTGCGCGTGCATTTTCCCGTCGTGCACCGACAGTGCGTGTAGCATGTAGCATGTAGCGTGTAGGAACAGACTCCGCTGGAGAATGCTTACCTTTCAAGTTTTGTCTTTGAAAATAAGGGAAGTCCGCTGTGAGCAGTCCCACAACACCAACCAAGCTCCAGTATCCCTCACATTTAAGACAGATGTACAAGAAATCTAAAATAAACTCTGTTTTTCTAAGTTTGTTCCGCTGTTGGCTCTAATCTCGCGACAACTGCCGTCCATGCTACTGCAGGTGGCAGTTCTCGCGAGACTTCTTCTTCTTCGGTGGTTGGCATCCATGATTTTGGAGCATTACCGCCCCCTTCAGGCTAGAGACAGACAGCTAGTTCTCCAAAATCGCCAACCCCAGCTTTAAGCGGAGCAAATGAATTTCAGTACAAGTTTTTTTGTTCTTCTATAAAAGCAGGAGTGTCTTTTCCCGTTTATTCAATCTCATATTTATGTCTGTTTCTCTTTTTCTCGTCAGGCGAGAGTGACAATACAAGGTGTTCGTAGGGGAATGACCATCGATGATATTTCTGCCGCTGTGGAGAAGTGCTGTCAAACCATGTCGTTCTCGGTCTCTATTTTCCAATGCCAGGTAAGAAGTAGAGATGGTAAAAGTGAGTTTATGGTTTGTTGATATGACATCTTACTCTTAGAAACATGAGAAACTCCTGACCCCTAAAGAGTTGAAAAGGTTGTGTTTCATGTGAGTTGAAACAGAATCCAGGCACTAACAAGTTGTATTAAAGCTTTATTCAATTGATTGCAGCTTAATGGTTGGGTCTGCATGATTTTTGGTTACTGTTTGTAAACACAACATTCAAACGAATGTTGTGAACTCCTCGTGACCTGATGCGGGTGCCCAGTATTTAGAATGTTTGTAAACTGCTTGTTCCTAAACTGGAAGCTGGTTACGGGTGACGTCGGAATGTAGAAGACGTGTTGGTCTCGCTCTCCCGTTCCACCTTTTCAAAAAGTAATTGTCATAACCCCGTCTAACTTTTGGAACTTACCGCAGCATAGGCCTTATAAAGACCTATTTTCAAGCAAAATGTCTAAAGCAACTAAGTCGAAGAAAGCCGACGGAGACCTTGCCCAGATTAGTGACAGCTCAAGCTTAGCAGATATAGCTAACTTGCTAGAGGAGCATTGAGCTAGCATCTCGACCAACAACAAGAAAAACTTCATGGCCCTCGAGAAGCAACTGGACAAGATCCAGAATAAGATAACAGAACATGGAGAACATATCACATCTCTGGATCGGCTGCCAACCAACAGGATCAGAGGATTATAGAGTTGGAGCAGCGTTGTACAGTGCTAGCCGACAGCAACAGTAAGCTAATTACCAAGACTGCTGATCCGGAGAGCCGAAGCCACAGAAACAACATTCACATTATTGGTCTCCCCGAGTCTATTGTGGGTCCTCTGCCTACTAAGTTCTTCTCAGAGCTTCTGGTCGAGCCTCTTGGAGACGAGGTTCTGCATTCTCCTAAACTGGAAGCTACCTGGGATTAATACTAGGGGTGCAACAATACATGTATCTATATTGAACTGTTCGATAACAGTGGCCTTGGTTCGGTACACCTTATGAAACGAACAGAAGAAGCTACATATGCTCGGGTGCTGCAACATGGCGAGTGCTTTACCTTCAGCTGAAATTGAAGACCCTCCACTATCATTCAGATCTGGCGTTTGGGACTACTTTGGCTTCTGTGTTAAGTATGACCCTGATGGTAAGCGTGTCATGGACAAAAACACAACAGTATGTCGGAAGTGCAACACGATGCTAAACTACGTCGGTGGAAATACAACAAACATGACAACACATCTACGCCGACATCATCCTGGTGTCAAAAGAAGTGGAACCAGACAGAAACATTTAGACAGCCATTAGCACATAATTCAAAGAGGGCAAAGGAAATCGACCTGGTGATAGCTACTTTTACTGCTGTCGACATGAGACCCTTTTCTGTTGTGGATAACGCCGGGTTTCAGGACATGGTACGGACACTTGATACACTTATAGCTAGTTCTTTGTAATATTTACTCTGCTGCTAAGAATGCACCACATAAGATGGGTTAGTTCTCTATTGGATACATTTAATTTTGTACTTATTCTTATTTTTACATGGTGATGTTTTTGTTTTTTATGATTCTAAGTATGCACCAAAGAATGTGCCTGGTTTAGCTGCAAGAGTTACTTTTAATTCAATTTAATGAAAATGTACTCTGAGTTAAAACAAATGTTGGTTATTTTAATAAACCACAAGTAAAAAAGGCATTGAAATTGCTCATATTTTGTATCGAAAAAGTATCAACACGAACCGTGAATTATGTGCATCGTTGCACCCCTAATTAACGCATACACTATATTGCCAAATGTATTCACTTGTCCATCCAAATAATCAGAATCAGGTGTTCCAATCACTTCCATGTCCACAGGTGTATAAAATCAAGCACCTAGGCATGCAGACTGCTTTAACAAACAGTAGTGAAAGAATGGGTCGCTCTCAGGAGCTCAGTGAATTCCAGTGTGGAACTGTGATAGGATGCCACCTGTGCAACAAATCCAGTCCTGAAATTTCCTCACTCCTAAATATTCCACAGTCAACTGTCAGCTGGATTATAAGAACGTGGAAGTGTTTGGGAACAACAGCAACTCAGCCACCAAGTGGTAGGCCACGTAAACTGATGGAGCGGGGTCAGCGGATGCTGAGGCGCATAGTGAGAAGAGGTCGCCAGCTTTCTGCTGAGTCGATCACTACAGACCTCCAAACTTCATGTGGCCTTCAGATTAGCTCAAGAACAGTACAGAGAGCTTCATGGATGGGTTTCCATGGCCGAGCAGCTGCATCCAAGCCTCACATCACCAAGTGCAATGCAAAGCGTCGATGCAGTGGAGTAAAGCACACCGCCACTGGACTCTAGAGCAGTGGAGACGCGTTCTCTGGAGTGACCAATCACACTTCTCCATCTGACAATCTGATGGACCAGTCTGGGTTTGACAGTTGCCAGGGGAACGATACTTGTTTGACTGCATTGTGCCAAGTGTAAAGTTTGGTGGAGGGGGGATTATGGTGTGGGGGTGTTTTTCAGGAGCTGGGCTTGGCCCCTTAGTTCCAGTCAAAGGAACTCTGAATGCTTCAGCACACCAAGACATTTTGGACAATTCCATGCTCCAACTTTGTGGGAACAGTTTGGAGCTGGCCCCTTCCTCTTCCAACATGACTGTGCACCAGAGCACAAAGCAGGTCCATAAAGACATGGATGACAGAGTCTGGTGTGGATGAACTTGACTGGCCTGCACAGAGTCCTGACCTCAACCTGACAGAACACCTTTGGGATGAATTAGAGCAGAGACTGAGAGCCAGGCCTTCTCGTCCAACATCAGTGTGTGACCTCATAAATGCTCTTCTGGAAGAATGGTCAAAATTCCCATGAACACTCCTAAACCTTGTGGACAGCCTTCACAGTAGAGTTGAAGCTGTTATAGCTGCAAAGGGTGGACCAACATCATATTGAACCCCATGGATTAGGAATGGGATGTCCCTTAATATGTGAGTCAAGGCAGGTGAGCATATACATTGGTAATATCGTGTATGCTGTAATGATTTGGCAAATTGGCTCTGCATCATTTTTCATCCTGAGATGGTCCCACAGAGCTCAAAAGTGGTTGAAAGCTGACCAGAGGTTCACTCTGGTTTTAGACCGAACTTTGTCTTCTTGGCGTTTTGCTTCTGCCTGGTTGTATCTTCTTTTTTTCGCTGAAGCATCTACCATCTTTGCCGGTGTTCTGTCAAATAAGGCTTCCACATCGTCGTAGGGCGCATGTGCAGAATTAACGACGCAAGCGTGGGCATGCGCAGTGGAGCTGGATCGCTCATCTCGACAGGTCGCATGTTTTGACAGAACACCGGTCTGCGTAGCGTTCTGTTCGTGCATTTTATAACACTCAACGTCACCTGCACGATGGGTGCGCTGTGATTGGCTGGGGTATCCCCGCTTACTCTCCGCCCAAAAAACCATCGTGACCAAAACCAAAACATCAACATAGAGGCTGAGGAGGGGAGCGAGTTAAACAACGACACCATCACGCATCAGTGGAGATTCACAGAAGATGATTGAGCACGATTTTTCCTGATAATGTTGATATTTTATTTTTCAGGAAACTCCTGCAAACTCTACCTTTTAAAGTGATGTTTTATTTTGAGAAAAAAATGGAATTATTGCTTAGAAAAAGGATTTTGAGCTGCACTCACACACTCATGTTTTTGGCCAAATTTTGCCTTTATCAGAACGTATGCAAGCTGTAATATTACACACTGTCGTCTTTTCACAACCAAAATATCTTGTACAAATCTGTGTTTTTGTGCTCCCCTCCCACAGGGACACATATGTTTTGAGAGAAAAGAAGATGCTCTGAGACTGATGACCTTTAAGGAACTCAGAATAAAAGGAGTCTCATTGCCTATTCTAAAAAAACGGGTAATTATCTGCTGTTTTTTTCTCCCTCATCCACAGTCCATTGGCTATTATCTGTTTTCTTACATTGTCACATTCAGCAAAACTCTGTTTAATCATATCGAATTTATTTCCAGGTGAAGAGGGAACTGCACCCAACTGCCAAGTAAGATATGTTTTTTGTGGATTCCCTTTTTAGCGAAAAGGGTTTTATCCTGCTTTGGTTTCTCTGTGGACATCCTTGTGGGGACAATCAGAAATTCCCCTTTATGGCTTTTGTTAATGAGGTGAAGTTAACTCACAGTTTAAAACAAACCTGTTTAAGCATTCAGCCCTCATCAGTGTCATGAACAGCCCATCACGAGTTACCTTCGTCCCATTAAAAAACGACTGTAAAAGGAAATACACAAGTGTTGGCTGTTAGTTTTCCCCTGTTGCAAGTTCTTTGGTCTGACTACGGAAGAGTATGAGGGCCATGTTAGATGGAGAAAATAATTTACGGGATGTTGACATTAAATTTGAAATTTCGAGAACAAAGTCGAAATTTGAGAATAAAGTTGAAATGACAAGATTGAAGTTAAAATGTCGAGAAAAAAGTTAAAATGTTGGGAGTAAAGTTGAAATGACGAGAATACAAGTAAAATGAAAACAACAAGGTGGAAATACAATTTTGTGATAAAAGTGAAAATGTCAAGAATAAAATTGAAATGACGATTTTAAAAGATTAAAAATGACATTGTAAACACCTAATTCCGAATGAGAAAGATCATTTTGGGTAAAACTTAATTACGAAGTAGGTGGCTGGTTTATTCTGATTTTAAATCCGAATGAAATAATTCCTCGATCACGAACACGCTCATTCCACTTAAAATTAATTCTGGTGGTTCTGCACATGCTCGTTCCCTTGTCCTGTTGTTATCAGGCACAGGACGCTGACAGGAACAGGAAGGCTGCTTGAAGCAAACATTGGACTCCACACAAGCCGAGACAGTTTATTTAATTAGAGCCTTAGAAGATTTGGAAGTCATGAGAGTGTGGATGGATGTAAGCATTAAAATGTGGACCTTTTTAAAGCTGTAGCATCAAAGTTGGACGAGGTTTCCCTGATGGAGACGCTGAATTGGAGTTTTTCTTCTGGTAGATGTAAATACGTCACTACATGTCCACCCCTGTCCAATCAGAACTGTTCCCAACCACCAGGCCTTGAATAAAAGTAAATAAATGTGTAAATGTGTTTTCCATGTAATCCCTCATATGGAATTATTATTTCCATGTTAACACGGAGGAGAAAACTTAAATTCGGAATTCTGAATAGTTAATTCAGAATTTAATAACATCATGAAACCATGGCCATTGTATTTCGACTTTTTTCTTTTTCAGCTTTTTTTCTTGTCATTTCGACTTTTATCTTAACTTCCCCAAAATTATTTTCTCCGTCCAGCATGGCCCTTCTACTCCTCCGTAGTCCAACACCACTCAGTTTTTTAGTATTTTTGGAGAGAAAGTACTAGTTTTTCTCCTTTCTTTCTATTGCTTTTATGGCCCCAAAATACACCGCAGACGTTTTTATCAGCTTGATTGTAAAGATTGATTTCTTTATTTTGATCCGGTACATGACAACGTACAAACAGCTAAAAATACAAGCAAATGGTGGGGAGAGTATGCCATATAACTTTGTAAAATGTAACTTTGTAATGGCAATAGAGGAGTGGGAGAATGTCATTTAGAAACAGTGGAGGTCCACCAACTCATTGTCCTGGAAAGATTTAAATTTGAAAAACCTTTTAAGATTTTTTATAACACCAGAACTGAAACATCGAGAGGGACAGACGGACTGTTGGAGAGGTTGTGGAACAATGAATGCCAACCACTACCATGTACTTTGGGATTGTTCTTAGGTTAAAAATCATTGGAGGTCAATCAGAGATAGCATGGAAAAAGACTTAAATATAATTTTGTTTTAAAATAATGTACCCGGGACAGATGCCACCTGAAATCCAGGGTTTGACCAAAGCGTAATTGTTGAGAGTCATGTTGGTTGCTTGTAAAAAAAAAAAAAGCTGTGACAAAAAGTGGCTGTGTCAGAGATTTCCTTTGGACTGGTTTAATGTTTGCATGATAGATTTGGTATGGAAAAACTGACTTTCACTTTGAGATTGAAGAGTGATTATTTTGAAGAGAGTTGAAATTGGATTGAGTTTGTGAACCACTTAGGTCAGACTTTAGGTAAGAATTAGCAGTAGCTAAGCTGCAATCCTCCTGCTGCAAACGAGTGTTACTTTCATTTCTTTTGTTTTTTGTACTTTGCATTTTTCCCCGCTCCTCTTTAAACTCATTTTTGTCCTTTTTCTTAATTTTGCCTTGATTCGAATTGATATGCTCAAAAATTGGATTCTGACAAAAAAGAAACTTTAAACAAATGCAAATAAGTGATAATCACAAAAATGTATAAATAAAGAAAACATGACATAAGCTGAATGTGCAAGTTTTAAAGCCTGTCAGCTTACATTATCAGCTTGATTGTGTGGTAGTCTATCCACAGGACTGGTGACATCATTTAAGCCAGTTGTCTGCTCCAGGTTAGTCGCAACAAGGAGCATCACAAGTTCTGATAGAAAAAGTCAAGAAACTCTTGCTGTCAGCTCTTTTATGCTAAATGACATCCCAAACATTCCTGTGCTTGGATAATATTTGTCTTGTGCCTTCAAAAAACTGATGTTGCTAAGCTATAGTCCTACAACCAGGTACACTATTGCTTTTATGTCCACCATTGTTCTGTGTTGTTGCTTGTCAGGATAGGCTGAGACTACCCTGCCTAATTTAAGGTGGTACACTTGGCACCTTGTTTGCTCTTTCATTGGTTAAATGGCCAGCAAATCAGAATCAGACTCCTCTTCAAACAGCTGTTGATTTGTGCCCTAACTTGCCTCTGTAACATATTCAATTGCCAGCCTAGTAGCACATTACAAAACTATTTCTCTTTGTCTTTAGCCCTGAGCCAACCAGACGTCGACCACAGGTGCCAACTGGACCCCAAGCTGTTCTTTGGTCGCCCCTGTCGTATGTATTCACAATTATCTTGACCATTTAAGATCACTGTCACTGAGGTTGGGAACAGTTTGGGATGTCACATGGAGACATTTTGTTTGTTTGAAATCTTATTTACATCAGTGGTTCCCACCAATTTACTCTTAGAATAGATTCCTCCTTAAAGGTACAGTGTGTAGAAATTGGCATTTTAGCGACATCTAGTGTTCAGATTTTGGAATGAGCCCATCCGTTTGTAACACATCACATCACTAAGTGACAAAAGCCCTGAAAGACCAAGGTGAGGGTTTTTTATTCATAAGTCTAACTATTATTTTTATTGATTATTTTTCAGTTAAGATGATTAAAGGTTTTGTAAGCTTTTGTAGACTGTTATTTAAAAAAAAAAAAAACGCGTTTCGCTCTTTTTGTCCCGAAAACCTACCCGAAGACAACATAACATCGTTATGTTGGCCTCCTCAAAAGGGAGACCCTCTGTACATAAATATAAAAATCTCTATCGAACTTAATAAAAAGAAAATTAAAGTTTTATGGGGATGATAGTACACCTGTCTCAACAGACTTTACATACAAATACAAACATTATATGTTTTACTGTTCTTCTGTTAGACAAAAGGTGTGGTTACCTTGGCATATTTCGACGTTACTCTGCCGTCTTCTTCAGAACTGTCATCCTGACAGTTCTCATCCTGACAGTTCTGTAGATGTGTCTTTATCCGCTGTTATTTCCAGAAGCAGCCGGCGGGACAGGTTGATCACGTGATCTGTCCCGTCGGCTACGTCCCCCCGTTGCCCCGTGGTCTCTAGAAAAGTGAATCCCAGGTGTGTGAGAGCAGGAAAGCTCCTTCATCCCTGTTGATGGTGTCCGTGCCCCATTTTCTGATCTCTATTCTATCTCTATCTCTAACGGATGACGTAGCCGGCGGGACAGATCATGTGATCAACCTGTCCTGCTGGCTGCTTACACGTCACAGCTGTCAGGATGACAGTTTCTGAAGAAGACAGCAGAGTAATGTTGAAACATGTCAAGGTAACCATACCTTTTGTCTTGATAGAAGAACAGTAAAACATTTGTATTCTAAGAAGACAAGATGAATCTAATCAGTAACAAACATTATATCCTATGTTTACTGTTTCTGTTTGGCGAAATGCTGCCAACTTCTACACACTACACCTTTAAGATAGCCTTGCAGAGCAGATGGACCTGTCTTATTCTGAAGTCATGCCTATCAGTCTTGCCAGCTTTCATTGTCCAGTGGTTTCACTTGGCTAAATGTTTAATGGCCGAATCAGGGAAGAAAAGCGGGAGTAGGGCAGAGAGTGACTTGACAGGAAGTGTTTGAAAATAATGGCAGCTAATGCTGGTTGGCCTGTGGCGAAATATGCTCTCCTCAGAAGTTTATTTCATAGGGATTGTCTTTGACGAGGTTTATGTTACATATTGGTGTCAAATGATACATCTGTGTGGTGTAATTTAATGTGAAACTACAGTCTTAAGGTAGCTTATGCTAATGGCTAATGCCCGTTAGCCGCTACAGCTAACGGCTAACAAGGGCAAACAACAGCTAACAGTCGTTAGCTGTAGTGGCTAGCAACAGTGATCTGTTACATTTAGCCGCTAAGTATGCTACATCAGAGCAGCGTTGCTTGATATGGATTGGTCTGTGATCGGTGTGATGAGCTGAACAATCGTCCAATCACCAGCTGCTGCCATTTTTGAAGGTTCTGCCCCTGAAAACATTTTCCCAGGGCTCCTTCCCAGATGGATTAATGAAATATTTCCAATATGGAACTGTCTATCTGGCGTGTCAGATTACTTTTAAGATGCAGACCAGAAAAAATGAAGCGTCGCTGTCCCAAATGAACACCATTTAGATTGTTTTCATTTGTAAATCTGACAGAAAAATCCCACATACAATGCTCTCAAAAGACCATTGGAAGGAAGTTTGAACTAAATGTGTTATCATTATTTAAGATGATATTTAAACCTATCTTTTGTGAACCTCGGGAATCGTTGATGTCCATGATTAATGACTGATTCTCTTATTCTTAGGAACACAAACAGTTAAAAATGTAGTTAATTGTTTAATTTAACCTGTAAGTGTTGCTTTTATTGGTTCTATTGTGTCTGATTTAGCCACATGGCTTTATATTTTGTCTGCAGAGGTACATTTCCCCAACCCTCAAGAAAAGTTCTCCTACCTACACCCAAGTTTCCTCAACTCATGCAGCTCCCTGTCAGTAAAACCACAGACACAAGTCTCAAGCACACAGCTGCAGTGAAAGACTTCACTAAAACGTCAAAGACTGTGAACAGGGCGAAAGCCATTTTAGCCAAGGTCAAAACTGTCTCAACCAAGGTGATCTCCAAAACTGCAACTAAAGGAAAATTGCCTGCAAAGAAAGGGGTGAAGACTGCTGTGAAGAAGAAAGAACCCTCGTCAGAATCCACGTCCAAATCTGCAGTCAATAAACCCAAAATCGAAGACAGTAAACCGGGAGCTGAAGCAAAAGCAAATGTAGAAGAAACGATAGTGAAAGACTCGAGTTTGCCTTCAGGATCTTCAGCTTCACAGGTTCAGTCAGGCACAGGAACTTCTGATATCAGCCAGTCTGAATCCAAGGTTCAGAAGCCATTTAAGAAAGACACGGTCGAGGTAAATGAAAAAGCTCCTTTTTTGTGGATTGATGTACTGTTCTTTGGTCCAAGTATTCACTTTTATCCTTAATCTTATCACAGGCTGGTAAAGCATCTCCTCCAACTGTGGTCAAACTACATGGGATTCTAAACACTCACTCGCACATTCAGGTGCGTGCTGCTGTGGAGCAGTTTGGAAAAACGAAATCTATAGTTCTGTTCCGGTCCAAATCAGAGGTAAGTGTGCTTGAATTTCCTTTGGTTAAGACTTAAAGGGTTCCCACGCATCCTGGAAAACCTGGAAAATGATTGACCAATTTTCCAGTCATGGAAAATGAGGAAAAACGTAAAGCTTGAAGTGTCCTGGAAACATTGTTTGGCTTCCTTCTACCTTTTTTTTTTTTAAATATATTTTTTTGGGCATTTCTTGCCTTTATTGATAGGAGAGAGACAGTGGATAGGCTTGTGAAAGGGGGTGAGAGAGTAGGGGAAGACACTCTGCAAACTGGTCGCAGGCGGGATTCGAACCTGGACCGGCAGAATCAAGTACATGGGGTGCCTGGTTGCTAACCACTCCGCCAAACCAGCACCCCGGCTTCCTTCTACCTTGTTTGTGAAGAAAAATCAAATTTAGGAAATGAAGTAAAAATGTGCTTAGTAATTCATGCACACTTAGCCATGAAATACAAGTAGATAAAAAAAAGCAAGTTAACTCTAAATAATGGTGACAGAAAGAAATAAAAAAAATGGCAAAATGAAATTTAAGCCACTTAAACAGTAAATAAAAAATAATCTATCTATAAAAAAAAGCAAAAAACAGCACAGAATAAAATAAGTATAAACCATAAATTTATTATAGTGAGGCACAACATAAAAGCCGGGCTACAGAAATAGCTAGCAGAAAATGTCTATGCCCGAGAATTAAAAATAAATAAATTTAAAGTTCAATATGATATAGTGGAGCTAGCTAGAGATTTTGGTCATCAACCTTAAATCTTGTTGTTTTGAAGGCTAGATTAACCCGAGAATCGCCCACACCAATATTTTATCTTCAGTTCGTTATGTAACACTGAAATCTAAGAATGTCCTGGAATGTGTGATATTTCATTGATTTGTTGCAGCCATAGACTACACATCCTAAATCAGCACTCTGGGGTGGAAGAGGCATAAACATAGCAATCTGGGTAAATGTACAAAATGTAAGGTACAACTGGAAAAGGACACTTGGAAACGTCATGGAAAATACTCCTAGAAAAAAGTGGGAACCCTGACTAAACACAGCAGCATTCTGAGTCGGTGGTTTTGACGAATATTGTAACTCAGAAATCTGTTTGCTCACCCATAGGCCATTGTGATTTTTGAGAAGGAAGAAGACGCAAAGAAGCTGAAGAACGTAAAGAGTCTTTATGTGGACAAAGTCAAAATCACTGTAAATGGAGAGTCGACAGGTCTTGCGAAGGAGTCGGTAATTAAGACAGAAAACAAAACAGAACATACAGATCCAGCTAAGGAAACAGCGATGCAAGAAGAGGAGGTTATATATATCTCAACGACACAGAAGTCCCAAACTTCAGGAGAAGCTACCACCAAGCCTCAGCCTGAGGAATCTTTGGACAACCCTAAAGACACTCCCAAAGCTCTGGATAAAGTTGATAAAGCTGATAAAGTAGATGAACAGATGGAGCTTGGAGGGCCAGAAGTCAGAGTTGCAGAACTTGTGAAACTGGGCACTAGTACTGAGAGCACAGTAGAATCAGAAAGTGCAGAAGCTGTGCTAGGACATTCAGCAGATAAACCCAACGAGGCACAACCGGCAGACAGTTCAGCAGTGACCACACCAAGGGCTGCAGCTTCAACCAGAGATGAAACCAGACCTGCAGAGAGTGTCTCAACTGAAAAGAAACCTGAAACCCTGGATGAACAACTGCATGCAGATAAAGACAGCATTGAAAAGGAAGCATCTATAGCTACAAGTGTGGATGATTCAGAACCTAAATGTAACCTTGAAATACCTGAAACTAGTCCTGAGAGAACTGGAGAAGTTGGAAAATCTGATGAATTACCTGACACCGCATCAGTTAAAAGCCAGTTAATTGAAGCTTCTAAAGAAGGAAGAATCTCAAAGAATGAAGACAAGTCTGCAGAACTTGCTGGAGAGCCATTGGTCAAGGAAGTGGTGTTGGCCTCTCAAGAAGAAACTGTCTCTGCAACTGAAGAGCCTGGAGCTCAAGTCCAAGGACTTCACATTGAAGAGTCATCTGCAAAAGATGAAAATAAGCCGCCAGAACCGGCAGATTCAGAAAACCAGCCATTTGGTGAAAGTTTGAAGCCAAACCAATCTGAATCCAAGACTGAGGAACCTCTTGAGATCTCAAAAGCCTTGACTGAGCTTGCTGAACGTGTCGATCAGGACAAAGTTGATGCTGCAGATGAACCAATGGAGCTTGGGTCATCGGAACAGGCACAACTTGTGGATGTTAATTGCTGCACTGAAGGCCAAGTGATGGAGACAGTGCATTCAGGAGCTGTACCAGACATTTCTAGAGAAAGTATAAATGAGAGCATGCCACCAACCAGATCTGCAGAAACTCAACCAACAGAGATCCTTGCCAACGAACTGGAATCATCAGTGCGAGAAGCTGAGGTCAGCACAGGGGCTTCGCAAGTGCAAGACCAGGCTACAGTGATGCAAGAGGGGGGGCCCGAGGCAACTAAAGCAACTCAAGAAGGTATTGCTTAGACTTTTGTTCTCATTGTGAACGTCTCAAAGGCAGAAGTGTGAAACCAAATGTGAAATAACCCGTCTTTATCCACTGGTGTGCGTCTTTGTTCAGTTGTAGTTGTTGATGACCCTTCGACCGCAGATACGACAAAAAGGGATCCAACATCCACCGAAGGGTCCCCCATTCCTGTCGTTGGAGGAGTCTCTGGTATCTCAGCTGTGAAAACTAAACCAATGGTCACTCCAGAGAGCAAGCAGAGCTCCAGACCGTCGTCCTCCACAGCCATCCAGCCAACTATTGGAGAGATGTTGGAGAACCACCTTTTTGCCAAGAACATATGTAAGAAAACTATCAACACTCATAATCGGTCATTTATTTTTGCTCTCATTTTTTTTATGTCAATCTGTTTTTTGTCTTACAGTTTGCATAGCTGTTCCCGGCTACAGATCAGCACAGACAGTAAGTTCTTATATGGATTCCAATAAGTGTTTATTTTCTGAAGATTTTAGCTAAAGGAGAACAGTGGGGCTGTTTTGTTAAGAAGCTTTTTATGAATACTACCACACGGGGGACAATAGAGGGTGGAGATATGGATTTTGGGTTGTCTGACCATCAGTCTGAGTCGATCTTATTAAGGCGGTAGCTCAAGAATAATCAGGGGACTTTCTGAAAACTTTGCACTGAGGATGCAGGATATTTATCAGAACAATATCGATATTGGCAGACAGTTGCTTCTTAGAAGTTGATTATCAGCATCTGCAAATCTGAGGGTTTTTGCCAATATTTTCAGAGTTTTGGAAGAATGTAAAATAGTCTGAATAAATGCTGAAAGATTTATCGTTGTTAGACCGAAATCACAATTTCAGACAACATAATCATGATTGCCAAAGCAGCAATTTTATGCAGCACTCCTGACAAACCCAGGAGCAGTTGTCAACAATTTTACAAATACTATTTCACGAATTTGCAGGTAGTTTGCATTTAAGAATGGCTTACAAATTAATCACAAACTGGAATCGGTTGTTGTTAACTTGAAAGAGCAGTTCAAAACAGTGGACTTGTTTACAGACGTCACATCTCCATTTAGGAGTAGAAGTTGGAGTATCCCTCAAAGTAATGGAAACAGATGATTTCTCATCAATGTTTGACAATAAATGAATGGGTTTTGTGCTTTTGATCATTAATTTCCTTCATGATTTCTATACTGGAGACACAGTAAATTTGCACTGAAGCCTGATTTGAGGAAAATCTTGAATTGAATTGAAATGACAATATCTGCCAGAAAAATCAATTCATCAACAATAATAAATTCAACAATATCTGTTATGTCTCATGGGCATAAAGATATGTTTACTTATCCAATAATGAGTCACTTCTTTGAACAATAAATCCCAGACAGGTCAAGGACAGTAGGCCCCTTGTTCATCCTTTGCTTTTAAGATCCCTCTCCATCACATTTCCTTAAAAAAAACTTCTTGACTAACCACTTGGCTTTTACTGTTAGGGTAGCAGAGCCCCAGTTTTCCCTCAGATAATACAGGAGCATACAATCATTTAATCAAACTGCTGTTATTAACTATTATTCCTGTTATTCAGTCCTACATCCAACAGTTGCTGATATGTGGGCTGCCGAAGTATCACGACGGTCTCTACACAGAAGAGGATGTTGCCAAGGTGCTCGCTCCATATGGATTCGTAGACAAGGATGAAAGTCTCTATGTCTTTCCTCAGACACGCATGGTAGGCATTGGTTTACGAGTATTGGTTATTCCCCTTGGAGCACTTAAATGAGAGAGTAGTGCCACCTGCTGGAAAATGATAAAAACTACGTATGTGAAGCCTAGATTGTAAATTAAAAGCACCAGTTGACAAAAACAACCAAACAATCCTGAGAAAAGGCCTCATCTGGAGCTCTTGAACTGTGTAGGTGTTCAGGGCCTTTAAGATTTGGTATGTTTTAATGCTGTTTTGGCCACTAGATCAAGAGTCAGGTTCATAAACGGTTTGATTTGGGCCACTTTCTTTGGATATTCAAAGTTTGATAATTGATTATGAACACAAGTAAACTTAAAGAATTTGGCAGGTTGAAAACATTGTTAATTCTGACAGCAACTTCTAATTAGTTTGTATTTTGTCTTAGTTTTTGTCATAATTAAGTCTTCTAAATTGATTTTTGTCAAGTTTTCTTTGATGAATTTCACAACATTTAGGCCTAGTTTTTATCTGTGCATGAAAATGTTAATTTAGTTTTAGTTTTTGTCAATGTGCACTTGTTTTGTTAGTTACAGTCTAGTTTTTGTCGGGGGAAAAATAATGTTTATAAAAAAATATGAAAATGATTAGCCAGCAAAAATAAACGATGGTTGAAAAAGCTGCATGCCATGTTCACAAGGGGACTGAAGGTCCTTTCAAAGATGCCATTGTGGGCCCATGCAGCAAAACGAAACCCACCTTTCACGTTTTCATAAGAAAAAAACAAGTGTGATTAACAATAATTTTAGTTCAATGCCATCAAACAGCAGCACTAGTACAGGGTTCCCGCGGATCCTTGAAAAGTCTTAAAAGGCATTGAATTCATTACTCTGAAAATAAGGCCTTAATTGGCATAAAAATGTCTTAAATCCAATTTTCTAAAGTCTTAAAATTTGAACACATTAGTAAGATTTATGTTAGTTTGAACTAAAAAAATATTTAGTAACATTTATCTATTTTTCAAAAATAATTCGCCTATTTACTCTCGTGGCAACATCGCGTAATCACAATAGCAGAACTAACAAAACGGTGATGTGGGTGCATCCGGATCTTTCAGGGCAGATGCATGTCTTGTTTCTACCCATGCGGTTCACGGGCAACTTCGGACAGAAACGTTTACTTTGGATCACATGGGAGAGTGTAAATTTAATGAGATCTGGCTTTCCAACAAACGTTTTTCATCATGGCTAAAAGCAGTACCAGGCAACGTGTACGAGGCATGGTGTATTTTTTGCAAGAGTTTTTTCAGACTCGGCACAATGGGAGTCAAGACATATATGTATATATATATATATATATATATATATATATATATATATATATATATATATATATATAGATATATAGATATATATATATATATATATATATGCATATATATATATATATATATATATATATATATATATATGTATATATATGTATGCATATATATATATGTATATGTATGTGTATGTATATGTATATATATGTATGTATATGTATATATATATATGTATATGTATATATATATATATATGGATATATATATAAAACCATGAGTGCTGTCAGGCGATTAAAAAAATTAATGTAATTAATTACAGGATTTGTAATTAATTAATCTAATTAATCGCATTTTAATCTCATATCTGCTTAAAGTACCCAAATAAAGAATTTGAATTCTAGGACATCACAAAACTGTAGTGCAGGACCAATCAAATGAATACACTAAAAAGAGAAGATTTGTAAATCCATATTTTTATTGGTGACTAAAACCAAAGTCAGGGCAACGTGTCCAGAAAATTCTAAGCTCAATCAGGCAACTCAAATTACACTTTAAGTGTGTTTCATAAATCAAATTCAAAATAAGAAAAAGATCGAGGACATCCAGCAAACCAATTAGGCCTAATGCATTATTAAAGAATTCAGTAAATATAGATAAATAAGTTCAAAAATAGAATAAAGCAGAGTCTCAAATAGGCCATTCCTGTTGTCACCTGAGCTTTGTTTTGTTTGACCAGAGACACATGTGTGAAGTGGCGTGCCACTGCCATGTACGGGTCCTCCAGCTGGACAGTATCAAAATGTTTGTGTGCTATGATTAATCGCGATTAATTTTTTTAATGCAGTAATTTGCGGTGTAATTAATTAATCTAATTAATGCACTAAAGTGACAGCCCTAATATACATATATATTCCGTGTCTTAAACTCTGGAGAGGGCTATGTTTTTCAAAATGAAAGTTTTCAACCAGACCAAAAAGTGATGTTTTATTTGAAATAAACATTGGGTTGAAATTGCCTCTAACCCAGGTAATTCATGTGGTGTTTTTGTTTGTTTGTTTAGTTTGTTTCAGCTGTGGTTCGTTGTCGATTTGGTCTTAAATTTGATTTCAAACGGCATTAAAAAAAGTCTTAAAAAGTCTAGAATTTAACTTGCCTTGAGCTGTAGAAACCCTGTAGTAACCTGCCGCCCCTCGCACAGAGGATGGCATAGTCAACACACTTGGCATACGTGCAGGTACATTCTATGAAAGAACCAAATTGGCAAAGGTCTTTGTTTTCTCCTCTGAAAAAAATGATGAGGCCCCTATTATAAGATGTTTATTAAAAAATATATATCCTCCTTGGGTGACTTCTCCTGACGTCTGTGGAAAGCCTGATTCCCAACATGACTGATGTGCTGTTTGTCAGATTGAGTATTTTTAATTTAAATATTTACTGAGGTGGTTGGCATAAACCCTTTTGTCGGTACACACACAGCGGTGAGAGAACTAACTTTCTTTTTCTTGTTCTCATTTACAGGCCTTTGCCATGATGCCAACAGAGAAAGATGTTTACAAAATACTGAAAGAATCCCGACAAAATGGTATCTATTTCGGATCGCATAAACTCACCATAAAGATAGTGCGCCTCCGCTATCAAATGAAAGTGGTAAGCATGCAAAAGAAACACTTTTTCTACTGAGAAAAAAGGGAATACAAAGTCATGAAACATCTGGAAATGATACTGTATAGTCTGGATTATAGACTACTCTGAGACATGAGCTGTTACCAGTCGATGATATGATTAATATTCTGTCATTTTAAGTCTATATGATGTGAATTCTGTGTCATTTGGTTCAGTTGGCTTATCTTTAGGGCTGTGCATCGTCACTTGTCTTCTCAGTTAAAACATTTACACTTATTAACCACTAATGAATTTAAATTTTCTACTATAATGTAACACAAGAGGCAGCATCCTTCATTTTCTACATTACTGCTCTGACTATAGACTGGGTCATGGCGTGATGGACTGCTAATATCAGGAAACCTTCTGAAAACGCAGCTCGAGCATCATCTTTTTTGGTGTCATATCCAGTGATGGGAATTGATCAGACTTTATTGACACTAATGTCATCATAGATTCTGTTTATTGTTTACATTCCTTATTAATTCCACCACCGATAGATATAGGGGCAGTCTATAGAAAGAATAAATAAAATATTTTAATTGTACGGGCATTTCGTCCACACTGATCCAATGTTTTGGAAGTCTGAAAACACACTTTTGAGACTGGGATCCCAAGTGACTAAAATTCAAAATGGCACACGTGTACAACAAATTAGGGATGAGAATCGAAAACCAATTCCAGTTGAGAATCGTTGACAGCGCCATCAAAGAATCAATATAATGAGTCGTTTTGCTAATCAACTCCCTTATCAATTCCTTCCACTGATGGCTCAGAAGCGTCAGAATTGTGACTAAATTCTTTATAAAAGAGGCCACATGCACAACCTTAAGTGAGGAGAAACACCAGCAACTTGCAAAAGCAGTTATCTATGCTGTGACATGTGTTTGACATTGTTGCCACTGAAAATCTACAGGAATCAAAAAGGGAATCGTTTACGAATTGAATCAATTAGCAGGATTGTGAACAGCGCTGGTGTCGATAAAATCTTTTCAATTCCCATCCTTATAAATGTAAATATATAAATGTAGTGTAAATATATACACTTTCAGACAAAACCTGCCCACTGCTGGTTTGCTAAGCTCATGCACTTGGAGTATAGGAATAGCCTGCTAGCCTGCCTCTGCCTACAGTCTTCAGATAAACTCTTGGGCATCTTTAAACATTGTGACTAATTTTTTACCGCGTTATGTTACATAATTTTTTAATCATTGTCATGTTATCTTCCTCTACTTATAAACAGAGGCGATTATATGTCAGTCTACAGTCTGTGGTGGTTTTTGTGAGAGATGTGACGTTCGCAAAAGAGTCGAGTCTTTTGACCTGCTCTTTTAAGTGAACAATGAGAACTAAGTCGCAGTTGCAAGTGAGCCGTTGGTTTGCTACGCCGTTCTTAAAGGCAAATTGCCTGCAAATTTGAGAAAAAATAGCTTTCCCAAAACTGCAAATGAGTTCTCATTGTTCACATTAAAGAGCTGTTAAAACGGCTGGACTCATTCACCAACATCAGATCTCTTGCAAAACCAATTTACAAGTAGGGGAGAGATGATGAGATGCTTTTGGACAAGTAGTGAAGTGATGTTTTAACGCTGTCTCTCTGATGTTTCCATTTTAGCTTCAGTTCTATCGATTTCTGAAGAAGCTGATGAAATGTGTAAGTAATGTACATCCAATTTACTCAACCTAAAAAATTTGTCAGGTTAAAGTGTAAACAGCCTCATTTTCATTGTCTGTTTGTTTCAAGCCGCAGCATGCATAAATTAAATAAACGATTGGCTGTTATTCCATCACATAGTTAAATCATCTACGTCTCACCTTAGCAGTGCTGTTGATCATCTATCTTTTTGTTATTTTGAGCAGCCTGTGTTTGACGAAGGATTCAGAACCTTCCTCATCAGGAACATTTCAAACGCAGAGGCCAAGAAGCTCAGAGAAGCTTTGCAAGACTTTGGCCCTGTCTCCAACTTCATGCCCCTGCTCAATAAGGTAAGACACAAGAGCAGCTAGTGGATTTTTTCTGACGACATCACGTCAGCCTCTCACCTCTTTCTGTTTTTGTTTTCCAGCTGTTTGTGGAGTTCGAGTCTCCTGGCGATGCTGTAAATTTTGAGAGCTGGTACCAGCAGATGGATCAGGCGGCAGGTCATGAAATCGTCTCAATGGGATTTGCTGGTTAGTAATGGTGTCAGTTTTGGACACTATTTAAAGACATTACATGGGGTGCTGGTTTGGCGGAGTGGCTAGCAACCAGACACCTCATGTATTTGCTTCTGCCAGTCCAGGTTCGCATCCCACCCGTGACCAGTTTGCAGAGTGTCTTCCCCTACTCTCTCACCCCCTCTCTCACAAGCCCATCCACTGTCTCTCTCCTATCCATAAAGGCACCAAATGCCTAAAAAAAAAAAAAAAAAAAAAAAAAAAAAAAAAAAAAATATATATATATATATATATATATATATATGTATGTATATGTGTATATATGTATGTATATGTGTATATATGTATGTATATGTGTATATATGTATGTATATGTGTATATATGTATGTATATGTGTATATATATATATATGTGTGTGTATATATATATATATGTGTGTGTGTATATATATATATATGTATATGTGTATATAAATATGTGTGTATATATATATATATATATGTGTGTGTATATATATATATATATATGTGTGTGTATATGTATATATATATATGTGTGTGTATATATATGTATATATACACATACATATACATATATATACATACATATACATATATATATATATATATATATATATATATATATATATATATATATATATATATATAAATATAAATATATATACATATCTCGATACCCAAGCCTAACTTTGGCCTTATTTTACTGCACCAAACTGTGTGTTAAAAGCACCTTTATATTGCAGAATGTACTTGACCACATTCCAAAAATAGTATGTCTTAATCCTAGAAAATCCAGACCGTTGCTTATTGCTTAATAACAATAATAATAACAGTTATAACTTGATGAATTGTCGTCCCTCACATGCGTACTCTCTCTCTCTCTCATGCCTGCATTGCTTTCCGTCTTTTGGGAGAGCACTCTGATGGAATTTTATGTTGCTATGCCTACAAATATTTATCTTTCAAGCTGAGACTGACCTTGTGGTCCCTGTAGCTGTTGCTGTGGGAGCTCCCAGTTTTGTCCAGACTCAAAGTTTTTATCAGACCAGATGTCCTTGCCCTTGGAAGGTAGAATAAACCTCTTAAAGAAAAATGATTTACTCAAGATCCTTTGTTTGCCCCTCACTTGCAGAAATTCCATAACAGATTCAGATTCAGACAACTTTATTTATCCCACAGGGGGCAATTCATTTGTAGCTTCCCACTGTATATGGATTCATACAGTCATTCAAAAAACATAAATAAATACATCATCATCAAGGAAACATATTTAAGCAGGCATGGGACAGGTAGAGATGTCGGACATTATAAGTAGTCTACGTATGCAAATCGTAGAGCAAGATAAAAACAAGGTAAGATAAAGATTTAAAAATTTTTTAAAAACTTTCAAAACACTGAGAAAGCAGATAAGACAAGAAATAAACTATATCCTCTAGAAATAGTCATTTAAAGTGGGTGCAGTCTGTAATTAGGAGCTTAGTAGCAGAGAGAATGAAGGACTTTTCTGATGTTAGAGTAGTATTTGGCATATCTCAACAACCTTGCATTTTTAGAAACAAAGTCATACTGTACCACTCCTGTCTTGGTTGAAGGTTGTTTTTTGGTGCAAACATGGCACTTATTTTCCCACTTTGAGTCTTTAAAGGGTTCCTAAAATTTTACATCTGGTCTACCTTGTTGCGTTCATAGACTGAAGGAAATACTGTGATTATTTTAACTAGGATCGATCTTCATCTTGGTTTAATTTGGTCTCTTATAGCTCCTTGGCCTGTAGAGACGACACAACCAGGCACAGCCCAGGACGTCCATCTGACATTCGGAGAGAAGTTTGAGGCGTACCTGACGAAACCATTAATAGGTGGGAACTCAATGAAGTACAACTTTTGCCTGCAATAATTGTCATTTTTAGTTTGACAGTTTTAACCTTTTAATTCTGCCTCTCCTCGACAGCATCCCTCAAATGTAAAAATGTGACCACATCAAATGTAAGTCCGCTCAGTGTTTGTTCATAATCACCTTTAGAAGAGACTTTATTCTTTAACCCTTCAAAGATCCTGGGGATGTTTAGTGCCACTTTGTTTTGTAATTTTGAATAATTTTAGCTGTGTTGGATAAGTACTGCTCAAATTTGCTAAAGGATAATCATTTCAAAGAAAAAATTGTGTGATGTCATAAAATTTGCCTAAAATGGCTGAGCAACAAAAAAATTACGTATTTGATCCTTTTGACCAAATTGGTCCCATCTGAAACCATAATAAAAGCTAAATTTGACCCCACATTTATCAAAACACAAACAAGTCCATTCCTTCATGTTCAAATTTCATTTGAAAGTAGAACCTTTCTGCTTATAAGTTTTATAGCTGTCCACTATTTGGAGCCATTTTTCAGATTTAAATTATAAAGTCACATTTCACCTTTTTTTTTACCGTCTTTTCGCTGATAAAATGAGTAAGGTTTTTTTTTTTTTTTCAATCTGACCCTGCAGAAAAATAAACAATGCATCAAAATTAATGTTGCTGCCAATCATGGACCCATTTAAAGGCCTAAATAAAATAATGAGCTTAATCATTGGAATGTATATTTTGGAAGTAATGATGGTTTGGGTTTTTTACCATAAAATCAGTGGTTTTCTGTTAACATACTGGCATTTAAAGGGTTAAAAATCCCATAATATAATTAAAACGTGATATGAACATTTCAGAATTAAGTAGTTTTAAAAGATTGAGTCATTTAAAGTGGAAAAACATATTAGTAAATAAGAATTTTATACCACTCTGCGGACGGGACCGATATGGTCCAGAGGATCAAATGTGTGATTCTTTTTTTTTTTCAATCTGACCCTGCAGAAAAATCAACAATGCATAAAGTAAATGTTTCTGTCAATCATTGACCCATCCCAGGGCTTCATAAAAATTATGACCTAATAGTCATTGAAAATTCATTTTGAAATTATTTATGGTTTTTGTGTTTATTGATGAAAAGCAGTGGTTTTCTGTTAACATACTGGCATTTTAAGGGTTAAAAATCCCATAATGTAATTAAAACGTGATATGAATATTTCAGACTTAGATTGAGTCATTTAAAGTGGAAAAACATATTAACAAATAAGAATTTTGTACCACTCTGGGGACGGGACCGATTTGGTCCAGAGGATCAAATGTGTGATTCTTTTTTTTTCAATCTGACCCTGCAGAAAAATTAACAATGCATAAAGTAAATGTTTCTGTCAATCACTGAGCCATCCCAGGGCTTCATTAAAAATTATGACCTTATAGTCGTTGAAATGTAATTTTGGAAATTATTTATGGTTTTTGTGTTTATTGATTAAAAGCAGTGGTTTTCTGTGAACATACTGGCATTTTTGATATAGTTAAAACTTGATAGGAATATTTCAGGCTCAAGTAGTTTTAAAAGTTTGTGTCATTTAAACCAGAAAATGTTTCTTCCATCTGTTCTGCTGCAGTTAGAAGAGATGTTATAATCAATGCTGCTCATGATGGACAAACTTCTTGAATTCTTTCTTTCTTTCTATGTCTGTGATCTCGTTTGTTCATCCTGTGCAGATGATGATCACCATGTTACCAACGTATAAAGAAGACTCCTACACGGAGAACGACATAATCAAGCTGCTCACGCCCTTCGGTTATCGACACAAGAACCACAACATGTTTGTCGTTCCTCAGGCTTGTTTGGTACGGACCATCAATGCAACTACTCTCTTTCTATAAATGTTACATTTTTTTATTGTCTAGAGGAGATTTTAGTGACATAACTTTGTCTTCCTTTTTTATTGTTCAGGCCTTTGTCCAGATGCCGTCGCAGAGACAAGTGAGTGACATAATAAAACGGTTCAAAACTGATCCAATTCTTCTAAATGGGACTGAGCTCTGTTTCCATGCAACTGACGACACCATTGGGATGAGTCCGGTAAGCGTTTTTGAGGCACTAACTAGCTAAGCCCTTTATAAAATTTACTTTGTTTTATTTCAAATTTCATGTGACTTTTGTCTTTTTTATATTTTTACATTATTTTGGGCATAGGTCCAGCTATTACGTTGTAGCACTGAAGCACCATTGTTTAAAAGCAATTTTAGAAACAGCAGCAGTGTAGAAAAGCCATAAAATTAGCATGTTTTAACCAAAGAAACAACATCTTTTACCAAAAAGCCAACCCATAATTGTCTAGTATCGTTCAAAGTGAGATTTGAGACAGCATTATGGAGTTCAGCAAAAATCCACTACGTTAATCCACTTGTGCACCAATGTAGATGTGTTTGTTGTATTTTTTATGGCAGAATATTGTTGAAAAGTCCTATTATTGTATTTTGACGATGTAAAATCTGTTTCTTTTTCAGTTCCGGTTTTACAAATCTCTCATGGTGCTGGTGGGCTTCGTAAGTCACACACACACATGCTGACATTGTGCTGGTTTTTGCTTCTTTATGGAACAGGTTTTGTCAGCAAAAAGCTTAATAATATTTCCTGCATTCATTCCTCAAAAAACATAATTTTGATAAATCTTGTGAATGCCTCTTTGGCTTCCATTGCTAACTTTCCCACCAGCTTAACAGTCTCCAGAGAACTCCCCAACAAGATGATGGCATTCATGAAGTTTAGTTTGATTTTTGACTGTGAAACTGCAAACCATACGAACGGTTCCAATAAACATTCCACTCAAAAATAAAAATAAGGCCAAGCTAAGCATAAATAAACAAAAGAGTAGCCTACAAGCTAGCCAGCACTGTCTTATTAAGGTGTTAGCATTAGCTGCCAGTTAGCCACAAGCTCCAAATAAACGTCAAGAAACTTGCAAAAACACAGCATGAAGACAAGCGGGAATCTTCACCCAACTGTGCGGTCATGTACCACAGAATAGCACTTCTGCCAGTTTAGAAAGGAAAGTAAGGGTGAAAATGTGTGTGAGAGACAAATAATGCTCCTGACTGCCACAAGAGGGTGCCATTACCCTGTACACGTAGAACAATGACATGAACACTACTGTGTTGGGCAGAACAAATCCAGACACTGTTCTGTATGAAGAGTGTAAAACATTCTTAAAATTCTTGCTTAAGTCTTGGTGTTGTATGTTTTAGGTTGAAATAACTTGAATGATGGATATTAGCTCAAGAGTGCTTATGATTTAAATGTGTCTCTCATAATGAGAAACTGTTTTCCTATTATTTGTTTTAAGACAGAGAAGTGAGATATTTGATAAACTAAAGGAAGATTCTAAGGCAATAACAAAGTGAACTCGACGTATCTGGCATTAATTTTTGTGCCCTTCATTGTAAGAATTTAATATTGTATATTGAAAGGGGAAATTGTTGAGTGTTAGTATCTTTTATGTTGACTTTTTGTGTATCTTTGGTTTTCAGCCTTCTATTAACTGCTTTAGTAAAACATAATTCTAACTTTAAAGATCACATAACCTGTTATAGCTGGAAAATGAAAATGACTCTTTTAAGTAGGGGTGAGTATTGGCAAGAGTCTCACGATACGATACGTATCACGATACTTTGGTCACGATACGATAATATCACAATATCACAATATTGTGATATATTGCGATATTATACAGTAAACTAGGTAAAACCTAGAGACAATGAATATGTAACCTTTCCATTTTATTGTAATTGAAATATGTCAAATGCAGTGTTACATTAATACACTTAACCTGAAACACAGAGTGGATCAAGTCACTTAAATTAATGTTGCAAAGAAGTTATTCTTGTTTTCCCCTAAAAGTATTGAAAGTATCCTAACCTGCAGTGCAGCTCAAACTGTAACTGAACACACGAGGAACAAAGTGCTTTGCTTAGAACAACAGTAAGTAAGTAAAAGTACAAAAATCACATATTTCCCTTGTCACTGTCTGAACTGACACCTGTGCACCTGTGCATACATATTTATAAGTTGTATTTTATTTCAAACTCTAATAAAATATGAGTTTTTACTTTTACAAAAATATCGATACTAAGATTTGAAATATCGATATTGTATCGGGAGTCAGAATATCGCGATATATTGCGATACCGATATTTTCTCACACCCCTACTTTTAAGGTGCTTTAAGTACTTGAATCCTACCATCAAAAAGGTGTTGGATTTCTGTTTTTTAAATTTCTACAGCAATTCATTTTTTTGTTGCTGCCATGTATGTCTTCATCTTTGGTTATTTAATTGTATGGTCGTTATCTCTTGTTTTCCAGCATGTTAGAGAGGACAGAGAGCGATTTATCTTCATCAGGAACATTTCACCAGCTGAGACGAAGAAGCTTAGAGAGGTTCTGGAGCAAACTGGCACTGTTAGGAACTTCCTGCCTCTCCTCAACAAGGTAGGAACTTATGATTGTTATGTTTTAGCTGAAGAAATGGACTGTTTTTGTAATCACTGCTGTGTGCTCCTGCGTTTCAGGTGTTTGTTGAGTTCAGGTCCATTTTTGATGCTGATTGGCTCGGAGTTTGGTACAGCCTCCTGAAAGAACCCCCCAGCTACATAATCCAGAGGCTGAAGATACCATCCTACAACAGTCTACCACCCTGTAAGTCCTTACTGTGGCCTGAAGGGCCTGTGTCCACAGGTTTTAGGTAGTTGGCTCCATCTACAGAAGCTTTTCCTGTCTGTAGTTTTGCACATTAAAGTGTCCAAAGTAATTGGCTGCCAAATTCACAGCAAAATGGTCCACATTTCTAGTAAGCAAGAGTCGTTTCCTCATTTGAGGCCTGCAGGCTGTCACTGGTTGGCATGATATCGGTGGAAGGACTTGTAGGTAGTGCAGTTTACTAAATAAAGTAGTGTCTCAATGAAGCAACTTGGGACTTAAAAAGAAAGTTGCCATGAATGTGCTAAATACAGCATTTAGTCACTTTATGCTGTTTTTGTGGCTTGTTTTCACCCAAAACTCTAAATTACACAGAGTGAGGGTGGCCTCATGTGCAGCAATATAAGGCTGCATTTACATGGCACCAAATACGGTCAAATCCGATAAGTTTTCATTGTGTTCTGGCCTTGCATTTAGATGGAAATATGTTCCGTTTTTTCCTAAAATGGAAACTATTGATAACCAGGGTTCCCGCGGGTCCTTAAAAAGTCTTAAAATGTCTTAAATTAAAATCCAGGTAATTAAGGCCTTAAATTGTCTTAAATTTACCATAAATTTGCTCTTGGTATTAAATTTTCAGACGGTGCGTTTAATGCCGATGGGAAAGCACTGTGGCCCACTGTGTTTCATTAGCTTACCGTGCAGTAAATATGAGATTTAGCGGTGGTCCACCGTAAAACTTCTTCTGAAGGATTGATAGGTGTTTTACGGTACATGTCATACAACGTCAGACTGCGGGACGTGTCGCCATTCGCGGTTGTTGAGGTGAGCAGAAAGATGCTAAGATGAGGAAGTGTAAGTTCAATGAAAAGTGGATGGAAGACGATTTATTTAAGAGGTGGTTGGCCATGCTGAAAACAACAGCAACCCCATGTGTAAATTCTGCAAAAGGACTTTTTCTTTAGGAACTATGGGGCTCAAAGCCGTCGAGTTGCACATGAGAGGAGATGAACACTAGCGGTATGTGGCAGCAGCTAGTGGGGCCAGGCTAATTCCTGTGTTGCTTCCAGCAAAACGCTCAGCGTCAGTGAGAAGACATAAGTTGTCATGTTTGATGCGAGCCATGAACAAAACTACTAAAACTAAACAAATGGACCGTTATTTTGCAGTTCTGGGACACAAATGAGACGGGAACACGTCATTTCCTGCAAAAAAAAGGAAAAAATACCCACCGTGTGCCTTGATGGTGTTTACAATAAAATAGATTAATTTTTTCCACAGAAATTGTCATGAAATTTATGGTCTTAAATTATATTCTTGAGGTCTTAAAAATGTCTTAAAAAGCATTAAATTTGACTTTTAAAATGGTGCAGGAACCCTGACATGCGCTCCAGAGTGGGAAGTTTTGAATATGCTCTCCATGCAGCTCCATGTAAACCCGTATCAGAGTGTTTCAGGGTGAAACGCTGATGTCACCGCATGCGCAGTACTCTTTCACATGAAGGCTGCGCGCGCATACCAGGAACAACAACAGCTTTGGCCGTCTGCGTGTGAGCCTCTTACCGTGCTTGATTTGTTTTCCAGACAAAACTATCCAGACAGATTTGTTGTCCAAACTGATTTGTTGTCCAGAGAGGAAACTTGTGTGTCCTTGTGCGTTTATTTGCCATTGTTGTTTGTGAAAAGTTTTTCTTCTTCGTTCGTATGTTGTGGCAGCGCTGCCTCTCTGCAAACCTACACCGCCATCTACTGAACCGGCATGCATACTACAGCGGATTAACTCATCTCCAGCGTCGTCATCTGAACGCAGAAGAATTCTAAAACGCAAAGGATAAATCTTTGCGTCTTGAAGTCAAGAGTGTCCGTGTAAACACAGCCTAAACCTTCCGTGCTGGTTCTCTCTGTACAGATGCAGCACTGATCTGTTTCTGTGCCTTATGCTCAGGCTATAAAAATCACAAACTATCCCTTAAAGTTCATCCTGATGCAGACGAAGCAGTGATTGTTCCCTGAGCCATTCTTGCAGGTTCACACTGATTTTTGCTCAATTCAGAAATTCTTTATTGAGTTTGATATTGCAGAAAATCAAAGTACAGGGTCCTCTACAGATTGAAGAACCTTGAAACATTTTATGCTTTAACTTTAAGCAATGCAGATGCTGATTGTAGTTACATGTCTGCCTGAAACAGAACCTGTGGTTTTAATTTCGACATTGGCGATTTTAGTGGCAATCCCCGACAACTGCTCAAGAATAATTTGGCAAAGCATAAATCAAAACTTTTCCTTTCACTTTTGCAGGACCAGAGCTTGATGGAACCTGTGTCAACATTTTGTGAATCCTCATAGATCTAAGTTATATTTTTTTCTTATTTTGTACAGCACCAAGTGTTTCTGAGGAGGCTTTACTGAAAAGTGAGGATCTGATCGAGAGGGCGACAATCCCATCAGGGAAAAATGGCATTCCATTGGGAAGCGCCTCACCATTTTGGATCAGCATGAGGAAAAGCCCCTTTGTGTTCCCCACTCTTTCACCTTGGTTCATCATTCCAGGCAAGACAAAAATATTTTTTGTTACATTTTTCCAGTTGATTTGTACCATCTGTCCTGCAGAAAAATCCTCCTTGTGAGCTTGTCAAATAGGAATACTCATTTGTTGTTTTATCTCCTAGAGTTCAACACAGTCAAGAGTGTGGGGGACGTCACGGTAAGTCGCAGTCTTTTTGTTATATCACCCAAATTTGGGTGTCATTCTTCTTTTTGTATCAGAGTTTGTTAAGGGACGTTATCTTAGGTCAAAGAGAGCAGCCCAGCTTCAGTTAGGGTGCTTATTCCCCTAGTAGGGACCAAAGGAACTTGGGTTCAATTTTTGGAAAATTTCAGTTCATTTGAGGTGGTGTGAAACATCTTGTCCACCTGAAAACAGGGTTTTGGTTCACTGCTTTGCAGAAAACAGTTTGGTTTGTGGGTGTGAAAGCCAACCGACCAAACAGGGAATAAACAAGGCAGGCGACCCAAGAAGTAATGTGCCCTTTATATAAGGGTTTGATTTGTCAACAACAACATAAGGATTTCAACACACATGCTCTTGATTTTGTTCATCTAGAGGGCCAGTCGTCGAGGTTCCATGTGCCCGACAGTCATGTTGACAGGCTTTCCTGAAGGAAACTACAAGCATGAGGATGTGGCCAGATATGTGTGGCCGTATTTTGCCAAACAAAACCTTCAGTCCCTCTACTATAACGTGACAGTCTTACCACTGCAGAGGAGGGTAAGTTATTGAATATGGTGAATAATCACTCTCAAAATTTAATATTAGTTTAACATGAACTTCTCCTGTTTTCACCCCTAGGCCTTTGTGTTCTTTGCTGATTGGACAAGCTGCTGCAACTTTGTCAAAGCCCACATCATGAAACATATGTACATCAAAAGGCAGCCAATTGTAATCCACATTGTTCTGCAGAACATGTATCCGGAATCCAGTGAGGTATGGACCCTTATAAAAAAAGTTCTTGAAAGGTCATGAAGTCAACTCACTTTCACTGAACCTTTAGTCACTTGAGTACATTTTGGCAAGATTTTCAATGTTTAGGTGTAATGTACCCTAACAAAAATTAAAAAATTGACATGGTAGTATTAGCATTGTGATATCCATTTACCATGCTGGCACTCTGTCTTCCTCCCTACATGAACCCCTGGGTGTTGCTAGCACTGCTGTGAGCTTGGTCTGCTGCCGGCTTTAACGCAGTTTATCATCATGATCCTCTTGTCCATTCATCCTGGCATTAAGTCTGAAAAATGGTTGGCCTACGTTACAGCGAAGGGGAGAGCTCCTCTAAAAGTTACTGTAGGCTTCCCCAGGGGATGCTTTTTATTCTTGATAACAGCTAGCTAGCACTTGCGAGCATAGTGTCAATTTAGACCATTGGCTGCTTTAAAATGTCAGCCAATTTCCCCAACAAGTTCACCCCTAATTTCCGTTTTTTCAAGGAAGTATGGCAATGTGTGGAGTCATATTGAGGAGTTGTATCTTTTTTTTCATATTTAACATCATCAAAAGTCATAGGAAGGTGATTTCTGTCTTTAATTATGAATGTCATCATGTGTACATAAGTGGTATATTTCCACAAAGAGGTGCAGTTTAGTTGAGTTCATTTTGGTGTGATAGACCCTGATATTGCTTATTTTACTGTAACATGTGGTACCCTTACCTTGTGGACTTCATAGTGTCAAGTCCCAGGGTTGATGAGCAAGACAGGTATGCTTGGTACCCCAACAGAGGAGTGGCAAAACTAAAGAATGGTTCAGATAGGTTAATCGTCCTTTACTGTACTGTAACATGTCAAAAATAATCTGTGGAGCTTTGTGGAAATGCCTCAGATATGGGGGTTAAAATGAATGTCAACAAAGCCAAATATCTGTCATCTTGCTTTTTAGGAGTTGATGTACAAAAGCCTGATGAAGTGGAGCAACACTGTGAGTTATGATCCAAGTATTTGAGTATTATCTCATGTACAAGTACTGGTTTTGGATCTGTGGTCCTAAACAACAGCACTGTTTTTTTCTTCAGGGGAATCCTGATTTGACATCTTTGGAGGAGCGTCTGCTGTGTGTGGAGGTCTCCGAGGTGTCTCTTGATGTCATCACACTGGTCATAGAAATGGTGGCATCCATCACGCCTTTCGTCAACTACTTACCACTCGCCAACAGGGTAAAGTATCAACGTATAGTTCCTACATTTAAATGGATAAGCAAGCTCTTTTTTTCATGTCTTAGCCCATTTCTGAGTCCAGGACAAGCAGATAGACACAATTTTTTCCACTGTGTGCAGTTAACAAGGAAGAGACAAAAAAAACCTCACCCCCTGCTAGCTAGCGCAGCTCAAAACAGTAGGAGTCATTGGGAAGTTTTAGAATGCCTCTGCCTACAGTCATCGGATAAACTCTAAAGCACCTCTTAACAGTCCTGTGTGCTTGGTGATGGTATGTGCATTTGACCTGCAGTTTACTTTCATTTTGGACTCTGGACTGAGGCAAAACAAAAAAATAGGTGTATTCCTAAGCCATTGAGTCTCTTTGTTCCCCTTCGAAAATTTACTGTTATTTCTGTACTTTTTTCAAGCCCAAACAACAGATTTTAGAGGGTCTTTCACTTATACAATGCATGTGTATATCGAAATTTCATCAACCTCTTTGCCAGTCTTACGATGTACTCTGATGAACAACACTAGGGGCCCCTTTTAGAGATAGCAGGAGCCTCATATGCAAGCATCTTCCAATGTATTGGACAATTATTTACTATTTATCTTTCCCTTTTACTCTCAATCAGATTTGCATTGAGATGGCTGACTCTGGTGGTGTTGACAAAGTGGTGGAGAAGTACAACGATCCCTGCCCTAACTCTTTCACTGTGGACCCTGCTTGGTATGAATGCCTGTTTTAAAGTTCAAGGTTATAACACAGGGTTTGATCTAATTTATAAATTTTTCATGGTCTTGCCCAATGTTTGATTCTTTACAACTAAGCAGCTCTTTTTATTCTATTTCTTTCCCCAGGAGTAAAGTGAAAAGTTTTGAATCGTAAGTACAAAGCTTTTGAATGGATTTTTATGAATTATAAAGAAACAGAAAGTCACTTTTCATATTCTTTTAACAAGTTCGAGTTGACACTATCAGGATATTGCCATTGTTTCATCCATTCCTTACTGACTTATTCACTCATGACAACAAAATATGGGTTAAAATGTACTCTGTAATTGAGAAAGTTGTAGTCATAAATCATCCCTTTCTTCCGAATTTAGTATGAAGACCCTCAAACAGAGACTACAGGATTCTGCAGAGGTAACCATAAACTTTGAGCCAGTGAAAACCAGAGGAAAGAACAAGTCTCCGGAGATTGACAAGGACATGCTAAAATCCATCACAGTGACTGTGGGCGAGCAAAGAGTCATCCACAAAGGCAGGTCTCAAGGTGTTGAAAAACAGGTGAGGTCTGCCTTCAAACATTACACAACACCTTCATCTACAATTCATCTTCACTGAAGTTGAGTAAGAGCCACAAATAGTAATATGGGTTTTGACCAGGATGTAATATCTGTATAATTCAGATGGTGCTGTCTATTGAGGTCCTCAAGGTTCATCATGTTCTTTACAGAGCTCTTCATTTCTTTCCAGACCTCCAGTGTTACATCGTTAGAACATAAACTACACCTAATAATAACACACTGACTACTAACTAGAAAAGCACTCGGACCTCCACCAGCACCACAGTCCTCACCCATATTATGATTTTCACCATAAATATTAGTCCTACCTTTTTTTCATCTAAATATTTTAGATTCTTTGACCATGAAAACATACCATTAGCAACTGGATTCATAATGATATCTTTTTTAGTTCAGTAGTTTTCCACCAAAATCACATTTATCGTCATGGCGATTCTTCTGGATCGTCCAGAGTTTTTGAAGAAACATAAAAATCTGATTTAACACTCCAGATGCCACAGTATCTTGGCTATATTTTGGCATTTGTTGCATGTGTATGCTTTTTTTATTCCCTTGCTATGATGACAATTCCAAGGTTATCTAAATTTTTCTTGTTCTGGATCAGAGAATCTGGAATTTTGCCGGTAACCAGATCAGTCTTTGATATCTTGTAGAACCTGTTGGAAACTTGTCCTGTTTTTTTTTTTCCAAATGCCCTGACTATTTTTGGTGGGGTAATATGCACAAATGCAAAAATGTTCCTATCCTAAAGAATTGTTTACAAAGTCCCAGGATCCAGGCGGTGATCCGGATCCTTCCCAAAATCTAATCACTTGTTCCTTGTCCCAAAAGTTAGGGATATTTCCTGAAAGTTTCATTGAAATTGTCCCTAGCTTTTTGATTTATGTTGCTAACAGAGAAACAACAACAAAAAAAAAAGATGCTGGCAATGACATAACCTCCTTGGTGGAGGTAAATATAAGATTTCAATGTGAACTAAATGAACAGCACAAGTTGTTTGTTAAAATAAAGATCTAAAAAGAATGAGGACTCTTACTGGCTGTTTAGTTTTTTTTATTAACTGATTGTATATTTCCATCTTCTCACTATTAGTTAGCGAACATTCTAACCATAAATATGCCTGAATGTGATGCTTAGATGAAGTCCCAACTCTTCAGTAATAGTCATTGAACAGACTATCTGATGAGTTGAAAAATGCACTCTCAAGGGGAGGGGATGATTCGCATGTGGGGTGGGCATAGTGACCATAGTATACTACATCAAAAAATGTATATATAAAAAAAACCAATAACATTAATGATAACTTTATTTATGTAGCACTTTTAAAATCAGGTTTGCAAAGTGCTTTGACAAGCAGATGGGAACGTACTGACAGCAAAGTACAAGAATTAGTTTACGCAAGGATTGAATTTAAAAAAAAAAAAGCAAAATCCTAATCAGAGAACTCTCAAAAACAAACTTGAATGGCACAATAATCCAGAGCACAATTAAAACCTAAGAAAAGAGAAAACGAGAACTTCTTCCATCTCATAAAAGTGAAACATTTTAAACAAAGTGAGGAGAACCAAACACCCAAAAAGTGGACACAAACAATCCAGGTCCAGGCACCTGACACGGTCCAAAAACCCCCAAAACAGCCCAAAAATTACAAATAGTCCATCTTAGCTATTCTATGTCCTTATATGTATTAAACATATTAAGTACATTATTTTATGGTCAATTAACGTATCACTGTTTGTGGCTCTCACAGTCAGCAACCTTTTCTCTGAGCTTGAGCTGTGTTATTTTTTCCAAAATGAAAGTACTTGTTCAACTCTTACATCCACCAATGACCAGATGAAGTTGAAATGCATATGATCTTTTTCTGGATAGTAACAAAGACTTCAGCATTTAAACAAACTCTAAGATTTGGTTCTTCAGTGATCTTCTTTTGTCTTTGTCCAGGAGCTCGATGATTTTACAGTGGACAACATCTCCCCTGACGCCCACCCTGATGCATACCTTTTTGACGAGGAGCAATTCAACGAGGGGGACTTTGTCACTGTTGATGAAGTTTACGACGATGCTGAAGACAGAAGCCCTGAGCATCATCACCACTCCTCTTCCAAGCACTCCTCGAGAGACAGACGAGAGACACGAAGCTCGGGATCGTCATCCTCTCGCCAACGGACTTCAACAAGATCTTCAAAAGATCACAAGAGCCCAGTCTCCACCACGTCGTCTTCGTCAAATAAAGCCTCAAGATCTTCTCACTCAAGCTATGACTCCAAAAATTCATCATCTCGACCCACCAAGTTCAGTACCAAAACCTCATCCTCTTCCAAGTCTGGTAAGACCTCCTCCTGTTCTTCAGCATCGACTGAAACATCTTCCATCCAACAGAGTAGTAAAAAATCTGTTGAACCATCAAACAACAAATCATCTAGTGGACGTGAAGGAGAAAAAAGTACATTTTCTGTATCTTCAGAGGACCCCCCAGAGACAGAGCAACTTGGAGAGGAAGCAAACAACTCAGAGGATGCAGTGGCAAATTCTGAGCACATGGTGTCAGCAGAGGGCACTGCTGCAGAAACTGTTGAGTCAGAGACAGAAATAGAAACAGGAGAGATGCATCCACCTCAGCAGGAGCTTGGATTAGATTTGAACCAAACTCAGGATGAGGAGATTGGTTTGAATTCAAAGAAGGAACAGATGGGAAACAAAGAAGATGACAAAGAAAACAAGGAAACCGAATCAAAGGAGCTTGACAGTGGGACATGCCTAGACCCCAGTTTACCAGGTGAACAAGTTATCTTAGACTCAGTGGAGAGTGAAGTGGCTGATAAAGAACCAACAGTAACAAGAAGATCAACCAGAGCCAAAAGGGGACAAGCTACTGTGAGAGAGCCACAAAGCAGGGAGAAAACGCCAAAGAAAGAGAGCACATCTAAAAAGAGGAGTGCAGGTGAGGATGCCACTCCCTATGAAGTACTGGACTCTGTAGAAGCAGATTCGCTCAAGGAGGATCAGCCTACTAATAAAAAGGAATATCTAAGAACAAGAAAACCAAGGCACGGGATAACAAAGACAGAAGGTGCAACATCTGTAGATTCATCTGAAAAAGCAGCTGATGAAGAAGAGAGTTATCAGATTGTTGATTCTGTTGAAGATGAGTCGGTCAATGATGAACCCCCAACTGACCACTTTGGGAGTCCAAGTTACAAAGATACTCCAAGGGACAAAGACCAGCATGACATGGAGGGAACTCCTCTTGAAGCATCCACCAAAAAGGAGGAAGAGGAAGAATCATTGTTTCAGGTTGTTGATTCTCTGGAGGGTGATCAAGCTCAGGAAGAGGTTACAGAAACCGAGGCAGCAAAAGATGAGCCTCCTAGAAAAGAAGTTGAAACAGAAGACTCTGAAACATGTGCCATAGTTGTGAAAGCTTCTGAAAAACTGGCTGAGAATAGCATTGAGAAGGTAGTTGACAGTTTGAAGGCTCTTGCAGAAAAGTCTGGTACAAATGAGGAGGCCACAACCAATGAGATACTGGATTATGTAGAAGATGATCCACTCACGAAGGAACAGCCTGCTACAAAAAGGAGAAAGAGAGGATCACGAGGAGGACAAAGGCAAAGTTTAAGAAATAAAGGCAAAACAACATCTACGACAACTACTGCTGAAGATTCATCTGAAAAAGCAGCAGATGAAGAAGAAAGTTATCAGATTGTTGATTCAGTTGAAGATGAGTCGGTCAGTGATAAACCTGGAACAGAAAAGTTTGGCAGTGCAACCAACAAGGATGCTCCTAAGGACAAAGACCAGCATGAGAAGGATGGCACACCTGTTGAAGAATCCACCAATGACAAGGAAGAGGAAGAAACGTTTCAGGTCTTAGATTCTCTTGAAGATGCTCAAGCTCAGCAAGAGGTTGCAGACACTGAGGCAGCAAAAGATGAACCTGCTAGAAAAGAAGTTAAAACTCAAGGCTTGGATACATGTTCCAAAGTTCAGGAAGCTTCTGAAAAAGTGGCCGAGGATTGCATTGAGATGGGAGTAGACAATTCAGAGGCTCTTCCAGTAAAATCTTGCACAAATGAGGAGGCCACTACCTATGAGATCCTCGACTCTGTAGAAGATGATCCACTCTCGAAGGAACAGCCGGCTAGAAAAAGGAGAAAGAGAGGAATACCAGCAAAACCAAGGCACAGAATAACAAAGAAAGGTAAAGTTTCTTCTGCAACAACTGCTGAAGATTCATCAGAAAAAGCAGCCGATGAAGAAGAGACTTATCAGATTCTTGATTCTGTTGAAGATGAGTCGGTCAGTATTGAACCCGCAAGTGACCAGTTTGGGAGTGCAACCAACAAGGATACTCCTAAGGACAAAGACCAGCTTGAGAAGAAAGGTGCATCTCCTGAAGAATCCACCAAAAACGAAGAAGAGGAAGAACAATACTTTGAAGTTGTAGATTCTCTTGAGGATGATCAAGCCCAAGTAGAGGTTGCAGAAACCAAGGCAGCCAAAGATAAGCCTCCTAGAAAAGAAGTTGAAACAGAAGACTCTGAAACATGTGCCAAAGTTCCAGAAGCTTCTGAAAAACTGACTGAGGATAGCATTGAGATGGTAGTTGACAGTTCCAGGGCTTTTGCAGGAAGGTCTTGTACAAATGAGGAGGCCATTGCCTACGAAATACTGGACTCTGTAGAAGATGATCCTGTCATGGCGGATCAGGGTGCTTCAAAAATAAAGATACATGTAGGGCAAAGAAAACCAAGGTACAGAAAAACTAAGAGAGGTAGAGCACCATCTACAGCAATCCCTGAAGAGTCATCTGAAAAAGCAACTGATGAAGAAGAGACTTACCAGATTCTTGATTCGGTTGAAGATGAGTCAGCAAATGATGAACCCACAACAGACCAGTATGAGAAAGAGGGCCCTCTTCTTGAAAAATCCACAAATAACAAGGAAGAGAAAGCAACATTTCAGGTTGTAGATTCTCTTGACGATGATCCAACTCAAGAAGAGGTAAGCATGGAGAAGGTAGTTGACAACTCTGAGACTCCCACAAAAGGATCTGGTACAAGTGAGGAGGAAAAGACACCCAATAAAGACATGAGGAAATCACCAGTCAAACCTCAGAGTAATGCCGTCATTGTTAAAGAAGAAACCAATTTGAAACCACCAGAGGGAGAACCAGTATCAAGCACTTTGGTGAACCTGGATGAAGTCAGCGATGAAGAAGACTTTCCTGATGACACGGCCGAGACGGAAGAACTGAGGAAGCGACAAGCTGCTGCAAAGGAGAAGCAGCTCATGAAAGATAAGGATGCAAGGGGCTCAAGGGAAAGGGAGCGAAGGAGCCAGAGTACCAGCAGCAGCAGAGGAGGAGGGAGCAGGAGAGGAAGGAGAAGGGGAAGGAAGGATGAGAAGGTGGAGGTGGATGCCAGTGAGCTGTTGACTACGGATGAGGTCTGGGCGGATGACTCTAAGGGTGAAGAGGCTCCAGAGAGGAAAGAGTTGGAAGGAGAGGCTCAAATGCTCGTCACTCTGGATGAGTTTGTAGACGAGGAGGAGGGCACCAAGCCTGAGGTCCAAGAATCAGCGGAAGAACTGAGCCAAGAGGTAAAGATCTACACCAAAAGATGGGCAGGGTTTAGATCTTTACACAAGAAGCGCTATAACAGAATTAATGAAAACTATGTGCAGAATGTCTTTAAAGATGCTTTATCCAATTTTTTTTAGACTTTGGTGACTTTAGACGAAGCTGGATATGATGAAGAGGAAACGCAGCGTGAGGAGCAAGCCAAGACGCCCTCAAGATCAGCAAAACAGAAAAACGACGCAGGTAACTATCAGGCGCTGCATCTGAATCACTAAAACAAGTGTTTTGGCCGCTGTAGTAGCTAAACTAGTTCAACTGCTCATCAAATTAAATCCCTGATGAGCCAATCATATAGCAACAACTCAATGCACGAAGACATGGTCAAGACAAACTGATGGTTTACAGCAGTATTTGGCCACACCAGGTGCCTTCACTTTTAGGGAGTAATTTATATTTATAAATGGATGGCCAAGACTTTATATTTCTAGCTCTTTCTCGCTCAAGTCTTAGAACTGAGGAAGTCTTTTAGAACTTGGTCATCAAGAAACTCGCAAGTCCAGTTGCCACCTTGATCAGTGTTTGATAACCTGGATGATGGAGAACCTTCACAGAGGAGAGTCGTATGTCCAGGGATGGTCTTCAAAAGACTGAAAACTTAGGTCATGGGAGTTACTAATCTAATGTGAGCCTCTTTTGTCTTTGACCTTTTTTCAGAAGACATTATGAACTTTGTGATAGTAGATGAGGTCAGAGATGAGGAGAAAGAGGAATCTACTACCTCCAAGGCAAGAAGCCAGCCCACAAAGAGAGGCAGACAGACTCCAGGTACCACAACCATGCCAATAACCTAAACGACACAAACATAATGGAGCCAACTCATCACTCTGCTTCTTGTCTTCATTCCAGCGAGAAGATCTACAAGGGGGAAAAATGTCTACTCACAAAAGAACGAGGAAGGGAGTGAACAAACTGATGAACTGCAGCCTTCTGTACTTAAATGCTCCACATCGCTGCACAAAAGCCAATCAAAACTGGCAAATGATGCTGAGCTGGAGGCACAGAAGGTTGCAGAAGATGAATCTGCAAACCAAGCTGACATCAATGCTGCCTCTGCTGGACCGGAGGACAGAATGCTGGGGAAATGTGCAGAAATAGGAGAGGAGGAGAGAGAGAAGAGCAGAGTGGACATTAAAGGTACTAAGAGAAAACAACACAGCATTTACCAAAAGAAAGGAGGAACTTTTATTTAGATAGGGGATTGCTGTGGGACTGTGGGGCCATTTGTGCCTCCCCTTCTCACATACTGCAGCCCTGAAAACAAACTGTTTAAAAACCTAAAGGCAAGTGAGAAAAAACGTGTGCATAAAATAAAGAGTATATCAAAGGTTAAACATTTAACAAACAAAAATGTGTCTACACCCTGTCTACGAGCCTCCTGACATGGAAAAATCCCCATTCTCCCTCTGAATCTTTCTCCTGGTTTAAGACAATCTGTTCCCAGGTAGTTTATTTGGAAATTTCACCTTATGGTGTCATAACGTGAACAAGCAAACATTAGAGCACGGCGCTGGAAAGCTGAGGTCAGAAGCACGTCCAGAGAGGAGTGTTATCTAACCAGGTCTGAAACAAAGGTGTTGTAGGCTTGCCAAAATAGCCTACAACTCTTTTTAGTCAGGAAAATCTAAAGAAAAAAAATGTTCTGGTCTCATGTGGGGCTAGGATACTGAATTTTTTCATGTTTTGCTTTTTTTTTTTTTTTAAACACAAAATGTCACAAGAGTAAAAAAACAATCAGATCTAGTCTAACATATATTTTGTCCGGTACGGTGCAGCTAGATTTAACTATTTTTCTCTTCTCAATGTAGTTCTGAGTAAACAGAGGAGGGGGCTCGACGGACCTGAACCAAAGCGGTCTCGCTCTCAGTCTCCCTCGGTCCCCTCACACTTAAAAATGCCAGAATTCAGGCCCAACAATCCCCTCGGTGAGTCACAGCTCTTGAAATTCTACTGCTGAACAATGTGAGATGTTGGTTTTATGTCTTTTTTTCTCACTGTTGAACTTTGATCATCTTCTCAAACAGGTAAAGAGTTTGTGGTGCCTGGTTATTTCTGTAGCCTCTGCTCTGTTTTCTACCAAAGCGAGACCAACGCCAGGGAGCTCCACTGCAGCAGCCGGACGCACTTTAACAACCTGCAGGTAAATGGAAATCTGAAATACTTAGTTACTAAAACAAACTCCTCGGAGATTAACACTTATTAACAGTATGGCAGTAAGAATTAAGATGGATAGGCATAAAAGTAAATACACGCTAATCCTTCTTCTCCTGTTTTAGAAACATTATCAAGACCTTCAGAAGAAATCAAGAAGTTCAACGCCAAGTTGTCAAGGTTCCTTTTCTGAGTGATCACACAATCTCTCACTAATATCAAGCATGTTTCTTTTCATATAATGCGAAAGAGATGGAGCTGAACAGGTGAGATATTAGCCTCTTAAACAATCCCACAGGAGCCCCTTGGGGTTGTTCTCTTCCAGTTTGGTGCCTTGATTTGCTCTACCGTTGCACACTTGTTTCCCTCTGGACACACAGAAACTTTATCTAATCAGTTAGAGGCAACTTTTAATGACTTATTTTATTCATCATCAACTAAAATTAGTTTTTTTTTATGTTAAGCCACTTGGTACAATAACAGGACACTCCTGCAGCAGGTGTTTTCGTCTGCTTGTCAACTCCATAGGCCTTTGTTAGCCATCAGTTTCCCTCATTATTATATCTTTAAGGTCAGTAAACGCTCAGACTTTTTTACTCATAATGTTTCTTCCACTTTGACCCACTGAACCACGGAAATTTTTGCCTTAGTTCATAATTTGCATCTTCGTAAGTTTATCAATTTCTGTTTAAAATGTAACTGGCTGCTTTATTAGGTGCACCTAATAGCTAATTAGCAATTCAGATGGAAGCAACTCAGTGCATTCAGACTTGTGGGCCTGGTCAAGATGACCCACTGAAGTTCAAACCGAGCATCAGAATGGAGAAGAAAGGGGACTAAAGATATTGATCGTGGCATTATTGTTGGTGCCACATAGCAATAGAAATTTCTGATCTACTGGGATTTCACTTACAAAAACATGGTTCAAAGAAGGGATGATATCCAGCGACCTGCACCTCTCTGGACTACAATGCCTTGTTAATGCCAGAGGTCATCGGCCAGGGAGATGATAGGCCAACGGTAACTTTAAGATGAACCACTCACATAGGACCATTTCTAAACATACAATACCCAAGATCCTGAAGCAAAATGAAATGCAGCAGAAGACCACACCTGGTGCCACTTCTGTCAGTTATGAAGAGGAAACTGCACACAAGCGCACTAAAACTGGACTAACTGGATTAAATGTCTGCTGCCTACTTCAGATGGAAGGGTCAAAATTTGGAGTGAACTTCAACATGGATCCATCCTGCCTTGTATCAGGCGTTCACACTGGTGTTGGTGGTTTGATGGTGTGGAGGATCTTATCTTTACACCTTGGACCCCTGAATTCCAGGATAATTCAAAACCTCACAGCCCATCCAAGTATTGTTGCTGACCACCTCCATCCAATGATGACCACCCATCTTCTGATGACTACTTCAAGTAAAGATGAATTACCTCGTCAAGAAACTCAGATCATCTCAAAGTGGTTGCTTTCACATGGTTTCGTGAACTCCACAGTCTACATATCTCCAGTAGAGCACCTTTGGGATGTACTTGGAGGTGAGATTCGCATGATGGATGTGCAGCAGACAAACCTTCAGGAACTGTGTGATGTAGCTCTTCAATATGGACAAAAATCTATGAGGATTGTTTCCAGAACCTTTTTGAATCTGTCATGAATAATTCAGGAAGTACTGAAGGCATCAGGGTGTCCCACCAGGTAATAGCAAGGTGTACCTAATAAAGTTGCCATTGTTTGTTGATGTTAGAGCAAACAAAGTATTTAATTTGCATTAAATGTTGTTTACAGAAGTAAAATATCATAAATGGTTTCTGTTGCTGAAATCAACAGTGACTGTTTAGTAAAGGTTCCGGTTCTCACACAATAATCTGGTTCAGTGCCTGAGGAGTAAATGTTTTATTTCTGTACAGTTTTTTTTGTTCTGTATCTATAAAGAGAATTAAACTTTTAATTAAAACTCATCTTGTCGTTCTTTATTAATGGGTAAGGGACACACTTTTTATTACTATGTGGATGGATAAAAATTACATATTCGCCAGGAGAGCCCAGAGTTAATAAGTTTGATATTTCTATAGTTGTAATAAACTTAGTCTGCTGTTATTGTTCAGGAATATGTTGTGGAATGAAGCAAGCTTTATATGGAAAATATTTGGTATTAAAAATAATGAAAATTTTAAACCTGTTTTAGATATGAAGTGATAGTTGTCTATTCAAAAGTTGCCCTTGTATCTCAGTCTTCACTAAAAGTAATACTAACTGGTTTATCCATCCACGAGGTCTACATCAACAGAGAAACAAGAGTGGCTCGGTTCTCTCTGTTCGACTGTGGTTATGTTTATTGCAAGAAACCTGTCTTCTTGGACCTTTTCTTGGGTTGTGTGTGCTCACGATGTTTGTTTTCCATCCATTCGAGAATCTTTTTTTTAATGACTGTCTCAGTCATTCAAGTCATGGTTATCCAGTGCTGTTCAAAGTGGCAAATGGACTGGTTCTGGCTCTTGATAACATTTCTCCTATTCTCAAAATGGATCATATGGATTTCAGATCTATAGTCCCAATTGCACACTTAGTTTCTGTGGGTTTTATGGTTCGCTAGTGAAGGGGTATCCAAGTTCTCCACAAGGTTAAGGGGAAGAACTACACTCACTTGAAAGGAAGCAAAAAACTGACCTCACTTGAAAGGAAGCAGTATGGGACACAAGATGGAAGAGCAGACAGTGCTTGACAACATGATTATTTAGATCGAAGAACACACATGATTATTTGCAATAAGTACTTGACCCCAAGGGTTGACTGGATAAGAACCAGAATATGAAGCCCAAGCTGCCCAATGATCATCTTCAAGAACCAGTCCAGTTGCAACTTTGAAGTGTTGGACCATTATTCAGTAGAGTGGTGCAGAGATGATGTATATTTTTGGGTATGCACAGGAGTTTCAGTACATTACACTTGATGGAACAGGTTGGATTATTTGAGTTGAGAAGAATTTACATCACAAGTCAGAATTTCCTACTGGAAAGTCAGATCTTTTGCTACCCTGACTTTACTGGCTCATAACTTGAAAGTGTTTAAAACCAATTTAACTCTCCCACCCTCCTCCCTTATCTCATGTTTCTCTGATATAAAGTCCTGGTTCACTTCAAACTTTCTCAAGGCTTGACAGTGATAAAACTAAACTCTTCTCATTGGTACCAAATCCACACTATCCAAAGTTGACAGCTCCTTGGTATCCACCTCCCCACATGTTAAGAGTCTAGGTGCCATCCTCAACAGCACACTCTCCTTTCAATTTTACATCAGTAACATCACCCGGTCTGCCTACTTCAACCTCCATAACATCAACTATCTCCATCCCTCCCTCGCCGAGAAGGGTCCAGCTGCAGCTTCGCAGGAAGAAGTCTCACGGTGCTCAGTCGCACATGCACAGTGTAGGTTAACCCTAACCTGTGCCCCTGGGATTTATCATCTGTTGGGATAGGGGGCCCTGCCCCATCCCTTACCCTAAACCTAACCTTAGCTTTAGAACTTAGAACTTGCCTGAACCTAACTTTAACTAAATAGACATGCCTAAACTTACCTCTATTTTTGCGGTCCTGCAAAGACAACTCCAATTCACTGGTTGACACTGTTGCGAAAAACTTGACAGTCCTGAGAGTGCAGTTGCTCTTGAGAGTGCTGCCTGCGAGCTTGCAGCTGGATACCATTGCCCTCACCCCCCACAGTACCTCCATTCTTGTTCACAGTCTTGTCACCTCCCATATAGGTTAATGCAACTTTCTCTTCTCCAACCTTCCCCAAAAGTCCCTCCATAAACTCCAACCGGTGCAGAACTCAGCTGCCCCCATCATCACCAAGACCCCTTCACAACATCACGTCACCCTCATCCTACAGCACCTTCACGGTCAAGCATAGAATAGAATTCAAACTTACTTACATACATCCCCGCCCCTCTGTATCTGATCAACCTCCACCACAATGTCACTACAGCCCACTTCCCTCACTGTGTCCACTGCCCACCTCAGCACCATGGGGAGCAGGGCCTTCAGTTACTCTGTTCCCCAGCTCTGGAACTCTCTCCCCCCCGGACCTCCAAAACCTATTCAGGACTTGATGTTCCATTGAACAACACCCTGCCATTTACATCCCTTTCCTGTCATTGTCTGTTGTGTTTTGCTGTTTGATTGTTGTTTTAATCTTGTACAATGCCCTTCATTGTCTTAAGAAGCAATTTTAAATAAAATGCGTTATTATTAAGTGGGATCTGATGTTCCAAGGTAAATGGACCACACCATTAGCATCACACTGGTGCCATCGACGAAAAGCCTGTGGGACGGTCTTAAGAGTTTTTGGATCACAGCTGATAAAAAGTCTTAAGTGAACAAATTTCATAATATATACTCATTTTGTACCTCACAAAAACCTTCACAAAGGAATTAATTTTCACTTTTCTTTAGCTTAATTGTGCAATATTTTAAGCACCATTATCTGTTTCATCAAAAGGATTCACTGAATGTCCTAAAATAAAAAAAAATCCAACCATATCGCAAGGAAGGAAGAAGAAAAATAAATTGAACAATCCAATAACCTCTATTCATATTTTATAAAACCTGTTATGAGCATTCTTGTTCATGCTTTTCAAATACCTACACTCCACTACCATATACAGGTCTTTGAATACATGCATACACAACAGTCGTTCCTGCTGCTTTTTTTCCCTTTCCTTTTGTCTCCCTTATTTGGTATCAGATAAGAAAATCTTCCTCCTCAGTTGTGCCTTACATTAACCACAAACTATACTTTATTTGGATGTGTCTTTTGTCTGTCATGACTGATTTCTCATATTTTATTTCCCTAAGCTTACATCAAGAGTTAAATGCCATTCTGAAACTACTATGGAAGTCGGTTTCAGTTATTTTGTATATAACACATATTGGGAAAAGTCATAGCATGATTTCATAGCTCTGTGGTCACCTAATCAAAAATGGTAATTGTTGAAAGGGATTAAATAAGTTTGGCTTTCTGACTGCAACATTAGAAGCTGAACGGATCTCCCTGAAAATGGTGAAAGGCTCTTCCCTCACTAACATCCCTGGGATACATTAGAGATTTCTGACGGGACCTCCCTTTTTTTTTCTTTATTTGCATGTGACCTTTATATGTTATAAATTGAATTGTTGATCATTTCATCCTTGTTCTTGAGTTCACCAAATTTTAAGGTAAGAATCCATCAAACCTGAAAAACGATGGTAATCATTCAACTTTTGTTTGTCCATGTTAGATTAGATGGAAGTAGATTGTTCACTTTTCAGGTGTACTTTGCTTCACATTAACATAAGTATGCACAAGCACACATGGCACCAAGGTTTGATCATAACTGATTTAAATCAGTGGTTTTTAAATTAACTTTTTTTTTTCAAATCACACCTAAGACCAGTGTTAAAATCCTGTTAAAGTACCTTATGAGTCTTTGTTTTTCTCTTTTTATACCAAGTGACCAACATTGTACTCTTTCAATATATTTTTCTTATGAAGAATTCTGGAAAAATTGTTTGAAAGTACAATCCCAACCACACATATTTAAACCTAACGGGTAACGTAGCTACAGCATTAATAGCTACATTAAGTTTGAAAAAGAAGTTACCCAATAAAAGTATGTTCGCTAATAAATAATACAGGAAATTAAACACAAATGCATCAGTTTTTCTTAAAGTCATATTGTAAAAATTCCTAAAGCACATCTGGGCTTGCCTTAAGGTATATCAATGTACCTTTCTACGCCATTCCAGAACCACTAATTAATGATTATATGTCCATCCCATTACTTTGATTGTGGATATCAATTTCAGCAGTCATGCCTTTTCCACCTGAAATGACCCTCAGCCCTGAACGTGCAAGAAATTGTGTTTTTACCTATTAAAGCACAGACTCCCAAATCTATCGCATCACCAGTGAAAATTTCACCCAAAGAAACATTAAAGTTGCTGATTTATTGCTATAGAGCCTCAAAATCTTCCCAGAGAAAAACTACTGCACTTCATGGCTGGATTAATGTATTTATTGAAGGGATAGACGAGATCCACTTGACCTATGTCCTCCAAATACTGATGAAAGTGAGAGCTTTCAGTTTTCAGACATTTAAGAACAATTTTTGATTGTTGCTGCCTGGGGGAAGCAAGATTTTGGTGGTGTTTTTCAGGTACGTACATTTCCTTAAAGTTCATTAGATCCAACACGTATCATCAACATACATCAGTTCCAACAGGTCTGGCTGCTTCCTCCTCCAGACTGGATTACTGTTGTAACACTTGAGGTGCCCTTTTGATGAAGCTGTCTTTTGTCCTTAAGGCACAAGATCAGAATACTGAAACCAGCTGAGCCTGCATGTGTTGAAATTACCAAAATGTCTGGTCTTTATGGTGACCAAGCTAGCCAAAGTGGGTTGAGAAAGCAAGCTATGATTTACATCTGCGTTGGTGAATATTTGAAATCAAGTTACCCGTAATCAAGTTTTTTTTTTTTTTTTTTTGGAACATTGTACTCCGCTCGCACAACATTTCTGCCAACTTTAGGTGCGTCATTGTGCATTGAAGCCTAAAATTGACCCTGGGAACAAACTATCAGCTAAATTTTGATGATTACTCAATGTTGATCAGCGTCGGCTACTTTATGTTGTTAAGAGAGTGCATCTTTAAACAGGCTTCATCTGTGTGATTGAGTGTATCTTTGTTAATGACAAAAATTTCTGCGGCATAAGGACTTTTACACCCAGTAGCTGCCAGAAATATCTCATTCTGCTAGTACCCCAAAACAGACCTACCAGTATGATGTTCTACCGTTGTCATATCTCTAGTTTAAGGTCATTGGCTTGGATTATCAAGCCCTGTGCAGAGCAGAGATGTTATTAATGTGACTGCAGAGTCGTTGACAACTTTACGTTAATCTGATAAACCGGAGTAGACCTGCCAACCAATGTGGACTGGGTGTATGTAAGCAGGGGGTCCTAACAGAGCAGTTTAGACAGAGTGAGAATACGGGGGTTCAGGGATACTCAGAATGTGGAAATGATGTCTTTTTTGATAAGACCGCTTGTGAACATGCTATAGCAGTCGTCAAACTGAATGCACTTCAAAAAATGTCTCTTTAATGCTGTTGAAAGTGAATATGATAAGTTCTAAGTTTGACTATTCTTTGACGTCAATACTGTCCTGGTTTGCAAGGTAACTGATTCATTCAAATCCAAACAGTGAGGGGATTTTGCTTCCTCATTCATTCATCTTTAGTTAGCATTTAAAGAGTATATAAAATGGAAAATGTTAATCTGAAAACAAGCATTCACAGCTGTCAGTTTACTCTTTAACCTGTCAGGACTTTGGGGCGGATCAGGTCTAGATACTTTTTCAAAATAAAGAGACAGACAGCTGTGCAAAGGTGCTACTCTTTTTGGTATCTCCACGCGGAAAGCTGAAGCTACAAGAAGAACCTGAGGAAGAAGAAGACATTTAATCCTCTCTTCACTTTTCTACCTGCATCAGCTTGTTTGTGAAGATGTTGACCATGTTGCTTCTGGCCTGTGCCATGATGGCTGTGGCTCATGCTGCTGGTGAGTGCCAATAGAGAGTAACATTTTTCAACATGCAAAACTTGTCTGTTTAAAGTGGGAACAGCAGGTGATGAATCAACTCGATGCTGTGTTTACATTTGCAGCTGTTCCAGCTGGGGACGTGAAGGCCATTTCCATTCAAAATGGTGAGCATCTGTCCATGTTGTCCAGATATTAAAACTCAGAAGTCTGAAATATTAAGTGTACCCCCACAGCCACTTTATTAGATACACCTTTTTAACTGCCCCATCACATGGCAGCAACACGAACTGATGAATTTCAAATTGAGCACCAGAACGTAGAAGAAAGGTGGTTTAAGTGACTTTAAATGTGGGATGGTGGTTGCTAACAGATATATTAGGATTTTCATGCATAACCATCTTTATGCTTGATACAGAAAATGGTCCTGAAAAGAGAATATCTTGTAAGTAGCAGTACTTTTGTTGAATTAGCCATCTTGGTGCCAGAATTTAGTAGAAAATGGCTGGAGTGGTTGATGATTGAAAGACAAACACTAGTACTCAAATGACTACTCATGACATCCAAGGTATGAAGAAGACTCTCGATAATCATGCAACATGTCAATTCCCAAATCAGATTAGCTACAGCGGAAGACCTCATTGCTTTCAGCTAGGAACAGGAAACTCACACTGGATTATCAAAATCAGATGTCTCAAAGCTGAGATCATCTCACACTGGTTTCTTGAACACAACAGTGATTTCAGTGGACTCCAGTGGCCTTCGCAGTAATTAGATTTCCATCCAATAGAGCACATTTTGGGATGTGGTGCTACAGGAGATCTGCAGCAGCACTGGTCACACTCTGCTCATCTTGCTTGGTGTGTGGGTATTTTCACCTGGAACAGGAGATTCACCTATTTTAGCTTCAGTGTTTCTTGGAACTGGCACGCCCATCAGACACGAAAATCCAGTGTGAACACATTGTAAGGCAGTTCTGAGGGTGTACCTAATGTAGCGGTAAGTGTAGATTCATGCTGTGGTTCCTCTTAAGATATCAAAATCATTTCTTTGCAGATAACTACATGGTCCAGAGTCTACCACTGTGCCCCAGTGGTTGGACTCAGTACAACGATCGTTGTTTCCTCTACAATCCAACAGAGACGACTTGGGCAAATGCTGAGGTAAACTGTATCATTTGGTTTCAGTGCAGTGTAGCTTGATACTTTAAATCACAAAATCCAACATGTAGATTAAAGTTTACTCATCCATGCACATGATTAATCTTTTGTTCCTGGTACAGCAGGTAGTGCTGGTGCCTCAGAACTAAAAGGTTATTGGATTGACTTCCTGGCCATAAGGGCAGGAGTTTGCATGTTCTTTCAGTGTTTGCATGCATTTTCTTAGTCTTCTCAAGGACTAACCACCACAATAGCTGTGTTTCCATTACCCCTCGAATTGCGCAAAACCTGATTATCGCAACAAAAAACTGGTAATGGAAACACATAAATTTCGAAAAAACCCTCAAATATTGCAAAAAGGTTTTTACGCTCTCAAGAGGAGGTTTTTCAGATGTGTCGATAAAGAGAAATATTGCAAAAGAGCAATGGGAACAGTTTTGTCTCAATTTTACGTCACAGGAGGTGACGTAGCTGGTCACATGATCACTTCTCTCGGAGTAAACATGGCGTGGTACGTTTGGACAGAGGAGGAGACGGAGACTTTTCTTGCCATTATTCTCAAGAAAAACAACTGACATACTAGACAGCAAGCAACAGAGGAATGCAGAGTGTTATAAGGAGATAGAAACAGAAATGAGGGAGAAAGGGTTCAACAAGCCTTGGCATCCATCTTCCTGCAGTGAAATCTCGCAGGATGATATTTCACGAGAGTTACGACGCTCCTACCTAGAACAACCTTCAATGGATACACGTTCAAAGCGCAAATTTACTTTGTCGAAATTTTAGGAATATCGCTTTTATTTTGCAAAAAACTGTAATGGAAACCTAGCTATTGATAAATATGAGTAGCAAACAACACCCAGAAAACTAAGCTTGGCCACAGAACTCATTAACTCCACCAAGGAGTTCAACCACTCAGCGATTTTGAAGAAGGCATGCTTTTAGTCAGTGGATTTGACAGGGTATGACTTCCTTGTACAACCCAAACAGTCACTGTGGCATCTGTCTATGACTCAAGCCAACACAGAATGTGGGGGAAGCCGCAGGACCCACAAGTGGACGCGAACATACAAAGACCTCAGAGAAGGACCCTGTCCTATTAGTATTCTCACCATGATAGTTCTAGTTATGACACAACAGAAATAACCCTAGCTTCCATGAATATCACGTGCCCTGTTTTATATTAGCAGATTCAACCTAAACATCAAACCATGTGTTGCAGATTTACTAAATTAACCATCTTACCACGCAGGTGCCAAGCTGCCACAAAAAAATAATTTGCAATTTCTTGTTTTCCTAAGCTTCAGACTGTAGACACTACAGAAGCTGTTTTTAGCTAATGGGTGACCGTAGAGGTCAGGGCGTACTTAACATCCTTGGACGTTAAATCAAAACCAAAATGGTTCCTGATGGAGAGATGTACTTCCTGACACACAAAAAATATGAATGGATGGGAACTGTTTGACTGAACATTCAATAAAAGGTTGAGTTCCTGCACCACTTAGGGGACATCTTCATCCATTAATCCGTTATGTATACCACTTATCCTCTATGGGTTGCAAGGGCTGAAGCTGACGATAGACAGGGTACAACCTGAACCAGTCACCAGCAAATCACAGGGCAACATAGAAAGACATAAAGAGACTCCCTGAGGGAGTCTTCCTACAGGATTAATAAAGTTTATCTAATCTAGTCTAGGCAAACATTCATGCTCATGTAAGATATTTTATGTCTATGGAGGGATGTGTAGCTTTGGATTTTTTCTGTGAATTCAGGACATCCGGGGCTTTAAATCCCTCACCAATATCCCAGTTTGTTTATCCTCTCACCTCTTCAACAATAACTGTCCAGGGCCAGATGAGATTCAAACATCGGCACAGGCATCTTAACACTTGACACATGAAATAAGCTACACATAGTCAGCGACTGCTAACGTTAGTTAACTAGCGGTCTTTCTCCTCTTGCAGTCTTTTTCCTGATAGAAGCACACTTCTCTTGCAGTGGCTGAAAGTTGGTATCAATCCCTGCTGCTGCCACCAATTTAAGCAATGGTTATTTGGGATGCCTAAATTGGTGGTAACAAGTAAAATACATGAGGATGATCTCTTCAAGACTGTTTAGCTGTATTCTTCAGGCAACACTGTCAACACTTCTGTTTTTCCCCTTCAAAATAAAAGCCCCTTGATGCTCTGAATTTAGAGAGAAAATACAAAGTCATACATCCCTCTGCAGATACAAAATAGCTTGCACTCATACTCATAACTGAGGGCAATTTAGAGTCGCCAGTGAACCCAGTGAGCATATTTTTGGTCCGTGGAAGGAAGCTGGAGTGCCAGGAGAGAACCCGTGCATGCACAGAGAGAACATGCAAATGCCACACAGAATGGCCCTGAGTGTGCCTCACGTGCACTACCTGCTGTGTTACTGTGCTGCCCAGACATTTTCAAACTCAAACAAATTAACTCACCAAAATTCACAGGAAGTCTGTTTTTATCATGGAGATAATTTGGCTCAAGGAATCTCCAATTTCTAAAGGCTCTGGTTCTTGGATTTGTTTTTGTATTAATTATTTATTCATCTTACTTCTTATTTTGTATCACTTGAAGTTCAGTCCTTTACAAATGTGGTGCCACGCTGTAAAACTTCCTCTGTTCTTGTCACTCCTGCAGAAAAACTGTCAAGCTCAGGGTGGAAATCTTGCATCAGTTGTCAACAAAATTGAATATCACTTCATTCAGGGAATGATACTTGGGCAGACTCAAGCGTACCCAGTCGCGTGGCTTGGAGGCTCAGACGCACAACAGGTACATTAGAAGCTACACATGATCTTGGAGATGAGAAGGGATGATTTCACCAAGGTATCATGAATGGTTATTTTTCATCTCTGATTTCATGTCTAGGAGGGCATTTGGCTGTGGAGTGATGGTTCACATTTTACTTATACAAACTGGTATCCAGGAGAGCCAAGCAATGGTGGCAATTGGCAACACTGTCTGGTAATGAACTATGAAAGTAAGTCAGTCTTTGTTTTTGTGGTTCTTGTTTAAACTTTGGGTGTCTTAGTAAAATGTGGGGTTACTGTAAGTGTGTAGTTAAAGCTTTATTCATACAGCACTTTTAAAACAAAAAGTGACAAAGTACAGAAATAAAGTGATGAAGCAGAGTCACAAAGCATTAAAAAAGACAAAACAAAACATGCACAAGGTGGAGGAGGATTTAGATAAAGACTGCTAATGGGAGCTTTTGGAAGCTTTTTATGGTTTTACAGACCTAATGAATTGTGGAAGTTTATTCCTGGGGGTGGGGCCTTAAGTGGAAAAGTTTCTGCAGTTGTGGAAAAGGGAAAAAGAAGGTCAGAAACAACCAGAGGCAAGGTCATGCAGTGCTTTACATGTAGGCTACAAACCCCAATTCAAATAAAGTTAGGACATTGGGTTTCTTTTTTACCACTTACTTTTAAATAAAAATGTCAACAACAATGTCAAGATAACATGACTATAAACTATTTGTCTTTTCACACTGTCTGACTCTCCAAAAGAGAGGACATTTAAGGAGTGATTTACTCTGTATCTTGCTGTCAAATCCATAAATTAGGATAAAGTATCAGTTCACAGTCCAACTGAAGACTTTTTTTTATTAAATGGAGCTCTCATATATTGTTAAATATAAGGGCTTAGAAAAAAGTTTCACAAACTTCTATTATTGGAGTTTTATTATTTTAGTTATGTGTCCTTGTGATTTTGGTTCAGTTTCGATTCCTGTAAATAATAGAAGCACATGTAGAGATACAGTTTGGACCGACTGCTCCTTTCTTATCACATTTACAGGTCAGAAGAGCTGGGACGACATATCCTGTAATGAGATTTTCCCATTTGTCTGCGCAAAGTCGACTGGATCATTCCTCGGCTGATGCAAATGGACAGAGGACACGCCAAGCCCCCGCAGTCGTCTTTTTTTGTGTTGTAATTTTCACCCTAAAGGGCAAAGAACCAAGAAACAAGACTTGCCTCTGATGAGAGAAGTGTAAATGTTTTAGTCAGACTGCTTTAGCTCAGCTCTGAACATTTATTTTGTTTTTATTTCACAGAATAAAATGTTTCAAGCACTGCACAGCTTCATTCAGCCCACTTTTATATGGAAAAAGCCAACAACTTTCCTCAGGATGATTTTTCAAATTTGAATATTTTTTGAATAACATTGTAAGGTCTGTAAAACTTTGTTGAACAGAAAAAAAGTCTCTTTTAAGACCCGTACCCACTATATAAAAACCCACCATTATCATTAAATCCTAAAATAAATGTCAGGGTACTGAGATCACAGCAAAAAATAGATAAAAAAATGATAATAATAAAATAAAAATATCAGAAAAAAAGACAATAGAAATATTGTACAACTCTGACAAAAGTAAATTCTGACTTTTCTCCCTCAAAAGTCTGACTTTAAACTCTGAATTCTGACTATAATTCTAGAGTGCATCCATTTAAGTCAGAATCCAAAGGAGAATATATTTTTTTTTAGGATTAAGTCAGAGACACTAATCCTAAACATATAGACATTTCTTACTTTAATCCTAGAATTGTGACTCAGGATTTAGAACAGAAATGTCCCAATTCTAAGACTGAATTCAGAATTCTGACTTTAATATCAGAATTTACCAAACCTAATTTTATATTTGAATCTTAGAATTCAGAGCTATTTTGGTTTTAATGACATAGCGTATGGAGCGGCGACACATAGCGGCTAATGGCTAACAGTTGGCCGCTACGGCCATTAACTGTTGCTTGCCATTGTAAGCTGTTAGCATTAGCCATTAGCCGTGTCGCTGCTACATCATAGCAACGCTACTATGGATTGGTCTGTGATGAGTGTGATGAGCCAAACAACCGTCCAATCAAAAGCTGCTGCTGTTTTTGAAAGTTTTGCCCCTGAAAACATCTTGCAGTGTTCCTTCCCAGATGGATTAGTGAAATTCCAATATGAACTGTCCATCTGGCATGTCAGGTTAAAAGATAACAGCCATGTTGAAAATTATGAAATTCTTTATGGTTCCCTGTTTTATGTATAATGTTAAACTGATCCTCTGGTCAACTGACATCTTAAAATGGCCGCCAGTGCCAGCACCATCCAATGGAAGCTGTCCTTCAGGCCCTCCACCAATATGGTGCCGATGATACCTCCCTTTGGACACTTCCCCTCACCCTCTGCCAGCACCTCACTGGTCAAAAATCACATGGTGGCTAAACTGACATACCCCTGCAGACAATCCATAGGCTGACTCAGATTGAAGCTTCACATGATTGGCCAATTCTTGGAAATGTTTGACTTTTTTAATTTGTTCAATTTCAGCCCTGCCCTATTTAAGTGCTGCTTTTAATGCATTTCTGATGACCCTGATGAAGGCCACAAGCCGAAACGCGTTGGTCAAATAAAGTTGTTTCCTTAACTACAAGTGCTGCTGGAGCTTTTTTGACCTCTTGAAAATTATGAAATGTAAAAGTGATTGTTCAAGTAGTGCCCTACTGAAACAGTTTTTAACAGCTCATGTGACTAAAGCAGGTCAGTCCAATTTTTTAAAGTGCATCAGTCAAAACCTGGAAGTGTGTCATCAAACAGGAGCTTCCGGGGGCCTCAAGGCCCCTCCTCTAGTTTGAAGACCTTTTTAAAGGTCCCATCAGGTTTAAAAACGGAGCCTGTTGAAGCTCTTCTAACACTGTAAAGGTCTCTCCAGGAATGACATGTCACACAGATCTTACTCATCTTGAGAAATGAAATATTCGTCATTAGAAACTCAAATGAACCACATCATGGTCCAAATAAATGGTCCCTTTATTTTTACCTCCGCCAGGAGGTTATGTTGTTGCCGGCGTCTGTTTGTTTGTTTGTTTGTTTGTTTGTTTCTCTGTTAGCAACGTAATTCAAAAAGTTCTGGACAGATTTTGGTGAAATTTGGAGGACAAGGGACAAGGAACAAATGATTAGATTTTGGGAGTGGTTCCAGATCACGGTTTGGATCCTCCATGACAAAAAATGCGATTTTCATGAATAACTACTGAACTAAAATATATATTATGAATCCAATTGCTAATGGTATGTTTTCATGGTCAATGAATCTAAATATTTAGATGAAATAAAGGTAGGACTTATATTTATGGTGAAAATCATAATATGGGTGAGGACTGAGGCGCTGGCAGAGGTCTGCGCTCTCCGAGTGCTTTTCTTGTTTGTACTATAACAAACTTCTAGGGCTGTAATCGACCAAAGAAATTGTTGGTCGACTAAAACACAGCAATTTGTCGACCAAAATCGACCAATTGGGGGCCACATCCCCCCCGCTCCATGTTTCTCCCCTGTGCGCGCCTCTTTCCCTCCTTTCTGTCTCTCAACCCAAGACTCTTTGCTTTACTGTCTTTATCAATAATATGGGCAGTCACTGTCATATAGGACTACATTCGAAGAGATGCACACATCTGTTATCTTTATCTATTAACTTGGAAACTTGCTCTTTTTACTCCCTCGTATTTTGCCGTGAGGGTGTGCGTAATTGTCTGGCGCGCTGGCACTGAATATCCAGGTTCCAATGTTTTTCTTGGCCTTCCACGACACCAATGGGCCTCATACCCTCAGAAATAAAATAGTCAATTCCTTCTGTGATGTAGTTTTTGCATTTGGGTGTTTATATGAGGCATAAAATCCAGCGTGAGGGTGAGGGATGCCGCCTCTGCAGCGCGGGAAGAGCACATGCAGCAGCGGCATGCAGCTATAAAACGAATACGCGATTATTAGACTAGAATATTGAAATGCTCTTAAATAAAAATATTGAAATGAACGATAAATACATTAAAATGGTGTTCTGAGACATGATGGGGGTGCTCAGAAAATACCCCCATTTCACTTGATATGTTTCTCCTGATGAAATGAACTGCTGGGGAAAAAATAAATTGACATATTTGGTCGACCAATCAGAATTTTGGTCGACTGAGCACGCATCGACCAATTAGTCGACCAGTCGACTTGGACTTTACAGCCCTTCAAACTTCGAAAGCTGACTGACAGACTGTGATCTTATACTGACCTTTTCATTCACAAAACATGAGAACATAAATCTTAAGTCAACCCATTCAGCCCCAAAGTATCCGATTTCCGGAATACTTGCATGCTGTCTAACAAAAAGAAAGAAAAATTGAACTGTTTTTAAAATTCCCTGCCTGACCATCTTGTAATTAAACCTCTCTAATTTTGCTCTACATCACTTTTTTAACAATAGTCCTTTGCAGAAATGATGAAAAAAAATTATTCATTTTTAGAGTTTAACAGCCACTCTAGCATCATTTCAAGGAGATATTCACAATATATTTTTCCTTTTTTTAGGCGAGGATAAAATTTTCAAATTATTCTGACTTCTGTCTTAATTTACTCTGTCCCAGTAACATATATACTGATGGTAGTAGTTCTAGCAGTAGCTTACTTTGAACATGCAAGAAATAAATGTAATGACCGTGAATGCATTTTCACTGGAATTTTGATGATTTCTTAGTGTTTGTCAGGTACAACAGTTTGATTTTTGAAAACAGTTTCAGTAAATCTGAGATTTCCAGGATGTTGGATAAAATGACGTCTATGTTAGATGTTGTGATTATCAGGGCCCCTACTTACAAGGTGAGCCTCTGAGGAGTCTTTTTGTGTGTGTGTGTGTGTGTGTGTGTGGGTGGGGGTGGGGGGGTGGGATAAAATTTTATCGTGCTATTATAATAGCACGATAAAATTATATTAAAATAATAGCACGATAATACCAGACACTATTATCAGTCACACCAGCTCTTCTCTTCTGGATCTGGGCTCTATGGTCTATAGTCTAATCATTTAGTGACTTAAATGATGAGTCTCAAGGACCTGCTTACATTATAGGCTGGAACAACCAAAAGGAATCAGTGTTTGGATGTTGTAGCACTCTTTTCCATACATCTTTACTGTATTCAATGTAGACTCACATGCCAAAAACCAGAACAAATCCATTTTCAATTTGGTTTTCATTCAAGTCCTCCATGGCCTCCTTTACAAGGATAGGACTTGCCTTCACATTGAGATGAATGATTAACACCCCTACCTTTGTTTTAGTTTCTTTTTCTGGTGACACGTGAATCTTTTATGTTTGTGCTGTAAATAATTTGACCTAAAAAAATACTCATGAAGATAACAAGCAGGTAATAATGACCTAGTCAGTCAGCAGTCCGAACACCTCCAGTCAAATACACATGACTTAAGCTCAAACTCAGAGCCTAAAGGAGGTCAGTCCATTTTACGGAGTATCAGAGACAATATAGCCTAAGGAAGTTCTCTGAACACTAATATCGGATTTAAAGTTAAAAATCCCTAAGCAAGTCTCCGAAAGAAAAAGCAGTCGTGCAGCCCTATCGGAAGAACACATTTAAAGGAGTCTCTGTGTGATGAGAGGCCTCACAGTGGGGATAAAGTTCTCCCATGGGTGCTCAGTCATTCAAGAAACCAACATGAACCCTCCTGCAGTGCTTCAGTTCAGTCCTTGAAACCCTGTCGGAGTCCTGGTCTGCAGGGGATCTCACTTCTTATTAGGCGGCTCAAGGACTACACTGATGTGCTGCATAAGCTTCAAGACATTGGGCTGTCTGCCCTCTAAGCTGCACATGTACTCAATTTGTCCCTTAGTTCGCATTTGCGTCTGTTGACATCATGAGCTTTGCGATCTTGGGCTGCATGGAACTACAGGTTGTGCCGGAAGTAAACTGCAAACATGCGAAAGTAAAGGTAACAAAATAAATAATAATCAACATAATTAATCCCTAAAACTACCAGGTCATCATTAAATTCAGGAATATTTAATGTTTTAAAATATAGACAAATTAAATCATTGATGTGATTCTGCTGCCATTTCAGGGAACAGAGAAAACTACAAACAAGCCAAACACCAGATATTTTCTTGGTGTCTGATTTAAAGGTTTAAACAATTAATATTTGATAATGCACAAATGAAAATGCACAAATATTTGGGACAAAATCCATTAGAAAAGGCAAAGATGTTTGTAAATAGAGAAGCAATCAAAAAACTTAGATTAATGTTCCAGTTTTTATACAAATAAACCAACATATCAGTAAGTGGTTCAGTATTTAAAATAATAATGGTAATTCTAATAAAGATGTTTAGCTTTTTGAACCTTTAAATCCCACCCAAAGAGAATAAAAGTTATTTTGGTTTGTTTGTAGTTTTTTCTGTATCCTAATTTTATTTTTTTTTTACATATTAGCTATTCCTGAATTTATTGACCTCTGGCAAACAGTTGAGCTGGGAGTTAAAGGGTTAATTATTTGTTGACTAATGACCAAGTCAGATGTCATCATCTGAATCCTTTGAACTCTCCTCTGTTACTAAAATATGTTCCTTTGTGCACTGTCTCGGTGTACTGGTGTAATTTGTTAGCGTGTTAACTGATGACTTGTTACCAATGCCGCATTCCATTAACCTCAGAACTGGGAAGAGGGAAGAAGAGAATGGTGTAATACACAAATTATCAGCATTCCAGGTACAAAGTCAGAAAAACTTGCTGAGCTACCAGGCTATTGTTAGCCGTTGTTAGCATGCCCTGCATTGTAAACCTCATGAAGAATGTAATTTCTATGAATACAAGTTGAACAATACTGTGTATACAGCTGATTCAGTGCGACACACACTAGTCAGAGGTGCAAATAAACAGAATATTACAGGATCTTAACAACTGTTTATATTAGGTCCAGCCTACTTCGATTTTCAGTTTGTACGTGGTGAGGATCCCCTGAGTTCCCAGTAGGAAATTTCGATCACGGGGGGCGTGCCAATTTAAATTTCCCGCTCGGAACTCTGAAATCTCAACTCCCCAGCACAACTGGAAGACAACACAAATGTACTAATAGATGTCAAAGTGAAAATTTTGGAAAACGGAGAGGAAGAAACCTTGAATGTTTAACTTTAAGTAATCATTGTATCACAGAACACATTATTAGTTTCTATGCAAGGCAATTTAGTCAAGGAAACCAAGCTAACACAAACATCTACAGATAAAGTCAACCATAGTGTCAAGTTTAAGTCACCAATGCAAACAGTCACCTGTTGAATTTTGACACCAAACTTATTTCCTTGTTTCCAGACTTCAACAAGACAATTTTATCTGTGATCAACAGGATGTGGTCATGTTTTTGTCCGTTATTGCGTTAATTTTGGAAGACGTAAACAACCTTTGCAAGAGACGCATGGTGGCCATCATGTATAACCATCCACGCACTTAACAACAGGTTCATCACCATCTAAAGGCAGATTAAAGTTGCTACTCTGGTGGTTTTCTGCTGCTGTCACCCATCTGCTCCAAGATTTGACATGTGCCTTCTGAAATGGAGGAATAAAAGTAGCTGTAACTGTTTCTGTTATATTTAATTTTGTACATTTGTGAAAACAAAAAAATATCAGTAAAATGCACTTTTATAATCTGAATATTCTGTTACTTGCATCAAAAGTAGCTAAATCTGTCTTGCATTTTGTGTTGTGCTCATTAGATTAAGTATGAATAGTTTCATTTGAGTTTTAATGCTATAAAAATGTAAATAAAGTAACTCCTTATGACAGCCATATAAATTATACATTCTATTTAAAAGTGCCTTTCATGACACTCAAGGACAATGTACAGGATAAAACAATAAAATTAAACAAAACAATAAAATCAGAAAAACGAAACAGATGTCATAAGTAAATGAGAATGGCAAGTTCATGTTAAAGATGCTATGAGGAGTTTCTAAGTAATTACAAAAAAGTCTCACTTTTAGATATATGCCTGATGGAAATACACACTTTAAGATGAGTTTTATAGCATCAAAATAGGTTATTTATAAATGGTGTTCCTTAGCTTCGCAGTTGGGTCGGACAGGACAGGACTGGCCTGGATACTCAACTTCGGGAACAAGACAATTAAAACTAGAGCAAATTAATATTATTCAGACACGTCTTAGAGCACGGGGCTGTAAATAGCGGTATATAGCCAGCTACAAAACTAGGATACCAAGTTTTCCAAAAATTGCTTGTTGTCACACATCAAAAACTACCGCTACGTAACCAGAAAGAGATGCATTACCTCTTCGCTTTGCATCCTGTAAGTTGTTGAAAAAAGAAGTTGTAAAGCAATGCAGAGTTCTGAGGAAGGTCCGAGCTGCATTCATTAGCATCACAACAAACACACGCTTTGGCTTGGGTCATGTCTTTACGCCAGTCGCCGCGCGTGCTCATGGGTAGCAGAGTCTTTATGTTGTCGGAAATAGATTCTCCTCATAGCACCTTTAAATGGGGTATGCAGTTCTGAGTAGGTGGGTTTTAAGTCTGGATTTAAAGAAGGAAAGAGAGTTAAGATTTCAGAGGTCCGGGTGGAGAGAGTTCCAGAGCTTGGGAGCAGAGCAACTGAAGGACCTGCTCCTCATGGTGTTGAGGCAGTGGGCACAGTGAGGTGGGTAGAGGAAGAGAATGTGAGGGAGCAGGCTGGAGTGGCGATGTAGAGGAGGTTGGACAGATATGGAGGGGCGAAGTTGTGGATGCTGTGCATAATTGTTCCGTTACAAATCCTTCAAACTACAAACATTCAACCATATGGCCTTAAACATAAGTAAATGTGGCCCACTTGGTTACTACAGTTGACTATCCCTGATCTTGGAGGATAAAGATGAGGAGGACGTTTTGGACAACATGATGAAGGAAAGTCGAAAATGTTGTCTAAAAAATCTTGTTGTTTTGCAGTTGACCCCCTGCTAAACTTTATTGGAGCCAAGCTCCAGGAAAAGTTTGTATTTCCTCATTGCTTGAACTTTGCCTCATGAGCAAAGTGAAAATGGTGCCTGCTCTTACCATAAATCTGATATGTCTAAGTAGTGTGATTTGATGGAATAAGCCAGATAAGAAAGTGTATATAAGAGAGAATTTGTCCAGCATCTCCACACAAGGAGCCGGAAGAACCTGAGAAGAAAGAAGAGTTTGAATCCCTTCATCGATTCAGCCATGAAGAAGCTGACCATGCTTTTACTCGTGTGTGCCCTGATGGCTCTGACGAATGCTGCTGGTGAGTATCCACAGAGATCAGGACATGTTTGCATACAGTTGTTGCTCACAAAGAGTGGAGACAGCAGATAACAGAGTCACTGACTGATATGTTTGACCCTGCAGCTGTTCCAGAAGTAGATTCTCCTGTTCAGGGGGAACCACCGCGTCCTCCAGACCGTGAGTTCATGATATCTTCACACTGAACAAAAACAATCACTCATCATTTTTATTTGAGGACACCCTGAAAATGTTCATTCATAGACCTTTAGAACAGAAAGCTTTGAGTTTCTTTTAGCAACAGTCAGTGAAGTATTGTTCTCTTCAAAATCCTCTTGTTCCTTCTGTCAAGTCTTCTCCAAGCTCAAATGTTAGATGGAACAGTGAGACGACAACCCCGTTCAGAAAAAGCTATTGCAAAACCAATATGGACAAAAACTGACTAAATCAAACAAATATTGTGACCAAACTGAGCTGAAAATATGCATATGGTGATGCAAGGGCAGCCCCAGGAAGCTTGGCCCAGGGTGGCCATGTACTGTGTCTGTTAGGGGGGCCCAGAGGCTGGTGGTTCAAGCAATGCTCAAAATGCCATACTGTGCTTAATATTGCCTATTAATGCAACATTAGCTTGGCTACTGTTGCAATGGTAAAATCTTGATTGCAGAATTAGGTCCATGTCAAACAAAACAGACATAAAACAGACAGATAAACAGTATAAAAGAAACAGAAATACATAAGGTACAGGATGCAAAGCTGTGCATATCAGAATCTATATAAACTATTACACCAATGTCGTCTCAGCTTGGAGGTAAATCTATAGAAGCTTTTCCTTGGGCTGACTATTGTTTGTGTTACTGTATATGGTTCTCAGAATGCTTAAGTCGACACATAAAGCTCATCATCTTTCTTGAAAGTGCCTCACTCGTTGGCACTTTATTGGACACAAATAGTTGACTGGCACTATGCCACCTTGGGACACGAATTGGTAGCCTCAGTGCATCATTGTGGGCTACTTTGAACTGCTGCATACTCAGACTACAACTGAGCAATGTATAACGGTGTGAACAGTAAACACAACAGAGACAGATAACACAGAAAATTTCCTAATCAGCATGTTCGTCTGAGCATATATTTTACAACACTGTGGATAGATGTCTTTGTCATCCATCCAGTCATTAAACAAAAAATTACCAAGATATTTAATGTCTTCACACACATAAAGAGGACTGTGACGGATAAAAGGTTGGAAACCTTGATTTCCTGTCCCCAGTGCTTCTGACTATCATAATGCAACTTTTCTTGACTGTATTCAATATCGTGATCTATGCCATAGCAAGAGCACACCTTCAGCATCTGTTGCAACACAGTGGTGTATGGGCTAATTAGCAGTGTTGGGCGAGTTACTTTAAAAATGTAATGCATTATTTATTACTTGTTACTGTCATCTCAAAGTAATTAGTTACCGTATAATTTTACTGTGTTTAAAATGTAAGGCTTTATTATCACATTACTTTTAAGTTACTCTCATCAAAATAAAGGAAATATGGATTTGTCATTCTAAATGTAGCTCATTATGCTCAAAAAGCTCGTTACACATCCAGTGAAGGTGATGTGGTGGCTATCTGACTGAGACCAGTTTAAGGCTTAAAACAGTAAAATATAATAGCTACATTGATGGCTCATGGCACAATACAAGAAACGATCACAACAAAAACAGACAAAAGGTAAAACCTTACCAAATTAAAGCTCTGAACCTCATCTTCTTCAATTTGACAACTTCATTATTATTTATCCATTTAGTTTTGTCACAAATGCTAAAATTAAAATTTAAAATAAACTCAGACATTTTATTTTTTTCTTTTCTTTTTTTTTTCAGCGGTCACACTGATCCCCCCATTCACAGTATCCAGTTGCTGCTCTTCCTCCTTGGCACTGATCGCATCGCTCTCCCTTTCTCTCAAGCTGCTGATGCTGCTGCTTCCAAGCTGTGTGACCATTTCCCTGGCCTATTAAAATGAAGAGTGGACCTGATGAGCAGCTAACACGAGGCAAATGAACAGACTCTGTATCACCATCTCCAGCCTGATTTGACTTAAATCAGTTTTGGAGTAATGCATTTCTCTTATGTATTTATGTATATTTATTTGTGGAACTAAACAATAAAGTTGAATCCAATTAAAAATTAAAGGGTTATTTGTTACTCATATAAAGACTATTTAAGATGCCACGTGTGTTACTGATGACAGTTTGAAGTGGTGATGGGGTCATAAAATAAGTCTGAAAAATATTTAGGAAATGAACTTAAGGATTTCTGCATATACACTGTTTCTATCATTGTATAGGCTTCAGTAGGCTGTATCCTCAGTTTGACAAATTATAAAAAAAAAGAAAAAACTGGCATTAATATACTAATGAATCCAGATGTGCTACAGCACCAGACACAGCTGAATCCATCAGTTTGTCCAATAATGTAAGGTGAGAGATAAAGATAAATCAATTAAATCAGTGAAACTGATTTAATGACTGGAGATTGGCTGAATACATTTTGGAAAAACTGGGAAGTTGTGAGATGTATGTTTGTGCTTGTGTAACTGCCAACCATTGCAACATTGAACTGCTGCTGTACCCTTATGTCAGGGTGATGGGAGGCAATCAGATGACTATTACAGGGAAATACAGGGGATAATTATAAGTTTATATCCTGTCATAGTTGAACTGACTTGACCATCTTTCCTCATAGTAGTTCTCTCTCTCGACTGGGCACGCCAGTGCGCTCTCTACGGTGCACAATTGACTCGGGCCGTGTGGTCTGGGAGGGCCGATCATGGATGTATTACAAGAACATAAGCATAAGTAGTACAACGTATTTAAGAATGTATTTTTATAATACAACCATGGGGCCGATCCGTCGACCCGGCACTGTAGTGGAAAAAAACAGAGAGGGAACAGCGTTGGGGTCCAGTCTGTTGGTACGGCGAGTTGCCAGTGCTCCGGTCTCATCAAAGTACCTTTCCTCCACGTAATCTTCAGATGTAAATGCTTGCTGCACACTCTAGCATAAATGCTAACAGGTGGGTCCCGACGCTTCATAGCGGCTAACCAATGTCGGAGGATCACTGGCCGTTTTAGCGGTAAATGATGAAAATGTAACTCTTTATATTTTTTAGATTGTAGTACTGGTTAAACCACCCTGGCGCTAAACAAAAGACACCCCCACTGGTGAGTAGGCTTGATTTTTGCTCTCGATTTGCCATTTTAACAACGCAATAATACACTGTTAATGCAGTCTACACAACCAGTGACGTCATACGAGGTGGCACTGCTTTACGGCTCCCCGCAGCCTTGCTAAAGTGGAACTTTAGTCAACGTTTTCTACAATTGTATTAAGATTTTGAAAGTCATTAGTAACATGATTTGTTATGTTTAGAGGCTTTCTTTAAAATAATGACAACTTGTGTCAGTGTTTCATATCCCTTTTAAAGTTGCTACTCTGGTGGTTTTCTGCTGCTGTCACCCATCTGCTCCAAGATTTGACATGTGCCTTCTGAAATGGTGGAATAAAAGTAGCTGTAACTGCTTCTGTTATATTCAATTTTGTGCATTTGTCAAAACAAAATAAAAATATCAGTAAAATGCACTTTTATAATCTAAATTTTCTATTACTTGCACCAAAAGTAGCTGAATCTGGCTCGCATTTTGTGTTGTGCTCATTAGATTAAGTATCAATAGTTTCATTTGAGTTTCAATGCTATAAAAATGTAAATAAGGTTAACTCCTTATGACAGCCATATAAATTATACATTCTATTTAAAAGTGCCTTTCATGACACTCAAGGACAATGTACAGGATAAAACAATAAAATTAAACAAAACAATAAAATCAGAAAAACAAAACAGACATAAGTAAATGAGAATGGCAAGTTCATGTTAAAGATGCTATGAGGAGTTTCTAAGTAATTACAAAAAAGTCTCACTTTTAGATATATGCCTGATGGAAATACACACTTTAAGATGAGTTTTATAGCATCAAAATAGGTTATCTATAAATGCTATTCCTTAGCTTCGCGGTCGGGTCGGACAGGACTGGACTGGCCTGGATACTCAACTTCAGGAACAAGACAATTAAAACTAGAGCAAATTTATATTATTCAGACACGTCTTAGAGCACGGGGCTGTAAGTAGCGATATACAGCCGGCTACAAAACTAGGATACTAAGTTTTCCAAAAATTGCTTGTTGTCACACATCAAAACTACCACTACGTAACTAGAAAGAGATACATTACCTCGTCGCTTTGCATCCTGTAAGTTGTTGAAAAAAGAAGTTGTAAAGCAATGCAGAGTTCTGAGGAAGGTCCGAGCTGCATTCATTAGCATCACAACAAACACACGCTTTGACTTGGGTCACGTCTTTACGACAGTCACCGCACATGCTCATGGGTAGCAGAGTCTTTATGTTGCTGGAAATAGATTCTCCTCATAGCACTTTTAAATGGAGTACGCAGTTCTGAGTAGGTGGGTTTTAAGTCTAGATTTAAAGAAGGAAAGAGAGTTAAGATTTCAGAGGTCCGGGGGGAGAGAGTTCCAGAGCTTGGGAGCAGAGCAACTGAAGGACCTGCTCCTCATGGTGTTGAGGCAGTGGGCACAGTGAGGTGGGTAGAGGAAGAGAATGTGAGGGAGCAGGCTGGAGTGGTGATGTAGAGGAGGTTGGACAGATATGGAGGGGCGAAGTTGTGGATGCTATGCATAATTGTTCCGTTACAAACCCTTCAAACTACAAAAATTCAACCATATGGCCTTAAACATAAGTAAATGTGGCCCACTTGGTGACTAAAGTTGACAATCCCTGATCTTGGAGGATAAAGATGAGGAGGAAGTTTCGGACAACATGATGAAGATAAGTCGAAAATATTGTCTGAAAATCTTGTTTTGCAGTTGACCCCCTGCTAAACTTTATTGGAGCCAAGCTCCAGGAAAAGTTTGTATTTCCTCATTGCTTGAACTTTGCCTTAAAGGAAAAGTTCGGTTCCTGCAGCTTTTACATTGTTTATAGAATGAAGTAGAACAATATACTCACCCTGAAGGCTTTCCTGATGCAAACAGTGCCTCGGGAGATATTTAGATCCAAAATCGAGCAGCGGACATCCGTACAAACGTAGCACAATAGGGCATGCATAGCGCCGCTCCTAAAACTGCATTAATCGTCCGAAAACTCATTATTTCACCAATATTCCATCATGGTCCAGTCGCGCTACTCCTCCAAGACAGTCTGTGTCGCTCCAGACATATCTTTGAGCCTCTGCTGACCTCTGAGCTGACGAAGAAGACCGGGTGCCTCCGCACATGCGCAGTACGGCTTATTGTTCCAGGGGCGACCGCCGGCTACACAACGACTTTCTTCCTCCAGTTTTGTGCAAAATGGATGAATATCTATCGGATGAAGATGTTGTGGAGGAGAACTTTGAATATGATGGGTGTCCTTACAGTTTCGAGCCACAGTTTACAGATAAGGAGCTGATAGAAATGAGGTCGCGGAGGCAGCGCTCCTGAGAGTACTGCGCATGCGCAGAGGCACCCGGTCTTCTTCGTCAGCTCAGAGGTCAGCAGAGGCTCAAAGATATGTCTGGAGCGACACAGACTGTCTTGGAGGAGTAGCGGGACTGGACCATGATGGAATATTGGTGAAATAATGAGTTTTTGGACAATTAATGCAGTTTTAGGAGCGGCGCTATGCATGCCCTATTGTGCTACGTTTGTACGGATGTCCGCTGCTCGATTTTGGATCTAAATATCTCCCGAGGCACTGTTTGCATCAGGAAAGCCTTCAGGGTGAGTATATTGTTCTACTTCATTCTATAAACAATGTAAAAGCTGCAGGAACCGAACTTTTCCTTTAATAGTAAAACTGAAGATGGTGCCTGCTATTCCCATAAATCTGATAAGTTCAAGGGAGTGTGTTTTTGATGGAGTAATCCAGATAAGAAACTGTTTATAAGAGAGAATGTGTCCAGCATCTCCACACAAGGATCTCAAAGAACCTGAGAAGAAAGAAGAGTTTGAATCCCTTCATCTATTCAGCCATGAAGAAGCTGACCATGCTTTTACTCACCTGTGCCCTGATGGCTCTGATGAATGCTGCTGGTGAGTATTAACAGAGATCAGGACATGTTTTCATACAGTTGTTGTTCATAAAGAGTGTAGACAGCAGACAACAGAGTCACTGACTGATGTGTTTGATCCTGCAGCTGTTCCAGAAGCAGATCCTCCTGTGCAGGTGGAACAACCGCTTCCTCCAGACGGTGAGTTCATGATATCTTCACACTGAACAAAAACACTCATCATTTTTACTTAGGGACACCCTGAAAATATTTATTCATAGACATTTAGCTCAGAGTTTCCTTCCCAATCTTCCCCAAATGAGATCAGAATGGCAGCAGACAGCAGAGTGAAATTAAAGCCCAGTTCAGACAGACTGTCGCAAAATACGTCTATGGACGGTAATGGACTTCCTTGAAAAAGTACAGTTTTCACTTTGAACTTAAAGTATGCATATGGTAATGCATGAGCCCAGGTTGGCAGATGTGTTTGGAATCGTGCACCTGAAAGGGACATAATGCATCTGATCCACTTGATTTTTCTGTGATGAGAAATAAAAGGCACTAATATCAAGATTTGACTTTTTTTAATGAAATGGCTCAAACTAGTTAGCTCATTACTAAAGTTGAGAAAAACAGATAAAAACAAAGTCTAGTCAGCATATGGGACGTTTGCTTTTTACTTATACGTGAACATCCACGGTGAACATGGAAGAATTCATGGCCAGGTGGTTGAATTGTTGCAGTTTGAAGGGAGTAAACTGGGACAACTATGCATAGCTGCCTTAAGAAGTTACCTTATTAACAATTATGTAGCATTTAAACTCAAAATAAATTCTTAATTTAATGAGCAAAACACAAAATTCAAGCCAGTTTCCGCTACTTTTGATGCAAGTAACACCATTTATGGATAATAAAAGTGTTTTGTACTTATATTTTTATTTCTGTTTTGACAAACGCACAAAATGAAGAAACAGTTAAGGCTACTTATGATAGCAACTTTAATCTGCCTATAGCTGAAGACATACTTGCTGCTAACTACCTGGATGGTTAAAAAAAAATAGTGACTGTGTACATCAGTGACTTGAAGTTGACTTGAGGTTGAGTTTGTCTTTAGATGTTTCTTGGAATTTGCTGTTTTTTTTTCCATATATAAACAAATGAAGTATTCTTTGATACAACACTTTGTGCAATTTATAATTGCACAAAATGGAGATGAAAGAAAACCTTACAGCTACTCATAGTAGCTATTTTAGAAGCAACTTCAATCTGCCTTTAGCTGAAAACAAACTTTCTGGTAACTACGCAAACTGTTGTGCATGATGTTCGCCGCATCTGTTGGAACTTTGTCCAAAATCAATTCGGCGCAGGCACAAGCTACACATCAGAAAAGGAGGTAGAGGTAAGATCAGACATTGATCACCGCAGCAGGAACATCAACCAGGATATTTAAAAGACATAGTGATGAAGGCCAGTCTTTAAAATCGAGTGTCGTGTTACTCGAGACCACATTTTGAAGGTCTTGTTCTTGTCTCAGACTAGTGAGCATTTTTACTTGGTCTTGTCTCGGTCTCTGACGAGCCAGACTCAAGACCAGCACTGATCTGCTGTTATTCATCTTCATTAAGTTAATAAGGAGGAGCACTTGGTAAAACAACAAAAAGCTTCATTCATGTGTTATTTCATCCTGTGATGGCTGCAACCTTCATGGTGTTGTGACTGAGGAACACCCCCCTTAACTGTTCAACCTTGTCATGGTGTTTAAAATTGATTTCAATGGTCTTGGTCTTATCTTGGTCTTGGCTTGTCTTGGCCTTGGTCTTGACTTCCAAAAGTCTTGGTCTCGTTGCATTCTGGTCTCAGAATATCTCTTGGATATTGTGGTCTTGAGTACAACACTATAAAAATCTGAATAATGTGTGAGACCAAATGGGCAAAAACATTCACCTGCTGATCGGTAAATTCTTCTTCAGAAGTCTGGATGGACTTTGAAGGACATTAAATGATTTAAGAGGAACCAAAAAAATCTCAGCAGTTTACAGATTTACAGATAAATAAAGTTTTCCATATATTTAACTCTCCTGACAATAATGGAAAGGTCATGGCAGTTTGTGCTTACTTAGCACTTCAAAATATGACTTATTTATAAATGATGTCTTACCTTGGGTTATACCTATTGAATTGTTTGTTTTGAATTATGTCTTCATTTCTTTTAATCTTCATTGTTATAATGATTTCAAATTATGTAACTATAGCACTTTAACATTTAAAGTGTGATGTAGAACAAACATATTTGTTTTATTATCAGCAAAAGCTCTCGTAGAAGAAGACATTCAAGTTCCAGAGTGTCTTGTAACTCATAAACTCATCTCACTTTTTTATTAATTTTTTTTTGCAGATGAAATTCTAATGCACAGACCAATAGTTTGTCCTGATGGTTGGAGCAGTTATGGAACCCGCTGTTTTATCTACGTTCAACTTTCAAAGACTTGGGCCCAAGCAGAGGTAATCACAGATTTCTATTCAGTCCTTCAAAGAGTAAACAAGTCCCAGTCCTGCCCTTTACACTGACAGTACGTCATGTCAAACCTCCTGTCTCCAAAGTTGTTGCTTTCTGTATTGTCCTGATTGATTTTTTGTACTTTGATTTGATCCAAATGTTGTAAAACTGATTTACCAACATGAACAATTTAGAGAATCAGGTACAGGCTCATTCATATGGTTGGTAGCTGCCACTTTGTTTTTACAAGGAAAGAATACTGACAAAATTAATTTATTTACAAGTTTAAGAACTTTTTTTAGTGTTGTGTCACTCGAGATCGGTCTGGTGACCACATTTTGAAGGCCTTGGTCTTGTCTCGGTCTCAGACTGGCCGGACTCGGGATTTTCTGTCAATATCCATCAAGACCAGCGCTGATCTGCTGTTCTTCAACTTCATTAATGTGAATAAGGAGGAACACTTGGTAAAACAACAAAGAGCTTCAGTTGTTCTTCATGTGTTATTTCCTCCTGTGATGACTGGAACCTTCCCAGTGTTGTGACCAGTGTTGTGTGTAACGCGTTAGAAAGTAACGCGTTACAGTAACAAAACTACTTTTTTTCGGTAAAAGTTCCTTTTTGAATGCAGCGCGACGTTACATTTCCCTCGGACAGATCTGACACTGAAGCTGCCTTCTCAGCTGCTCGCACAGACACGAGCAGAGATGCCAAGTCCGCTCGTTATAAGCGTCTAAAGGCTGAAAATCTCGTGAGTCACGGCCGCATGTTGTGGTTTTTTGGGCTTGTTTCTAGACGTGAAGTTTCTTCTTGGGGCTTTTAAGTCTGTGTGTGTCCCTCTGATTATCATCCAGCCCCTAACATAAAGGAAAACACGACTGCGGTAGGTAGTTTGTCCACTTCCTCGTTTCCTGGCTATATGCACGCCCCCAAACACACTCACGCACATGGCGCATGCTCCAGAGCCAAAGTTGCCAGGTCTGCTTGTTATAAGCGACGGTCTTTTCTTGAATAGATACTTAGCACTGTGATATTGAAATGTAATGTAGACGAAAATTAACACACTTTGTGTAGACTTCTCTTTTTAAAAAGTAGTATATCACATTAGGAAAGGAAATAGCTGGAGGTTGCTTATTTTGGGCTTATTTTTATTGACCAGGTTGCTTATTTCAGAAGCAAAATGTGGAAACACTGGGCAGGAGCTCTGATTCCACAGGGTATGTGACATTTTGTAAAATAAAGAGCACAAAAACTGTTATGTTCTCTGTAGTAGAACTTTTTGTAGGCCTTCACATTTAGGAATAGATATGGGGTTCTGTCCATGATCAAGCAATGTAAAAGTAACGGAAAAGTAACTTGAGAAGTTACTCTTCATAGAGGGTAACTAAGTAAAGTAAAGAGTTACTTTTCTCAGATGTAACGAGTAACGAGCAAACACTACTTTTTAAAAGTAACTTCCCCAACACTGGTTGTGACTGAGAGACACTCCCCTTAACTGCTCAACCTTATCACGGTTTTTGAAATTGATTTTTTTAAAAATGTATTTTTGGGCATTTTGTGCCTTTATATTAGGAGAGCAACAATGGATAGACTTGTGAAAGGGGGTGAGAGAGAAGGGGAAGACACTCTGCAAGGTGGACACAGGCTGGATTCTAACTTGGACCGGTAGAAGTATGTACATGGGACATCGGTCTACGTCTCGACTCCCAAAAGTCTTGGTCTTGTCTTGGTCTTGGTGCATTCTGGTCTCTGGCAAACCTTGGTCTCGGATAGTGTGGTCTTGAGCACAACACTATTCCACAGCATTGACAGTATCAATAGGAGGGAGCTCAGAAGTTCTTTGCAGCCTCCAAAAAACAGAAATGGCGTCCTTACCCAACTACAGTGTCGTTATCAACAGTCCTAACATGCTTTAAAATAACACAGAAATCATGTAAGCAGTTCACTTGTCCATTAGAAACACTGCCAACTCTTCGTCCAACTTTAGACTGACGTATTTTACAGAATCTGATGTGATTTTATGTGGACTCATAAGGTCTTCTGTTTTCTGCAGAGAGACTGTCAAACTAGAGGTGGAAACCTTGCCTCCATACACAGCCATGCAGAGTATGAATTCATCTGGAAGATGGTCGACCGAGTCCCACACCATCATTTTTTCACATGGATTGGAGCCTCGGATGCAGAGGAGGTATTTATTTAGGACATTAGATAAAAACGTACTTATGTCTATAATGTGAATTACTATTGCTTTTATTTATGTCAAGCCTTTTAGATGCACTTAAAATAGCCTGAATTGACCAAATCCCTTTAAAATTCAAACTAAAGGTCTTCGTTTTAGTCCCTTTCCCCTGATAAGGATAAGCTGTTGGTTTCATAATGTTGTGTTTAGGGTGATCAAATGTCAACTTAGGAAGGTCACTGATAGTTGATGTGTTTAACTTTTCTGACTTTCATATGAGAGGAAACACTGTTTGAATTGCAGAGACATCATTTATACATCTGATTTGTTTCCAGGCTGGTCAGAGAATCAGACAAATTAAGAGTTTCACTTAACTTTGAATAGGAACCCGTGGAGGGTTTGGTGATGCATGCTACATTAAAGTTTCTTGTGGCAATCTGTAAATATATTGTCTTTGTTGAAGCAACCAACTGGATGAACCGGAGCAGGATAAGTATGGCTTTATTTTTTATTTTTGGGGGGCAAAAACTGCGATCAGGGCAGCAGTTTCTTGTCCAATTGCTAACTATGGCTGTGTTAAGACAAACATTGGCAAAATTGTTGGTACCCTTCTGGATAATACGGAATGGATTAGGAATGGTAACCAAAGAGCCCAGAACAACTTCCAAAGAGATTAGAGGTGAACTCCAAGGTCAAGGGACAACAGAATCAGATCACACCATCCGTCACTGTTTGAGACAAAGTGGAGAAGTGACAAGCCACAAAGCTTCTGGGAGAAAGTTCTTTGGACAGAGGAGACAAAACTGGAGCTTTTTGGCAAGACACATCAGCTCTATGTTCACAGATGCAAAAATGAAGCATACACAGAAAAGAACACTGTACCTACTGTGAAACATGGAGGAGGCTCAGTTATGATCTAGGGCTGCTTTGCTGAATCTGGCATGTGGTGTCTTGAATCTGTGCAGGTACAATTAAATCTCAAGACTATCAAAGCATTCTGGAGCAAAATGTGCTGCCCGCTGTTAGAAAGATTGGTCTCAGCTGCAGGTCATGAGTCCTCCAACAGGATAATGAGCCAAAACACACAGCTAAAAACATCCAAGAATGGCTCAGAACAAACTATTGGACTATTCTGAAGTGGCCTTCTATGATCCCTGATCTAAATCCTATTGAACATTTGTGAAATGAGCTGAAACATGCAGTCTGGAGAAGACACCCTCATGAGGAGTGGGCCAAAATACCCGTGGGCAGGTGCAGCAGTCTCATTGAGACTTACAGAAATCACCTCATTGCAATCATTGCCTCAAAAGGTTGTGCAACAAAACATTGAGTCAAGGGTATCATCATTTTTGTTGAGACCAATTTCAAGAGTTAATTTTTTTAAATAATTCTGTTGAAGCATAATTTAAAAGCAAGGTCTGATTCTCATTAGTTGATTTTCAGTATTTTTTAAATTTATTATTACTTTTGTGAGTTTCAAGTAATTTCTTTTACCATGTGGGTGTTTCTTGCTTTGACGGAAGGGTACCAACAATCTTTGCCATGTGTGTAGATATAAAACTGTCCGTTGCTTCTTCTTAATTATCTCTTATTTGTCTTTTGTCTCTCCAGTTTTGCCGTACAGTTTGGTTTATATGACCCCATCGAAACCAAACTGTTATGACTGTACATCTCATTTTTTTATTTAGGAGGGTGTCTGGCTTTGGAGTGATGGTTCAAGATTCCTCACTTCTAGTTGGTGTCCAGATGAGCCAAACAATCTTGCAGGGAAGCAGCACTGCACAGCCATGTATCACGGAGGTAAATCTGTTTTTGCACTTCTTTAAAAGACAAACTGAGAATCTCAGGGCGGCTTACATTAGAGTGCCTAAAGAGAGACAATACAGAGCAAGCAAACACGGAACAATCTGCTATAAGCTCCAACATCATATCTCTTCTTGACAAACAGTCAAAGCTATTCTTTTCCTACTATTGATACATAAATAGGGGTGTCCTGATACAACTTTTTCACCTCTGATATGATACCGATATTGCAGTCTTGAGTATTGGCCAATACCGATATCCATCTGATACAATATCAGCATGAATCATACATACTTTTATTATTATTTTATTTTATAAAAACTGCCCCGTTTGTTATTAAGAAGACCCTGAAAGTAACCTCAATAAATCCAGTAAAAAAATATTTTTAAATTGTAAAATAACTACTGTGTTTAACTTAAACATAGGCATATTCTACAAGTAAATTAAATAAATAAAAAATAAAGTAGAACTTTTTAGAATATTTCTGATGCAGACCGATCTAATCTGATATTTGTTTTTTGCTGATATCGGACCAATATCAATATCAGATCAGGACATCCCTATATGTAATTTTTGTATATTTTTCAGCTTAATTATTGCCAGCATTCTCTTATATGTTACCATTCCGCCTTTGTCCATGTCGTCATTCCCCAGTCTGTTTCTACTTATTTTCTTTTTACTTGTTTCTTGTTATTAATCAGCTTTAATCCATGTTTTTACTCTTAGAGTTACTTTATTAACTTATTCTTCGGTGTTAGACATTTTTAAAAATGTTGTTAAAATACCATTAATGTTTTATCACCTTTCTGACTGAGCCATCTTCGTTTTTGCATCACAGCTCGTCAGTGCTGGGACGATAATTTCTGCAATGCACAACAGCCTTACGTCTGTGCCAAGAATCAGTGATCCTGCATGGGGGAAAGGCTTTTATGCATTTGTGACTTTAATTTTATTTTTTGACCACAGCGCTCCAGGTCTTGTGTCATGCTGTATTTTTGTATTTTTTTCTGCTGCTTGTCATGTTAACTTTGTTTTATCAGATTTAATAAGATTTGATGTTATGGACAGATTATTTGACTCTTAAGTGTTATTGAAATGTGAATGAGTCTTTGCTTTATATGATGAATTAAAGTTGGTCTGTGTGTCTCTCTTTGTGAAATTATGTGCACAGTGCTAGTCGGCCTGAAGTTTGCACTGATGTCTTTTAAACAGATTTGTTTATACCAAACCAACCGTAATAAATAATGAGTACAGAAATGGAACATTGACAGACTTACAGCTATGCAGTATTTGAATATGATACCTGTGTCCATGCATCTAACATACTGTATAATCAGAAGGGGTTCTGGTTTGGCGGAGTGATTAGCAACCAGACACGATCCACATACATGCTTCTGCTGGTCCAGGTTCAAATCCGACCTGTGGCCTGTTTGCAAAGTGTCTTACGCTACTCTCTCTTATAAGCCTCTACTGTTAATCAAGGCTAAAAATTGCTCGAATAATCATCAAAACATATAACCAGAACTGTCCTTAACGGCTGTGTGTATTCTTTATTTCTCTGGTCATTGTCTCAAACAAAACAAAACAAAAACTGTCCAGATCTTGTTCTTTGAGCCATCTTGGATACTGTTAGACTGTTGTGCCCTGTCTTTCTAATTCAAATTCAAATTTAATGTCGTTCAGTTAAAACCAGTGTATCAACGAAACCAGAAGTCGTGTCTCCAGCATCAAAACGAATCACATACAATTCATTTATACATTTATTTCTACATCCCACTGAAAAATAAAAAAATAAAAAAAATAGTGATAATAATAATATGTAAATAATTAAATAAATAAATAAAATAGAAGTTAATAACAACAATAATGATAAAAGTGAAATTTGTGACAAATTATGCTCCACACTTTGTTTAAACTGTTAATATTTCAGTTTGGCCTCATAAGAATATTTCGTTTATTTACTTGTTCTCATTGAATTGGTGTCCAACATGTTCTTGGGATGGGGAGGATGGGTAAAAATTAAAATTAGAGCTTTGTGATACCTTCATATCTGTTTCTATACACCATAACTTAAAGCTCAGTAAAAAAATAAAGAACCTGGTATAGGTTCATCCATATCAAATTGCATTCTCAGAACAGAGTTGTTTATTTCCACCAGGAGGACAGTTTATGCCTTGTTAGAATCTTATGATGATCTAAACAAATAATTTCCCATAACTGTCGATAAGTGAAGGTCAGAGTAACAGACCCGTGAGATTTATGATTCTTATAAGTTCACATTAAAGGAGGCAGCAGTCACGAGACTTCAGAGAAAATTGGTTATGTCCTTGTTTTGATATGAAGTGTGTCGAGACAAAACCAAACTTATCATAAAGATAACAGCCTTGCTAATGATTATTAAACTTGTCAGGGTTTGTTTCTGCAGTGCCTTACTCTACTGCAACAGTTTGAAACAGCTGATGTGGCTAAAGCAGGTTTGTCCAATTTTTAAAGTGTATCACTGAAAATTGGTAAGAATTGGTGAAATTAGGTTTAAAAATCTGACCTTTTAAAGCCTTTCTAACCCTGTTCAGGTCTCTATATGAGCCCCATTTAAACTCTGAAGAACTTTCAGATGCTATATGTGGAGACAAATGATGGCAACAAAGATACTGTCTTCAATCAAAGCATGAAGTTCGGAATCAAATTGGCACCAAAAATGAAAACATGGCCAAAAATCTGTATGTATTTCTATGAAACCATTTTTTATGTTTGTTCTTTTTTTTTTATTTAGTGCTTTGACTCCGACTGTAATAAAAGAGAACACCACTTAGAAACATAAGAGTGATTGTTAATGCAGTGTATTACAAACGATGGGGTGTCCCAAAACTTTTTCCATCATACATTTGTACAACGAACAGCAATGCCAAGCTACATTACACCAAAGTTCCACGACATTGAGTGTGTCAACTCTGCATTACATTTACTTATGTATTTAAGGCACTGCCTTAAGTTGGTTTAAATCTTACCTCTCTGATTGGTCATTCTCTGTGTACATGGGCCAGTTTTCCTCCTCCATGGCCTCTCTGACCTTCCCTACCTCCCCCAGGGGTCCGTCTTGGGCCCTCTGCTGTTGTACAGCTGCTCTTCTCCCACCTGGGACAAAGAAACTTGAGCATATACAATATATTGTCAAAAGTATTCCCTCACCTGCCTTGACTCGCATATGAACTTAAGTGACATCCCATTCCTAACCCATAGGGTTCAATATGATGTCGGTCCACCCTTTGCAGCTGTAACAGCTTCAACTCTTCTGTGAAGGCTGTCCACAAGGTTTAGGAGTGTTTATGGGAATTTTTGACCATTCTCCCAGAAGAGCATTTGTGAGGTCACACACTGATGTTGGACGAGAAGGCCTGGCTCTCAGTCTCTGCTCTAATTCATCCCAAAGGTGTTCTGCTGGGTTGAGGTCAGGACTCTGTGCAGGCCAGTCAAGTTCATCCACACCAGACTCTGTCATCCAGGTCTTCATGGACCTGCTTTGTGCTCTGGTGCACAGTCATGTTGGAAGAGGAAGGGGCCAGCTCCAAACTGTTCCCCCAAAGTTGGAGCATGGAATTGTCCAAAATGTCTTGGTGTGCTGAAGCATTCAGAGTTCCTTTGACTGGAACTAAGGGGCCAAGCCCAGCTCCTGAAAAACACCCCCACACCATAATCCCCCCTCCACCAAACTTTACACTTGGCATAATGCAGTCTGACAAGTATCGTTCTCCTGGCAACCTCCAAACCCAGACTGGTCCATCAGGTTGTCAGATGGAGAAGCGTGATTCGTCACTCCAGAGAACGCGTCTCCACTGCTCTAGAGTCCAGTGGCGGCGTACTTTACAACACTGCATCGACACTTTGCATTGCACTTGGTGATGTGAGGCTTGGATGCAGCTGCTCGGCCATGGAAACCCATCCATGAAGCTCTCTGCTCTGTTCTTGAGCTAATCTGAAGGCCACATGAAGTTTGGAGGTCTGTAGTGATTGACTCTGCAGAAAGTTGGTGACCTCTTCTCACTATGCGCCTCAGCATCCGCTGACCCCGCTCCGTCAGTTTACGTGGCCTACCACTTGGTGGCTGAGTTGCTGTCGTTCCCAAACACTTCCACGTTCTTATAATCCAGCTGACAGTTGACTGTGGAATATTTAGGAGTGAGGAAATTTCACGACTGGATTTGTTGCTCAGGTGGCATCCTATCACAGTTCCATGCTGGAATTCACTGAGCTCCTGAGAGCGACCCATTCTTTCACTAATGTTTGTAAAAGCAGTCTGCATGCCGAGGTGCTTGATTTTATACACCTGTGGCCATGAAAGTGACTGGAACACCTGATTCTGATTATTTGGATGGGTGAGCGAATACTTTTGGCAATATAGCATACATACAGATATTTCCATCCAACACCAACAGGAATCCATATAGCCAATCATGAATCCCTCCATCATGGCAGCAAGAAAAAACCTTCTGTCAAGCAGCAAGAAATCTTGATGTGGATCCCAGTCTCATGATGAACAGCAAATCCACACGATGCTGTGTGGGGTGTGTGGGTGTAGGAAGGGAAGAAGGAGGAGACAAGTGGACTAAAGTAAGAACTACAGTTAGTGACAGATCCATGAACCCATCATACACCTGTTGTCTGATTTATTAGAGGTTAGCCTCTTGAGATGCTACATCTCATTTTCAGAAGGGTCCTCATGTCTGAATGGTTGTGGTGATCATTTTATAGAAGTGTAACCAATGACATTCTTACTGAAAATAAGAATTTATGGTAGTGACGAACTCATGGATGCCCAGACCACAAGTGCATCCCTACCATATTTGTCTTCATTAAGTATAAATGTATTAAAGGCCTCTTGAGATGTGACATCCCATTTTCAAGACGGACTTCATCTGTAGTAACTAAAACTAGTTACTATAGATGTATCAACAATGGACAGAGAGATCATGCTAATGTCTACATTAACAGCTACAGTGATAATGAACTGGAATGTTCCTAATGAAATGGCCAAATATGTGTCATGTCTGTAATTGTAGTTTTTGAGGCTTCATGACTCCACAGCAGCAGGCAGTCTCCACCAAGGATCCCAGACCACCATAGACCAGAGACGAGTACAGGAGCAAACAAAAGGGCTGGAGAGAGAGGGGGGGATACATCTTTAATTTTTAAATTACAACACTGTTGGCCTGGATTTAGATCCCTATTACACTCTTATTCCCCTCTGATGGTGTCAAATCTCCATGCAAGTTGTCCATCAGTATAAAACATTCACACTCACATACAGACATGTGTGGACATCATATGAGCAGCCCATACAATGGATCACAACAAAGTTCTCAGGAAACCCAAAACCAGCCCTTTAAGTTGGTGGACAGGGCAGCTTTCCACGTTTTCACTAATAACTCTCCTAACAATGTCATAAATGCCTTGGTGGAGACTAAAAATGCACTTTTCAAGAAGTTTTCTTCCTTTAAAGATAACAAAAACATAAACATATCTAAGAACACGCTGCAGTATCAGTGTCACCATATCAGTAGAAGGTAATCATTTACAGGTGAGGAGTTCACAGGGGGGAGTCCATGCTCCTAAAGCTCCTTGGACAGGAACAGCTCCTGTGGGGTATAAATACCTGCACATGACTCCATCCAAACCATCAGACAGAGGGAAAGACAAAGGCCTTCATAAGAGACGCTCACCAGTTTAACCTCTCAAAGATGAAGATATTCAGCGTTGCAGTGGTGGTGGTCCTCACAGTCATCTGTGTCCAGGAGAGCTCTGCTCAAAAGTCTCAGGTAAGAACTCCTCTGATATTTAATCACTTTATATGCCATGAAGTCCTGGACAGAGATGGTGAAACATGCTCTCATCATTGCAGTTTGGAGAAGCTGGAGTAGTTGCTGTAGCTGTAGAAGATGAAGAGACTGGAGAAGCTGAAGTAGTTGGAGAAGTTGGAGAAGTTTCTATGGCTAGAGAAGCAGAAGAAGCTCCAGAGGCTGAAGAAGTTGGAGAAGCTGGAGATGTTGGAGAAGTTTCTATGGCCAGAGAAGCTGGAGATGGAGTCTCAACCCGTTTCCGTTGCCGTCTCTGCTGCAACTGCTGTAATATTGTCAACTTCTGTGGACTGTGTTGTCGAAAGTGATCGCTCCTGCTGCAAAGAAGACAAAATCTGGTTTCTTAAAAAAATTGTACATTTAAATCCATTGGTTCTCCTTTTTTGATTGTTTTTTTAAAGTGTGAAGGTGCCATCCACATGTTGTCACCAATAAATCTGTTGTTCTTTAAAATTCTTGTGTAAAATCTGTTTCCTTTTTGTTTCTACTTTTCTGTTTTCTTATAGTAAATTCAGCTAAAGAATTGTGGTTATGCTCTGATTATTAGAGTACATAACAGTAAAAATATCTTCCAACAGCTCATTTAATCAGACTTACTCTGTCTGCAAAATACAGTTTTACATCCTGGAATTTATTAAAACTCTGACAACATATTAACATTTTAACTGATATTTTCAAGCTTATATTGAACTCAAACTTATTCTTTATTTTGAATAACACATCAAGAGACAACCTTTCAGTAGTTGGTTTGATCTTAAAGTTGCTGCACAAGTTCAGTTTATAAAAAGAAATACTCATCAACTTTCACCCTGTTTGTAACAGCTCCATGTCTTCTTCTCTTGATTATCTCCAATATGAAACCTCCCATAAAAACCCTCATTGTCATTAAAACAACATCAGAACACAGATGAGTGTTGTTAACAGTGCAGGCAGTGAAAGTAATGATGATGTCAAAGACACCAGACTTTATTACCAGAGGCTTGAAGCAGCTGTAAACTCTGAGAGTCTCTTGTTACTGAGAGTTTCTGTTGTAGCATTTGTCATAAAATCATCAACACACTGCCTCTAAGAATCAATGTTTATGTAAGAAATATGGTGCTGTGAATACAGATCTACATCCAGGCTTTTATAATGACTGTTAAATATTTGTGTTTTCCTTTTATGTTTTACTGTATGAAGTATTTTAACACTAATCAGCAGTTGTGTTATAATCATTTTGTCCTGGATTTTCCTTAAATAAATGTCAGATTTTTTTTTTTCTCTGTTATAAAAGTTATAGAAGTAGATGAATATGGATATAACAGTCCCATCCACCCATTATCTACAGTTTACTAAGTCTGTGGAATAGTTTTGAATCAATAATTACCTCTGCCAAGGAGGTTATGTTTTCTCCAGAGTCTGTCTGTATTTGTTTGTTAGCAAGAGAACGTAAGAAGTACTCATTTTATCAGAGGTGTGGTTTGGTCAAAGGAAGATCCCATTATATTTTAATGGGGATCTGCTTATTTGTTTGGATGCCAAAATAACTCCCAAAATTTGAGAAATAACCCAAAAGTTAACATGGGGCTGTATTTAAAAGACAAAATCATATCTTTGACATCATTTGATGGATTTGCTTCAAAATTTACAGGATAATAGTTTTAATATAACAGTATCACCAACATAAATTTCCTCTTTATCCGATCCAGACTGATGTCACAAAAGAGCGTTGAGCTTTATGATGGAAAATCCCATTCATCTCTCTTCGGCTGTTGTGAGGGTTCTTCCCCCTCTTTATACTTAATTCTCAGAATTCTGACTTCATCTTGATTTTAGTCTTTACATTCTGACTTCACTGTCTTTTTGTTTTCTCAATTCTGAGGTTAAAGTCAGTATTGTCCAAAATGGTCAGTAAAGTATGAGGCAGAGCAGAGGTTGTTTCAGGGCCACACAGGACATTTAATCCTTGGTAGAATCTCCTGAGGCCACAAATAAATAAATTCCATTAGTGTTGATAAATGAAGGTCAGCGTTACAGATCTGTGAGGAGATTTATGATTGTGATAAGTTCACATTAAAGGAGGCAGCAGTCACGAGACTTCATAGAAAGTTGGTCATTTCCTTGTTTTGATACGAAGTGTGTCGAGACAAAACCTAACTTGTCATAAAGATAACAGCCGTGCTAATGATTATTAAACTTATCAGGGTTTGTTTCAGCAGTGCCTTACTCTACTGCAACAGTTTGAAACAGCTGATGTGGCTAAAGCAGGTTGGTCCAATTTTTAAAGTGTATCACTGAAAATTGGTTTAAATTGGTGAAATTAGGCTTAAAAATTGAACCTTTTAGAGCCTTTCTAACCCTGTTCAGGTCTTTATATGAACCCACTTAAACTCTGAAGAACTTTAAGATGCTTTATGTAGAGACAAATGATTGCAATCAGCACAATGTATTTGTTTCACACTACACTAATTCATGTCTCAGTCAGCAGTAAGAAAACACCAAACAAACATGTAAAGTCAGTTAGTACTCACAGCCGATGTTGATCGGGGTATAGGTAGTTCCTCTGACATTCTCCACATAGCTGTCAAATCTCCTGTTTTGGCCATGAAACTACCGTATTTTCCCTATTTTCTCCTCTTTTCTCCCGTCCTCCTGTATCAGTATTCCCCCGTAAATCTCCCGTGTGACGATATAATAATAAAAGCATTCCTCTGCCTCTCCAAACTGAGCTCCGTCTCTAGCCTGAATGGGGCGGTAATTCTCCAAAATCATGGATGCCAACCACAGAAGAAGAAGAAGTCTCACGAGAACTGCCACCTGCAGTGGCATGGATGGCAGTTCTCGCGAGATTAGAGCCAACAGCAGAACAAACTTAGAAAAACAAAGAGTTCATTTTAGATTTCTTGTAAATCTGTCTTAAAATGTGAGGGATACTGGAGCTTGGTTGGCGTTGTGGGACAGCTCCCAGCGGACTTCCCTTATTTTCAAAGACAAAACCTGAAAGGTAAGCATCCTCCAGCGGAGTCTGTTCCCTACACGCTACATGCTACATGCTACATGCTACATGCTACATGCTTTGATTGGTGTAAAAAAAGGTATCCCTGCAAGATGATTGGTTGGTGTTTTCCCTGTTTTACTCCTGCTGTAGATAGTGGATATTTTTCGCTCTGTTTTAAGAACACATTATGAGTTGATTACCATCGGGTCATAAAGACCATTTTAACCAGGATTTCAAAAGGTGTATCTAAATCAGATTGTCAACCCTAGCTTTAAGTATAATGTATTAAAAGCCTCTTGAGATGTGACATCCCATTTTCAAGAAGGACTTCATGTGTAGTAACTAAAACTAGTTGCTATAGATGTATCAACAATGGACAGAGAGATCAAATTAATGTCTACATTAACAGCTACAATGATCATGAACTGGAATGTTCCTAATGAAATGGCCAAATATGTGTCATGTCTGTAATTGTAGTTTTTGAGGCTTCGTGACTCCACAGCAGCAGGCAGTCTACACCAAGGATCCCAGACCACCATAGACCAGAGCCAGAGACGAGTACAGGAGCAAACAAAAGGGGCAAAGGCAGATGTGGAGAGAGAGGGGGGATAACAGCATTTATTTTTAAATTACAACACTGTTGGCCTGGATTTAGTTCCCTATTACACCCTTATTCCCCCTCTGATGCTGTTAAATCTCCATGCAAGTTGTCCATCAGATACAACATTCACACTCACATACAGACATGTGTGGACATCATATGAGCAGCCCATACAATGGATCACAACAAAGTTCTCAGAAAACACAAAACCAGCCCTTTAAGTTTGTGTACAGGGCAGCTTTCCACGTTTTCACTAATAACTCTCCTAACAATGTCATAAATGCCTTGGTGGAGACTAAAAATGCACTTTTCAAGAAGTTTTCTTCCTTTAAAGATTACAAAAACATAAGCATATCTAAGAACACACTACAGTAACAGTGTCACCATATCAGTAGAAGGTAATCATTTACAGGTGAGGAGTTCACAGGGGGGATTCTTGTCCATGCTCCAAAAGCTCCTTGGACAGGAACAGCTCCTGTGGGGTATAAATACCTGCACATGACTCCATCCAAACCATCAGACAGAGGGAAAGACAAAGGCCTTCATAAGAGACGCTCACCAGTTTAACCTCTCAAAGATGAAGATGTTCAGCGTTGCAGTGGTGGTGGTCCTCACAGTCATCTGTGTCCAGGAGAGCTCTGCAGTCCCAAAGCCTCAGGTAAGAACTCCTCTGATATTTAATCACTTTATATGCCATGAAGTCCTGGACAGAGATGGTGAAACATGCTCTCATCATTGCAGTTTGGAGAAGTTGGAGTAGTTGCAGTTGCTGTAGAAGCTGGAGAGACTGGAGAAGCTGAAGTAGTTGGAGAAGTTGGAGAAGTTTCTATGGCTAGAGAAGCTGGAGAAGCTCCAGAGGCTGAAGAAGCTGGAGAAGCTGGAGATGTTGGAGAAGTTTCTATGGCCAGAGAAGCTGGAGATGGAGTCTCAACCCGTTTCCGTTGCCGTCTCTGCTGCAACTGCTGTAATATTGTCAACTTCTGTGGACTGTGTTGCCGATGGTGATTGCTCCTGCTGCAAAGAAGACAAAATCTTATTTCTTATAAAACTTGTATGTTTAATCCTTTGGTTCTCCTTTTTTGAATGTTTTTTAAAGTGTGAAGGTGCCATCCACATATTGTCACCAATAAATCTGTTGTTCTTTAAAATTCTTGTGTAAAATCTGTTTCCTTTTTGTTTCTACTTTTCTGTTTTCTTATAGTAAATTCAGCTAAAGGATTGTGGTTATGCTCTGATTATTAGAGTACATAACAATAAAAATATCTTCTAACAGCTCATTTAATCAGACTTACTCTGTCTGCAAAATACAGTTTTACATCGTGGCTCATTCACACCTGGAATTTATCAAAACACTAGCCACATATTAACATTTTAATTGATTTTTTCAAGCTTATATTGACTCAAACTTGTTCTTTATTTTGAATATCACATAAAGAGACAGCCTCCTTTCAGTAGTTGGTTTGACCTTAAAGTTGCTGCACAAGTTCAGTTCATAAAAATAAATACTCATCAACTTTCACCCTGTTGGTAACAGCTCCATGTCTTCTTCTCTTACTTATCTACAAGATAAAACCTCTCATAAAAACCCTCATTGTCATTAAAAACAACATCAGAACACAGATGAGTGTTTTTAACAGTGCTGGCAGTGAAAGTAATGATGATGTCAGAGACACCAGACTTTATTACCAGAGGCTTGAAGCAGCAGTAAACTCTGAGAGTCTCTTGTTACTGAGAGCTTCTGTTGTAGCATTTGTCATAAAATCATCAACACACTGCCTCTAAGAATCAATGTTTATGTAAGAAATATGGTGCTGTGAATACAGGTCTACATCCAGGCTTTTATAATGACTGTTAAATATTTGTGTTTTCCTTTTATGTTTTACTGTATGAAGTATTTTAACACTAATCAGCAGTTGTGTTATAATCATTTTGTCCTGGATTTTCCTTAAATAAATGTCAGATTTTTTTTTTTCTCTGTTATAAAAGTTATAGAAGTAGATGAATATGGATATAACAGTCCCATCCACCCATTATCTACAGTTTACTAAGTCTGTGGAATAGTTTTGAATCAATAATTACCTCTGCCAAGGAGGTTATGTTTTCTCCAGGGTCTATTTGTTAGCAATCGAATCTAAAAACTATTTATTTAATCAGAGGTGTGGTTTGGTCAAAGGAAGAGCATATTATATTTTAATGGTGATCTGCTTATTTGTTTGGATGCCAAAATAACTCCCAAAATTTGTGAAAAATCCCAAAAGTTAACATGGGGCTGTATTTAAAAGACAAAATCATATCTTTGACATCACTTGATGGATTTGCTTCAAAATTTAAAGTATAATAGATATAATATAACAGTATCACCAACGTCAATTTCCTCTTTATCCGATCCGGACTGATGTCACAAAAACTTTATAATGAAAAATCCCATTCTTCTCTCCCCGGCTGTTGTGAGGGTTCTTCCCCCTCTTTATACTTAATTCTCAGAATTCTGACTTCATCTTCATTTTAGTCTTTACATTCTGACTTCACTGTCTTTTTGTTTTCTCAATTCTGAGGTTAAAGTCAGTATTGTCCAAAATGGACAGTAAAGTATGAGGCAGAGCAGAGGTTGTTTCAGGGCCACACAGGACATTTAATCCTTGGTAGAATCTCCTGAGGCCACAAACAAATAAATTCCATAACTGTGGATAAATAAAGGTCAGGAAAACTGATCTGTGAGGAGATTTATGATTCTGATAAGTTCACATTAAAGGAGACAACAGTCACGAGACTTCAGAGAAAGTTGGTCATTTCCTTGTTTTGATATGAAGTGTGTCGAGACACAACCTAACTTATCATAAAGATAACAGCCTTGCTAATGATTATTAAACTTATCAGGGTTTGTTTCAGCAGTGCCTTACTCTACTGCAACAGTTTGAAACAGCTGATGTGACTAAAACAGGCTGGTCCAATTTTTAAAGTGTATCACTGAAAATTGGTTTAAATTGGTGAAATTAGGCTTAAAAATTGAACCTTTTAGAGCCTTTCTAATCCTGTTCAGGTCTCTATATGAGCCCCATTTAAACTCTGAAGAACATTAAGATGCTTTATGTGGAGACAAATGATGCAAACAACAACAGTGTCTTCAATCAAAGGCATGACGTCAGTAATCAGTTGAACAGTGGCACCAAAAATGAAAACATGGTCAAAGATCCATACGTAATTCTACGAAAAAAGTTTTTTAATTATTTTTTTTAATTAATTTAGCGCTTTGACTGTGACTGTAATAAAAGAGAACAACACTTAGAAACTTCGGGATGATTCTTACTGCAGTATGTCACAAATCATGGGGTGTCCCTAAACTTTTACCATGATACATTTGTACAACAAACATCAACGTTCGACCAAAGTTCCACGACGTTGAATGGGCCACATGTGCTTCTACATCTACTTGTGAACTTAAAGGTGTAGTCAGCGATCTTCTAATCTTCAAATCTAATGCACTATTTGTCAAAATCACCGTATTTCTCCTTTCCATACACAAGATGTCTCCACTGACAGCATGTTGACAAAAAAGTCCGGTTTCAATACACAGCCTTGGCTCTGAATTTCAGCAGGTAAATGCTGGGGCTCTGGCCGAGTCACCAAAACAGGGTACATCCCCCCACATCCAGGGGGCGATCATACTCATGTGCAGATCAGACAGAGGGGGGAGGGGGAGTCGTAGGTTCCGTAGCGTGCACAGTTAGCGTAAGAGAGAGATACAATATGTGCAGTAGCACTGGCTGAAAAACAGCTCAAAAGAAAAAGTCAGAGGAGTGAAAAGTGAAAAAGAAGGGCTATGACCATGAAAGAGCGAAGACCCGGGTCAACATTGGTGTTGCTTCCCGACGGTGGAGGGAACTCCGCTAATTGAAAGACCTGAAAACGGACGCAGATGTCGCCGTCTTTCTGCTGGATAGGTAAGCAACATTAGCTTTATGGTCCTTCACATAACAGTAACAGCTGTCGGGCATTCATCTTATTGTCTAATCTGCCAAAATGTACTATTGTCGTGATGTTATCAATAATGTCAGTCGAGTTGTCTGATGAGTCGGGGTTACCTTAGCTACGTTGGTCAGCTACGCAGTTTCTACGGCCGTTTCCATGACGATGCACGTCCATCAGCTTTTGGGAGGCGGGTCTAAATTAGTTTATCAACAACCTCTCTGAGAGGTCATTCTCTGTGTACATGGGCTAGTTTTCCACCCCCGTGGCCCCTCTGACATGCGGGATCCCACAGGAGTCAGTCCTGGGCCCACTACTGTTGTGCAGCTGTTCTTCTCCTATCTGGGACAAAGAAACATGAGCACATAATGCTGGTGCTTTCTTCTCTTCACTGGCTTCCTGTTAGGAACAAGATTGATTTTAGGATCCTTTTATTTGTTTTCAAAGCCCCACTAAGTAAGATTCCAGCTTTCTGCTCTCTAGTGGCCTCTGGTTGTTGAGTGTATTTGCACTGTCGTACACCAACCTGCATTTGTTGACATGCGGAGGGAGGAGAAACTGACAGGACGTCCAGAGAGACAAATAAACCATGTGGACTGATAAGGTACAGTCTGATATGTTTCTATTTGAATAAATCATCATGTACTTACAAGTCAGACAATAACAGGATCAAATTATTATCATTCAGACATCCCTCCTCTTCTTTCAGCTCACACCAGTGAGTTAACGCCAGGCCAATGTTTATCTCTGTCTCGGAATTTAGCTTGTCACTCTCTTTTCTTCGGGTTTTTGGCTGCTTCTGCCATGATAACTCTACATTTAGCTTTCTTCTTCTTCTTGTTTAATGGAGGGTGGCATCCAGCATCAGAGGAGCATTGCTGCCACCTACTGTGCAGGAGTGTGAGCCAGAGGTCCCTATTTCCATGAGGAAAATAAGTCTATACTTACCTTAAACTAAATGATGTTCATTAAATCTGTTTGAAAAAAGCAAAAACTGCTTTATATTCTCCTTTACCCAGTTTTAGCCTTGATTGGGAATTGGTGTGAAGAGTCAAAGCAGTAAAAAAAATTCTAGTTTTTTAGTGTGAAGTGTTCCAACTATCCACATTGAAGTTACATAGTGCCAGTAAAGGTGATACAGACCCCCTCAGACCATGACAGAGGTGTCATTCAACCTGTTGGAAGGTGATGAACCATCACGACACAATGAAATATTATATTAGGGTGGAAAAGCTTGTAGTGTTAGTTTAAGTTTCTGAGTGTACTGTCTGATCTTATTAAAGTACATCAGGCCTCAGAGCCCTTCTGTCAGGAAGTCAGATGGTTGGATCATTTTTAAAAACTATAGGAGATCAAACCTTCTCAGCTGTGGCTCACACGCCATGAGACACATTTACCCTTGACTGTGTTGACTGCCAATAGCCTCACCACTTTTATAACTGACGTACTTATGACACACTTGTTCACCATGGCCTTTGACAGAGTATAGTTACTTTTATTGGTTTTTAAATGTATTTATACAGCATTGTTTTGTTTTCTAGGTTTATTGGTATGGCTTTTATAATTTCTTTATTGTTTCTGCCTATTCTACTGTAAAGGACTGTTGGTAGGCCACAGGCTCTTTTAGATGTGCTGTATAAATTAAGCTGACATTGACACTGAGGGTGAACATTTAAAATCTGTCCACGATAAGTCAGGTGGATGTTTGGAGATGTTATACTCCACATGCTGGTTTCTGCCCTGAACTCTTTTTCTTGGACACGTGGGTCTTTCATGTTTGTTAGTGCTGTAAAAGAATTGGGCCTGACTGTGTGATTGTGCTGAGTCCTGTATTTCCTGTAAAGGAGTCATTAAGATAACAAGTAGGTATTAATTATCCAGTCTGTCAGCAGTCTGAACACTTCAATCAAATACACGTGAGTGAAGCACTCAAAAGGAGGTCAGTCCATCTTACAGAGTAAAACAGAGACAATATGGAGCTAATCCAGGCCGAAAGGGTTAGAATTTGAAAATAAAAAGTAATTTTAAAAATTAAATGTAAAAACTGAAATTTCAATGAAGTTTTGAATAAAACCACACTAAATAGAATTTTAAAAAGTTTGCAAGATTGTTTTTCAATTGAAGCATACTTTCAAGCTTTTTCAACTTTTCAGCTTTTGAATTATACGGCTCAACTATTTGGTCAATAAATGCATGAATTTTTCATTTGTTAAAATACAGAACACATCTTTGCTTGTTTCTGTCGGTGATTTAGGATACAGAAATAACTATAAACAAACCAAAAGAACTAATACTTTCTATGTGTAGGATTTAAAAAGCTAACAGTTATTATAATTACCATCATTATTACTATTTAAATGCTTATTTTAACCATTTACTAATATGACTTATATACAGTATATATATAATCTGTCATTCAGTGAAACTTTTTTTGTGTGTTTGTCAAACTCAGTATCATCGAAGTTATTTTTTGCTATTTTATTTACAAACATTTTTGCCTTTTCTAATTTATTTTGTTTGCTTTAAAAACTTTTCAATCCCACACCAAGAAAATATCTGTTTCTTTTTGGTTCTTTTGTAGTTTTCTTTGTTCCCTGAAGTGTTAATGGAATCAAACAATGATTTAGTATATTCTGTTTTTTAAAACATTAATTATTCCTGAATTTATTGATGACCTCTGCCAAACAGTTGAGCTGGTAGTTAAAAGGTTCACATGGTGTACCATTCTTTTTGGTTGCAGGATTAAAATTTTCAGATTAAGATGTAATATTTGTGGTTTCTTTTTTTCACTGTCAGATCTGATTTGTCAGTTTCAAACTTGTGGCTTGTTCTGGTGTTGCGTGAGTCGTATTGACTGAGAAGGTTGTGGGATTGTGGGTGACAGCATAACAAAGCATCCTTAGATGATGTTGCTTTCAGAAGTGGGTGCACTTTCATATACAGTTGTGCCCAAAAGTTTACACCCCCCAGCAGAATTTCAGATTTTCTGGCCTTTTCTCAGAAATTATGAATGATAACACAAAAACCTTTCTGTCACTCATGGTTAGTGGTTGGGTGAAGACATTTATTGAAAAAATGATCAGTTTACTCTTTTTAAATCATAATGACAACAGAAACTTCAAAAATGACCCTGTTCAAAAGTTTACACCCCCAGTTTTTAATACCTTGTATTTCCCCCTTTAACATCAATAACAGCTTGAAGTCTTTTGTGGTAGTTGTGGATGAGGGTCTTTATTTTCTCAGATGGTAAAACTGCCCATTCCTTTTCTCAAAAAGCCTCCAGCTCCTGTAAATTCTTGGGTTGTCTCACATTATCCGCACGTTTGAGATCTCCCCAGAGTGGCTCAATGATATTGAGGTCAGGAGACTGAGATGGCCACTTTAAAACCTTCACTTTATTCTACTGTAGCCAATGGCAGGTTGATTTGGCTTTGTGTTTTGGATCATTGTCGTGTCGGAATGTCCAAAAACGTCCCATGCGCAGCTTCTGGGCAGATGAGTGTAAATTTTCCTCCAGTATTTTCTGATAACATGCTGCACCAATTTTCCTGTGCCTTTGTAGCTCACACATCCCCAAAACATCAATGATCCACCTCCGTGTTTCACAGTAGGAATGGTGTACCTTTCATCATGGGCCTTGTTGACTCCTCTCCAAATGTAACGTTTATGGTTGTGGCCAAAAAGTTCAATTTTGGTCTCATCACTCCAAATATCTTTATTCCAGAAGTTTTGAGGCTTGTCTCTGTACTGTTTGGATTGTAGGCGGGATATTTTGTGGTATTTGTGTAGAAATGTCTTTCTTCTGGCGACTCGACCATGCAGCCCATGTTTCTTCAAGTGTCTCCTTATTGTGGATCTTGAAACATCCACCCCAATTTTTTTCAGAGAGTCCTGTATTTCAGCAGAAGTTATTTGAGTTTTTTTCTTTGCATCTCGAACAATTTTCCTTGCAGTTGGAGCTGAAATTTTTGTTGGTCTGCCTGACCGTGGTTTGGTTTGAACAGAATCCCTCTCTCTCCCCTTCTTAATTAGAGTTTTAACAGTGCTTCTTGGCATCCTCAGTTCCTTAGATATGTTTTAAAATCCTTTTCCTGTTTTATACAGTTGGATTACCTTTTCTCGCAGATCTTTTGACAATTCTTTTGCTTTACCCATGACGCAGAAACCAGAAACTCCAACGTAGCACTGAGTGAAAGATGCACGTGTCTGTCAGGAGCTCAGAAACTCACTGAGCTTTCATACACACACAGTTTACAAGCTAATAGATCACAGGTGAAGATGGTTACCTTTAGTAGACATTCAAACCCATTTGTGTCAAATTTTGTGCATGTTATCAGGCCAAAACGGCCAGGGGGTGTAAACTTTTGAACAGGGTGTTTTTTTAAGTTTCTGTTGTCATTATGATTTAAAAAGAGTAAAATAATCTTTTTTTCAATAAATGTCTTCACCCAACCACTAACCATGAGTGACAGAAAGGTTTTTGTGTTACCATTAACATTTTCTGAGAAAAGGCCAAAAAATCTGAAATTCTGCTGGGGGGTGTAAACTTTTGGGCACAACTGTATATGACTCCACCCTTTTCTACACCAGGAGTCTGCAAATAGCGGCCCTGGGCTGAACCTGGTAATAATTTCTGGCCCTCATCGTGATCTGGAAAATATCTTTTAAGTATGTATTTAATTATTTTCTTAACAAACAAAACTTGGACGATCAGTGTGTCAGGAATCACTTTACTTTCTTGCACAGGTTTAAAAGTGTTGGGATTCAGGGAGAGCAAATTTCAACATATGACCACACAAATGTTGACAGAGACTACAGAAGGCGGAACACTTTAAAGACTTCAGCATGAACTTATTCATTATCATTATTTATTACAACATTTACTGTAAATTACCCAATAAAAGCGGGTTCCAATTAATCGTCAGGTCCCAAATAAACGCGGGGTGTAATTTATTCGCCGCAGCTTACGAGTTACCGTCAAAGTTACAGAACACACAAGGGAATGCTGAGCTAACAACTGACAGTTCACGCTTAAAAAGAAACATGATCAGACTGTACCTTATCAGTCCACATGGTTTATTCGTCTCTCTGGATGTACTGTCGTCTCGCTTCTCCTCCCTCTGTATGTCAGCAAATGCAGGTTGGGGTACGACAGTGCAGTTACACTCAACAACCACAGAGGGCACTAGAGAGCAGAATGCCTGAATCTTGCACACTAGGGCTTTACAAATCCAAAGAAGAAGACGTTGCCACAGCCTCCTGCTAACATCAGGAGGCTAGTCACGTCAGTTAGCGGTTCATTGCTGCTGATCTCCCCGGTGCAGCAAAACAAAAGAAATATGACCTTAACTTGTCTACTGGTAGTTTCTTAATAGTATTAATCGTGTTTAGAGATAAGACAAGAGTATAACTACGGTACAGTAGTCTTGCTGTGAAAATGTAATGGTGATATTCATGCCGGTGTAAGTCAATAATTTGACTACATTTACCATATTTTTTCATGTTTTGCAAAGCAAGAGAAAGGAATTAAACACCCGTCCCAAATAGTCGCCTGGTCTGCTCAAAGTTTGAAACAAATAAATGCCCCAGCCATTATTTGGTATTTTACGGTATTTTGGCCTGGATTTAGTTCCCTATTACACCCTTATTCCCCCTCTGATGCTGTTAAATCTCCATACAAGCTGTCCATCAGATACAACATTCACACTCACATACAGACATGTGTGGACATCATATGAGCAGCCCATTCAATGGATCACAACAAAGTTCTCAGAAAACCCAAAACCAACCCTTTAAGTTGGTGGATAGGGCAGCTTTCCACGTTTTCACTAATAACTCTCCTAACAATGTCATAGATGCCTTGGTGGAGACTAAAAATGCACTTTTCAAGAAGTTTCCTTCCTTTAAAGATAACAAAAACATAAGCATATCTAAGAACACGCTACAGTATCAGTGTCACCATATCAGTAGAAGGTAATCATTTACAGGTGAGGAGTTGACAGGGGGGATTCTTGTCCATGCTCCAAAAGCTCCTTGGACAGGAACAGCTCCTGTGGGGTATAAATACCTGCACATGACTCCATCCAAACCATCAGACAGAGGGAAAGACAAAGGCCTTCATAAGAGACGCTCACCAGTTTAACCTCTCAAAGATGAAGATATTCAGCGTTGCAGTGGTGGTGGTCCTCACAGTCATCTGTGTCCAGGAGAGCTCTGCAGTCCCAAAGCCTCAGGTAAGAACTCCTCTGATATTCAATCACTTTATATGCCATGAAGTCCTGGACAGAGATGGTGAAACATGCTCTCATCATTGCAGTTTGGAGAAGTTGGAGAAGTTGCAGTTGCTGTAGAAGCTGGAGAGACTGGAGAAGCTGTAGTTGGAGAAGCGGCAGTGGCTGTAGAAGTTGGAGAAGCTCAGGAAGCTGATAAAGTTGGAGAAGTTGCTATGGCTGGAGAAGCTGGAGAAGTTGGAGAAGTTGCTATGGCTGGAGATGCAGAAGAAGCTGGAGATGAAGTCACCATTAGCAACCCATTCCAGCGCCGTTGTCGCTTTTGCTGCATGTGCTGCGGCCGTCCCAACTTCTGCGGACTGTGTTGCCGATGGTGATCGCTCCTGCTGCAAAGAAGACAAAATCTTGTTTCTTATAAAAATTGTACACTTAAATCCATTGTTTATTCTTTTTTTCACTGTTTTTTTTTTAAGTTTGAAGGTGCCATCTCCATATTGTCACCAATAAATGTTGATGTTTCTCAAAATTATTGTGTAAAATCTGTTTTTGTTCGGTCTTTCTACTTTCCTTTTTTCTTATAGTACAAAACAAAAGAATTGTGGTTATGCTCTGATTATTAGAGTACATTCCAGTAAAAATATCTTCTAACAGCTCATTTAATCAGACTTACTCTGTCTGATTAAATGAGACAGAGTTTTTCATCGTGGCTCATGCACACCTAGAATTTATCAAAACTCTGGCAAGCTGACCGTCAACTCAAACTTATTATTTGTTTTACATAACACATAAAGAGACAACCTCCTTCCAGTAGTTGGTTTGATCTTAAAGTTGCTGCACAAGTTCAGTTCATAATAATAAATTCTCATCAACTTTCTCCCTGTTTATAACAGCTCCATGTCTTCTTCTCTTGCTTATCTGAAAGATAAAACCTCTCATAAAAACCCTCATTGTCATTAAAAATAACATCATAACGATGTCAGAATCCACGCCGATTTGGAACAATCCAGACATCAAAATCATCAAAACATCAATTAACTTCCATGCATGGACCAGGAAGGGCATTACTTATTTTAGACACATTTTCAATTAATAACACTATGCCGCCATTAACTGATCTTGTATAGGAGTTCAGCATTGGGGAAAACCATTTTCTTGAATACCTTCAACTTAAATCTGCCATTAACTCGAAATTCAATAGTACTGGTGCAAATCTAAACTTACCTGCCTCGACTTTGGACTTGATTTAAAACAACCCTATAAAAAAAAACATTGTCCGAAATATATAAGATAATTGCTAACTCAGACAAATCAACATCACTACCATCTATAAAGTGAGAACACGACCTGGACCTCACCCCCAATACTGACTTCTGGAACCAAATCTGTGAAAACACCTTTTCTATGAGTACCTACAGTAATGTTCAACTAATCCAGTACAAAATCATCCACAGGGTTCACTTTACAGGGCACAGGATGTTTAAAATGGGTTTGGCACAATCTGACACTTACACTGACTGCTCCCAAAACACTCCAGACACTTACCTTCATGCCACCTGGAACTGCACACCTGTACAGCAATTTTAGGTTGATATTATCACATCTCTCTCAAATATTCTGGGCTGTTCCATCCCTCTGTCCCCCTCACTGTGCCTGCTAGGGGATTTATCATCATTCAACCATAAAATGAAAATAAATAAACCTCTTCTCATAGCCCTAACCATCACTAAGAAAACTATTCTCATGAACTGGAAATCAAAACAAGGGATAAACATTACACACTGGAAGAACCCCCTTGCCGACTAAATATCAGTGGAAAATCTAACTGAATCAAACATGCAAAGGATAGAAGACCAGGACTCAATTAGGCAACCCTTTCTTGCATATCTCTATTCATAAAGAAATATCCCTTTCGTGCAAGCTAGTACTGCCCCCTCTTGCTCTGTTCTCTCTTTTCTCTCTCCTCTACCCTTTGAAATAGCACAGATTCCTGGGACCCAAAGAAGGTAAATATACTCTGGTGATGGTAGGGAGGGACATGTTTCTACCTAGGTACCCTGATTTGACCCACTGCCGTGGGGTGCACACTGGCCTAGCGGCCTCCTCTGGGTACTGGGATGCTCTGCGTCTTGCCTCCTGTGCCCTGGAGCTGCTGTGGTCTGTGTTCGGTCAGCGGGATCTGGGGGTGGCGCTGGCCTCTTCCCGCGGTGGTGCCTTGGCTGGCCCTGGGGCTTGGGGGTGGGGGGCTCCTCTGTACTCCTTCCCCCTCGCATGCCCCCCTCCCACTTTGCTGGGAGCTGGGGGCCCTCTGCCTCCTGGGGGTTTGCCGCTGGGGCCTGGCCTGCCTCTGGGGGGGGGGACCGCAGCACTTGGGCTGGATACTCAGGTCCGGGTGGGGCGGCTTCAGATCCCAGAACCATGGGGATTGAGGTGGTGGGTGTGGCCTGGTGCTGGTCCTGCCTCCCCCAGTGGGTTGGGCCTGGGGTGGCTGTCTCGGTGCCCTGGGGGGGCCCTGTGGTCTTCCCACGTGGCTCTGGTGCTGCAGTCTACTGGGGGGTGTGTTCCTGCTGGGTGCACCTGATCACTGGGGCCCGCCTTGGTTGTCGCTTGTGGGTCCTGGGGGCTACTGTTCCGGGAGCCGCTTGGCACTGCTTCCACACTCCCGCTCTGTTGTTGGTGGTTGGGCCTGGCCCTCACTAGCCCAACCTCTTAATTGCACTTCACTACTTACACATGCACTTCTGTATATATTTTCACTTTTGGGCACATTCACAACACTTACGGTTCCTGGGGATGCGGGTGGTGGTGGTGGTGGTGGGGGCGACCAGCTCGCCCCCCCCCCCCCCCCCCCCCCTCCCGCTCTCTGTGGTGGGCCCGGGGCCTTTTTTGGCGCTCGGGAAGTGGTCTCTGGTGCTTATTGCCCACATCCCGCTCCACCTGGCCTTGCTGTGGGTGTTTCCCGGAGCCTAATAGGATTGGCTCGTGGCTCCCCCTCTGGGGAGGGGCCTGGTCCTGGGGGGTTTGGCTACCGGGGGCTTTGGGGCTTCTGGCCTGCCGTGGAGGGGTGGGGGTGGCTGGGTGCTAGGGGCGGAGGTGGCTTGGGGCCAGGTGGATGGGTGGTTGGGGAGGACGGGTGCTGTCTGCAGGGGGCTGCCGCCCTGGACCCCTGGGTGCTGCCCTTGGTGCCGTTAGGGAGGTGGGATTGTGCCCCCTTGAGTCCTAGGGCAGTCCGTGGGCCCAGTAGCTGTGGGGACTGAGTGGTGGGTCTCAAGTGCCCTGATGGCCTTGGGGGCGCCCGTGGCCGTGGTCTCCCTGGACATGGGCAACTACTTGGGTATTCGGTGACCACCTCACATGCATGTGTGTACAGATACTAAAGCTCCTGTAGAGACTAACTAACAGAAATGATTGATCCCGTCAGAACATGCTGAGTCAGGTACTCTTACACATCTTTTCACGTCCTTTGGTGCATGCCACTCAATTTCTGGTGTCCCTGGTTTCTTACAGCTTTTAGTCCCTTAAATCAGCACAGCACTTGAACTGCTATCTCAAATCAATAACAGTACCTGTTTGTCCTCACTTCCGTTTGTCTTGTCTTGTCCTGTCTGTCACTGTTTCCCCTTTTTCACACTGTGGTGTGGCACGGCCCTCCCCTTCAGCTCACATCAGGGGTTAAATAAAGTTTGATTTGATGGAGTAGCCTACAGGGAGCGCTGGTGATGGTCACTATAGCAGTGAATCATATTCACATATCTCTGACTGCTAGAAAAAAAAATGCATTGGTCCTTTCAACGTTTTCATCGGACACAGTGCTCAGCAGAAAAGATAATGCAGACAAGGGGGGAAAAATATTTTAAAAAATAATATCATAACACAGTTGAGCGTTATTAACAGCACTGGCAGTGAAAGTAATGATAAAGTCAAATATAGAAGATGTAATTAAAAAAAACATAGCTCTGACATCACTCGATGGATTTGCTTCAAAATTTACAGGATAATAGATTTAATATAACAGTATCATCAACGTAAATTTCCTCTGTATCCGGTCCAGACTGATGTCACAAAAGAGCGTTGAGCTTGAAGATGAAAAATCCCATTCATCTCTCCTCGGCTGTTGTGAGGGTTTTTCCCCCTCTTTATACTTAATTCTCAGAATTTTGACTTTATCTTGATTTTAGTCTTTACATTCTGACTTTACTGTCTTTTTGTTATTTAAAGTCAGTATTTTACAAAATGATCGGGAAAGTATCTGTACTTAGACTTCATTACTGTGTTCTTTTTATACCCTTGCTTTTAAAACTACTTTAATAAACATCATCATGCAGTCAGATCTGCTCCCTGTGTTGGTGAGTACATAAATACTTTCTCTTGTATGTTCCTAAAAAAACATTTGTATCCACACCAAGAAGTTTTCTCCAACATGAGGCAGAGCAGAGGTTGTTTCAGGGCCACACGGGACATTTTATCCTTGGTAGAATCTTAAAAGGCCACAAACAAATAAATTCCATAACTGTGGATAAATGAAGGTCAGGAAAACAGATCTGTGAGGAGATTTATGATTGTGATAAGTTCACATTGAAGGAGGCAGCAGTCACGAGACTTCAGGTAAAGTTGGTTATGTCCTTGTTTTGATATGAAGTGTGTCGAAGAAAACCAAACTTATCATAAAGATAACAGCCTTGCTGATGAATATTAAACTTACCAGGGATGTTTCTGCAGTGCTTTACTCTACTGCAACAGTTTGAAACAGCTGATGTGGCTAAAGCGGGTTGATTCAATTTTTAAAGTGTATCACTGAAAATTGGTTTAAATTGGTGAAATAAGGTTAAAAAATTGAACCTTTTAAAGCCTTTCTAACCCTGTTCAGGTCTCTATATGAGCCCCATTTGAACTCTGAAGAACTTCCAGATGCTTTATGTAGAGACAAATGATGGCAACAAAGATACTGTCAAGGCGTCAATCAAAGGCGTGATGTTAGTAATCAGTTGAACAGTGGCACCAAAAATGAAAACATGGCCAAAAATATGTACGTTTTTCTATGATTTTTTTTTTTAATTAAGTTTGACTCTGACTGTAATGAAAGAGAACACCATTTAGAGACTTAAGAGTGATTCTTACTGCAGTGTATCACACATCATGGGGTGTCCCAAAATGTTTCCCGTCATACATTTGTACAGTGAACAGCAATGCCAAGCTACATTACACCAAAGTTCCACCACATTGAGTGTGTCAACTGTGCATTACATTTACTTATGTATCTAAGGCACTGCCTTAAGTTGGTTTAAATCATACCTCTCTGATTGGTCATTCTCTGTGTGCGTGGACCAGTTTTCCTCCTCCATGGCCTCTCTGGCCTTCCCTACCTCCCCCGGAGGTCTGTCTTGGGCCCTCTGCTGTTGTACAGCTGCTCTTCTCCCACCTGGGACAAAGAAACTTGAGCATATACTGTATGTTGGTGAACATTTCAAATCACAGTAGGTCAGGTGCAGTGGCGGCTGCTGGTCAGTCAAGGAGGGGAAGCTCATTTTTTTCCCGGCCTACATCATAAATTTGTTTATTTATTTAAATGTAAATTCTGCCATGATGTGCTGCTTGCTAGCAGCTGGAGCTGCTACGTGAGACTATTGTTTGACAGTGAGTGACAGGGGTAGAAGCTCCCTAGCCGAGCTGCTTGTTGGTGAAAAGAAAAAGTGACAGGAGAGAATCTTCAAACACAACGCTAGTCGTTTTTAAAAAAAGATAAAGTTACTGGTGATCGATAAAGCTTTAGGATCAGTCCAGAACAACTGACTGTAAAACTTAGAAGATGCCCCGGTGAAGGATTATACTTCAAGATCGCTGATTGGCTCATTTTACTGTCAATCAAAAAGGGATTCGGCCTCAGATAGATCATCCAATCGTCATGCAGAAGCAGAGCACCCAGGCCAGTCCACTGCCTCATAGACCCCCAGAGATGCTGAGCGTCCGATGGGCGGGACAAAGCCCAGCGTTTATCCAATGACCGTCCAGTTTCCACAGTGGAACAACCCACTCTACACTTCCCCATCGAAGTCAGAAGACGCTCAGCGTCCGACTGTGTTAAAGCGCTGAGACGCTGCGGGGATGAATGAGAAGGAAGTCGCTCCAGTTACCTGTGATAAGTAGCTGTTTCTGAACAAAAGATGAAGGTGTTCTAGCGCATATTCAGTCAATGAAATGTACACACAGCAGTACACATCACCACTATTTTTGGGACATTATAGGGGAAGCTGAGCTTCCCTTGCAGTCTTAGAGCAATCGCCACTGGTCAAACGCTGAGCAGACCAGGCGACTATTTGGGACAGGTGTTTAGTTCCTTTCTCTTGCTTAGCAAAACATGAAAAAATATGGTAAATGTAGTCAAATTATTAACTTACACCAGCATGAATATCACCTTTACACTGAACTTCGAATGCTTGGAATGTTGATCGATGTTGTTGACTTGAATTTTTGTTGCTGACTTGAAATATTCATTGTGACTTGAATTATTTGTTGTGATAAGCTGCATTATAAAAGCAGATGCTTTGGACAAAAACTTCTAATGATATTGTAGAATTTTCACATCAAGATCACTGTACCATAGTTATATTCTTGTCTTCTCTCTAAACACGATTAATACTGGTAAGGAACTACCAGTAGATAGGTTAAGGTCATATTTCTTTTGTTTTGCTGCACCGGGGCGATGGAGATCAGTAGCAATGAACCGAAGAGCAACCAGGCCAGTCCACTGGCTCATAGACCCCCAGAGACGCTGACAGCCGATGGGCGGGACAAAGCCCAGTGTTTATCCAATGACTGTCTAGTTTCCACGGTGGAACAACCCACTCTACGCTTCCCCAAAAAGTAAAACAAAAGTCATTAAGTCAACAAGCGGGTATTAGAACGTGGGAGTGCAGTGGTGAGATTGCAGTTACGCCCCACCCCCCAGAAGAGCTGAGGCCAAGGTGAACGCCGGAGACCGCCGCCCAAGTGTCAAGGGAGGCCCCCAATCCACCCACACAGAGCAGCGACCCACAGGCAGCCACCCATGCTGAGGTCCCCAGCGAGTGACAGGCTGATGGATCTCGCACCACAAGCCACAGAGGAATCCAGCAGGGCCCACCTGCCCCCCCGGCGCCGCCCCGGGCCCCCACCCATGGGCCCCAGCCACATCTGGAGGCCACCGCCACCACCCCAGTTGATGGAGATGCCTTCCCAGGACGGAGACGTGGTCAGAAGAGGTCGGACCCCACCAGCCGCACCAAGCCTGAAGTTGTGAAACGCCCCCTGTTATTGTGTATCTTTGTTCCCAGATAAAGATACATTAACCCTTCACTGTGACTAAGTGCTGCTCTAAGTGTAGTGTGGTACATTAAAACAGGGGCAAAACAGGTCCAGTGGGAGCATACCAACCCCCCCCCCCCCCCCCCAACTGCCTGCCCCAGGCAAGTGGATGTTGTGTTGCATTAAAAATAGACGGGTTGCACCCCCCCACCACCACCACCACCACCACCAGCAACTTTGCCCGCCTCCACTCCAATTTGATGTATGTATTGCAGTTAAAAGTTTTAATTTTAAAACAAGAAACAACACTTTTGTGGTTTGTTTTTTTCCTGTATTTCAGTTCTTGCTTTAAATCAGAAAGAACAAAATGACCACATCATTTATTTGTTTTGTCGATTTGCCTTTAGAGCAGAATAACATGGGAATGAACCTTCCATGGACCTTTTTGGTGGCACCCTGTGGCAACATCAACTTCTGCACAGCAACTAGTGTCCACTCCCAGATACTGTATCCAGATTTGGGGACAGATCTCAAAAGTTTCTTTAGGAGTAATCATGTTTTTAATAGTGCCATGGACCCTGAGCAACCCCATTTCAAAAAACCCAAACTTACCCTTTAAGCTTTTCACAATTTCACTAATAACTCTCCTAACAATGTCATAAATGCCTTGGTAGAGGTTTAAAATGTACTATTCAAGAATGAAAGTTTGCTTCCTTTAAAGAAAACAAAAGCATAACCACATCCAATAACACTTTACAACATGTCATAAAAGGTGAACATTACCAATTCTCCAGTTCAGAGGAGTTTCCTTGTCCATGCTCCAAAAGCTCTTTGGACAGGAACAGCTCCTGTGGGGTATAAATACCTGCACATGACTCCATCCAAACCATCAGACAGAGGGAAAGACAAAGGCCTTCATAAGAGACGCTCACCAGTTTAACCTCTCAAAGATGAAGATATTCAGCGTTGCAGTGGTGGTGGTCCTCACAGTCATCTGTGTCCAGGAGAGCTCTGCAGTCCCAAAGCCTCAGGTAAGAACTCCTCTGATATTTAATCACTTTATATGCCATGAAGTCCTGGACAGAGATGGTGAAACATGCTCTCATCATTGCAGTTAGGAGAAGTTGGAGTAGTCGGAGAAGTTGCAGTAGCCAGAGAAGCTGGAGAGACTGGAGAAGCTGAAGAAGTTGGAAAAGTTGGAGTAGTCGGAGAAGTTGCAGTAGCTAGAGAAGCTGGAGAAGCAGAAGAAGCTGGAGATAGGGTCTCGACTCGTATTCGTTGCCGCCTTTGCTGCAATTGCTGTAATATTTCCAACTTCTGTGGACTGTGTTGTCGATGGTGATCGCTCCTGCTGCAAAGAAGACAAAATCTCATTTCTTATAAAACTTGTACATTTTAATCCATTGGTTATCCTTTTTTGACTGTTTTTTTTAAAGTGTGAAGGTGCCATCCACATATTGTCACCAATAAATTTTGATGTGTCTTTAAATTGTTGTGTAAAATCTGTTTTTGTTTCGTGTTTCTACTTTTCTTTTTTCCTATAGTCCATTCAGCTAAAGGATTGTGGCTATACTCTGATAGAGTACATAACAGTAAAAATATCTTCCAACAGCTCATTTAATCAGACTTACTTTGTCTGCAAAATACAGTTTTACATCGTAGCTCATGCACACCTGGAATTTATCAAAACTCTGGCAAGCTGATAGTCAACTCAAACTTATTCTTAATTTTGAATATCACATAAAGAGACAACCTCCTTCCAGTAGTTGTTTTGATCTTAAAGTTGCTGCACAAGTTTAGTTCGTAATAATAAATACTCATTAACTTTAATCCTGTTGGTAACAGCTCCATGTCTTCTTCTCTTACTTGTCTGCAAGATAAAACTTCTCATAAAAACCCTCATTGTCAGTAATAGTAACATCATAGCACATATCAGCGTTATTAACAGTGCAGGCAGCGAAAGTAAATTCAGCCTTTCCGGTGGCTTTCAAAGATTTTACAAACAGCAAGTGAAACTTTTGGCTTAAATTAGTCTACTGGTACTACTAGTGAGACAGTTTGAGTTTACTTTAATTACAAGTTAAAATGTTTTGCTAGTAAAGGTTTATGCGAGTGCATTAGTAGACTTTACTATTTGAGCTAAAATATCTGTTACTACACAATTTTGTGTTACTTGTACTACTAACCAACTTGAAAATGTTACTTGTAGAAACTCAGAGCTTAAGTAGGACTTCTTGAAAGCCAATGGGATTCCTGAATTTGCTTTTTCCAGCCCTAGCACAAGCATATAAGGCTTACTAGCAGTACTAATTATCCTTTTATAAGTCTCCTAGTCGCACTGGTGGACCTTGATGGATTTTATATGTTCACTATTGAGCTTCACCACTCAGTCAGGCATGATTAAATATGACCCACTGCCCTATTGTGATCCTCAAACTCACCTGGAATGAGTTTAAGTTTTGTGTACTTCCCATAATCCTTCACACACATGCACACACCCTTCATAAACTCCCAGCTAATAATAAAGATGACATGACTGGAGCCCAGTGGGTCAGACTATAAATAGACTTGCTAGAGAAATCCCCTGTGCAGCTCACAGCCTGTAACTGAGCAGCTCTGACTTATGCAGCAAAGATAAAGCTTGGTTTTTATTTCAGTTTGTCGAAAACAGGAAGCTGAGGCTAGAGCCAGATTCACACTGCCGTTACAAAAAAGTGCTGCAACTAGGCTCCATTATATTCACACCTAAAGACATTTAGTTTTGGGCTGTTTGGCCGCATTATCATTCAGCAATTCACTTTGACCATGTCTACATGCCAGAATGCTATGAGGTGCTACCATATGATTGGTTGATCAGCTATTAGCTATAACCCCTTAAGGGATATGCCAACACCTTTTGTTTTTGTGTCTTGCCTCACTCCAAAGTCCATAACAAGCAGAGACACCATTCTTTCAATTGTGCGGAAGTTACAGCGAAGAGACGATCAGAACTTGCCCAATGCTAACTAGCTTAATTAGCCTGTTAGTAGATCAACAAAACAAAGTCCACAGTGGTTTGCACATGCACCAGTGTTGATTTCAACAGCACTTTTGAATCTAGTTTCACTTATAGTCTTTGACCAAAAATATCTTTTAGTTTTAGTCATAGTTTAGTCATCCCAAATTATTTAATTTTAGCCTAGTTTTACTTGATGAAAATTCAATAATGAATATTAATACATTTTAATTTGTATTGCACTTTATATTTTTGCAATCTCAAAGTGCTACAGATCAAAATAAAAACAATCATTTTCACAACATTTTAGTTGAAGACATCTACTATAAATTTAATTAACTAAAATATGTTGCACAAAGTGTAAGTGTGTAACAGATGGGTTTTGGGCCTGGATTTGTATGGAATCACAGGAGTGCCAATATTAAAAGGAAATAAATGTGGAAATAAAAACAGAATCAATAAAAGAAGTTTGGAAATAAAAACAGAATCAATAAAAGAGAATCAATAAAAGAAATTTGGAAATAAAACAAGAATCAATAAAAGAATCAATAATAAAAAAAATATATACAAACGCAGTCACATCATTGCTTTTGCTTATTCCATTTTGACATTGTCTTTTCCATTTGAGTTTTGACATTGTCTTTTCCATTTGCCTATTGTCATTGCTTTTACCAGATGGCTCCAGCTGTCAATCAAATGACTGTGGGAGGGTCTTTCTGTCCAGGATAACTAGTAGATACCTGATCAGATGATTCTTACTTGACAGTGGCTATGCAGTAGCTATTGTCACTACCCGATCCGTACGGCTACCCGATTTGTAGCATGCGCGAAAACTGCGTCACTTCCTCTCAAGCCGTGACAGCGATATAGATGTATATGCGATGGATTCAGACATAGAAATACGTACGGATCGGGTAGTGACTCCTGTCATAGATACTTAGTAAAACTTGGCGAAATCTGCCCTCCTCAGAAGTTTACTTTTAAGGATTGTCTTTGACAAGGTTCATGTTAACTTAGCTGCTAACAGCTAACAGCCTTATACTATCGTCTTACACTAAATTATACCACACAGATGATTCATTTAACTCTTATATGTAACATGAACTTTGTCAAAGACAATCCGTACAAGTAAACTTCTGAGAAGGGCAGATTTCGCCAAGTTTTACTAAGGATCTATGACAGGAGTCACTACCCGATCCGTACGTATTTCTATGTCTGAATCCATCGCGTATACATCTATATCGCTGTCACGGCTCGAGAGGAAGTGACACTAGTTATCCTGGACAGAAAGACCCGCCCACAGTCATTTGATTGACAGCTTGAGCCATCTGATAAAAGCAATGACAATAGGCAAATGGAAAAGACAATGAAAAACTCAAATGGAAAAGACAATGTCAAAACGAAATAAGCAAAAGCAATGATATGACTGCGTTTGTATATATTTTTTTATTATTGATTCTTTTATTGATTCTCTTTTTATTTTCAAATTTCTTTTATTAATTCTGTTTTTATTTCCAAATGTCTTTTATTGATTCTTGTTTTATTTCCACATTTCTTTTATTGATTCTCTTTTATTGATTCTGTTTTTATTTCCAAACTTCTTTTATTGATTCTGTTTTTATTTCCAAACTTCTTTTATTGTTTCTGTTTTTATTTCCACTTTTATTTCCTTTTAATATTGGCACTCCTGTGATTCCATAGATTTGGTGATGTACATTTGATATTTTACAGATGGAGATTTAAAATATTATAAGGTGGTTTTGTAGATGTTTGATATTTTACAAATGAAGCATTTGAGATAGTTTAAAAATAAATAGAGTTTTTGATTACATAATATGAGTATGAGAATATGAGTGGGCTCCACCCTCGTCACCCCCTGCATCTGCTTTAAGTCTGCAAAATTTTAGACAAAGGTTTTATTGATCAAAATCTGGCTTATTGGTCACCCAACCTGAGTTTTATTCAACATTTGAGCTAAAAGAGAAACCATGTCGGGAACTTGTGGGTGAAAGGGCAACACCTGACTCTGCTCTCGCTTCCCTCGAGTAGCAGAGCTCATGTGGAAGTGTTCAGGTTGTCCTTCATGGCCTTCACCTAGATGACATTCAAATGAAACTCACGTCAGCTTTCAGTTGCCTAAATCACTCTCTGCTGGTTTCAACTGCCAGTACACGAGGAGCGAGGCAAGACACAAAATCAAAACTAGAAAAGCTCTCGGAGAGCACAGACCCCTGCCAATGCAACAGTCCTCACCCATGTTGTGAATTTCACCATAAATATTAGTCCTACCTTTATTTCATCTAAATATTTAGATTCCTTGACCATGAAAACATACCATTACTAATTGGATTCATATTGATATTCATTTTAGTTTAGTTATTTTTCACAGAAATCACATTTTTCGTCATGGCGGATCCAGACGGTGATCCGGATCTCTTCTAAAATCGAATCATTTGTTCTTTGTCCCAATCTGGAAATTTCCTAAAAATTTCATCAAAATCTTTTTGAGTTACCTTGCTAGCAGAGAAAACAAACAAACAAAATAAAAAAACAGACGTGGCGGAGGTTAAAATGTCGGTGTATCCCTTCAACAAGCAGTTGGAAGGTTTACCTAAGGCCGTCTTCACGTTAGGCCCACTTCTTTCGAACCGTACTGCGGCGCGGTTCGCCCCCCTCCTCCTCCCCCGCTGGCTTGCATTCACACTTGCAACATCGAACCGTGCCCGGGCCCAGTATTTACTCAGTTTGAAACAGCAGGGGGTGATATGCACGTAACTGGTTACCAAACCTGCTACGGAGGAGAATGAAGAAGAGGCTACCATGGTAACCATTTCCTACACCAGACAACCAATGTTAACGTTTCGCTCTCTTCTACATTTTCCTTCAAGTGTGTTTTTTTTATCGGGTTTAAGACGGCATCAGCGACCTTCTGGACCCTGGTAAATCATTGTAGTCCTCAACCAGAATAAACAAATCGACAAATTGAGTAAGCAAAAGATTCAACCGTGGGATTAACAGGAAGTAATGCATCAAAAGTAGATCGGTTCGGACCACTTTGTTTCACACCAGTGAAACTGCAACAAATGTAGGGAGATGGAGCGAATCGAGACCACTCCTTCATGGAGGTCTCGGACCGGCTGATTTGGTGCACACCAAAGTGCGGTGGTTACATTCACAGTGATACTAATGTACCAAACCCTGGGCCAAAACTCCTTTGGTGTGCACTAAATTTGGTTGGTGTGAAAACGCCCTAATAAAGTGATCAATGCCCAGATATCACAGCTAGAACCCGAAACCTATAACATTCTTCGTCCCCGTCTGTCTGCTTTGGCATGCACATTTTTTCCAGACCGCTGTGCGATGTTTGCGTATTTGACCTTTTGACCTCGGCTGGTCTAAGTTGGCAGAGTTTGGATTGTGTGGAGGCCTGAAAAGAAAAGCCTTTGTGTGATTTTCTGTCCCTTTAAGCCCGTTGTGATTGAAAGGCCAGAGTGTCTGAGAGTGTGTGTGTGCATGAGTCAGCCGGTGCAGCACGGTGGTGTGTGTGTTAGAGAGAGAGAGAGGGAGGGAGTGAGGGGGGCGAGCGAGACAGCTGAGAGCTCCACTCGTCTCAGTCCCTACTCGTCCTCAGTGTCTCTCGTCCACCTTACCTCTGTGTCTCTTCTCCCACTTTTATGGATTTAATCTAATTTGGAGTTACTTTCTGTTGGACCAGACGCCCATATATGGACTTCCCCGGGCCTGCTGGTGTGATCTGACAGACCTGAGTGAGAGCCATGCTGCGTGTGTTTATCCTGTGTGCAGAGCGTCTGCAAACGCCGGACGATGACGTCAGCGACTCCTACTGCAGCGTCACCTACGATGGTAAGGATGGTGGTGCGTGTTCAGGCGTGGAAATGCAGCACGAGGCGAAAGTTCACGCTTTAGGCTTCACCTCCACGTCCATCTAACAGCTGAGGTTATTATTGGAGAAGCTTCTGTGCTTCAGGGTGATCGGTCTGTTGGGTGGGGCAGAGAGAGAGAGAGGGAGAGAGAGAGGGTGATGATGGAGGAGCAGGAAGGATGCCGCCACAGGGAGAATCCAATCATCATAGATCTATACACTCAGATGCTGGATAACTGCTAAATCACCTTAACCCTTTGACTTCCAAACTAAATAATACAATTGCAACAAATTATTTGTTGTTGTGTTTCTGCCTCTTCATTTAGCAACATTCTTTATTTTTCAGATTATCTAATCAGGAAGCAGCCATGTTGGTCAACCAGCTGGTTGACTTGCCTGTTGAGGGTTACCCTGGGGTGAATTGATTTGTTTAATCTCTGCAATAAATTTTTTTGTTTCTTGTATAAAAACCTGTCATACAGAAAAAATTGATATTTAGTGGTTGAGCCAGTTTTTTTTAGGTAGCATAGATACACTTTTTTCAAAGTTTAATTTATTTCCTTCATCTAAACCATGATTGTAACAAGGTATGTAAATATGTGACAAGATTTTTTTTTACCCCAATGTATGCTCTTAAGGTCCTTTTCCACTAGCATGCCTTGGCCCTACTCTACTCAGCCCTACTCGATTTGCAGTGTGTTTCCACTAGCCTGGTACCTCCTAAAACAAGCTAGTTTTAGTACCTACTCCGCTCTGGTTCCAAGCGAGCTGAGTCGATACTAAAAGATGATGTTACCGACTGATCGGTCAGACAATGTCGTCATTGATAAATCATAAGCACGACGACCTAGCGTGCTAGCGGTAGCTACCATTAGCTTACCCTCATATGTCTCTTTGCAGCTCGATTGCTCTCGTCCTCGGCTTCATTCTGTTGTATAGCTTCCAAAACTCTCCTGTGCTTCTCAAGGGGTATTTCTTCTTGCCACCTGCAGCCTTTTTCTGCTTTCCTTTTTTAATCGGTTTGTGACAAAAGGCCACAGATTGTTGTGTCACGCTCAAAATGACGTCACTGCAGTGCCGCTCAGCTGTTTATAGTGACACTGCACCCCGTTGGGCAGGGGCTAATGGAAAAGCAGCACAAGGCGAGTAGGGTAGAGCCGGGTAGAGTCGAGTAGAGTTGGGCTAATGGAAAAGGGCCATTACTGTTAGGCTTTCTGAGGAAGTATGCAGCAATTCAATTCAGATTTTCTAGTTTTCAAACATTATAATGCATGTACAGCAGCGTGGACACGAAGGCTAATAAGGAGAACAGACTAAGACTGACTTAGACAGTGGTTTGGCGACAAAAAGTCAACCTCATGGTCACAATGCCAGTCAAAGGGTTAAAATATATTACAACTTATCATACAACTACATAAAGATAGGATAGACTTTACTGCCCTTAAGGGGAAATTTACCTTTAACTGCACATCAAACAGACTAAAACCACAAAGTTCAGTACTAAGGATGTCAAATTATCGCGTAAATCACAATTAATTAATTACAGTCACGATTAACGAGTTATGTTTTTAATCACGTTAATCTCATTTCTATGTTTTTTTTATTTTCAGAGGGCAGAACCCTAAGATACCAGAGCAGCTTGTGATTGGACGATCAGTTTGCTCACACTCTTCACAGACCAATCATATTTAGCCACAGTTAGAGCCTGCTGTTAGATGTTGATTGACATACCTGTGCATGTAAGGAAACAAAATCATGAACATAGACTCAGTCTGTTAGCTGATTTTAAAGATTAACATTAAATTAGCTTAACATGCTTCTGTTTACTAATATATACCACAAAGAGTTTAGAATTCAACAAAATTTCATGATTCAACCAATTACACAGTTTTTAGTTTCTACTGTGTTTTCTCAAATCTGAGTTGACTTTCTAAATTTCTGCTCCCACTCAGTAAATAAACTGTTTGTTGCATTATTCTAACTTTAGTGAAAATGGTCGACCCCATTAAGTCTGTACAGATCGTGGTCCCCACAGAGACCTGAAAACCTGTTTGTGTGTGTTTAAGAGAAATGGCTCAGTTTCTTTCTGCCACAGTCAGTGTGTCATAAACTCATGACTCGATATTTTCTGCACAAGAGTTTCCCATTGTGATGTGAGCAGAGCCTGCAGCATTCCCCAACAGACTGGAAAAATAACCCAGAAATGACCTTTATTTATAAGATTAGGCGAGTTGACCATTGTTTTAGGCTGCCTGTGCTCTTAATAAAACATGAGAGGGGATAACTATTGATCGGGGAAGAGAACATCCAAAATTCTGCCAATTATAGGGCCATTTAAATATAATCCATACAGTTTGAGGGCCACATTAAAAACCGTGACATTATCTCTTTAGACTCTTTAACATGTATCATAACTTAATAAAATAAAAAGCACACTTTCTAAAAGCGATTCCAACAGCTCTGATGCTGGACCTGCGATCAAACTGGGCTGTTTTTTTTACATCAACATTTGGCCCAAGCTCCAACGATGCAGGAACTGTTGTCAAACTGGAGTCAGAATATGCCATTCTTAGTATAATCGGAATCCATAAGAAGAAGATTTTGCTGGACCTTTTGAAAACCTGGTGCCCAAATGGGACATTTTTGGGAAAAGTCAAAATTTGACCCAAAGAGGAAATGATGCTTGACCCATCATCAAAGTGTACCATTTTTTTAATTGTTAAATTTAGCCCAAAATGTTACCATGCTGGACCTGCCACCAAACTGAAGCTTGAGAGGGGCCATTTTCAATGATAGTCCAAGTTTTTTCCAAAACCTGATGGTTTCCAGAACTTTCACCAAACTGGGCCATCCGATGATGCTAGTGCTGTCACCAAAATGGAGCCAGACCAAGCCTTTGATTAAAAAAAAATGTTTTTAAACAGTCCAAATTTAGCCTATAACACTGACCTGTTGCCCAAACAATGTCAAAAATGCTTTGTCACCAGACCTGTCCAAACTGGGCAATTTTTTAAAAATGTCTCAAACCATGGGGCCTGCCACGTCCAAGTTTGTTCCAAAATGTGATGGTTTCCAAACCTTTCACCAAACTGGGTCATTCGATGATGCTGGAGCTGTCACCAAAATGGAGCCATATGGATCCTTTTACAATAAAAGAGAAAAAAAAAAAAGATATTTGGCCAAAACCTAATGATGCAAGACTGAACAAAAACTGGCCAGTTTTAAAATGTTCAAATTTGGCTGTAAAAAGTGTTGATGCTCAATCTCTTGCCAAAGGGAAATTGTTTTGAAACAGTCCAAATTTAGCCTAAAGCACTGGCCCGATGGCCAAAAATTGTCAAAAAACCTGTTCAAAACTGGCCAGTTTTGAAAAATGTCAAACTTAGCCCAAAGCCATCCTGGACCTTCCACCGAACTGAAGCAAAAAGGGACGATTTTCAAAGAAAGCCCAAATTTGTTCCACAGTATGATGGTTTCCAGATCTTTCACCAAAATGGGCGATGATGCTGGAGCTGTCACCAAAATGGAGCCAGATCGATCCTTTGATTTAAAAAAAAAACAAAAAAAAAACATATTTGACCAAAAACCTACTGATGTAAGACTGGCCGATAACTGTCCAGTTTTAAAATAGTTCAAATTTAGTCATAACGTGATGATGTTCTTTATCTTGCCAAACTTGAGCCAAAAGGGACATTTTTCTAAAACAGTCCAAACTTAGTGTAAAGCACTGAACTGTTGCCCAAACAATGTAAAAAAAATGCTATGACACCAGAACAGGCCAAACTGGGCCACTTATTAAAATGTCAAATTTAGCCCAAAACCATTCTGGACCTGCCACCAAACTGAAGCCAATTTTCAAAGAAGGTCCAAGAAATGTTCAAATTTGGAACATTTTCAAGAGCCAAAAGGGACAACTGTTTTAAAACAGTCCAAATTAGGCCTAAAGCACTGACTTGTTGCCCAAAACAATGTCAAAAATGCTATGACACCAGATGTTTTGTCAAACTGGGCCATTAAAAAACAAAAATCCTGATTTGGCCAAATTCTGATGGTGCCGGAGCTGTTGTCAAACTGGAGCCTAAATCTGCCATTTTTTTTTCAAATTAAAGTCCAAATATGGCCAGAAAAACACAATGTCGCTCAATGTGCTGCTTAACTGGAGCCAAAATTGGACATTTAAAGAACATAAATAAATTTGGCCTTAAAGGTGATGACGTTGGACCTGCTGCCTCTCTGGTATTTCAGTAAAGATTGTAATGGAAATATTTTAAGATATAATAGTTTAATGGCATTCCCTCTTTTACCCACTTTTTTATGGTTTATTGATAATTCAAATTAACTCACGGGCTGCACTGAGTGAAAAGAAAGAGAAACTTTTTGACACATTTTTCCCATCCCTGTCAGTTTAACTCTGGTCCAGCCACAGCCTTTCACACACAAACTCCTCTCTGTTCGTCTCCATGTTTCTTTTTATCTTCGCCGTTTGAGATCTGAAATCTGAGAGTCTCCACACTCAGCCTGCTCTGAGAATCTGCTGCATCATTTGTCACATTTAGAGTCCAGGACACTCAGCAGAGGTTGGTCGAGCCCCCCTCTGTCCCATAAAATAAAATAAAGTCAAACATGGAGGGCAGCTCATCTGTTGCTGTTTCTAAAATTACCCTGCTGCTTCTGCTCAGACTCAAATATCTTTCTTCAGACTGCCTCGTCATGCTCGCTGCTGTCCTCAAACAGTCCTTCTCTTCAAACTCAGATTTCTCAAACCCTTTCTGTGAATTCAGTGATCCTCTGAAAGAGCTTCTTCTTCGTCACTGATGCAGAGTTTATTGATTGTTCGTCTGTTTCCTCTGAGAGCTAACACAGTCGGGTATTCTCTCCCGCATTATGTGAAGCAGGTATCAGCTTTCACGTTTGGAGCAGCGTTCAGTTTATTCTGGTAACAACTGAAGCATGCTGGGTCCTCACACTTATAACCCACAAGCCACACCATGAGATCAATAACAAAGCTACAACTTAAGCTAATCCCTATCTTAGACATTCGTAGCATTTTGATGTGTGCCTGTGGTTAAGACTATTAAGCTAGAGCGGGGTTACCGTGAGAGTCACATTAATGTTATTCTCAGATTTAGAGGACCAAAGTCTGACAAATAGAAGGATAGGATCAATTAAAACACAATGTCCATGTTCAAAACAACAAGCTAAAGTTGGAAGGCCCTCCACTTGTGATCATATTTACTAGTGTCATGGGCCTTGAGCAATCCCGCTTTAAAAAAATAAAAACAATCCTTTTTAAGGGAAAGTTAATGAGCTGACAATGGAATTAAATCCAAGTTATGTTTATCAATTCTATAAGTTTACTTACCCATCAGAAAATAAGCCATCTTTCACTTCTTTAAACATAGCAAAACTTATTTAATTATTTAAAGCCTTTCAATATATAGCTCTGTATGATGTTACATTACTGTTTACTTTGTATATATGAGTACATATTTTTCATTTTATAAGTATATATATAGTTTAATACTTACTAAATATTATTTTTACTGTCCATGCTGATTTAATTTGTCACTGTTGCTGCTTGCCATTGGGTCCCCACCATTTTTGTTGTCCTTGTTAGCAGCTAGTTATCAACCATTGTTTTAAAAACACAGCAAGGGCTTAAGATTGAAAAGCATCTAACATCAGATGCTACTTACCAGCTCACTCTAAACATTAATATTTTGTGTGTTTATTCACAACAAACCTATTTCAAGCACTTATTGAAAGCTGGTATTAATGATACCAGTTACTCTGGGTGTTGGGAACAGAAAGTGTTAAATACGAGCTCATTTCTGCTTTTTTGGACAAATTCCTGCTTCCATTTCATAAAGACAGATTATAATGGGAACCAGTTAGAGAATAGGACTAATAATAAGCTGTGAGGGCAAAGAGGCAAATGTTGGCCAGAGGAAGGCACTAATGTTTTTAATTAGGCACATGGATTTTACAGAACTGTATCAGTGCTGGAAAGGGTCGCTACTAGCTCTTTCAGGGACCCAGCTTATGATTAATTTTTTTTTTTGTTTTAAGGACAACAAAAATCTCTAAACTAGAAAAGCACTCAGAAAGCACAGACCTCCACCAAGCAGCTCAGCTCAAACATGGAGGTTGTTATCCTGTATGAACACAAACACTAAGTGGAACATCTCTTAATATTTCGATTTTATATGAATTGTTGAATGTTGTCGATGGGATTTCCTAGTATGAGTTCCAGGTGTTTTACGATGTCAATCTGGATCGGATCCAGATGAAATTTACTGTGCTTATAGAGACCTGAGACCTATGGACCCTGTATTGTCCTGTAAAATTGGAAATAAATCTGTTAAGAAATGGCAGAGAAACACTTTAACAAAAATCCTCTCATTGTCAACTTTAAGTTCTTTTGGAAATTTGTGGAATTTTGCATCCAATAGAAAGTATGTATGTGTATCAAAACCAAATTTCAATCATTTTTAAACTTGGTCATTAACAACAATCCCTGAAAATTTCGGAAAAAATCCATCCTGTTGTTTTTACATAATCTTGCGAACAGACAAACTAGCTAGAAAAGCACTTGGAGAGCAAGAATTTTGATTCCTTGACCATGAAAACATACCATTAGCAATTTGATTCATAATGATATCTATTTTAGTTCAGTAGTTATTCACAAAAATCACATTTTTCGTCATTGCGTATCCAGACGGTGATCTGGATCACTGCCAAAATCTAATCATTTGTTCCTTGTCCAAATTTGGAAATTTCCTGAAAATGTCATCAAAATCTGTCCGTAACTTTTGAGTTATGTTGCTAACAGAGAAACAAACAAACAAACACAAAAACTAACAAAGTAACAAACAAAAACAAACAAACAGATGCCACAATAAAATAACCTCCCTGGCGGAGGTAAAAATCTAAGCAAACGAGAAACTCTTACTTTGAAAGTTTCAAACTCTGATAGTCCTGAAAACTGAAGCACTCATACATAAAATCAGGCCTCCACATGACAGCACATCAGTGACCATAATCAGTATGAAGAATTTTTATATATCTCACATGTTGTCCAGAAAAACAGCCTCAGAAGTCTTGATATAGTAAAACTGAAGCAAATATAACTGATTAGAGCGCCTGAGGCACAGCTGAGACCAAATCTGTGAAGAATTAGTTTCCTTATGATGTTTGTATCGTGGTATATGTTGTGTTTTTCTTAGTAACACACAAAAACAAACTCAGTAAACTCACGTTGACATCTACAGTTATTATCTGTTCATATGTCACTGTTGATTAAGATGGGCTTAAGGCTTCTGCCCCCTTCTCCACTTAGTCCCACTCTGCTCTGATTGGTGGCTGGTCAGTTAAGTGCAAGTCGTGCCGTCTGCATTATAACATCAGTGGTTATTGTATTAACTAGCAAAGCACTTGGAGAGTGCAGGACTCTGCCAGCTCCACAGTCCTCACCTATATTGTGATTTTCTCCATAAATATTAGTCCTACCTTTATTTCATGTAAATATTTAGATTCATTGACCATGAAAACATACTATTAGCAATTGGATTCATGATGATATCTATTTTAGTTCAGTAGTTATGCTGCCTTCCAGGCGACCCATAACTCGGAAATTTCCCACTTGAAATGTCTGAGTTTCAACCTGAAAGTGTTCCAGGCAAATTACGACTTTGGTTTGAGCGCAAGGAATTCTGGTATGTAAATAAACCAACATGGCAGGCATTATAAGATTTATGTTTTATTTTCTAACTCATTTGAGTGAAACAGAAACGGGGAAACGGCGCATAAGGTAACAGAAGCATATACTTTACAGCGTTTGTCATTATTAAGATGGTGCCATATTGTTTAGGCAGTGATGTGACGTCACGAGTCATAACTCGGAGTATATCGATCTGGTACGAGTTCACAGGTCGGAAGTTACTAGTTCAACTGCTGTCCCAGTGCACTTTCACGAGGAGGTTCACAGGTGGGAAAAACACGAGTTACTGGTTGCCTGGAAAGCAGCATTATTCACAAAAATCGCATTTCTCGTCATTGCGGTTTTCCTCTGGATCTAGCTCCAAAGTTTTTGAAGATACAACAAATCTGATCGGACCCTCCAGATTCCACGGTATCTTTTCTATATCTTGCTGTTTTCAAGATATAGCAAAGATTTTATTTGTTCTGATCAGAGAATCTGGAATTTTGCCGGGATCCAGATCAGTCTGTGATGTCTTGTATAAACTGGGCCTTCCAGTTGCCAATATTTGCTGTCTTCGTTTTCTGGCAAGATAATTATCCGCCGTCTGGTCCAGCACTTTGGAACTGAAGAAGCTTCTTGGATGAGAAGCGTAACGTCTTACCAAAACAGAACACAGTCCAGTTGCCAAGATAACCACGACCTGTATGAATGAGAATCTACACAGACAGTTGCCAAACCCTTGTTTAGGGGCCAAACAGACTCAGGAGGAAACCCTCAAGTAACAATCATTTTTTTCTAAGACTCGTACTCAAACTGTTTTAGTAACCTTAGGCTGTTGGATGCATTTCCCATTCATTGGTTGCTCTTTTGTGACGGTGACATTTTACCAATCACTCATCAATGATCTATCCACAGTCCAAACGCAGATTGATTTGACCTGGAGGCATATGAAGAGTTTTCTGAGCAGTACATGGTCCCAGATGTGGGCGCAGATAGGGACACGACCAGGAGACAAGAGAGGAAAAGAGAACAGGAAGTGCTGAGATTTCCTCTGGATGTGAGGTGTGTGGGTTTTCCCAACATGCTCGGCTGCTCTCCCTCGCTCCCATTCAGTGTGTCAGGGAGCGTCAGGAAGGCAGAATATGTGACAATGCTTGGAGAAGAGAGTCACGTTTGGATAATTTGATTATCGACTTCTTTTTGAACATCTGGAGTTTTGTTTTTATTGTCCAACAAGGACTTTAGGAGGCTCTTATTTGACTTGTTTTTCAAGGAGTTTCCTTCACTAAGGGCCTGTCCTTGGCATTTCATCATCCAGTCTCCATTTTTCTCCTGGTTATTTTCTACTTTTTGGAAGTTTCATTGCTTGAGCACGTCGCTCAGTCACTGTCAAAGCTCACTTGGCCATGTGACCAAGAGTCCCTTGAGCCCTGGATACCTGGTGAGTGGAATTAGCCTCCGATTCAAAGCTCCCCAAGCATCATCCAGCATCATTGGTGTCAGGACTTTCGGCCATGTTGCGTTGCATTCTCCAGCAAGCCAACAACCTGAGGCACTCCAACCCTCTCGCAAGTGTCAGCTTTAGAGGTAAGAGGAGACTGTGGAGAGATAATCAACCACAGAACGGAGAGTTTAACCCAACAGGTCTGTCCGGGGGGTTGATCCTGCTGGAAGCCTGTAAATTAATCATAAAAATATTTGATCTTTCTATGAAGATGTAAACAGTAATGCTTTATAGTGGTAGAGTTTCAATAAGGACGAAATATCCAGTACTTAAAATTTAGTTCAATAAGCTGGTAACATTAACATACTGGTGAATAACATAATGAAGTACAACCTCGCTCCTCACCACTTCACATATTGCAAAACTTGATGACAGCCAATGCAATGAGAAAAAAATGGTTGTTTTATTTCTAATCATTTGCTATATCCACATGTAGACAGGGTGTTCTGAAAACATGGCTTTAAGGTGCATTTGTTTTTTTCTGTTCACACGAAAACTGTAATTTAAATCACTGGAGAATCCCATCTAGGATTAAAAAAGACTCGGAAAGCACAAACTTCGACTAAGGTAGCTCACATATTGCTGTTACATCTATAGGCAATAGTTTCATGATAAAGTTGTAAATACACAAATGTAATTCTCAGGCAACATCCTTACTGACAAACTGTAACTTCTGTCAATTGTACCATTGGGCAAATGGTGCTGTCATGGATATATTCATATTTTTAGTGTGAATATTGCTAATTCTTAGCACTGTGCATACCTCAACCTCATTTGGAGTTTCATGTGCCCTTAGTTTTTACTTACTGTCCGTCATAAGTAAGTTGATATTGCTTAAAGATCTGCAAGTTGCATCCCGCTTACTTAATTTTCATGGTCTTTCCATTTTTTCATTTTCAGTTACATTTTATTTTACTTTACTTTAGTTAAATTAATTCTCCTATCTATTCTAATATCTTCATATGATATTTCTGATTGCTATACTGTGTATTAGAGCAACTGAAACAACTGAATTTCCCCTTGGGGAATAATAAAGTATTTCTGATTATGATTCTTGTTACCATCATAATTTGATTCATTGACCTTGCAAACCCACACTGAGCATTTAGAATCATGTCCAGTTGAGCGTTGAGCTTTGCTTAACTTCGCTAGCTCTGTGTGGTTTAGCTGCTTCCCTCTTAGGCTTGGACTCCTGTGAAGACCTGGGGCACCTTTGGGGGCAGTGGTTTTTCATCCTTTAGGCATGGAGTCAACATAACTAAGACCAGATGCACATGCTCTATATGGCTTTTGTTAAGTAACCACATTGCTAAAGCAGCAGCAAGCTATGCTAGGCCAATGTTCCCTTGAGTTTAACGTGCTAGCCATGAGTTGCATCTACATTGGTATATTGTTTAAAATCTGTCTCCAATTAGTTAGGGAGCCAGCAGGACCATCACACTCCAGTACATTCTTCTCTCTATTTTAGATATTTAGACCTGCATTGAACACTGCAGAATTGACTGCTAGAATGTCCTGATTTGTCTTCTTAAAATCCGACCTAAGAACTATTTGCCCTAAATGTTGGCTAACACCAGTTAACGTGCACAAGTTAAACGGTAACATTGATTAGACTCCTAACAAGGACATCAGTGCACCTTATGCCCCAGTCACACATTCCCGTTTCTCATGGCGATTGTGCACGATTGTCCTAATCCTGATAAAAAATGCTTTGGTCATGGTGCATGCGCTACTTGGTCTGGATCGCCGCTGTATAGTCGTGGATGAACGGCGGGGAACGTGGAAGGGGAAGTTTTGAACTGTTCAAAACTGTCATGGAGAATCGCCGCTATCAGTGTAGCGGGACGGAAGCCTAATGCAGTCCTAAGGTATTAGCGTGGCATGTACGGAGCTCAGTCGGGCTGATCGTGGCTCAATCCTGAAAGCTTTATGAGGATGACTGACAAGGGTGTATCCGTTTGTGCCCCGACTGTGTCCCGTTCAAGACGGCACAAGCGACGGGGCTCAGTCAGGGCTTACGTGACGCGAACTGAGCTCGGGCGGGGCTGACGTCGTGTCAGCGGGATGGATATTCATGCAATCCTCATGATATCTTTGTATTAACCCAACTGGAGCAGGACGAACGCCCCCAAAGCAATACTGAGAGTGTATTTACGGGGTGTGTCCAGGAGTGAGACAGTCATTTCATCCCATATCATAGCGATCACACCAGCCTCCTCAAGCGTGTACAGTCGTGCACAATCGCTAGGAGAAACGGGAATGTGTGACTTCGGCATTATAAACAACATTTACAGAAAATTTATATGTGGATAGTGAGATTTTTTTTTTTTATCCTGAAGAGTGGTTTGAATTGTTTTTGAAAATGGAGGAAGGAATTCTGTTTCCAAAATACCAAAGCTCCACATAGAACATGACCCCTCAGCGCTGGATTTATTTATTTATTGTCTAACCTGAAGAAGTGATGAAAGGTTCAGACTAGCTGAACTTAAGCTCCCAGCCTTTCATACTTCCCCTTGGAGTTTGGCACCCAACAACACAACCAAACATCAGTTTTAGATGCCTGTTAGCCTATTAGCATGTGGTAGCAGTTCATGCTTGCCTCTAGTTTTGCTTTGTTTATCCTCCAGCTGTTTCTCTGACAGCTCACAACATGACATCCACTGACTAGACTGTTTTCTTCAGCTTCCAGTCAGGGCCGATATCAATAGTGAAGCCAATGATGATCGTCTTTACCACTACGGTGGCTAAATGAGCTAACTGGGAGTCACCCCAAGGTGCACATACCACATGGCAGAGGGTGAAGGTGACTTGGCTACCTGCTCTGCTGTTCCATCCGTTTGTTGTTGTTGTTGTACTTGTCACGAGTCGGCGTCCGCCCTCTTAATGAGGTGAGCTCTGCTGTTCACTTCCTGCCTTTGTCTTCACTCTGTTTCCTGGTGCCATCACACTCATGCTGGAACTCTTATTGGAGCAGGAGGCACAAATCAAACCGATTCAAACAGTCTTACAGAACATTTCTGTTTGTCTCAAATTGCTTCTGTGTACATCTTAGTGACGTGAAGAACTGAGCTCACGGGACATCTCCATCTTTATCATTCCTGGAGAATATTAACAGAGGAACTCGGAGCAAACAGAGAAAGAGGGAGAGACCAAGCTGTGCCAGAAGATAGACACCATGTCTGTTTATAGATGTAGCAGAAGAGTTTAGATGCCAGGAAGCTGTACACAGAAAGGCTTTCTGAAAAACACAAGACTTTGTCAGGTATACTCCTGAAAATTTCAGAATTTCAGCTCATGTATGCATATGAATAACCAACCAATTCCATGGTAACAACTCAGTGCATTTAGGCATTTAGATATGGCCGAGACAGCCTTATGAATTTTAATTGTGGAACTAGAAACCACTTGGAGAGCACAAACCTCCACCAAGGTAGCACACATATTGCTGTTACATCTATAAGCAGTCGTTCCATAGTAAAGTTACCATCATAATATTATTTATGACCCCGAAACCCCACACTTAGCACTCTGAATCATGCTGATATCATTATATGGTTGACAGTTATTGAACAAAAACAACTGTATGATAATGGCAGTTATCTAACCTGACACGCCAGATGGCCAGTTCCATATATCCACCATGAAAATATTTCACTAATCCATCTGGGAAAGAGCTAATCAAAAATGTTTTCAGGGGCCAAAACTCTTAAAACAACTGTAGCTTGTGATTGGAGGATCATTCCGCTCGTCACGCTTATCACAGACCAATCCATATCAAGCAACGCTGCTACATATGACTTAGCATACACATTAGCTATACATAGCGCTTAACAACTGACAACAGTTTGCCGGCTAACAGCTGACAACAGTTAGCTGTTAGCTTATACTACCTTAGACTATCATCTTACATTAAATTACACCACACAGATGTATCATTTAACACTTATATGTGGCATGAACCTCATCAAAGACAATCTCTACCAAGTTTTTCTGGTAAAATTCTGAGGAGTATTTCGCCAAGTATCACTGAATAACCACGATGACCACATGCTAACCGTCATGTCTGTGGAGGATTTCCATGTTCTCTCCCAGTTTCCCAGCAGTGATCCCATCATTTCTCATAAGACAAGCTTCAAGTGACATTCTTTCCTCCTCTTTTCAAGAAAAATTTAGCCAATTTCTGATTAAAAAGACCATTTCAGAAGCCGCCGTTGTTTTCAAACATGCAGTAACTTCCTGTTGTTGTCATGTCAGCAGCTTTCGCCTCTCTTACCTGATTGGGACATTAAGCATTTAGCCAAGTGAAGTCATTGGACAGTGAAAGTTGGCAGGATGGAAATGAAGGATTTCAGAATCAGGCAGGTCCATCTACTCTGCAAGGCTAGCGGTTATCTGGATCATCACCAAAACCTAATAATTTCTAAGTTGGGTCATAACCAACATCTCTTGAAAACTTCAGCAAGTCCATCCTGTAGTTTCTGGGTAATCTTGCAAACAAACAGACAGACAAACAAATGCTGCCGAAAAACAAAACCTCCTTGGTTAAGCTAACTAGATATAACATCAATATGTGAGCTACCTTGGTAGACGTTTGCACCCTTTGAGTGCTTTCTTTTTTAATTATAATTTTGACAGTTTTCCATACATTATGAACCCTTCTTCTGTCAGTTAAATTTGATATTTCGATTTTATTTATTTATTCATTTTGAACGTATTAACAACAAAACTATACACAAAAAAGAGAAAATAATAACAAAGCAAATAAGTGATTTATAATCTTCATCATGAGCTACAGTGTACATGCTCAAAAAGGTGTAGGAAGAAGTAAAGCTTACCTGGTCCTACCCCTTAATCTCTGTTACATGTTTGACTTAAAGGAGACATATCATGCTGATGCATGATTTAATACTTACATATTATAGAATACATTTGAAAACAAGACCTTACACCCCCTTAATTTCAAAAAATTAGATATTGTATTTTTTCTGATATCCTAGAACGAGATCTGATGCCTCTGAAAATAGGTCATTGCGAGATGTCCGCGAGATTTCAAACGTGACGACACGAGGTACCTTTCTTTTATTGGAGTAATCTGATAAAATACTTCATCCTCTGTGATGTCTGTTAGCCACAAAACCGTCACCGAGGAATACATCCACCAGCAGGGGTATATAGATCCCTTGCTCACATTCACTCATTACCAGCTCTGGCCTGTAGGGGGACTCAATACACGGTCGCTGCTTTGAGCCTGCCGGAAAATACAGTAGAAGAAGAAAGACAGGCTGGCTCTACCCCCGATAGAACTGACCAATCAGAGCACAAAGGTCTGAAACGTTGCGAGGTAACTTTAGGTCAGCCTTGAGACCGAGTGTTTCAACGAGATCTTGATAATGGCCTAAAATGAGGATTTTGAGAATGCTATTGTGGGACAATGAAGGAACTAAATGACTTGTACTGAGGGCAGAAATGCTTTACAGGCATCCTAGTCTGGCATAGTGAAAAGGAGAAACAAGCATGATATGTCCTCTTTAAATTCCACCAATATACTCCAACAGACTTAGAAAAGAAAATTACAGAGACTTATGCAATATATCTATACATTACCTACCTATTTTCTATACACATAATATATATAACTCTCTACCTATTTAACTTTTTTGTCACTAAACACAATTCTTTGCACTCATACCTTTTTTTCCTTGACCTTTTCTTTTTTTTTTAAATGTATTTTTTGGGCATTTTGTGCCTTTATTGATAGGAGAGAGACAGTGGATAGGCTTGTGAAAGGGGGAGAGAGAGCAGGGGAAGACACTCTGCAAACTGGTCACAGGCGGGATTCAAACCTGGACCGGCAGGAGCATGTACGTGGGGTGCTAACCACTACGCCAAACCAGCACCCCGACATTTTCTTTTTTGACATTTTCCCCTTAAATATATCAACATTTTTCTTAGCATTTTCCAAAAGCAATAGTCCAAAGCTTTTCAAGCCATAGAGATGGTAGTCTACAGATGAACACTACAGATTCTTCAACTTTTATTAGATAAGATAGAAGTAATGCTATGAAAACCACACAACAAACGTAAACTAAAGCTTCATAACTCTCTTCCCCCAGACCCCCACAAACACACCCTTCCTCTAAACATAGCTCCCTCTTACGTATTTACCGGCACTCTGGGTCACAGCTTCTATTCTTGGTTCATGACAGAAACGGTGCCAAGCTGAACCAACCAGGAAGTCAACGCTGTGCCACTTCCTGTCTTGGAGATGCTAGCTCAGATTTCTGCTCCTGGGGTCTCACGCGCATAAACACTAACACACACTCGTGTAAAGAGTCCAGTGGCCTCTTGACCCCCGTGTGGAAGGGTGGGGGTGTTTTTTAAGATTTCTTCCCACAGCGGAGGTGCGCTTGCGTAGGTGTGTGTGTGTATTTGTGTGTGTTTTCATGTTGGGTGATGACTGCGGAGCAAACAGGAAAGAAAACAGGCCGTTCTCTGGGTGTGTGTTAGAAAAGAGAGATTGTACATGTGTGTGTCTGCACAATGAGGGAGTTTGTAGGGTGAAAACAGACAAACAGTGATGGAGCTGACTGTTAGGGGATGGCACAACAGTGTGCATGTTGTGTTTTTGCAAGCGTATGTTTGTTTGTTAGCAAGATTGTGCACAAAGTACTGGACAGATTTTGCTGAAATGTTCAGGAGATGTGGGTAATGGTCCAACTTTGACATGATTCGATTTTCGTTGCGATACGTTTATGTGTCTGGATGCAACAAATTCCCCAAATTAAAAAAAATCCAACAAGTTAAGATTGGCTGGAAATTTAAAATATAATATCTCTGTCTTTTCCTCATGGACTTTCTTCAAAATTTTCAGGATAATATGGGGTCACCCAAAAGCCGGTGGGCTTCTTTGCCAAAAAATAAAGCTGATTGTAAGAAAGAGGTTGAAGATTACTTGTCTGGATCATAATGTGATTACTTTAATTGCCCAGAAAGCAATTTACCTTATTGTCTGACCTTCATTCAGTTGTTTAATTGTTTCAGGAAGGAAATGCATGTTTTTTTAAGGTGGCTTCACAAGTTTTTCAGTGCTTACAAACCAGACAATTTAACTCCAGCAATAGGAACTCGGACTCAAGTCAACCTGAACCGCTAATGAGATGATGTGCAACTCGACTCAGACTTGGGAGGTAAAAACTTGAGACTGTACTCGGACTCAGGAGAAAATGTCTCCAGTCTCGACCTGACTTGAGACAACATGATTCTGAAAATTGCACGCTCTCAGGCTTTATATGAAGAGCCAGACAGGAGATATACACCGCTCTTTCCTTTAGGTTCACTTTATTGATGCTCCATTCACAGTACACTTGTCCGTCACCTATTATTGTCCTGCACAAGAAACAATACTACACACATACATTCCTACCACACACCTGCTTCTGCTACAGTGATGATCAGTGGGCAGGGTGCGCAGGACGCAGGTTTCAATTTGGCAACCACTATGTCTTCTGTGCCTAAAGTTATTTTCTTTGCATATAAAGAATTTCAACCGGTTAGAAAACGATGACACGCCAAGTGCACGACCTGCAACGCTTCGTATAGCAAAAAAGAGGGCATTGACCTGTGGTCCATATGAAGCTATCAAAGCTAACATTAGTAAAGAGGGTGTACGTGTGTTGTATGTGTGGAAAGATAAGTTTCTCTCTTCAAGGTAAAAATCTGAGTGATTTTTGGGTAGACTGGGGAACAATGGTGAGGGACTCGACCCATCATAACCTATGGCTCTACTTGACTTGACTTTACAAAACCTGTGACTCAACTCGACTCGACTCGACTCGACTTGACTTGACTTGCCCACAACAGAAAAAACTTGGGACTTGCTTGAGACCTGGATCAAATGACTGGAGACTTGCTTGGGGCTCGGATAGGAGGGACTTGGGCAATTGTCTGCTACAAACGCAACTTCGTTTGGAAGTACGAAAAATATGGGGGCCATATTGGATGGAGAAAATTGTTTAGGTGAGGTTGAGATAAGGTTGAGGTTTAGAGATTGGGGTTTTAAGATCATCATCAAGGTAGATTTGATCTGGATCTGACCCAGACTGATGTCACAGAAAACACTGAACTTTATGATGGGAAATCCAATTGACAACATTCAATAAATCAAATACAACTGAAATATTAAGTGACGTTCCCAAAACTTCTTGTGTTCATCCAGGATAACAACCTCCATGTATGTGCTGAGTTTGGTCTGGATCCTGGTTCTGTTCTGTATCTGGTGATCTAGAATTGTATCTTTTACAGGGGTTGAGGAATAGCCATGCAGGAACTGACTTTTCTTTTCTAGTCGTAGTTGTTATCTGGTTGCGTTTTCTACTGGACTGTGAGAGACGGGTCTATGCATCTCTGGCATCTCTGGTGCGGGAAGGACCAAACCTGGCAACCCAGATAGACAGGTCAATATATTTCAATAGTCCATTTGAGGGAGAGCCCATAGAAAGTGTTTGGAGAAACATATTTGGCAGGTGATTGGCTGATTTATCATTCATATAATTATGAACCAATCAGATCATTTGGGAGGTAGTCATGTAAAACAAACTTGTCTTATATCAGAAGTAAAAATATTGTTCCTGTAAAGAAGTTTGTAGTCTTGATGATTGTTTTTATTTAATAAAAAAATGCAGCTAAAATTTCTGCACAAATACCTTCAAAAACTCTAAGGACAATTTTTTTGTTTTAAATCACCTACCTTTTTTGCCTCTGTCTGTTTTGCCCTTGTTGATTTGGTGCACAGCAATATTATACTCAGCTATTCCATGTGTGCACTCTAAAACTTTTTGTGCACACATGACCACATTGTATCTTGATGTAATGTTAGGGCTCTCACTTTAGTGCATTAATTAGATTAATTAATTACACCGCAAATTGATGCATTAAAAAAATGTATCGCGATTAATCATAGCACACAAACATTTTGATATTGGCCAGCTGGAGGACCCGTACATGGCAGTGGCACGTCACTTCACACATGCGTCTCTAGTCAAACCAAACAAAGCCCAGGTGACAACAGGAATGGCATATTTAAGACATAGTCTTATTTTATTTTTGAATTTATTTATCTATATTTGTACTACATTCTTTAATAATGCATCAGGCCTAATTGTTTTGCTGGATGTCCTCCACCTTTTTCTTATTTTGAATTTGATTTATGAAACACACTTAAAGTGTCATTTGAGTTGCCTGATTGAGTTTAGAATTTTCTGGAAAAGTTGTCCTGACTTTGGTTTTATTTAGTCACCAATAAAAATGTGGATTTATAAATCTTCAATTCTTAGTGTATTCATTTGATTGGTCCTGCACTACAATTTTATAATATCCTAGAATTCAAATTCTTTATTTGGGTATTTTAAGCAGATATGAGATTAAAATGCGATTAATTAGATTAATTAATTATAAATCCGGTAATTAATTAGATTAATTTTTTTAATCCTCTGACAGCACTATGTAATGTATGTATCATATCTATATGTCATTGTTTGTGCGGTGCTTGCTGCTATTTTGAGGTGGGTTTTTTTGTTTGCCTGTCTTTTGTGTCTCATTTTTGCTTTGTTTTAACAGTTCTTGTTTGCATTGTAAAAATATGAAAAACTTAATAGAAATAAAAGAAATGCAGTCAAGATCTGATAAAGCTGCTTCTGAGGCTGTTAGCATCTATGCTAATCCCTTCATGAGCAGTCATTTCCTGCTGTCATCTCGCGCTTAGCTCCACCTCTTCCTGCTCTAAAAGATGCTGATTGGGCTGTCTCACTTTGGGCCGCTCGCAATTGTTATAGATTGGAGCTTGGCAAGATGGATCTACTTGATGACAGACATTCCATAGGGTGGATCCAGCTGCTGCGCAAGGTTAGGAAGGACTTCGAGTCGCTATGAGGCTACGATAATGAGGTCTATGCTGATTGCCACCCCAAAGATGCCTGATGGGCGCGGGGAAGGGGGGTTACAGGCCGTAGAGCAGACTTTTAAAACAGTCATGGCGTCTGTCTGTGAAAACACATGTAGGTGGAGGCTGTAAAGCTATGACATCATAAAAACCAGGAAGTAAAATCAGAGCATTTTAAAGGGCATTAACTGAGAGTTTAGTAAAAGCTGTCATGTTCTCCTGCTTCTCAAGCTCCTTTTAACAACATTAGAGCAAAGAAAATAGTTTTTAAGGACATTGGACATTCAAACTTACCCTATTTAAGTTTTCTGGTGGACCTATTTCAAACTTTATCCATGAAGGTATTCCCTGGAAGGAGAGAGTAATCTCAAACAGCACAATAGTCATTGTCTATGCTTCCTCTCATCTGGAAAGAACATTCAGCCCTCTGTCCTTGTCTGTTCCTCTTTCTTACTAAAATAAAATAAAAATCCTGATATCTGACCCCGCTGGATGAATCACACCATTCCTGTTTGAGTGTATTCTGGGACCGGAGCTCTTCAGTGGTCAGTGATGAATCTTGGAGGTTTTGTGGCCGGTCTTACGCCCTGTTAAAGCTCCCAGCAGACAGGAAATCAGAGCCCTGACCTCAATGTTTAGGAAACCACAAAATGATAACACACACACACAACCACATTTCAATCAGGAAAGACAAGAGAATCAGTCAGATTGTGTTACATAGATGTGGTGGTCATTAACTTGAGGTCTACAGGGAGATGTGTGATTAATGGGGTCTGTCCTAAGAGTCCTAGATCTATCTCCTGGATGGGTTTCAGAAACTGGAGCTGGAGGCATAGGGCATCATTGAAAGCTGAAGAGATAAGATATCCAATCTTGAAAACTGAGGTTGTTCACGTGATGGCTGAAGATGTCATCCAGATCATGGCTGCCCAATGCTGATCCAAGCGATAACTGTCCTGGTTCAGATCCTCAAAGAGGCTTCTTCAGCTCTAAGGAGGAGGTTCTTCCTCATAGCTGAAGAAGCTTTTTGGACAAAAGGCAGAAATTCTTAAAGAGACTGTGAGGAGTTTCTAAGTAATTACAAAAAAGTCTCACTTTTAGATATATGCCTGATCGAAATACACACTTTAAGGTGAGTTTTATAGCATCAAAATAGGTTATCTATAAATGCTATTCCTTAGCCTTCCGGTTGGGTCGAGCAGGGCTGGACTGGCCGGGATAATCAACTTTGAGAACAAAACAATTCCAACTAGAGCAAATTCATATTATTTTATTATTTATATTACACGTCTTAGAGCACCGGGCTATAAGTAGCGATATATAAAGCCGGCTACAACTACGATAATAAGTTTTTAAAAAAATTGCTTGTTGTCACACATCAAAAACTACCACTACGTAACTAGAAAGAGATACATTACCTCGCTTTGCATCCTGTAAGTTGTTGAAAAGAAAAGTTGTAAAGCAATGCAGAGTTCTGAGGAAAGTCTGAGCTGCTTCACAACAAACAAACACACGCTTTGGATTGCAGACGTCTTTTGGTACATTCCAGTTGTAGTCAGAAGTAGGAATTTTGAGTTCCAAGTAGGAAACTTAACTGGAACATCCCCCGAAGTCAGAATTTCCTCTTGGGAACTCGGTGAAACCTCGCCACCCCCGAGTTGACAATTGAAGATGGATGCCCCCAGTGTGAACAGTTATTTAGCTCCTGTAATAATCAATTTATTTGCACTTCTGACTGGGGTGTGTCGCTCTAGATCAGTTGTATACATAGTATTGTTAGACTTATATTTACAAAAATGTTGCCATAGTGATAATCACATACTTCATGCAACAACGCAGGGCGTGCTCACAACAGCTAACAATAGCCTGGTAGATTGGCATGTTTTTTTTCTGACTTCGACCGGAACGCCGATAAGTCAGAGATGATGTCACTCCCATTTCAGAGGTTACTGGAATGCAGCATTATGACAGTCGCCGCGCGTGCTCATGGGTAGCAGAGTCTTTATTTCACCGGTAATAGATTCTCCTCTATGCACCTTTAAAGAATCTGAACTGTTCAGAGTTGCTAAAGAGTTTACCTGATGACTACAGTAAATGCAGGCTAACACTTCCCATTGACTACCTGTGTTTGAGCTAAGCTAATTAGCAGTTGCAGAGCGATACCTGTCTCTTTTTTGTTACTGCACACTAAGAGTAGTGTCTATCTGTTTGTCATGGACTTGAGATTGAGGCAAGACACACAAAGTAAAAGTTTGCATATCCCTTTAGAAAGAGCAGCAAAGAGATTGGCTAACATCGAGGGAGAGGAGTAGAGCTGTTAAACAGAAGTTTTTTAAGTAATGTGAACCAAAACATTATAGCACTGTCAAAATATTTATTATACGCTGAAATCAAATATCGGTCGGATGTAAGGAAAAAAAAAAAAAAGATTATATCAGCCTGCATCTACAATATCCGATGTAAACTGTCATATACAAGAAGTCCAGTCTAATTTATTTTTTATTAATTTAGTTCAGTTGTAGAATATGCTTATGTTTAATTAAACACAGTGGTTATTTTGCAATTTAAATATAAATGTTTTTGTTTTTATTGGATTTACTGAGGTTACTTTTCATGGTCTTCCAATTTATTTTTGATTTATTTTATTAAATTGTAGCATACTCTTATGTTTAAGGTTAAATTTATTGAACCCATTGGTTAATAACAATGGGTCCTTTTTTCTCATACCTTCTATTGCTGACTACTGTTCTCTGTTTAAGTAATTTCACTTGATCAAGCCTTTTTTTACAGTCCATAATACAAAATAAGTAATAAAAGTCTGTTTGATTCCTGCTGATATCGTGTCACATAGATATCGGAATTGGCCAATACTCAAGGCTGCAATATCGGTAACGTATCGGACGTGAAAAAGTTGTATCGGGACACCCCTACTGTCACATGATTTCATTGTCTTAAACCGACATTTGAAAGTGACTGAATCTTGCATCATTGCTGTTTTCTTTCTTTCTTGTCTTTAGGTTCCAAGAAGAAGACAAAAGTCATCAAGAACAATCCTAACCCTGTTTGGAATGAGGTGAGTCTTGCACACAACCGAAAGCTCAAACTCTGCTATGAAGGGAACATGATGAATTTGAATTAAATACAGGGTAGATTTAAGATCTGCAAATTAATGAATTGGTCTCCCTTGGAAAAGAGATCTGCTGATCTCAATGGGACTAACTTGGTTAAATAAAGGTTAAATAAAAAAATAAAATAAAGTAGGGCCATCAAGCCGCGACCCTTTAAGCATCATTGCCTTTAAAAGGCCCAGACTCCATGCATACCTCAAGGAAACCAATGATACCACAGACATAAAGAGTAGACTTCACATTGACATACTACCTATAGCCATAGGTCCGGTCAGCTGCTGGGCAGAACAAAAAAACGTGAAAATAAGTTTAGTATCCAGGGAGTTATGAGTGATTAACTGTCTGACACTCCATTGCGCCTGCTAAATAGATTATTCTGAATCGAGCGGCTGACCAGACCAAGATGGCGGCCATATTTCTTGCGCCCCACCAGCCAATGCGGCGTCTATTCTTTATTATGTCTATGGATGGTACTACCTATCTTACCACATAGTCACTCGTAAGCCTGCTACCAAACTATGAAGACTACAGGGTCAGACTTTCAAGGGTCTTTAATCGACCAATGACCCCAAAAACTGAGCCAAGCCTCAGGAAGCTTGCCATTGCTAACAGCAAGCTAGCTAACATTAGCACCTAGTTGGACATAATGCTTATCAATGCAAATCATATTGACAGCTGATAGTTGCATCAACCCATTGTTCATTCTTTTTCCTGTCAGGGATTCGAGTGGGATCTGAAGGGGTTTCCTCTGGACTCTGGAGCTGAGCTGCACTGTGTTGTCAAAGACCATGAGAAAATGGGAAGGAACAGGTATTGACAACTATTGGCAATATTCCTCCTTATCCTGACAAGGGCTCAACTGTTTACTGTGGCTATCTGTTTGTCCGTTTGTTAGCAAGATTAGGCAAAAATTACTGGACAGATTTGGCTGAAATTTTCAGGGAGATGTTGGTAATGACCCAGCTAAGAAATGATTAGATTTTGGTGGTGATCCAGATAACTGCAATTAGCAAACTTTCATTGTTGCCTAATACCTGTTAAGGCCTATCAATAATCAATTAACTGCATGATAAATAAAAATGACCTTGATAAGTTTGCCGGACTTGATATATTGACATGTGCATGTGTGTTTGTTTCCCCCCTCTCTCTACCAAACAGGCTGGATGGATGACAAGAGGGTTCACTCTGTGCATCTGTCTCAACACCTGGGCGCATTGGTTCTATAACGGAATGAACGGAGTGAACCCTCCTGTCAGTCATTCAACCTTTGAGCGCTGCAAGTGATTGTAGTAAGAAGTAACAAAGAAGCAAGCGCAGTGAATGGAGGCACAAAATAGATGTTTTCTAAGCTGTAAGCCACGGCCCCAGTGGGGAAATATTTAGGTTTTAAACGTAACGAACAAGGTGTGAGCACATGAACACCGATGAGCCGATATGTTGTATTTGATTGAAAGTATTGCCGCCGAAAAAGGGGAATACAACCGACTTTTGCATGCACACCTCCACAACTGTCTTGTCCAGTTTTCCCAGCTCGGAACAGAAACGGCTTTAGATGCAGCGGAGCCTTTGTCCCAACAGTCAATGCTTACTGAGGCGTTTGGCCGGCAAAGTGAATATAAATAAAACAGAGCAAAATGGTGCGCTCTCGCAGACAGCGTCGAACATTGCAAAAGAAATGCAACCCTCCAATATGGTTGAAAAGCCAGGATTTCTTCAAATGTCTGACCGACAGTACAAATTGCCAGGGAGAAAGCACGTCGCAAACAGCAATTCTTGAACTGTAAAATCCATTTAATTTATGATGTTTGTATATTTTATTTAAAAGCTCTTCGCATCCCAATTACAATGTTAAATATGCTTGAGAAATGAATGTTTATTGCTTTTGATAAAACATTCTCACATTGTTACGCCATATACTATCATTACATTAAAAAATGGTCCCAAAATAATGTTGTCAATAATATCGGTTATCAGCAGTAATTTGAAGGACAGCTATCGTCCAGTAAAATGTGTTATCGTGACAGGCCTAATACCTGTCAAACTAATAATGATATCAACATGATTCCGGGTGCCAGGTTTGGGGTTTCAAGCTTTTTAGTTGATTATAGTGTTCTATTATTTCTTTCCATCTGACTGCTGCATTGCAGAAATGTATGTATGGTCTGGTGGACAGCAAATCTCAATTGCCGCAACGGATAAATAAAGTTCTTTGAATCTTGAGGGCCAGCCTGATCAATCTGGTGTGGTCGACTGGATGAACTCATGGCATGTACCGTGTTTGTTTATTGTATAGAAACTCCTCTTCAGATGATTATTTTGGACCGTTCCGCTTCAATGAGATGTTAAGTATGTTGGAGTTCATTCAGAGGAAAAGGGTCTGCCATGAAAGAATGAGGTCATCCTCTCATTGTGGTGGCTGACTATGCGTTCAGTTGTATTTCCACCCATTCACAGGCTCATACGCTGATTGAATTCTAGGTCCACTCATCTTCTACTTGATCTACATTTAGGATCAGGTGTGAACTCTGGAAAACAACGATCTTTCTTCCTCTAAAAAAGTGTCTCGTCTTCTCAGGTTTCTGGGGGAGAGTCACCTGGCCCTCAGGGATGTTCTCAACTCTCCAAACTTGGCCGCCAGTTTCACAGTCTCCCTCCTGGACACCAAAAGAAACAACACAGGGGTGAGCATGTCTATGCACACAACTCATTTACAGTAAGGGTTTCCAACTGTCCCGTATTTGCCGAGACGTCACATATTTGAGCCAAAAGAGGAGCATCCCAGACGGGAAGTTGTTTGTCCCGGCCGCATGGGTACAGGGAAGATGCATATATTTTTTCTCTCTGTGCGCTATGCATTGTGTGTCTGGCTGCCTGCCTGCATGGCCAACTGTAAACTAAGGGCACTAGGACCGCTCAGTTGACAGGGTAGGCAGGCACAGCTTCAGCCTATGGCTGTAGCGCTTATGTGCTCATGTGAGTGTGACTCAGTCCCAGGCTGTGTCCGAAATGGCATACTAACGTACTACATACTACAAACTCATGTGTATATAGTGTTCGGATCTTTCTTTTACAGCCCTCCGAACAGGCTCATCAGGAAGCACACTGGGTTAACTCGTGTTAGTCATGTATTTATTTTTGTTCAATGATCACAGGTCATAAACCTGAAACAATAAAATGGAAACCAAATTACAATATAAACACTATATCCTTTTGATAAATTGTCCAAAATAATGGAAAAACAGAAGCCTGTATGGTCATTCACAATCATATCAAAGCCAGCTCAGATTTATTACACGGACTACATTACCCAGCATGCTCAGCGGTTAGCGGAGCATGCGCAAAGCGGCTGTTCGCCGTTTATCTCAGTTGTGTGAAAGGCGACACAAACAAAACAAAGCACAGTGTAATGGGCCACCAACCAAACATTTATCACAGACCGCAACACACCAGCCAGCCAGCGTCAAACCCATACGGCTCCCAGCTGTAGCAAAATGCTACAGCGTCCGTGTGGCTAAGCGCCCACAACACGCGACAGAATCTCTGACTTCAATGCCGGCAGTCATGTCAGACACACGCACACACACAATAGAAACTTATGCCCAATTTAAACGGTAAGCAGGCTTCTGTTTAAAAAAATGTGGCTACATACCAACGGGCCGTGTGCTCCTGACGATGGTCAGTACGGAAGTGATAGCCCACCACCTCAAGTAAACTTTCTGATGCAGCTGCATCATGATTACCGCTATGTCGACTCACAGACAAACAGAAAATCTGGGCATTAAATTAAACTCGGAAAACAATAAATTCTAAATTTAACTGATAAAACAAATATTTTAAATCCATTAAGTTCCAGTTATTATTATTTACTTATTTAATTAACTGAAAGTCAGAACATATAGTGTATACTACATACTATAAGTATGATTAGGATGCCAACCGTTCACTCTGTAGTATAGTACTAAGTTTCCCATGATGCATTTCAAACCTCCGACGACAAAAATCAGAAGTACACCAGGCTATCAAATATCTCTGTTCATTCGCCACATTTGAAAGTTCAGAGAGCATTTTAGGTGAGAAAGTCACCACGTAGAATACCAAAATGTGGTCATTTGAGCCATAAAATGCACAGATACAAATTTCATTTCGGCATTTCGGACATTCCGCTATACGCACCATTATGCCTATCGAAGAAACTTCTGGTCGGCTCCAAAACAAGAGAGCCATTTACAAAAGTGTTAAAGAACTAAAAGGAGATAATAAAAGATGTGTTTATTTTGAAAAAGCAAAGTTTGCTAGTGCCGATTTTTAGCTGAATGCCGGTCAGTCTTATATGGCGCAATGCATGATAGGGCTCACAATGCATTATGGGGCGTTTGAGTGTGACTAGCATGCCCACCTCGCACACTTAAAATTTTTTCCGATATAGGATACATCCGGGTATTTCTCGCACACTCAATCTTTTCATACTATCTAATGTGAACACACTACATACTCATTTTGACGTCACACTTAGTGTGAGTAGGACGTTAGTATGCCATTTCGGACACAGCCCCAGTGTGTGTGCGGACGTGCGTGCTGTACTGTGTAGCGAGCGACTAGTGGCGAGGCAGGCAGCTGTTTGTGAGGAAGTGGAAGTATGCCAATGTTTACTACTTGTGTCGTGTGTGTTTTCAGTTTAGATATTGCACCTTGTTTTTTTTGTTCAGAATATTTTACAGTTGTGATTTTGCACTTTTTTAGTTGAAAATAAAAAAAAGAAATGGAGTTAAGTTTCCAAATAAGTAGGCAGCAACCAAAAAATATTTGCACAACTTAGTTGCACTATTAGGCCTAACCCTACATTGTTTACTGCTCTTACATTGTGTTTACATTGTTTTAAAACTGTTAAAATCCAGAAGAAGAGACAGCAATCGCTAAATGTTACTTTGCACATTTTGCAAAAAAAATATACACTTGAATGATAACTGTCACACAAACTGATCAAACTGATCATGAGTTATTCCAATCTTGTTACTGTAAGTGTAATGCAGTAGCCTAATGTGTTTGTATAGTCTGTAATAGGCATAACTGTGCCAAAATGTTGTTATATATGTGTTTTTGACCCCCCAAAACCCCACATTTTTTCAGCCGCCCGCGGGAGGTGTCCCTCATTTCAATCTCTGGGTGTTGGCAAACCTATTTACAGTCTCACCATGTCATGATCCAGTGACAAACTATTAATCATTTACGTACTTCCTGTCTGGACCTGAAAATACACTGTGGCATTCCTTAGTCAGAATAACTCACAAGTAGAAGAATTTTAAGTTTAGGTTTTTATTAGTGAACAAACACAAAGTGGATGATGAGAAATGTAGAGAAATTCAGTGTTTGGTGGGACCACCCTTTGCCTTCAAATCCAAATTGTTCCCTCTGATAGAGGAACACAAACACCTTGGCAGCCCACACCTACGGTCCTCTTCCGATTCATGGCGTCAGATGGAACAATGTTCTCTTTCCCATCCTCGTTTCCTGAACCCAAAACAAGGTTTTCCTTTAGGTGTCAGGGTGGACCTGATGGATGTCTCTCTCTCTTATAAACACACAGACTTGTGGTTATTAAAAACCCCTGTGTTTATGTCACAGTGGATAAATGTGTGTGTTGTTCAGGGTACTTTAAATCTCTCAACAGTCAGACACAAACCTTTGTCCCAACTCAAGTTTAAGGCCATTGAGCAGTTACGTTTATAACTTTGAGTTTTGTTAATGTGCACTGGTTTAAAATAGATTTAATTGCATTTTTAAAGCCTCTTAAATCCTGCTGCGTTAAAAATAGAAGCCACAGAAATAAGCACATTAACTTTTGATAATACCCAGTTTGCTGGCATTTATTTTCTTTTATGGACCTCATCCCTGATTATAAAACATGATCCAGACGCCAAGTGACTACTGTTCTCTCTTAGGAAATCATCCCTGTGTGGCAGAAACCTCTTATCTCCAAAATTGCTAATTTCAGAAAATGAGATTAAAAAAAAACTGTCCTCTGCTGAATGAACAAATACTGTAATGTCCTGATTACCAATATCTTTTGCATTTTAATTCGGTTAAAAGTTTATAAACCTACTCACACAGTGAGGGTGACCGATAGGACAGTTTTGTGAAAAACATGAAAATAAAAAAAAAGGCAATAAGAGGTTTGTGCCCGACAGCAACAAAATATGGTAATTACTTCATTTTTCAGCGACTTTTTTTGTTTTTATTTATTTGTTTAACCTTTATTTCACCAGATTAATCCCTGTGAGATCAGGATCTCATTTACAAGGGTGAACTGACCAAGAAGTCTACACAACGTGTTATAATAAATACAAATTCATGATAAAAGTTTAAGGCAATAAATAGCAAATCAAGACAATAACTATGGCAAGGGATTCACAAAATTTACAGTGGAAATGCTAAAGTTTTAGAGAACAGTAACAATTAAAAAAACACTAGCATTGCTTGTAAGATTCAATAAACATATTTATTATGACTTTTATTATTTTGTGAAGTTAATCTACAACTATTCTGAGCTTAAGCTTACATGAACAACAATTTTATTAACATGAAAAAACATTTCATTGGAGTTCCAAAAGTAAAGGTAATTCCCAAGAAACTTCTGAAGCACACAAGCCAGTTTAGTAGATGTATTCAAATAAACAGGACTAACGTTGCTGTCTCTATCAGAGTAAAATGACGCGCACTGAAGCACGCAGTTGATGACTAGCAACCCTCAGATCCCTAATGCGGCCAACTATTTGATTTCAAATTGCACCATGTATTGCCATCACGTATTTTCGTCTGATTCACAATTACAAAACCACTGGCAAGATGTATTACGATATAAAATATTGAAAAATATTTCCAATTCAGTCTTTAAGAATAATTTTTTAAAGGTAAAATTGAATTTTATCTTGTCGTATGGTTTTGCAAATATCTTTTGTGAAGACTATTAACACTTTTCTGGGGAAAGAAGAGACAAATTAACTGGCATAAAGTCAAAACCCAAGATTTGTACAACTTGCTTGGCCAAGTTTGTTTTGTCATTGGAAACAAATGTCACTGGAATTTTTGGTAAAATAAAGTTGAGATGTATAAATGACTGAAAAGAATATACAATCTTTGGTTGTAAAAGCATCTTTAATTGGTTTTAATTTCAAGTTTAACTCATTATGTGTAGCTTTTTCTGTTTAGTTTTGTACTGGAAAGTATAAATTTAAACTTTTGTTAAAGCCAGATATTCACATTTCTGGTTATTTACATGTATTTTTTGATTCCCTTATTAGTCGTCTCCCTTAATTTGTATCGATTAGCCTTCTCAAATTGAGAATAACATTGATGGGGCCCTCGTGGTAAAAACCGTTTCCCTTGACGTCATACATTTATTTTTGTCTGATTTGCAATTACGAAGCCACTGCCAAGGTGTATTATGATATTAAAACATTAAAATATTTTCACTTCAGTCTTTAAGAATCAGTTTTAAAGGTATATCTTGATATAATATTGTCATATGGCTTTGCAAATATCGTTTGTGAAGACTATTAACACTTTTCTGGGAAAAAAGAGACAAATTAACTGACATAAAAGTCAAAACCCAAATTTTTACAACTAGCTTGGCCAAGTTCACTTTGTAATTGGAAACAAGTGTCAGTCGGAATTTCTGGTAAAATAAAGTTTATATATTAATCAAAGAAAAGGATATACAATCTTTGGTTGTAAAAGCATCTTTAATTTGTTTTAATTTTAAGTTTAACTTATTAGGTTTAACTTTTCTATTTAGTTTTGTACTGGAAAGTATAAATTTAAACTTTTGTTTAAGCCAGATATTCACATTTCTGGTTATTTACATGTATTTTTGATTCCCTTATTAGTCGGCTCTCTTAATTTGTATCGATTAGCCTTCTCAAATTGAGAATAACAATGATGGGGCCCTCGTGGTAAAAAACAGTTTCCCTTGATGTCATACATGTATTTTCATCGGTTTTGCAACTACGAAGCCACTGACAAGATGTATTACAATATAATATATTTTAAAATATTTCCACTTCAGTCTTTAAGAATCAGTTTTTAAAGGTGTAACTTGATAACATTTTGTTGTATGGTTTTGCAAATATTGTTTGTGAAGACAATTAACAATTTTCTGGAGAAAAAAAGAGACAAATTAACTGACATAAACATGTAAAACCCAAGATTTGTACAACTTGCTTTGCCAAGTTCAATTTCTCTTTGGAAACAAGTATCAGTGGGAATTTCTAGTAATGTTAAGCTAATATGAATTAACTGATGAATAGAATACACAAAATTTGGTTGTTAAAGCATTTTTAATTGGTTTTAATTTCAAGTTTAACTAATTAGGTTTAGGTTCTCTGTTTAGTTTTGTACTGGAAAGTATAAATTTAAACTCTGGCTAAAGCTGGATATTCTCATTTCTGGTAATTTACGCGCATTTTTTGATTCCCTTATTAGTCATTTCCCTTTATTTGTATCAATTAGGCTTTTGAAATTGAGAATAACATTGATGATGCCCTTGTGGTAAAAACAGTTTCCCTTGACGTCAAATCTTTTTCCATTCAGGCTGAACATCAAATGCCATCCAGCATGATATCTATTCTTAATAAATATACAGTATCGATTGACTGATGCCATTTTTGTTAATTTACCTCTTCATCCAGGCCACCCTGACCCTTCAGGTTTCCTACATCCCCCCTCCAGGATCGGCTCCGATCTACATCCCTCCACACCAGCCTGAAATGCCGACACATAACAACCCCAGTGTGGAGCTGGACACCGTCACAAGTAAGAGAGACACTCTTGGTTTTGTAAACCTGGTCAAAAATGTCAGGTGTAATATTGACATCTGGGTCTGCCCATCTGTGCAGTGATTTCTCTGGACACTCTGGGTGAGGAGGACACGGAGAGTATGATAATGGTGGAGCCCCCTGAAGACCCGGGTCAGGATGACGGACGCTCCATGGTCATCGTTGGTCCTCAGGGGCCTTCGGACAATGAGTCCCCGGCTGTTCAGATACCCAAACGCTCGCCACCATCATACAACACCCATGGAGGTTTGAGGAAGAGGAGGAGAGGAGGAAGCAGCCAGCCCAAACCCCTGCCCAACAAACCACAAGACTTACAGGTTTGTAACGAGTGTTCAACGATTAGATGTCAACATGAAAACCTTGGATAAGTAGGTTGAGGGGCGGAGGCTAAACATTGAGGATGGAAAGTTGTAGTTAATCCAGAAGCGCTTTTAGACACATGAACATTAATTGCTGTTCATTTAGATTCCTTGACCATGAAAACATACCATTAGCAATTGGATTCATAGTGATATCTATTTTAGTTCAGCAGTTAATCACAAAAATCACATTTTTCGTCATGGCGTTTTTCTTCTGGATCTATCTCCAAAGTTGTTGAAGACACAACAAATCAGATTGAACACTCCAGATTCTACAGTATCAGTAGCTATATTTTGGCATCTGTTGCAAGTCTGTGCCTTTATTTGTCCCCTTGCTATGATGCAAAATTCCAAGGATATCTACATTTTTCTTGTTCTGGATCAGAGAATCTGGAATTTTGCCGGGATCCAGATCAGTCTTTGATATTTTGCAGAACCTAGCGGTATTTTTTTTCCAAGTGCCCTGACTATTTTTGATGGAGTAATATGCACAAATGCCAAAAATAGTCCTATCTCGCAATGTTAAAAAATCCTTAAAAAAATTTCTGGATCCAGACGGTTATCTGGATTGCTCCCAAAATCAAATCATTTGTTCCTTGTCCCAATCTGAAAGTTTCCAAAAACTTTTACTGAAATCCGTCTAGAACTTTTTGAGTTATGTAACAGAGAAACAAACAAACAAACAAACAAACAAACAAACAAACAAACAAACAAACAAAACAAAACAAAACAAACGCCAGCAATATCATAACCTTGTTGGTGGAAGTAAATATAATGAAATCCAATTTTGACCTATATTTAATTGAACACAAGAAAAACACAACATATTTTATATTCAAACTGAAAAACTACATTATTTTGTTGCAAATATTTAGCCATTTTGAAATTGCTGCCTGCAACATGTTCCAAAAAAGCTTAAACAAGGGAATATTCACCATTTAAACAACACTCAACGAGTGTTTGTGAACTGAGGGCAGTAAATGTCGAAGCACTGACTGTAAAATTCTTTCTTATTCTTGTTTAATGTTCGACTGCAGTTACTCCACAGTCCGAGGTCTTCATCGTTACCTCCTCCAGGAGCTTATGTTTTCGGGAGAGTTTGTCTGTCTGTCTGTGAACAAAATAACTCAAAAAGTAATGGATGGATTTTGATGACATTTTCAGGAAATGCTCAGCATGGGAAAAGGAAGAAGTGATTCAATTTTGGCGTTGATCCAGATCACCGTCTGGATCCACCATGACGAAAAATGTGATTTTCGTGAATAACTATTGAACTAAAATAGATATCACTATGAAACCATTGCTAATGGTATGTTTTCAGGGTCAAGGAATCTAAATATTTACATGAAATAAAGGTAGGACTAATATTTATGGTAAAAATCACAATATGGGACAGGACTGTGGTGCTGGCGGAGGTCCGCGCTCTCCGAGTGCTTTTCTAGTTGTATTTAGAACTTCATTGTGAGCACAGTGAATTTATTGTAGGAATTCATTGCAATACTTCCTGTCGAAGAGCTGACTGTCTCTTACAGGTTCATCTTATAATATACCAAAAAAATCCCAGTAATAACACAAGGTATTGCAGTACCAGCCAGGATATTATTACCTTATTGGTTAAGTTCTTAAATGGACAAGTTTAATTTCATTTTGATTGAGTTAAGTGCAATTTTGTTACACTATCAGGGAGTATTACACTATCTGTTAATAATTACATCATAGGGTGCTACAAGCCTAAATGCATTGAGTTGTCGCCTTGTGATTAGTTTAACAGGTGCACCTTTTACTCTGGTATTGAGTCTATTCTTTATAGATAGACATGCTGTCTGTTTGTGCGCACAGCACCACTCTGTGGTGATCTTGCTTTATTACAACAAAAAAGTGGAGACTTATTTAACTTTAAAGATTAAGAAATACACACAATTCAGGAAACTATAAAAGAATTAGGCAGTTTTATTGAAGCAAAAAGATGATTTCTTTTTTTTATTTCAAATTTGGCACCCACAATGGCTATCCAGAAATAAATGGCTGTTACATACGCAGTTGATGATCCCCGACCTGTGTAACTGTGTAATATGAACTGTGTGGTTTAGTTAGCTTTTTTAGTTTAGGTTTGTTCACTCATCCAGGGCTTTATGTTGTTCATTTCCAGGTCCGAGTGCGGATCATTGAGGGCAGACAGTTACCGGGCATCAACATCAAGCCTGTCGTCAAAGTGACAGTTGCCGGACAGACCAAGAGGACCCGCATCCGAAAGGGCAACAACCCGATCTTTGACGAGGTAAAGCAGGAAACCTCAATCCTGATAGCCAGTGAGTCAAATGTCAAACTTCAACTTAACTGTTTACCTCTGTACAGACGTTCTTCATGAACTTCTTTGAGACTCCCTCGGACCTGTTCGATGAACCGATCTTCATCACTGTGAGAAAATCTCAGTTTTATTTAATTCAGTAAAGTTGGATATACCTCCCATGTTGTTTTGGATCTCTTAATCTTGACTTCTTCTTGCTGAATAAATTCTTCTCTCTGACTTCCAGGTGTGTGACTCTCGCTCACTCAGAACTGATGCTGTGATCGGAGAATTCAAGGTAATGTTAAGTCTTTTGGCTCTTTTAACTCACAATGAGACATTTTCATAAAGAAAAAACATAAAATCAAAAACAGAACACATGAAATCTAGTTTTTCTTTTCTACAGTTGGATGTTGGAACTGTCTACAATGAGCACAGTGAGTATATGTTACTCTCCTACCACAGCTTTGTGGTGCTATTGTTTGATATAATGGTCATTTCCAGTGTTTGAACCACCATCTTCCCTGCAGGACACTGCTTTTTGAGGAAATGGCTTCTGCTTTGTGACCCTGATGACCTCTCTGCTGGGGTAAAAGGTTACCTGAAGGTCAGCTTGTTGGTTTTGGCAGCTGGAGACGAGCCCCCGGTGAGTTTAATACATGGTTTGAAACAAACAAAGGAACTTTATCACTTAAACACTTGAATCCCAACATTTGCTGAAGCAGGTGATGTCATTTTAAAAGGTTTTATGTATCACCTCAAACTGTAGAGAGTTTAAATTGATGAAAACTTATACATATATGTTTACTTTTAAGACAGTTTTTAGATTTTAGGTACTTTATACATTAATCATCAACTATATAATGTGATTTCGGGTTTTAGTCTCTTTAATCGGCCTAGGGTGAGTTTTTTGGGGGAATGGGTAAATAACTAAAACAGATAGCTTGCTTGCTTTAGTTTTCATCATTATTAAAGCTTGGGTTGGTAATCTGATTTAGATACGCTTTTTGTAATACTGGTTAAAATGATCTGTATGACCTGATGGCAATCAATTCATAATGTGTTCTTAAAATAGAGCTCAAAATATCCGTTATCTACAGCAGGAACAAAGCTGGGAAAACACCAACCAATTAAATCTTTGTAGCACACAATTTAAACCAATCAAACACCGTCACCATTCTGCCCGCCTCCTGCGCATACAGTTTGCCAACGTGCACTGGTCCTGATTCAGTGCTTGTAGCTGAGCTGAGAGGGACCCAAGTCCGCCGGAGAATGCTTACCTGTGAAGTTTTGGCTTCGAAAATAAGGGAAGCCCGCTACGAGCCGTCCCACAACCCCAACCAAGCTCCAGTATTCCTCACATTTTCAGACAGGTGTACAAGAAATCTATAATATTTTTCTTGGTTTGTTCTGTTGGCTCTAATCTCGCGACAGCTGCCACCCAGGCTGCTGTGGATGGAAGTTCTCGTGAGGCTTTTTCTTCTTCATTTTTTTTTCGGTGGTTGGCATCATTATTATATCATCACACGGGAGATTTATGGGAGACTACTAATACAGGAGGACATCCGGAAAGAGGAGAAAATATGTAAAATACGGTAGTTTCATGGCCAAAGCGGAAGACTTAACAGCTATGTGGAGAATGGCAGAGGAACTACCTATACCCTGATCAACATCGGGCTGTGAGCACTAACTAACTTTCCATGTTTGTTTTTTTACCTTTACTATGATAATGTTTTGGTGTTTTCTTACTCCTGACTGAGACGTGACTTGGTGTAGTGTAAAACATAAACGTTGTGCTGAGGGTTTGGAGTTAAAAGTCTTCTGGTTGTGAAACAGCAGCGCTCATGCATGTGAGCGGGGTCGTCATGTTGGAGGAGGGGTGGGAGGGGCTAGGTGGAGCCCTGAGGAGATGCTACTGTTATTGGGACAGCTCTGATTTTTGCCAGAACAGATCTGTACTTATGCACATTTATTAGTAGGAATTTGCTTTTGTGTATCTCCCAGGCTGACAAACGGGATTGTGTTGAAGATAAAGAGGACATAGAAGGAAACCTGCTGAGACCGGCTGGTCTGTCTCTGAGAGGAGCCACTTTCACTCTGAGGATCTTCAGAGCTGAAGATCTGCCACAAAGTAAGTCCCTAGTATCTATAACGTGTTGGTCTGAGTTGAGATGAAGACTTGTAAGAACTTGTTGGGATCTTGCTGCAGTGGACGATGCCTTCATGGATGGAATGAGGCAGATTCTTGGCTTTGACAGCAACAGGAAGAACCTGGTGGACCCTCTGGTGGAGATCCACTTTGCTGGAAAAACTGTAAGAAACCCTACATTATCAAAAACAACTAATCCTGACAGGAGTGTTATTCCAAATTCAACACGGAGTCCAAACATACAATCATTGCATTTCTTTGTTTAACAGATTTGCACTAGGATTATGGAGAAGAACGCCAATCCACAATGGAACCAGAGTCTCACCATGCCCATTAGGGTAAGAAGAGTGAAGACACAGTACAAGTCGCTAAGCTACCACCTCCACCTAGTGGTTTGGTTCAGTTTGGTTTGGTATCCGGTATTTTGCATTTCCGTCTACCTATTTGACCCAATGGGAGGAATCTAGAACCAAAGTACTCTAAGTAAGGTCACAGTTAGCCATGGAAGGAAGGGAAGATCAAGATAACCATACCATCAATCCACCTGAAGATTATTCCAGCTAACATTGGGCGAGAAGTAGGGTAAACCCAAGAGTGGTGCCAGCCAATCACTGGGCTGACATAGAAATTCACACTCACTCTTGAATGCACAGGGGGAACAACTTTGGTTACCATACAAATCCATTCCAAACTGTACTGAACCACATGGGATGGCATGATGGACATATTCCAGTAGACTTTTCAGAGATGAATGCATTCGTGTCTTCTTCTTTTCAGTTCCCCTCCATGTGTGAGAAGATGAGGATCAGAATTTTAGACTGGTGAATCCATGATTATATACCATTTTCAACCAAGTTGTTTAATCATGATGTTAGAACACTGAGTATTTGAAAAGTTTGTAGAAACTGTTGTATGGTCACAACTTGAAATTTTCCACTAGTATTGCACAAGCGACCTAAAAGCTTTAGATCTGTCTTCTTTATCCTTATTTCAGGGACAGAGCCAGTCACAATGACGTTATCGGCACCACCCATCTCTGCATGTCTAAAATCTCGGCCCCTGGTGGAGAGATAGATGGTAAGTAACAGGCTTAAACTGGTCCAAACTGGACTGGACACAGCCAGTTTGGTTTGGCCAGATTTGAGCTGGCTCTGCCTGAAAGTTTCTTTGTCTCCTCAACTCGTCTTGTCTTGTTAAGTTCAGGCTAAGGTCAAAGGGGGAAAGAGCCTTAAATAATCTTAAGGACATTTAAAGTCAAGGCTGAAGCCATTGTACTGCAAGCCTTGTTAGCGTTTGTGCTTAGGAAATAAGCTGGCACCTCTCCAGACGAACTTCCAGGAATGGTTCGATTGGAACCCCTGTCCACTTTCCGACTGAGTCTGTTCTGGCTGAGCTATTACCCATGGCACAAGATTCTCTTGGTCACTACATTTGCGCTCATACTCAAGACATTAAAAAGATCTAGTGACTCTCAGACCAACGGTGGTCATGGAAGGGAAAAATTCAAGGATGTGAGGAAACCCAAGGTCCAAGAAAGTAGGCACAACAATCCAGGTCATGGCAACAAAAACAGTCCGAAAAACACAAAGGGCCCGTATCTATAGGGCTAGGAAAATCAGAGACCATACCTACAGACATGAGCCCCTTCAAGGCACAGACAGTAACACTCAGAGTGGGTGTTGAGGCATAGTGCATCACTAATCCTAAAGAAGGTGCAAGCAAGGATGCCCAAGTGCAGTCCCTGATGTCTGCAGACCCACAAATCAAATATCCCCCCCCCCAAATTCCCCAAGCCATACCTAGTGGCCCAACATGGACTACCCAAGGCCACTCCCTTAATATCCCCACAATAAGAACCTTTTCATATGCGAAAGTAGTGCCTACCCTCTGTATTATATGGCTGGCATGTTAAAAATGGGTTGATTGTCCAGTCACCTGCCAGATATACTTTTGAAAATTCTGCCCATTCCCAAACATTTTCTGTGTACTGTCTCCCAGATGGCTAAGAGATGTATTGAAATAGATGGGAAAAGGCAATAAAAAAGCTAGAATCATTTTTTTTGGCCTGAGCTTTGCCATATTTCTTTAATGATAAAATGAGGAGACAATCGAAAAGCCAACGCTGTACCAGACTCGAATATGGACCCATTTGGTCACCCATATTGGGGGCAGATTTCACAGCCGTTTAACAGTTTCTCAAGGTTTCTAAGCACCTAGCGGTTGTTCTTGACAAATTGAACTACTTCCCACTGACATTGAACAGCACTTGTGAGGCTTGATTACCTGTAAGCCTTTGTTAATTAATTGAATGTACATTTGAACAATGTAAATAACTTGAAGTGTTTCCTCCCACTTGTTCTCCACTGTTTTCCTATTGTGGTGACATACAATATATCTGTCAATAACAAAGCATGTTTTCTTTGCAGACTTGCATGAGGACTGACTAACTGAACACATGTATTGCTTGGATTATCTATCCTAGGAGTGCCTCACAGCCACCCAATCTTTGCACTGGATCAAGAAAACCTGCATGACTTCTGCTTACATCTTTGTCTTTTTTAGTCATAACGTCAAAGAAAATTTGTTGAAGCTGTGAAAACAAAGATTCCTAAACAGACTCACATTTGTAAGCTAGCTCTTGTTGTGGATAGCTTTGTCCATTTCTCGAAATCCCGGTGAAAGACCTTGTTTCAAGTGATTTACTTGCAAACAAGTCAGATGAGTTTCTAGGCCTCTGTGTTGCTCACAGTAGGTGTAATGGGTGAATCCAAATGCAAACCCAAAGCACTCCTACACTTATAAGGTTTTGACTTGATGGGAAGATTCTGGACATTTGGATTCAACCCTCTTGCTAGTTTGTTGTGTGTTGCCTTTTTGAGGCTTCATTGGTGCTGATATGAGTCTGTCTCTCCCTTTTCTTACTTCAAACATTTTTCTGTAACTCATCCTTCCTTTTTATGCATTCAGATGACTTGACTCCACGGACCGTCCACTCTGGCAGTACGTCCATCATCCTCTTCTCTTTTGTGTTGACACAAATCAGTTACTGATTTAACAGCACTTTCTCCTCTTTCAACCCATAACTGTTTCAGTCTTTCTTAAATTCTGATGAAACTCTTTTAATCATTTTGACAATCTAAATTTCAATCAGCTTTTCATTAACTTCATCATTTCAATAACTGCACATTGTGCCTCATTTTAATTGTTTAATTCATGTGATTCCAGTTGATGACAGTCTTGGTTTCCTGCCGACGTTTGGTCCATGTTTCGTCAACCTGTACGGCAGCCCAAGGGAGTTCACTGCTTTCAATGATCCACATGAGTCTCTAAACCTTGGAAAAGTAATTCAATATCAATCTTTACTTTTAGATACAGACGCAACCAAATCCAAGTTGGTGCAAGCAAGATAAGTGGAGTTTGATTGATTCCTTTTCTCTGTCAGGGGGAAGGTGTGGCTTACCGAGGTCGAGTTTTAATGGAACTAACAACAAAATTAGCGGACAAACCAGAGCAAAAAACTGAGGAAATACATCCAGATGACCTACTTGTGGTTGAGGTAAGAGGAAATGAAAAAGTATGTGTCATAAACACTTGGCAAAGACATTTGTCTTGTCCTCACATCCATCTACTTCGCCCAACAGAAGTTTCTCAGGAAGAGGAAGTTCTCTCTCTTCGTGGCCTTCTATTCCGCCACACTTCTCCAGGACATCGATGATGCAGTCCAGTTTGAGGTCAGCATCGGCAACTATGGCAACAAGTTTGACTATACTTGCCTCCCTTTGGCGTCTACCACCCAGTTCAGCAGGGCTGTGTTCGACGGTAAGGTTAAGGGACAGGTTATATTTAGCTTTCAGGCACTCTAAAAAATATTAAGACACCTTAAGCTGGATGCTTGGTGTCAATTTAAAGGGACTGTGAGGAGTTTCTAAGTAATTACAAAAAAGTCTTATTTTTAGATATATGCCTGATCGAAATACACACTTTAAGATGAGTTTTATAGCATCTAAATAGGTTATCTATAAATGCTATTCCTTAGCTTCGCGGTCGGGTCGGACAGGGCTGGACTGGCCTGGATACTCAACTTCGGGAACAAGACAATTAAAACTAGAGCAAGTTTATATTATTCAGACACGTCTTAGAGCACCAGGCTGTAAGTAGCGATATACAGCTGGCTACAAAACAACGATACTAAGTTTTCCAAAAATTGCTTGTTGTCACATCAAAAACTACCGCTACGTAACTAGAAAGAGATACATTACCTCGTCACTTTGCATCCTGTAAGTTATTGAAAAAAAGAAGCTGTAAAGCAATGCAGAGTTCTGAGGAAGGTCCGAGCTGCATTCATTAGCATCACAACAAAACACATGCTTTGGCTTGGGTCACGTCTTTTGGTGCAATCCAGTTGTAGTCAGAAGTAGGAATTTTAGAGTTCCGAGTAGGAAACTGCAACTGGTACATCCCCTGAAGTCGGAATTTCCTACTGAGAAGTCGGTGAAACCTCGCCACCCCTGAGTTGACATCGAAGATGGATGCCCCCAATGTGAACAGTTATTTAGCTCCTGTAATAATTTATTTGCACTTCTGACTGGGGTGTGTTGCTCTAGATCAGCTGTATACATCGTATTGTTAGACTTATATTTACAAAAATGCTGCCATAGTGATAATCACTTTCTTCATGGGATATTTGTGAACAACAACGCAGGGCGTGCTAACAACAGCTAACAATGGCCTGGTGGATCAGCATTTTTTTTTTCCAACTTCAACTGGAATGCCGATAAGTTGGAGATGATGTCACTCCCAGTTCCGAGGTTACTGGAACGCAGCACTAAGACAGTCACTGCGCGTGCTCATGGGTAGCAGAGTCTTAATGTCTTCGTAAATAGATTCTCCTCATAGCACCATTAAATACATGTTAAGACATTTGTTCTGATTTTCCTTCCACTGTTTTAAGTTTAGAGCATAGCTGTCAAGTCTCCTGTTTTCGGCGGGACACTACTGTATTTTTATGCCTCTTTCCTTCCATATTAGTGTTTTTCTGTATATCAAAAATAAACACAAAAACATTCCTCTGTCTCTCCAAACTGAACTCTGTCACTAGCCTCGTCGCAATGAGGCAGTAATGCACCAAAATGATGGCTGCCAACTGCCGTAAAAGCGAAGAAGAAGAAGCCTCGCGAGAACTGCCATCTGCAGTAGCCTGGGTGGCAGCTGTTAGAGCCCACAGTGGGAACAAACTAAGAGAAACAAAATGGATAGCTGAGAACGAAAAGACATTCCTGTACACCAGTCTTAAAATGTAAGAGATACTGGAGCTTGGTTGGAATTGTGGGACGGCGTGCAGCGAACACTGGGAAATGTCCCTTATTTCAAATGCCTAACTTGACAGCTATGGTTTAAAGTTCCCAATGAGAGTTCAGAGTTGAAAAGGCTGCAGTGATGCCTGTGGATCTTATTTATTGAAACTTAACTTTTACACTCGTTTTTGACTTTCAGCTAAAAGTGAATGTTCAGGGATTGACTCCATCCAGATTAAAATAACTCAGCCTTTTCTGGAATTGTTCCAAAATCAAAAGTTAAACTTAATTTTTCAGTAATGATGTCTTTATTCACTCCAACTGTCTCTTGTTTTGGTTTCAGGTTGTCACTACTACTACCTCCCTTGGGGAAACGTTAAGCCAGTGGTGGTTCTGTCCTCCGAGTGGGAAGACATCCAACCGAGGATAGAGGCTCTCAACATGCTGCTGGCTGTCATAGACAGATTGGTGAGTGCTGCATGAGTGTGTGTTCTTGTACATCCATCTATATTGGGACTTTAATCTGAGAAAGTGTATGCCCAATGAGGACACCCTCACTTAAAATTGTTTGTTTATTTAGGAAGCAAATCTGCAGCGTGTGAATTTAGAGGTGAAGGCAGGCAGTGACCTGGAGGAGGTGGAGCTCAGGGTAGTGGAGCTGCTGGATCAGATCATCAAAGACTGCAGGTAGGCGCTCAGAGTTGTGCAATTTAACAGATAACTTCTTTAGTCCAAGTACAAACGTCTGCCATGTCATATGTGGACACAAAGGTAAATGAAAATAAGACTTTTCAAAAATTTTCAAGAAGATTTTTCTCTGACATTTTAACGTTTCAAGTCTTTAGATAAAGAGGTAATATTATTGCTGATGATTATTTCTTCCCTTTAGTAACACCAATCAGTATTGTATTTTATATTGTTGGAAAGCCTGATTAGTCGCCTTTACAACATGGTCCAACTTTTAAGTTTATTTTGCCCTTGTGGAATGAGCAAAGCACCTAAATATGAGGGTAGTGGACGCAAAACCAGTGCCAAAATCCTCTGGAACTGGAAGCTGTTGTTTCTGTACACACAACGGCAGTAGTATTTGGTGTCAGCAGCGCTACCATTTCCAAACTTAGGACCGTGTGTTGTAAAATTGAAGTAAAAGACTGCGAAGTGGGCGTCATTTGACTACCAGATCCTCACTCTTCACTGTGGAAGCATGGTTCTTTTTCCAGAAGAAGAGGGGATTTTGGTCCTTTTTTGGATACTACCCACACATTTATAGCCCTTTCCCATTAGCCCTACTCTACTCTACTCAACTCTACCCAGCTCTACTCTACTCGCCTTGTGCTGCTTTTCCATTAGCCCCAGTCGCCTGTCCAATGGGGTGCAGTGTCGCTGTAAACAGCTGAGTGGCACTGTGGTGACGTCATTTTGAGCGCGACACAACAATCTGTGGCTTTTTGTCACAAACCGAGTAAAAAAGGAAAGCAGGAGAAAGCTGCAGGTGGTAAGAAGAAATACCCCTTGAGAAGCACAGGAGAGTTTTGGAAGCTATACAACAGAATGAAGCCGAGAACGAAAGCAATCGAGCTGCAAAGAAAAGATGATGAGGGTAAGCTTATAGTAGCTACCGCTAGCATGCTAGGTCATCACGCTCATGTTTCATCGATGACGACATTGTCTGACCAATCAGTAGCCAGCTGTCGGTGACACCATCTTTTAGTATTGATTCAGCTTGCTTGAAACCAGAGCGGAGTAGGTACTAAAACTAGCTTGTTTTAGGAGGTACCAGGCTAGTGGAAACACGCTGCAAATCGAGTAGGGCCGAGTAGAGTAGGGCCAAGGCGTGCTAGTGGAAAAGGGCCATTAGCTGTATTGCCCTCTACTCAAATGATCCTTTCAAGTTGTACCTTGTTGTAATGGTAACTACTCAGGCTTTACAACCATATGAAAGACAATACCTGTTGATACTTCCAAAGAGGAGGAATAATCCACTGAACTTACGTTTCCAAACCTTTTTGAGGAATACCGATCAATAAGTCATCAATGCATTAGCTTTAATGGAACTTATTTTCTACTTTCAATTATCAAGCACATTGCTTTACTTTTCCATCTTGATCTGCAGTTACATTAGACTCTTTTAATCCCACAAACAGCTCTTTTTTTAATTTCAATCTTGTGCGCATCTTTCCTCAGTGAGGAGCTCCCCTCCCTCGACCAGTGGCCATGTGCGACCCCTCTAGATCGATCTTTGAGGCACATCCGTACTCTCCACCTGCAGCAGATAGTTGCTGGGGCGCTGGCCCTGAAGCACGGACCAGCAACTGATCTTTCAACAGTTCTGGAGCAGGCAGAGGACTGGGCGAGCAGGCTAAGGACTATGGCTGAAGAGGTGAGTAAAGTTATTCACTGCTTCACCAGGAAATTGTTTAACACTGAAAATTCTGATGGTTGGTTTGACTGTTTGTTTGCTTATGATTTGCAGAGTTAAAAGGGCAATTTTGAATTGAAATATCAAAGTTCAATTCAAAAAGTCACTTGAATAATAGTTTTTTCCCTTTAATATCTCCTTTCCCAGCCCCAGAACAGTCTTCCAGACATCGTGATATGGATGCTGCAGGGTGATCGTAGGGTTGCGTACCACCGCATCCCAGCACACACCGTGATCTTCTCCCAGCAGAATTGTGGGAAACACTGCGGACAGCTGCAGACCATCTTCCTCAAGGTACACACACACACAAACAAGTTTAGGTGGTTTGCGGGGACAAAGCTCCAGACTCACGACCTCGGTATAGAGACCTAACTTGTCCTCACATATTTTTACTTGCTATCAGTTTTGTCTCGGCCAAACTCTGGCGTGCATAGAAATGTTTGACGTCTCAACTGATTTTGAAACTATGGGAGGTCCTCACACAAAACAACAAATAACAGATTTATTTATTTATTTTTATTGTGTGTTACATGCAACAAGATAAATATAGCATAGCACATCATACAATGAAAACCAATCTACCCTTAACCACAGCATGTACTCTGGTAGGTCTCTAACAGTGTGACCTGGAAATTTGCAGTATATTATAAGCAAACTTAAAAGTGTAGTGTATAGAAGTTGGCAGCATTTCATCTAACAGAAACAGTGAATATAAGAAGTAATGTCTCTATTTGTATGTAAAATCTGTCGAAATAGTACAATTATCCTCATAAAACTTTGCTTTTCTTTTCATTAAGGTAGAAAAAGCTTTTTATATTTATGTACCACGGGTCTCCCCCATAGCAATCTGCCATGTTGTCTATGGGTGGGTTTTGGGGACAAAAAGAGCGAAAAGCAATTTTTGAGTATGAGTCTACAAAAGTTTGCAAAACCTATAATCATCATTAGGGCTGGGATGATACACTTTTCTCCCAATTCGATTTTTTGCCATTTTTTAGGTGTCAATTCGATTTAAATTGCAATTCTACAATCTTGCCGATTTTTGCAATCTTTAGTTGCTTTTCAAACACAATCAAAAAAGATGAACAATGATGATGCCTACAGACTATATCAGGAAAAATACACATCACATGTAAGTCCGTTTTTAGGATTTATTCAACAATATATTTTAACCAGCTGTTTATACTCTCTCTTTAAAAGCCTGGATTACATTTAAAAGTGGCTTATTGGGGTGCTGGTTTGGTGGATTGGTTGGCAACCAGACACCCCACATACTTGCTTCTGCTGGTCCAGGTTCGAATCCCACCTGTGACCAGTTTGCAGAGTGTCTTCCCCTACTCTATCACCCCCTTTCACAAGCCTATCCACTGTCTCTCTCCTATCAATAAAGGCACAAAATTCCCCCAACAAATACAAAAAAAAGTGGCTTATTGACACAGACTAAAAGTAAGCATTTAAATTGGGAAAAAATATCGATTTTTGAAAAAAAAGTCGACTTAAAAATCGGCAAACAAAAAATCCTGATACTTATGTGAATCATTTTTTTCTCCCACCCCTAATCATCATCTTAACTGACCTATAATATATCAAAATAATAGTTACAAATATGAATGACAAATAGCTCACCTTATAACTGTTGTAAATGATGCCCTGTTCACGATACTTTTTGGTCTTCACCAGCTCTTGTTGCTTAGTGATGTGATGTTTTTTAGAAACGGACAGGCTCATTACAAAATCTGAACACTAGATGTCACTAAATGCCAATTTCTACACAAGGTCTTCCTCTAAAGCTAACCACTAGCTGCATATAGCTTTAATTCCTCCTGCTCATCATCCACAATATTTGTTTGTACCAAAATTGATACTGATTTGACCCTGTGATGTAACCAGCTTGGACAGTCAAGACAGTGATTGGTTGTAGAGAGTATTTGTTGTATTTTTGTGTGGTGTGCTGTTGATAATCTCTTTTGTACACCACACATTGTAGGAATCAACTGTTAAATTCAAGAGTGGTGTCTATCACAGTCTCAATGTGGAAAAGATTCAAAAATCTATAAGCATGTGTCAGACTTAAGGACAAGGTTTTTGTCCTCCTTGTGCAAAGAGGTCCCCGATCAACACGTCTTAATGCTGTGTCCCCATAAGGACACTTTGTCAGCACACAGCGCATACACACACCTGATAAATAACACACATCTTCCACTAAAAACTTTCCTTTTCTCTGCTTCATTTGCTCGGCAGAGCCCACAGAGCAGCGGTGGAGAGGCCAAACTTCCTGGTCAGCTGAGGGTTAAAGTCTGGTTTGGATTGGCCGCTGATGTCAAACATTTCAACCAGTACGCTGAAGGGAAACTGTCCGTGTTTGCCGAGACGGTAAGAAGCAGAGTTGCTTGGTTAGACTATAATCTCACAACTTCTATAGTGATTTTTAATGTTTGTCATGCCTTTACACACAAAATGTTTGATTCAGGTAACAACAAATTCAACATACAAATATTTCTTAATACATTTGCAAATTTAAAGTGTGTGATCTCTCACTAAAAGCCCTCGATTGTGACGAAAAAATATGTTAAACTTGTTTTAAGCTTTTTGTTAGCAAAACATGATTTTTTTCATTCAGCCACTTAACCTTCAAATTGTAAACTTATCTATACAAAATTATGTGTCAAGGTTACATCCTATAAATATGGAAGCCAACATAATTAGAAAATATACAAAGAAATTCATCCAAAAAAAAAGTATTTTTCCTTGTCAGTCTTAGAAGCAGAATGCATATGCAAGAATTGAGCTTTTTGACTCACTGTTGGCCTCTATAGAGTAATTTTCCTGTTGTCAACTCTTCCTCACAGAGATACGGTAGTTACTGACATGCAGAGGGTGGTGAAGCCAGCTGGAAAAGATGTTACAGTAAACTTTATTAACTGATAAGGATAGATTATAATATGTCTTCTCTTGCATTTACTGCAAAACTGTTGGTGTGTAGTCCATGGGAATGTGTATGCAACTGTGACCATTAGTGTTGGGGATGTTACTTTTAAAAAGTAGTGTTTGATCGTTACTCGTTACTTTACTCAGTTACCTTCCATGAAAAGCAACTTTTGCGTTACTTTTACATTGCTTGAACTTGGACAGAACCTCACTGCTGTTCCTAAATCTGAAGGCCTACAAAAGTTCTACTACAGAGAACATAACAGTTATTTCTTTTGTGCTCTTCATTTTCCAAAATGTCACATACCCTGTGGAATGAGAGCTCCTGCCCAGTGTTTCCACATTTTGCTTCTCAAAGAAGCATCCATGTCGATAAAAACAAGCCCAAAATAATCAATCTCCAGCTATTTCCTTCCCTAATGTGATATATTACTTTTTAAAAAGAGAAATCTACATAAAGTGTGTTAATTTTCGTCTACATTACATTTCAGCATCGCAGTGCCAAGTAGCTATTCAAGAAAAGAACGTCACCTATAATAAGCAGACCTGGCAACTTTGGCTCTGGAGCATGCACCATGTGCGTGTGTGTTTGGGGACGTGCACGACAACCAGGAAATGAGGAAGTGGACAAACTGCCTAGCACAGTCGTGTTTTGCTTTATTATTGTTAGCTGGAAGATAATCAGGGGTATTTATACGGATAGACGAGCTCCAAGTAGCAACTTAACGTTTAGAAACAAGCCCAAAAAATGCGACCTGCAGCCATGACTCAGGAGATTTGCGTCCCTTAGAAGCTTATAACGAGCAGACTTGGCAACACTGCTCGTGGCTAATGTGAGCAGCTGAGAAGGCAGCTTCAGTGTCAGAGCTGTCCGTGGGAAAAATAACGTTGCGCCACATTAAAAAAGAAACTATGTTTCAAATTTTCAGTAGTAGTGCGTTACTTTACTTTTTACCCGGCAAAGTAGTTCCGTCACTGTAACTTTGTAACGCATTACACACAACACTGGTGGCTATAATGTTTGCAGTCCGAGGCTAAAAAGCCACTTTAAAGAGGCTAATTCTTTACAAGCTACTTTGGATTAAGTTGGTTTGGAAAACTCTTGATAACATGGTAGCAGATCAAACAAAGCTTGAAATGACCATCGTTCTCTTCTGTCCAACAGCAGCATAATGAGACAGGCCTGTTATTTTGCTGAAGCTCTGACCATCCTGTAAGAGCACTCCGATATTAATCTAGTTCTGTTCGCTCACTCTACACACACCTCTTGTGACTTGCTTCAGAACTTACATAGTACTATACGCAGGCAACCAGACTCTCTGGTGGGGAAAGGGATCTCCAAGTTTTCTGTTTTAAGTCCCTAGAAATCAGATTGACTGTAAAACCACTAACTTAAGCTGGAAAATCGAATTAATCTTCTGGATAGCACCCTTTAGATTAGATTAGCTTGAACTTTATCAATAAAACTTTACATGTGAATAGGCTTTCCAAAGAAGCTACTGCATAATATAATAATGATTAGTCATTTCTATAATTAACTAAAAAATGTTGGAACTTAATTTTGGTCTCTGTTGTTTTGCAGTATGAGAACCAGACCCGTCTTGCCCTGGTGGGCAGCTGGGGGACCAAAGGTCTGACCTATCCAAAGTTCAGTGATGTCACTGGAAGAGTCAACTTGCCCAAAGAGAGTTTCAAACCCTCACCTGGATGGACCTGGGCTGGAGACTGGTTTATAAGCCCTGAGAAGACGTAAGTCTAATATCTGTCTTTCTGTTTATTCTCTTCACATTTAATAACTTACTTTAAGAAAAACTCTGAGAAAAGACTTAGGACTCAAAGAAAAGATTTTGAATAGTACTGTCACAGAGGATGTTTGGGCCCATTTAAGTCCATTTTGACAACAGTAATTCAAATACCTCGGCTACGTCAAAAACTGATTCTCTAGGATTCAAATCCTGACATTAAAAGGAAAAACTTAGGCCTGGTTTACATGTAGACACTCTCACCTGAAATGCAAAGGTTTTTCTTTTGAGTATCCAAACTTGATTGGAATTCAGATGGAGATGCTAGAAATGAATGAAACCACTGTACATGTGCATGCCAGTCCAGTAGATGGCGATGTATGTTTTGCAGAGAAACACGTATGAAGAAGAACAACTTTTCACAAACAACAATGGCGCACAAAGACGAAAAAGGCGCAGGAGTTGCTTGTCTGGACAAAAAATCTGTCTGGATATTTTTGTCTAGATAACGCTCTGACTCTGGTTTACACGGAGCTGTATGAAGGAGTGTTTAGAAAACTCTCCACCCTGGACCCTGTTTTCAAAAGTTTGCAGATTAATACATTTCAGGTACCTTTCTCATGTAAAATCAGAAGGCCGAAACGCAATGAAAACTCTTCAGATTTGGCCGTATTAGGCCACTTAATATGCAGCAAGGGGCGAAAAGGTAGGGTTTGCCCAGTAGAGGTGGGGTGTGGAGGGTTCTTAGCAAGATTAGAGTCTCATTACTGAAAGAGTTGGGGGTACAGGAACAGGGTCGTCAAAAGATAGTAATGGAGTTGTCAGATGAAGCACTTAGGACCAGTTGGTGAATCTGCATGATGGGGAGTATGGCAGATTGGTGGCCGAGACTAAAGTAAAAAAGGGGAGGTATGGTCTAGCATTTCATTATCTGAAACTTGCATGTACAGACCCTGGGTTTAGCCTTGCAGGGCAGATGGACCTGCCTGATTCTGAAATCCTGCATGTCCGTCGTGCCAGCCTCCATTGACCAACGACTTCACTCAGCTAGATGCTTAATGTCCACATCAGGGAAGAGAGGCAGGAGCTGTGAGAGCTGTGGGAGCAGAAGGAGCAGTGGATATGACGACAACAGGAAGTGACTGCATGTCACTGGGACATGACAGTTAGGCTGTGGTCGTCATGGTTACTCAGTGATATTGGCAAGTCTGCTCTCCTCAGAAGTTTACTAGGAAACCTTGGCAGGTATTGTCTTTGATGAGGTTTATGTAACATATAAGAGTTTAATGATACATCTGTATGGTATAATTTAATGTGAAACAATCGTCTTAAGGAAGTTTAAGCTAACGGCCAACGGCTAACAATGGCAAACAACAATTAATGGCCATTGGCTGTTAGCCATAGTGGCTAACAACAGTAACCTGTTATGTCTAACAGCTGTTAACTCTTGTTAGTCATTAGTTGCTACATGTAGCCGCTTCATATGCTGTCATAAGTAGCAGTGTTGCTTAATATGGAATGATCTGTGATGAGTGTGATGCGCCGAACGCTCGTCCACTCACAAGCTGTTGTTTTTAAAGGTTCTGCCCCTGGAAACATTTTCGAACGGCTCCTTCCCAGATGGATTTGTAAAATTTTTACAATATGGAACTGTCCATCTGGCGTGTCAGGTTACCAGGGGTCTGCTGAAGCCAATTATGCTGCTTTGGCCCATATAGCCATGTGGTAGTGTAGGTAAGACACAGTTAGTAGTTAGTAATTTGTACAAGCATGGTGGGCAGTGAGAGTTGGCATGAAGCTCTGAGAGTTCCCTGGCCAATCTTTCTGAGGTTAAGACAAAGCAGCTAACACGGCTCTTGCTGCTCAACAGTCTATGTAGTGGAGTTGAAGGGCTGGTAAGAGGCCATGTTGTAGAACAGATTGCATCGGCTTTGCCAACCACCAGGAGCTTGCATATATGGAGCCTGAGTCAATTGAAGGTGGAATTACTGTAGCAACAAAGGTCTTAGATATCTATTGGGATACTAGTGAGTTTAGGGTCTCTCCTTCCTGAAGGCTTATCCTTCCATTAGTGAACCAGTACCTTCTGTTTCTTTCAAATGTCATCAGATAATAGGGCTGTTTTTTATGCTTTTGGTTAATCTTTTTTCTTCAAGTAAGTTGCTCAGTATAAAACATGAATCAGAAAAGGTTCATCTCAAATTAAAGGTACGGACAGGCTAGTCCAATTATTGGATCTTGATTTTTTCACAGTTCTCCACGACTTCTTTATGATTTTTCTCCTCCTTGTGAAACACTTTGCCAACAGGCCACTCTGTCCACCTCAGGGTGACTCCAGTAGATCCATCCTCTTCCAGTCTGTTCTGGAGCTTGAACACAAATGAAAGCAGTTGAAAGGTTTAGTATTAGCTTCTCATTAACATGCCAGTCATTAGCATACTGACTTGGTGTTTAACATAAATTATTTCTACATAATCGTACTACTGAGTGATGGGCAGTAAATTACCAATGGTAGTATTTAACTGTATTTTCCAGTGGAAAGTTTGTGATGGCTTTGTTTTCTGAGTCAAATATCCTCAGTGGTTTAGTCATACTATTGATCAAGTAGTGTGGTAGCCTCCTAACAAGCTACATTTCCATTGGCAAAGAGGGAGAGCAGCGGCAGACTCGAGTGGATATACAGATAGGTATCTTTAGCAGGCTCAAAGTAAATTATATTTATAATCGTGTAGCTGATACAATGTACGTTTGTCAGAGACTGTTCTATTCCAACGACTACTCAAAAGGCAGATGACAAATGAGACTTTCAAACCCTGCTCTTGTAGCCATTTTAAGTCTTGATTGAGTCTGACCCTATGACATTTAAAAATGAGCATTTCTTGGGTCAAGATATTTAGCCTTAACATCTGTCACTCTCTGAAGATGAATGTATGAATAAATGCTTTATTTCAGTTTAAAAACAAAAATAAAAATCATATTTTTACAAACCAAAAAAAAGAAAACAGACAGCAACCGAAAAAGGAATAGGTTGATTTTAGCCTATCCTGAATCATCATAGGATTAACTGAATAATTCACAATTAAACATCAGTACTTATACATTATTCAAAAGCACAATAGCCTGAACTGAAAAATCAAAATCAATCAAATTTCATTGTAACCTCTGATTGAATTTTTGATTTTAAAGTTTTTTTTAAAAACTAACAGAATGAGGTTAGTTTTTTTACTTTGTGAGTTTCAAACATTAGAAACCTACTTAAAATTGTTTAAATTCAGCTAATTTGATATTTTCTTGTCATTTATCAGATCTCATATTCAGTAATAATGGTCTGCCTTTAATAAATGTGTAGGATAAGGATCAGAATATCTTTTTTTGTGATTGTAACAAGAAGAAGGAAATGAAAGTGGCATGCATTCAGTGCCTCATATATACAAATAGTATATTTAAATATGTATTTCTAATATGTATACAAAGAAGTAAAAATTAAGAAATACAATTTACATACAAAAAAAGAATAAATAAACTATATATACACGATTGAAAATGAATAGAGTGAAGTGAACACTTTTTGAATTCCTACCCCTTTTCTCATGGACCATATAAAAATATTTTCTGCTTTAACATCTATGCAAATATACATGCATTATACATTTGTACACAAAAAACGTACAATCCATATAAATATGTTTATATATATTACACAACATGTCATTAAAAATCTGTAGAACATATTATATCCAGATAAATATATTTAAATCTAATATCTACACACTGTATAGTAACTACTAATCTATAAAAAAGCATATAAAATAAAACTACTAAAATGAATAAACAGGCACAAACCATGCTCACACATACTCATACCGTCATTATTTCACTGATCTCTTAATAATAGCATATATTGCATATTTGGTGACAAATTGACTGTATTTGATCAACCATGTCAACTGAGCACCTACATCTCAGACTCAAAACAACACTCCCAACTGAAAGAAGGTTGTGTTTTAATTTAAGGAGGGTAATTTTAGTACAGTGCAGGCTCTTAAACCTGACTAATAAGCAGCCACTTGATGGTTAATATATTTAGCCTCAACAAGACTTTACCGAATGTTCATTTAGGCCTAGCTTTTTCAGGAGGTTAACCTTCACATCCTGGTCATTCAAATCAACAAATGATCTGATCTTCAGCTTTATGACCTGCTTCCGTGTTCCTGTGGCGAGAAAACAAACCTTGATGCAGAGTCAATGCTTCAATTTAAAATTCAGAAATTAGCACTCACTTCATTCAAGTTCTCGCCTTTTTTGACTTATGTATATGTGACTGGACTGAAATGCAAGAACTTGTGGATAAAGCCCCAAATGTGCTGCTATGAGCTTTACTTGAAGAATATCCTGTTAAAGAAGAGAACTTGAACCCAGGCAGTCTCTGTCATTACATGTTATTATCAACATTAACATTCAGTAAAACTAGTGGACTAGGTCTGCAAACGGGGTAGCTTATACAAGAAGAAATATAAGAAAGAAACTTCTGAATGAAAAATAAAGTAATTAGAAATGAAATAAAATCATATAACAATAAAAAAATAGAAAAATATGCAGTTTATAGTAAGTGGTATATTACATTGACTGTGTACATGTTTGATATTTCACAGTTGGAGATTAGAGATATTAGAAATATACGTAAATACAGTGGTTATCTACAAAAGTACATGTCTGATATTTTACAATTGAAACATCTGAGGTATTGTAAATATAGAGGTTTTGCACCATCCCATCAGATCAATTCACCCTATTCATGCTGCTGTTTCAAGCTGTAATATTTACACTTCTTAGACACTCCCACAAATGAGGGTCAAACCAGAGAGACAGAAATGAGAGATAGAAGAAATGTGCCAAATGAATACAGGGTTTTGGTGCCGTTAAATTGCACCACTTTACTGCCTGTGTAAAATATCGCTAACCTCTGCCGATAGCGTGCTGTAAGCAAATATGCTTTTTTGCATTGGGAGAGAGCTATTTGCACTTCAATTTTGAATGTTCCCATGTTTGAATCCTTGCAAATGATGGTACATTTAGAACGCAGTGTGCTTGGCAGTGCAGTCTGTACACTAATTGTATATTTTGCACGGTCAACCCACGGTCTGTGGATCAGGTTGCATCGGTCAAGTACCTGCAAATCAAGCACAACTCATGGGGATTTGGCTTAATATGTCCTTTATAATACAACCTATCAAGCTAGCTCAAATGTTTTGGTATTCCTGACAAGAATGCAGGATATCAGAGAGAACCCTGTTGAAGAGAATGGCTCTTGGGTTGCACGTTTAACAAAGAACTTGTTAGCCAAAGGAGAATTCGCCACTTACCATGATCTGTCTTATGGCACACAAATGGGTATTGACTTTCACAGGAGAGCGCCCTCCACTTCCCTAAATTCCCCATATCTGCAGCTCCACAGACCACTCTCATGTCGCCCAAAGGGTTTGAGCCTCCATACCAGTTTGTGTATGTAGCCTTGCTCCCATCTGACCAGTAAATGTTCGGCTTTCTGTACAAACCAATCCACTTCCTGTCAGCTGTTGGATCTAAGTTCCCTATCTTCTGGTTTTCTGATTCGCTCCTTATTCTTGCCAGGTTTGTTAAGTTCTTCCTGCAGTACATTTGCGCATCGGACCAAGTCAGGTTTTCATTGACATACACAAAGTCCCGATCCTGGTCTGTACCTGGAGTAGGAGTTGAAAATGTTTTAGGTTCTAAAATCAAACCAGTCTTGATACTTTATCTGATCTTTGAAGACAGATCTTGATGTTTCTTACCGTTGTAGCAGTAAAAGCTTAGAGTGTCAGTGCAGTGGTGGTCAAACCATCTTGGACCGTCCATCACAGTCGTACAGAACTGATTACCGGAATGAAAGTCAGGCTCGTTCTCAAGAATATTTTCCCAAGCTCTAAAATCAGCCCCAGGTCCTGTGTACTGATCCGACCATATCCATTCAATATCACTGTAGACTCCAATCCAGACTAAAGATCCCTGACCAGGAGGTACTGCGGATAGGAAGAGGTCTACTTCTTCACGGTTCTTAATCTTAGCCAGGTCTGTGTACTTCTGTTTGCAGTAGGTCTGAGCCTCAGTCCAGGTCTTGGGATCCACAACATAGTAGTACTGAGGAAGAAGGCCTGAGGAGCCTTTCATACCTGTGGACAGAACATGGACCTCTTAGTGACGGGCCCTCCATCAAGATTTGATGCTGCCCAGTGTGGTTTTGTTAATGATGAGGTATAACGATTTCAGGACTGCCTGTCCTTTAGCTGTGCAACTGATATGTCAGACACACTTCATGGAATCTTTAAAACTTTGCTCAAATGTCCAGTCTTGCTCTAGAATAAGTCATTATATTCTGCAGGTCAAAAGTTAAGGTTCTTTGGGTCCTAAAACCATGCAAACAAGACCTATGTGGAGCTTTACCAACTTGTGGGCCGAGAAATCTTCTTGGTATCCAATCATTCATGATTATTTATGCTGCCTAATAATCTATTCTGAAATAGAGATGTTCTGATACCATATTTTCCCCCTCAATACTGATTCCGATATTTTTACTGTGGGTACCAATCCGACACCAGTATGTCATAAAAAAAATATCATACTACGCCTGCATGATTGTGATATGATTATCATTGTGGTAAGGCCTAGCTCAGGCACTTTGCAAAACAAGACTAAGTACAGCAATGATACAGCATGATTGTACTAGTTAGCTTAGCTCCAAGCCTCGCGTCAACCAACTCTGACACTCGTGTGTCTGTTGTGCCTTTGTCATGTAATCAATTCCTCCAAGTCCCTGCAGGTTACAGCACAGCGCTGCTGTTTCAAGAGCAGCAAGGAAGAAATGTGCCATAGTTAATGGTGCTTAACATGAAATAGATTGGATGGTTTCTGGACTCCAGTACTCGCCGGTACCGATACCAGCATTTTCGGCATTATCAAGAGCCGGAGGCTCCGCTGCACAGCCAGAGCTCTGGCTGCAGAGCCTCCGCTGTCTTCCGCGGAGGCCGTTTCACGGCGCTATGCGAAATAGAGCCTTATTTAGCGGTGTTTTTGTGTGAAAGTAACGCACTGAAAATTCTCTAAATAGAGCTTGAATGCAGACCGCTATCAAACTTTTTCGGTGGGAGTCCATTTATTTGTGTTTTTGGTCAAGTAAAATATGGCCCCGTCTGACTACAGCGGATTCAGCAGACGAGCAGATGCAAAGCCTGAAGAGGGAGTTAGGTCCAAGCGCCCTGGGTTTCTTCTCCACAGAAACACTGCTGTAGAGGTAATTTCTGCCCTAACCCTTGTGATAGGACCCAACTTGTTCAATCCCGGAATATCACTTTAAATATCTCCTCAGACTCAAGGATAACGTTATTAGATTTGAAGGCCAAAAGTCGAGCATATTGGAATTTCATGACTGAAATTCATACAAACGATGACTTTGTAATCGGGACCTCAGTGAAAGCCACACAAGGAGCTTCCCCAGCCTGTGGGGAGAACATGAACTCACTGACTTTTCATCATTATCTTATGCTGACACGTGCTGTTCTAAAACAGATTTACTCAAATGTAACTGAGTTCCTTTCTTGCTGTCAGGTGGTCGGGGATTAGGACACAATTGGAGACCTGACTTTCTTTCATTTACTCCACAGGAAAAACCACGATGATTGTGAATGATTTATGGGGATGGGAAAATGAAACACAAATAGAAGAGCTACCAGCTAAATAACTAATAGCTCTGGTTTGATTTTAATTTCAAACTGTAGAACCTAACCACTGCTGCCATACAGATGACAACTAACTAATGTCAGGAGGTTTATCAACCACACAGTTTTAATAAAACTGTAGTCTCCTGATAGATGTTCGATGAAAAAAATGTATTATAGCTTCCAGCTAAACCGACTTTCCCAAGACATTTTCACCAAGATCATACAAAGTTATTTTAAGTGGACGTTTTACATGGAAAATAACAACCTTAGAAAGACAGAGCACCCTCACTGTCTCTTATGTAGTTCTGTGTTACTCAAGACTGGTCTTGAGACCACATTTTGAAGGTCTTGGTCTTGTCTCAGACTCGAGAGCATTTTAACTTGTCTTGTATCAGTCTCGGACTGGCCGGACTCAGGATTTTCCGTCAAGACCGATCAAGACCAGCACTGATCTGCTGTTCTTTAACTTCATTAACGTGAATAAGGAAGAACTCTTGGTAAAACAACCAAAAGCTTCAATTCATGTGTTATTTCCTCTTGTAATGACTGTATATTATATTAAAAATGGAATAAAAGTCAGTCAATAAATTATTAGACTAAAACTATTCATAATTATTTTGTGCCACCAAATTTTGCTCTTTTAGTTAATTTATTTATTGCATTCTTTTCTTTGCCAATTTTGAAACTGAGCTAATTTTTGAAAACATTTTTTTGCCTCTGTGCTGGCACATAGCCGACGCAGCATATCTCCAAACCATCGTCAAGATGATTTGAATCATATAATTAAAACTTAATTAACAATGACAGTGTAAGCTGGCTTCTTTAACAGTATGCTTTATTTAAAAAATGTGCTTCACTCTGTTGATGGTAATCGGTCTTTTGTTTTACTTTTCTCCATTTTTTAAAATAACATGTTTGATAAATAATTCAGAGCAGTTATTAAAATAAAATAAGATGTAATTATTGACATTGTAAAATTACTGACCTGAGAGGAACATGAGACCCAGCAGGATCATCTCCATCACCTGCCGCTCTGTGGACTGTATGTGACGGTTCAAAGAAACTCTTTTATGCCAGTGACACCGGCAGGCAAATCCAGGGAAATCCAACACCAGCTGCTTTTCTTAGCTGTTGGAACATATTACACTATAGTTAACCCTTTTTAGGGAAATGATCCTCCAGTCAACAAGGGGAACCAGGCATCTTCAGGTTATATTTCAGATTGATTTGTTGATTACAATCTGTGGTTGTATATGGGGACAGCTCTCAAATGGACCAACTGGCTCAGGCTTAGGCATAAAGTTATTTTTACCTTCTTCAAAGCGTAATTTGTCATTCCTAAAGCCTGACCTAACGCACCCTTTGTAACTTATAACCCAACGCTCAAACCAGCTAATCTACGTGTCTTTAATGCTCAATAAAACCTTATGAGTCAGTACTTCCTATATGCAAACGTTTACACCAATTATCCTAAAAATTGTTTTTCATGTGTGGTGCTACTTTTCTTAGTAAGGCCACCAAGTAGTGATGGGAAGTTCAGCTCTTTTTAGAGAGCCGGCTCTTTCGACCCCAGAACGGCTCTTTATCCAGGATCTTTTTTTACCTTAACGTTGTAAATATCAATAGTTTTTTTGTGCAGAAAACCCGTTTGTGTTTTTATATATTTTTTTTTGATGAAAATCATCATAATCCAGAGCCATCTGCTGCTTCACTCTTAATCACTCATAGCATACTAAGCCCAGATTCCACCAAGTGGTCTGGTATGGATCAACACGATTTGGCTCAGGCTGGATCAGTAAAGCCTGATATTATTTGCGTTTCCACAGCCAACCGAACCCTACTTGGTTGGCGGCGTATAAGCCAGATGCCGATAGCATGACGTCATAGCAGCCCAACACAGTGTACCCGGCTATTAAATACAATGAAGAAGAAGAAGAAGCGGCACAGTAAACAAAAGGCAACGGTGGAAGACATCCAGCAATTCTTCTTTTTTGTGATCAGCATGTGGCTTTTTGTTACTAAGCGCAACCAAGCTTTACTTCAGAGAAGGCTGTGTACCGCGAGAGTTATCTTCACGAAGACGAGTGGAGATTTCAACATGGCGGGGTTATGTGTTGTTCTTGCACGGGAAGTGATGTCTCCTTCGACCAATCAATGGGCTGCAGTGTTTCTAGCTCCACCTTCTTGGGTTGGATCAGTATGCTTGGCACCCCAACAGAAGGGTCCCAAAAAGTAGGACAGTACGTTTGGCTCATAAGGGGTTCTGTCCTGGTTTTACGCTATGGAAACGCCACAAAAAGCAAGCCGTACCAAGACGAACCAAACTGAACCCTCTGGTGGAAACGGGGCTCTACACTACTAGCATGACACATCACTGCCACCAAGTGACAAATGACTTTGGCATCAATGAGACTTACAGGTTTAATAAAGAAAATTGATGTAGATGGTGTAGATCACTAGTGTTTATTTTATTGACATTTTGGTCATTGTGCTGGAATAGAAGCTTTTAGTTGGAGGCAGGAAGATGAATCTGAGTACTAAATTTGAACTTTGAGCTCATTTTAACATGATTAACAGCCTCAGCAAACCATTTTCTTCTCAATATGGCAATATTCATCATATTTTTTTATCTCTTGACAGTGGTGTATCCTCTGTTCACATCCTGACTTGTGGTGTCCCTCAGGGCTCCGTCCTGGCCCCCCTGGTGTTTTCTGTTATCTGTTGCTGCTTTGAGGCATTTTATTAAACATTTAAAGATGTTAAAGTTCAAAGATGTCTACGTATGTCATTTAAGCCTGAAAATGTCCCTTGTTACTCATGTTTTGATAAATGTGATGAGCAGTCTAGCTTCTCTTTTTTGCATTTGCTAACTGTGTTGCCTAACCTTAGCCTGGAACATGTTAATGGTTTGGTTCACTCGTCCTTTAAACCTTTAGCTACCGGCTCAACTGTTTGGCAGAGGCCATCATTAAATTCAGGGATATTTGGTGTTTTAAAAACAGAACAAATCAAATCATAGGTTGGTTCCAGTAACACTTTGGGGAACAGAGAAAACCTCAAACAAACCAAAAAACAGATTTTTTTTTCTTGGTGTGTGATTGAAAGGTTTTGAAAGCTGACAGTTGATTTTGTGATGACATAAAGATGCAGAAATATTTGGGACAAAATCAGTTAGAAAAGGCAGAAAGAGTTTGTTAAGTTAAAATTCATATTAAAATAAAGAAAATAGAAGGTTTTTGAGAGGAGTAAAGTTAAAGACACAGTTTGGTATTAGGAGCATAACTGTTAGTGAAAAGTTAATTTGTGTAAATATTATGGTACTTGCTTCAGGATGCTCAGACCCTTTTCTGTTCTGATGTTCTCATGCTAATGTCTAATTTGTGTCAAAGGAAGACTTGATTTAGTCTTCCTCTTACTTTGACTGTCGCCTCATAATTTACATACATTTGACTTGATAAAAATCCTTGACCCAAATCACCCTCAGCATTTATCACAAAAACTCTTGTCAATGTGTGAGAAAAAGATTTATCGATAAAACTGCTGTTGGCTCAAACCTCTGATCTCCGTTTTTGATGATTTCATTTTTTTCTATTATACAGTGCTTTTGGCCACATTCCATGTTGGAAAGTGGGTTTTAAAAACTTCTAACCAAATGAAAGTACAATAAGATAGCTTGTTGTTAAGACAGTACAGTATTCATTCATTAGTGGGACTTATTTTCATTGACTGAAAAGAAACAGTTTTGGAGATAAGAGGTTTGTGCCTGACAACAGCAAAATCCAAGTTTGCAAGACAACTTGAGCACTACAGGTTTGGAAAAAAAAAATCCCAAGAGTAGAAGAGGATCATTTCTATTTTGATTTAAATTAAGACACTTAAAGTCAAAATTATCTTTTTGTAATCAAATTTTTATTAAAGATTTTCAAAAGTCAAAATGAAAAAAGAAAAAACATGCCAAAAGCCATTCAGCAATAACGCTGTCGTGGTACCATAGGACATCACATCAAAAATAAATATGGGAAGGAACAGCCATCCCAGAACAGACATCAAGCAAACAAACAAAAAACAAAAAAACAAAACAAAAAATGCTTATTTACACAAAGACAAAGAGAAGTCATACAACACACTTAAAGTCGAAATTCTTGACAGCCTTTTTTTTCATAATTTTCTTCAAAACATTAAATTTTTTTTTAAATAATAAGTATTATGAGAACAAAAACACAAATAAATAAAACATGCACTTTAAATTCATTGCATACCTTTGGCGTTGCTGTTCATACAGCAAAAGTAGCTGTTTGATATTTGATTTTTAATATTGTCTGTTTTAAACCCTCAGGCTGCTGTTTGACGTGGACGCCGGTCACATGACTTTTACGGAGGAAGTGTTTGAAAACCAGATGAGGCTGCCAGGCGGACAGTGGATCGGCATGCCAGAGGGCTACACTGATGTGGTATGTCACTTTGTTAATATTTTATGTGGTTTCTTTTTTTGTTTTAACAAGATGTGTCTGTAATCATTTGCCACAGAGTATAAAAATTTCACTTTATGATAAAACGTAAATCACACAAATGTATAAACAGAATTGTAAGACTGAGCAAGAAAAGGAGAAAGAAAAGATGAAGAAACATATAAATAACAACTAAAGTGTAAAGTATTGTGGCAGCCTTATTGATCTACTAGAAACCAAACCATAGTAATACAATTTTTCTTTCATATTTCTGGTTCTTTTATCAATCCATTGGGCAGAGAAATGACAAAATAACATTTAATAGTAAGAAGAAAAATAACAAATTCATTAAAGGTGTGTTCACACCGGACGCTACTTGTACTACCTCGGCGATCACTCTCCATGCAAAGTCAATGTACAGCCGCGATGAGGCGCGGCTAACCCTCCCACGATGCGGCAGCCGCTTCTCAGACGACCACATAGCTTGTTGCGCAATGTCAAAGTAAAAAAAATTGATCTTTTCAGGCGATGTTGTGTGTGGCTGTGCGGCAACAGCCAATCAGCGGTATGTGTATGTGTGACGGTGCCCTGGACAGACAGTTATTCATCAGGACTACAGAGGAACAATTTATGTCCGTGTGGAAACATTAGTCAGTGAAGACATTAGTTCCGCCTCGACGGACTTTAGAAAACTCACAGATGATGCTTCTGCATCATCTGCTGCAGTGTTTTGTGTTTGATAAGTGAATGAAAAGGATACAGCTGGAATAATGTCTGCTTATACATCCTATCATATATGATATGATCGCGGTGAAACTTGAGCGGACATGACATCACCGAGCGACGGCCAACAGCAACGGTGACCAATCTGAGGTATTTATGAATGAACGATGATACGTCAGTGGGCGATGCGATTTTGGTAGCTGGGTCGCTTGCGGTGTGAATGTAGCATCATGGTGAGAGGTGAGAAGAGACAAAAAGAGGGAGAAAATATCTAAAGTAGAATAAAATTGAAAAGACATACATAATAGAAAAGCACTCATAGAGCACAGACCTACACCAGCACCACAGTCCTCCCTCATATTGGGATTTTCACCATAAATATTAGTCCTACCTTTATTCCATCTAAATATTTAGATTCCTTGACCATGAAAACATACCATTAGCAATTGGGTTCATACTGATATCTATTTTAGTTAAGTGCTTATTCACGAAAATCGCATTTTTCGTCATGGCAGTTTTCTTATGAAAAAAATCCAAGGATATCAAATTTTTTCTTGTCCTGGATCAGAGAATCCGAAATTTTGCCAGGATCCAGATCAGTCTTTGATATCTTGGAGAACCTGTTGGAAACTTGTCCTGTATTTTTTTTTCAAATGCGCTGACTGTTTTTGGTGAAGTAAAACGCGCAGATGGTGAAAATGGTCCTATCTCGCAATGTTAAAGAATCCTTTAAAAAATTCCAGGATCCAGTCGATGATCCGGGTCACTCCCAAAATCTAATCACTTGTTCCTTGTCCCAATCTGGACATTTCCTGAAAATTTAATCAGAATCTGTCCATAACCTTTGAGTTGTGTTAATAAGGTAATAAGGTAATAAATGAGGAAACCCCCTCGTATGTTGTTTAAGAGGCATTTCTACTTCTTGTTTGCATTCACAAATTGCTTGTTTGTTTGTGTCAGAATGGGGAGAAAGCAGTGCCAAAAGACGAGGTAGAGTGTCCGCCAGGTTGGACTTGGGAGGAGGTGGAGTGGAGTGAAGACCTCAACAGGGCGGTGGATGATCAAGGTACAAAAATACTCAAACACAAACTCACGTCTTCCAAAAACAAGATGTAAATGTCGAAGAAACAACCTGCGTGGTGTGCTCGCTCAGGTTGGGAGTACGGCATCACCATCCCTCCAGACCGCCGCCCCAAGTCATGGGTGCCCGCGGAGAAGATGTACCACACCAACAGGAGGAGACGATGGATTCGGCTGAGACGGAGAGACCAGCAGAAGATGGAGGCTCTCAGAAAGGTAGAAACTCGAGTACTGACACTTTCAAGAGACGCCAAGCCTGATGTCATGAAATATGATCCTATATTTTACTTGTTTTTAAATGACTTTTGCTGTCTAAAGATGTGTAGCTGATATATTTATTCTCAAGCAGAATTTGAAGTCTTAACTTTTCCATAATTTTTGAGAAACACTAAGAGAGCACAGACCTCCACCAAGCAGCTTAGTTCACGAGTAAGGACCACACCGTCAACAGGATGAATTTGACAATTATTTATTGCGTACAGTGGATAACAAGCAACATAGTAGGTAAGTGAAGCGGATAACGGTTTGGGGAAACTTCGTGGGGAATTCACCGTAGCTCCCGGGCACGACAAACTCCTTCTTTAAGGCTCTAAGGAAAGAAAGAAGAAAGAAGTTTTAAATAAGTGGAGGGAGGGAGGGGTGCGTCGAGTGTGCAAAACAAAAGAGGGAAATGGTTGGTTAGAATTTATAGGAGCACAGGAAGAGGCGTGGTTGAGGTGTGGTCCTGCTCCTGAAATTCTGCTTAAGCCTCCACTTATGGCAGAGGCTTTTCCACATCCCCTGTAAAAGATTCTATTCTGGATCAGATCTGGAATAGAACCAGGATCAGGACCAAACTCAGCAAATACATGGAGGTTGTTATCCTGCATAAACACAAGTTTTGGGAACACCACCTAATATTTTGATTTTATATGAATTATTGGGTGTTGTCAGTGAGATTTTACCATTATAAAGTTCAGAGATTTTTCTGACCTCAGTCTGGATCAGATCTTGGTGAAAAAAGTGTCTTCATGATAGAGACATGGACTCCATATTATTCTGTGAAATTGGAAGTGAATACTTATAAATAGCAGAAATATGATTTTTTTTTTTTTAATTTCACTCAATGTTAACCTAAACAATTTTAAAAATTTGGGGGATTTTTTTTTTTTTTTGCATCTAGACAATTATACATATCACCACTTAAATCTAACAATTTCTAAGTTGGACCATTGCCAACATCTCCTGAAAATTTCAGCAAAATCCATCTAGTAGTTTTGCGCAGTCTTGCTAACAAACAGACAAGCAGAAAAACATACGGCGGCAAAAACATAACCTACTTGGTGGAGGTGATGAAATTTTAATGAGAAATTCTTGTCCTTTATATCACGTTTTCTTTTAAACAGATTTTGTTGTTTAAGTTTTACAAAGAATTCTACCTGATATCTTTCTTCTCTCGCAGAATTTGGAGTCTTTTTTCATAATTTTTAGAAAACAACATTTTTTTGATTTGTTAAAAGACGTTTTCCTTGACATGTTATGCTTTTACCAATAACCAGCTACTATTAACATGAATTAATATAAAACAGCCTCATTTGAAGCATTTCTTGGGCATTTAACCTCTTCAGTCCTGAAGTACCCGATTTCAGGAATGCTTGCACGCTCTCCAACAATAACGTAAGAAAAAAGTGAACTATTCATGTCAAAATATTACAGCAGGGACTATACGTTTTTTCTCCTGATTTGTTTATTTACAATTTATTAGGTGCAGATTTTAATTGCGAATCTATGATATTGCCAATTTTTGCAATCTTAGTTTGCAAAAATTGGCAAACTGGTGCTTTTTTAACACCAGAGAAAAAGATGAGCAATGATGGTGCCTACAGACTATATCAGGAAAAATACACAACACATGTGAGTCTGTTTTTAGGATTTATTCAGCAATATAGTTTAACCAGCTGTTTATACTCTCTCTTCAAAAGCCTGGACTGCATTATTAACACAGACTAAAATAATGCATTTAAATTTGGAAAAAATCTATTTTTGAACAAAAAAATACGTTTAAAAATCGTCAAGCAAAAAATCTCAATACTTAAGTGAATCCATTTTTTTCCCACTCCTAAGAAATATAGTCATGCTGCACATCAAATTAAACAGGAAAAAATGCCACATGAGGGGTGTCATCTGGTGAAACCTGGCATCTCACTCGACACATTTTCACCTCGAGATCCAACCTAAAGCAAGCTACACACAAATGAGGCATCTGCGGAAAGCTAAGCTGAGACCTTTCTATAGACACCAAATTTGTTGATTTATGACCGAAACTCTGGAAAACCAGCAGCTAAAGACGATAGACCATCATGCTGGTCCAAAAATGTGTCTTACCCTTCATATTTTAGACAGAAAAGACAGGTATTTAAAAGAAAAAAATTAAAAGAAAAATCTAAATCTGTGGGGCGTCACCTGGTGAATACTTTGCTTCTCACTCGACACTTTTCACCTCAAGCTCCGACCTAAAGCAAGCTACACACACAAACAAGGCATCTGCGGAAAGCTAAGCTCAGACCTCTCCATAGACACCAAATTTATTGATTTATGACCAAAACTCTGGAAAACCAGCAGCCAAAGTAGACCGTCACAGTAGTCCAAAAATGTGTTTCATATTTTAGACAGAAAAAATTGGCTTTTTTTAGTAAAAAATGTCAGAACAACAATCCAATGTAGAAATTAAACAGGAAAAACTCAACCACACGAACATATTGGTAATTATTACATACAACAAAAACAATTAAAGCTGCAAGCAGCATTGGACGGGTCCTCGCTGTCTCGCAGGTCCCTCATGCCCGTTGACCTCCATTTTGAGGGTTTCAGGGGTCAGGGGTGTCAATATGACATTTGTGGGTCTTGGTGAGACGATCATTTTGATTTTGGTTTCATCTCTCTACTACATTCCTAGTGGAAGTTACAGCCATTTTAGTGGTGTTTGACCATAGGTGGCGCTAGAAAGCACATTTTGGCATGTTTTGGGTTATTTTTGTCATTGTTTGAGTTCTTTTACATCATTTGGCATGTGTGTATGTTTTGGTCTGGCTGTGAGCTTGTTTGGGGGGTCAAATCATTGTGCAAAGTGGGGATTATCGAGTGAGCTTTTATTTTCAAGGGCATATTGCCGACTTCCTGTTTGAGATATTTCAGTCATGTCAGTGCGTGATTTGTGGGTCTTGAAGGGCCCTTGCCCTTCGGGCAAGGACTTCCTCTCATTGCGAAGTTGGGATGATCGAGTGAGCTTTTATTTTGAAGTGCATATTGCTGACTTCCTGTTTGTGATAGGTCAGTCCTGTCAGCGCGTGATTTTTCTGTCTTGAAGTGTCCTTGCCCTTCGGGCAAGGACACTTCAAGACAGTTTCATCTCTCTACTACATTCCTAGTGGCCGTGAGGTCCATTTTAGTTTTTCCAGATGGCGCTAGAGAGCACATTTTGGCATGTTTGGGGTTAATTTTTCCATTTTATAAAATTTTTTGCTGATTCTGAGGTGCTTGCCAAATTTGGTGAGTTTTCGAGCATGTTTAGGGGGTCAAATTAAGGTTTATTTGCCCCCCTCGTGAAATAATCCAAAGCAGGAACAATAGAGTCCTTGCCCTTCGGGCGAGGACCTCTCTTGCTCTAGCAAGAGAGGTCCTTCCCCTTGGGCGAGGACCCTAATTAAAACACTGAGAAAAAAAGTTTAAAGAAAAATTAAAATCTGTGGGGCGTCAGCTGGTGAAACCTGGCATCTCACTCGACACATTTTCACCTCTACTGAAAAATTTTTGATTTTTAGATAGAAAAAATAGGCAATTTTTAATAAAAATGTTAGAACAACAATCCAATATAGAAATTGTGTATATTAAGCCATAGGTCAAAATATATATATTTTGTCAAATAACAAAATACATATAAAACATAAAAATTATTATTAACTCTTTAATGTTTTTATGTTTTATATGTATTTTGTTATTTGACAAAATATATATATTTTGACCTATGGCTTAATATTCACTGTTGTTCAACATCCTCGCCTAAACTATATTGTCATAAAACCTCTCTAACTTTGCGCTGCATCACTTTATAACAATAGTCCTTTGCAGAGATGATGTAAACATGTTTTATTATTGATTTTTAGAGTTTTACAGCCACTCCAGCATCATTTCCAACAGATATTCACATTAACAAATGTTTTTTTTTAGGCAAGGATGAAATATTCAAATGATTCTGACTTCTATCTTCATTAACTCTGTCCCAGTAACACATATACTGATAATTCCACTTCTACTGAACATTTATCATTTTCAAGTGTTACTTTTATCATGACACCAAAATACTTCAAATAGACCTTGTAGTTGCAGGGATACACTCTTTTCTTTTTGAGTATGTCATTTTCAAGTAGAAGGCTTAAAAAAGGGGACTGAGGTTGGAGATTAAAAGAACTTCTGTGGATCATCCTTTAAGGGAAGAAGTTAAAGTTTCCTCTTTTAGCCACTAGATGGAGACAAACTCACAAAAATGAGTAACAGAGAAGCTGAGACTCTGAGGTCAAGATGGTCTCTGTATGTTTGTGCTCTTCCAGCAACGTCCTGACGAGACGGAGCGGGAGGGCTGGGAGTACACCTCGCTGTTCGGCTGGAGGTTCCACCTGAAACCGAAGAAGACGGACAGCTTCAGGAGGCGCAGGTGGAGGTGCCGCATGGAGCCGCTGGAGAAGACTGGACCGGCAGCCATCTTTGCTCTGGAGTGTTCTCTGGTAAAGGAAAGAAAATGACACTGTGACACTTTTACAGTTTGTCTAATCATCAATACAAAGGTGATACCAAAGATCGAAGTACTGCTCAAAACTGCATGGCCAAAAGTTTGTGGACGTCTCCACAATCCAATGAGCTGTTGAGTTTCTGACTTTATAACCAGAACTCTGCTGGAAGGCAATGCAGGCTTGAGCCTCACAATCATTCCTGTTATATTTTGATTGTCCTTTTACTTCCACAGAGCAGCATAGAGGACAGAAACGATGACAAGTCCGTCACAACCACGTTCGGAGTCAACAGGCCGACCATTTCTTGCTTCTTTGACCGTAAGAGACAAAAGTGTGATTCTTTTCCCTCTTATCACTACTGTCCACCTCTCTCCTAATTCAACCTTTCTAAAGTAATCATGCCACAATTAGTGTTGTCAGGAGATTAAAAAAACTGACGGATTAATTAATTATGATCTGTAATTAATTAATATAATTAATCCCTTTTTAATCTCACTTTAAAAATTGCTGAAAAAAGCCTCAGCTTGAGGTATTTTCATTTTAATTCATTAAATTATTGTGGCAGATCAAAAGATTGGTCTCCACTCCCCAAAAACTGAAGCACAAGAGGCCCAATGCATAAAAACTCTCCAGCTTTAACGGCCCAATCAGGGGACGACAACAGGAAGTGAGTGCATGTTTGACAACAACAGCGGCGTGTAAAAGTGATCCTCATAGATGCAGAAAGATCTGCAGTTTTATCAGAAATGGACTCGATTTCTCCTTTGAAAGAGGAGAAAAGAACATCACTTCAAGCTATCTTATTGGAAATTATGATTTTCCTCTTCCCTACTGCTGGGACACATAAAAAGACGCAGAATTGCCGCACGAACAATGCCGTAGTCATGGTTACCCTACGATATGAAATTTACTCTCCTCAGAAGTTTACTGGGAGAACTTGGTGGGTTTTGTCTTTGATGAGATTCACGTCACAAGTGGCAGATGACACATCTGTGTGGTTTCATTTAATGGAAGATAAGATGATAGTCTAAGGACTTAAGTACTCATAGTTTAAGCTAACAGCTAACAACAGGGTCGAGCTGCTACGTCATTCTGTGGCTCGATATGATTGGACTGAGAAGAGTGTGACAAGTGGGATGCTCTGGTATTTTCAGGCGTTACCCTCTGAAAAATCTGCAAAAATTAGATTAACTCGATTGCAAAGTATAATTCGTTAATTTGAACTGTAATTAATTAATCGCGATTAACGCGATAAGGTGGCATCCCTACATCCAATCACCAGCTGCTCTGGTATTTTAAGGTTCTGCCCTTTTGAAAATACCAAAACAGAGAAATGAGATTAAAATGAGATTAGCGCGATTAAAAAAACATAGCGCATTATTCACAACTATATTTAATTAATTGTGATTAACGCAATTATTTGGCATCCTTATACAAATCACCAGCAGTCTGGTATTTTGAGGTTCTGCCCTCTGAAAATACCAAAACATAGAATGAGATTAAAAATGAGATTAGCGTGATTAACTAAACATAACACCATAATCACAACTATAATTAATTAATCCGGATTAAAGCGATAATTTGGCATCTCTAGCCACTTTAACAGCTACTTTAAACTGTACATTTGTGTTTCCAGGTGGAACCCGCTACCACCTGCGCTGCTACCTTTACCAGGCCAGAGACCTGCTGCCGATGGACAAGGACAGCTTCTCAGGTAACGTGGAGAGGATGCTTCTGAAAAGTTAGAACAAAACAGCAGAGAAAAGCAGTTAAAACCTCTGGCTGCTGTATGTTCACGGGATGTTAACAAGTGATGGTAAGTTAAAATCCAGCAAAAGGACAAGACGAAGGGTCGGGCTGGCGTATATGGTAGTTCAGTTGGTGGAATGTGTCATCAACCTTGATGGTGGTTGTCTGATCAGTGTGGACTCAATTTTTTTTATTTCACCTACAAGGGATGAACATGGGAGCCAGAGTCCCAGGCCTTTGATATCTAAAATCTAGTGGACCATCCTTGAGTTTGGCCAGGGGTGTCCAAACAATGGCCAGGGGCATCAAGTTTTACGCAATAGCGAAAACTAACCAAATTTCGGAGTTCACGCATGTGCTTGACTGATAAATGACCAAACCCTTGAGCTGTCCTTACTTAAATCATTATCTTCTCTCTTTTAGGGTCTTATTTTTTTAAGAATCTCATGCCCAGTGACCAGAACAGTTATTTTAAGTCATTGAGTTTTTAGTCGACAGTTGTGCAAATTTTGAAGAAAATCCTTCTGATCATACTTTCGATATAAAGTCACGAGTAAGAGATAAACATGAGGCACATTGACTGCTGATCTATTAGCTCCAGAGTTTTATGATCAAAATCATTAAAATAAAGCATTAAAATTGTTTTTTTTTCATAACAATGACAGTCTCTTTGTGTTAGAAATGGTTGTAAAACATGAAAACAGCATTTAATTCTTAAATAACGAAACTCTTTTGCTGATACTCCAGTTGATATATGGTTATCAAGTATGAATGATCTATTGGCTAATATAATATCCGTATCTTCCAATATCAATATTTAACTAACTAGTGTCGTGAATCCCTAATCACATGCTTTAACTATAAATACCTAGAAAGCACTTACCTCCACCGAGACATTTCTGACATTGTTGGAAAATTTTTCGAAAAATAGTCGAAAACTGCCCCATCTCGTGAAGTTTACCCATTATTTGAATAATTCCTGGATTTGCATCTGGTTTCCCATTGACCCCAAAATCTAATCAAATTTTTCTTGTTCTGTTGTCAACACACCCTGTAAATTTCGCCAAAATACGTTACGTTTTATGAGTTACCTCCAAAAATTTGAAAACCACTCTATCTTGCAAGCTTAACAGACAATTCAAAAACTTGTTGAATCCGCATCTGTATTTGGATCATCACCAAAATCTAATCACACCTCTCTTGTGCTGTGACCAACATTCCCTGAAAGTGTTGTTAAAATCAGTGAAGAAGTTTTTGAGTCTTTCTGCTCACGGACTGACGAGCATTAGGAAAAATCGAACCCTCCAAGTCTCGGCAATCAGAGTGGAAATTTGTGCTAATTATGATTTAAACTCCTAAAGTCTTTCAGAGATAGAACACTTACAAGCAAAACATGAACATGATAGCCCTTTACCTTTACCTTTTATCTCCTAAGATTCATTATTAAATCCTTGAATTGAAGAAAATGTTTGTTCAAAATTTGGCGAAAATCCCTCAAAGCATTCTTGAGATTCGTATAAGTGATTGATGAACTTGAGGCCCAGTGACCTTGACCATTGATCCATGATCTCCAAAGTTTAATTATCCAATCTTTTACTTAGAGAGCACATTTGTGCAAAGTTTGACTAACTTTGCTCAACATATTCTTGAGAAACATCATCAAAAAGACTGACGGAGACACGAGGGAGCTCTGAATGATTAAAAACAGTGAAATTATGAATGAGCTTTGGTTATTCTACTTTACCAAGTGAAGTCAAAGACGGAGTAAAAGATGAGGGGAGAGCAGGGTCATGAAAATAAAGGCTGACACAGAAAGAGCAGGAAAAAAAGAAAAGGGGAAGCTGTTTTTCTTTTATTCGAAGAAGGTCATGGAAACTGCAGCTTCTGTGCGCGTTAATCAGAACCCACCGCAGACTCAGATGTGAAAACAGAGACGAGGCTTCAGAAAACAGAGGGATGAAAAGACGGAGGAAGAGAGAGATGATAGATGACAGAGGGAGGCTGGTTAAAGAGATGGTTAGAGAGAGACGCACACATGCACGCAGCGTAATGGATGAATAGAGTTGATGGATGGGCTTCACTTGTGTGTTAATCCAGAGTCTAATGGCGTCTGGTCGGCCATGATTAAAGTCTGAATCAACTTTTAAAGTTTGAGCTCTTTCTTTCTCTCGTCTTCTGCCCTTTTTGGTTTCTCTGGATTTGGCCTCCATAACTTTAATTTGCTTTGTCCTAAAGGGCTAGTTCGGGTGTTTTGAAGTGGGGTTGTGTGGATGTTAAAGAGGAAAAATAATAAAGGAAATAACTAGGAGTGAGAGTAACATTCTCGTTTACTTTCTATGTCCTGTGCTTCGTTGGATCATTTCTGTTTCACAACGTCAAGAAGACAAAAAGACCAAAATGTAAACAGTGAACCGTTATAAAATATAGAAGAGTATGGAAGAGTATAAGGGCCACGTTAGATGGAGAAAATAACTTTGGGAGAGTCGACATTAAGGTCTAAATTTTTAGAGTAAAGTCAAAATTTCAAGAATAAAGTTGGAATGAAGAGAATAAAATGAAATGTAGGGAATAAAGTTGAAAAAATTTCACGATAAAAGTCAAAATGTGGGGAAAAAAGTTGAAATGTCGACAAAAAGTGTACTGTCGAGAAAAAAAGCGGAAATGTCAAGAATAATTCTTTTTCATTTTGAATTTTTTCACAAAATTGTTCTTCAACTTTAATGTCATCATTTCAACTTTATTCTTGAAATTTCAACTTTATTCTCAAAATTTCAACTTTAATGTCGACTTCCGCAAAATTATTTTCTCTATCTAATAAAACCTTACTCTTGAGTATTAGGGCTATGTTAGATAGACTCTTATAAAGGCTCTGCTTCACAGTTTCCACCAACTCAGCGCAATTTCCAAACATTTTGAGCATGAGAGAGAGGGAAAGAGGGAGAAGGAGAAATCGCACAGATTTAATACACGGGTCTCACTGGCATTAAATTGCACCACTTTACTGCCTGTGGCAATTAGTGCTGGTCTTTGTGGATTAGGTGGTATTTGCAGTGAGGCTCATTTGCATTGGAAATTGGCAATTTTGCGCTGAATTTATGAATATTCCCTGATTTACATGCATGCAAATTGGAGTGACAGTGCAGTTTGGGTTCAGTTTACATGCATTTCACCCTTTGCGTATCCTTTGTGGATTACACGTGATTTTTTCTGTAATTTGCACAGGTTTCGTGGTCGCAAAAGCAGTGCAATCCTTTTGAGGATCTGGCCCTTCATTTCAACATAGTCATGGTGCTATACAGATAAAGAATCTGAATATATCTTTTAAAAAAGTGGAGCTCAACTTTTGTGCATTTTCACCCTCTAAGGTGGGCTTTACATGAGGACGAATTTGTAAGGCTTCGGTAAAATAAACTATCAATCTGGTGATACTGACACATGGAGACGCGTATTTGTCCATGACTCCGCATCTTTTTTTGAAAACGGGTCTGCGGGTGGATATCTGGGTATTCGTCTTCATGCCGTAGTTGGTATAAACAGATAAGTCCGAGAAAGACGATGACCTCATAGCACCCCTCCTCCTCCCCGCCCCCCAACCCACGCTGTCACACACTCCAACAACAACAACAATGGCGGCAGCCAGGCTGATTCTGATCTTGTTCCAGCAGCTATAAATATTGCTACGACTTTTATACCAACATTTGCTCACAGAACACCAACAACACCAGCTACGGCAACAACAGCAACAAGTGCTCATGCAGAGATGCAGCATGTTACGCGTGCATGAGCACTTGTTGACGTGGAATCCACCTCGGAGCAGAACCAGACGGGCAACCCGACAGGATTTTGCGTGGATTTTGCGTTGTCATGTAAATGCACAAGCCTATGTACAATACGATGTGCAAACAGCGATACATGTTTTGATGCCGACGCCAAGACAATATGGTGCCGTCCTCGTGTGAGGAGGGCATAAGTAAACCTCAATCATCATACCACCTATGACTTAAATTTCTTGATTGGGTTGTCAAATGCTCTACAAAATAAAACGCTCTTAGCTTCCCTGCCAGAACTTATAAAATCCTTTTCTTCTACACTAACAAAGTTGGTTTGCCCTTTACTACATTTAAAACATCCATTATCCATATTGGAATATGTGCAGATTTATCATTTATGACATTATTTGCATGTAAAAGACAATATATATGTATATTTCTCTGCTGAATATGGACTCAAATAAAGAGTTCATATTCAGCAGAGACAAATGTGATCTTAGTTTATTTCTTTCTGCCTGGATGGAGACATTTCTGGATGTATGTATGTGTATATACAAATATATAGTTATGTATACGTGCATATATGTGTATCTATAAATGAAGAGTTTGTCTTCAGCTTGGAAGTATCTTGACGCTTGCTATGAACTGATACTATCCAAATAAAAATTGATTTTAGTTTAATTAAAACATTCAAATACACCGAAACTATCTGGTGCAACTACCCGCAGAATTTAAGCTAAATTGCTGTGACATTTGTCAATATCATCCACCCCACTAAAAGTTAAAGAGAATTAAACCTACATTTAGCGTCCCCACGTCCCACACACTGACATCACCATCCTGAGAATACCGAGCTTGAGACAGAGAGCTGGGAACGCCGCTCCGTTGAGTTTGTTATTCCAGGTCACAACCACTCTCCTCCGCGCTAACACATGCATAAAAACGCACATGCTCGTACAGTGACACACACCGACACAAAGTGGATAGTTTGTTATTTCAGGCCGAGTAAAGAGTCTCTGTGGAGCCGTTAGCAAAAGAGTAAACAGAAGCTAAGTTGCATTTTCCCACCAGCCCTCAATTAACCTCGGCGCTGACATACAAAATACCACACACACACACACACATACACATACACACACACAATTGTCGTGCACACCACCCATGGTGACCCGTTCAATTACGTCTATTCCCAGCAGCCCATTAGCTCATATAAACAGCAACACAAACAGCCCAGGGGGTTACGTAAGTTTGTGTGCATGCGTGTGTGTATGGCGGTATGTGGGGCCCTCACAGGGGCCACGAAGGTACATAAACACAAAAGAGAAGAAGAGGAGAAGGTGAGGAAAAGGGGGAGGATGGAGGGATGGAGGAGGGGCAAGGAAAGAGAGAGGTGTGTCCCATTAACTTTGGAAATCAAACGTGGAAACATCTCAGTTAATTGCTCTGACTGGAGCTCCGACAGATAAGAGAGAGAATGAAGGTGGATCAGGAGTACTCAGTGTGAGAACTAGAAGGTCTAACAGTCATCAAACAAATATATATGCCAGATTTAAGTCACAATATTACCTTTTTAAGCATTATCTGCTCATTTTTTGTTTATTTATATATATTTATTAGTAATTTTATTTTTATATATTATCTATATTCATTTCATATTTATTTATATTTTTGTTTATATCTATCTTTTTTGATATATATTATTTTATCTTCTTTTTAAACTGCTACTGTAATCCTAGTTTTCTTGAATGTGTTTCACAAAGGGATTAATAAAGTTTGATCTAATCATTCAAATTTTTGCATTAAAATTTTGCAATAAAAATATCACAAAAAAAGAAAATAATACTAAATTGACAAACTTCAAGTATGTATGACTCATCTCTTTAACATAAAAACACAAAAATGACAAAACAGAACATTCTTAAATATGAAAAGCACTTTACAGTGGTCGCAACACATGATATTTTCAAGTTCAGATAAAATTGACCGGCAAAGCATTCCTGCAGCAAAGGCTTTTTTTAAAATTTAGATAAAAATGTATGTTTGTAGAAATACTTAAATATTTGTTATTTGTTTGAGGTCACACCACTCAAATTTGGTATCTACAAACCAGTCAATAACAAAGTTGTTGTTTTCAAAGTTTAAGAGAGGTTCAAACTTTCAAGCTGCTCACTTGGGACCCTGGCAAAATGATGGGTGATGGAACTTCCTGTCTTCAAATGGATTTCAAAATAAAAGGTCCACAGACCTTGGTGTCGGCACTACATGATATTTTTGAGTTCAGTCAAAATTCAATCACACAGCATTTGTCAACCAAACAAAGATGCTAACTTGCAGCAAAATAACACCTTGAAGTGTATGACAAAAAGGCATTTTTTTAAAAATACTTAAATATTTGTTATTTGTTGAGTTCACAGGACATAAAGATACAATTTTACATCTACATGCCAGCCTCTAACAAGGTTGTTGTTTCCAAAGTTTAAGACCCTCAAGCTGCTTCCATGGGTCCCTGGTATAACAGTGGATGTTACAACTACCTGTCTTCAAATGGGTTTCAAAATAAATGTCCAAAGGGATTATTTCTGTGCGCTCACACCACATGATATTTTCAAAATTCAATAGCACAGCATGTGTCAGCCAAATAAAACATGCTAACTTGCAGCAAAATAACACATTTAAATGTATAATAAAAATGCATATTTGTAGTATTACTTTAATATTTGCTTTTTTGGTTTGAGATCATAAAGCTCAAATTTGACATCTACATACCAGCCTTCGATAAAGCTGCTGTTTTCAAAGTTTAAGAGAGCTACAAACCTTAAAGTTACTTACTGGGGCCCCTCGCAAATGGTGGGGGATAAGACTTCCTGACTTCAAATGGATTTCAAAGTAAAAGGTCTGCAGACCTTGGTGGTGGCACCACATAAAGTTGGTCGCACCACATGATATTTTTATGTTCTGTCAAAATTTGATCACACAGCTTTTGTCAAACAAACAAACATGCTAGCTTGAAGCAAAATAAGACCTGGAAATGTATGATAAAATGAATATTTCTCAAAATACTTTAATATTTGTTATTTGTTTGAGTCATATCACATAATGCTAAAATTTGGCATCTTCAAACCAGTCAATAACAAAGTTGTTGTTTCCAAAATGTAAGACAGGTACAAACCCTGAATCTGCTTCCATGGGTCCTTGGCAAAATGGTGGGTGTTGCAACTTCCTGTATTCAAATGATTTTTCAAAATTCAAAAGCACAGCATTAGTAAGTCAAAGATAACGTGCTATCTTGCAACGAATTTAACTCCTCCTAATCCTTTTATGCTCACCCATATTTTTACACTTTTTATCATTACTTTATTTATGTAAGTATCGTTATTATTATTTTATTTACTTATTTAGCTTGGTCTATCCTTTTATATTATGTTATTGTTTTTTTTTGATGTTTCAGATTTAATTTATTTCACATTATCTATTTAATCTATCTTAAGAATACTGTTTTATTCCCTCAGTTTTAGCTTCTATACCTTTTATCACATTTTACTATTTTAGCCCCTCAGTTTCCCAGTGTTTCCTCCTGGGGGCCTGTCACACCGGGAGCTGATTCTGGTCCACTGATCGGGGCGCTGCCTCGTGGATGGCTCCGGCCCTGGTGGCTACAGAGCTCTACACCTTGGTGTGGAGCCTCCTGTCTCCCTGGGCTGGGGTGGTCCCTGTGGTGGCGGACCATGGCTCCTCCCGGTCTGCACGGCCCCCAAAGGCGGCTTTTTCCTCACCTCAGATCTTGGTGCCCAGCCATGTCTCCTCAGCAACAGCCTGTGTATATGTGTGGGTGTGTATATGTGCGCGTATGTCTATGTATGTGTACGAGTGTATATATTTGTGGGGGTGGGAGGTTTGGGGTTTTTATGGTATTTGCCTTTTGTTTTGTTTTTGTTTTGCTTTTGTTCTTATCCTCTGTGAGGCACTTTGTGTTGCTAAACGCATGAAAAGTGCCATATAAATGAAATAAAGTTGAAGTTGAACAAAATAACACCTTGAAATGTATGATAAAATGAATATTTCTCAAAACACTTTAATATTTGTTATTTGTTTGAGTCATATCACATAATGCTAAAATTTGGCATCTACATGCCAGCCAATAACAAGATTGTCATTTTCAAAGCTTATGAGAGGTTCAAACCTTCAAGCTGCTTCCATGGGTCCCTGACAAAATGGTGGATGTTGCAACTTCCTGTCTTCAAATTATTTTCAAAATAAACGGTCCACAGACTTTGATGGTGGCACCACATGACACAACACATCACATAATACTGTATTCTCAAGTTCATCATAATTCAATAGCACAGCATTAGTCAACCAAACAGAACATGCTAGCTTGCAGCAAAATATCATGTGACATTTTGGTGGGTGATGTAACTTCCTGTCTCCAATTGATTTCAAAATAAGAGATCCATAGTGTCATTTCAGCACATGCTATTTCATATAATGTCTTTTACTGGCCAAAATGTATTTGTATATTGTAAAGAAAGTAGAAATACAAGTCTACCTAGATTTTTTTAATTATTTAAATGTGTCTGTGATTTAAAGGAATACAGTCTTCATTTTCAGGTCTGACAAACATCAAAAACACACTTAAAATATCAAATTTGAAATGTCCTGTGTGGGGCTACATACACGATTATAAGACATGTTCATATATATATCATTAATGATTATAATACAAGTCTGTAAAATGTATGCAGGAAAACAAAATTATTATGTACTTCTTACCTTTGAACACTTTTGTAAATTAACATAGCTTTGTGATCGTATGTTTTTTCTTAAGTTACTGATAAAAATGAAAAAGGAAAAACAACCTACACTTTTAGTTTATAAATGACTGAGTTGATTGGAACTGCAAATGTCCAAACTTCTCAATGTGATTGTTTCATCTCCACAGACTCCTACGCCATCGTGTCCTTCCTCCATCAGTCCCAGAAAACGGTGACCATACGCAACAGCCTGAACCCCACCTGGGACCAGACGCTCATCTTCTATGAGGTGGAGATCTTTGGGGATCCTGACGTCACCGTTGAAACCCCACCCAACGTCGTGGTGGAGCTTTACGACTCGGACACATACGTGAGTTAAACTTGAGCATTAAGTTGACATTCTGCCTCAGTAGAAGGTTGACAAAGATGAGCTTAAATGCTTAATCATGTATATTTAAGGGAAAATTGTCTTCTTTTATAATCCTAGGGTGCAGATGAGTTCATGGGCCGCTGCGTGTGCCAGCCCTCCTTCTCATCCTCTCCCAGTCTGGCCTGGTTCCCGATTCGATTAGGGGTCAAGAGCGCCGGCGAGCTGCTGGCCGCCTTCCAGCTCATATGCAGAGAAAAGGTTTGAAGTCAATCCTTTTTTTAACGTTAACAAAACTTTTTACAATGTTTTTGTTTCAAATTCATCTCATCAGCATAAATGCATTCATTTTATTTTATCTACAGCCTGCAGTTCACCATCTCCCCGGTCAGGAGGTAATTTAAAGTATTTAATCCATCTTATTAAACCTCTTTCTTGTATTAAAATCACTTTAAAATGTTTTATTTACTCTTTAAGTCATTTTAAATCAACTGTTTCTGTCTCACCTGCAGGGAGACATCATGACCTCCACTCATGTTCTGGATGAGGTAAAGCTTACAATATTAAATAGTGTGGAAGCATTAATGCTTTTAATAAAAATAAAAATAAATAAATAAATGAATAAATGCGTGAGTAACAGCACACAAAGTCCTTTATAAATGTCTTTAATTCTTTTTTTTTTAATACTGTAGTTTGTCACTTTTACTTCAACTCTGTCTATGTTTTTCTCTCTCTTTTTTATTGTTTCTTCTTCAGTTGATGTTTCCGGGATTCCTCCCTGAAAATCTGCAGCAATGGGTACAAAACGAACAAAAATCCAATATAAATGCTTAAGTGTTCTCACTCTAACTACCTCTTCTGTCCTTGTTTAAAATGCATCAAATACCTATTAATAGTTATTAAAAATATCTAATCATGTCTTATAATCTTGTACGGAGCCCCAGAGAGGACTTATTAAAATTTGATATTTTAGGTGGGAATTTTGATATTTGTCAGACATGAAAACAAAGTCTGTATTCCTTTAAATTTCAGACACAGTTAAATAATTTAAAGTTTTTTTAGAAGTGTTTACTGGAAAAATAAATGTATCCTCTCTGGTGCTTCAGCCCTTATTAAACAATCAAATAACTTGTGGAATATCTAAGTTTGATCAAAAACCTGCATTTGGTTGATTTGCCAGTCCATTTCAGCTTTTTTGTATGTGTCATCTCTTTTGCAAAAAATGAAAAAATTTCCTCGTCACTGTCATTTCTCTGATTTACAGCCTGATGAATCGGACCTTCCCCACCCCCCGCCTCAGAGGGAGGCCAACGTCTATGTGGTTCCTCAGGGAATCAAACCGGTCCTGCAGAGAACTGCCATTGAGGTACTGTTAGTTTTGCACCTTTACATCATACAGTATATTTGTCCATCCGCTTTGTCAGTGGCGTCTTTTCTCGATGTGGATATAAAGAAGGCTGCACCTGAGTCCTTGTAAAAATATTCAACATCATTGATCATTCTTGAAAACACAAATGTGAATATTTTCAGTCATGGAAGTTCAGGACATTTAGGATATTTCTGCTAAATATTGATTGAAATAAATAAAAAAAATGCAATTGAAGATCACAAACTTGGATTTTTTTATGGACTCTTTCAGGTCCTAAGGTTGAGATTTTGTACATTCTATGGATTTTAGTCTACTAATGCAAATAATATCAAGGAATTAAAAAGAATCTAGAAAATATGATGAGAAATTGATATTTTTAGAAGATCTTAACTGAATAATTGTTTTTCTAGAAATTGTAAAGCGGACAATATGGACAGTTGAATTAGTTTACTCACTGCTTTATAAATGTACTCAAAATTACTAGTTTTCATCAAGATCCAGGGGGTCAAACATCATCACAAGGAGACTAAAGGGAATCATATGATATATTATTTTTGACTCTTAAGAATGGATGGATAAAATTCTCTGCCAGTTTTTAACTAAAGATGTTAATTCACACAAGTGCTTCTGGAGTTCCTCAGGGCTCCTCTCTGGTGCCTCTAAATTTTAATTTTTGCGTTTTCCGATAGCTCAGTTTATTTAAGAAATGGATGCTTAAGTTACCATTTATACACAAATGACACACAGCTTTGCATTGTAATGTGTCTAAGAGAAAAGTCTCTGTTCATAAATTAATAAAAAAGATTTGTAATAAAATTATTTCAGTATCACAATTAAATATTGACCAAGCTAGAAATCTAGATGGAGGTACATACAATCTACTTTTGCCTTTTGTTTCTATCTTTTGGTAGGTTTTAAATTCCAGTGCACCCCCAAACAGTAGAAAATCTCTTTTTTAATATACCTACATCAGAATTCTTATATTCTAGCTGTGATTTGCTATTTTTCATTTAAAAATATTACAAATATTACATTACTTATATATCAAAGCTAAGCTTGACAAAGCCACATTCTGATGTGAAAGTCTTTCAAGAGTGTGATTCGTGAGAACTTTGGCAATATTGGATTTTAATTTTTTGTTTTGCCTTTCCGGTCAAAAAACTTTTAAATTGTACATCTTACATTTTTACAGCTTAAATTTTCTTACAGCCTAGATTGTCCGACAAAATGGCATCTTTAACATGGTTCTCCTTGAAGGAGTTGACATTCTGCATTCAACATTACAATAAAAATCCAGCAATAGTAAAAAAATAACCTAGCATTGCAAGGTTTAGTGAGTTGAAAATAACCTTATTAACATTTTTTCCTCTCATTTTAATTATGCTTGAATGCCTTATGTGAAGCACTTTTAAGCTTCTTGGTGTTAAATTGAGCTACAAAATGAAACTAACCTTGCAGATATCTCAGGTCTAATATTACTTAAATTTAAATCAAGCATTAATTTTGACTAAAGTATCAACACCACCATATGAACTGATTTTCTATAAAGATTCTTGATTCTGTTTCAGATCTTAGCGTGGGGCCTCCGTAACCTGAAGAGCTTCCAGCTGGCCAGCGTTACCTCCCCCAGCCTGCAGGTGGAGTGTGGAGGCACCATGATCCAGAGCTGTGTCATCCGCAGCATGAAGAAGAAGCCCAACTTTGACGTGAATAAGCTGATCATTGATGTGGTGAGAACACAGAGACACACAAACACACAGAGATCATCAGCCCGTCTACGAATAATGGGCTTCCTACTGAGATGTGGTTCGTCCATGTCGTTAATCTTCATCAGTTCGACCACAATAATCGAGAAGTGTTTCTTCTCTTTGTCTAAACGAGGGGAAATCTTAAGTTTGATTGAAAACAGGGAGTCTGAATGGAGACATCAGCTGGTTTTGCATTTAAAGGAGAAATCTCTGCTCTTTAGACTCATTAAGATGGTAGAAGGTTCATTTAACTGCTAACTGGAAATGCTGTAATTACAGATAATGGCGTAATGTGAATATCCTCAAAACAAAATGCATTACTCCTTACAAATAAAAAATGTCCACCAGTTTGAAAACCAAAATAAATAAATGAAAATGTCATTTTCTTTTTGGTTTTCCTGTCTTGTCTCACTCCTGAGTCCATGACAAACAGATAGACACCATTCTTTGGACTACACTAACAAGAAAGAGATGGGCAGAGCTTGCCCACTGCTAATTAGCTTAGCTCAAACACTGGGAGTCAATGGGTAGTGTTAGCCTGCCTCCGCCTGCTTTATTACTGCATTATGTAACATTTTTTCTTCTTTCACTTGTAAACAGAGGCTTTCATTTGTTGACCAACTTCTGCAGAGGCTTTCTTAATGACTCAGTTACAGAGGTTTGGAAGCGGCCCATGTTCATTTATCTACCGCCTCAGGGGCCTTCAGGATCGCCCGGCGAGCATCTTTTTGCGTCTGTCTCAAATTACCTGATTGACTACAGTGGGGCGAGTACTCCGCCCGAAGGGAGCTCAGCTTGGAAACGCTGCGCTGGCGGCCAGCTTCGGCGTCCAGTGGAAATTGGGGGTAACACTACCCACTAACTCCCAGTGTTTGAGCTAAGCTAATTAGCAGTGAGCGAGCTTTGTCCATCTCTTCCTTGTTACTGCATGTAAAGTGGAAAGAATGGATCCAATCTGCTTTTTTCAAAGATTTGTTTATTATGCATTCTGTTCTTTTAACAAACAGAACAGTACGGTTAGGAAAATAAAAAATAAATAAATAAATAAATAAAAATAAAAATAATATAAAAAGGGTGGCCAACTTGAAATAAAACATAACACATGTAGCATCTAATGATTTTTAGTCACACAAAACCTACACATACAGTGTGATTTGGTCTAAAAGACACCTTATCCATACTTTAATAAATATTAATATTAATAATAATAATAAAAATGATAACAACAATACATTTTATTGCCTTTCATGACACTCAAAGATGCTGTACAAAATTTAAAACAACAAAAAGAAAAGAAGGCAGGAGGAGAGTAGAGGGGAAAAAAACTATAACACAATAGGCACCTGTCAGGGGAGTACAGTGTGGAATTGGAAAAAAACATCTCCGCACATGAGCAATGTATTACAACAAACACAGAGACAAACACATTGGGCAAAGAAGGTGTGGAGTTGGAGGTGAATGTCTGATATGTGTGCCATTCTGCCAGTGGATACGAATGCATAAGCCCGTGACCTTGACTCATCTTCAGTCCTGCTCATTGTCTCTACTGCCTGATAACTGATGACATGGAGACAAATGACAAACTGAAAGACAAAGGACAAAATAGAAGACAAAATAAATACATAAAATAAAGAAGTTAAACCCAACTCATTCCTATTTGTCATCCATCAACATTCACATTGTTATTAAAAAAGACAAATATTCTGTATTTTCCAAAACAAAAGTTTGTTCTTTGTTGTGTAGGTCGTCTTGGAGTCTATCTGCTTGTCTGCTTGACTCAGGACTGAGGCAAGATTCAAAAACAAAAAAAAGTTGGCATATCCCTTTAAATCCATCCTGACTCTGTTGTCTTTAAAAAAACCATCCAGACTGCTAATGCTAAACTAATTCAATGTACTAACCTAACATTTTCAGAGTTGCATGTAAGAAAAGTAAACAGATGACATTTTCTGACGGCTCTGCAGGACTCAAAATCACTTACACCGTCATCCGCAGACCTTAATATTGTTAACATCAAAACCTTGGACTCCACTCAGGTTGGATTTAAGGGAAAAATGTGTGCACATTTCCACAGCAGGGGACGTTGTCACACTTTTGCGGTGGTCAACACGAAACCTTAATCTTGTTAGCATTAAACCCCTGGAGCCTGAGCAAGCAAATGTGTTTAAGGGGAAAAATTGTGGCTCCTTCCAAACTCCAGTTAAAGCTGTCATAATAAAACAGAGAGGTGATCAACCTCAGGCCGTAATATTGTAACATTTAAGTCTTAAAGCTGGCGTCAGGAAAATATCAGTCATATTTCTATATTTGGGTTTGTACGATAAAACTCCATAAGTCTAATGTAAAGGAGCTGATGTCGAGTCATTGGAAATATTCATGGTCCAGTTTTAGGTATCAGGATAAGTAATGACTCCTCGGCTCTTTAAATATTGTGGTTTGTGTTGATTAAAATAAATGACCAAGAGGAGAAAATTGCTGCATTAAATCCAATTACATGGCAAAAATGATGTCAGATTAAGTGTAGAGATGCATATTAATGATTCTATAATGAGACCTAAAAGGAAATTAAAACCTCTCTTAAAGCTTCATTTGAATAAAACACTAAATTATTTGATAAAATCTGCCCCAACACAAAAGGGAGGTTGTTCATTCACACAGTAAGAGTTTATGGAGGTTTGGGTTGATATCTAACACCTTCATGTTGTACACAATCGAATCGTTTCTTTTCGTGATGGTCTGTTTGGCTTCTGGAGCCTCTCTTTATAAAACTAGAGCAGTCAGTGACAAAGTCTCTGAGACGCATGAAACACAAGATGGTTAAATCAGGTCCTCTGGTGGTTCAAGAGAAGCACATATTCAAAGGCTTTATTGTTAAGAGTTTACTATGTCATCATGATGTTTAAATTCAGATAGAAATTCTATAAACAGTCAGGTATAGGAACAAACGGTTCGCCACTTCGCCTTGTCGACCTGCTCCAGCCTCCTGATAGCCATTGCCCAGGCCTGTACCAAGACCACGTTCCTTCCCTTTTAGCTGAGCCCTCAATGGCGCACGTGGTCGCCCCCATGGCCTGGTCATTCCCCTTTCCAAAAGCTGACCTCTCCTATTCCTGTCCACCTCAGCACACGAGTATATGACACATAGATCTTGCCAACAATGCCCAAAAATGTGTCGAAGGGAAAAAGTCACAAAGAAGTCCAGCTGGCGTCTCACAAGTCAGGCCTCTGAAAAGTACATCCAGATCATCACCACAACTGACTCATTTTTAAGTTGGGCAATTACCAATATACCCCGAAAATTTTAGCAAAATTCATCCATTAGTTCTTGTGTAATCTTGCTGACAAACAGACAAACAAACAAACAACTGATTGCTAATTGAAGTTATTTGGATCACAACCAAAATCTACTAGTTTTTAAGTTGGGCAATTATGAATATCTCCTGAAAATTTTGGCAAAATTCATCCAGTAGTTCTTGCATGATCTTGCTGACAAACAGACAAGCAAACAGACTGTTTGCAAATGGCAGTTATTTGGATCACAACCAAAATCTACTAGTTTTTAAGTTGGACTATTACGAATATCTTCTGAAAATTTTAGCATAATTCATCTAGTAGTGCTTGCGTAACCTTGCTAACAAACAAACAAACAAATGACTGTTTGCTAATGACAGTTACTTGAATCACAACCAACATCTACTAGTTTTTATGTTCAGCAATAATGAATATCCCCTGAAAATTTTAGCAACATTCATCCAGTAGTTCTTGCGTAATCTTGCTAACAAACTGACAAACAAACAAACATATGTTTGCTTACAAACAGACTAACAAACAGACTAACAAATATATGCCGGCAACAAAAGTACCTCCTTGGTGGCGGTTAATAGTCTTTGCTTATTTGAAGTAACTATAAAACACAATGTTCAGAGCCTGGACCGGCTCTTCCTTAGGTGCTGGTTTAATAAATTAGAGACATAAACATCAACTGGACAGAAAAAACATTAATGGATCAGAATCTGGTTGAAGTTACGTTGTCAGATCTAGCCTTGTGGTGTGGTAACGCTCTGGTTGGACAGTCAACAAGGCATGACCAACCAACTTCTGGTAGCCAGTAACCACTGCCAATCAGCATCCAGTTACTTGAAGCCTTGTGCTGAGGTCGTGGTTTCACTGTTACTAACATTGTCTCAACTCCTGTCTTCCTTTCAGAGCCTTCCCTGTGAGGAGCTCTACATGCCGCCCATCGTCATCAAAGTCATCGACAACCGTCAGTTCGGCAGGAAGCCGGTGGTCGGTCAGTGCACCATCCGATCTCTGGAGGAGTTTCGGTGCGTTGCAGAGCAGGAGGGAGCAGCTGAGGAAGAGGAAGATGATCAGGGATGGAGACGTAAGACCTGCATGAATATAAAAGTTAGAAATCAAAGCAAAGCTCATGAATCTCCATCAAAACATGCCCCTCCTGTGGTTTCTTGTACAGGCGAGAGGCCGCGTTCAGTTGGCGGAGAGGTTTTCATCGACATTGATGATGAAGAGCCACTTATACACGACCAGGTAAAAACATCCCATCTATTATATTGAGACATCTAATCAGAATCATTGCCACTAAGTTAACTTATGGAAAAGGTCAAAATTATAAACAAAGCCATGGTCACTCAAGTTAAATGTGTGGTACCACCGTATCTTGCAATTTGAAAATTCCTGGATTCACATCTGGGTTTGGATCACTACTAAAATGTCATCACGTCATTTTTGTGCCATGACCAGCATTCCCTGAAAATTTCTTGAAAATCCTTTGATAAATTATTGAAAAATCAACAATGTGTAACTCTGCCATCTTGGAATGGCTACAAAACTTTGTAAAATTCCTAGATCCACTTTCACCAAAATCGAATCAGGTCTTTATAGTTATGTGACCATCATTCCTAGAAATTGTCCAACAAATCTTGAGTTAGTAACAAAATTATGGAAAACTTCCCTATCTCATAATTTTAAGAAATACTCCAAAACATCCCTGGATCCACATCAAGGTTTTGATCTCCACTAATGTTGTATCGTACATTGTGCTATATTTATCTTTCTCTGAAAATGTCATTGAAATTCACAAAGTTATTGAATTGTTAGTGAAAATGCTAACAAACTTTTTGGAAAAATGTCTGGATCTGTCGATGGGTTCAGTCCACCAAAATCAAATCACTTCTTCCTTGTACTAGGACTAACATTTCCTGGAACTTTGTCAAAATCTGTTAAGGAAATTTTTTAATTATTTGGAAATATTGTGGAAAATTGCCCTATCTTGCAGTGTTAAGAAATCAGATAAAAATTCCTGGATCCGCATCAGGTTTCATCTCACCAAAATTTAGTCAGTTCTTTTCGCTAGGACCAACATTTCCTGGAAATTTAATCAAAGCCTGAAATTTAGAATTATTAGCAAAACTGTGGAAAATCTTGCAATTTTAAGAAATCATAGAAGAAAATCCAGGCTATGCATTTGAGTATGTATTACCACCAAATTCTCATCATTTTTCTTGTACCAAGAAAAATATTCCTTGGAAAGGTCATAAAAATCTGTCGACTTTATTGAGTTTGTAGTAAAAACATGGAAAACTTCCATATCTTGTAGTGACAAATTTCAAATACCTTAAAAAGTCCCTGGATCCACATCCAGATTCAGATAATTAAACACTTATCACTTATTCTATGTTCTTTGCCAACATTCACCAAAAATTTCATCAACATTTGTTGGACAACTTTTCAATTATGCGCAAAATTGTGGAAAATTGCCCTATCTTGCATTGTTAAAAAAATATTTTAAAAATCCTAGATCCGCATCAGGTTTCTTATCACCAAAATTTAGTCAGACCTTCCTTTTGCTAGGACCAACATTTTCTGAAAATTTAATCAAAGCCAAGTTAAAAGTTTATTAATGTATAGCAAAATGATCTACAACTGCCCTTTTCAGCAATTTTAAGAAATCTTTGAAAAAAAATTCACCCAGATTTGGATTGCCACCAAAATCAAAACAAGACTTCGTTTTGCAATGACCAACATTCTCTTTGACTTTAATCGAACTCTGTTTATAAATTTTTAAGTCATCTTGTTCACAAAAACAATCATAACCTCATTGGCAAAGGTAAATTTATGGGTCACTGTTATCATGAAGCTTCAGGAGAATGTGAAGGGCAAAACACACTTAAGCACCCATCCATATTTGGATGTGTAGTTAGCATAAAGCCCTATAGAGCCTTGGCAAGGGGACTTTTATAAAGCTAACATCACAACAAAATGGTGGCCCGAAGGCACCACTGAACTTTTCGCTTTATATGCTTAACTTTATACTATAGTCTCTATGCTTTTCTCATGACATATGGCATTAAGCAAGTTCTGCAAAGATGTCAACCAAGGACATTGTCCAATTTCTAAGCAGCATGTTGCCTGGAGGAGGTTTTTGTGGCTGGAGACAAACCAACTCCGTCCTCCTGAGACGCATTTGAATGCTGTTGAGATCAATTAGATGGTTTTGTTTATTTGTGTAGGGGATATTGAAGGAATCTTTGCAAGAGACGATAATTTGATTGTATTGAAAAGGTCAGCCACTAAGTCTTTATAGAGGGATACATAAATAATGTACACAAACATAACTCTACGCACAAAAGGGACCACAGCGGACCTTGTGTAAATCACATTTGTACCTCAGGGAGCACAAGGGTTGGCTCAAGAATGTGCCATCAACACAGTCTGGTCCCCGTAGACTCTTAAACAACAAACTTATTATGGTTTGTTTAATGTTCTTACATTAGCTCAAATACTTTGAATCAATGAGGCAGCTTTCAGGGACTTTGACTGTTGACTATTTTGCAATGAACTTGTGCTGTTTGATATTTAATGAACATGTTTAGCCTGATTTATACTTGTGTTGAAGCAGCATTGTAGCCTACGCTCCAGTTCCACTTAGCCCTGAACTGATACTGAAGCTGTTGGACGTAGCCTGACGTCCACCTGAAATGTACAAGTAAATATGTAGAAATACAATAATACAACAGTGAAAGTTCTGTCAGATATCAAATGCATACCAAATTTTTGAATAAATGAGCCTGAAGATGTTCACACGCGGCGTATGAGGTTTTAATGGGTTAAAAAAACCAGTTGAATCCTGACCTTGCTTCTATATTTGTATTTTATTGGTCCTGCAGATTCTGTGGGCAATGACATTTATGGCCCTTTTCCACTAGCACGCCTTGGCCCTACTCTACTCGGCCCTACTCGATATGCAGCGTGTTTCCACTAGCCTGGTACCTCTTAAAACAAGCTAGTTTTAGTACCTACTCCGCTCTGGTTCCAAGCAAGCTGAGTCGATACTAAAAGATGACGTCACCGACTGCCGGCTACTGATTTGTCAGACAATGTCATCATAGATGAGTCATGAGCACGACGTAGCATGCTAGCGGTAGCTACCATTAGCTTACCCTCATACGTCTTTTCTTTGCAGCTCGATTGCTCTTGTCCTCGGCTTCATTCTGTTGTGTAGCTTCCAAAACTCTCCTGTGCTTCTCAAGGGGTATTTCTTCTTACCATCTGCAGCCTTCTTCTGCTTTCGTTTTTACTTGGTTTATGACAAAAAGCCACAGATTGTTGTGTCGCGCTCAAAATGACGTCACCGCAGTGCCGCTCAGCTGTTTACAGTGACACTGCACCCCATTGGACAGGTGACTGGGGCTAATGGAAAAGCAGCACAAGGCCAGTAGAGCAGAGCCGGGTAGGGTAGAGTAGAGTAGAGTAGGGCTAATGGAAAAGGGCCATTAGACGAACCAATAGGCTAATCATCTTTTCGGCCATTAGGGAAGCACTGTTCAATCACCCGGGACAGTTTCCCTCTGTTAAAATATACTCAAAGACATAAATAAAGGCAAAATCAAAGATTTTCAAAAGGTGGAAAAGTGTTCTGAGGTAGCGTTGTACTGTTTTAAATCAGAAGTTAATGAGGTACAACATGTAAAACCAACATCTGGCCCATTTTAGACATCGAATTAACATGTTGAGACAGTAAGTTTGTGGGGATGGTCTGATGTTTCAGGAAAGAATTCCCAGCTTGTGATTTCTGTCAGCCTTCTCTGGTTAAACTCAATGATTCAAGTCTGCTGTTCTGGACTGTTTCATTTCTCTTTCCTTTCTCCTGTCAGATGTTTGGGTTCATCCTTATTTTACTTTTTCAGTATCTTCACATCACTCTCTAACCTTTCATGTTTCAGTCTTTGTCTTTCGCATTTGCTTTTTATGTCTCTGCATTAACCACAGCAAGGCCATTAGTCTGTCTCTGTTCATCTTTCATCCTTTAAATGCACCATCTTATGACCAGTTTGTACTAAAACTAAAGAACCATCTGATCCAGTTTGGAGTCTAAAGGTGTAGTGTGTAGAAGTTGGCAGCATTCCGCCAAACAGAAACGGTGAATATAGGATATAATGTCTCTATTTGTATGTAAAATCTGTCAAAATAGGTGTACAATCATCCCCATAAAACTTTTGTTTTCTTTTTATTAAGTTAAAAAAAGCTTTTTATATTTATGTACCTAGGGTATCCTCTTTGTGGAGGCTGACATAACGATCTGCCATGTTGTCTACGGGTGAGTTTGGGGACAAAAAGAGAGAAACGTGATTTTTGAATATGAATCTAAATCAGTTTACAAAACCTAAAATAATCGGCTTCACTGACCTATAATCTATAAAAATAATATTTACAAATATGAGTGGAAAACCCTTACTTGTAGTTGTTGTAAATGGTGGCCTGTTCACGATCCTTTTTGGTCGTCACCAGCCTTCGTCGCTTCGTGATGTGATGTTTTAGACAGACGGGCTCATTCCAAAATCTGAACACTAGATGTCACTAAAATGCCAATTTCTACAAACTGCACTTTCAAAATGCAGACGTCTTTCTTTGTTACTTTGTAGTGATTTTTCTAAAAAAAAAAAAAAAGGATATGCTAACATTTTTGTCGTTTTCATGTCTTGCCTCACTTCTGAGTCTTTAACTAGCCTCCACTGCTAATTAGCTTAGCTTAAATACTGGGAGTGAATGATGTTAGCTTGTCTCTTCCTACGGTCTCCAGCTAAACTCTTTATCAACTCTAAATGGTCCTGTGTGCATTTTGTGTATCGTCTTTTCCCCCATGGTATGTTACCGTATTGATTTTAAGAATAAGATGAGCAATTTATGTAATTTTCAAAAGAAACACATACGAAGCTGGGGCGCATGCATGGTAGTAAGCAAAGAAAGCTGAGGAAGAATAAGACATAAAAGGATTCACGCTGTAGATCGGTGAAGGACCTCGTGACATTTTCTTTGAGAGGAAGCTTTATAAACAAGAATTTTACAAAGACGTCTCATTCTTTGAGGCAAGATGCCTGCATGGCCAAAGTTTGCCCACCGCTAGTTAGCTTAGCTCAAACACAAGAAGTCAACTGGTAGTATTCGCCTGCCTCTGCCTACAGACATCAGATAAACTCTGACTTGTTTTTTTTACCCCTTTATGTCACTTTATCTTTGACTGTCATTGTATTATCTTCTACGCCTATAGAGAGGCTTTGTTTTGTTGACCTACTTCTGCTGTGGTTTTCTGTGAGACGTGACATTCAAGAATGAATCAGATTTTGAACACCTCGTTTGAGTGAACGATGAGAACCGATTGGCAGTTCTGAGTGAGCCATTCCTTTTTTTCATTTTCAGGAAATTTGCCCTTGATAATGGCTCTCAAACAAACAGCTCACTCAGATTTGTGAATCATCATTCACTTAAAATAACTGTTACAAAGACTCAACTCATTTGCAAACGTGACATCTCTGTCGAAAACCACTGCGTAACAACGAATCGAAACAAAGCCTCTGTTTAGGAGTAGAAGAAGATAATTTGAAGATAATAAAAGATAACCTAGCATAAAGCATATAGCACAGAGGGTGAGCTTTCCCTGTCTCTTATGGCCCTTTTCCACTAGCACGCCTTGGCCCTACTCTACTTGGCCCCACTCGATTTGCAGCGTGTTTCCTCTAGCGTCGTACCTCCTAAAACAAGCTAGTTTTAGTACCTACTCTGCTCTGGTTCAAGCGAGCTGAGTGGAGACTAAAAGATGATGTCACCGACTGCCGGCTACTGATTGGTCAGACAATGTCGTCATTGATGAGTCATGAGCGTGACGACGTAGCATGCTAGCGGTAGCTACCATAGCTTACCCTCATACGTCTTTTCTTTACAGCTCGATTACTCTCGCCCTCGGCTTCATTCTGTTGTATAGCTTCCAAAACTCTCCTGTGCTTCTCAAGGGGTATTTCTTCTTACCACCTGCAGCCTTCCTCTGCTTTCCTTTTTTACTCAGTTTCTGGCAAAAAGCCACAGATTGTTGTGTCGCGCTCAAAATGATGTCACCGCAGTGCCGCTCAGCTGTTTACAGCGACACTGCACCCCGTTAGGCAGGCGACTGGGGCTAGTGGAAAAGGGGTAGAGTCGAGTCGAGTAGAGTAGGGCTAATAGAAAAGGGCCATTACTTGTTACTGCACACACAGTCAATAGAATGGAGTCTATCTGCTTGTCAGGAATTGAGGCAAGACACAAAAAGACAAAAATGTGCGTATTGCGTTTAACTTTGCACTGATGTCCACTCTGACTCAAAGCTGTGGTCTACGATTTGAAACCGCAGCCTGCCCCCCCTTCCCTCACCTCTCCCCTCCGTGTTCCAAGATCCCGCCCCCAGCTCGTGGCGCCTCATATAAGCCCCCTCGGGCTGAGCTGCGAGCGACTAGCACAATATATCAGCAGCAAACTCAATCCAAAACAGCTCAGCTCAACTGAAAGTATCAAACACGACAGGCATGCCCCTTGTAACACACAGCAGTAACCATTTCAATTGGACCGGCGGCAATGCGGGTCTGGCGCCGCCAGAGCGGAGCCGATTGTGGGGGAGGATTTATCGTTCTCGGCCTGTCCTCCCAGCTCAGCTTACAATGCTAACGATTAGCGGCTAACAGGCTAACCCGCTCCGCTACAAGTCATTAGCCAGGCCAGACTAACCAGAATTATTCAGCAGACATCTCCCACTGTAGTAAACAAAGCCATTACCTGATCAACCAGGGGCGAAACGGCTGATGCTGAAGGTCTGATGGCCGGCTGAGGCCATTCGTTAGCCGTTAGCCCGCTAACAGGCCTCGACCCGCGGGCAGAGCTCCGTTGGGCCCCGCGGGAGAGGGAAGCGGCTTCCCAGTTTCGGCGCGAGGCTTCTCCGGCTCCATGATAGTTCAGTAGCTAACGCTGCTAGCTGCTCACCGGAGGTAGAGGGGAGGAGGTGGGACCGTGACGCACTATGCATGACGCTGCGTAGTGAGGGAGACAGGGGATTGGATAGACTCACGGACCAACTCACGGACCAATTGAACCTTACAGGCTTGTAGGCTTGATTGGTCAGCTAGTATGCAGCTTTTCAGCGGATATACTGAATGGATTTTTTTCGTTCTTTTTGGTCTTTATACTGTGTAGATAGGACCATAGGACCATAACAGCCTTATAAACGGTGTTATTAAAATGTACAAAGCTTCCAAATCGTAGACCATAGCTTCAATGTTAAACTTGTTAGATTTTGGATGATAAAGGTCATTGTCATCATGTCTCTGTTCTTCCTTGATTTACATGCTAGATTTTGATGACAAACATCGAGGTCTTTGGGTCTCATGTTTGCCCCTTACCTGAAGGTGCTAAAATTTCAATAACTTTCACAGTCTACTTCGATAAGAGAACAAACTGATCAGGTTTTGGAGGCCAAAGGTGTTAGGGCACATTGTTAATTCCTTTGCTATTTAGCATGCCTCAAAATCTTTAGCATATATATATACAGAGAGAGGTTGAAAGTCACTTAATCTTTACCCTACCACGAAAAACCTTCTTCATGACCCACGTCTGCACTTGGTGGTTGCCTATGTTGCTAAGGCACATTCTTTTAACCTCCACCAACCCCTTCCTTCTATGCCCCCACTCATCCTTTTAATTTGGTCGCTCATTAATGGGCCTCGTCTCTTCTTCTGTCCCTCCCTACATTGTTGTGGTCATCTGTTCTTCATCCCTACTGTGATCCTTCCATCATCCTCAAACCCTCTCTGGTCTCTTCTCTCTTTTGATTTCCTCATGCATCCCTCCATGCCCCTTTTCAACCCACCGGCGCCACTTCAGACTAACAACGACAGGCATTTACATAAACATTACACCCCCTGTTCTGTTTCACACATGTATAATCATAAACATGTATAATTTTGAGAGGAGGAATCACGTTTTCCGAAGGCTCAGAAAGTTCAAGCAAACTAATGCTAGCTACAGCACATATGTATGTGTTTGCATGTAGGGTGTTGAAATTAATGTACCAACCCTGACATCGACTCCCCCGGCCAATTAAAGAGCTTTGACATGAAAACAGCTGTGCGTGCGAACAATAATGATGATGCAAACAGCGGGTACATTTGTGGTTTTGGCTACATGATTCGCACGCTTGCAGAGCGGCTGATTACAACCAGAGACAATCAATAAATCATTCGATTGGGAACAATTGTAATTAAAGAAGTGCAATGCTCGGTCAACAACCTCAAGATTGTATGCCAAGGACTGCAAAAGAACCAGGAGTTGACTCATGCTCTATCAACTGCTCCTTTTTTCAGGGATATCTTGGCATTAATGGAAGGTTAAAATTCGCCACTTTTAATGGCATCATATTTGTGTAAGATGTCTAAATGTGCAAACACGAGTAAATAAAATGTGTTTTATGTGTTACTAACATTACATATAACATTTGTGTTGGATGAAGAATAACCTGTTTTATTATCTTCTGTATTGTTTCATACTTGTTGCTAACGCTAACAAGCTAACTTAAGGATGTGTTGTGATTTTGTGTGTGTGTGTTTGGGTTTGTGCATCTGTCCTGTAGTTCGCAGATGGAACCAGCTCAGCTATCATTAACCTTTCCACTTCTACTACCAGCCTCCATGTAGGTAACAAACATCCTTTAACAGTTCATTCTTTCATATTCAGACTATAAAAATAATAAGTCTTATCAACTTTTAACCTTTTTGTACTTTTAAACTTTTGTCCTACAGCTCACGTCTTTTCTTTAGCTTCAGCCTAGAATACAAAACTTTGGCAAAACTATTTTACACGCTGAGATTGTTGCCGAAGCTCTAAACTAACGCAAGATAAAGTTTCGTTCACATTGGCAACAACATTTCAAGACTTTTCTTAAAACTTGCTACCTCATACTTAAAGAGATACACCAACACATTTTTTTTCGGTGTCTTGCCTCACTCTTTTTGACTCTGCGCACATAATAAGGAAGAAATCGACAAACCTCGCCCGCTAACTAGATTAGCTGAAACATTGGGAGTCAATGGGTAGTGTGAGCCTACCTTTGCCTACAATCACAAGATGAACCCTTCAGCAACTCTAACAGGTACTTTGTGCTTCTTGTGACTCATTTTTTCCCACGTGAAGTTACATGATCTACTTTTAGACTAGTTTTAGAATCTTATGTAACTTTCAAAAGGAATGCATATGGTCCATCCATTGGTGGTGAGCATCCCAAAGCAGCACAACCCAATTAGAGTCCTTTAGAACTCATGGGGATTAGCATTAGCAGTTTATCAGACCTTAGCCACCTTTCTTTATCAAATGATAAACAAGCAACTCTACAAACTTCTCTGTGGCAAGGATATTTTTGCTCCAAGCCTACATGTTGTGACAAGAGTTTGTTTTACAAAGTGGCTCAAAATTATGTACCACAGTTGCTCCAACATTATCTAACTGACCTATCATAAATATTGATTGATGGAACAATTGTCCAATCACCTGCTGGATATGCTTCTGAATGGTTCTGTTCTCCACAAACACTTTCTATGGGCTCTTTCCCAGATAGACAAGTAAATTTATATTGAACAGTCCATCTAGTGTGTCATGTTAGTCACGATGGTCCAATGTATATTGCAAATTTTAGTAGTAATATGACATCTGAATATTTTTGGCAGGCAGATTTTGTAACAGGAGAAAGATCAAATTGTTTTTAATTTGGACAATAAGATGCCACTTTTCCTGGGGGTCCTTGGGGAGGCTTGACCTTACTTGGGATCTCCAGGGGAAACAAAGGTTGGGAACCTCAGCTTTAGTGTGTTTCTTCCATGTTGAGGAGTGTTCGCACAGAAGGCGACTTTGCAACCATAATCGTGTCACCCAATGAAGTTGGGTTGCGTGTCCATAAATACCTCATTTTCGTCATCGTCGCCATCACTGTAGCTTAGTGACGTCACATCCTCTTGAGTTTGTATACCAACCACAAAACACTGCAGCTGATGCCCTGCAGCAGCATCATCTGAGAGTTCTCTGAAGTCCATCGAGGCGGAACTAATGTCCTCACTGACTGTTTTCTACAAAGACATGGATTTTCACTCTGTAAGCCTGAATAAAAACTGTCTGTCACGTGTACCGTTGCACACCCACACAACACTGATTGGCTGTTGCCGCACAGCCACACACGACATCGCCTGAAAAGATCACATTTTTCAACTTTGGTGACGGAGCGATGAGCGACGAAGGCTTAGCCCCTCCTCATTGCGGCTGTACATTGACTTTACATGGAGAGTGGTCGCCGAGAATGCTCAAATCGTGTTCAGTGTGAACGCACCTTTTGGGTTTATTATAGCAGAAGACAAAGGACAAGTAAAGAAACAGTGGAGCTGGCTTTTGTTTGAAGATATCAGAGGATAATCTTGCTGTGGAATGATGATTTATGATCTTTAGGAAATCAGATGAAGATGAAACTGTGTGTGCTCAATGACCGGTCAAGTAGAAATTGTACCTTCTTCTTCTGCAGCTGAAGGAAATATTTTCTCCTGAATAAATCTGTGTTTTACAGAAAACCATGCCCTAAGCAGTGCGGTTTCTGGAGAAATAAGATCCCAGATTTAAATGCGAGGGCCACGCTCCTTCAACATTCTTCCGTCTTATTTACCTAAGCCAGGTCAATTGGAAGACGAAGCCTGACCTGAAGCAGACTGTAAATACACACATCCAGCAGCGCTCGCTACCTCCTCGCTCAGCAGTAATTGGGGGTGATTTCTGTCTCTCCAAACAAAGGTATTTGTTTTATTAAGGGTCAGATATTGAAACCAGTCAAATTAAAGGCTCGGCTTTCTGTCTGGCGGGGGCCAAAGTCAACAGAACTGCTACAGATCCCCTACGCCACAGCGCTCTGTAAGCAGACAGTTACTAAATGCAGAGAGAGGGATGGCGCAAGTTGGCAAAAGAAGAAGAAAGAAAGGAAAAAAGAAGCCAAAAATGAGGAGAAAGACAGAGAACTTATATCTCATGGCACCAGAAGAAGAAAACTCACTCTCTCGTGTGCTGTAAATCTTAGTACTGAATCTGGATCCCCACCAAAAAAATGGGTCATGGGCGTTTGTGTGATGATTACCAGATTACGGCAGCTAAGTGAGTGCGATGTGGAGGCGGATCAGTCAGATTTAGTTTCAGAGTTGGAAAAGTTTGAGGAGAACGGCTGTCAGTAGCGGCAGGGTTCCCCAAACCCTCAAAGCATTGCCCCCACATGGGAATATTTGATATTCAACATTGTTCAGATGGAAAGAGAACACTGTGCGTCACATTTCGTACACAGCAGGCCTGATAATCGTGTTTGACATGGATCATATCAGCCCCCTTCATTTGCAAAGGAAGTTGCGATTGCTTGTTTTGATGTATCCCACTGCTGACATGCACCACATTCATGATGCTGGAATGAAAAAGCAGATTCGGAAAGTTGTCTCTGAACACATTAAATATAAAAGTTGCCTGAAATGCCCAAGAGAGGAATGTGAAAGACTGAGTTCTACTGCATTCTTGAATCAGACCTTTGGAAAGTTTTTCACCACCTTCAACTCTACCTTTTTTTGTGCATCATTTGATTGTGGGCCCCAGGATTGTTACTCATGCATAATTCCTCCCTTACACTCTTTAACTAAGTGTTTTAGCACATTATGGGCAGTTATTTCTAACTTGGCCCCATTACAGGGCTGGCACATTAACAGTGTTTTTGAAAGGTCCATCCATCCTCTGTTTATCCAGGGCAAAGTCGTGAAGGCAGCAGGTCGACCCAAACTTCCCTAATCTCTGCAAAAATGTTCAACTTCACCTAGGGCACTGGTTCCCAAACATTTCACCGCCTGTAAACCTTCAGCCACTTGACCTACAGCCATGTACCCCCTACTCTTATGCACCAAGAAAAAGAGACATGTCTGTAAGCCTGCTGCCACTCCCACCTTCCACATTTACCATGCATAACATACAAATAAAATGTAAGTGAATTATTTCTCACAAAACAGATTTATTTACCAGCAATTTTCAGTGGGCAACACCAGTTCACTTTTGAAAAAGAAACTCACGTTTCTGGAACATATTCACTGATGAACTTGAAACTGTTAAGTACAAACTCACCACAGTTCTATTGAGAAGAATGTCTGACTGAATTTATGTTGCTACAAGAATCTTAGAGAATTCAGGACAGTTTTCCTTCTCCAAGATGCCTCACCAATCCATCCGCCAGCCTTTATCCTCCTCCAGCTTCTATCAAATCTTGCAATACAAACATATACAGTTTCAACTTTAACTACTGTAACAACTGTTTGAAACCTGACAGGTATTTGTGTACCCCCTATGTCACTTTGCAGTACTGGGTCTGCCTGGGACACCTCCACAAGGTGGCGACCAGGGGCCAGCAGTTTAACTCTGTAATATTAATATCTGTGATTCTTTGCCTCCACTGTAAATGTCCCAGAGATGGGACTGGGGAAGCAAGTTGATCCCTTTTTCACAGCTAAGATATTTGACAAAATGTTACTTTTGCGACCAACACCTTGGACATAAGTGACAGGGCAAGTTAACCGTATTTCGTGCATTAAAGATATCCTTCAAGAATTTTGCTTGAGTCTGCAGAGCCTAACCTTGCATAGCAGATGGGGATCTGCCTGATTCAGTTCCTGATATTACATGCATCCCTTCTGGCCTTTTTAAATGTGAACATGTCCAAAACCAAGGATATGATTGTAGATTTTAGGAAGAATCCTACAGTCTTCTCTCCTGTCATCATTAGTGATCAGTCTGTTAAAGCTGTGGTCTACGATTTGAAACTGCAGCCTGCCCCCCCTTCCCTCACCTCTCCCCTCCGTGTTCCAAGATCCCGCCCCCAGCTCGTGGCGCCTCATATAAGCCCCCTCGGACTGAGCTACGAGCGACTAGCACAATATATCAGCAGCAAACTCAATCAAAAACAGCTCAGCTCAACTGAAAGTATCAAACACGACAGACATCCCCCTTGTAACACACAGCGGTAGCCATTTCAATTGGACCGGCGGCAATGCGCGTCTGGCGCCGCCAGAGCGGAGCCGATTGTGGGGGAGGATTTATCTTTCTCGGCCTGTCCTCCCCAGCTGAGCTTACAGTGCTAACGATTAGCGGCTAACAGGCTAACCCGCTCCGCTACAAGTCATTAGCCAGGCCAGGCCAGGCACAGACTAACCAGAGTTATTCAGCAGACATCTCCCACTGTAGTAAACAAAGCCATTACTTGATCAACCAGGGGCGAAACGGCCGATGCTGAAGGTCTGATGGCCGGCTGAGGCCATTCGTTAGCCGTTAGCCCGCTAACAGGCCTCGACCCGCGGGCAGAGCTCCGTTGGGCCCCACGGGAGAGGGAAGCGGCTTCCCAGTTTCGGCGCGAGGCTTTTCCGGCTCCATGGTAGTTCAGTAGCTAACGCTGCTAGCTGCTCACCGGAGGTAGAGGGAGGAGGCGGGACCATGATGCACTACGCATGACGCTGCGTAGTGAGGGAGACAGGGGATTGGATGGACTCACGGACCAACTCACGGACCAATTGAACCTTACAGGCTTCTAGGCTTGATTGGTCAGCTAGTATGCAGCTTTGCGGCGGATATACTGAATGGATTTTTTTCGTTCTTTTTGGTCTTTATACTGTGTAGATAGGACCATAGGACCATAACAGCCCTATAAATGGTGTTATTAAAATGTACAAAGCTTCCAAATCGTAGACCATAGCTTTAAGGTGGTTCAGCAGTATAAATATCTTGGATGGTGGTGGGCCACAGGCTAACGTTCAAGTCTCAGGTGAATGCTATATGTAAAAAAGCTCATCAGAGGATGTTTTTTTTGTATTAAGTCACTCCAGGCACAGTTCTTGTGTCAACGGATGGCGTGAATGCAACGAAACTCTGTTTTCGTCCGTTTTTATTGTAAACTAGAAAAGCACTCGGAGAGCGCCGACCTCCGCCAGCACCACAGTCCTCACCAATATTGTGATTTTCACCATAAATATTAGTCCTACCTTTATTTCATTGAAATATTTAGATTCCTTGACCATGAAAACATAGCAGTAGCAATTGGATTCATCATGATATCTATTTTAGTTCAGTAGTTATTCACGAAAATCACATTTTTCATCATAGCGGTTCTCTTCTGGATCTAGCTCCAAAGTTTTTGAGGATGCAACAAACCAGATTGAACACTCCAGATTCCACAGCATCTTGGCTATATTTTGGTGTTTGTTTCAAGTCTATACCTTTGTTTGTTCCCTTGCGATGATGAAAATTCCAAGGATATCTACAATTTTCTTGTTCTGGATCAGAGAATCCGGAATTTTGCTGGGATCCAGATCAGTCTTTGATATCTTGTAGAACCTGTTGGAAACTTGTCCTGTATTTTTTTCCCCAAATGCCCTGACTATTTTTTGTGGAGTAATATTCACAATTGGCAAAAATGATACGATCTTGCAGTGTTAAAGTATCCTTTTAAAAATTCCTGGATCCAGAAGATGATTTGGATCACTCCCAAATCTAATCATTTGTTCTTTGTCCCAATCTGGACATTTCCTGAAAATTTCATTGAAATCTGTCTATAACTTTTTGAGTTATGTTTCTAACAGAGAAGCAAGCAAACAAACCAAAAAAAAAACAGACACCAGCAATAGCTTAACCTTCTTGACGGCGGTAACAAACCCTGAGGATGCCTGGGCTATACCGTGGTGGGACAGTTGTGAATCTCTTATTGCACAGTAATGGTGGAACATCAGCACAGTACACCTGTGCAAAGGCAGTTTGGAAAGTGTTTATGGGACATTGCCATGATGAACTTGTGAAATACATCCCATGGATTTGTGAAACAGTTGATCTGATTTCTCAGAGGTTCCGCTCAGATGAATTTCAGCATGTTAACAAGCAGCAAAATTGTCTAATTTACTTGGATTAACGCAACCTTTTCCACTTGCATGCAGACAAACTTGCAGACTACCGATGGGGCCTACTCCCTGTCTGTTAGAGCAACAGCTCTGTGAACAGAAAGCTCATGAATGATCCTCGAGTGTTGGTCTCTCAGAGCCTGTTTAGGTGGCAGTTGTGAAGTATTTTCCAGCACCAGCCTTGCCTCCCTGGCCCCTGACCTCCTTCATGGCTGTGGAAGGGATTTCCCCACCAGAAGCATTTATGAAGCTCTTATGTAAACCCAGCCTCCCAGCTCTCACACTTCTTGGCAGTGCCAATCTGGTTTGGTTAGCCTGGCTTTCCCTCTAGGGTGTAATGATAGGCTGCAAACCACAATGACACCCTGAACAGACCACTGCATGCGTATGTGTGTGTGTTCGGTCTCTTGAGCGTGTACTAAATACCCGTCGCAGTCTGGAACGCTCCATCGGCGACCCTAATCTGTCTGAATCAGAAGCCGTGGACTCGAGGGAACACACCTTTGCACTCGGTGAAGCGGGCGGACAAGCGCACACACACTCTGGCGCCCCTTGTCATCAACGCTTGGCACCGGTTGCGCACAGAGGGCACATTAACACACAGCAGACGCCGCGCCGTGTCCCAGTTAAACGCCACGTGCTGCCCTTTTCCACACCATGCTGCCACTTCGCAATAACGAGGAATTCCATCGGTTTCCATTCTTCATTTGCGAGTGTCTTTGAGGCTGTGGGAAGCAGGAGAAAGGGGATTCCTCTATGACCGTGTGCCACAGGAGCACCTCTGTTCTACATTTATGCCTTTCACGCACACACAAAGGAAAAAGCGGTGCGTGCGTCATGGTTGTGTTTTAATCTCCAGTGTTCCTCGGAGGGCTGGAGGTTGCAGGGTGGGGTCGCGTCAAACTTGCGAGGGAAGGGGGTCGGTTGTTTCATCAATCCCAACGGCATGCCTCGCTTTCATAGTCATCCTTTCCCTCGCTGCGTCATGGCTGCCGTCAAAACACACACACACTCTATCTGTGAGAAAACACTTGAAAATGAATGTTTGAACGGTTGACGTTGCCAATGCGAACTGACTTTAAGTAAACTTGATGGATGTCAGGGCTTCATACTTAGGAACACGAAAGTCCTGATAGACACACATAACAGGGTTTCACTCATAACGTTCCCCCAAAAATCACATAACATAAATCAAAATGACTCACATCCAAAACCGCAAAGAGCCATCAGTTAACATTTGAAAGGCAGGGATGATTAACCCTCCAAAACAGAACAACGCTCTAAGTGCCGGCCTCAGGATGACTCACAGCTGTAATGTAAATGGCCTTTTCTTGTACGCCAGTGGTCATTTTGTAATAAAAGCATTTATTCCTTCTTTTCCAAACGGTGTATGTTTCGTATTGGCGTGAAAACCTGTATGTGTAATGCACAGGCAGTCATAAATGTTTTAAAAAGCTTCTTAAAATGTTTTTAAACCTCATATTTTAGTTTGTGGTCTCATTTTGTCTGAATGTATGAGTCCATATTGATTAAATGTGAAGTGTGTAATATTTGTCTGTCCTCTTTTTCACTTTTAATGCTGACACTAGATGTTACAGTGGGTAAGTTTTACAGTAAGTTGGTCACAGAGTGTAAGTTTAAAGCTTAGGACCCTTTTTTTGGACACTTATTTTCATCAAATGTTTATTGCCGTGGCTTTAATTTTTCACACAGGTGTAGTTTTAAAAATATTTGTTATTACGGTCTATAATTGGGCGCACAGTGGTGTTGCAGGTAATGCATGGTTGTCTCGATCCCAATGGTGGTCCAGACTTTTATTTTAATTACGTTTTAGTCTTTTGACTAAAATATCTTTTGGTTTCAGTCATGAAGTATTCATCTTAATTGTTCTGATGTTATTCTGGTTTTGAAATCTGCTGTAAATTTAGATACGAAGTGTGAAGTGTATTGTATTTTTTTGTTTTCTTGAATTTCTAAAGTCAGGTTTTACACTTGGATAAAACTAAACATCTAATAACTCTTCATTGAATGCTAGTAAAGTTTAAAAGGGATAAACACAGTGGAAAACACATGGATGGAGGTCTATAATTTACTTGTTCAGTGACATTTTGTCAATTATTTTGACCTGTCGAATAAGCAAGAGCAGGGCTTACTTTATAAATTTAAAAAATAAATAAATGATTCTTAATAAAGTTTGAAATCAGTGTGTAACCCATGGATAATGGATAATGTATCAGGATGGGGTCATTTCATTTTGTACGGGAAAATATCACCACAACCCTAAGTAATTTAAAAAAAAAAATCTAATATTTTATTATGAAAGAGAACAAGGGAGAAAAATGAATGCATCACTTTAAAGGAAACATTCTCCCCTTTTCCCCTTTTTTCTTTTGTCATTGTGAAAGGTAAGCCAGTGGTAAAAATAAATAATAAAAACTAAATAAACACAACATTAATTTAAATATTGACAATCAACTACGCTAAACATACCAATAAAAGGCCACAATTCAAAAAAAAAAATAAAAAAAGAGCATTGAAATTGGGCCTGATTAATTGAAAAAACATAAAAAAAACAGAACTAATGAAATAAAATGTGAATATTGAGTTAAGTCAAAGTGAATGACATAAGCATTTTAGTACTGTAGTAATTCACAAAAATAGCATTTTTCATCATGGTGTTCTCTTCTGGATCCAGCTCCAAAGTTTTTGAAGATACAACAAATCCGATTGAACACTCCAGACTCAACAGTATCATGGCTATATTTTGGCATTTGTTGCAAGTCTACGCCTTTATTTGTTCCCTTGCTATGATGAAAGTTGCAAGGATATCTAAATTTTCTTGTTCTGAAATAGAGAATCCGGAATTTTCCAGATGGCGATCCAGATCACTCCCAAAATCTAGTCATTTGTTGCCTGTCCCAATCCAGACATTTCCTGAAAATTTCATAACTTTTTTGACACGTTTGCAGGTAGGACCCAGAAGCAAGCAGTTTAATTTGAACAGTCTTTATTAACACCAAGCTCAGAAACAGTTCAGAGCGGGCTGCGAACCCGCGACCAGGAGATCTGTGGACGGGCGCTCTCCTGACTGAGCTAACCCGGAGCTGTTCAGCTGTCGGTTCCCACAGCCTTTTCAGGGAAGATGCTAAGGACGGAGAGGATCTCAAACAGTCTTTACAGGGGGATAGCTGATTCTTGAGCGGAGCTTCAACCCGCAACAGCGAACTTAAGAGGTGAACACTCCTCTGATTGCAGCACCTCAGAGGAGTCCAAAACTGACACCCACACCGTAGAAACAGAGAACAGGCTGTGGCTTGAGCGGGGGTCGAACCCGCAACAGCTCGGTTCTGTCAGGCGCCTTACCGACTGAGCCACCCAGGCGATGCAGTGACAGAAGCTCACACAGTCTTTATAGAAGAGGTGAAGCAGGCTTGACTCACGCACAGACGAGCTGAGGCGCTCAGGAACACTTGGAGGAGGGATTCAGGCGAACTCGCGTTGTCGAAGACAGGCAGGAAGTCAGACACCAGGCGATTGGCACAACGTAGAGCAGACTGGGTTCGGCAACTGGAGGCGGAAGCAGGGTCAGGTACCAGACGTGGGTCTAGCGTGAAGCGGGCTGGATTCGGCAACAGGAGGCGGAAGCAGGGTCAGATACCAGACTTGGGTCTAGCGTAGAAGCGGGCTGGATTCGGCAACAGGAGGCGGAAGCAGGGTCAGATACCAGGACGTGGGTCTGGCGTGAAGCGGGCTGGATTCGGCAACAGGAGACTTCAGCAGGGTCAGATACCAGGCGTGGGTCTCAGACGGGCTGGATTGAATACAGGAGACAGAAGCAGGGTCAGATACCTTGAGTCGAGCCGAGGGTCAGGCGTATGAGGCAGAGTCTGGGGCCGAAACTGGTCGACAGCAGTGATCAATCCGGGAAACAAGTCTGGACCTTTCAGCATGAGTGCGACGACAGTCTGACGCTGGTTGAGTGTGGAGCTGGGGCTTTTGTAGCTGGCTTGATTACGGGAGATGAGGTGCAGGTGTGAGCAGCAACACAGGTGAGGTGAGTCTGGGCTAATTAGGGTGCAGCAGGGAGTGACAGGCTGCGGGTGAGACTGAGGCTGAAGACTGAGATTGTGACATTTTTGAGTTATTTTGCTAACAGAGAAACAAACAAACTAGCAAAAAAAACCAAACACGCGCCAGCAATAACATAACATTGGTAAAAATAAAAAATAAGTACCTAAATAAACATAGCTTTTAATACCAATAAAGGGCAACAATTCAAAGGTTTTAAAAAACTGAGCATTTAAATTGGGCCTGATCAATTGAAAAACATTGAAAAAGAGTGAAAGTAATGAAAATAAAATGTGAATATTAAGTTAAGCCAAAGTGAATAATAAGCAAAGGAGACATATCATGCTGATGCATGATTTAATACTTACATATAATACAATAAATTTGAAAACAAGACCTTACACCCCCTTAATTTTCAAAAAATGAGATATTGTATTTTTTCTGATATCCCAGAGCGAGATTTGATGCCTCTGAAAATAGGTCATTGCGAGATGACCGCGAGATTTAAATCATTGTGACGACACGAGCTACATTTCTCTTATTGGAGTAATCTGATAAAACAGCTCCTCCTCTGTGATGTCTGTTAGCCACAAAACCGTCACCGAGGAACACATCCATCCACCAGCAGTATATAGATCCCTCGCTCACACTCACTTATTACCAGCTCTGGCCTGTAGGGGGACTCAATATGCGGTCGCTGCTTTGAGCCTGCCGGAAAATACAGTAGAAGAAGAAGGACAGGCTGGCTCTACCCCCGATAGAACTGACCAATCAGAGCACAAAAGGCTGTGACGTTGCGAGGTTACTGTACGGCAGTCTGAAAACCGAGCGTTACAACGAGAGCTTGATAATGGCCTAAAATGAGGATATTGAGAACGCTATTGTGGGGCAATGAAGGAACTAAATGACTTGTACTGAGGGCAGAAATGCTTTACAGGCATCCTAGTCTGGCATAGTGAAAAGGAGAAACAAGCATGATATGTCTCCTTTAAGAAAATCTGTGTATGAATGAATAAATTAGGTAAACTAAGGAAATTGAATGAAAATAAAGTAAATACCCTTTGTATCTTTGTTCTGGTGAGCAGGTAGATGCAGGAAAGTAAGGGGTGGGAGTAAATATCCAACAATGGACTCAGTCTAAGTCTTTTTTAAAAAGCTCCCATTGATTATGATTCCAGTTGAGAAACTCTCTCAAAATATTTGACTGTCAGGAAAGTTTCCATTCAAATACTGTATATGTAGTGGTTACCATTTTAGTCAATTAAAAGTAAAGTAAAGTTGATTTCTTTGATATAATACCGTGGGCCAGTAGACCCGTGGAACTGGTGCAAAAACTTTGTAAGTTTTGACTTGGCAATCAACTTTGGACAAGCCTTGAGACTTATTCTGAATTTCAAAACAACTACCGTCGCCAACTTCTCTTGTTTTATATGCAAAAAGCCACTCCTTAAAAAATCAAAACTTAAGTCCCGAGTGAGTTTGAGGCTCTGTGAACTCTTTGGAGAGCATGAATATCCTTAGTAGATGAGCCGTTCAGAAAGTTATGATTTAAACATGTATCGTACAAACAGAAGAAATAACAGTGCAACCGTTAGGACGAAAAGCATCAGTCGGACATGTTTGAGAAAATCAGTCCACATAGGAACCTCGCAGAGTGATCATGAAGTGGTTTTAATAAGAGAGGAAGAATAAAACGAACAGCATGTAAGGATGTATGGCAGTGGCGAAAAAACGATTTAACAGCATCATAGCAGAGGGATTATAAAACATACATAAACATACATTTTGCAGCTGTTCCTCTTTTCCTTTGATGCTCATGTTGGTTTAGACCACTTTGTGCCGGTTCCCATCTTAGCGTTACCCGTTTCCATTGCCTCAGAATGCCCATATACCATGAACTTAATGCCACAGAGTCACCAGAGGCATTTTTTTTACATGTGTTGACGTGAGCTGGCGAACCTCTTGTTGCTCTGGGATCATTGGAAAAATCATGAAACGAGAGTTATTCCTGAGCACGAAGGTGGGCCGCTCTGAAAGGCTTTTCATGTGCTTTAAAGGTCACCACAGGAGTCGAGATGTGGAGCAAAGTTATGATTATTGAGGTTTAAATGGATTAAATTAATATGAGAAGCTTCAGCGAGGGAGGAGGTGAATGTTGATGTCTGATTTATTCATCTTTTTGAGATTGAAGATAGACTCCAATAGGTTAAAAAGTGTTATCTTGACTTTAAAATTCAAATATGACATAAATACTGTGTAATATAATTTGTGTTATTAACCCTTTAACTCCCAGCTCAACTGTTTGGCAGAGGTCTGTTTTAAACTCAGGGATATTTAATGTTATATAAGGCAAAAAAAAATAAAATCATAGTTTGATTCCCTTAACATTTCATAGCCTTGCAGAGCAGACAGACCTGCCTGACTCTGAAATCATGCATCTCCGTCATGCCAGCCTCCACTGTCCAACAGTTTCACTCGGCTAAATGCTTAACGGCCGAATCAGGGAAGAGAGGCTAGAGTGGTGGGAGCAGTGGGAGCTGCAGGTGTGACGACAACAGGAAGTGACGTCACTTCTTGTTGTACAAGTAATGGCGGCTAATGTCAGTTAGCCTGTGGTTGTCATGATTACATGATTACATGGTGAAATCTGCTCTCCTCATAATTTTACTTTGTAGGGATTGCCTTTTATGAGGTTCATGTCACACAAGTGTTAAATGATACAACTGTGTGCAATGATTTAATGTGAAACGATCATCTTAAGGTAGTTTAGCTAGCAGCTAACAAGGGCAAGCAACATTTAATGGCCGTTAGCTATTTTATATTTTATTAATGTAAAACCTGTTATTCATCAAAAAACATTGTATATCAAACTCAGTATCATCTATTTTAAGTTTTTTTATTGCTACTTTATTTACAAATGTTTTTTCTTCTTTTTCTGATGGATTTTGTCCCAAATATTTGTGCATTTTTTTGTCATCACATTGTCAAATATTAATTGCTTAAACCTTTAAATCCCACACCAAGAAAATGTCTGTTGACAGAATCACATTGATGATTTTATTTGTTAAATTTTTTAAAACATTAAAATGTCCCTGAATTTGTTTATGACCTCTGCCAAACAGTTGAGCTGGTAGTTAAAGGGTTAAAGTCAAGAATTTAAAATAATAATGAGGGAGGTAATAATAAAAGCTTTTAGCTTTTTAAACCTTTAAATCTCACACAAAGAAATATCAATTCTGTTTTTCTGTATCCTTAAACATTGACAAAAAAAAACAATGATGTTTTATTTTTTGACACATTAAATATTTCTGAATTTACTGACATCAGCCAAACAGTTGAGCTGGAATTTAAAGGGTTAAAATTACCAGTGTGGTTCATTTACACTCATCAGATTTCTTACTTTGTGATCAACAGGAGGAAGAGTTTATGGACTGGTGGAGTAAATTTTATGCCTCAACTGGAGAGAAAAACAAGTACGGGACATACTTGGAGAGAGGATTCGACACATTGAAGGTAAGAGTATTTAATGCATACGTCGTATAGTAAAGAAGTTCAGCTATATCAGTGTTATTTTGAACTAAATGTTATGACTGTCTATTGTCACTACCAAACTTACATAGTGCTGTGTGTGGGTGACTGGGGCATTCTCTATTGAAAATTCTCCTACTCCTTCTATTACTATGACTTTGGAACTACTTTTTAAGGTGGAAAAGTTTCATTTTGTTTGTCAAGTATGCGATTATTTACATTTGCATGTCTTTGGTAAAGCCATGTGGGATCTTGTTTTTGAAGGGAGAATAAATTCTAATTTAATAAGGCATCAAACTGGATGGAAAATTAAAAACAAAAGAGTTTAATCTTAATGTCTAATGTGTCTATTTAAAAGAACATGAGGAGCAAATGCTTTTACACACCAGGTCAAATCAGGACAAGATATGTATTATTCTATTTTTTTTAAACTTTTTTTTTAAATTAATTTAATTATTTACATGTACAAAGAACATGAGATCATCATGGGTGTTACAGTTAAAATTAACGTATTCTTTTACACATACATCATGGTATAATGCCACATTATTCATGGTACGTACACAATCCATTTTTCCCATTGTTTAGTTCATTTTGCCAGCTGGAGCCTTATTACAATAGTAAGTCTCTTCATACCGGAAATTTCTTTGATTTTCTACGCCACTGCTCCAACGTTGGGAGATGTGTATTATCACCAAAATCACAGACAATAATTTAAAGGGAGAATTATTCTGTAATTTGTCATAAAGTTGAAACATAAGTCTGGCTGGAACTCCTTGTGTGATAGTTTAGCTACAAAAATGATTATAACAACAAGTTAAGTGATGCAACAAAAATTAAACTTGATCAAGCGTCACTTGTGCGCTGTGATTGGCTGGGATATCCTGCTTACTCTGCTCTGAAAAGCATCCTGAGACAACCAAAACAAAAAATTACAGGCTGAGGAGGGGGATGAGGCAAACAATGACACCATCATACATCAACAGAGACCCATAGGAGACGACTAAGCAGGATTTTTCTTGAAAAGTTTATATTTTGTTTTTAAGGAAAATCTTGCAGACCCTAGCTTTAAGACAAAATGTGTCCACTTTAAGACGCCTATTTAAACTGCAGAAAATAATGTTTGGGCCAGTACTAAAATGATTTTGTTTGGAATAGTCTAAACATTTATGGGTACAAATTGCACCATGCTAGTTGTTTTTAGAACTCAGCAAAGTTGGTTTTAATAAAGAATCCAAATTGTGCATAAGTAGGTGCATGGCTGTCCAAACATGAACCAGCACAGTGAAACCTACCTCAACACGTTATTTGGTCATCCAAAAGTTAGCTTTGGACAAAGTCTTGGATATGGCAACCACCCGGACTGGCTTCAAAAGAGTTTGTTTGATGGATGACATCATTTAGACTCTGTCCAATACTAACTGTAGTCAGTGGACAAAAGGCCAAAAGGCTGGTGGTGATTTAACCAGAACCCATTTGGTTATCGAGTAAATTTGTAAGAAGCCTGCCTACTTCTGACGTTGCTTAAGTTCCCAAGTGTACTCAATATTTTCACTTTAGTTCAATTGTGTTGTAAAAGCAAATTAGGACCACGTTCATCTTTGCCAGGGCTTGCTTTTGAGGAATGATATGACTGAGAAACACCTCTAAAAGAATAATAATCCCATTGAAGCTTGAGGAATACATAAAGAAGATGAACACACTGGGGCCCTTTGTTCCGTTTTTCTCAAACCTTTTTGCTTGTTAAAACTGAACTTCAGCATTTAAATCAAATTTTTGGCCCTCCTGCCAGTTTCCTCCATCAGTCCATCCCTTCATCCTCCTCCTGTTTTCTCATGCCCCGTCTTCGAAGCTCGGCGCCGTGACATTTTCACCATTTTCCGAACTACTCGTATGATTCATCCGTGTTGAATTCGCTTCGGGATCACGGCGCTGGGATGGATCTGGCGGGGGGGAAAGGCCGCTCTCTGGCGTTGGCAAGTCCAGGATGTGGATCTCGTCAATCACAAGCGTCTCTCTGTTGGACAGTTCCTCGGAGACTGCCATCCCAGGAGCCTTTCAGCCGCCGACCCACGCTCTGTTCAACCCTTATCCCAATTCTCTTGACCTAGACGTTGACTTTTTCTTCCATGGGGGACTCAAACCACACGTCAGTCTTGTTGGATGCCCAAACAAATGAGTCATCATGTTAGAATTTGGCCTTTTTATTACTCTTTAACTGGACCTATAACCTCTCCCTTGAAAGCCATTTCACATCCATGCAAAAGCTTTGACTGTACCCATTTCTTTCATGTATATTTCTTCCTTCATAAATCTTTGGGTATGTTTAGTTTGCAGCATTAATCCCTGCAACTATGAGTACTGAAATTTAGCCCTTTCCTGAAAATTGATCCCATGCATGCTTCCATGTAAAAGAACATTTCTCTGGCTTGTCTCTGGAATGGAAACATTGAAATACTGCTCAAACTAAATGGTTCAATAGAGAACAATAACAGCCTACCCAAATGTCATTGACCCTTGAAAGGCTCTCTCCATGTAGCAATCTAGCGGGTGTATTTTTTCTCCAGGAAGACCATTAAATGGTCTCACCCCAGTCCAAGTTGCCATTCAGTCCATGCGACATTTCAAAACTTTCTCCAAAATTCACTTGACAGTTGGATGGAAACAAGCTCAATGACCAATGAGCCACTGGTTCCATCGCCACTTCGCCTCAGTTTCACCCTCTCCTCCGCACCTACTCCTTCTTATGTATTCCCTTCTGTCCTTTAGTCTCACGTTCCTCTCCTTCCTTGGACAACCTCCTCAGTCAAACCTGCTACTGTCCCGAGGAAATGAGACATTCTTTCCAACCTTTCCACCCTCCTTTACCTTCCTCTCACCCCACGCTGCCACCGTCTTTCTCACCACCTTCCATCCTCTTCTGTTTCCTCTGCCCTATGACGATCTAATGGTGGCTTCTAGCAGTTTTGCTAGCATTGACCCAACGTCAACTCACCTTTTAATGTCCTTACTTTTCTCTCAGACCCAATGATTTTTCTGTCACCTTTCTGTTTCTGTTTCCATTCCGTTGTGTGTTTTTAAACTTGTTGAATCAGTAATTTTGTGCTCTACTTTGGCTGGCAAATGAGCATCATAGTTTTTGTCAACAACCTTTTTTCTCTTGACAGAAACTAGACAGTAACAAAAAAAACAGTGGGCATCTGATGTCAATTCAACATCAAACACTGACATTAAATTGTCGTCATAATTTGGTCAAAAACATAAATCAACGCCACATCAATCTTTTGACAAACATCAAATTAACGCCAATTTGATGTCAGGTTTTGCAGTACTTGGATGTGAGATTGATCCTTTGGTTGGACCTTTTTACAACCATAAGGACAAAGCTTGTTGCCTATTTATCATGGTAGTCATAGTCTTGAAAAATCTTAAACATCAAATTTACCGTGGGAAAAACAAGTGCACATGGACATAAACTAAATTAGCTGCCATTTTCATCAGGAAATAAAACCTAGACTAAAATAGTTAATAGACCTAATCCAATCAGACCTAATTTGGTCATGTAGAAACTAGAGACAAGTTAGGAATATATCCAATCACAGCTGGCTTAGCTTCATGATGGCGGGATAAGCAAGTGAAAATCTAGGACTATGCAGAAGAGTCAAAAGCTGCAGTTCCCCTGGTGTCCACTTGAGGCTGGCTGTTGAAACCCTGTGAGTGTTATATTGACCCGAGATCTTTCGTGGACCAGAGTTTGGTTCTTTGGTCTCTACCAGAGTTCATGTGATCTTTCACGTCATCCTAAATCAACCAAACTTTCAAAAAAAACATGAACCAGAGTTCTTCTGGTGCCAGTGTTAATACTGTTGACTAATTAGTTTTGTGATAGTTTTCATCAACAACCTTTTTTCACATGACAAAAACTAGGCAGTAACTAATAAAAACAAATGCACAAGGAACAAAAACTAAATTAACTGACATTTTCATCAACAAATAAAAACTAGACTGAAAGGTTTGAGACTTAATCCAACCTAATTTGGTCATGTAGAAAGTAAGAACAAGCTACGAATCTATCCAATCACAGCTACTTTGTTTGTGTGGAAAGGTTGGATGAGCTTGGTTGTGGTGGGATAAGTTGTGCAGTGATCCAATCAGAGCTGCTCTCTTTATGTATTAATATATTTGTGTACAGCAGGTTCAGTGTTTGTTGTCAGTTCTGGTATTGTAACTGAGATGCTTTGCCAGGTTGCCTAAACAAAGGTGACTGCATTTCACACAAAAGGAAATTTTTTTTCCTGTTAAACTTTACTAGCAATCAGTAAAGGGTTATTAGATGTTTCATTTTATCCAAGAGTAAAATATAACTTCAGATATTCAAGGAAACTTAAAAAATGCCTTTCACTTTACGCGTCATATCTTAGTCGACTAAATTTACAGTAGATTTCGTCAACTAAAGTGTTGTGAAATTTTGTCAACTAAAACTGGACTAAAATTAAAGCAATTTAGATTACTAAAGTATGACTAAAATTAAAAGATATTTCAGGCAAAAGACTAAACTAATTTAAAAAGTGCTGTCAAAATTAACACTGGATCCAGCCCACATGCCAGCCCACAATAATATACACATTCGTACGAAACTACGTATGTTAGATACACCCACTGAAATTCTCTTTAATGCAATCATCCAGTGTCGTAGGGGTTACTTAATGCATCAGGAAATGTAGACATGGTCAAGATGAATCAAATGTTAGAATGAGGGTTTTGTGACTTCGAACGTGACATGCCTGTAGGTGCCAGACACTAGCCTTACTTTTCAGAAACTGCTGATCTACTGAGAAGTACTCTATCTTGTGATGGAGAGATGTAAAACACACCAAACACCATGATATTGCCTTTTTAAACACGCATCAGTCTCCTTCTTTCAATGATTAAGTTTGAAGCAATCCGTCCTCATCTTACCCCAGCATCCTTTGCTCTCCTCCTTTTCCACCCTCCATCTCCTGCTACTCTTCCTTGACAGTAGAATTGCTCTGATTTGCTACAGTTTCCACCACGGTTCTGATTTGGTTCACCTCTCACTTTCCGTTTTTTACCCCCTCCCTGTAACCTTCTCCCTTGGCGCTGGGTTTGGTCCAGTAGGATTGGGATGTGCTGTATGCTCGTGAGCCAGTGTTTCCAGACACGTCCTTCATTTTCATCATCCACAGATTTCTCAGAAGCTTTCACAACTCAGCCTTAGCTTGACCTTTGGGTGAATGGGATTTGAAAGTGTTTTTCGATGTTGTTGTTGCACCATTGCTGTACCGTTAATCCTTTTGCTGTGCTTGTTTCTGGGAATTTTTAAAGATCCATGAAAGGAAAATTAATTCAGTTTTATCAGAACTACTTTGGAAAATCAGCACTTTCACTTTCTCTGGCTTCAGATGGCTTGTTCAAACCTCTGCTCAAGCTCAAAAGCATTGCTGCCAGTTGGTCCACAAGGAATTTGTAAAGCTCTCAGATTCTATTTTCATCATCTTGGATCAGTGAGGAAATACAAAGTTGTAGCTAACCTGCAGTGACAATGCATGACTTTTATTTTACAAATTTCCCTTTAAAACATTGAAAAAGAAGGAGAGTGTGTTTTATGTAGCACTGTTGGCACTGTTGCCAGTTTGGACCTTTGGACTGTAGCTTGATGTGTCTGTTAGCATTGCTAATCCAGCTAGCTTTGTTGCTTTAACCTTTTTTGTATCGAAGCTTTTCCAGTCCATCAAAATCATGACAGCATCTAAAACCCAAGGTTTGAGACTCCACAAACAGATACGATCAAAATGAGCTGTTAAAGAGAGTTTCATTGTTTTTTCAAGAAAGATTGGCACAAGTCACTCTGGTTTGAGGTCAAAGTCATGCTTCAAGTCTTTGGGTCATCTACAGGACAAATCTTAAGTCTGAAAAGATGAGTCCACCTCTATGTGCAGGTCATATCTCAAGTCTTTCAGGACGATTCCAATCAGGTCTTAGAAATCAGTTCTACATCACATTTTCAGACCCATGCAATTCTATTTTCAAGTCTTGAAGAGAAGTCTTAATAAAGTCTTTGAAGGCAAAACCAAGTAAAGACTCACGTCTTTTTGGATCGGTCCAAGTCCAGCCTTAGGGTTTGGGGGATGTATACGTCCATCTTCTGATCAAGTTTGTTATGTCCAAGTTTGGTTTTGGAGATCAATCCAAGTCAAACCTTCAAGGTTCTGTTCAAGTCAAGTCCTGACCCAGAGGTCAAGTTCAATTCAAATCATTAAAGTCAAAGTCTAATTTAAAGACAAAGTGTTAAAGTAAGGTCTCAATTCTGGAGGACAAATGTTTGTGGTCAAACCAAAGTTAAGTTTCAATCTTAAGATGTTGAGTCCAAGCCAATACTGAAGCTTTTTAGGACAAGTCCAAGTTAAGACTTAGAATCACAGTCTGAGTCAAGTCTCTAAGGCTCAGTCCACATCAATCTTGAAATTTCAGACCAAGGCCTAGAACAAAAATCCAAGTTAAGTCTTTGAGGACAGGTCCTAGAGAAGAGTTTGATGTCAAGCCAAAGTCAAGTCTGAATTCTTTGAGGCTGAATGCAAAGTCAAGTTGATGATATAAAAGACAAGTCCATGTTAAGTCTTTGAGGCTTAGTCTGTATCAAGTCCTAAAGTCTGGTCCATGTTAAATTTCAAGTTCTGAAGGAAAAATTCAAATCAGGTCCTTGAGGTCAATTTCAAGTCTGAAATTTTGAGGACATGTTCATATCAAGTCCTTAAAGTCTCAAGTCTCTAGTGCTACGAACAAGTGAAATCTTTGAGGTCTAGTCTACGTGTCTTTGAGAAGCAGTCTGAGTCAACTTCGAGGTCATGTCCAAGATTTTTCCATCAAAGTTAAGTGTCACGACTTTAAAATTAAATCCATGAAGTCAAGTCCCAGTGAAGACCGTCGTCCTTGAGGTCAAGTCTGAGTATTTTTTTAAGGTCAAGCTTAAGTGAGATCTCAAGTCTTAAGCCCTATGTCAAATGTCAAGTCTAAGATCATATTCAAGTTTTTCAGGTAAAGTCCAAATCAGTTTTTCAAGGTCATATCATAGTTAAGTCTCAAGTTTTGAGATGAAGTCTAGGTAAGTTTCAGGTCTTTGAGATCAAGTTAAGTCTTTTTATACAATTTCTTTGGTCCTTTGTCAAGACCCTGATCCCTAACTTGCCTTTAAAGACTTGGTCATCGAGGTGTGACTAGTATAATCGGTCCTTTAAATAGCAGCATCTGTTTCAGTGTGTGATTGTACAGCTTGAGTGTTTGGAGGACTAGGAAAGTACTTTATAAGTGCAGTCCATTAACCAGCTGATGGTCATCTTGGTGATTTTTAAGGACTCACATCCATCAACTCTACAACTCCTCATGTTTTGTCTAAACCCCCCGCCCCTCTTTCTCCATCTCCCTTCTCCCTTGGTACTGGGTTTGGTGTTCACAAAGTGCAATGAACCACTGTTTCCAGACCCCGCTTTGGGTTTACATCATCCCCCTCATCACTCTCTCTTTGTCCTGCTCCTCCCCTCCCCCATCCTCACCCTGCTTTTCCAACTCTTTCACCCCTTCTCCGCCCTAAATCTCAGACCGTGTACCCCTCGTTCCACTCATCTCCCTCCTTCCCCTCCCTCGTCTTTCTCTGGGTCTCTTTCCTCACATGCCTCTTTGTTTTTTTTAATTAAAAATAAATAGCAGTGGAAGTGAAATGCAGATGCTCTCAGGCCACAAAAGCCTGAAACAGCAGATTTATGACATGCATGAGTTAGAGTTGTGGAGCAGCCATTGGCTAATTTTAATCAATTAAGACAGCAGGTCACCACAGTCCAAAAGCCTTATGAGCGACTTTAAGACTTCCATGTCAATATAAGGTCTTCAAAGTCTTGTTTCCCAACTTTGACCACTTTGGCCACCTGAAAACAAAGATGTGCTGAGTAGATTTTGAAGGCTATAAATCAGCGGTGAAGGTCATGATGTCTTGCTGTCCTCCTGATTGAAAATGTTGTATCTTGAGGAAACAGTTACAGAATTCCACGATAATGGCATCCATTTTGCCACATTCACAGAGAAACAGTCATGTTGGGTTGGGCCCATGGCTTGTAAGCAATTCAATAGGCCATCAGACTGTACAGGGGCAGGAGGAGTAAAAGGAAGACCGAGGATGGGAAGGATTTATATTATTCATATTTATAATTGCAAACACTTTTGTTTTTCCACTTTTCTGACACCTTTGGGCTTTTTTAACTTGTGTGCTTGCTATGCTGCTGGAATCTTAGGGTCAATCCCAATAGCTGATGATATGACAAAAGTCAGTCGCGGAAAGTCCATTAGTCTGCTTGTAAAGTTGCAATGTGGAACCAAAACCAAACCAAATGCATACAAGTAAACAAAAATGTGAACCATGATCCTAACCCTGGTTGGTCTTTCGGTGCCTTAAGTATTCGTATTAAATTATTTATTTTGCAAACCAAAAGTCGACAGAAAACTTCCGTCTAAATCACACAAATACAGGAGTAAAGCACCAAGTTTGATGTGCAGTTTGGGCGGTATAAAAAATATTCCTTATGACAGCTTTAGATTAAGATTCAAGACTTTGGCTCGTATTTTTGCTTTGGTACAATCCAATTTGCTGATCCTTATCGCACCCCTTAGCCCAGGGATCATCAACTACATTTGTACATGGGCCAGTTTTTTTTCTTTGCATATGCCTTTGGATGCCAGATTCAAGAAACCAGTAATAATTAACACCATTATAAACAAACTATTATAATGAAATAATTGGTCCCGTTAAAATATAATTCATTATCAGTCCCATTCCTTAGTCCTGAAGCAGCCATGTGGGGCTTCCACTGTGGGTGTTCAATGACAAACAAAATCCTTAAAACAAATTTATAGCTTGCACATTTTCTAATTTTGCAAACACTGAAGACCTTAAGGGACAAAAAAGACCAACTGAAAAGAAGAGAAAATAAAAGGTAAGTTTGTTTGAAATCTGTGAAAAAAGGCCCAAATTTTTAGATTAAATTTAGAATTATGATAAAACAAGTCAGAACTCTAACTTAAAGTACTAATCATGTGAAGAAAAGTTAGAAGTCCAAGAATTAATTTATCCTTTTTTTTTTTTAGAGATTTCTTACTTTTTTTTAAGAGTATGATTTTTCTTAAAGTCCAGATTTTTTTAGTCATACAAAGTTTCATTAGATATATAAATATACATTTATTTGCAATGGCCCTGATCTTTTTTTGTTTAATTATTATCAAGAGGCCTGATGTTTTGCCTTAGCCCTTATCATACCTCTTAGCCGTTGGTTGTGCGTGTTCACGTCTAGTGAAGGGGTATCCCAATTCTCTGTAAGGTTAAGGGGAAGGGCAACACAGCATTCGAAACAAAGACAAACTGGCACTTCACTTGAAACAAAAAAAGGTATTAGAAATTACCCAAAACACACCACACCCCTTGACAAAATGGCATAGTCGAGACCGAAGGAAGCGCATAAATAGAAGAAATTAAGATTAATATTGCTTTTTATTGTTATGGTACTTGTCCTTTTCAGATATTCAATCCTTTGCTACTCAATATAAATTTTAACCATGATGCCAAGACTTCATTGCGAAAGTGGATAAAGAATTGTCATATCAATCTACAGCACAGCTTGCGAGCGACTCTAGTTGATGACGTAATGGAAACCGAGTGGCCTTAGTTTCTTAGGACGTGTTTTCATCCCTCCACCTTGGCCCTCAAGTAAGAGGGCTTAGAGGAAGGGGTGGACAAGGGGGTAAGACGAATGGGAAGGGCTAAAGGGTAGAATTGGGACTGACCCTTAATTCCAACCATAATAACACAAGAATGCGCAGGTTTCTGTTGAATGTCTTTTGACTTATGGACAAACTGGTGGAATTTTGGTTGTCGTAAGTCTCATGATTGTCCTTTTCTTTTGAACTTAAGTCAAGAATTCGTTGGGGGATCTCTGTCAAACTTTGCATGAATGTCCTTTCTAAGCTGATGATGGAGTAATTATTTTCGGAAGGTAGACCAAATGCCCCCAAACCGCACCTTCACTGGTGATGTCCCCCTCATGGAGTCTGCCCTCTCCGTAACAGGCTTAGCTGTCCTCTGTGTGTCTCAGTGTGTGCGACTGATGTGGACAAACAGCTCTAATGAAAACAAATGAATCTTCTTGTGTTTTTGACACTTAGACGTCCCTGCCCAGATACAGACCAAACACTTGCTGCCTTGTGCCAGTGCCTGTTATATGGGTGTAATCGAGTGTTGAGTCACTTTTGGCTCCAACAGCAGAAGAAGAATTAAACTGGCCGACCCTTTTCTTGTGATGCCATGTAGAATAATGTGTTATGCTGGCAACCTGATAAAGAATGTTGAAAATTAAGACAGTTGTGTCACAAATAAGCAGTTTGTTTGAGTCTATTAAAGGATACACCAACATTTATTTCTTTTCATGTCTTGCCTCACTCATGAGTCCATGACAAGCAGATAGGCACCATTTTTTTGACTGTGTGTGCAGTAACAAGGAAGTGATGGGCAGAGCTAATTAGCTTAGCTCAAACACTGGGAGCCAATGGGAAATGTTAGCCTGCATCTGCTTATGTCATTAGATAAAGTCTTCAGTAACTCCAAATGGTCTTGTGTGCTTGTGGTGACTCATTTCTATGAATCATGATACGTTACGTATTTTTAGACTAAGATTAGACATTATCTATTTTTAGACTAAGATAAGCACTTTATATAATTTTTGAAAGACATACTTATTGATAAAAAGAGTGGTGATGTAACACAGTTGGAGAGATGCCCCTGTCCCAGCTTTTTTGGTACACACTGCAGGCATCAAATTCAAAATGAGTGAATTTTTTGACAGAGATGTTCCCCAGTTTGAACGTTAAATAGTTCATAACTGACATGATTGTTTGTAGGCACTGGTATTTCCATTATTTATGGAAAAGCTGAAAATAGACTTGCGTGTACTTCCAGCGAACCAGTGCGGTGCTGCGCTTCTTGCACCATGGAAAGATAGAGGAAGAAATACAAGAAATACATACGAAACTAATCTGCAGGGTACATTTGCAAACCACCACAGATGGTCTTGGAAGTAGGTCAGCATAACAAAACACATTTGTGGTGGCTTGCACATGCGCCCTGCAGTTTAGTTCCATATTTATCTATTTCAGAAATTTCATTTAGTGCTATTCTTAGTCTAAAAATAGATAGCATCACATAATGCTATAAAGAAAACGTCACAACAAGCACATAAGACCTTTTAGAGTTGCTGAAGACGTTATTTGATGACTGTAGGCAGAGGCAGGCTAACCCTGCCCCTTGAGTTCCAGTGTTTGAGCTATGCTAATTAGCGGTGTGTGAGCTCTGCCTGTATCTTCCTTGTTACTGCATTTACAGTCAAAAGAATGGTGTCTATCTGCTTATCATGGAGTAGGAGTGGGGCAAGACAGGGAAAGGACAAAATGATGGCATATCCCTTTAAGATCTTCAATTTGTATCCTGATGTTTCCTCTCTGTTCTTTTTTGTGTTACTTCATTTTAGCTTCTTTTTTCTCTCTCTTTGCCCTCTTCTCTCATTTTCTTTAAACCTCTGTTCTTCATCATTTCTGCCCCTTCTCCTAGGCGAGTATTTTAGACCTTTTGTCCACACATAAACAGCATTTTAAGTTTTTGAAAAAGCATATTTTGGAAAAGTCCTGCCAAGGTGATGATTTCTAAATACTCAGTTTTTAGTGTTTTAGGCCAGACACGTCAACTGTGCTCCAAGCCGCCTACCGCAATATTATCACGATTGTTTACACGTTGTAGCGGATGTTGCTTAACTGTTGCTGTTTTAAGTGAAGTATTTACATACCAACAGACTTTCTGTCGCTCCCTTACCTGGTGTTGTTGTTTCACAAGTGACCGTGTTGACTGGTGACAAATCGCTGCTTGCGTCTGTGGTTGCGACGGTTGTTGAAACCAAGGAGAAAGTTTTTAATAACAGGATGACATCAAGATGACAGGACACATCTCAAATTGGAATATAAATGGAGAAAAGGTTCTCAATAAGTCTGCTGTCACCATGTAGCATAGACACTAGTTCAACCATAACACCAGTCAGACATGTGGTTGGAATAGAAATGGAAATAAAATTGCTTTTGCAAAGGCATTGAGAAATAAAAGTTACACATCGCTGACATCAGAGCAAGGTTTCCATGTGGGCGAAGGTGTTTTTAAACATGTGAAGGGGTTTATTTTTAAAAGATGGATCCCTTACTATAATTTTCCCACTAGCTTCACATTTTAGTCCCTTTTAAGCAATTTTTTCATTCATTTTTCCTTTGTTTTGCTGTTTTTTAATAGTCTCGTCTCTGATATGATTTAAGTGTCTAACTCTGTTATATTTTCCACAGGTCTACAACCAAGAGCTGGAGAAGGTGGAGGGCTTTGGGGGTCTCTCAGACTTCTGTCAGACCTTTAAATTGTACAGAGGGAAGACTCAGGATACAGGAGATGATCCTTCAGTGGTGGGAGAGTTTAAGGTATGGTCTGCCTTACAGAGGTCTTGGTCTAGTGGTGTAGGGCCTCACAGTACAGAAATAAGCACCAGCTTTAACTAAAAAGTCCCGCTTAAGGTGTAGTGTAGTTTACTAATACACTTATTTAGCACTTTAGAGAGTGTCGGGAAATTTGTTTGCATTTTCTTGTAATGTGAAATATAGATTTTTTTGAGCATTTAAATGATTTTTCTGAAATAATTTTGTATATTGAATCGATTAGGTCCATGATTTTAAGAATTCATAAACAATGTGTGATGTAGACTTCTTTAAGAAGACCTGCTTTCGCTCTTCTGATAACTAATGATTATGTTTTTTCATTCACTTCAATTGAATGTTCAAACTGATAAATCAGGCAAAACATTTTTGTTGTTTTTTTGTGTCTCACCTCACTCCCAAGTCCATGACAAGCAGATAGACACCATTCTTTCTACTGTGCTTGTAGTAACAAGGAAGCTTGCTCACTGTCAGTTAGCTTAGCTCAAACGTGGGGAGTCAATGGGTAGCATTAGCCTGCCTCTGGCTATAATCATCAAATAAATTGCTTGTTTTTACCTGTTTTGTAGCCCTTTATGATACATTGTCTTTTATTATCTTCATATTATCTTCTCCTACTCCTAAACTGAGGGTTTGTTTTGTTGACCTTCTTCCGTCGTGGTTCCGCGAGAGATGTAACATTCGCGTACGAGTTGTCTTTTGAACAGCTCTTTTTTTTTTTTTTTTTTTTTATGATTTTTTGGGCATTTTGTGCCTTTATTGAAAGGATAGAGACAGTGGATAGGCTTGGGAAAGGGGTGAGAGATTAGGGGAAGACACTCTGCAAACTGGTCACAGGCGGGATTCGAACATGGACTGGCAGAAGCAAGTACATGCGGTGCCTGGATGCCAAACACTCCGCCAAACTAGCACCCTTTGAACAGCTCTTTTAAGTAAACATTGAGAACCAATTCTTAAATTTGCAGGCAATCAGCATTTGATAATGGTTCGCAAATGAACAGCTCACTCATGACTACAAATCAGTTCTCATCGTTCACTTTAAAAAGCTGTTCAAAAGACTCAACTTGTTCGCGAACGCCACATCTCTTGCGAAAACAACCGCAGAAGTAGGTCAGCAAAGCACAATTTTTGTTTAGGAAAAGATAATGTGAAGATAATAAAAGATAATGTAACATAAAGGGGTAAACAAAGAGTCACAACAAGCACTTTAGAGCTGCGGAAGACTTTATCTGATGGTTGTAAAAAGGGACAGGCTAATGCTACCCATTAACTCCCAGTATTTGAGCTAAGCTAAATAACGGTGGGTGAGCTCTGCCCATTTTCTTTCTTGTTACTGGATGTACAGTCGAAAGAATGGTGTCTATCTGCTTGTCATGGACTTGGGAGTGAGGCAAGACTTTTAAATTCTGAAAGTCACTTTGATGTTATTTATTTTTAGTAGAGTCAACATTTATTTCAGATTGTACGATGGTTCTCATTTTGTGTCCAGAGCAGAGCAACATGCTGGAAACCAAGTGATCATTTAATTTTTAACTCCCTTAAACCCTCTAACTCTTCCCAAACAGGGAATGTTCAAAATCTACCAGCTGCCAGAAGACCCCTCCGTCCCGCCTCCCCCCAGACAGTTCAAGAAGCTTCCTCCAAACGGTATCGAAGAGTGTTTGGTCCGAGTCTACATCATTCAGGCTCAAGACCTGCAGCCCAAAGACACCAACGGGAAGGTCGGACTGGAGAGTGGAGATCGTTAAATATACATAAGTATTACTTTTAATCTACAACTCTAGGAACTTTAGGTCTGACTACTGCTTTGTACTTTCAGTGTGACCCCTATGTGAAGATCACTTTGGGGAAAAAGACCATCAATGACCATGACAACTACATCCCCTGTACCCTGGACCCGGTCTTTGGAAAGTAGGTTTCACCCTCTGAGTTTCCTCTGTCTGTGGCTCTGCTGGTGTTTGGACTTGTCCTGGTCTTACAGACTTATAGGTTGGATTTGGAGAAGTGTGGAAATCCATCATGATCACAGACTGCCCCTCTATCTCTGTAGGTTTTTCTGCTTCACACCAGTAGGGGGTGCTGCACTCACACCAATCACAGCATCAGAGACCGAGACAAAACCCACATCCTGCATGATGTTCAGAGCTAATGAAGATGTTTGTGCAGCTTTATTAACTTTTGATGAAACCTTTATTTGTTTTTCTTTTACCAAGTTTGAGTTCAGTCTTAAGAGATTTACAAAGCATCCCTGCTGATTGATACGAATAATCATAATGAACATCAGGAGTAAAAGACTTGGTTGAGTCTTCTGACTACTATATAAAACTGGTGCTTGATCAAACACTTGTGGGCTGACTTGTTCAATCATGTTGCAGAGAAAAGTGGGCTAAAGAAGTCTGTCAGCTCTCAGAAAGTTCTCAGTAAAAGAAACAGTTCTTGGAATCAGAGTTGCGGGTAATTGGAGTGGAAGTTTGACCAAAGAACATCTTTTTTAAAGCAAACTCTACCACATATTAAAGACATGAGAATTAAGGGTGAACTGTGTAATGCAGGGATCTTCAAATACATTTCATCTTAAAGATGCTATGAGGAGTTTCTAAGTAATTACAAAAAAGTCTCACTTTTAGATATATGCCTAATCGAAATACACACTTTAAGATGAGTTATATAGGTTATCTATAAATGTTACTCCTTAGGCTTCGCGGTTGGGTCGGACAGGGCTGGACTGGCCTGGATACTCAACTTTGGGAACAAGACAATTAAAACTAGAGCACGTTTATATTATTCGGACACGTCTTAGAGCACCGGGCTGTAAGTAGTGAAATATTACCGGCTACAAAACTACAATACTAAGTTTTCCAAAAATTGCTTGTTGTCACACATCAAAAACTACTGCTACGTAACTAGACAGAGATACATTACCTCGTCGCTTTGCATCCTGTAAGTTGTTGAAAAAAGAAGTCGTAAAGCAGTGCAGAGTTATGAGGAAGGTCCAAGTTGCATTTATTAGCATCACAACAAACGCGCGCTTTGGCTTGGGTCACGTCTTTATGAGAGTCGCCGTGCGTGCTCATGGGTAGCGGAGTCTTTATGTCGCCAGAAATAGATTCTTCTCATAGCACCTTTAAAATATAAAACAAGGTAAAAAAATAGATTGGTCTAATTAACACACATAATTGTTATTATTTTTGGATGCTGACGTGGTTTCTGTTGCTTGGTTTGACTCTAAAATTCTTAAAACTCCCAGATGAATATTGTGTGACATATATATTGTGTGGCATATTTCAGTCAAAAAAGCTCAAACATGAAGTAATTTTTGATAAAAGTGTGATAAATTCTGTTGTTTTGGGGGGTTGTTTAAGTAGTTGTAGCGACACAATTACAAAAGCATACCTTTAAAACCGCAACAGTTTATCCACCTCAAATTTTTAGACATGAAGGCCATTTTCTACCGTCTTTTAGCTAGCATTATTTCTCAAAACCTCAATCCTCCAGATCACAACCAAGTTAATAGAAATTTTCATCCAAGATAGCCTAGACTAGGCTCAAGGGTTATTTTATTGGCATTCATATTTACTTGTTGGCTTGTAGGCTACCATGGGCTGTCAGAAACCCCAATTCAACAAAAGCCCTTTAAAAACCCTTTGAGTTCTGGAAATTAGTTGCTAAATTGAAACTAGCAAATACACTGATAACAAATCTTTTTACACATTTACATATATTCCATCCTTTTAAACTTCCTGTTGTGATTTGAGGTATCCTAGTGTTGTGTTACTCGAGACCAGCCTTGGTTTCAAGAACAAGCCGGACTCAAGAGCCTTTCTACTTGATCTTGTCTTGGTCTCTGACTGGCCGGAGTTGTTGACTGAGGGACATCTCCCTTAACTGTTCAACCTTTTTCATGGTTTTTAAAATTGATTTTGACGGTCTCGGTCTCGTCTCGCTCTTGGTCTTGACTTGGTCTTGACTCCCAAAAGTCTTGGTCTTGTCTGAATCTCCGTGCATTCTGGTCTCGGGCAAGTCTTGGTCTCGGATAGTGTGGTCTTGAGCACAACACTACAGTTTCCTTCTCAAAAGAGCCACATCAAATTTCCTTTTTAATTCTTCAAGAACTGGCAGGTTACTATCTAAACTCTTGCTGACATTTGGCTGCTTCTGATTGGATGGTACCAACAGGAAAACAGAAAGTTGGGAGCATTTTATTGGTCAGTAGACTAACAGGAAGTTTTCATTTCTTCATTCAGAAGGTTAAAAAAAAATATACTTATCATGGACTTATAACTATGGATCCACAAATATAACATTTAAAACAAAAACACAGGATACACTTGACCTGATGTCTTCCATAGATTCACAAAATTGTAAGTCTCCAACGAAGTTCGTCTCAATAGAAACCATCATCTTGCTCCAGATATTTATGTAACCAGTGCTGAGGTTCCTGCTCCTGTGGGGTAGCACTTCCATTTATTTTGGAGCTTCGGTCACATTAATGTTGCTCCCTCATCTTCCCCCTCCAGGATGTTCGAGCTGACCTGCTCCCTCCCTCTGGAGAAGGACCTGCGGGTGATGGTGTACGACCACGACATGATAAGCAAAGACGAGAAGATCGGGGAGACGGTGATCGACTTGGAGAACCGCTTCCTCTCCAAATATGGGGCCCTGTGCGGTCTGCCGCAGTCCTACTGTGTGTCAGTACAGAACTTAAGCTCCAAACTCTCTTAGCCTCAACACCTTTCTGCTTACTCTAAAAAAAACTTGTGGAAACACTTTTCAATCTCTCCTTTCGTCTCTCGCTCATCAGATCTGGAGTGAACCAGTGGCGCGACCAGCTGACCCCTCGGCAGCTGCTGCTCAGAGTGTGTGAGCGGAGGAACCTGCCAAAGCCGGTTTACCAGGACGATGTGGTTCACTTTAGAGGAAACCAGTACATGGCTGCGGACCTCGGTGAGTGGTTTACACTCTTGATTCACTAAACTATACCGCTTTCACACTAAAATTAGCGGGTCAACGCAGGGTTTTTCAAAGTGCATTAACCTGCTAATAATCAGCAAGTGACTCTTTTGCCACTGCCCCGCAGACCCGGGTTGAACCAGCAGCAGACGAGCTGTGTGGCTGTTTTTTTTTCCTCTGGCGCATAAAGCTGATGTCATCACGTTGATGACATCATCAGCCCAACGTAGCCCCTCCATGTAGACAATGGAAAGAAACATGGAGGCCGTGGACACAGTTTTCTTTACTTTGTACTTTTACTTCTGCGCTGATGATACAAAGGTGGTAGGAATTAGTAGCTGAGATGGCAAAGTCATGCAACTTACAGGCGGACCAGATGGGTGTGATGTTATGCCGTGGGGACGTTACGCCAACGTCATCTGTAAATTAGCGGGTCAACCAAGGTGTGATGTTCCCACTGAAGCCGATCAGAGGGGAGCCGATAAAACCCATGTCCCTTGTAGGGCCAGCGTTAAAATGGGAATTAAACCCTTTAGAACTGCGGATAGGAGCCGACTGTTACCAGGTTTAAACAGATTTTTTGGCTAGCCTGATAGGGATTCTAGAAACGCACTCAGAGAGCAAAGACCTCCAAGAAGCAGCTCAGTTCTGGCAGAGGCTTTTCCACAACCCTGTGAAATAAATCCAATCCACTTTATTCGTATAGTACATTTAAACAACAAAAGCATCTCTAAGTGCTGTACATAGAACCATCAAAACAATAAAACAAACAACCATAAAACAAACACTATAACAGTAAGCAATAAATAATCAAATAAGTGCGTAAATCTACAATAATGCTAAAGATTAAAACAATAAAGTCAAGCAAACAAACATAATAAAATCAATAAAAGACAGAGGACCACAAAACTCATACAAAGTTAAAGCGCCAGGGAATAAAAATGGTTCTTAAGATGATACTTTAAACACTCCACCATTGGAGCTGTTTGGATGAGAAGGGGGAGGGAGTTCCAAAGTTTAGGGCTGACCACAGAGAAAGCCCTGTCCTCCATGGTTTTAAGTCTCGCTCAAGGACCTCAGATTGCGCGCTGGAGTATAGACTGGGATGAGGTCCTTGGTGTACTGCGGGCCAGTCCATTCAAAGCTTAAAAAACAAACAATAAAATCTTAAAATCAATATGAAAATTGACAGGGAGCCAGCACAAAGACGTGAGTATAGGGGTAATGTGTTCCCACTTTTTGGCTCCTGTTAGAAGTCGGGCCGCAGTGTTCTGGACTATACAGACAAGGGAGGGCTCTGTGGCTGACACTTGAGTAACGTCTGTTGCACCTTTTTCCCTCTTCCCTCTTTTCCGTCTCTGCTCATCTCCTTTCCTCCTATCTCCTTTTCTTGTTTCCTTGTCTCCCTCTTGTATCTATTTATTTCTCTTTGGTTTTTATTTTTCTTCCACAGCCCCCTCTATGTTTCTAATGTCTTCTACCTTTTTTCACATCTCCTCTTTTCTTTCATGCTTTTGGCTTTTTGTTTTCTTTTTTTTTTAATTCTATTTTAATTTATTATTAGCACTTTTAATATTATTTTCCTTGTTTGTTTTTGTAATTTTTGTAATATTGGTAAGGGGTGGGAGAAAAAATCGTATTGGGATTTTTTTTGAAGATTTTTTAATCGATTTTTTTGTTAAAAAATCGACTTTTTTCTAAATTTAAATGCTTTATTTTAGTCTGTGTTAATAAGCCACATTTAAATGCAATCCAGTCTTCTGAAGAGAGAGTATAATCAGTTGGCTAAAATATATTGCTGAATAAATCCTCAAAACAGACTCACATGTGATGTGTATTTTTCCTGATATAGTCTGTAGGCATCATCATTGTTCATCTTTTTCACTGGTGTTAAAAAAGCTAACTTAAGATTTCAAAGATAGGCCATATCGTAGAATCACTATTTAAATCGAATCGGCACCTTAAAAATCATAAAAAATCAAATCGGGAGAAAAGCGTATTGTCCCAGCCCTAGTATTGGTATTATTTTTTGTTTTATTTTCTGTGCCTGTTTCTATCTTTTTAAATTACTTGAATTTCGAATCATTTTCTTTTACTTGTATTTTTCCACATTTTCCTTACCTCCATGTCTCATCAGCTTCTCCTGTCCCTCCTCTCTTCCTGTTCCCCACCTCCGCTCACAGGTGACTCTGAGTTTATGCCCATAAACTTGATGTGTTTTAGGTTTTGTTTGGAACAAGCACAGATTTTCCTCACATGGTTGTGATGCGGAGACCAGTGAGCACGTAACAGCGAGAGTTTCTCACTCTGAAGTTCTGCCTTCTCGGCCAGCCCTGTATCCTGTATTTCCATTTTCCACTTTTCCACTCAGGGAGCTTTGAAACTTTCTTAAAACATTTCTTAACCTTCACTAATGCCTTGAATTTATGTGTTTGTTTGTGCGTTTTCCAGAGGACAAAAATGTGCCCAAGCGTCACCTCGGTCCCGTTAAGGAGCGTCTGGCTCTGCACATTTTGAGGAAAATGGGATTGGTACCCGAGCACGTCGAGACCAGGACTCTGTACAGCCCTCTACAGCCAGAAATAGAGCAGGTAACTTATACTTTGTTATCTTTTAAGACGAAATAGGTGATTTACCTTTGTGAACCCTTTAATTACTGGCTAAACTGTTTAGCAGAGCTCATCAATAAATTCAGGGATTTTTATTTTTTTTAAAAAACAGAACAAATTTAATCATTGTTTGATTCTGTTAACATTTCAGGGAACAGAGAAAACTACAAATAGGCCTGTCTCGATAATCAATAAATCAATTAACTGCATGATAAATAAAAACGTCCTCGGTAAGTTTGCCGGCCTCGATAAATTGACAAGTGCATGCATGTTTGTTTTCCTCCTCTCGTTCTACCAAAGAGGCTGGATGAGAAGATGGCTCACTCTGTGCAACTTTCTCAACACCAGGATGCATTGGTTCTAAAGTGGAATTCTATAGCGGAGTGAGCATCTGTCAGTCATTCAATCTTTCAAACCCACCAAGAGCTGAAGTGAGCGTCGTAAGGAGTAACAAGGAAACAAACACAAATATGAATGAAGGCACGAAAGCTACGGTTCCTTAGCTGAATGCCACAGCCCAAGTGTGGGAATATTTTGGTTTTAAACAGAATGAACAAGGTGTGAGCTCATGAACACAGACGAGCTGATATGCCGCATTTGTTTGAAAGTAGTGGCGACGAAGAAGAAGGGGAGGTGCAGCGGAGCCTTCATCCCGACAGTCAGCTCTTACAGAGGCGTTTGGTCGGCAAAGTAAATATAAACTAAAAAGAGCAAACTGGCGCACTCACAGATAGTGTCGTTCGCCACATAGCAAAATAAATGCAACCCTACAATACGGTTGAAAAGCCAGCATTTCAGGAAATGTTGCAAACATTTGACAGACAGTACAAATAGACTGGGAGAAAGTACATGTCACAATCAGTTCCTGAACTGTATAAACTCCTGTATAAACTTTTATTTATTGTTTTTATTGTTGTGTGTGTTTTTACTGGAGTTTTGTTTTGTTTGTTTCTTTTTCTTTACAGAGACAGTATATTTTTTTATTGTTTTTTATTAGTACTATGATTTTTAGTTACATACAATTTTTCCCAAAAGAGAGTCCATTTCATTTTCATTGGGTCTTTTTTTCTTTAATTTATTTTATTTAAAGTCTCTTCACCTTCCAATTACAGTTAAATACTTTTAAGAAATCAAAGTTTATTGCTTTCGATACAGTGCACTCGCTTTATTATGACACATTTTATAATTACATTAATGAAAAAATGATGTTTCAGAATAATACTGACAATAATATCGTTTATCGTCAATAATTTTTTGGACAATTATCGTCCAGCAAAAGTTGTTATCGTGACAGACCTAACTACAGACAAACCAAAAAACAGATATTTTCTTGGTGTGGGATTTCAAGGTTTTTAAATGGTAACAGTCGATTACGTGATGATGTAAAAATGCACTAATATTCGGGACAACATCGATCAAAAAAGGTAAAAATGTTTGTGAATAAAATGGCAGAAATAACTTAAAATAGATGATATTGAGATTGACTTTAGCATCATATCAGTAAACAAATCAGTATTTAAAATAATTCTAATAGTTTGGTTTCTAAACCTTTACATCCCGCACAAAGACAATATCAGTTATTTTGGTTTGTTTGCAATTTTTCAGTATCCTAAAAAAATGACAAAAGCAATGTGATGTGATGTGTTTTTTTAATACATTAAATATTGTATGAATTTATTGACCTCTGCCATACAGCTAAGCTGGGAGTTAAAGGGTTAATATCTGTCCTCTGATTGGTCTATGCTGTCTAATTAGGGGCGTCTGATGATGTGGGTGGATCTCTTCCCCAAGTCTCTTGGACCTCCGGGGCCGCCGTTTAACGTCACACCACGCAAAGCTAAAAAGTAGGTACACTCTTAAATATGCAAATGTGTTGTTAAGAGACTCTTAAGGTTGGAGGTAGGGCTGGGCAATTGTTGATTGGAATTGTTGATTAAATTGGAATTAAAAAATAAAAATCAAAGTTTTTTTTATTCACTTGCTTAAATTATAAGTAGTTGCAAAGTTTGAAAAATATAAATACTGAAACTTAACAGTTAACAAGCTGTAAAAATCCCTCAGCTTTCAGTGTTTACGTAGGCAAACCTGCCTGTGTTAGAGCTACATAATCAACATTTTATGACACACTTTAATTTTAAGAGGGAAATTTTGATTGGTTTAGGAATATATTGTGACAACATAAAGGCAGAACTTGATTCATGTCATTTTTGTGTCACTTGGAGTTTTTTTGCTTTGAGAGGGAAAAAAAATCGATTAAAATCGTAAACCGATTTTTGTGAGGAAAATCTGGAATTTTATTTTAAGGCCGTTTCGCCCAGCTCTAGCCGGAGGTATACTTGCTGTTACATCAGACACATGATGGTTCAAAGCTTTGATTATGAACGTCCTGAATTAACAGGATTATCCGTCCAATTTCAAGTCCAAAAACTTTTACAAGACTTGCTAAATGCTACAATTGCCTGACATGTATGGATTAATATCTTATTTGAAGATATCAGAACTAAAAATGAGGCCTGAGTTGTTTGTAATAAGTAAAAAAAAATCTGCCAAATGACAAATAATTAACTTGAAGGGTGTCTTAACATGAAATGTGCTACCTAAATTCAGTGTTAATTTTTTGACTAATTATTTCCGTCATACATTTCCTCAACAACCTTTTTCCCCCTGATGAAAATAAGACTTTAACTAATAAAAACAAGTGCTAAAACTAAACTGACTGACATTTTTGTTGAGAAATAAAAAAAATGGTCTAAAATTTTTGACAGAAACTTAATCCAATCAAACCTAATTATCTCCGCCAGGAGGTTATGTTATTCCCAGCATCTGTTTGTTGTTTTTTTTTTGGTTTGTTTGTTTGTTTCTCTGTTAGCAACAAGTTATGATCAGATTTGCATGAAATTTTCAGAAAATGTCCGGATTGGGACAAGGAACAAATGATTTGATTTTGGGAGCGATCCGGATCACTATCTGGATACGCCGTTACGAAAAATGTGATTTTCGTGATTAACTACTGAACTAAAATAGATATCATTATGAATCCAATTGCTAATGGTATGTTTTCATGGTCAAGGAATCTAAATATTTCGATGAAATAAAGGTAGGACTAATATTTATGGTGAAAATTACAAAATGGGTGAGGACTGTGGCGCTGGTGGAGGTCTGCGCTCTCCAAGTGCGTTTCTAGTTTGTAGAAAGTAGCAACAAGTTAGAAATCACAGCTACTTTGGTCGTGTGAAAAGGTTGGAAGGTAAAAGGGACACCCAATCACAGGTGCCTTAGCTTCATGGTTGTGGGATCCAAGTGTAAAACATGACTTCAGAAATTCAAGGAAACATAAAAAACATTCCTCACACTTTACAATTCATATTTAAATCAACTAAATTTACAGTACATTTCCTCGACTAAATGACATTTTATCAACTAAAACATACTAAAATCAGAACAATTAAGATGACTTAATTATGACTAAAATTAAAAGATATTTTAGTCAAAAGACTAATCTAAAAACATATCCTTCTTCTCATTAGAAATAGTTTGGTGCCTGGACATCGTTAAATATTATTTTATAGTCAATCTGGCACTTTATAATCTAGGGCAGAAGAGTCATGTGCAATGTAAAGAAGACCTGAGCTCCCAGGAAGCTAGCAGTCTGCACATTAGCATTTGGCACTTAAGCTAGCACTCTAACACTTAACCATTCATTAAATAATTCCCATGGTCCTTCAACTCCTAGCAAACATGTTTTGGACTGTATGTTATTTAGGTTGTCCACAGTTTATGTTGATTTATGTCTTTTAATATGCCCTGTGGCTTTTATTCCCATTATAGATGTTTTTTTTGTGTTGACACCAACCTGCCAATGGGACTGGGGATGGGAAATGGCACTTGGCAATAATCCCACATTTTTACAGGCAATGGTCCATTAATGCAAACAGTCCCATTTTAACAAAAAAATCTCAAATGTAATTTTTTCCTTTTCATAGCCTGGCATTTCTCGGGACTTGTTGAGTGATTGTGGATTAGAAAAAGTGTTTCTGACTGAAAATTACACAACCACACTTGCCTAGATCTGAGTTTTTGCTATGTAGCTGCTGACAGATCAATTCTCTTTAACAAGTAAATAAACTTAGAAATAAATTTGGTGTATCGGTTCCACCAGTGACCGTGTAAATTGGTGACTCTTAGTCAACTCGTCCGCGGCTTTGTTTGTCTTGGCGTAGTTTCTCTGGCTGTATTTGGTCAATAACAATTCCTAATAAATTATTGAAAGTACACTCTGTTTCTGCTGATGCTTTGACATCTGTCAACCCAACTGGCTGAAAGTCATCAGTTTACACGGTCACTCGTTAAACTGTAACACTGAGGCAGTTACAACAGTGCATTGAAGAAAATAAAGTAGAAACAGTGCAAATGGTGTTGATAATAATCTGACCAAGTGATGTTTCTTTTTATTTGTTTTACTCGTAGAATTAATGCAATTGTCACCATATTTACAGTTTACTTCTAACTCAGCATACAGCCTAATGTCTTTGTGTGCACGCTAGTAACATACATTATGTACAGGCAAATATAAAAACAAATTTCTCATTAAACAAATGAAACTACAATATATAAGACCTTAATCTTTGTCTTTAAGCCTCAAGATGGATACAAAACTCAACCAACTGTATGTAGAACAATATGTTCAGGAATTTTCTTTTTTATTATTATTATAACAAACAAACAAAACCAACATAAACACAAAAAAGCCCCACACCCCACCCACCCTCACCTCCCACACAAACCTACACATTATACTTAATCTCAAAACTGTGCCCTGGTTTCCACCATTACCGTTAACGAGCCATGGCACAACAAAATTACACTGTATTGCTAAAAGTATTCGCTCACCGTCCTTGACTCGCATATGAACTTAAGTAACATCCCATTCCTAATCCATAGGGTTCAATATGACGTCGGTCCACCCTTTGCGGCTATAATAGCTTCAACTCTTCTGTGAAGGCTGTCCACAAGGTTTAGGAGTGTTTATGGGAGTTTTTGACCATTCTTCCAGAAGAGCATTTGTGAGGTCACACACTGATGTTGGACGAGAAGGCCTGGATCTCAGTCTCTGCTCTAATTAGTCCCAAAGGTGTTCTATGGGGTTGAGGTCAGGACTCTGTGCAGGCCAGTCAAGTTCATCCACACCAGACTCTGTCCTCCATGTCTTTATGGACCTGCTTTGTGCTCTGGCGCACAGTCATGCTGGAAGAGGAAGGGGCCAGCTCCAAACTGTTCCCACAAATTTGGAGCATGGAATTGTCCAAAATGTCTTAGACTGGAACTAAGGGGCCAAGACCAGCTCCTGAAAACACCCCCACCCCATAATTCTCCCTCCACCAAACTTCACCCTTGGCACAATGCAGTCCGACAGGTATCGTTCTCCTGGCAGCCACCAAACCCAGACTGGTCCATCAGATTGTCGGATGGAGAAGCGTGATTGGTCACTCCAGAGAAAGCGTCTCCACTGCTCTAGAGTCCAGTGGCAGCGTGCTTTACACCACTGAATCAACGCTTTGCATTGCACTTTGTGATGTGAGGCTTAGATGCAGCTGCTCGGCCATGGAAACCCATCCATGAAGCTCTCTGCACTGCTCTTGAGCTAATCTGAAGGCCACATGAAGTTTGGAGGTCTGTAGCGATTGACTCTGCAGAAAGTTGGCGACCTCTTCACACTATGAGCCTCAGCATCCGCTGACCCCGCTCCGTCAGTTTACGTGGCCTACCACTTGGTGGCTGAGTTGCTGTTGTTCCCAAACACTTCAACGTTCTTATAATCCAGCTGACAGGTGACTGTGGAATATTTAGGAGTGAGGAAATGTCACGACTGGATTTGTTGCACAGGTGGTATCCTATCACAGTTCCAAGCTGGAATTCACTGAGCTCCTGAGAGCGACCCATTCTTTCACTAATGTTTGTAAAAGCAGTCTGCATGACTAGGTGTTTGATTCTATACACCTGTGGCCATGGAAGTGACTGGAACACCTGATTCTAATGATTTGGATGGGTGAGTGAATACTTTTGGCAATATACTGTATATGCATATAGACCAAAATTCAGTTTGCATTTTCAAAATAAACCTTTGAGAATTTCCAATCTCCTTTTATATGTTTTTGGCATCATTGTCTGCTTTGACTTTAGAGCCTTCTAAAACTACATATGGCTGAATAAATCTTTTAAAGGAAAAAACGGTAAGTTAAAATCTATTTAAGGCCTTGAAAATAAATCGTTTACCCAGTGCAATAATTAGGTTTACCAGATCATTACTATCTACAAATTTTCCTAGCAGAACAGAAACAATTAGCTTCAGAAAATTGTATGTCAGCCAAACTGAGTTCACACTATAACCAAAATAAAACTCAATGTGTATTTGTGAATAGCTCAGAATGCATAAAAACATACCCTTACGCTCAGCAGAGGTGTAATAACGTACTGGTCCTTGTTCAGGTTCTTCCTGCGTTGTATCATCTGGAACACCAGTGACGTCATCCTGGACGACGTTAGCATCAGTGGTGAGAAAATGAGCGACATCTACGTCAAAGGGTAAGAGGAAAAGGAGACACATCATTACCTTGCTTTATTACTTAAAAGCTCATACAACTAGGTCTTGAGTACCTTTGTTTTTCCTTTAACTCAGCTGGCTCGAGGGTCATGAACACAACAAGCTGAAGACAGACGTTCACTATCGCTCTCTGGGCGGAGAAGGAAACTTCAACTACAGGTTCCTGTTTCCCTTCAACTACTTACCTGCAGAGCAGCTCTGCGTGGTGGACAGGAAGGTAAGGAGACAAGGGAGAAAGGAAGCATGCAAGATAGGGCCTATTTGTTTGCTGATGGTTCAGAAAAACAATTAATTGATGCGTTTTTAGCACCATGAGCGTTGGCTGCTTTGTTGCTTGCCCCCAGCACTTTCTGTTATTAGGCGGAGGTGAAACTGATCTGACTCACATTTTTCTTGATAACAATATCTAGTTCTTCAGCTTCTATAAGCTGTAGGACTGGAATTCATGACTTTAATTTATTTTTTGGCTGGTATTTCTCTGGATGATGGAAAAATATAAAGCATAAGGTGATTTTATTTACTGTACATAGATATATTGTCTTAATTTGAAGGCAAATGGCAATTTAATTTGCTTTAGTCTGTGTTGCCTCTTTCTAATGCCAAGTGTAATTTTCCTTTGTTGTTTTGATTTTACTGGGGAAATATCTTCGTCTTAAGCCTGATTTTGAACATATTGATGGGGGTGTTGCTGTAGTTTGAAAACCCCCTTAGCCGGTTAATGCATTTAACGAGAAGCTTTTGGACAAGAGGGTTAAGGGATGTTCCTATTGAAGGATCAATAGCTTTTAAATGTTGGAATATTTAAGTACACGTCTAACCCTTTCATGCATGTTGCCAACTACAGTAGACAGATATTTGGAATAAATATTATAACCTTTGAGTTGCACCATTTCCAACTACCAGGTGGCAAATTCCCAAACCCTTGTCTTAAGTTGCATAAAAATATTACCGTTGTCCATTTTTACCATATCGAGATATTGCATCATAAATTCAAAGTAGCTGATAAAGGGCTAATTGGGTATAATGCCTGTATTCAAATTTAAGAGGGTTTTTTTATTTTAAAAGTTGTAATTCACAAGTAAACAGTTGGATTAAACAGCAATAACACATTTACTTCGGATTTAGCTTTTTCTTTAATTTACTCTTAATAAATGTTTGTCATAGACACAAGCTTGTTGATCTTTATTAAGATCCACCAAATTACATTTGTACCGTGTATGTATGGTGTCCACTGTAGTGGACAAGTAACTCCCTCAAAAAAAAAAAATTGAAAAAAATGACCATGATTTTTTTTGTTTGAATGTTAAAACAAACATTTTTAAAAGTACTCCTTTGTGATTTAATATTCATGCATGAAAGAGTTAAATTCTGAATATGAGAGAATATTGGATGAGTTATAAGCTACATGTTTCCTTGAATGAAGCTTTCTGTCTTTAAGGTCACTTTAACACCTAAACTTAAAGTGTTGAAGTTGAAATATTGCTTCATTTGTCACTTGGTCTGATTTTCTTTTACACTGCCTGCCAAATCTTGTGTAATACAGCCACCTACCACTAGTTGGAGCTGTAGCTTTGGCCCTTGTTCTTGTCATCCAGTCTATTTTTGTACCATGACCTGTAAATTAAAAACCAACTTCAACAAAAAAGCTCCATGGTTTAAAATCTAGGACTTTGTGGAAGAGGCAAAAGCTGTAGTTCCTCAAGTGTCCACTTGAGGCTGGCTGCTGCGACCTTGTGAGTGTTATACAGACCCAAGATCTTTCATGGACCAGAGTTTGGTTCTCTAGTCTGCACCAGAGTTCATGTGATCGTTCACGTCATCTTAAATCAACCTAACTTTCCAAAAGAATGAACCAATGGAGTTCTTTTGGTCAGTGTTAATTTCGTTGACTAATTATTTTAATCATAGTTTTTGTCAACAATACCTAAATACAGGTGACTGTGTTTCACATAAAAGTTCAATTTGTTTCTGTTAATTTATACATTCAAACTTTACTAAAATTCAATAAAGTGTAAAACATGACTTCAAGGAAACTTAAAAAGTCCTTACCCTTTACACTTCAAATTCTAGTTGACTGGATTTACAGTAGATCGCGTTGACTTAAATGTTTGTGAAATTTCATCAACTAAAACTCGACTTATGCCAAGTTCCATTAATCTCGGAACTGGGAAGGGGGAAGTGGGAGTGATGTCATCTCCAAGTCATCAGCGTTCCAGTTACAAAGTTGGAAAAAAACATGCTGATCTACCAGGTTGTTGTTAGCTATTGTTAGCTATAGTTAGCGTTGTTATACACAAATACCGCATGAAGAATATAAATATCACTTTGGCAGTATATCTATAATATAAGTAAGTATATAAGTGCATATATGGCTGATTTAGTGTGACACACACTAGTTAGAAGGGCCAATAAATTTATTATTACAAGAGCTTCAAAACTGTTTACACCGGGGGCAGCCATGTTTGATTGTCAACTCGGGGTGGTGAGGATCCTCTGAGTTCCCAGCAGGAAGTTGCTGTTTCCTCGGAAATTCCGACTTCCGACTACAACTGACAACACTGTATCCAGCCCGCGTGATCACAATAATATACACTCGTACGAAACTACGTATATTGGATACACCCATTCAAATGCTCTTCAATGCAAAATGTCAATCATCCAAGCCCATAGTGGTAACAGTGCTTTAGGAAATGTACACATGGTCAAGATGAATCAAACATTAGAATGAGGATTTTGTGACTTCGAACGTGTCATGGCTGTTGGTGCCAGACACTAGCGTTACTTTTCAGAGACTGTTGATCTAAAAAAACACACCAATGGCAATGTTAGGAGTGAAATCAGCCTAGTCCACAAATTATAATCAAGCTGAAATATCTTTGTCTCTTCATCTATTTGAGACACATCAATAGTTGTAAATACTGTTACATAACAAACAGTAGCTAATGCGGTTAAATTATGTCCTCTTTTATTCCTTTTATGAAAAAGTGATTCATGTTGTGGAGGAATAAAAGGTGGTCCACTGACTGATCTACAGCAGCCTACAATTAACAAAAATAATGGAGTGACACTTTTACAAGAAAGACGAGTAATTTAGATGTTTTTGATTCGACGAGACCCAACAGAAACATGGAGCGAAGAGCAGTGGAATAACATCCCAGCGAACAGTGGAATAACAACGCGCCTGTCATTTGCTTTCCTTGGCCTGAAGTCGAGCCTCTTTAGTCGTCCGCGGCTGACATGTTTTACGACGGCGCTCCCTCCTCATAGCAGCATCCTCAATCAGCGAGCGGCTGAAAAGACGAGAGGGAGTTTTAAATAAAAAACTCTGCTGGGTGGAGAGACTTTCCTCCAAAACAGAGCCGCAGCCAGAGGGAGTTTATGAAGCCAGAAGACTTTGTGGTCGGCGATATAATGAGTGAGTCACATCGACTGATCAACGGCAGTATCAACACTCGCACTTGTTGTTTTTAAAGGCTTGGATTCTAACCAACGCCATGTTTTTATAACTTTCTTTCATCCTTAAATAGTCATAACTAGGGCACCAGTAGCCCAGTGGTTTACGCCACATGCTCCATGCTTCAAAGTTGATTTTCTGGAGGTTTAACCCGGCGTGCCGCCCCTTTCCTGCATGTCCTAATTCTCTTGAACCCAGTGGGACATCCTTCATTATCCACTGTCCTGTCTCTGTGGTGGAGGCGTAAAAGCAAAGACATGGATATTTGAAAAGAGTCACAATTTAAAGTCTTTCTGGTACATTTGTTCTCTAGATAATTTCAGGTTGGAAACTTTGATTTTACAACCATGATGACTGGACTGGTGCTTGCTTAAGTTAAGTACTTAAGCCCGAGAAGGTTGCTAGTTCAACTTCCTCTTCAATCAATGAAGCTTTATTTGTATCACACTTTTCATACAGGATTTTGTACCACAAAGTGCTTTACATGGAGCACAAAATAAAATCGCAAAAAGTAAAATAGAATGTAGAAAATTGCATCAAATGGAAATATATGACCCACCATGCCACATTCAATGCACACACTCACTTTCTCAAACACACAAATACATCAAATGGAAATTCTGACAGAAAACAAAATTAAAAGGACTGAGGAAACACTATCTTACAAACCCAAAACCAGTGAAGTTGGCACGTTGTGTAAATCGTGAATAAAATCAGAATACAATGATTTGCAAATCCCTTTCATATTATATTCAATTGAATACACAGCAAAGGCAAGATACTTAATGTTTGAAATGAGAAACTTTATTTTCTTTTGCAAATAATCATCAACTTAGAATGGCAGCAACACATTGCAAAAAAGTTGTCACAGGGGCATTTTTACCACTGTGTTACATCGCCTTTCCTTTTAACAACACTCAGTAAATGTTTGGGAACTGAGGAGACCAATTTTTGAAGCTTTTCGGGTGGAATTCTTTTCCATTCTTGCTTGATGTACAGCTTAAGTTGTTCAACAGTCCGGGGTCTCCGTTGTTGTATTTCACGCTTCATTATGTGCCACACATTTTCAATGGGGGACAGGTCTGGACTACAGGCAGGCCAGTCTAGTACCCGCGCTCTTTTACTACGAAGCCACGCTGTTGTAACACGTGCAGAATGTGGCTTGGCATTGTCTTGCTGAAATAAGCAGGGGCGTCCATGAAAAAGACGTTGCTTGGATGGCAACATATGTTGCTCCAAAACCTGTATGTACCTTTCAGCATTAATGGTGCCTTCACAGATGTGTGAGTTACCCATGCCTTGGGTACTAATACCCCCACCATACCATCACAGATGCTGGCTTTTGAACTTTGCGCCTATAACAGTCCGGTTGGTTCTTTCCTTCTTTGGTTCAGAGGACACGATGACCACAGTTTCCAAAAACAATTTGAAATGTGGACTCGTCAGACCACAGAGGTGGAGCCCTGAAGAGATGCTACATTCAAATTCATGCTACTTTGGGTTAGGGTTAGGGTTTTCCAAAATTACCGTCCCTAGCTTTAAACTGTCGGAGTATTTGCTCGTGCAGATGTTCACAACATCCTTGCTTGTGGTGCTGCTTTTATACCCAATCATGACACTCACCTGTTTCCAATTAACCCATTCACCTGTAACATGCTCCAAACTGGTGTTTTTGAGCATTACTCAACTTTGTAGTCTTGTTGCCCTGTCCCAACTTTTTTGGAACATGTTGCAGGCATCAAATTTAAAATTAGTGTGTTTTTTTTTTTATCGAATAAAGGTCAACAGTTACTGTGAAATCATTGTTTTCTGTTTTTATTTTCACTATAAACAACGTCCCAACTTCTCTGGAATTTGTGTTTGTATTTAATGAATCCATTAGATCATTGGATTCGCGTTACGTGATTTATTTTCAGCAGTAAATTAAGTGAACATTAATACCATTAGACCTCATTAGGGATGATGAAGAAAGAGAAAAGACTGAACAGACTCGCTGCTTAACTCTCTGGCAACAAAAAGGAAGTTGATGGATGTTGTTTGATATTAGAGAGAGCACACACACACACTCACACACACACACACACACACACACACACACACCCTCACGGCTCTAACCCAGCGTCGCGCCCCTGCCCGTGACAGCTGCAGACTGATAACTTAATGTCTCTGGACGGTCTCTGTGGATAAAGTGATCCAGACTCTCCTACGCTCTCGCACTGACATGTGAACGTGCTCCACCAGACGCACACTCACGGGGTGTAGTGTGTTCGCCGTCAGAGTGTGCGCGTTGTTATGAAGTGTGAGAGCATGGCGAGGATTTAGACTCTGATGTGGCGAGTCGGTGTGAAGTCATAACAGCGACAGCGCGGACGAGTCGTTTGTCATCTTGAGCGTTTTTGTGATGTATAGTTGAGCCAAACTCCGCTCCGTGTTGGTGTTTTTCTGCTTCGTAGGGCCAAGTATCGCTGACATTCTGATGGGAATATTAGAGGAAGACGCGGAAAAACTGAGCTTTAGGATCCAGTGGAAAGTCTGGGGTGCAACTAAAGGACAGCATTTGTGCTGGGTTGAGTCATTGACCTCATATTAGGATGGACAGCGCGCCTTCACTTCCCGCACTGTCCAAAAATGAAACAACAGACAATTGCTCCGAGAGGACTGTGATAAAAGATGCAAGAAAGACAACTTAATGGAATAAAAAGCACAAAATACCTCATCTAATTGCTCTACCATTGCTGATTGGCTACAGTGTAAGTCATAAGCTCCGCCTCTTCCATATTAACAGCTAGGACAATGGTCAAAACATCAATCAAAACGCACAGTGAGAGAGTGAAGTAAAAGAGGGAGCGCATTAGCAGAGAGGTGGGACAGGATCAGATACAGTCTGTCAGTGTGGTGTGACTCCACCAGAGGTGATAATAGGTCTCATAATTGGTTTATTTGTATACAAACATGGCTGCAGCGTCGACGTGGTGTAGAAAAGAAGACGCTCTAAACACAAGTCTTTAAATATTGAGAAATGGACCTAAATAATCACCAGCTATTTAGTTTTGGTCTCGTATAACTATATCCACTAGAATTTCAAGCATCTATTACAGGGAACCACATCAACCACATTTTTACAAGGGCCAGCTTTTTTCTTGTCATATGCTATGAGGGCCTAACCTTGCATAGCAGATGGGCCTGCCTGATTCAGTTCCTGAAATACTGCAGATCCCATCTTGTAGCGCTCCGTTGACCAATGGATTCCCTCGGCTAAAATTTTAACGGCCCAATCAGGGAAGATAGGCGGGAGCTATTAATGCGGACGTGACGACAACCGGAAGTTGAAACCGGAAGTTGAGAACGGAGATGCCGATTAGCCTATTGTCCTCATAGATACTTACTAAAACTTGGCGAAATCTGCCCTCCTCAGAAGTTTACCTGTAGGTTCATGTTACAAATAAGTGTCTAATGAATGATCTGTGTGGTACGATTTGGGGTAGGACGATAGTATAAGGCCGTTAGCCGTTAAGTTAGCGACTAACAGCTAACAACAGCTAACAACAGCTGCAGGAATGGGTGCAGAGCTGTTGAAAACAGCGCTGAGCCTGAAGCATATCTATTGCTACTTCTGCCAAGGAGGTTATGTTTTTTGCTGGTGTTTGTTTGTTTCATTTTTAGCAAGATTACGCAAAAACTACTGGACGGATTTTGCTGAAATTTTCAGGAGATGTTGGTAACAACATAAAATGATATGATTTTGGTGGTGATCCAGGTAACTGCTGTTAGCAAATGATTGCTTTAACTCAATACTGTCTAGCAAATAATCATAACATGATTCTGAGTGCTAGGTGTGGGTTTTCAGGGTCATGAATCATATTCTGATCGTAGCTTTGTTATAGAACTGTTGCTTATAGATGTAACAGCAATATGTGAGATACCTTGGTGTAGGGCTGAGTGATATGTTCAAAAAATAAAATCCTCGACTTTTTTCCCCACAAAACTTGATTTACGATAGATTTTTTTCTCCCTCAAACCCAAAAAACTCCAAGTGACACAAAAATGAGATAAATCAAGTTCTGCCTTTATTTTGTCAAATTTTGCCTAAATCAATCAGAATTTCCCTCTTAAAGTTAAAGTGTTATAAAATGTTGATTATGTAGTTCTAACACAGGCAGGTTTGCCTACATAAACACTGAAAGCTGAGGGATTTTTACAGCTTGCTAACAAGTTTTTCTATGACCAATATTTAATCTTATTTAAAAAAATATACAAGCCTATGAAATTGCTTGGGTAAAACATGACATCATAAAAACTGTAAAATTTCAGTATTTTTTTTTTTAATCTTTGGGAAGAACTTAGAATTTAAGCAAATGAATGAAAGAAATCTTGATTTTTAATTTTTATATCTTCTGCAGTAAATAATTCGAATTAATCAATTTATTTGTTATGTTGCCCAGCCCTACCTTGGCAGAGATTTGTGCTTTCTGAGTGCTTTCTAGTTGTACTTGGCTTTGCTGCCTCTCTACTGTGTTTTTCTGAGCTTTGTTTTATTTCTAACTTGCATTTGAAGTTGTTGTCCTCTTACTAAACTGCATCAAGCCGTTTGTTGGCTACTGAACCTCACTGATGGTTGGCTGCGAGACATACCTGCACAGGTCTCGACCCAAGACTGGAAAGAACCATTTATGGAAATATAGGTGGGAGTTTATCAAGGAAGATTACTGAGATAGAAAACAACTCTGATAAGCTAGCTGACCGATGTTTATGTACTTTTTTGGGCCACTACTGGTCATGGGTCTACAGAAATTTCCAAACCTCCTCACACCCCTTGACCATTCCGCCAAAAGGCACCCTGGTCAGGAGTACTTAAGTCTTAGCTTTTCAGTCTGATATTTGTTTTTGGTAATATTGCTTCTCTTCTGTTGTGTGTCTTCAGGAACACTTCTGGAGTTTGGACAAAGCTGAGACCAAAGTGCCTCCAAAACTCACCATCCAGGTCTGGGACAACGACAAATTCTCCTTCGACGACTACCTCGGTAAAACACGAAGTTCTCAGTGTGTCTGTGTGACGAAGGGTTTCACACTGGGCATAGACTTATGACCTTAGGCTGGATTTTGGAGCCTTAAAGCCCAGTCTTATTTACTGCTTCCAACCTTAATTAGATCTTTCCCTTCCTTCCTTTTCCTGTCACCTTAATCCCTTCTTTCCTTCAACTAAATCACTCCAACCTCTTCATCACCCACCCTTCAGTTCATCAATCCTTCATTCCTTCCTTCCCTCAATCCATCCTTAAATATTTTTCTTTGTCACATCATTATTCCTTAATCAGTCTAACCTTTTAAAAACTTCAGGAACACTTCTGGATGTGAGAAAAGACAGCAGGACTTCCACAGAAAAACGTCACACTTGGTCTACAATCGCGCCCCATGTCCCCTACCGTCATAGGAGTATAATGGTGCACTTTTGTGATGCAGTTTTTGATTGAAATAGCTTTTGTCTGGTTGTTTATGACCGCTTTTCCTGTCACCTTAATCCCTTCTTTCCTTCAACTAAATCAATCCGACCTCTTCATCAATCATCCCTTAGTTCTTCATCAATCCTTCATTCTTTCCTTCCCTCAATCCATCCTTAAATATTTTTCTTTGTCACATCATTATTCCTTAATCAGTCTAACCTTTAAAAACTATGGCGTAAAACTGCTGCTGCTGGATGTTAGAAAAGACAGCAGGACTTCCACAGAAAAACGTCACACTTGGTCTTCATAGGAGTATAATGGTGCACTTTTGTGATGCAGTTTTTGATTGAAATAGCTTTTGTCTGGTTGTTTATGACCGCTTTTATACCCTCGATATTAAAACCACCGGCCTGACTTTGTTTTCTCAGCTTTTGTCACAGTATCTCCCAGTAAAAATACCATGAAAGTAGATTTTGGACCTTTTTTGAGCAGACATATGAGCTGTCAAGTTAAATCTTTAACGAAAACATATAAATTTTTTGCACTTTTCATCAAATTTACTACAATAACAGTGAGGGTCAACAGTAACGACTGAGCTGAACTGTCTTTAATTTAAATTTACTCTAGAATAACTAAAGGCTTACTGGAAACGCAGCCGTTTTTCCAAGATTAATACCCATTAAAATAGGAGAAATGTACATAAAAGCCTTCATGTCTTGGAGATTCAGTCATTTTTTCTCTAATCTTTGGCCTGTTTTTGGTGTTAAATCCACCCAGGAGCACATTCTGGATGAGTGTACAACGTACTGTGATAACATTTATCTTAAGAATTAACGCTCCTTCATATCCGCTGTGTTGGCACTTCTCAGAGAGAGGAAGGGTCCTCATTATTTTCTCTTTCCTGGAGCTCAAGCTGTCTAAATTCTGCCTCTCCTTCACCCCCGACGCTGCCCCGGCCTCCATCCCCTGAAATAACTCTCCTCTTTCGCTCCCTCTCCTGCTTCATTTCACCTTCGTCTTTTTTTGTTTCCTCGCCAAAGTCGGGAGGGCGACGATCCGCAGGCCGGGAGTGCATTTGCGGTGAGGAGGAAGATGAAGAATCCAGACCCGAGATCCGTTCACGTCTGTCACCATCCAGATCGGCCGCGGCGTTTTCCCTCACCTCGGGCAGTCAGCGGGCGAGTGGCCGCCTCAAAGCATTTCTTCCATTCCTGGCTGTCTTCGGGTTGTCAGCTCGGGCCACTGGTTGTTAATGTTCCTGCACGGCGTGAGGGTCAGACGCGAGCCCGGCTTCTTCCATCACGCCGTCAGACTGAAGAAAGCTCTGGAAAAACACTTCACGTGGACATTCAGGCTCTCTGTAGAATTTCATTAATGCCTGATCCCTTCGTACGGAACGTCAATAATCATCAAAACTACATCGACCAAACTTCACTGCAGGACTGTTGACCGTGCTCGTCTAAACCTGGTTTCATAAAACCACCTTAAAGAGACTGTGAGGAGTTTCTAAGTAATTACAAAAAAGTCTCACTTTTAGATATATGCCTGATCGAAATACACACTTTAAGATGAGTTTTATAGCATCAAAATAGGTTACCTATAAATGCTATTCCTTAGCTTCACAGTCGGGTCGGGCAGAGCTGGACTGACCTGGTTTACTCTACTTCGGGAACAAGACAATTAAAACTAGAGCAAATTTATATTATTTGGACACGTCTTAGAGCACCGGGCTGTAAGTAGTGATGTGTAGCCAGCTACAAAACTATGATCCTAAGTTTTCCAAAAATTGCTTGCTGTCACACATCAAAAACTACCGCTACGTAACTAGAAAGAGATACATCACCTCGTCGCTTTGCATCCTGCAAGTTGTTAAGAAAGAAGTTGTAAAGCAATGCAGAGTTCTGAGGAAGGTCTACTGGGAACTCTGTGAAACCTCGCCACCCCCCGAAGTGAGATGGCTGTGAACAGTTATTTAGCTCCTGTAATAATCAATTTATTTGCACTTCTGACTGGGGTGTGTCGCTCTAGATCAGCTGTATACATAGTATTGTTAGACTTATATTTACAAAAATGCTGCCTTCATGACAATCACATTCTTCATACAACAAAGCAGGGCGTGCTAACGACAGCTAACAATAGCCTGGTAGATCAGCATGTTTTATTCCGACTTTAACTGGAACACCGATAAGTCAGAGATTATGTCACTCCCAGTTCCAAGGTTACTGGACGGCAGCATTACCACAGTCGCCACGCGTGCTCATGGGTAGTGGAGTCCTAATGTCACCGGTAATAATTCTCCTCATAGCACCTTTAAAGTCAAAAATCAAGCCCAACACCCCTTTACAGCCACATCTGAGCCCATCATAGCCTTGCAGTACTCAATCCATCAATCGTCCATCCATTCACCCTCATGTCTAAGCATCCATCCCTTCATCAATCAGTTCTTCCCTCTTTCTTGAAGATTAAAAAATGAGGCAACTGGACTGTGTTGACTTTTGGGAAGGCATTTCACGTCTCATCCCAGAAGCTTTTTCAGTTCTTCTTTTTCTCTCATCCATGTGCTATCCCATCATCCCTCCATCCATCCGCCCCTCCTTTTACATTTTTTTCTTCCATCCACCAACCATCAATAATCCATCCATTCTTCCATCCCTTCATTCCTTACCTTGAAGTTTTCTGAGTCAATTTCCTTCTTTCTTCTCATCCATCCCTTAATCACCCCGTTATCCATCAGTCTCTCCAACCAACTATTTATTCATCTATCATGAATCCATCCATTCACTTATCCATCATTCTTTACTTCCTTCACGACATCATCCAGCCTTTTGTCATTATCATTAATCCTTTTTTTCCCAATCATTATCCCTACCTCCCAACCATCCATTCATTCACTAATCTCTCCTTTTTCCATCCTTCCTCATCTTTGTCTCCTCCTAAAAACATCTGTCCATCTTTTAGCCCGTCCTGTTCTCAGTCGGTTACCTCTAAATGTTCCCTCAGGTCACCTGGTCATGAACCTGAACCACATGCTGCGTCCCGCCAAGTCTCCAGAGAAGTGCACCCTGCAGCTGCTGAGTCAGCCAGCGGACAAACTGGTGTCTCTGTTTGAGCAGAAGACGGTCAAAGGATGGTGGCCGTGCACCTGCGAGCAGAACGGAGAGAAGATCATCGCTGTGAGGAAAAACACACACGAACACACCAACAAACATTCAAGGGATACGCCAACTTCTGTTTTGTTTTCGTGTCTTGCCTCACTCCAGAATCCATGACAAGCAGATAGACACCGCTTTTTCGACTTTGTGTGAAGTAACAAGGAAGAGACGGGCAGATGTTGCCCACCGCTAATTAGCATAGATCAATACTGGGTGTCAATGGAAAGTGTTAGCCTGCCTCTGCCTACAGTCATTAGATAAACTCTTCAGCAACTCTAAATGGTCCTGTGTGCTATTTATGACACATTTTCTTAACCTTGTAAACAGAGGCTTTGTACTGTTGGCTGATTGACAAGCACTTTTGGGATGGTTAGCGCTAGAGATGCAACTGTCACAAACAAGTTGAGTCTTCTAAACGTTTTTTTTTTTTAAAGAACAATGATGACTGAGCAGCCAATGGGCAAATGGCTTATTGAGCAGATTTTTTTATGGTGATTTAAACCCAGATGTGGATCCAGGAATTTGTTAAGGTCTTTTTTCTAACAGTGCAAGAATTAGGACGGTTTCCCACTTTTTTGACGGTAATTTGTCAGCAATGTTGGTCAAAAAGTAATGAATGAGATTTCATAACAAATTTCAGGATTACTCAGATACTGGCCAAGGACAAAGTGAACAGGTTTTGTTGGCGATTGAACCCGGATGTGGATCCAGGAATTTTTTCAAGGATTTGTTAAAAAGTGTAAGATAAAACAGTTTCCACATTTTTGACAATAACTCATCCCATGGAATGAAGGGTATAATTTAGAAAGTTATGAACAGAGCTTTAAGACATTATCAGGACATGTTGACCATGGCACACATTTTCAGGACTGGTCATAAATGGGTCACTGAGAGTGACACGTTAAATTTTGCAAGACATTTGCTAATGAGAATGGCTCACAAACAAACAACTAACTTTGTTAGCTTAGAGGCAGTTCTCATCATTTATTTAAAAGAATCGTTCAAAAGACTCAACTCGTTCTTGAAAGTTACGTCTCTGGAGCAAACCTCCGCAAAAATAGGTCAATAAAACAAAGCATTTGTTTTTGAGTTGAAAAAGACATTATGAAGATAGTGGAAGATAATGTAACATAACACGGTAGGCAGAGGCAGGCTAACTCTACCCACTGACTCACAGTGTTTGAGCTAAGCTTACTAGCAGTGGGCAACTCTTGCCACCTTTTCCTTGCTACTTCAAGCACAATCAAACGAATTGTGTCTATCTGCTTGTCATGGACTCAGGAGTGAGGCGAGACATGAAACTAATCAAAAAATAACTTGATGTATCACTTCAAGATGGAAAAATCACTCTTGTTGAATAAACTAATTTAATTTTACTCTACTTAACAAATGCTTTGTGCCTGATCCAGGGGAAGGTGGAGATGTCTCTGGAGATCGTTTCAGAGCAGGAGCATGAGGAGAGACCTGCAGGACTCGGCAGAGATGAACCCAACATGAACCCTCACCTGGAGGAGCCTCAGTGAGTCACAAATACAAATAATTCACACACATTCACAGAACAGGGCTCCACATTACCCTCATGTCTTCCTACAGGCGTCCAGAGACCTCTTTCCTGTGGTTCTCCTCTCCGTATAAGACCCTCAAGTTCATCCTTTGGAGGAGGTTCAAATGGTTCATCATCCTCTTCATCATCCTCTTCTTCCTGCTCCTCTTCCTTGGCGTCTTCCTCTACTCTTTCCCGGTAGGTTTTAGTCCGTGGGAGCTTGCACATGATTGGGTTTAAATAGTCAGTTCTTGTGTGAGAATTTGTAAAAAAAAATTGTACCAAAATATCCCATGACGGAGAGATTCATGGTGGGTGTTGAATGTATATCTACACTATATTGCCAAAAGTATTCGCTCTCTCATCCAAATAATCAGAATCAGGTGTTCCAGTCACTTTCATGGCCACAGGTGTATAAAATCAAACACCTAGGCATGCAGACTGCTTTTACAGACATTAGTGAAAGAATGGGTCGCTCTCAGGAGCTCAGTGAATTCCAGCATGGAACTGTGATAGGATGCCACCTGTGCAACAAATCCAGTCATGAAATTTCCTCGCTCCTAAATATTCCACAGTCAACAGTCAGCTGGATTATAAGAACGTGGAAGTGTTTGGGAACAACAGCAACTCAGCCACCAAGTGGTAGGCTACGTAAACTGACGGACTGGGGTCAGTGGATGCTGAGGCTCATAGTGAGAAGAGGTCACCAACTTTCTGCAGAGTCAATTGCTACAGACCTCCAAACTTCATGCGGCCTTCAGATTAGCTCAAGAACAGTGCAGAGAGCTTCATGGATGGGTTTCCATGGCCGAGCAGCTGCATCCAAGCCTCACATCACCAAGTGCAATGCAAAGCGTTGATGCAGTGGTGTAAAGCACGCCGCCACTGGACTCTAGAGCAGTGGAGACGCGTTCTCTGGAGTGTCCAATCACGCTTCTCCATCTGACAATCTGATGGACCAGTCTGGGTTTGGTGGTTGCCAGGAGAACGATACTTGTTGGACTGCGTTGGGCCAAGTGTAAGTGTGGTGGAGGGGGGGTTATGGTGTGGGGGTGTTTTTCAGGAGCTGGGCTTGGCCCCTTAGTTCCAGTCAAAGGAACTTTGAATGCTTTAGGATACCAAAATATTTTGGACAATTCCATGCTCCAACTTTGTGGTAACAGTTTGGAGCTGGCCCCTTCCTCTTCCAACATGACTGTGCACCAGAGCACAAAGCAGGCCCATAAAGACATGGATGACAGAGTCTGGCCTGCACAGAGTCCTGACCTCAACCCGATAGAACACCATTGGGATGAATTAGAGCGGAGACGTAGAGCCAGGCCTTCTCATCCAACATCAGAGTGTGACCTCACAAATGCTCTTCTGGAAGAATGGTCAAAAATTCCCATAAACACTCCTAAACTTTGTGGACAGCCTTCACAGAAGAGTTGAAGCTGTTATAGCTGTAAAGGGTGGACCAACGTCATATTGAACCCTATGGGTTAGGAATGGGATGTCACGTAAGTTCATATGTGAGTCAAAGCAGATGAGCGAATACTTTTGGCAATATAGTGTATGTATCCATGCGTATACCGGTATGTGTATCCATAAAATGAAGAGTTTATGCTGTATTGTAAAGTGTCTTGAGATAACATTTGTTATGAATTGGCGCTATAGAAACAAAGATTGATTGATTGATTAAAAAACATCCAATAATCTTCCACACTGGGCCTCAACAAGCCAAGCCGACAAAAATGCGTGAAAAGCAAAAAAAAACAAAACAAAACGATGAACGTTTTGTGTTACTTTTTCTGTTTTCCTTGAATAAAACAATAATTACATTGGTCATGAATATTCTGCTGCAAATACGACAAAGTTTCAGGCAGTCATTCTGAATGTTGATCTAAAGTACACGAAATAGGCTTGAGGTCAACACGTTGAACAGAAAAGTTGGAACATCAGGTCTCTATTTTCCCTACATTTCTTGTTTTTCTCTTTTCTCTGACAGAACTATGCTGCCATGAAGATGGTTGGTCCCTTTGGACCAGCAAAGACATCTGAGTGATGATGCGGGAGACAAAAACATTGTAAAACATGTCAGAAAACCAAATAACAACATTGAGAAACAAGTTAAATGAGGCCAAATCTCTCCCATCCCTTCCCCTTCAGTCTTCAGAGAATGACATACGTCACGTTGTTGGAGTTTCTCGAGGTGTTTTGCTGTACCCATGAACTTGTGCCCCCCCCCAGACTGTGTGTGTGAAGATTAGCCCACACGCCATGGGTTCACCGACGCCTCTAATCTGTGTTTGTGTCCATTTTGTGCCTTTCCCGTCGGCTCCCTGAATGAAAAACTCTTATTTACTGCACCGAGCACGCACCCAAACACACCCATCAGATCTCAGCAGGTGTCGCCCGCCTCCTCGTCATGCTTCGCCGTCACGACTTTCATCCCTCGCTCCGTCTCGCCTGCGCTCACGCAGAGAAGAAGGGAGCATAATCAACGTCGCCGCCGCTGCCGCCGCCATGTTGGAGAACGCAGGAAGCGGAATCAAAGGTTGTGATGTTGTGTTCTGATCTTGCCGACCTCCTGCTGAGCCTGCAGCGGGTCAGGCAGCGGTGACGGAGCGTGTGCAAAACTTTATTGCTTTAAAAACTCTGGGAAAAAGAATCTGAAAGTATGAGTTTGTGCTCTTTGGTTTACTGTAAACGAAATGTGCTGCAGTTTTAAACAGATTAGCTGATGTTTTCCGACAGGGTTCATTGTTTTGAGACTCAAATACAACATCTTTGTTCTTCTGGGCTTCCTCTTGGGCCTCATTATCCTCCATCTTTATGCACCATCTCCATTTCCTCATTGTTTTTTTCTTCTTTTCCCCGGAGTCATCCTCCTTCCTTTTACTTCTACTCCCTTCTCTCCCCATCCCACACATTAATCCCCTTTGCACACTTCCTTTTGTCCATCATTTCATCATCCCTTTCCTCTTTTTATGCCCCCCCCAAGACCTGACATACACTTGCTTTAGTCGCCACATGAATGCTATATCCCGCCCCCAACATCCATGTGGAGAGTTGGCTCTGCACACTTGTTACATCCTTTTTTATAAAGTCAGGGTGGATGACATGACAATCAAGAATTGACTAATCATTTTCATCATAGTTTTCATCAACAACCTTTTTTTCCCTTGATGAAAACTAGACGGTAACTAATAAAAACAAGAGCACATGGACAAAAACTAAAACTAACTAAAAAAACATTTTCATCAACAAATAAAAATTCGACAATAATGTTTGACAGACTTAATCCAATTAGACCTAATTTGGTCATGTAGAAAGTAGAGACAAGCTAGGAGTATATCCAATCACAGCTACTTTGGTTGTGTGGAAAGGTTGGATGAGTCCATAAAGACACCAATCATAGCTGCTTTAGCTTGGTGGTGGTGGGATAAGTTGTGAAGCGATCCAATCAGAGCTGCTCTTTTTATGTATTGATATATTCATGTACAGCAGGTTCACTGTTTGTTGTCAAGTCTGGTATTGTAACTGAGATGCTCTGCCAGGAGTTAGATTTGTTCCTGTTAGTGTATAAATTCAAACTTTACTATTATTAGGTAAATGGTAATTAGATGTTTCATTTTATCCAGGTGTAAAACTTGACTTTAGAAATTCAAAGAAACATAAAAAATGCCTTATTCTTAACACTTCATATTTTAGTCGGCTAAATTTACAGTAAATTTTGTTGACTAAAATCAGAACAAAGTTGACCAAATTATGACTGAAACTGGAAGATATTTAAGGCAAAAGGCTACAAAACTAAATGAAAAAGGGCTGAAACATTAACACTGTCCTGGCCTTATTGCTTAATTTCTTTATGCAATTGAATTTTTTTCATGTTTTACTGACACTTTGAATTTTGAAACAACATTTTTTATTCCTCATTTTCATAATTCATACTGTCAAAGATTCCTGTACGGTCCAACATTTTATTTACTTACAATGGAAAAATAACTTGCAGCAGATCAACAAGTAAATGTTAAAGCTTGAAATAATAGGGAAATGTTCGATTCATGTATATCACTCCTGAACTGTCCAGTGGTGTCTCTTATGAGGCAGTCAAAGGAGCAGCAGTGTCCTTATTTAATGGAAATGTAGTTGCCGGGAGATGCTACATCAGCTTAACTTAACTTGACCAAGCTGACGAAGGTTGAGTAACTTTTCATACCTACCTTTTTATTTCGAAGTTCCTTTTAATATCAGTCCTAGAAGTGAATAAAGTTATGCCAAATTCTTCCATTTCAAAGTTATTAACTCTGCCACTTCAGTCCGCCAGCTGATTTGAATCAGTGGGCACTTTTTTGGAGATATGTAGGACAAGTTAATGATGCATCATTTGGATCCTTTGTTAGCTGCAGTGGAAGCTCTCAAAACGGGACAGCCTCCAACGTGCTGTTGTGAAATAATCGGTCTTCAAATGGGCCATCCAAGGATGCAGCTCCCAAATTGGGACATAGCACAGCGTGGTGCCCGATTAATGGAATATTTTAGCATAACAAGTCATAGAACATCCAGTCATGAATGTGGAGGTTTTGATATTGTTCATCACTGTAATCCCAGTAGGACCGATTTAGACCAGCAATCATCATCTGGCAGCCCCGGGGCCACATCACCACCTCCACAGCTTCCCATCCGGCCCCCAGAATGTTTTCAGATTCAGGCAGATTGAGGGGGAAATCTGCTGTGCTTTTAAATGTGCTTCTTGTTTTTCAGTTGTTTGATCACAAATTACTTAACGTTTGATCTTCTTTGAAGAAATCCAGCCATCAGACACTTTGAATGAACGTTCAGTCAGGAAAACGAGTTTAAAGAAGTCAAACGCAGAGATGCAGAAAAAGTAGCCAAGATGTCACGACTGCTCCAAGTGACAGCCAAATGTTTGAGGGATAGGGACTGATATCACTTTTAAAGACAAACAAATGTGAAGTAACAACATATATTTTTGATTAATATATGTTAACCAGAAGTTTACCAAGAGCGAAAATCTCTGCCAAAGCATTTCCAACATTGTCAGCCGATTTATTGTTAAAATTGGGAAACTATCTCACACTGTCAGGAATCCTTTAAAAAAACATCCTAGATCTGCATCAGCATTCAAATCACGACCAAAATAGACTCACTTCTTTCTTGGTCTATACCAATAGTGCCTAAAATGTTGTGAAAATCCGTCCAGAACTAGGAGTTAGCAAAATGTAGGAAACTGCCTTATTTCGTAATGTCAACAAAAAATCTAAAGAAATCCCTGGATCGGCTGCCAGATTTGAATCACCGCCAAAATTGAATCACTTCTCTCTGATTTGTTAGGAAACCTGGCTTATCTTGCAATGTTAGCAATTACTAAAAAACAAATAAAATCCTGTTGGATCTGGATTCGGATAACCACAAAAATTGAGTCACTTCTTTCTTGTAGCATGACCAACATTCCCTGAAATTCTCAAGAAAATCAGTTTACAACTTATAAAGTTATCAGCAAAAATGTTGAAAACAGGGATATCTTGCAATGTTAACGAGTCATTATTAAAAATTCCTGATTGCAGATCACTACCAAAGTCTTATCACTTCTTTCTTGTGCCATGACCAGCATTCCCTGAAAATCTCAAGAAAATCCACGGAGAACTATCTGATTTGCAAGAAATACTGGAAAACTGACTTATCTTGCAATGTTAGCAAATACTAAAAAAAAACAAACTTGAATTGAAACTATGAATTTGGACCGCCACAATAATTGAATCACTTCTTTCTTGTGCCATGAAGAAATTCTCAAGAAACTCAGTTGAGAACTTAAGTTATTCGCAAAAATGTAGAAAACAGGAATATCTTGCAGTGTTAACAAATCATTATGAGATATTCCTGGATGCTACCAAAACTTTATCACATCTTTCCAGTGCTATGCCCAACAGTTCCAGAAAATTCTCTTTACGAAATAACAAATGTTAGCAACAAAATTACCTCCTTTGCAGATGTAATTAAACAACATAATCTATTTTATTTCATTTAATAACATATGTTCAGCTAAATCTGGCCTTAGTACAAATGTAGCTGCTGACTCCTGATTTAAAGGACTTTATACTAACTTTACTGGCACTGGTGTTGCAGGAAAAATGGGTCCAAAATCACGTCTAAAGTTAGTTAGTGTTTTAGTCGACAAAATCGAAACTAGAAAAGTACTCAGAGAGCACAGTCCTCATCCATATTGTGATTTTTTGCATAAATATTAGTCCTACCTTTGTTTCTTCTAAATATGTAGATTCCTTGACCATGAAAACATACCATTAGCAATTTGATTCATAATGATATCTATTTTAGTTCAGTAGTTATTCAAGAAAATCACATTTTTCGTCATGGTGGATCCCGGCAGTGATCCGGATCACTCAAAAAATCAAATAATTTGTTCCTTGTCCCAATCCGGACATTTCTTGAAAATGTCATCGAAATCCGTCCATAACTTTTTGAGTTATCTTGCTAACAGAGAAACAAACAAACTCACAAACAAACTAACAAAAAAAAAAAAAACATACAGACGCCGGCAATAACATAACCACCGGAGACGGAGCTAATCACCCAGAAGACCTCTGTTGTTGTTGCCGTGGTAATGAAATGGGTATTGACACAGTTTAATCTTTACTGAAGTTAAGTTTGAGCTTCTGACATCGGACAGGTAGTTGTATACAGCCTGAGCTCTCCAAAGGTGCAAAAGCAAGTGTAATTCCATCCTGACTTATTTCCATCAATTTCTCCTTCTTTGCCTTCCCTCTTCTCCATACCCCTTCCTCTCCTCCCATCTCTCAGCGCTCTCTCAGGGTTCAGCGGGTTAAGTCGGGGATTTGCTCCTGTTGATGTTGAGCTTTATTACTACAAAGTGTGTTTTTAGAGAGATCGATGTTCGCTGATAAGGACCCGCACACACTGCTGCAGAGTCATGTACATACCATGTGTGTTCAGAGCTGATTTTCTGTGTTTAATGTCTCTGCAGAGATTTGTGGAAGTGTGTTCAGGTCAGAGGAGGAATGAGAGGGACTTATTTATGTAGACTGTACAGGATTTCCTCATGTGCGTTGTATGTTAAAGGTTATCTTCATGTATGTTGAGTCCTTTTGATCCTACGATAGCCAGACTGACTCAGGAAGGAAAGTGAGGAAAGATAAGGTGCTCTTATTTCTGCACTATTTTCCTCTCATTGGTCCTCGCTGTCAAAAAAGTTAATGTTTTGATTTTTCTCAAGTTCAATCACGTGCTCAGTTAGTTTTCTCTGCAATGGGAATGTTGACGTCATCCTGTTTGGTTAATTTTTTAAATTCTTATCTTTATTTAACCAGGAAGTTCCATTATTACAACACTGAAGAAAAAACAACAAAATATTGAACTGCACAACAACTTACGTTTTAAACAGGCTTTCAAATGTACAGCGACTTTCAAGGAAAACAGCTTTGCTTCTTTTTCACCAAGCTCTTTCTGATCATTTTAAGTGAGATAAATGAATCTATTTTTTACTTCTTTTTTTGCTTCTTTAAATAAGATTATGATTCAATCCAGACCTGTTAAGAATAAGCCACGTGGACTTGGTGGCAGTTTCATACGTAATCCATTTAATCAAAAAAACTCTGGCTTGTTTTTTATATTTTTATTTTTATTCTTCCGCTCATTTGGGGTAATATGAAAGCCTACCTAACTGAACTTTGGGAAGCTTAAGAACAAAGAGTCTTGGTTTGCCCCCAGATTGACCAGAGTTTGGTTTGTGGAGAGTGTGGAAACAAATTGAACCAAACAAATCAAGTAAACCAAAAGTAGAGTTTTTGGCTAAATATCTAAACAGTACGCAGGCTAATGTGGCGCCTCTAGTACCGTCAGCCTCTGGTTCTCTTAACAGGTCAACGTCCACAGTTCTGTGCAAAATACTGTTACTTGTCACTCTAGCCCAGGGGTGGGCAACTGGTGGCACAGGGGCTACATGCGGCCCTCCCACTGTCTCTATATGGCCCATTAGTCACTATGAAATATTTAAAAAAATGCATTTTAACCCTTTCATACATGAATTATTAAACCTAAAAGATATACATTTTTTAGATATTTGTTTTTACTTTCGAAAGTTAAAAATCATGGTAATTTTTACGTTTTTTTTGTGGGACTTATACATCTGTCCATTATTCATTTTTCATTCATTTATTTGATTAGGACAGTGCACATCAATCAACAATTTTGTTATACACGTCATTGTCAATATGCCGGAATTAGCACAATAGCTAAATTTCATCCGTTGTCCTAAGGCAGGTGATCAAACAGGAAAAACAAATTAAAATAACAACACTTTCCACAAGACAGTAAACAAAAAACACAGCTTTAACAAACAAGATTGACACAATGTGTAAACAACAGATAACTGACAATCTATCTAAAAAACTAAAAAAAACTACAGTAGTTATTTAGTGGAACTTGTTGAAAATCCACAAACACACTTTTGACAAACATTTAATAAGAGTAAATAAAAGAAACAAAAAGACCTGAAGTATATATGTAGTTTTGCCATAATCAAACTATCCACTTGTGAATTACACCAACATTTAAAATACAAAATTATGTGAAATCTGAATACGTGATACCCAATTTACCCTTTGTTGGCTGTTTTGGATTTATGATGCAATATCAAGATATGGTAAAAATATGCAAAGATGATATTTTTATGAAACTTAGGACACAGGTTTTGGAATTTACCACCTGGTAGTTGGACACGGTACTGCAACCTAAAGGGTATACAGTTTATAATATGTCTATTGTAGTGAACACCATGCATGAAAGGGTTAAGTGAAAGAAACATGTCAATATCTACCATGAAAACATTAAAACAGCAATATTTTCAAGAAAATAGAGCTGTAGTTAGCTGGAAATACCTCTATAAAAGTTCCCTTTGTGCCTTACCAACTGTTTGTTCAAATAAAACTAAACTAGCAAGTAATCTGAAAGCTACAAGTTCCAATTTTAACAATGCAGCCCCCATCACCAAGGATAAAATGAATATGGCCTTCTTGTTTACCTAAGTTGCCTACCCCTGCTCTAGCTAATATGCAAGAGCCACCAAATGTAGCCTAACTGCAGCTTTATCTTTATATTTTACATTTAAAATTACATCTTTACATTTTCAGGTCACAGTGCAACAATCAAACAGAGACTGCAGCCACAGTCCCAACTAGTAGCAGGTAGCTATATTACACAGCAATCTCAGGCTTTGGTCCTCCTGACAGAGGCCAGTGAGAAAGAAACCAAAACAAGAGAAAAGTTGAACAATATTGCGACTTCACCCTAAAACCGAACTGAATCTGCCAAATTTGGCCCAGATTGACTTCCATACTGACAGTAGAAAACACAATGCCTCTTGCTTAAGTCGTTGTTTACCTAAAAGCATGGTTGAAGAAGAAGAAACAGAATAAAAGTCAATTACAAAAGCAGTCAGTCAGAGCTTTAACTAAAACCACTGTAAATGAATATAGAGTTGAATGTCATCAGCGTAAAGCAGTAGTGGGAGACACCTTTAGAGGTGATGTGCACTCTAATGTGATGCTTAAGTAGAGTGAATAGAAAAATACAATTGCAAATGGCCTCCTTATCATTTCATAGCTTGACTCAAACACTGTTCAATCACTGAGATTGAAAAGAAATAACTTTACCTGCTCAGGTGCCTTTATTTTTCTGCTTAGTACTTGAAACTTCGGCGTAGTTTGCGGTAAACTCGAGAGAGAAATTTGCGCAATGCACTGGAATAGACCATACTGGGAGAAGATTACGGGGCAGATTGAGCCCTTGTGAATTTGTACTTTGACTGTTTTTGATAATCGTGGAGAAAAAACCCAAGAAGGCGAGTCTGGAGACAAGAAGCAGGAATATGTGATGGCGTTGGAGGAAGATATTTGAGCCCTTGCTGAAGCAAATGGCTCCATGCTAAATATAAATGTATATATGAAAAAAAATTAAATATCTAAAGGTTTATTTTGCTTTTTTGTCATAAATATAGCAAAGATGGGTGACTTTATAACAGGTTTTCAGTGTATAAAAGCTTGACATGTCAGTTTTTTGTGTGTTTGCAATATTAGTGGTGTATTGTTTAGTGTCTTTAAATAGTGTAATTGAAAGAGCTTTTACGTCCTGATGATGTAAACACAAATGCCTCGAACAGATTTATCATGACAATCCCACCGTCAGTGGCTTTTCAGTCTGAGCTCAGAAAGAAAAAGCCTGTCAACGCCTCCATACTGCAGATTGAAAATCACCTCAGCACTGTTGCTACATGCCTTTAGCCTTAACAAGGTTGCCTTTAAAACAGCTACACTTCCTGTAACTAAAACCAAAAGTCTTGAGCAAATTCAAACTCGTTCAGAAAGGAGTCTTCAGGTAATTAAAAGTAGAAGAAGAGATAAAGTGACGAAATGATTGAGATCTTTAACTTTAGTTGTTGAACTTATTCTTTCAAGGATTTGATAAAGCTTTAAGGGAGAAATATGGTTTATTTACACAAAAACCCTGAGACTGTGCTTAAGCTTGATGTGCGCCATCATCCTGCTGTTGACTATTAAACTCAAGATGCCATAAACTGCACTGAATGATGAAATGTTTAGAAACTGGTTTGAATTCCTTCAATTTGTCTTGTGTTATTTTTCTTATCATGACTGAGTGTTGATGTTTTCTGGGAGATCCAGGCTCAGTGTTTTCTGAACCTGTCGTGTATTCGACTTCATATCAAACAGCAATACTGTGTGCAATCAGTTATGGGTCAGTATTATCAATAAACCTGCATTTCTGATAAACAAAATGTGCTTTGTGTGCCTAAATACAAGGGATCTTGGTTCACTTCACTCCACAGTTTAGTTTGTGGTGGTTGTGAGAGCCACCTGAGCCCAGCAAGGACCAAATAAGGCAAGCAAAACAAAAAGGAGTGAGTTATACCTTGAAATTGGCTGAATATAACAGCAAAAAAAGCTTATGCAGCGTTCATGGGCAATCCCAAGCTAAGTGTGGCTAATATTAGCATTGTTAGCACCATGGAGCTCCGGTATTCGTAACAGTTAATACTTCTTTATATTATATATTGATACAATATAAAGAATATATATTATATTGTTAAGAGCCTTACAATTTGTGTGATTTTGAGTCTTTTTGTTGCTGCTCAGTTCAATATTTATTTAAATTCTTCAGTGTCGATTCAGTAAGAAGTAGAAATATACAAATAATTAGAAAACCTGTTGACAATTTTAAAGGTGCCATTAGGAGAATCTATTTCCAGCGACATAAAGACTCTGCTACCCATGAGCATGCATGGCAACTGTCGTAAAGACGTGACCCAAGCCAAAGCGTGCGTTTGTTGTGATGCTAATAAATGCAGCTCGGACCTTCCTCAGAACTCTGCATTGCTTTACAACTTCTTTTTTCAACAACTCACAGGATGCAAAGCGACGAGGTAATGTATCTCTTTCTAGTTACGTAGCGGTGGTTTTTGATGTGTGACAACAAGCAATTTTTGGAAAACTTAGCATTGTAGTTTTGTAGCCGGCTATATATCGCTACTTACAGCTCGGTGCTCTAAGACATGTCCGAATAAATACATTTGCTCTAGTTTTAATTGTCTTGTTCCCGAAGTTGAGTATCCAGGCCGTTCCAGCCCTGTCCGACCCGAACATGAAGCTAAGGAATAGCATTTATAGATAATCTATTTTGATGCTTCAATCAGGCATACATCTTAAAATGAGACTTTTTGGTAATTACTTAGAAACTCCTCATAACATCTTTAAGATATTTATTTTCAACACTGCTACGTATGATGTAGCATAAGTAGCGCCTATATGTAGTGGCTAACCACTAAAACTACCTTGAACTATCGTTTAACTTTATATTATACCACATAGAAGAATCATTTAACACTTACGTCTGACATGAACCTGGTAAACTTATGAGGAGAGCCCATTTCAGCTAGTATCTACGGTGGCCTGGAGAGGCAAACCAAGAATACAAGATCCAAAACACTTTTACAAAGCTTGAGACAAATTTACATTTAGGAAACACATTTACAAGTCCCAAAACATAAGTACATTTCAGAAAACAAATTAACAAGACACAAAATACTTTTATGAATCGAAAAACACATTTACATTTCAGAAAACAAATTAACAAGACACAGAACACCTTTACAAATGGAAAAATAAATTTATATTTCAGAAAACAAATTTACAAGACACAAAACACTTTTACGAATAGAAAAACAAATTTACGTTTCAGAAAACAAATTTACAAGACACAAAATAATTTTATGAATCGAAAAACACATTTACATTTCAGAAAACAAATTAACAAGACACAGAACACTTTTACGAATAGTAAACAAATTTACATTTCAGAAAACAAATTAACAAGACACAAAACACTGTTATGAATAGAAAAACACATTTACATTTCAGAAAACAAATTAACAAGACACAAAACACTTTTACGAATAGAAAAACAAATTTACGTTTCAGAAAACAAATTAACAAGACACAAAACACTTTTACGAATAGAAAAACAAATTTATGTTTCAGAAAACAAATTTACAAGACACAAAACACTTTTACGAATAGAAAAACAAATTTACGTTTCAGAAAACAAATTAACAAGACACAAAACACTTTTACGAATAGAAAAACAAATTTACATTTCAGGAACAAATTGACAAGACACAAAACCCTTTTCCAAATTTCTAGCAACCAGAAAAAGAATGTACCAACTCCGGCATTGAACCAGAAGTGCTTACAGAGAGCCGCCAATGCGAGCCAGGTTGTGAAAGAACAAGAGAAGCAGAAGTTAATGGTGAGCAAACTCTTAAGACCGACCACATGGCATACAAAACCACTGTAAGGGGCTCATATGTTTTCCACAAAACTGGCAAAACGGCACTTGGTGGTGGTCCATCTTTGCTTACCATTCTTCTTCTCTTGTTCTTTCATACCATGCACTTAACAACTCGGCTAGTATTGTCTGCTATCTGCTACAACTTCAGGTTCAATGCCAGAGTTGGTACATTCCCTTTCCGGTTGCTAGATATTTGTAAAAGTGTTTTGTGTCTTGTTAATTTGTTTTCTGAAATGTAAATGTGTTTTACCATTTGTAAAAATGTTTTGTGTCTTGTAAATGTGTTTTCTAAAATGTCAGTTTGTCTCAAGCTTTGTAAAAGTGTTTTGGATCTTGTACTCTTGTTTTGCCCCTCCAGGCCACCATAAGTATCACTGAGTAACCATGATGACCACAGACTAACCGACGTGTCCGTGGAGGATTGCTGTGTTCTCTCCCAGTTTCCCAGCAGTGATCAGGGGAAGAGCGAAAAATATGACTTCCCATAAGACAAGCTTCAAGTGACGTTCTGTCCTCCTCTTTTAAAGAAGAAATTGAGTCAATTTTTGATGAAATAAAACAGCAGATATTGAGACCATTACAGAAGCCGCCATTGTTTTCAAACATGCAGTCAGTTCCGGTTGTCACGTTCGCAGCTCCCACCTTCCTTCCAAGATTGGGCTGTTAGACATTTAGCCAAGTGAAGTCACTGGAAAATTAAGGTTGGTAAGACAGATATGCAGGATTTTAGAATTAGGCAGGTCCATCTGCTCTGCAAGGCAAATACAGAGGCTGACTGGAATTGTCCATAATGTCCAGCGGTTTGTTAAAGCAGCTGAAAGCGTTGGTGTCATTTGCTTCCGGAGTCTTGGGGCTGAGAGTTTAAGCCCTTAAACTTGATCATGCTTCAACACTGGCAAAGGAAGTAGGGTTAGCATTGCTGGTGGTTCAGGTGGGTTGTCAGGGCTGATGAATAGTGAAGCTCCAACCAGGCATGTGCTCTCAAACCTGACTGCAACGTAACTCAAGAACCGAACCAAGTCCACCCATCTCTACACAGCAAAAACTCAGATCTTACAAGTTTATTTGTCTAATTTGAAGTCACAAATATCCACAATACTTACATAAGTTTCATTTTCATTTGACGAGTCCAGATGGATATCTTATTACAAGGAACAAATCAAAGTCAGAGCACTGAATAAATTGTAATTATGAGAAAATATCTGCCAATGGAACAAGCAATTATGCTCTTTTAGAGTCTTCAAATCAGGTGTAGAAACTTCTTAAGAAAGCACATCTTATTTTCAAGATATTACACAAGTAGAATTTGTCTTGCCACGTTGACATTTTAACTCATTATAAGCAACTCAGGGTTTATTTTTTGTTTTTAAATCCTGAAATAAGATGTGTAGCTGGACATTAGGGATAGGATGAAATATCGTCTGGCAATATATCGTGATACAGTACGCGACGAAATGCATCGAGTTTGAAAAAAATGGATCCCGAAATAAAGACGCCACGTCCGGTAATAGCGCATGTGACCAGAAGTGACGACAACAAACATTAGCACCAACTACCTTGCCACCAAAAAGCTGAATGATGGAGTTGAATGAGGTTGAAATTGAGGACGCTCCGCCTGGATACAAGTCATCTGTCTGGCAGTATTTTGGCTTTCTCATTAAAAAAGATGAAGACGGCGAAATCGAGCCTACCGCTCGTTAGCATACACTCCCTAATCTCTCTAGGGTTAGAGAGAGTGTTGTTGTTTGTGTTTGGCCTGTTAGGCCTTGTGTTTTCCTGTGAGCAACTCAAACAAAAACAAATAAGTTGTAATTACGCAGTAATATTTTATTCTTTTTAACTTTTTTTATATTGTATCGTGAAGTATCGTATCCTGACCCAGGCATATCGAGGTGCAGCGTATCGTGAGTTTAAGTGTATCGTCCCATCCCTACTTGAAATGTCAGGCAATTTTGGCCTACAACTAGTGTTATGAGATTTTTAGAACTGGATTTGTATGAATAAACTTCCTTAGATTTGAGTTTTTGCTGGCTGGGAGTGACCTTGGCTTTTGTGATTCTGGGGTCCACTACAAAAACACAAATAAACAGCCACATGGCAAGCCTCAAATCTGTTTAACGCAACTCTATATTTTCCTCAAATTAAGGAACTTTTCTATCAAAATCCAACACGTGTGTTCGCCTGCTGACCTTGGTGCGAACCCGCTTAGTCTGCAGTAGTCAAACTAAAAACTCTCATTTGAGTGATTCTCCCCTGAGCTTCCACAGCCCTAAATTATTACTTAGCTTTCCCACCTCTCCCTCCATCATCCCTCCTTCCACTCATCCGTCCCCTCCTGATACCGCATTGCTCCCGTCCCGTAATCTCTCACTTTTTCCTCTCCTCTCTTCCTCGGGGGTGTTGTTATGGTCAACGTGAACTGCAGGTGAACCTCTGACCACAGCGTGGACGTGTGTGGTCCTCCGTCTCCCTCTCATTTTCTTTGACCTTCACTGTCTTCCCCTTCTCTTCCTTCCCCCTCTCCAAACACACGTCTTCTCCTCCCTCACCCCGCTCTGACCTCCCTCCTTTTAAAACTCTTCCAGTAGTTTCACTCCTTATCGCTGCTCTGTCACACGTTTTGTGATTTTTGGCTTTGTTCGGGCTGCAGCTGCAAGTGTCCGAGTCTGGTTTCTTTCTCATTAAAGCAAAATCTTCTCTAATCTGTAAAAGCTGCACTTCTGCTGATTTAAACTTCTACTTGTGAATAACAAAATCCATTTAAAAAAACATCAAGACAAAAAACTATTTTGAGTATGAATAAACCATTAAAAAAGCTTGATAAGTAGATTACTCATTTAGTGACATTTTCCAGGTATGTGGTGTTCCACAGGGATTGATTTTAGGACCCTTTACTTATTAATTGGCACTTTTCCATTAGCCCTACTCTACTCTACTCGACTCTACCCGGCTCTACTCTACTCGCCTTGTGCTGCTTTTCCATTAGCCCCAGTCGCCTGCCCAATGGGGTGCAGTGTCGCTGTAAACAGCTGAGCGGCACTGTGGTGAGCGCGACACAACAATCTGTGGCTTTTTGTCACAAACTGAGTAAAAAAGGAAAGCAGAAGAAGGCTGCAGGTGGCAAGAAGCATTACCCCTTGAGAAGCACAGGAGAGTCTCATCGATGGCGACATTGTCTGACCAATCAGGAACCAGAGCGGAGTAGGTACTAAAACTAGCTTGTTTTAGGAGGTACCAGAATATATTTTACTCCACTGACATTCAGATTGGTGGCTGCGGTTCAGTTTGTCAAATGTTGTGTAACATAGCCACCCACTGCTAGTTGGGGCGGTAACTGTGCTTGTTATCGTCTCTACTGTTGCACTATAATAATAGTAATACATTTTATTTAAAAGCGCCTTTCTAAGCACCCAAGGACACTTTACAAAACATTTACAGTACATAATAAAAAACACAGTGCATTAAAATCTCAAATTAAAATAAATAAAACAACATCCAAGAGTGACACAGTTAAATGAGGGTGGAAAATTAAAGAGAATATGCAGTTTGGAACAGATGGGTTTTGAGTTTTGATTTGAAGTGGGGAAGGGAGTCGATGTTTCTGAGGTCCGGGGGGAGAGAGTTCCAGAGTTTGGGAGCAGAGCGGCTGAAAGCTCTGCTACCCATGGTGCTCCTGAAATATTCAACTAGCTCCATTTAATAGCGTCTTCTGTTATGAAACAGCTTGTCAGTATTTTGGGCAATAAATAAACTCGTACTTCGGCTGCAATGGGCCAATTGAAGTCCATAGGACGATAATTGGCTAAGTTTAATGTTGTTGCCTTAGATTCTCTCACATGTTTTTGCTGAGTTGTTGTGCGTGCCATGCTTGCAATGGGTATTTATACATTTGTTTTGTATCACTTTTGTACGGTGGCCAAGAAAGGTCACAACAATTGCAAACACCACAGCAAATGCAAACATCACAACATGCCAGCATGAACCCACAACACAGTGGCATAAAGCAAAAACACAGCGGCATTCAGCTGCAACAAAGCCATATTTAGCAACAATAGAAGTGAAATGCCAACTTTTTTTCAATTCTTGCCTCAGTCCCAAGTTCACGACAAACTGATAGACTCTATTCTTTCAGCTGCACGACAAATAACAAGGAAGAGACAGACAGGGCTTACCTACCGTTAACTAGCTTAGCTCAAATATTGGGAGTCAATGTTAGCCTAGCTCTGCCTAAAGTCTTTGTATAAACATCTCGGCAACTCTCCTGTGTGCTTGTTGTGACTTGTTTTTGACCACCTTATGTCACGTTATCTTCATATATTATTTTCATCTACTCCTAAACATAGGCTTTGTTTGTGTGTTGTGATGTTTGCATTTGCTATGGCGTTTGGAATGGCTGTGACCTATCTCAACCACTGTACTTTTGTCAAGGCTCTGCAACCTTTTCAATCAAAAGAGCTATTTTTGCCCGAGCCACAAAACACAATTAACCTTAAACTTAAATGAACTTGTTTTCATGTCTTGCCTCTCTGTAGAGTCCATGACATGCAGAGAGATGGACAGAGCAGGCCCACTGCTGGTTAGCTTAGCTTGTTAGCTTAGCTCAAACACGTATTTTATCTCGAGGTAAACTCTGATTTCAGAGTGAGTACTTAATTACAGATTTGAGAGCTTACATTAATTGTTTTCTCGTTTTTTTGTTTTGTTTTGAGTGTTCCCGTAAGACAGCAGCAACATTCTGGTTCAGAAGTAACATTCAGGTTGAAGAACTGGTAATTATAACGATTGAGAGGATTGGATCAGTTGTTCTTCTTATTTTTGGATACTTTAAACTAGTGCTGTCAGTACATAAAAAATTGGAGAGATTAATTAATTATAACCTGTAATTAATCTATCTAATTAATCTATTTTTAAATATTGCTTAAAAATTGCTGAAAAAAGCCTCAACTTTAGGTATTTTCATTGAAATTCGTTAGATTATTGTGGCAGATCAACAGATTTTCTCCACCCCCCAAAAATTGAAGCACAAGAAGCCAATGCATAAAAACTCTCCATCTTTAACGGCCCAGGGAACAGAGGCGGAGCTGCTGATGTGATGACAACAGGAAGTGACTGCATGTTTGAAAAACAACAGCGGCGTGTAAAAGAGATCTCCGTGGATGCAGAAAGATCTGCAGTTTTATCAGAAATGGACTCGATTTCTCCTTTGAAGGAGGAGAAAAGAACGTCACTTCAAGCTTTCTTATGGGACATCTTGATTTTGCTCTTCTCCTGACTGGAGATCACTGCTGGGAGAGAGACGCGGAAATGCTAGCTAACAACGTAAGTTAAAAATATGCCCTACTCAAAAGTTGGTGGGTTTTGTCTTTGACAAGATTCATGTCACATGTGGCGGATGACGCATCTGTGTGGTATTATTTAATCTAAGATAAGACGATAGTCTAAGGACTGAAGTACTCGTAGTTAAAGCTAACGGCTAACAACAGGGTCAAGCTGTTGCGTCATACTGTGGCTTGATATGATTGGTCTGTGAAAAGTGTGATGAGCGGACTTATCGTCCAATCACCAGCTGCTAAGGTGTCACCCTCAGAAAATACCAAAACAGTGAAATATTTTTTTAAAGTAGGCTCAAGACCCACCTTTTTAATTTAGCTTTTAGCTAATCCCATATTTAACTTTTTATTTTTATCTATATTTTTTCTTATTTTATTTATATATTCTAGTCCTTGTATTACTTGTTATTCTTATTTTATCACTTTCTATTCAGTATGCTTGTATTTTATTTATTTAATTTTGCTAATTTTATGATTCTTAGCCGATGTCGTTTTATGTTTTATTCCATATCTCCAGTGTTTCCTCAGCAGAGGGCTGCCTGCACTGGGGGCTGCTGTTGGCTCTGGCTGGGATGTCTCTGTCTCTGGTGGGCGTCGTCTTGGTCAGGTGGGGGGTCTGCAGCAATGCTTTGCTGCAGTGGACCCCTCGCTGGCCCTGCAGCGAGGCTCGCCCAGGTGGAGACATCTTGGCCCTGGGCTGTGGGCGGCACCCTGTGCAGTCAGCCTCCTGGCTATTCCTGACCTGGCTCCTCAGTACTCAGCCACACGATTTTAAAATCACACATTTTAAATCATGTTATCAGTGTGTGTGTGTGTGTGTGTGTGTGTGTGTGTGTGTGTGTGTGTGTGTGTGTGTGTGTTGGGGTGGAGTTTGAATGGGGGGTGGGGACTGTTTTTAACATGTATAGCACTGTGTGCTGCAATTCCAATGTATGAAAAGGTGCTTTATAAATAAAGTTTGATTTGATTTGATTTGAAATAAGATTAAAAATTAGATTAACGTACTTAAAAAACATAGCATGCTAATTATGACTGTAAGTAATGAATCTTAATTAGCATGATAATTTGGCATCCCTACTTTAAACCCTATTATCGTGGAGTACTTGATCTGGCTTAGCCTCACCCAGACTCTATCTCCAGTAGCCTCCAGATAAAAGACTACAGTTGAATAAAGGTTTTATTGTCATTGCATTAAATGTGGCGTATTGAAGTTTGAGACCCCTGCTCTACTTCCTTTACTTCAATCACTCCCACCTCTCCCTCCTCGTGACTCTCATGCTCGCTGCTGCTTCATCTCACAGTGATGCTATTTTGATTCACTGATGAAATAAATGCAGTTTCCCAGAATAATATTTGTTTACTGATCAGGTACATACGAATTCCGTTATTATGGGAACTTCTAACATGTGGAGGTCAAACTGCGTCTCATTCACCAGATGTGATGGAAATGGAGGGGCAGGCTGGCGAACAGGATTCCACTTGTATCATTATCACCTCAAGCGCACATACGTCGCGGCGAGGAGGCGTGAAACATCAAACAGTTCGAGCGAATAAAACCGTGGTAGCCCCGTGTGAGCCTATTCTTCACACTGCCAAAGTTCAGGCTGATATCAGCTTACAAACAGTCACATGTGTACAGATGTGCGCTAACAGCTTGAGCTGACACCTCTGAGGTCGTCCAGAGCGTAAATCTGTGGCTCGGGTTTGAAACCATGAAGCTGTCTGTCAGTGAGGGCGTATGTTGAATGTTTGGCTTCTGACTCAAAGATTTCAAGCTGTCTTTGGATAAAATTTAGATCAAAATTAATTATTAACACCACAAAAGTCAGATCCAGATGTGAGAGCTGTGGAAATAAAGGGTTTAGGTCATTTGTTTGTTAATTTGGAAGAAAACGCAACTTGTCAAATCTTGATTTTCCAGATATCCGCACAAAAGACAGAATTAAATGTTTTAATATGAGCAAAAATTATTGTGGGAATGTTGGCTACTTTTCAAGCTCCCATGTGCATAAACAGAATCAAAATGACCAAGTGACAAGGCACCACTACTCAAAGTCAGCAAAAGTAACCAGACACGTGGCCTTAAAGGGATACACCAACATTTTTGTTGTTTTCATGTCTTGTCTCACTCACTAGTCCATGACAAGTAGGTAGACACCATTCTTTCAACAAACGGACGGCCAGTGTTCGCCCACCATGAGTTAGCTTAGCTCAAACATTGGGAGTCGATGGGTAGTGTTAGCCTGCCTTAGCCTACAGTCAACAGATAAACTCCAAACAGTCTTGTGTGCTTGTTGTAACTTATTATTTTACGCATCATGTAACGTTACCTTCCATTATCTTCATATTATCTTCTTCTACTCCCAAACAGAGGCTTCGTTTTGATGACCTAGTTCCATGGTGGTTTTGTTCGTGACATTCGCAAATGAGTTGAGTCTTTTGAACAGCTCTTTTAAGCTAACAATAATTCACAATTAGTTTCTCTTTACAGCTTTCTGTTGAACTCTGATAATTAAGTTACATTAAACTAAGGATTTTATAATATTGAAACTTAAGAAGGAAGAATAATGAATTTAATTTTCCTTAACTCAAAATTAGACTAGAACTGAGTTATCTAAATTCAAAATATTTTTCTTTAAATTGCTTTGAATGAATTAGTTATTTGAACTAGCCCTAAGTTAAACAGATTTGCGCTAATCATTGTCAGTTTTACAAAATCAAAAATTGTAAATTTAAGATTGATGAATTTAGATTTAACAACCCTCAGTTGTTACACATGCAGTAACAAGGAAGAAACAGTGATAGCTTGGCCACTGCTAATTAGCTTAGCGAAAATACTGGGAGCCAATGGCTAGTGTTAAACCTGCCTCTGCCTACAGATAAACTTCAGCAACTCATCAGTCCTGTGGGCTTGTTGTGACTTTTTTTTTTACCACATTATATTATACAATCTATTTTTAGGCTGAGATTAGCACTTTTCGAAAAACGACATAAGAAACTTACAACAGGGTACATGTGCAAACCACCATGGGTGTGCTTGTAAGTAGGTCAAAAAAACAAAGACTTTGTTTACCTGTATGAGAAGATTGGTACTAAGGATTATGGCTGACTTTGTAAGAGAGAATAAAAATGATAGAAAAATGAGTCAGAGCACATTGAACTGTTTAGAGTTGCTGAAGAGCTTATCTGATTACTTTAGGCAGAGGCAGGCTAACGCTACCCATTGACTCCCAGTGCTTTGGCTAAGCCAATTAGAAGTGGACGAGCTCTGCCAGTCTCTCCCTTCCTTGTCTCTTCCTTTACACCAGTTGCAAAATAATATTAAGTTTTTCATATTTACTGAGGAAATTTGGGGCCGGCCTGTCTCCTCTCAAGAAAAACAACTGTGTCTGCCTTCGTGATCGATAATTAACCAAGATTGATGTTTCTACAATCCCTGTCTTCCTGTTCTCGAAAAACCAGAAACTAAGTGTGAAAAATAAACATGATGTGCCAAAGGAGCTACAGTGCTGGTTATATTCTTAATAAATCTTTTTTTTTTTCAGTGATGCATTATAAGATGCATCTAACAAACTATATATTTGATATATATTGATTGTTGCAAGTCATTCATTTTTCCACTCTTGACCTTGAACTACGGTGGCCCTTAAGTGCAAAAACATTTCATAAAACACAAACACATTTCACAATACACAAAAGCATTTAAGAAAACGCAAAGACAATTCACAAAACATGAATACATTTCAAAAAACACAAAGATTTCACAAAACACAAACATTTAAGAAAACATGAAAACATTTCCTAAAACACAAAAACATTCCACTGAACATAAATGCATAGCCCAAAACAGAAATAGATTTCATAAGACACAAATACATTTCAAAATACGCAAAAAGATTTCACAAAACGTAGAAGCATTAAGTACAACACAAACATTTACAAAACACAAATAAAATTTTACAATACGCAAAAACAATCCATAAAACAAAAAACATTCCACAAAACATGTTTTTACAATTCGCAAAAAAAATTTCATGAAAGACAGAAACATTTCTCAAAACAGAGAACTTTTTACAGTACTTACAAACATTTCACAGAACACAAAAACATTTAAGAAAACAGAAACACATTTCATGAAACACAAAAAGATTTCACAGAACACATTCAAGATGAACGGAAACATTCAAGAAACATTCAAGAAAACACAAATACATTTCACAAAATACAAAAACATTTTACAAAACACAAAAACATGTCTTGAAACACAGAAAACATTTTACAAATACATTGCACTATACACAAATACATTTCACAAAATACAAAGATATTTTATGAAACACAAAAACATATCACAAAACACAAGAGCATTTCACAATATGCAAAAACATTTCACAAAACAAATAATATTTCACAAACCACAAAAACATTTTACAAACCGACACATTTCACAAACTACTTTTCTCTTACTGCGCTTTTTGAAATGTTTATGCTCATTGTCCTTCAGGGCCACCGTACTGAATGGACAGATCTGGTTATAATTTATTCCTACCAAACAAACTCAGCATATTTTACACCCCATTGTTCTTGAGAATTACAATGCATTTCCTTTGTGTGACTTTGTGTTTTTTTCTTATTGTCCACAAACTCACGGTTGTAAAGTCATTTTACACGCCATGCTCCCCTCATTAGTCCTTGTGTTAACTAGCAGTGAGGAATGCAGTTGAACAGCTCAGTGGAAAAAGCAATATAATTTAACAAGACGGTAATCATCAAATCGTTGAGGAGTTGAGTCACCGCCGTTAGCTACATGCTACACGTGACGTCCTCCAGATCTCAGGTAGGAGAGGGTGGTCCACTCTTTACCTCATCCCTCGTTTCATCTCACGGGCGTCTGATCAGAGCAGCTGCAGGATGATGTAGCGCTCAGAGAATGTCTTATTATCGAACTTCAGAGATCCGACTCATTACTCCGTCTTATTTTAGAAAAACTGAGCTCATCACGAAGCTCATAACTGAGCAACTCTTGGTCCAAAGATTTTTAAACCTCCACTGTGATCTGGGCTTCAAGTGGTTTGAAGCTCTTGAGTGGAGTTTTTGATGTAATTATGTAAAACTGCAGTTAGAAGGGAAGTTAATGTAATCATCAGCATAAAGGTAGACCGTTATTATGTTGTTGGTTTAATTATTGATGCTAAAAACCACCTAACAAAACATCTGGATTGGTAAGATTCCATGTCTGGGGGCAGATTCACCTCACAATCCTTCAGCTTGGTTGTAAAGACACTGACTATTTGGTGTTTTAAAAAGAAAGTGGCAGAAACACCAACAAGTCTGCAAATTATGGCAGCTTCCGTAGAGATTACCAATAACGCTGCTATTGGTGTGTTCCATTTATCTCAGAACTTGGATGTGGGAACTAGAAATTAAGTCACATCCCATTTAAACACATTCCAGTTCGATACCGACCAAAGGGAGTCTACTTTGTTTCTCACTAAAACAAAATCTTTTCTAATCTGTAAAAGCTGCACTAATGCTGATTTGAAAATCTAGCTGTGAATAACAAAACTATTCAAAAAGCATCAATACAAAAAGCTATTTTGAATATGGATAGACCATAAAAGTGCTTAATAATGAGACTCTTCATTTAATGACACGTTCCAGCTACTGTATGTGGCAATTTGAGGACCCTTTACTTTCCCTTTTTATGTGTCAGGATTGATTGAATGTTATATTTTGTTATCTACTGACACTTAAATCAACATGTTCAGGTTATTTGGGACAATCTTTCTGGGTTTATATTGAAATATTTCAATTGCGTAGTCATATATCACGTGCTTTAAAATAGAAATAAAAAATAAATTCTTACACCTACTGGGGAAAACATCTGCCTTTGTACCTTTGTTAATTTTGCTAACAGTAATAATATATGAAGTGGGGTTCAAAAGTTGGTCAGATTGTGATTTTGTCTTATAATTTTATAAGTTATCAGATTTCATTGACAAACAATGAAAGAGATTTCAGTAAAGTAACCCAGAAACTTGTTGAGGCATAGTTATGAAGTGACAGGAGGCTATGAAGCAGGAAAACGAATGCAGGCATAGCACTGTATGCACGATTATTGTAGGCCTACTTGTCCTCATTTGTGAAACTGATTTATTTGCAGAATAGAATGGCATCCAAGGAGAGGAAGCAAGGGAGAGTTGGGAAGGAGCAATCTTGGATTAATGTCTTTTTTATGTAATTGCAGTTCAATGCAATATTCTACATCCACATATATACATATATATACATTAGTGCTGTCAGGTGATTAAAAAAATGAATCTAATTAATTACATTACTTTAAATTAATTAATCTAATTAATCACATTATAATTTCATATCTGCTTAAAGTCCCCAAATAAAGAATTTGAATTCTGAGACATCACAAAATTGTAGTGCATGACTAATCGAATCAATACACTTAGGAGAGAAGATTTGTAAATCCACATTTTTATTGGTGATTGAATAAAACCAAAGTCAGGGCGTCTTGTCCAGAAAATTCTAATCTCAATCAGGCAACTCAAATTACACTTTAAGTGTGTTTCATAAATATAATTCAAAACAAGAAAAAGGTTGAAGACAGAACACCAGTTATGCCTGATGCATTAAGAATGCAGTACAAATATAGATAAATAAATTCAGAAATAAAATAACGAGGAGTAAAGAACATCAGCTGTACCCAAACGCCCACACAGTTGCCAAGCCGCTAAACACGAAGACTCTCGGAAAGACTCAAATCACGGTCTTCTTCATTCTCAAATAGGCCATTCCTGTTGTCACCTTGGCTTTGTTTGATTTGACGAGTGACGCATGTGTGAAGAAACACTGCCATGTACAGGTCCTTCAACTAGACAATATTAAAATAGTGCCATTATTAATCTTGCAATTAATTTTTATAATGCATTCATTTGCATTGTAATTAATTAATCTAATTAGTGCACTAAAGTGACAGCCCTAATATATATATATATATATATATATATATATATATATATGAACACAAAAATAAAAAACAGCGGTAAGTCACTGCTTGTAACCAAGGTGGCCAAGCTGGCCTCCCAGTCCCGGAGCTCATGACTGGGTCCCACCTTTCCTGATTTCCTAAGGACCTTTTGAATGATTTCCTGACTCAGGGTTCTGATCTCTTGTCCATTTCTTGTCAATCATGGCCAAGCCACACCCCCAACACTATAAAACTCCGCCCTCAGGTCTGCACTTCCTCATTCCTCGACATCATGAAGACATTGGTCAGGCTGTCATAGACCTCCTCTGTCTATACAGAAGAAAGTTGGAGACATTTTCAGATCGGTTCAATTGAATATAGCAGAGCAGTATATCTTAGCTTTAAATTCACAATGTGACACAAAGTCTGTAAGACTGATAAGACCAAGCAAGGCCAACCATGAGTCAGGGGTGTGTTGCTGACTGCCAGAGACTCCACCTCAGGAGGCATTGAAGTAGGGATGGTGAAAATAATCTGAAAGATGTTGTGTCATGAGTAAAATGGATAGAGACATGCTGTAGTCTCCCATGAGACTGATAATGTGCACATACAAAAGTGTTTTTTTATTTCAGTTTTATTTTTTGCCCACCTAAGATTTTCACTCAATCCTATCTTAGCCATCTATCACTGTGTCTTCCAAAACTTTCTGAAGCTCATGAGCAGAATCAGCTTTACTTAACAAATGTGAAAAACATGTAGACTGAGTGAGATGCCCTTAACCCTTTCTAAGGCAGAAGTGTTTTTACTGTTCTTTTGTTAAGACAAAAAAGGTATGGTTACCTTAACATGTTTCGACGATACTCTGCCGTCTTCTGCCAGTGCATAAGAAGTAACCTTTCTAAGGCACTCATTAAAATACTCACACTCATCAGTGTAATTAGTGAATATAAGAGAACACATGATAACACTTTAGAGGTTTGCAAATCTCATCGCACTTAGGTTATAATCAGACAAAGTTTTCTTATTTCTTTGAAATTACCCCAGAAATGAGAATTTGGTGAAAATTAGCACCAAAACTGCTTCTCTGGAAATAGCAGAAATGTTCAGATACTTCTAAAAACATTTTGTGATGGGTTGTGATTTAATTTCAGATAAATTATTTGCTAATCGTCACATTCTTACCTTGCAATTTAGAGTGAATTTCAAAGAAATTGGAAAAAACAGTAACCTACCAATTGTGACCAGCGACAATAAATTTGGACATTATTTTAAAGAAGCTATGTGCTGATTTTCACTGAATTCTCAAGAAATTTCGGGGTTGATTTCAAATAAATAAGAAAAACTGTCTAATTATAAAAATATGGGTGAGGAGTGTGGTGCTGGCAGAGGTCTGCGCTCTCCGAGTCCTTCTTTTATCCAACTTAGATCGAAGCTTAGCATATAGACACTCAAGGCAGAAACAGTCAAACACAACAGGAAGTGGGACCTTTAAAGTTTGCCTTAAAATATAAAATCCTCATTAATTAGATTAGACAGAACTTTATTGATCCCTTGGGAAAACTCCATCAGGGAAATTAAGATTCCAGCAGCACCATTGATAGATATAAATACTGTCAGCCAAATCCATCCAGTAGTTTTTGGGTTATCTTGCTAACAAAAAGACAAACATACACCGGCACATACATAACCTCCTTAGTGGAGGTAAACATTTGTTTATGGAAGATTTAAATTAACTTTTTTATGATTAAGAGAGCAACACTAGAACTGTTTTAATGTTGTTTTGACTCTGTGATCCTCTCTGTCTGACACACCTGGCCAGCAGATGGCAGCCCTACCTGCACAACCTGGTTTCCTACAACCTTTTAAAACCTCGAAGAAGACACTGCAGGAAGTTGCTCTCCTTCCTAAATTGTTTGAACTTGTGTGAGACCACAGTGAAAAGTGTGGAGTGTGCACAGGACAGAAAAGGGATTATTCAACATCTGACTGTGTCTGGACTTGAAGATCTGGGCTGAGCTGATGATAGAACAAGAGAAAATGAAGGTCGCAGCAATAACAGCTGCCTTAAAGCACCAAAGAAGAAGAAGTGTGTAAGTGTTTCCTGTTGAAGATGTCTCTTCACTCTTCAGCATTAAAGCAGGTATCTATCTATCTACAAAGACTTCCAGTGTGATATGTTGGGGATGTGCTATGGAGACTGATCTTGGCCGTACTCCATTTGAGTGGTTCACTTCTGCTAATTTGAACTTCTACCTGTGGATAACACAACCATTCAAAGAAACATCAAACATCAATGCAAAAATCTATTTTGAATATGAATAGACCATTAAAGTGCATAATAATTAGCTTCATTATGTAGTGACACTTTCCAGCTTTGTGATTTGAGGCAACATCGCAGTCCCCGGCTGCCCAGTGCGCTGGCCAGCCCTCGCCCCTCTCAATTTCCTAAGTACTTTTTGGATGATTTCCTGACTCAGGGTGCTGATCCCTTCCCTATTTCTTGTCAATCATGGCCAGGCCACACCCCCAACACCAGAAAAGTCTTCCTGCAGGTCTGGGATCCATTTTATTTTCAATATATTTTAACAATCTGTGTACCAATGTGTCAAATGCATTTTATCACTTTATGCAGATGATACCATTATTTATTGTTATTCAACCTCACTCACTCAGACTTTTGAGTTTTTACAAGCTGCTTTTAATTTTGTTCAGTATCATCTGAGGACTTTGAAACTGATTTTAAGCACAGAAAAGACTATGGTCATGGTCTTCTCAAATTCAAGTGAGTTACCAGTCAATATCCCAACTGGTGTAACTCAACAAGGAAACCCAATGGAGTTGGTCTCCAGTTATAAATACCTTGGTTTCCTGCTGGATGGTGAGCTCTCTTTTGAAGAACACATTGCAGGGTTAGTTACCAAACTCCAGGATAAGCTCAAGTTCTATTACAGAAATCAATCCTGTTCCTCACTCAGGGTTCAGAAACTGCTTGTGTCAGCAACATTTCTTCTGTTAACTGATTATGGAGACGTGCTGTATATGGGTACTTCTCTTAAACGTCTGCAGTCCTTAAACACTGTTTACCACAGTGCCTTGAGGTTTGTCACTGGTGATGGCCGCCTCACGCATCACTGTGACTTATACATTAAGTGCACAAAGGTAAACACACTGGCTGACCTTGGTCTTTGGTAGAAGCAAGTTGGAGACATTTTCAGATTTGTTCAATTAACTAAAGCAGAGCAGTATATCTTAGCCTTGAATTCCCAATGTGACACAAAGTCTGTAAGACTGATAATACCAACCAAGACCAACCACGAGTCAGGGGTGTGTTGCTCTCTGCCAGAGACTCCACCTCAGGAGCTATTGAAGTAGGGATGTTGAAAATAATCTGAAACATGTTTTGTCAAGAAGCAGAAGTAGATGAAGACGAATTACAGTCTCCATGAGGCTGACGTGTGTATGAAAAAATGCCTTTTAATGTCAGTGGGTTTTATTTTACACACCTAAAGTCTTCGCTCAATCTTAACTTAGTCCTCTCCATCATTAGGTCTTCCAACAATTTCTGAAGCTTATGAACAGGACCAGCCTTACTTTTATTAATTTATATATTTACATATATATATACAGAGGTTAAAGTGGGCCAGAGCCCCCTGGAGCTCAGCTCTGTCACCTCGATGACGAGCTCTGCCTGAGTTAATTATTCAATTCAAACTGGAGTGCAGAGCATGACAGATCATTTCTTCATGGTAGTTCTACTGGCCGCAGTATACGGGGAACTGTAGCGGCATATTGTCCGCAATCTTCTCACCGTTCTCTCGTCTTTTACATGGGAAGCCAAAATAGGTCCACACAACCAATTTATTTGAGGAGGGAGCGTCAGCTAATTCCTCGACCTCGTCTTCCTCCTTTTTGAAGCCAGTGTTTTGCTACGGTAGGCAAGGAGAGTAAAAAATCACCAGTGTCAGTGGTGCGCGGCGCCCCTTCGCATTTTTTTTTTCGCGCTTTTATTTTGTGTCTTTGAATTTTATTTCGTCATTTTTTAACTTTGCGTTACACCCCCTGTATATATATATATATACATATATATATATATATATATATATATATATATACATATATATATATACATATATATATACACACACACACATATATATATGTATATATATATATATATACATATAAATTAGAGCTGGACGATTCCCCATAAAAAAAACTCAATTCAGGATTCACGATTCGATTTGATGCCCCCGCCCCATATAAAATGAAATAACTACACACTGTAAATTTATTTTCAAAATATACATTTATTTATACTGAAAATATATATTTAAATTGCCTCCAGGTCAAAAAATCAACACAGAAATCGACACAAAGTGCCTGTTTGAATTAACCATGAAGATAACAAAATGCCTGAGGTAACGCCTGTTTTAAAAAAAATAAAAATCTTAATAGAAAACTCAACAACTGTCGATGATTATGTGCCTAACGTCTCGGGGGAGGCGAGTGACATTCTACAGGTATTGCACTAATGAAAACCTCTGGTCCTCTGGTCCGATTTTTTGCCCAGGCCTAATATAAATACATAAACAAATACAAATTACCAATATATATACATTTTTTCATTACCAAATTTTGGAAGTTGCTAAATAAACCTAACCTGTCCTAATAGACAGCTCCATATATCTGCCACAGAAATATTTCACTAGTCCATCTGGGTAGGAGCCCTTTGAATTTGTTTTCAGGGGCAGAACGTTAGAAAAACACAAGCTTGTGATTGGACAATCATTTGGCTCGTGACATTCATCACAGACCAATCCACATCAAGCAGGGTTGCCTCTTAATGAAGCATACAGCTAATGTAGCAGCTAACGGCTAACAACTGTTAAAATAAGTTCATGGACATTAGCCATCGTGGCTAACTTAGCCGCTAACAGCTAACAACAGTCAATGACCGTTAGCCATTAGCGGCTAACTTAGCCGCTAACAGCTAACCACAGTTAATGACGTTAGCCGCTAAGTTAGCGGCTAACGGCTAACAGCTAACAGCCTTATACTATCGTCTTACACTAAATTAATTTAACACTTATATATGTGACAAGTAGACTTCTGAGGAGGGCAGATTTCTCCAAGTTTCACTGAGTAGCCATGAGGACAATAGGCTAATCAGCGTGTCTGTTAACTTCTGGTTGTTGTCACGTCCGCATTCTGCAGCTCCCACCTCTCTTCCCTGATTGGGTCGTTAAGAATTCAGCCGAGTGAATTCGTTGGACAACGGAGGCTGGACCTGCAGGATTTCAGAATCAGGCAGGTCTGTCTGCTCTGCAAGGCTAAAATAAACCCATTTGACTAGAAAGGACTCCAGGAGCACAAACCTCCACCAAAGGTAGCTCACATATTTGCTGTTACATCTATAAGCAATAGTTCTATAATACAGTAACCATCATAATATGATTCATGACCCTGAAATCCCACACCAAGCACTCAGAATCATGTTGAGGTTATTATTAGTTAGACAGTTATTGAGCAAAAACAATCTTTCACTAATGGTCTGGATCACCAACAAAATGTAATTATTTTATGTTGGCCCTTTAGCAACATCTGAAAATGTCAGCCAAATCCATCCAGTAGTTTTTGGATTATCTTGCTAACAAAAAGACAAACATACACCGGCACATACATAACCTCCTTAGTGGAGGTAAACATTTGTTTATGGAAGATTTAAAGTGATTTTTTATGATTAAGAGAGCAACACTAGAACTGTTTTAATGTTGTTTTCACTCTGTGATCCTCTCTGTCTGACACACCTGGCCAGCAGATGGCAGCCCTACCTGCACAACCTGGTTTCCTACAACCTTTTAAAACCTCGAAGAAGACACTGCAGGAAGTTGCTCTCCTTCCTAAATTATGTGGATTTGTTTGATTGAAAAGCGTGAGGGGTGTGCACAGGACAGAAGAGGGATTATTCAACATCTGAGCTGATGATAGAACAAGAGAAAATGAAGGCCACAGCAATGCCAGCTGCCTTAAAGCACCAAAGAAGAAGAAGTGTGTTGGGGTTTCCTGTTGGAGATGTCTCTTCACTCTTCAGCATTAAAGCAGGTATCTCTCTGTCTACAAAGACTTCCAGTGTGATATGTTGGGGATGTGCTATGGAGACTGATCTGGGGGTGAGAATTTGAAACATTTAAAATCACAGCTCAAGATTATTTAGAAAAGATCTTGAATTTATTTGTTAAAGTAGGAAGTGTTTATGCTGATCAGGGCGGCCATCTTTTCTCCACTGATGTTTTCTTTGGTGACAGAAAGGGCCACAGCAAAATTATCTTCATTGCCAGGGTGCCACATTTTTGCAATTTGAAAGATCCAACCTGTTGGACAATATTAACACCTGGCCACTTTATTAGGGACATCTTTGATCAGGTTGGATCTCAGGTTTTTGTGATCTAATTTGGTCCATGTTTAAAGGTGCAGTGTAGAAATTGGCATTTTAGCGACATCTAGTGTTCACATTTTGGAATGAGCCTGTCCGTTTCTAAAACATTACATCACTAAGAGCTGGTGAAGACCAAAAAAGATTGTGAACAGGGCGTCATTTACAACAGTTACAAGGTGAGGGTTTATCATTCATATTTATAACCACTATTTTGATAGATTATAGATCAGATAAGATGGTGATTATAGGTTTTGTAAACTTTTGTAAATTCATATTCAAAAATCACGTTTCGCTCTTTTTGTCCTGAAAACCCACCCGTAGACAACATGGCTGATCATTATGTCAGCCTCCACAGAGGGGAGACCCGCGGTACATAAATATAAAAACCTTTTTCTAACTTAATAAAAAGAAAACCAAAGTTTTATTTGGATAATTATTCACCAATTTGACAGACTTTCCATACAAATAGAAACATTACATCCTATATTCACCGTTTCTGTGTCGCAAAATGCTGCCAACTTCTACACACTACACCTTAAAGTGATGGAATGAAAAAAATACATGTGAAGACAAAGCAGTATAGTTTTTATTTTTATTTGTTTAAAATAAAACAATTAAATATCTAAAAAATGAATATGTTTAAAACAGTCCTCATTAAGAGTCCAACATGAGCAAACATTCTTCTTCAACTGCTTATTGTTCAAAACATATGAGGAAAGTTTTTTGGTATTTAAATCAGTTTTTTCAAACATCATAATATAAAAAACTATATACTAAACGTCAAAGCAGTATAATTTCATTTTTAAGATGCTTCAAATTAACAAATTAATTTAAAAAAAATCAGACATGGTGAAGAGAACATGTTGAATGGTGATGGAAGATGGTTGGAAAGGTCGGAAACTGATGGGTGTTTTTAAACAGGTTTTTATATTTTAATTAGTTTATTTCATTAATTTTAAAAATGAAAAAAAGAAATAAATTGAAGTCAAGGCAGAAGCTTCCTTTTTAATGTTTGAAATAAACAGTTTTAATTAAAGACATAGAATAAAGCTGCTCAATATGTTCAAAACAACCCTTATTTAGTTTTGACGTTGGCAAAGTTCTCCCCTCTGGTTTTTTGACACCTGGACCTTATTTTTAGGTTTGTGCATGCTCATATACTCACTCAGACAAACATCGTGCAGCTCGGAGTCCTTCAGAAGTTATTTAGATCCAACCGATGTAGCCGCACTTAGCGGGGTCCACGGCAATGGAGCTTCGGCGCGGAACATAATCTCTGCAAAATCGCTCGTCTCTACCACAGCCCGGTTTGTCATTGCAGAGAAATCCTCCAGAGTAGTCAGACATATATTCCTGGATAGATCCATACGCTTGTCAGCCGGTTTCAAGTCCCACTCTGAGCAGCTAACACACTCCTCTTCTGTTGCTATAGGCGAACACTGTCCACAAGCGCACCACCAGTTAGCATTGAGTCGTGGACGTGCTCCTGTTTGTTGTTCTCGAGCTGTTCGTCTCTCTCCCTCCACAGTCTTCTTTCATGGAGCTCCTCGTCCGTGTACTCAGACTCAAACCGGTCATCGTAGTCTGACTCTTCAGCATCAGATAAATATTCTGCCATGTTGCTCAGCAATGCTGGCTAAAAGTAAGTCAGCTGTACCTTTGTGTCGCGCGGCTATGACGTCATCAAAAGTTTGTTTACCAGGTCAGCTGACCCACCTGAAGACGGTAGCAAGCTGACTTTATGATAACACTGGCGATGGATGAAAAAATATAGCCGAAATGAGCGATTTTGCAGAGATTATGTCCTGTGCTGAAGCTCCATTGCCGTGGCCCCCGCTAAGTGCGGCTAAATCGGTTGGATCTAAATAACTTCTGAAGGACTCCGAGCTGCACGATGTTTGTCTGAGTGAGTATATGAGCATGCACAAACCTAAAAATAAGGTCCAGGTGTCAAAAAAACGGAGTTGCCCTTTAAGTAAATAGCTGGTTCGCCAATCACATGGCAGCTTTCAGACATTGAGACATGGTGCAGAGAACATGTTAAAGTTCAAACTGAGTATTAGAATGGAGATGGAAGGATTGGAATGGTTGGAAACATATTGATGATTGTTTTAAACATGTCAAGGAGCTTTGTAGAAATATTTAATCAGTTTATTTCACAAATATTAGAAATAAAAACAATATACATTGGAAGACAAAGCAGCATAGTTTTTTTTTGAAGATGTTTGAAATCAGTTTATTTAATAAAAGAACAAAGCTGCTGAATTTGTTTACAAAAAAACAACATTAGGTGCCCAAGGCAAATATTCTTCTTCAACTACTTGGTTTAAACTAACAGCTAATTTGCCAATCACATGGCAGCAGACAAATGTGTTCAGACATGCAAAACAATATCCTGAGGCTCAAATTGAGCATCAGAATGGAGAAATAAGATGATTGGAGAGGTTTTAAACTGACTGAGGCCTTTTGTAAAAAAACAAAAACCAAACAAACATTAAGTAGCTTTTTTAATATTTTAATGAGTTTATTTCAAACATCATAAAAATGAAATCTATACATTGAAAGGCAAAGCAGTAGTTTTTATTTTTAAAGTTTGAAATAAACAGATACCATTTTTAAAAAAAGAAGAATAAATCTGCTGAGTTTGTTTAAAACAACCTTCATGAGTTTCCAACATTGGCCAAAGTTCTTGGTCAACTGGTTATTTAAGCTAATGGATAATTCGCCAATCACATGGCATTAACCCCATGCATTAAGACATGTAAGATAATATGCAGGAGTTCAAATTCAGCATTGTAATGGGGGTAAAAAATGTTTGAAATGGTATTAAACTGAAAAAGGCTTGTTTTAAACATAATAAGCAGCTGTATTCAAAAATTAAAAGTAGTGTTGTATAGATTTTTGCACTTTACTGTACAAACCGAACCTCTAAATAAACTCAGGAAACAATGGCAACACATTCCTCAAACTTCCCAAGACACCGTTCCTTCTGACTTTCTCGCCCTTTACCGTCTGTCCCTCAGATGTCACGACCTTCAACCGGAGTTCAAACGATCCGTGACCAGTTACGAGAGAGGCGAGTCGGAGGAAGGAGGAAGAGGAGTCAAAGAGCGGACGTCCAGCTCTATTCTGACGGGACTTTTTAAGGAAACGGCGCAGACATTGTGGGGAACAGTAAGTGTGACGTGACGGGCACCTTCGCATGTCTTCCAGGCCTTTGATGGTCGGCGTTCACACCGCACATATTTGTAGACGGTCCCTAAATGTCAAGGCGAGGTTCATGACTTCTAAGGCACAGGAAGTCAGGAGGTCAAGGCGACGAAGGGGGACAGACGGGGCTTGTTTTTGATGTTTCTGAGCACATTACTGTATGTGTGTGCGTCCAGTGTGGGAGCTTTAGCTTTGTCCTGTCTCACAGCCCCCCCTCTTAAAAACAATGCCCGTCTTTATCTGTCTTGACTTCTATTGTGCGTGTGTGTGTGTGTGTGTGTGTGTGTGTGTGTGTGTGGCCGACATCCCATTCCCCCCTCACGCTGTGTGAGATTTTACCCAAGCAGTGGGATATTTAGATTACAAATTAGCATGAGTGCTAATAAGATTTGGGGCTGTTAATGCAGGGCCTTTTATTTTGTCTCGTCAAGGGGCTTTTATTTTGGCGAGCTCGTTAAAGTCAGCCCTTAACGACCTCTGAGGCAGACAGTAAAAGTGGCGATGAAGTGAAATGAAGTGTGTGTTACGGCCTTCATGGTTTGTGGTGATCCGTCGTGGAGCTTTGCTGTTTGTTTGTTTGTATTTTTGAACGTCTGCGTTTGTTTATGCGTTTGCGAGCTTTGCATTTCCCAACATGTTTGTTCGTGCGCCCGCTTTGTTGTTTCCAGAGCGCTCTGGTGGTCACAGTTGCACAATAATCCTCTGTATTGTTGTGAGAAAGAACAGATAGTAAAGTTAGTTCCGTACTGTGATGATTGCTCTATAAATCTGAGTGCACACACACAGACACACTTTTTTTTTATAGCAGCTCATTGTTCATTGTCTTGGAGGAAAGCGGTGCTGCTTGGTCACAGTTATGTCCTCATCTTAAAACAAAACATTCTTGGATTGGTGCTGTTTTGGGCCATGGAGTCTGCGTTTTTATACTCGCACTTCACCAACTAAAGTCTGTTTCATTTCTTTTATGCTTCAGTGAAGGCCAGAGATTTAAGGGTTTTGAATTGTCAGTCGTTTATGGCCAAATTCTTCTGAATGTGAAATTTCAAAATAAAGGAATTTTCTTTAACCTTAAAAAAATGTCCAGTTGGATTCAAGGATTAGTTGTGTAGCCTGACACACCTTATGGATATAGACCATTCAGTGTCTTTATTCTATTTTGTATATTTTATTTGTTTATTTTTGCACAATTATGAAATACACAAAAGACAAAGATAGCAAAGTTTATGTAGTGCAGGAAGAGGCCAAACAAAACAAAGGGCTTATTTGTAGCCTCCACCTCAAGTGTATTTGTTACACAATATTACATGTACATTTAACATATAAAAAGAACAACAACAAGATAACCAAACAAAAACCCCACTTACTAACAAGCAGTGTTGGGAGTAATGCATTAAAAAAGTAACATATTAATGTAATGCATTCCTTTTTACTGTAATGCAGTAATGCAGGGTATTACAACAAAAAAATATCATATTTTACTGGGTATAAATGTCAGTAATGCAAGTTGCAGTCCATTTTAAATTTATCCCAAAATGAAGAGTTGTTTTTTTATTTGTTTTTTTTTTATATATATACAAAATCACCAAATACTCTGTGAGATCTGCAGAGAAGAAAAGTCCTCCACTAGGCCTAAAGTTACAGTATCTTTAACACAATTTACCAGAATTTTACCTTTTGTCTGTTTTTTCTTTGGTCGTTTCTTATATTGTGCCATGAGCATCAGTGAGTCTATTATATTCTACTGTTTTTAGCCTTACTGGGGGATTCCACTGGATGCGTATCCGGTCCTTCTCCGCTCCGCTCCGTCATCTGACGCGCATCAACTGCCACTGGATCCGTCTGCGGTACGAAGCATTGCGGCTCCGCCTTGCAGCGGGTCAACGAGCTCATAAAGTATTTTGTGGTTTTGCACCTCCAAAATCAAAAGCTCCTCATCCATGGTGAAGTGGGGTGAGACTGAACTTTTGACACCAGGTCTGTCTCCGCCCATAATGACGTTTTCCAGGTACAATACTTCTCCGTTGTTGACACGGTTTATTTTATTTTGAAGCATCTACGGATGTTTTATCTTGTGTTTGTGCTCAACTTCCTGTCCCGCACGATATTCTGTGTGCTAAATTGCTGCGCCGTGGTCCGGCATCCGGCAAAAATAGAAGCTCTGCGTATCTGCTCCGTCTGCCGGAGGCCGGCAGAGCAGATACGCAGCCGTGCCGGAGCCGCAGCTGGTGGAAGTACACGCATTGCTTATAATGGAAACGGATCGGCTCCGCTGCCGCAGCGGAGCGGAGACGGACCGGATACGCATGCAGTGGAATTTGGGCTTTAAAGCTGGTGTCTACGATTTGAAACCGCAGCCTGCCCCTCCTTCCCTCACCTCTCCCCTCCGTCTTCCAAGATCCCGCCCCCAGCTCGTGTCACCTCATATAAGCCTCCTCCGGCAGAGCTACGAGCGACTATCACAATATATCAGCAGCAAACTCAATCAAAAACAGCTCAGCTCAACTGAAAGTATCAAACACGACAGACATCTCCCTTGTAACACACAGCAGTAGCCATTTCAACTGGACCGGCGGCAATGCGGGTTTGGCTCCGCTCTGGCGGAGCCGAGTGTGGGGGAGGATTAATCTTTCTCAGCCTGTCCTCCCCAGCTCAGCTTACAGTGCTAACGATTAGCAGCTAACAGGCTAACCCGCTCCCCTACAAGTTATTAGCCCATGCAGGCTCAAACTAACCAGAGTAATTCAGCAGACATCTCACACTGTAGTAAACAAAGCCATTACCTGATCAACCAGGGGCGAAATGGCCGATGCTGAAGGTCTGACGGCCGGCTGAGGCTATTCGTTAGCCGTTAGCCCGTCAACCCGCGGGCAGAGCTCCGTTGGGCCCGCGGGAGAGGGAGGCGGATTCCCGGGTTCGGCGCTAGGCTTTTCCGGCTCCATGATAGTTCAGTAGCTAACGCTGCCAGCTGCTCACCGGAGGTAGAGGGGAGGAGGCGGGACCATGGGCAAGATGCTGCGTACTGCCTAGTGAGCGAGACGAGGATTGGATGGACTCATGGACCAACTCACGGACCAATTAATAGTCGCAGGTTCTTAGGTTTGATTGGTCAGCTAGTATGCAGCTTTTCAGCGGATATACTGAATGGATTTTTTTCGTTCTTTTTGGTCTTTATACTGTGTAGATAGGACCATAGGACCATAACAGCCTTATAAACGGTGTTATTAATATGTACAAAGCTTCCAAATCGTAGACCATAGCTTTAAGCTGAACTCAGTCAGATAGCCACCACATCACCTTCACTGGATGTGTAATGAGCTACATTTAGAAGGCCAGATCCATTTTTCCTGCTATTTTGGCTTATCACATTAATAATAAAATAAAATAATAATAGTGTAATGCCTTACATTTCAAATACAGTAATATTACAATGCAACTAATTACTTTGAAATGACAGTAACAAGTAATAATGCATTACATTTTTTTAAATACATTTTTTCAACACTGCTAACAAAACATAATAAATTGGTTTCTACAACAATTTAACAATTACAACAACTACTTCTCCTGTGTTTGAAGCAAAAGGTGTTTTGGCATGCACCTGGCTGAGAGAGAAAATTGTGTACAGTAATGTTGTGAAATGTGATTAAAATTTTGAATAGAGGTAATTTTTGAGAGTACGTTTTTGGCAAAATGTGGGTGAGTGCTATATTTGATTACAGTGTTTTTTCTGGAAAAAAAAAAAAGCATGAAAAAACAGGGTGCGTGGTGTAATAGAGAAAGTATGGTACCAAAAAAATGCATATTGCATCAGGTGAAAAGAAGTGGTCAGAGCACAGAACCTTGTGGAACTCCTTTGCTGATTAAGCTGGAATAGAGGCATATCATTAATATGTACAAACTGAGATCAATCAGCATGGAGGCCGGTTTTCAAGAACAGGGTGTAAGGTGTAATAGAGAAATTATGGTACCAAAAAAATGCATATTGTATCAGGTGAAAAGAAGTGGTCAGAGCACAGAGCCTAGTGGAACTCCTGTCCTCATTTAGTTGTAAATAGAGGCATATAATGAACATGTACAAATTGAGATCAATCAGCATGGAGGCCGGTTTTCAAAAACAGGGTGTGTGATGTAATAGAGAAATTATGGTACAAAAAAAATGCATATTGCATCAGGTGAAGTGAAGTGCTCAGAGCAGAGAACCTTGTGGAACTCCTTTGCTCATTTAGTTTTGAATAGAGGCATATCATTAACATGTACAAACTGAGATCAATCAGCATGGAGGCCGGTTTTCAAAAACAAGGTGTGTGATGGTACCAAAAAAATGTATATTGCATCAGGTGAAAAGAAATGGTCAGAGAACAGAACCTTGTGGAACTCCTTTGCTCATTTAGTTGTGAATAGAGGCATATCATCAACATGTCCAAACTGAGATCAATTAGCGTGGAGGCCAGGCTTCAAGACTTGATACTGGGTCTTACATTAAGTTCCAAAAACTCAAAAAAGGTATTTAATATGAATAACTTTAGGCTGATTCTGACGTAGTTATTTACAGAGATCCAACATTTTTGAGCATGAGCACAGCATTTTAGCAACATAATGCAAAAGACATAAGGTATTCAAATCCTAAACTCAAGGACAATACTACTCCTTTGATCAGAGAGTTTTTCCTGAGTATGTTTGATTGTTCTTTTAGTTGTTTTAAGCTCAAACATTGAGGCCTTTCCGGCTCCTTTATGCTTCCTTTTGATGAAATCTCCAGTTTAGGTCAAAGTATTAAAATTTAAATGAATGCAGACATATGTTTAATTCACAGAATGGCCAAAAGCACCAATCAAAGAGCCGGGATGCTGGCCAGCTCAATGATATAAAATCCCCTTGGCTCTAAATCCTTTCATTTTAACTTAACTCTTTCTTTACCGTAAACACACACCCATACACACCCCTGCAGCCTGGTATCCTTCCACTCACCTCTGCGAGTGCAGGAAAAAGGTCTTTGGACGTCAGAGAGGAAACAGCCCAAACATTATTCCAGTATGTTTTTATTGCTGTGATTATTAGATTTCATAAAATAAATCCAATTTCACTGGGTTTACTGCCTGTAGTCTGCTGCTTTTTTTCTGACTGAAAAGTGTGTTTGCTCCAGACTTTAACCTTTAACCGCCAGATCTTTTCACATCCGAGTGTTTTCGATGCCTAATGTCATCGGTGTGCGCTCGTACGTGTGTGCGCTCGCGTGTTCGAAAGGCGTCCGCTACAATAGATCCATACATCGGCGCTAATTCGGCTCCACAGCTCGCCTCAGTTTCCACCACTTAACATTTCAGCTATTTCCCTGACTTCAGCATCGGCCTAGTCTACTCTAATCTGCTGACCTGCTCTCTGTGTGTGTCTGTATGTGTGTGAAACAGGAAGGGATTAGCAGGTTTTTTCCACTCGCATGTGCAGTTTCCATCATTTTTCACTTTAATTTCAGCTTCAAAATTATGAACTGGTGTCTGCATGTCTTAACTTTTCAATAAGAGAACATTAAAGTCATGACTACTGGCCTTCAAAGCAGCTAAACCCAATTTTTACCGTAATTATGGTGATCAACGGTAATTTTATGTTCTGTAATGACCTTCTTCTTTGGTATAATGAAGCAGTAATGTCTGTTACAAACATCAAACACTGCAAATTTGAAGAAACTTCACTTCCACTTTACTGAGTACACTCATTCACCTGCTTTTTCACTTGAACTCCTGATCAGCCAATCTCATCGAAGCAACTCAATGCTTTTAGGCATGCTGGTGGAACCTTGCGTCACTTCTGAGTCCATGACAAGCAGATAGACACCATTCATTTTGGTTGTCTAGTAACAAGGAAGAGATGGCCAAAGCTAGCCCGCAGCTAGTTAGCTTAGCTCAAACACTGGGACTATATGGGTAGTGTTAGCCTGCTTCTGCCTACAGTCATCAGATAAACTCTTGAGCAACTCCAAACAGTCCTGTGTGCTTGCTGTGCCTTGTTTTTTACCCTTTTATGTTACATTGTCCTTTATTTTTTTTCATAATCGCCATGGTTACATGATGTTTTTTTGATTCAGAGTTTAGAATTAGTCTTTTGCCTTAAACATCCTTTAGTTTTGGATATAATTTGGTCATCTCAATCTCTAATTTTAACCCACCATTTTAGTCAATGAAATCTGCTGAAATTTTGGTTGACTAAAATACTGCATTACAGCAAGTCAATGCTGTATTTCATTATATTACGCAGAGTACATACTACAAGATTATCAGCCCACATTTCAGCTCGGATCCAAACTTCCAACCAAAGTCAGCAAAGGCCAGATTATCTATTAGACTTTTTGCCTAAATTATCTTTTAGTTTTAGTCTTAATTTATCATCCCAATTCTATTAATTTTAGCCTAGTTTTAGCTGATTAAATTTCACACCATTTTAGTCAATGAAATCTACTGAAATTTTGGTCGACTAAAATACTGCATTACCGCAGGTCAATGCTGTACTTCATTATATAAAGCAGAGTACACACTACAAGATTATCAGTCCATATTTCCGCTCGGATCCAGACTTCTGACCAAAGTCAGCAAAGGCCAGATTATCTATTAGAGTATTTGCCTAAATTACCTTTTAGTTTTAGTTGTAATTTAGCGATCTACTTTATTTTTATTTGAGATTTCACAACATTTTAGTCGATGAAATAACTGTAATTTTAGCTGACTAAAATATACAGTAGAATGTAAGGCATTTTTAGGTTTCCTCTAAGTCTGAAGTCATGTTTTACACTTGGATAAAAGGAAATTTTGAATAACCTTTAATTGAATCCAGAACAGTTTGAATGTGTAAATAAACAGAAACAAATTTTATAGGGATGCATGATATTATCGGTTTGATATCGGTAATGGTCTATATTGAAATTCTATCGGCCACACATACTGGTTGTATATCTGCTGGAATATTGGCAAATTTTACAAATGTTCAAATTTGATGCACCTTCTTATCACTGCATGGGCTCATTTAAATATCGAGGGTTTCCCTTTTGCAAGACTTAAAAGTTGCTTTTCTAGTTTTACATGTGTTCATGTGATACAAGCTGTAACACTGAAAGAAACAAGTCCATTTTTATTCAGCACAGAGCTTGTGCCCTTGACCTGAAACATCAGTGTCGGTATTCGTATCGGTGTTGGCAATAGTGAATCAAAAAACTATCAGCAAAAATCCAATGTCGTGCTTCCCTAAAACTTAACTTTTGTGTGAAATGAAGTCACCTTTATTTGGGCTACCTAGCAGAGCATCTCAGGGACAAGTTAGGAATATATCCAATCACAGCTACTTTGGTTGTGTGGAAAGGTTGGATGAGTTAAGAGAGCAGGTTAACTGTTTGTGGTCAGTTCTGCTATTGTAACTATTTTCCTATGTGACGAAATTAGGTCTGATTGGATCAAGTCTCAGTCTAGCATTTTAGTCTGGTATTTATTTGTTGGGGAAAATATCAGTTAATTTAGTTTTAGTTTAGTCCATGTGCTCTTGTTTTCATTAGTTACTGTCGAGTTGTCGTTAGGGGAAAAAAGGTTGTTAATGAAAACTATGGCGAAAATAATTAGTCAACCAAATGGACACTAGTTGTGATGCTCTAAAGTCTGTTACTGTACACAGCAGCAGCTACATTAAGGGACTATTGTGGGTTAAAACCTCCCGCTGTGCCTGTTATGGCTCTAACACATGTGGAGGATGTTTGACATACTTTATTCATTTCAGGTTTATAGTGAACGCAGGCCGCACTCATGCTCTGTCACAGTGTGTGTTGGTGTAATAGGCTGCGCTATTGTCTAAGGTGACCACACACACTCCCGCACACACACTGCTCCCCCGCTGTTTTAGGACTCTCGGTTCGATCGAGCAGACCGAGGCCTCTCACTGGTTGCTGGCAAGCATCCAGCGGCCAATCACAGGCCTCTGCCAATTAGTGCGAGAAAGCCAAATGTAATAGGCTACATGGCTTTTACAGGCTGCTCTATGTGTGCATGAGTGTGTTGTGGAGATCAATGTGTGTGTTTTGTGTTGCAGATTTTATCGCAGACCTGCCTCCTGATTTAATGTTACCCCCCCGGTGGGTGTTGTGTGTGTATGTGTTTTATAAAGCAGCTCCACTGTAGAGGCGCAGAGATTAGCAGACTAATAGGGGGTTTCTACTCGGCCTGTGCGTTTATTTTCATGTTTTAAGTGTGTATTAGCTTGTGGTTGGTCTGACCTTTTAGCAGCGACCTCTACATGCTGGAATTATAACCAGGAGCAGCTGGTGTGCTGGCAGCTTCCTTATTCAATAAAGATGGAAAAATTATGTCTTGCACCAACTTTATTCGGCTAACAGGCCGACAACTTTTGAACAATGACACAAATGTACAGTCCCAGACTGTTGAAATGATAAGAAGCCTATACAACATACAACTATAGAAGCTTATCCTAAGCTTCCCTGACTAAGTGCAAAGTTACCCTTAGATCTGTCAGGATAATCAATAAATCAATTAACCACACGATAAATAAAAACATCCTTGGTAAGTTTGCCAACCTCGATAAGTTGACATGTGCATGCTTGTTGGTTTCCTCCACTCTTTCTACCAAACAGGCTGGATGAGAAGATGAGTCACTCTGTGCAACTTTCTCAACACCTTGGTGCATTGGTTCTTGAGCAGATTTAGCAGATTTATGGCGGAGTGAGCATCTGTCATTCATTCAATTTTTGTGGGGGAGGCAGGGCCGCTCGTGTGTACACACACAGAGAGCTGAAATGAGCGTCCTGAGGAGTAACAAGGAAACAAACACTAATATGAATGATGGCATGAAAGCTACGGTTCCTAAGCTGAATGCCACAGCCCCAGTGTGGGAATATTTTGGTTTTAAACAGAATGAACAAGGTGTGAGCTCATGAACACCGACAAGCTGATATGTCAAATTTGTTTGAAAGTAGCGGCGATGAAGAAGGGGAGGTGCAGCGGAGCCTTCGTCCTGACAGTCAGTGCTTACCGAGGCATTTGGTCAGCAAAGTAAATATAAATAAAACAGCGCAAAATGGTGCTTGCTCACAAACAGTGTTGTTCGCTACATTGCAAAAGAAATGCAGCTCTTTAATAGAGTTGAAAAGACAGACAGTACAAATTGACTGGGAGAAGTACATGTCACAAACAATTCCTGAAATGTATAAACTCCATTTTATTACCTCCGCCAGGGAGGTTATGTTTTCGGGAGAGTTTGTCTGTCTGTCTGTCTGTTTGTGTATAAACTACATTTTATTCATTGTTTTTTTATTGTTGTGTGTGTTATTATTGGAGGGTTTTGTTTCTTTACAGAGATAGGGTCTATATTTTTTATTGTTTTTGATTAGTTTAATGATTTTTATTTACATGCAATTTTTCCCAAAAGAGAGTCCATTTCATTTTTGTTCTTTTTCTCTCTATTTTTTGTTAAATTTATTATATTGTTTGTTTAATTTATTTTAATAAAAAGCTCTTGACCTTCCAGTTACAGTTAAATACTCTTAAGAAATTAAAGTTTATTGCTTTTGATATGGTGTACTCACTCCATTATGACATAAACTGTAATTACATTAATGAAAAAATGATGTTTCAAAACAACATTGACAATAATATCGTTTATCATCAATAATTTTTTGGACAATTATCATCCAGCAAAATTTGTTATTGGGACAGGCCTAGTTATCCTACATGTCCGATGGGGGTTGACTCACCACCATAGTCGAGAATAAAGGTTAAACTCTACTAGTCCATATTGGAAACACATCCGTTACGGGCCAATCAAATGATTGAAAAGGCATGAGTACAGTTCATAACACAAGCTAATTCATACAGCAAACCCTCACCAAAGCCAACCAAGAGAGAGGCAACAATCTCTTTTCCATGGCGAAATGTTTTCAGTTTTGTTTTTTACTCAATAGAGAAATTGATACAGCTTCTTTACTGAAAAAAAGTTACTCAAACAGGTAGCATCCTAACCTTACACACCAGACAGACTGGTCAATATACTGTATGTCACTAGTCCATCTGTGCAACATCCCATAGAAAGTGTTTGGGAATGGGCAGAATTTTTCAAAGCAAATCATCACCATTCTGTCAATCACATTAATAACAGGCCTATCAGATAATGCGGAGGGTGGCACTACTGCCACAGTGTAAAATGCACAATTTTTCTCTAAGTACTCGATAAATTCTGAACAGATTTTGAAGACATTTTTAAGGAATGTTGGTCATAGTTTGAAGAAGTACTGATTTGATTTTGGCTGGGATCCAAGTTTTTCAACTATTTTTCCCAGTTTTGCTAATAACAGAAATTTTGAGAAGGATTTTCAGGAATATTTAGAATATTATGGTCATGGCAAAAGGAGAACTAGTCCGATTTTGATGGCGATCCATAAACGGATACAGATTTAGCATTTTCTTTTAACGTTAGCACATTTTTGCTAAAAAAAAAAAAAACAATAAGGTCTCCACAGATTTGGATAAAATTTTTAAGGAATGTTGATCATGGCTTGAAGAAGTACTGATTTGGTTTTGGTGGAGATCTGATCCCGGATGTGGATCTGGGAAGTTCTTTCATGTATTTGTCAAAAATTTAACATAGGGCGGTGATCCATATTTTCAAAGAGGCAATAAGTTCCCCACAGATTTGGATTGCATTGTCAGGAAATATTAGTCATGGTAGAATGAAAGAACTGATTCAATTTTGGTGGTGTTCTGAATCCTAATGTGGGTCTAGGAAGTCTTTAAAAAACGTTTTTAATCGCAAGAGAAGACAGTTTTCTACATTATTGCGAATAACTCTTAAAGTCCTATTTTGATTGAACGGATAACATTTTCAAATAATGTTGGTCATAGTTTGAAGAAGCAGTTATTCATTTTTGGTTGTGTTCTGAATCCAGATGTGGATGTTTTTTCAAGTATTGCAAGACTCTGCAATTTTCCACATTTTCACTAATAACTCTAAGGTCTCCACGGATTTGGATGACTTTTTAAGGAATTTTTGTCATGGCAAAAAGAAAAACTGATTCAGTTTTGGTGGTATTCTGAATCCAATTGTGGATCTAGGAATTATTTAAATAGATTGTTAATATTGCAAAACAGGGCAGTTTTTTAATATAATTGCCTATAACTCAGTAAGTCCTATTTTGATTTGGATAGCATATTCACAAAATATTGGTCATAGCTTAAAGAAGTCGTGAACAGGTTTTGGTGGAGATCTAAATCCAGATGTGGATCCTTTTTTTTTTTTTTTTTCAAGTATTTGTTAATGTTGCAAGATAGGGCGGTTTCCCACGTTAAAGCCAGACATTTATAAATGTCTCCACAAAATTGGATTTTCTGATGAATGTTTTTTATGGTAGAAGGACAAAGAGATTTGATTTTGGTGGTATTCTGAGTCCGGATGTGGGTCTAGGAATTCTTCAATTGAATTGTTTGAACTGCAAGATTGGGCAGTTTTCCACATTTTCACTTATATCTCAGTAAGGTCTCCACAGATTTGGATGACTTTTTTATGGAATGTTGGTCATGGTAGAAAGAAAAAGTGATTCAATTTTGGTGGTATTCTGAATCCAATTGTGAATTTAAGAATTATTTCAAATATTTGTTAATATTGCAAAATAGAGCAGTTTTCTAATATTATTGCTTATAACTCATTAAGTCCTATTTTGATTTGGATAACATATTCACAAAGTATTGATCATGGCTCGAACAAGTCCTGAATAGATTTTGGTGGAGATCTGAATCCAGATGTGGATCTGAGAATTTTTTTTGGAGTATTTCTTAATGTTGCAAGATAGGGTGGTTCTCCACATTTAAGCCAGACATTTATAAATGTCTCCACGGATTTGGAAGACTTTTTTAAGAAATGTTGGTCATGGTAGAAGGAAAAAGTGATTCAAATTTGGTGGTATTCTGAGTCCGGTTGTAGGTCTAGGAATTCTTCAATTGAATTGTTTGAACTGCAAGATTGGGCAGTTTTCCACATTTTCACTTATATCTCAGTAAGGTCCCCACGGATATGGATGACTTTTTTATGGAATGTTGGTCATGGTAGAAAGAAAAACTGACTTAATTTTGATGGTATTCTGAATCCAAATGTGGATTTAGGAATTATTTCAAATATTTGTTAATATTGCAAAATAGAGCAGTTTTCTAAAATTATTGCTTATAACTCAGTAAGTCCTATTTTGATTTGGATAACATATTCAAGAAATTCTGCTCATGGCCTGAAGAAGTCGTGAATAGATTTTGGTGGAGATCTGAATCCAGATGTGGATCTGTGAAATTTTTTCAAGTATTTGTTAGTGTTGCAGTTTTCCACATTTAAGCCAAGCGTTAAATGTCTCCACAGATTTGGATGACAGTTTTAGGGAATGTAAATCATGGACGTTTTCCACATTTTTGACAATAACTCACCTGAAAGTGTTGCAAATGTTCTTGCTCTTGACATCGAATCAGGCCGATCCAGCTGCACTAACCTTTTCTGAACTTTGTCTTATTCTTCATATTTATTTTGCTTATGTGATTGATAAATGAGCTGTCTCTGCACCAGCCACAAAGCTCCAGAAAATTCTTACAAAATAGGCTCTTAAAACCATAAAAGCATACATTTAAAATCAATTTTACACTGTAGCATGAAAATATACAGCTCCGCACAGAAACGCACTCCCACTGCCTGCTAAAGACCATTTGTATAAAACGGGAGGAAAGAATAAATAAATGTTTTCAGTAGCTGGAAAGTTATCAACTCCTGAGTCGGAGGGCCGCGCAAACACACCAGTCTGGACCCTCAGACGCACAAACACACATGAACTACACACACATGGCGAGCCTTGCTCCAGGACCAACACAAATAACGGAGCAGAGAAAAAATCATCTCAGTAAAAATGTGGAGCGGGCTGCCAAGGCCACGGTTCCCCCTTTTATCACAATAAATCAGAGTGAAAAGTTGGACTGGTGTGTGTGGGTGTGTGTGCTGCCTTTGTTTTCCATTCCACTTATAAAGGTCGGGCCCCTCGGGAGTCATTATATCACCCCTGATATTAATGCCTATGAGCTGAGACTATTACTCTGTGCATGTGTGTGTGCCGCCATGTGCTTCTATTATAACAACCTGTCTGAAAAGTTCAGCCATTACATGATTATCTGATCATGTGTGTCCGTAATTCTCCAAAAATGCTCTAAAGTAAGAACTAGAAAAGCACTCTGCCAGTGCTACAGTCCTCACTCATATTGTGATTTTCACCATAAATATTAGTCCTACCTTTATTCCATCTAAATATTTAGATTCCTTGACCATGAAAACATACCATTAGCAATTGGATTCATAATGATATCTATTTTAGTTCAGTAGTTATTCACGAAAATCACATTTTTCGTCATGGCGTTTTCTTCTGGATCTAGCTCCAAAGTTTTTGCAGATACAACAAATCAGATTGAACACTCAAGATTCCACAGTACCTTGGCTATAATCTGGCATTTGTTGCAAGTCTATGTATTTATTTGTTCCTTTGCTATGACAAACATACCAAGGATATCTAAATGTTCTTGTTCTGGATCAGAGAATCCAGAATTTTTCCAGGATCCAGATCAGTCTTTGATATCTTGTAGAACCTGTTGGAAACTTGTCCTGTATTTTTTTTTCCAAATGCCCTGACTATTTTTGGTGGAGTAATATGCACAAATACCCAAAATGGTCCTATCTCGCAATGTAAAAGAATCCTTTACAAAACTCCAGGATCCAGACGGTGATCCAGATCACTCCCAAAATCTAATCATTTGTTCGCTGTCCCTATCCAGACAATTTTCTGAAAATTTCATTAAAATCCATCTGTAAATTTCATAATGATATATATTTTAGTTCTGTAGTTATTCACGAAAATCACATTTTTCGTCATTGCGATTTTAATCTGAATCTAGCTCTTGAGTTTTTGAAGATACAACAAATCCGACTGAACACTCCAGAACACTCCTCAGTATCTTGGCTATATTTTGGTTTTTGTTACTAGTCTATGCCTTTATTTGTTCCCTTGCTATGACAAAAATTCCAAGGATATCTAAATGTTCTTGTTCTGGATCAGGGAATCCAGAATTTTGCCGGGATCCAGATCAGTCTTTGATATCTTGTAGAGCCCATTGGAATCTTGTCCTGTATTTTTTTTTCCAAATGCCCTGACTATTTTTGGAGGAGTAATATGCACAAATGCCCAAAATGGTCCTATTTCGCAATGTTAAAGAATCCTTTAAAAAATTCCAGGATCCAGATGGTGATGCAGATCACTCCCAAAATCTAATCATTTGTTCCTTGTCTCAATCCGGACATTTCCTGAGAATTTCATCGAAATCCGTCCATAACTATTTGAGTTATGTTGCTAACAGAGAAACAAGCAAACTAACTAACAAACACATTTAATGTTTAAAAAACAGAATAAATCAAATCATTGTCTGATTCTGTTAACATTTCAGGGAACAAAGAAAACTGCAAACAAACCAAATCACAAAACTGTGCCAGAGTTTAACAGTGATAAACAGTAAATAGATTACTAATGTAATAAATAATGTGGTATCAGAATGTGCCTGGACTCCAGTACTCGCCGATACAGATACCAGCATTTTCCACAGTATCAGAACAATTTCCGATACTGGTATCAGAATCAGAACAACTCTTCTGTCATGCTGTTGTTACTGTGTCTTCATCGTCTCTGAAATAAGCAGAGCGGTCCCTGAATTAGATGGATTTCAGCATGTTGTTCCAAACCCAGCATATGACTTTCAGCAGTATGGTGCCTTCACAGATGTGCAGGTTACCCATGCCATGGGCACTAACAGCCCCATACTAGCACAGATGCTGGCTTTTGACCTTTGCTCTGATAACAGCCTGGATGGTTCTTTTCCTCTTTAATCTGGAGGACACCACGTCCATGATGTCCAAAAACAGTCTGAAATGTGGACTCAGACCACAGCAGACTTTTCCACTTTGCCTCAGTCCATCTCAGATGAGCCCAGAGAAGTTGGCAATGTTTCTGGGTGTTGTTGATATTTGTCTTTGTCTTTGCATGGTAGAGTTTGACCTTACCTTGTAGATGAACTGTGTTAACTGACGATGGTTTTCTGAGCCCATTCCAATTCCTGAGGGAGTGAGGTCACAGGCATACAATGTTGTTTTTTGGCCTTGCTGCTTCCTTGCAGAGATTTCTACAGATTCTTTGAATCTTTTCATGACTTTATAGACTGTAGATGATGAAATCCCAAAATTATTGCAATTGTAGATTGAGAGACGTTCTTAAACTGTTGGACTATTTGCCCATGCATTTGTTCACAAAGCGGTGAACTCCGCTCCGTCCTGCTTGTGAATGATCAAGCCTTTAGGGCATGCTCCTTTTATGACAAATCATGACTCTCTCCATCATTTTTTGTCAACACAGGTTAAAAAATGATTTTCAAATCATTGTATTTTGTTATTAAAGTTGTACACAGTGTCCCAACTTCATTGGAATGTTGCTTTATGGATTTTTCTCTTGTTCGCTCTCTACAGATATTGTGAACTGATTATGATTAATTACATTTGCGAAGGTTCAAAACATTGCTTTTTTTCCCATGCTTTTGACTGTTATTTTTTATTATTTTCTAAATTAAGTCATTAAAATTTAATTTATTTTTATAATAATTTATTATTATTTTTATTTTTTTTACTGTGCCTGTTTTTATCTTCTAAGAAGCACATTGTATGAAATTTGCTTCACAAAAAATAGTATTGACTTGATAAAAAGTAATTTAAAAATGGTCTTTTCCTCTCTCCCATGCTTTGGCTGTTTTCTATTTTCTTTTTTAATTTAATCTGATCAATTTTCATTATTATATTTTATTTTGTTTATTATGATTTTAATTTTTTTGTAATATTTGTATAATTTGTATATTAAAATTTGTCTTTTCTGGGCCTGTGAAGCACACTGTATGGAATTTGGTACACAGAAAATAGAATTGACTTGAAAAAAAGTCATTTAAAAAATTGTTTGGTACTCTCTCCCATGCTTTTGACTGTTATTTTTTTAATTTATTTTTTTAATTTAATTTATTTGTATTATTATTATTAATTTGTTTATTATGATTTTTTTTGGTAATATTTGTATAATTAATCTATTTTATTTTTTCTTTTCTGTGCCTGTTGTAAAATTTGGTACACAAAAAATAGAGTTGACTTGAAAAAAGTGATTTAAAAATTGTTTGTTCCTCTCTTCCATGCTTTCAACTGTTATTTTACAGTTTTTTCTTTTTATATTTACATTTTTTTTTTTATTATTTATTTTATTCATTATGAATTTAATTTTTTTGTAATATTTGTATAACTTAAAGCAGCACAACGGAGGATCTCCGCTTGACCGGAGAGAGAACTCAACTACCCATGAGCTCCAGCGCCCGCATACTGTCGTAAGGATACAGATCTGCCGGTCGCACGCATTTGTTTTGTAGGTGAATCACAGAAGCCAGGACTTCGCTCAAAAGTATTCTTCTGTCTTCGGCGGCTGTTTGCAGGATGTATTTTGTATTTATTTTTGACTAAATGACGATGTTAAAAATCGCCAAGTTCAACTTGGTTTTATTACCGTGAAGTCGCCCCCGCCTTGTTGAAGCGATAAAGTGAATAAAAGTGAGGACAACCACGACCTGGTGATATCACACACTTGAAATAGGTTGAAACAAAACTACATACTGGTACGTTCTGGATTTGTTGTGCTGTACTTTTTTCCTGTCAAGTTTTTATGAGGAACTTCGTCATAAATTAGTCGCCCAACATACCTGATAGTAGTCGGACATCCCTCCTCGTCTTTTATTTCACACCAGCGAGTGAACGCCGAACCGATGTTTATTCCTGTCCGAGCATTCAGCTTGTTTTTCTCTCGCTTTCTTTGTTTTGTATCCTCCGACAAAACTTTTCTCTTCCTTGCGTTCTTCGTTTCCTCCGCCATGGTTACAGCTCTGCGTTAACAATTGGCTTTCGCCGAGACTTCCGTGTTGTAAACGAATCGGGAATCGGGGGAAGTGACGTATGCCGTAAAGCAGTCCAAATGTGTAGTTTTTTAGTGTGGCAGGGTTCCCACCATCCACCTCGAAGTTACATAGCGCCAGTTAAAGGGATACAGACCACTCCAGACCACGACAGAGGTGTCATTCAACTCATTGTAAAGTGGTGGACCATCACAATGAATATCGAAGGATTATATTATGTTTGAAAAACTACTTAGTGTTGGTTTAATTTTTTTCTTTTCCATGCCTGTTTTTATCTTCTATGAAGCACATTATATGAAATTTATATGAGTTGACTTGGAAAAAAAGTCAATTAAAAAACCTTTTCTTGCACAACTTAAATTGAAGACATATTGTTTGAGAAGTTAGACCAAAACCTTTCTTGCTCTAAAGGCTACAGGTTAAATATCTACTCCCATGCCTGTCAGCAGTGCTTCTTTTCTGTTCCTCTCTCAGACCGGGCTCGGTTGCTCCTCTTTACAAACCACCTGATTCAGGCAACCCGTCCCAGGACAGACTCACGGCTCTGAGGCCACAGCAGCAGCTGACCTTCACGCTCGCTCGTTGTTTGGAGGCCTGAGGTTTTGGTGAAGTCATGGCGCAGCTGTGCGACACGTGGATGGCATGAATAAATTAAAACACAAACCACAGAAAAATTAAACCACGACCAGAGCGCGACGGATGGAAAAGCGCAGGACAGGAGGCAGGAAAAAGCTGTGGTTGAACTTTGCTGCATGAATCTGGAGAAAAGTCGAAGGGAAAGTCAAAACTGTGACTCTGCATCGATCAGAGCGGAGGCCGAACTCAGGCTGACGCATGATTGGACGAGAACGGCTCGTACGTCTTCAAATATCCTCCAATCAGATGGAAACACACAAGCAGGATTTTATAATGACGCACAAAGTGACGAACACGCATCACAAACACAGAAGATCCCACGAAATGACGCTCACAAGTGTTTCCAAACTCTCCTCTGACGTGGATCAGAGCTTCAGCAGGTCTGGATCAGGGACTCGGATCTTTCATCCGTCTCGGTCTGTTAATGGTGGAGGACTGACAGGCTGCAATTAATCCACATTAGCTGTCAATCAAAGGGAGGAAGCAGAGGAGTGAGCGAAGGAAACGGAGCAGTGCAGAGAGAAGGGAGGTGTTTGTCATGGCCAAGCTTCCTCTTCTGCTTTAATGGGATTTTCTCCTGTTAAAATGGTCCAAAAAAAGGACTCTCCACTTTTAAATGGAATTCTGGGAGCTTTAGCAGACATTTGAGATTAAGGTCTGCATTCTGATAAAACAAAAAAACAGAGCTCTGAGATTCAAGTCAGAAATATGAAAAAGTTAATCTGTAAATTAAATAGGCTCCCCTCCCCCATAATATCCAAAAGTTAAATTAAAAGTGTCTAATTAAACTGAATTTTGAAAATATAGTCGTAATTCAAAAAACAAAAAATCTTAAAATTAAATCAGAATTGTGAGGAAAAAAGAAACAGAATTGTGGAAATAATGTCAGAATTCAAGGAAAAAGCGGAATAGTGAAGGGAAAATTCTAAGAGAAATGTCAGATTTTTGGAAATCAAAATCAGAAATCTTAAAATAAAACAAGAATTATAGCACAAAACTTACTTCTAAAAAACATATTTCTTAAAATAAAATAAAAATTCTAAACTGAATTCTGTTATTACAGCCAGAATACAGAAAAAATCTGAATATTTTAAATCTGAAGAAATTCGTCCGAATTTTGAAAAAAAATCTAAATTGCTCAGAAAGCAAAAAGACTTCTGAGATTTAAAAAAAAAATCCTAAATTTAGATAAATAAAATAGAATTTAGGAAAATAACGTCAGGCTTTTGGGGAAAGAAAAACAGAATTTATATCCAAATCAGAGTTCTAACAAAAGGAAAACGGCTTTAAAAATAAGATCAAAATTGTGGGGGAAAAAAAACAAACAAAATTCTGGAAATAATATCAGAATTCTGGGGGGAAAAAACAAAATACCAAGCTTAAGTAAGAATTTTGAAAGACAAGTCGGCGGTTTGGAAAATAAAAATCAATCACGAAAAATCAAAAGTCTTAAGCCTAATAACCAATTGTATCATATTTGATACATACTTTTAGAATACCTCAAATACCTCAATGCTACAAAAAAAAACATTTTTCGTCCCACTCAGGCCCCATCCACACAAAGCCAAACCGAGGTCTAAACACAAGTTTTTTGTCGAATCTTCGTATCAGCCATACGAAGACGGCGTTTTGGGGGTCTGTAAATGATCATTTTTGAAACCAGGTTCCAGAGTGGAAAGGTTTTGAAATGCCATATACGCAGCTCTGTGATGACTGGCTCTCCGCAAGTTTATAGATATGCTTACGTCATAGTTTCATATCTTCTTTGACACGCATGCGCCACACTCGGCAATGACAACAACAATGGCGGTGTACGGTGTAGCATATGTGCTGATGAAGCTAGTGACCCTACTATCCCTGGTGCAGTAAAATCTCCTTCTTCTCAATCACCACCGAGTAGAACAAACAATTATCAAGGACACATTACAGCACTTTATGATCACTTTATCACAATCTCTGTTTACAACTTTTGCTGCAAGTGCACATGCCCACTGTTTTTTTGTCTGTTTCCGCTTGTTTCTGTCATATTGTTACAGCGCCCTAGAGGTCTGGCATGTGTTTTACAGCGTCTTCATGCATATTGAGGGCATTCATGTAGACGCACACATTTTCTGAGACTCCTTCATCTTTATGACGATCGTTTTGGAAACTGTTCAGCATTTTGTCTTCGTGTGGATGGGTCCTCAGATAAATGATAAAAATGTCCTCAAATGGATTATCAATTGCCAAAATTACCTAATGTATCAAATGAGACACAAAAAATCTATATGTTGAATTTTATAGACATTTAGATTTTTATAGATTTTAGCAGAAAGTGAAACAAACATTTCAGCTCCAAAAAATTAGAATTTTCTGGCTATAATCTAGGGTCTTGGGCCTTAAAGGGTTAAAATAAAATCGGAATTGTGAGGAAAAAAGAAACAGAACTTTGGAAAAAATGTGAGAATTCAAGGAAAAAAACGGAAAGTAACGGGAATATTCTGTGAGAAATGTCAGATTTTTGAAGAAATCTTAAAACAAGAATTATAGCACAAAACTTAATTCTAAAAAACAGAATTCCTAAAATAAGGAAAACAGCTTCTAAAATAAAATCAAAATTGTGGGGGAAAAACAAACCAAATTCTGGAAATAATATCAGAATTCTGGGGGGAAAAAACAAAATACCAAGCTTAAGTAAGAATTTTGAAAGACAAGTTGGACGTTTGGAAAATAAAAATCAATCACGAAAAATCTAAAGTCTTAAAATAAAATTTGAATTGTAGGACAAAACAAAACTTGAATTTTTAAAATAAAATCAAAATTGTGAGGAAAAAAGAAACAGAACTTTGGAAAAAATGTGAGAATTCAAGGAAAAAAACAGAATACGGAAAGTAACGGGAATATTCTGTGAGAAATGTCAGATTTTTGGAAATCAAAATCAGAAATCTTAAAGCAAGATTTATAGCACAAAACTTACTTCTAAAAAACAGAATTCTTAAAATAAAGTGAAAATCCTACTATGAATTCTGTTAATACAGCCAGAACAAAGAAAAATATCTTAATTTTTCAAATGAAGAAATTTGTTAGAATTTTGAAAAAAATTGAAATTGCTCAGAGAGCAAAAAGACTTCTACTTAAAAAAATCCTATATTTAGGTAAATAAAATAGAATTTAGGAAAATAAAGTCAGGTTTGGGGTAAAAAAAAACATAATTTGTAACCAAATCAGAGTTTTAACAAATTAAAAAAAGCTTTTAAAATAAAATCAAAATTGTGGTGGAAAAACAAACCAAATTCTGGAAATAATATCGGAATTCTGGGGGGAAAAAACAAAATACCAAGCTTAAGTAAGAATTTTGAAAGACAAGTCGGCCGTTTGGAAAATAAAAATCAATCATAAAACATCTAAAGTCTTAAAATAAAATTTGAATTGTAGGACAAAAGAAAAATTGAATTTTTAAAATAAAATCGAAATTCTTAGATAAAACAAACTTCTGAGATGATTGACAGAAATCTGGGAAAAAAAACAGATTTCTGGAAATAAAGCCCTCACCCTGGGGAAAAAAAGTTGATGAACTTTGGTTAAACTCAGAGTTCTAAGAATAAAGTCAGGATTCTGGGGAAAACATAACTCTGAAATCTGTGTCAGAATTCTGGAAAAAGCTGATGTCAGAAACTACTCAGCATGTATGTGTGGACGGTCTGGCTTCAGCGTGTCGTCCACTCTTTCCCACTGCTCTCCAGATGTGTGTTGAGGTCAGGAGAGCGTGATGGAGGAGGAGGAGGAGGAGAAGAGGAAGAGGGGATAGGGGTTTAATTTCACACCTGTCAGGGTCACAGCTTCAGAGAAGAGGAGACGAGGAGACAAAAAAAGAATCTCCTCATCTTCACTCTGCTTTTGTTTAGAGACCAGATGAAGAGTCTGGTCCAAACTCTTCCTCTGTGTCATCATCTTAAAAACATCTCAGATCCATAGAATGTTGGAATGTTGTTTAAAACATAAATAAAACAAAATACAATGATTTGCAAACTCTTTTCAACCTTCATCCAACTGAATACACAACAAAGAAAAAATATTTAATATTCAAACTGCTACATTTTTGTTGTTGTTTTTTTCAAATATTCACTCATTTTCAATTTGATGCCTGTAAAACGTTCCAAAAAAAGCCGGGACAGGGGCAACAAAAGACTATAAAGTTGAGGAATTCTCAAGAAGCCAGCATCTGTAATGATACGGAGATGTCTTGGTGCCCATGGCATGGGTAGCTTGCACATCTGTGAAGGCAGCATTAATGCTGAAAGGTATATACAGGTTTTGGAGCAACATGCCGCCATCCATCTTTGTTGGGGACGTCCCTGCTTATTTCAGCAGGACAATGAAGACACATTCTGCTCGTGTTGCAACAACAAGGCTTCAGAGTAAAACAGCTCAGATAGTAGTCTGACGTGGAAAATTTTTGGGGCAATGTGAAGCACAATATACGATGACAAAGGAGGCCCGGTATTGGTGAACAACTGAAGTCAAACAGTAATGTAAAAGAGAAGGTGATACGACACAGAGGTAAATATGCCCTGTCCCTGCTTTTTTTTTTTTTAATGTTTTGCAAAATTATTCGTTGGTGTGTTCCTTGCCTCTTCATTTGGTGAAATTCAGGTTTTATTTTTTTAAATTACTCAATTGGGAAGCAGGTCAACCTGCTGGTTTGCTTGCCTGTTAAGGGTTATTCTGGGTGAGAATGGATTTATTTTATTTCTGCAACAACATTTTTGTTTTTTCATATTAGAAAATCCCATAGGGCAAAATTTATGTAGCTTAATGTGGATATGACCCAGTTTTCTAAGTAATAATAGGTACACTTTTTGTCACCAAATTTATTTCCTTTAGTAAATTATGATTGATAGGGGATCTGGAAATATGTGAAAAGATATGTGAAGTCAATCGCTACAGACCTCCAAACTTCATGTGGCCTTCAGATTAGTTGAAGAACAGAGCAGAGAGCTTCATGGATGGGTTTCCATGGCCGAGCAGCTGCATCCAAGCCTCACATCACCAAGTGCAATGCAAAGTGTTGATGCAGTGGTGTAAAGCACGCCGCCACTGGACTCTAGGGCAGTGGAGACACGTTCTCTGGAGTGATGAATCACACTTCTCCATCTGACAATCTGATGGACCAGTCTGGGTTTGACTGTTGCCAGGAGAACGATATCTGTGGAGCTGCATTGTGCCAAGGGTTAAGTTTGGTGGAGGGGGGGATTATGGTGTGGGGGTGTTTTTCAGGAGCTGGGCTTGGCCCCTTAGTTCCAGTCAAAGGAACTCTGAATGCTTCAGCACACCAAGACATTTTGGACAATTCCATGCTCCAACTTTGTGGGAACAGTTTGGAGCTGGCCCCTTCCTCTTCCAACATGACTGTGCACCAGAGCACAAAGCAGGTCCATAAAGACATGGATGACAGAGTCTGGTGTGGATCAACTTGACTGGCCTGCACAGAGGCCTGACCTCAACCCCATAGAACACTTTAGGGATGAATTAGAGTAGAGACTGAGAGCCAGGCCTTCTCGTCCAACATCAGTGTGTGACCTCACAAATGCTCTTCTGGAAGAATGGTCAAAAATTCCCATAAACACCTTGTGGACAGCCTTCCCAGAAGAGTTGAAGATGTTATAGCTGCAAAGGGTGGACCGACGTCATATTGAACCCTATGGATTAGGAATGGGATGTCACGTAAGTTCGTATGAGTGAAGGCAGGTGGGCGAATACTTTTGGCAATATAGTGTGTATGCCATACCAGACTATAAGTCAGCAGGACCAACCAAACTATGAAAAAAGTTCCACTGATAGTCCGGAAAATACGGTAAAAGTTTGGACACCCCTGTTGTAGAAGATTGGAGCTTGACAAGATGGATCTGTGTGAAGTTGACAGTGATTTAGGCAGGTCCATCTGCACTGGAAGGTTCAAAATTCAGTGGAGTCATTATTATTTTTCGGTCACTGGAGTGCAGTGGATTTGAGGACCGCCATTTTTCTGGTGCAGAGCAGGCATGACCTTCTTACTCCAAAACAAAAACTCTCCTCCTTCTTTGATTTTCTTAAGCTCTGAGTCTAAAAGTCGGCCTGTCGGTGGGAAAAACAAGCTCCTTCACCATCCGTCCTTCGATCTGGCCCATTTCTATGATGTCATTTTGTCCCTCTGGCTCCCCTGACCTCTGATGAGCTGTAAATTACACCTACGAGCTCTCTCCACATCCCTCTCCCTCAGTAACGGGCCAGTTAATCTATCTCATAAATATCAAATATTGATTAATAAAAGCAGACTCTCGGGCTCAGGAGCTGACCCCTGACTTCTACTTATCCTCCAAATGGCTCGGCGTGATAAATGTATTTATTTCAGGTCATTACTGCTCTGCGGCGCCCGAGGTGACACATGCTCTGGGTGACTCTTGTCGCATGGCGTCATCAGACATAAACTTAAAGGGATCTTAAAACATGTTTTAGGAGACAGGCTTTTATAACTTGTTTATGGCGTGTCACTTGGAATAAAAATATTCAAGGCTCTGCCTCCATCCAAGTATTGGCGAAGTGATAAAAGTCACTCATATTTATGGATCATTAGGCTAAATGACCATGATGTTATGGTTTGCACTAAAATTATAAAGCTTATTAAACCAGGTGTGTTCATACGGACGGGAAAGAAGAGCCAACGAGGATTTTCTGCCTTATTGTTAACAAATATAAGGAAAAGGTTGAATTTGAAAGCTTTTTATGGCTTTTACTGGGGATTAAATACACTCAACAGCTTTTTATTGGGAACACCATTCAACTACTCTTAAACAAAAATATCAGATTTGCCAATCTTGTAGCCATGGTAAGGTATAAATTGAGCATCAGACTGAAGAACTAGGTGGTTTAAAATGATAGGCCAACATTTTTTTTGCATGTTTCCTTGTCTTGCCTCACTCCTGAGTCCACAACAAGCAGATAGACACCATTCTTTTAACTGTGCGCGCAGTAGCAAGGAAGAAACAGGCAGATTTCACCCACCGCTAATTAGCTTACTTCAAACACTGATGGTCAATGGGAAGTGTTAGCCTGCCTGTTAACGCTCCTGTGTGCTTGTTACTTTTTTCCACAGCATTATGCTTTGTTATCTTCTTCCACTCCTAAACAGAAGATTTTTTTGTTGACCTACTACTGCGGTGGTTTGCTAATTAGCTTACTTCAAACACTGATGGTCAATGGGAAGTGTTAGCCTGCCTTGTTAACGCTCCTGTGTGCTCGTTGTTACTTTTTTCCCCACATCATTATACTTTTTCTTCTTCCACTCCTAAACAGAGGCGTTTATTTGTTGGACTACTTCCGCGGTGGTTTGATCTCGAGATGGGACGTTCACGGACGAGTCGAGCCTTTTGAACAGCTCTTTTAGGTGAATAATGAGAACTCCTTCAAAGCTGTGAGTTAACTTAAATGCAAATTCCCTTCAAATTTAAGGATGGCGTCAAAACAAAAGGGCTCACTTCACAAAACAGGGTTAAGTGCTTCAAGATAATAAAAAACTTAGTAACAACATAAACATTTTCCTTGAAACACCAAAACACGTTACACAGGTTTCTTCTTTCTTTGTCTGAAATATTTAACTAAAACAAGCCGTTGCTTTCCAAAGACCCATAGTTGATATTATAATCAAGTGAAATTAGTACCATTATGTTATATTTTGTTAGGTTCTTCCACTCCTAAATAGAGGCCTTTTTTTGTTGACCTACTTCTGTGGTGGTTTGCGCTATAGATGGGACGTTCGGGGACGAGTCAAGCCTTTTGAACAGCTCTTTTAGGTGAATAGTGAGAACTGCTTCACAGCTGTGAGTGAGTTTAAATGCAAATTCCCTTCAAATTTTAGGATGGCTTGCAAACAAAATGCTCACTTCACAAAACAGAGTTTTGTGCTTTAAGATAATAAAACTTTGTTACAACATAGACTTTATTCTTGAAACATCAGAACACGGTTTCGTACTTATGAGGCTCGCACAGGTTTCTTTTTTCTTTGTCTGAAATGTTTAACCAAAACAAGCCGTTGTTTTCCAAATACCCATCGTTGATGTTATAATCAAGTGAAATTAGTAACATTATGTTATGTTATGTTTTATCTTCCTCCACTCCTAAACAGAGGCGCTTTTTCTTATCTACTTTGGCGGTGGTTTGCGCTACAGATGAGAAGTTGACGGACGAGTCGGACCTTTTGAACAGATCTTTTAGGTGAATAATGAGAACTCCTTCATAGCTGTGAGTGAGCTTAAATGCAAATTTCCTACAAATTTAAGGATGGCATCCAAACAAACGGCTCACTTCACAAGACAGAGTTTTGTGCTTTAAGATAATAAAACTCAGTAACAACATAAACATTGTCCTTGAAACGCTAAAACATGTTTTCATACTCACAGGTTTCTTCTTTCTTTGTCTGATATCTTTAAACAAAACAAGTTGATACTTTTCAAATTACCAATATTATTGTTATAATCAAGGATGTTTAGTAACATTAGTGTCAAGCAATGTTTGCTAGTCAAGAACGCAAGTAAAGCTCGTTCGCAGTCCACATTCTTCCCTTTTCAGAGGAAATTTCAGCAATTTAAAAACAATATGTCCATAGAAAATGGGTCACGTTTGATATCACGTTAATGGAAAATATTGGTAATTACTAGAAATCGTGGCTAAAACATTTCATTTAAATAACCTGCCATCCTTTGTTTGGAACTATTCGGCTGCTACGTGACCCTCTCATGTCTGACCCCTCAATGACGCAACTCTCTCTTTCTATGGTTCTGGTTCTGCCCATTCCCAAGCACTTTCCATGAGCTCCTTACCAATGGACTAGTGAGTTATAGTGAACAGTCCAGTCTGGTATTAATAAAGTATGAGGCTAAGTGACTTCAATCTTTGGCCTTTAACCCTCAAAGTCTACTAAGTTCCTTGAGTCCGAGTTGGCACAAAGTTTTATAAGAGTCCTCAAAGTGTTCTGGAGGTTTTGCCTCTTGCTTTTTGATGAGTTATTCGCATCTTAAAGTTGCATTGACAAAGTTTTCAAGTTATCTGATCATATAATTATGAAAAAAAAATCTCCCTTGAAACAGATTTCTACGTATTTGACGACTTCAGCCTAATTGTAATTAATACTCTCTTTTCAAACTGATTGATAGAAATAATTTAAACTGGTTTCTAAAGGCTTCCGGGAACAAAAGGTGAACCTTCTTGGTGATAATTTATCAGAACTTTGGCAAACACTTTGAAAATTACACCACTATCAAGTGCATGAATGCTGTAGTGAGTAATCCCACAGAGCAGCGTGAGATATTAATCAGACTGGAGTGCTTAAAGATAAAAATACAGAATATTTTCTCTGTGATAAAAGCACCCTGTTTCTGTTTTAAACCTTGCCCTGCTGTTGAACCGCGGGCCTGTGCGTGATTATGAGAAAAGAGAAGAAGAATGTGGTTCACTAACAACACGAGCCCCGAGGACGCTGCCTTCCCAGGCCGTAAAACACACTCCGCTGCTTTTAACACACACAAACACACACCGCATCAGCGAGACGGACGCCCCGCTGCTTTCAAACTCAACAGCTGTCGGGGTGTGAAACCTGATAAAAGCGGAGGAGAGGAGGGAGGACAGATCGGCCAAGTTTTGATAATCGGGTGATACTTTAGTGATCCGGCAGAGGTCAAACGTCAGAGTTAAACTGTGGAGCAAAACTTCTGAGGCTGGAGGAGATTTACTATGTGGTTCTCTAATGCCTCAGTTATCAATGAACAACAAATCACAAGTGAGCGATATGATACAGATCAATCTACTCAGATCTTTAAATCCATTTTTACCTTCGCCACTGTTTGTTTGTTAGCTCAAAAACTACAGGACGGATTTTGCTGAAATTTTCAGGAGATGTTGGTAATGACCCAACTTAAAAACGATTAGCTTTTGGTGGTGATCCAGATAGGCGCCATAATGATAATCAAGGAACCATATTATGATGGTAACATTATCATGAAACCACTGCTTTTCGATAAAACAGCAGTATGTGAGCTTCTTTGGCAAAAATGTGTGCTATCCAAGTACTTTCTAGGCTCATGAAATAGTTTTTTGGAGTGATCTGAGCCGCTAGTGGGTTCACACCGAACTCAACTTTGCAACCATAATCACATCCCCCACTAAAGTTGCGTCACGTGTTCGTAAATACCTCATTTTTGTCACCATCGCCGTTGTTAGGTGATATCATGTCCACTAGAGTTTCACAGCGATCATATCATATATCATACAAAAGGACAGGGGTATTCAATTAGAAAATTCAGTTGGGCCAGATTTTCAGACTTAGGACATGAGTTGGGCCGGACATTTTTGGCAAACAGTGAGCAAATTTAACACAAGTAGATAACAAACACACTGGATGTTTATTAATCTATTGCCATATCCAAAAGAGCACAAACTCGATTAAGAGCAGTACTTAAACTTAACTTCTGCTGAAATACTGTTTCTTTAAATGTAACACTTCAAACAGATGAATTCAACATTTTTTGACGGGTAAATACAAGCACATATTAAGGTGCATATGAACATAAAAAAGGGCAGATTAAAAAAACACATTCTTTTGGTCGCATTGAAAGTGCATTAAAGTAACTTGATCAACAGCAACCTTTCAGAACCTGTCGGATTCAATGTCTGTAATAATGTTGGAATTTTTGTAAGACCTTGACAGTGTTTGTAAAAGTGTTTTCTATTTTTCTCACCGGACCTAAGTCCCAATCACCTTGATTTTGGGCCATTTCAGGGCTGCTTTTGGGCAGCATGTGGCCTTCAGGCCGCTAATTGAACAGGGCTGAAATAGGATGTATAAGCAGAAACTACTCCAACTGTATCCTTTTCATTCATCTACCAACCACAAAACACTGCAGCTGATGGCACTTAGATCTCTGCAGTCCGACTAAGCGGAACTAATGTACTCACGAACTAATGTTCCCCATACAGACATGGATTTTTTCTCTGGGAACTGGAATAAAAACTATCTGTCACGGGTACAGTCACACACCCACACAACATGGCTGTACATTGACTTTACATGGAGAGTGGTCACCAAGGTCGCAAAGTCACGTACGGTGTGTAGGTGACTTTAGACCCACAATGTGCGTCGTTTGGTGACTGTTTTTTTACCAAGGTGAGCAAATTCTTTCAAAGTATTACCAAGACAACCAAGAATTACACACGAGGACCATCTTGTCATTTGAAGTCAATCAATGACTAAAATACTGCAGGCAGGTCAGTCTAGTACCTGCACTCTTTCAATCTAAAGCCACGCTGTTGTAACAGCTACAGAATACGTCGTCATCATCTCGCTGAAATAAGCAGGGACATCCCTAAAAAAGATGGATGTAAGCACATGTTGCTACAAAACCTATATGTAACTTTCAGCAAGTTCTTACAAGTTACCCATGACATGGGCACTAACACCCCATACATCACAGAAGCTGTCTTTTGACCTTTTCTCTGATAACAGTCTGGATGGTCCTTTTCCTCTTCAGCCTGGAGAACATCACATCTATGATGTCCAAAAACAGTCTGAAATGTGGACTCAGACCCACTTTCTTGATATCTGGCTTTGTCTACCATGCTTTGTCATTGTGTGGTAGAGTTTGACCTTGTAGATGTAGAGATGAACTGTGTTAGCTGACGATTTTCTTAAGTGTTCCTGAGCCCACTTGGCGATGTCCTTTACAGTATGATGCTGGTTTATAGTGCTGTGATGCTTGAGGGATGGAAGGTCACAGGCATTCAATGTTTGTTCTTGGCCTTGCTGCTTATGTGTAGGGATTTCTCTGGAAATAATTTTCATGATAATATGGACTGTAGATGATGACATCTTTGAATTTCTTGCAATTGTACAGTAGATCGAGAAACAACCGTAAACAGTTGGATTTTTTGCTAACACAGTTGTTCTCAAAGTGATGAACCTGACACTCGTGTTTTTTGGGTCAACCTGTCCACCTGCAGGATGTTGCAAACAAGTGGTTTTTGAACTTTCCTTAATGCCCTAGTCACACATTTCCATTTTTTATGGCGATTGTGCACGACTGTACATGATTGGCGAGGCTGATTTGATTGGCACAATACGGGAATGTACAACATCAGTAACGCTTTAAGGGTATTCGTTCCGCTTCAATTAAGTTAATTCAGTGATATTACTGGGATTCCATGAATTTCAATCCCACTGACACGACATTAGCCCAGTTGAAGTCCAGTTTGCGTGGCGTAATGCTGCGTTCCAGGCAGCCCATTACTCGTGTTTTTCCCACCTGTAACTCGTGAAAGTGCACTGGAACGTCAGTCGAACTTGTAACTTCCCACCGTGAACTCGTACCAGGTCAATGTACTCCGAGTTACGACTTGTGATGTCACATCACTGCATAAACAATATGGCAGCCTCTAAATAATGACAAATACTGTTAAGTATAAACTTCTGTTACCTTATGCGCCGTTTGCCCTCCCCTTCTTCACCCAAATGAGCAAGTTAATAAAGCATAAATCTTATGATGGGTGCCATGTTGTTGTTTTTTTAAAAACAAAGTCTTGATTAGTCTGGAAAGGTATTAGGTTGGAACTCAGAGATTTCAACTGGGAAATTTTCGAGTTACAAGTTTCCTAGAACACAGCATAAGTTCTGATTGAAGGCTGTCGCTTGCGCCATCTTGAACAGGGCACAAACAGATACGTCCTCATCAAGTCCTCCTCAAGTCCTCCTCAAAAAGCATTGAAGATTGAGCCACGAACAGCCCTGTACATGCCACGCTAACACTGTCCGCCTAAGGACAGCATTAGGCTTCAACCTCGCTATACTGAGAGTGGCGATTCTCCATGACAGTTTTGAACAGTTCAAAAAAGTCTGGACATTTCCTTGTGTCCCAACATTTGTCTAGGACCTTACAAAACGCTGATCCAGATCAGGTAGCACATGCACCACAACCAAATCACGTTTCATCAGGATTAAGACAATCATGCACAGTCGCCACGAGAAGCGGAAATGTGTGATTCGGACTTAACTTTTCCAGTCTTTTTGTTGCCCCTTTTGCTTTTCTGGAAGGTGTTGTAGGCTTCAATCAAAGTTATTGAATATTTGCATTCAGTTTAACATATAGGTCTGAAAGGATTTGCCAATATCTACACTCTTTATTATGGTCTTCACAGCGTTATAACTTAATTGGAATTGGTTTGTATTTATGATCAGACAGTTTAAGTCAACATACCAACACTGTGCTCTCTATCAAACTGTGCATCCTGCCGTTAGCAGTTGTAGCAGTTGTCAATGTCTCGCTCTTGATTTGCTGCTTTATTCTTTAGTTTCAACAGTTTTTTTGCCTCCATTTTCTCAAAGTATCATCATATTCACTGTGCGGTCAAACAGACTTCAACTGATGGTCTAATGAAAACAGAAACAGATTCATCTTGGCTCAAACTGGTCTTAAAGTTTGATCAGCTGAGTGTGCAGGCAGAGCGGAGGAGCTGTCAGCCCCTTTTGAACACACTGATCTTCCTCCTCCGCTCCATCATTAGAGAAACACCAGCGTCTTCAAACACACACATGCACACGCTCTGCAGGGGTCTTGATATACGAGGCTTGTGGTCATGTGCTTGGCTGGCGGTTGCTGCCGTCGGCGATTGAATCAGAGACCGCGATGATGTCATATCTGTCTGGCTTGATGGCGTACGTGTGCTTGTGTGTAGGTGTGTGCTGTAAAAGCCGACTGACCTCAGCCTTACTGTAAATCTCTCTCGTTTTCTTTGGGTCGTCTCTGTTTTTCACCCTGAAGACGTGACTTGATGCCTCCAGTGTGATTACAGCAGTGAACTCGGCCTGCGGGGCTGATAGCCGGACAATTACCCTGGATTACCTCGGCTGCTATTACTGAGCTCAAGAGGAGAAAACATCGTGTTTAATCAGGGAAATCATACCCTTCAGTGATGATTAAGACAGATAGTTATAGCCATTCTTATATTACAGGATCACATTTACTTAAAGGTGTAGTGCCTAGAAGTTTGCAGCATTTCGCCAAACAGAAACGGTAAATATAAGCCCTGTTTCCGCCAAGTGGTCCAGTATGGATTGGATTGGCATGGTTTGGCTCAGGCTGGATTGATAAAGCCTGATCCTGTTTGCGTTTCCACAGCCAACCGAACCATACTTGATATGCGGCATGTTAGCCTGATGCCGATAGCATGACGTCATAGCATCGGGACACTGTGTACCCGGCTATTAAATACAACGAAGAAGAAAATGCGACACAGTAAACAAAGAGCAACGATGGAAGACATCCAGCAATTCTTCTTTTTTTTGTTATCAGTATTTTGCTTTATGTTACGTAGCGCAACCAAGCTTTGTTTCAGAGAAGGCTGTGTGCCGCGAGAGTTATCTTCACGAAGACGAGTGGAGATTTAAACATGGCGGGGTTATGTGTTCTGCTCTCGCACAAGAAGTGACGTTTCCTTCGACCAATCAACAGACTTCAGTGTTTCTAGCTCCACCTTCTGGGGTCGGATCGATAGGCTTGGCACCCCGACAGAAGGGTCCCAAAAAGTAGGACAGTACGGTTCGCTTATAAGGGGTCCTGTACCGATTTTATGCTATGGAAACACCACAAAAAGCAAGCTGCACAAAGATGAACTGAACTGAACCCTCTGGTGGAAACTGGGCAATAGAATAAAATGTTCTACTTGTATGAAAAGTCCATCTAAATAGGTGCACAATCATGCTCATAAAACCTTGTTTTTTCTTTTTATTAAGTCAGTTAAAGCTTTTTATATTAATTTACTGTGTGTCTCCCCTGTTGAGGCTGACATGACGATCACCCATGTTGAGCTTCGTGGACAAAAAGAGCTAAACATGACTTTTGAGTACGGTCTACAGAAGTTTGCAAAACCTATAATCATCATATTAACTGACCTATAATCTAACATAAGAAAAGTTCTGAATATGAATACAAAACCCTCATCTCGTAATTGTTGTAAATGATGCCCTGTTCATGATCCTTTTTGGTCTTCACCGGCTTTAGCCGCTTAGTGACGTGATGTTTTAGAAATGGATGGACTCATTCCAAAATCTAAACACTAGATGTCGCTAAAATGCCAGTTTCTAAACACTGCTCCTTTAAAGTATGGACCTGCAGACTTCTGTGCCGCCATGTTGACAAAAGTTGTTTGTTGTAGTTGTTTCATACAACCAGCTGGTTAAAAATGTCAAAGCTGGATTTAAAGGAGTTTAACTAGTTATTGGTTGATGTTCAGCTTGATTAGCATGCAAGTAATTGGAGTTACTGAAATGAACCGAATGTTTAACTGGTGACCTATGCTTTGATCCACAGGAAAAATAATGTCCTTTCCCAAAATAAAATTGTAAAGCATTAATATTTGTAGTTTATGGTGGAAATTCAATTCAAACAATTAGTCCAAAGGGTGCTTAAAACTTGCTGACAAAGGACATTAACATAAACAATGTTGTACACTGAATGATTTTAGCTTAATTATAATTTTATGTATTTTTATAGTTCTAGTTTTTATCAAGTTTTTCACATGGTTGGTACCAGTGTTGGGAAATTAACTTATAAAAAGTAGTGTTTCCTTGTTACTTCTTTAAAAAGCAATCCAGTTCTTTACTTAGTTACCCTCTACGGAAAGTAACTTTTTACATTACTCGTCACTTTTACACATCTTTTATGTTGCTTGATTTTGGGCAGAACCCCATATCTGTTCCTAAATGTGTAGGCTTACAAAAAGTTATTCTATGGACAACATAACAGGCATTTCTTTTGTGCTCTTTCTTATAAAATATCATGTCAAATACTAGGGCTGGGTATTTCCAGCAACCTTATGATACGATACGATACGATACGATACGATACGATCAATGCAATATGATACCGAGGCAAGGATGAATTTTAAATGATTCTAGAACCTAAGAAAATTAAAATCAGGTCTTAAAAGTTGGTAGAGCAAAGTTCAAATTTGGAACGTGTCTTCTGGACTCTGCCATTGTTAACATTTGCAAAAGGGTATTGACAACAATTTCCAAAACATTTCGGCCGTTTCGTGTGGAATGAGATCTCCTGGCCAGTGTTTCAAGATTTTTCTTCTGAAACAAGCAACCAGGTTGATAAAAACAAGCTCAAAACAAGCGACCTCCAGCTATTTCTTTTTAATGTGATAAATAACTTTTATCGTAAGAATAATCAGGGGGGATTCACACGAATAGTAATTCAAGCCCCAAAAAACAACTGCACGTTACAAAACAAGCCCAAAAAACGCAACCCGCAGCCTCAACTCATGAGATTTGCAAGAGGAAAACATTCCCAAAGATCTGTGTCAGATCTGTCCGTGGTAACGTTTAGTTCTTACTTTAGTCCACTTGTCTCCTCTTACCTCCCTTCCTTCGCCCTCAAACCTAACACAGCATCGTGTGGATTTGCTGTTCATCATGAGACTGGGATCCACATTCAAGATTTTCTGCTGCTTAACAGAAGGTTTTTTCTTGAGCCATGATGGAGGGATTCATGATTGGCTGTATGGATTCATGTTGGGTGTTGGATGTATATATTTGTATATATATGTATATGTGTATTTTTATATGTATATATGTATCTATGCATATATGTGTATCCATAAAATGAAGAGCTTTATGCTCTATTGTAAAGTGTCTTGAGATAACACTTGTTATGAATTGGCGCTATACAAATAAAGATTGATTGATTGATCAGTTTAGCCAAATCAAAAAAGGAACGACATTTCGTTACTACATTTTAGTAGTTGTGCATTACTTGACTTTTTACCTAAAGAAAAGGGTTACGTTACACACAACACTGGTTGGTACAGGCTACATCAACACACAAAACATGGATTAATGAATCCTTCAAATCATAACAATTAATTCAGGCATACTGGAGAACATCAGACCAATCAACATAAGGATAAATTCTGTTTTTAACCAACTTAATTCAACAACATTCTCCATAAATTAACACCAAAATTGTCCTTAGTTGCCCCAAATTTCTGACATCTCATTTCTGACTTTCCCAAAGATACCTACCTGCTGGTCTGTCTTTCAGCGTTCTGTTTGCCCTCGTCAGTTCTTCTCAAATATCTTCCTGCAGGTGGTCCGCCTGTCTTTGTCTTCCCCAGGTGTCCAAATAGGAAGATGCTGAAAGCCAGACTGACAGATACTGTGAAGGGATGAGGGCTCATTCCAGATATCCAAAGACGATGCACATGCTGATAGATACCTCATTTGTTATTAGCTGGTTTTAAAGTCAGGTGCAAAGGACAGATGGTCCACTATCGTTGTCATCCTCCACCTTTAATCAGGACAGCCCTGCCACTCACCCTCTTCTGTCTCTCATCCCTCTTTCATTTCTCACCTGAAGTCCTCAGCTCTGTTTGAGGAGAGGACAACTTGAGGATGTGAAAAAAAGGTTCAGTTGCGTAGGTCACGTCAGTCTTGCTTTCCTCTTCATTAGATCTTTCATCATGGGGCCATCCGTCTCTCTGCACTTTCATTTTAACATTTACTCATCAATTGTCCTGTCAGGAAAGTCATTTGTTCCCTTCTTTTAAAAACTTTGGATTTGTCGTTTTTATTATCAGGCTTGTCATGGGATCATCATCACCATTGGAGCGGTTAAACTTTTGCTTAATGTCCGACAATGACTTGAACTTTTCCTGCTTTTAAAGGTATTTTTCTATCCAACATAACAGGTTCAAAAAGCTGTTTATAACCAATCAGGAACTCGCACTTAATTTTTTATGCTATTAATTACATTTACTCAAATATTAGTTTCACCTAAAAAAGAGAAATGTACTAAAATACATCTTTGTATTCCTGGAAAAAAATGACATTTTCTCTGTTCTTTTTGATTACTCTTTTTAGTAATGTACTATACAACACTTGAAAAGCACTCTGAGAGCGCAGACCTCTGCCAGCGCCACAGTCCTCACCCATATTGTCATTTTGACCATAAATATTAGTCCTACCTTTATTTCATCTAAATATTTAGATTCCTTGACCATGAAAACATACCATTAGCAATTGGATTCATAATGATTACCTATTTTGCGCCATGGCGGCCAAACGCTGATCCGGATCAACACCAAAATCAAATCAGTTCTTCCTTTTCCCATGCTGAACATTTCCTGAAAATTTCAAAGAAATCCATCCATTTCTTCTTGAGTTATATTGTTCACAGACGGACAGACAGATGGACAGACAAACTCCCGAAAACATAACCTCCTTGGTGGAGGTAATAATGATGGACCAGCTCTATACTCTCCATAGGGTGCTCGGGGGTGCATTGGAGTCTGCCCCACCAGTCTACATGTGTTTTGTGGACCTGGAGAAGGCCTCCTGGGGTCTTGTGGGGAATGCTGTGGGAGTATGGGGTAGCAGACCCCCTGATACCATCCGTTTGTTTTCTGCATGACTGGTGCCAGAGCCTGGTCCACATTTCTGGCAGTACATCAGAGCCGTTTCCAGTTAGGGTTGGACCCCGCCAGGGCTGCCCTTGGTCACCGGTTCTGTTCATTACTTCTATTGACAGAATTTCTAGGCGTAGCCAGGGCGTTAAGGGGTTCCAGTTTTGAGACCTCAGGATCGGGTCGCTGCTTTTTGCAGATGATGTGGTCCTTTTGGCTTCGTCGTATCGTGACCTACAGCTCTCATTGGATCGATTCGTGGCTGAGTGTGAAGCAGCTGGAATGAGAATCAGCACCTCCAAATCTGAGTCCATGGTCCTCGCCTGGGAGAGGGTGGAGTTCCCTCTCCAGGTCAGGGGATGAGATTCTACCCCAAGTGGAGGAGTTCAGGTGTCTTGGGGATGGACTGGTAGATCGATAGGTGGATCGGTGTGGCATCAGCAGTGATGCAGGCTCTGCACCGGTCCATCGTGGTCAAAAGGGAGCTGAGCCGGAAGGTGAAGTTCTCAATTTACCAGTCGATCTTCCTTCCTTCCATCCTCATATACGGTCACGGGCTGTGAGTCGTGACTGAAAAAACAAGATCTCGAGTACAAACAGCCGAAATGAGTTTCCTTCACAGGGTGGCTGGGCTCTCCCTTAGAGATAGGGTCAGAAGCTCGGTCATCTAGGAGGGACTCGGAGTAGAGCCGCTGCTTCTTCGCGTTGTTCCTAGCATGTCTCACTGGTAGGGGGAAGGCCCAGGACACGCTGGAGGGACTATGTCTCTCAGCTGGCCTGGGAACAACTTGGGATCCCCTGGGAAGAGCTGGATGAAGTAGCTGTGGAGAGGGAAGTCTGGGCTTCCCTGCTCAGGCTGCTGCTCCCACAATCCAACCACAGATGAGCAGAAGAACATGGAGGGATGGGTGGACTATACAACATATAGTGATGTACAGTATATACCATAAATGTATATTTATCTGCTGTATATACAAGAGTTAACTGTTGACTTTCACCATTTACAGTGGTTTGTGCAAGGGCAAGGCAAGTTTATTTGTAGAGCAAAATTCATGTACAAGGCAATTCAAAGTGCTTTACAGGACAAGAAAAATGCATTAAAATCACAATACAGAATAAAAACAACAATAATCATCATAAAATGAACTTTCGAGAAGAGTGCAGACAAGATCCTTTCAGCCATATGCACAGTTAAATAGACTTTTAGATTTGAACATTGTCAGAGTCGAGGCCTGTCTCACATCTTTAGAAAAACTGTTCCAGACTTTAGCTACATAAAACTGGAACCCTAATTCTCCATCTTTAGTCTGGGCCCCAGCAGAAGGCTGGTCCCTGAGGTCCTCAGAGTCCGAGATGGTTCATATGGCACTAACATGTCGGAGATGTACTTTGGTGCTCGCCCATGGAGAAAGCTGCTTTAAAGTCTGTTCTCTGAGCCACAGGAAACCAGTGTAGGGACCTGAGCACAGGACTAATGTGCTCGTACTTCCTGGTCCTGGTCAGGACTTGAGTAGCCGCATTTTGGATGTACTGCAGCTGCCTTACAGCTCGTTTGGAGAAGCCAGTGCGCTGCCATCACAGTAGTCTAACCTACTTGAGACAAATGCATGAAGAAGTCTCTTCAAGTCAGGTTTAGACTCTATACCTTTAGCCCATTTCCACCAAAGGGTTCAGTTTGGTTCATCTCAGTACGGCTCACTTTTTGTGGTGTTTCCATAGCCTAAAACAGGGACAGGACCCCTTATAAGCAGGGCTCCAGAGTGCAACCAAATGTGTGAGAGTGCGCCTACCATTTTTTCTTGGGCGCTTTGATGCATCAAGAAAAACTGTTGGGCTCACTTACAAATTTAAGTTGACAAACTAACTGCAGTAGTGGAAAAATCAGTTAAAAACGGACACGACACAGCACCTGCTTCCTCTCGTTTCTCTGTTCCTGCATAGCATCTTCACAGGCTGTAGGCCCACCCAAACACATGCACACACACAGCCTTCAGTGATCATCCAATCAGCTGTTCATATGCAAATGAGCCCAGACAGAACCTGACTGTGGTGTCAGGTTTCAGCACGGAACAGCAACTCTGAAGAGTGAAAAAATGGTGACCTTATGGCATTAAAGATGACACTATAAAAAATGTGGGTGCACTTAATTTTTGTGCTGGTGCACCTGACATTTTTTTTTTCAGGTGCACCGTTGCAACCAATGTAAAAAGTTAGTCTGGACCCCTTATAAGCAAACCGTACTGTCCTACTTTTTGGGACCTTCTGTTGGGGTGCCAAGCATACCAATCCGGCCCCAGAAGGTGGAGCTGGAAACACTGCAGTCCATTGATTGGTTGAAGGAGACGTCACTTCCCATGCGACAGCAGAACAACACATAACCCTGCCAGATAACTCATGACACACAGCCTTCTCTGAAACAACGCTTGCTTGCACTTCGTAACGTAAAGCCATACGCTGATCACAAAAAAGAAGAATTGCTGGGTGTCTTCCATCGTTGCTCTTTGTTTATTGTGTCGCGTTTTCTTTGTTGTATTTAATGGCCTGGTACACTGTGTTGCAATGCTATGACGTCATGCTATCGGCATTAGGCTAACACGCCGCATGTCAAGTATGGTTCGGTTGGCTGTGGAAACGCAAACAGGATCAGGCTTTACCGATCCGGCCTGAGCCAAACCATGCCGATCTATACAGGACCACTTGGTAGAAATGGGGCTTTTAATTTTGGTGATGTTTTTTTAGATGGTAAAAGGCTGCTGATGTTATTGAATTGATGTGGCTGTTGAAGTTCAAGTCTGAGTCCATTATAACCCCAAGATTTACTGTTTTTTTTTTTTTTTACAGTACGCATTTGTAGATATTACATTAAAATACTGTCAAGTTTACAAAAATCAGTAATGGTGCATTGCTTTGTTGTTAAAACTGACTCTTTTCAATGTTTTCCTTCTCTATCCTAAAATTTACTGAACGAAGCCCACTTTGTGCTTGCTTTTGGTTTGTTGTGAACTTTTGCTATCACTCTCAAATCAATATATTTTAGCTCTTTTCTCAACTTCGGCTCACAACACAACTTGACTTCCAAACTTTAGCTGCTTGTTACTGTAAATTAAAAGTGAAAAAGTCTCATACAGAGAATCAAATACTTTTTAGGGCATCCAAAGTCGAATATATCAAATTTGAGAGGATGAATATTCTTTAAAAAGTCTTTTTTTTTTTTGTTCTTTACCTTTCTCGGCCACTGGAGGTCGTGTTGTCACTTTCAAAGTCCCCGTCGCCTGCATCCTTCCCCCTTTGCCCTCCTGCATCCCTCTCTCCCTCGGTCCATCCTCCAGGGTCAGACCCTGGTTGTGTTTTTGTCGTCGGCCCCTCTCTGCCGCTCCTTCGCTTCCCTTTTCCACTCCATCCCTCCCCTCTCACTCTCTGAGCTCAAACACTTTCTTGTGGCTCTGGTGTTTTAGTGGAGCTATTCCTTCTTACCCCCCCGAGTCCGGGCAAATGACGGAATAAGCCCGCGGTAACTTCTCAGTGCTAACCACAAACATGCCCCCCATGACTTCTGGGAGTGTGTGTGCATAAATGTGTGTTTTCTTCTCTGACGTCCGTGGAAAGAGTTCCCCTCTGCCTCCCTGGTACTCTGGGGTCAAATGTGTGACAGAGGAGACTTAGAGAGTGAAAATTGTCCATCATTATCAGCAGCTCAAAGAAAAAACTACTTTGCATCAGCAGCTCAAGACTTCAGCTTCTGTGACTTTATGATGACGCCTGCAAGTCTGATTCCTTCAAAAACAAAAGCTCTACATGTTGTTATAGCTGCTCTAAAATATCAAATTTATTCACAGTGAAATAATCCTGTCAATCAAACTGCACATGTTTTACATCTTTGTTCTCCCAATTCTGGCTTTTCTTTTAGTTGCCCTTCTATAGGTTGAATTTCAGTGCTGGTGGCTCAGGCCAATCATGTTTCTGTGCCACCAAATTTGAGTCAAAATTGACCTTTACAAAAAAAGAAAAAAAACAAGATCTAATATTGGTCTGAAACAAATGTTTTATGCTGGTCTTCAAACTGGAATGAAAATCTGCAATTTTAAGAAAAAAAGTCCGAATTTTTTTCAAAAGTGATGAAAGAATGAAATTATGGGGCTATATAGATAGATAAATAGATAGATAGGCTTTATTTCAGACTCAAGGTCCATATGTAAAAAGCATGTATAAAGCAATGTTGATAAAAAATAATATTGCTTTGTTTAATTTGTGCTGTAAAAGCAACCATAAATAATATCTAAAATTAATGTGCTTTTTAAAAGCAGATTTTTTAAATTTATTTTATCTTAATATTTCTGCTTTGAATAGCCTTTTCATTTATAGATTTAATTTTTGATTAATATTACTTTATGTAACAACATAATTTTATTTTTTGTTGTTTATTACCACTATATTTATTTTGAAAATGTCTTTATTTCTTCTTTCATTAGCCTTGTCTTTTTTAAAATTATTTTTAATAAATGTTATTTTTTATAGCCACATTATTTATGCATTTAGTTTATAAGCACATTTCATCTATTTTTTGAATTACTTTATTAACTTTTCTTTATATTTCAGTTTTATTATCCTTTTCTTTTATGGATTCATTATTTATTAATATTGCTTTATGTAGCAGCATTTTTCATTTTTATTTTATATATTCATCTTTATATTTCAACTTTCTTTTGCTTTTTCTTTTATACATTTCTTTTAGTATTTTGGCTCTCTCACTCCCCCATAACTATGTATTAAAAGACTCTTGTTAGCTTCTTCTACAGACATAAACATACAGTTTCTGACCTCACAGGCGTAGAAAGTGGTCATTAAATGGGTTACTTTTTAAGAGTGTTCAGGGGTGGAGGTAAGATCAGGTTTAGGTGGGGGCGAGGGTAAAGATCACCCATGAGGTGGTGAATGTGAAGGTGTTGTTTGGAGTTTAACCCGGGGTAAAAGGCTATGGGAGGTCACATAGTGGTGAGCTCATGTGGGAATGGATGGTGTTGGCGTCTCATATGACATAATCTGTTTGTCCAAATTTGTCCGCGGGATTACTTCTCATGTGCATGCGGACGAGCCACCGACCTCGCTCAGCCCGTAAATCTGACAGAACATTTGTTTGGCCTCTGAACCGTGATCGCCCCTCGGAGTCCTCTTTCTGTGAGCGAGCCTGCTTAAGCCATCAGGGCAGAAGAGTTAAAAAAAAAAAAAGAAGTAGAGAATTGGAGCAACTGCAATCAAAAAAGAAGGATTCTCAGAACATTAAGGCAAACTTTGGACATCCGAATGAGAAGTTTACAGGAAAGAGGGAATATTGTATTATGAAGCTGGGTTTGTTAGGTCAGGGTTGGTTTGATCCAAAGTTAAAAAGTTCCTCTTTCGCCACTTTTGATTAGACTCTCCCAAAGGCCACTTGGAAAGACTACTGGCTGGATTTCCATGAAGCTTGGTAGCAGGTTGTAGAACGGGCCAAGGAAGAACCCATTAAACTCTGGAGCCGACCCGAGGCCAACTCACGAACAAGCAATAAAGGCACATCGATCTCACGAACTTCTTTACTGGTCTTCATGGAGGTTTGTGCTTCCCAATAATCTTCCAAGTTCTACATGAGAGGAGAATTTCAGACTTTTATCCTTTGAATGAAAACAAAGGAGAAAACAAAATGTAAAGCACTTCTTACATCTAACTCATCGAGTAACTTTATTAAGGACATCTTTCTGATAGTGTTAATTTGACAGCACTTTTTAATTCAGTTATAGTTATAGTCTTTTACCTAAAATATCTTTTAGTTTTAGTCAGAATTTAGTGGAAAGTGTAGGGCATTTTTTATGTTAAGTAAAATTTCTGAAGTCATGTTTTACATTTGGATAAAATAAAACATCTAATAACCCTTTATGCAATGTTATACCCCTTTCAGACTGGCCAAAAAAACTGTGTAAACTCACAAAAAATGACTCCTATCCGCAGTTTTGAAAGGGTTTAATCGACATTTCGACCCGGGTCAACTGACCCTGCAAGCGACACAGGTTTGTATCGGCTCACCTCTATGGAGGTCAGTGGAATGATGTCAGCGTAACGTGCCCATGGCATAATATCGCGCCCGTCCCCTCTATCCGTAACTTACGTGACTACTTGCCGTCTCAGCAACAAATTCCATACACTTTTGTACGATCAACGCTAAGTAGATTTTTTAGGAGAGCACAAGTACAAAGTACAGAACACCGTGTCCACGTCTTCCATGCTTCTTTCCATTGCTTACATAGACGTGCTCATTGCGCTGATAATGTCATCAACATGACTACATCATCTTGATGCGCCAGAGGAATATAAACAGCCATGCAGCTTGTCTGCTGCCGATTAGACCTGGGTCTGCTGGCAGTGGGAAAGGAGTCCCTTGCTAGTTGTTAGCGGGTTAACCAGCATGATAGAAACAGCATTGACCCGCTAATTTTAGTGTGAAAGTGAAATTAGTAAAGTTTGAAGTATAAATTAAAAGAAATAAATTTAACTTACCTTTATTTAGGCTACCTGGCAGAGCGTCTCAGTTACAATACCAGAACAGACAACAAACAGTGAACCTGCTTTACATGAATATATCAATTCATAAAGTGAGCAGCTCTGATTGGATCGCTCCACAACTTATCCCACCACCACCAAGCTAAGGCAGCTGTGATTGGATGTCCCTCTGAAATCATCCAACCTTTTCACACAACCAAAGTAGCTGTGATTGGATAGATTCCTAACTTGTCTCTACTTTCTACATGACCACATTAGGTCTGATTGGATTAAGTCTCTGTCAAACATTTTAGTCTAGTTTTTATCTGTTGAGGAAAATGTCAGTTTAGTTTTAGTTTTTGTCCATGGTTTGTCCCAAAGATGCTCTACTGGAAATCTGGTGGCTGGGAGGCCAATGAACTCAATGTCATGTGTATGTTGGTTGAACCCTCTGTTTGCTGTTATAAGTTGCCAGGAGTGGCCCCTGGTGTAGTCTTCTGCAAATTCACATTTTGTTGGTGAAGCAATAACAATCCTGCCACAGTTAGCAGCACACATGTTGCTCAGTAGTTAGCCATAGCTGTTGTTGTTCCTAGGTGAATGTGCTACCTTTATTTAAAAGCACATACAAAACGTGTCCACATTTGTCTGATGCCGATCCTGTTTAAACAGAGATGACAACAAAAACGTTTTCAAAACTATTTACTCTGGACCCCCTTTTTCAAACAATTGCGGATTCAGGCACTCCAGCTGCTGTCTTGTGTGAACGGAAGGAGCAAATGTTACGTAAACTCTCCATTTTAGAAAGTTTCCAATCCACTTTATTTGTATAGCGTATTTAAAGAACAAAAACGTCTCCAAAATGCTTTACATAGAATCATAAAAAAATAAAACCAACATTTCCATATAACAACAAGCAATAAAAAATCAAATAAGTGCATAAATCTAAAACAATGCTATAAATAAAATAATAAAATCAAGCAATAAAACTTAGTAAAATCAATAAAAGGTAAAATAATTAAAAGACACAGAGGACCACAAAACTCATGCAAAGTTAAAACGCCAGGGAATAAAAAATGGGTCTTAAGACGAGACTTAAAACACTCCACTGTGTGGACGTGGAGGGGGGAGGGAGTTCCAAAGTCTGGGGCCAACCACAGAGAAAGCCCTGTCCCACCTGGTTTTAAGTCTTGCCCTCGGACATTAAATTGCACACTGCAGTATAGATTTGGATGAGGTCCTTGATGTACTGTGGGGCCAGTCCATTCAAAGCTTAAAAAACAAATAATAAAATCTTAAAATCAATATAAAAATTAACAGGGAGCTAGCATAAAGATGGAGTATAGGGGTAATGTGTTCCCACTTTTTGCCACCTTTTAATATTCGTTGTGGACTAACAGGGTAAAAGATAAAAACGGTTTCACTTTTGATAAAAGACGAACATGATAAAAACAATATTTTAAAACTCTGTTACTCTGTTTATCAAATTCAATATTCCTGTCTATGGTGATGCCAAGGCTGGTGACTTTAAGACTGTAGGACAGTTCGAAGGGGGCACTGCTAAACACCATAACCTTCGTTCTTTCCCCAATGAGTTTTAAAAAGCTGGGCTAACCACGCCTAAACCAAGGCTGTCCCTTGAGACTAGCATTGTCGTGTCGGGCCCTTAGGTGTGAAAGTGATTTTGAATCACCTTTCTTCTCCATTCTGTTGCTTTGTTGGAACTTCAGCAAGTAGTCTTGACCATGTCTACATTCAAGAATGCATTGATTTCTGCCATGTGATTGGCTATTTGTGTTAATGAGAAGTTGAACAGGTGCATTTTATGAATTGGCTGGTGACGGATGTTTATTCAACGCTGAAGGCCCAATTTGGCATAAAAATGTGAACTCAATTCCTTTATTCCCAATTCTTCAGATCGACTATGTTTCATTGTTTTGGAGGTCGCTTTGCTGTTACCAGACTGATGGAAAATGCACTTTCTGCGAGGATCATCCCTCACTTATCCTCATAGTTTTGGTTGAGGTCTAAATGGACGTACAGCATCAAGCTCAAGCGTCCAGTTTTCTCCCTCAAGCTCATTCCTCTCCTCCATGCCTCCTTCCCTCTGGTGATCAGCCTTAGCTCAGTAATGACCATGACTCCCACAGCAAAAAAAAAAAAAAAAAAAACACTTTCCTCTGCACTCTTCACCCCTGGGCTTTTAGGCGGAGAAGTCGGAACGAAGAGAAATTGCGGAGCGGGCCGCGATGGGAGGAAAGTATGTGGAAGGAAATGAGAAAAGGAAAGTGCAAGACAAAAGGAACGTCAGAGGCATTTTCCCTCTGCACTCTTCACCTCCAGGATTGGCGAGGTGAAAAGGGCAACGAGTAAGGGCTAAAGAGGGATGAGGATTGGACGGAGGGATTGGAGACAAGCGATAAAGAGGGGATAGAGAAGACAATATAAATATATGAGGGGAGGAATACAAAGTCTGAAGGCAGAGAAGAAGCAACGCCGGAGAGAAAAAGGCTAATGGGGAAAAAGGGCCTGAAAAAAAGGGCTTAACGTTATGGGAGGACTTTAACAAGCATGTTGAGGTCTCAATAGAAACAGGGGGCCCCCCTTTGGAGAGGTATATTTGCTGGTGTGTTAAACACATTGACCCCAAGCCTCCCATCCAGAGAAGAGGGTGATGTAGGGAGGGGTGGAGAGTGGTTTGAAGTAGGGGATGACAAGATGAGGCAGACGTAGGAGTTTAGTGAATGAATCACCTTGTTGAGGGATGTTTCCAGTTGTTGAATTGTCAAGTTGTGCCAGTCGATGGTGCCAGAGACAGCTTTTCAATGATGCGAGGCTCTATCAAGCTGAGAAGTCTCTCCATAATGTTAGCTATGTGCTACCAGCCCCCTAATTAGCATTCTCTGGAGCTAGCATTGCTCCGTGTTGGTCTCATTCATTCAGAGTTTTCGTCTTTTCATTTAAAGATGCTATGAGGAGTTTCTAAATAATTACAAAAAAGTCTCACTTTTAGATATATGCCTGATCTAAATACACACTTTAAGATGAGTTTTATAAAATCAAAATAGGTCATCTATAAATGCTATTCCTTAGCTTCGCGGTCAGGCCAGACAGGGCTGGACTGGTCTGGATACTCAACTTCAGGAACAAGACAATTAACACTAGAGCAAATTTATATTATTTGGACATGTCTCAGAGCACCAGGCTGTAAGTAGCGATATACTGTCGGCTAAAAAACTATGATACTATACAACAAACACGTTTTGGCTTGGGTCACGTCTTTTGGTGCATTCCAGTTGTAGTCAGAAGTAGGAATTTCCGAGTAGGAAACTGCAACTGGAATGCCCCCCCAAAGTCGGAATTTCCTACTGGGAAGTCGGTGAAACCTCGCCACCCCCCAGTTGACAGTCGAAGATGGATGCCCCCAGTGTGAACAGTTATTTAGCTCCTGTAGTAATCAATTTATTTGCTCTTCTGACTGGGGTGTGTCGCTCTAGATCAGCTGTATACATCATATTGTTAGACTTATATTTACAAAAATGCTGTCATAGTGATAATCACATTCTTCATACAATAACGCAGGGCGTGCTAACAACAGCTAACAATAGCCTGGTGGATCGACATGTTTTTTCTGACTTCAACTGGAACGCCGACAGCGTTGCCAGATGGGAAATATAAAATTATCGTACCAGAGTCTCAAAATTATCGTATTTTGGGGGAAATTATCGTACACCTGACAAAATAATAAAAATAACTGATAATGATCAAAGTAACTGTGTTATTGTTGCGCGAAAATCACAATTGATCACTGTTTAGTGTCCTACAGGCACTTTTGTGGGCATTCTCAGCCATCCAGCAAAATTAGGATCACTTTCCCATTCCTTTCTGTACTTTTGAAGTTGATGCTGCTTACTTGTCTCCTCCACAGCCCTCCACTTCAGCTCCCGCTCACCCTCTTCTTCTCCTCCAGTGCTCATTTTTCTCTCAACTTGACTGACTTCCTCCTGACGGAGCTCCTATGACCGTGATTGGCTGTCAATCGTTCTGAGACGAATGACACTTAAACTATGATTGGCTGGAAACGTCACATGATATAAGATGCCTTTAGGGTTTACAGATAACTCTGTCAGAATGGGGTAGATCTGTAACAACCACACGAAACTGTCAAATTATCGTACATTTAGCCTTTTTTGGAATTATTGATCGTACATCGTACAGAGGGCTAAATTATCGTACAAATACGATAATTATCGTACGTCTGGCAATGCTGAACGCCGATAAGTCGGAGATGATATCACTCCCAGTTCCGAGGTTACTAGAACGCAGCATTACGACAGTCGCAGCGTGTGCTCATGGGTAGCAGAGTCTTTATCTTGCCAGAAATAGATTCTCCTCATAGCACCTTTAACTTTCTTGAGGATTTCACCATGTTGTATGAAGATTGTGCAAGCTAGCACTATCGGTTTACAAGAGAATTTTCAGGTATGTAAGTATTTAGAGTGAAATATAAACAGAGCTGTCCCGGCGGACAGAGCGCAGCTACCAATATGGCGATGTCTTCAACCAATCAGCTATTTTGGTCCCCTCACTTTCAAGATGGCAGCGCCTAGAGTGCTTACACGTGAGTGATATAACAGAGAATTACACAGTCATTACACAACGGTAAACTAATAAAGACCCAAAATATTGGATTAGAACAGTTTAAAAATCAGTTTTAGCGTACTCTGATTATTGGCAGAGTACACTTGTGGCTACTCCACTCATTATCGTGATTCATTCACTAAAGTGCCCATATGATGCTTTTATGAGTTAGCGTGTTCAACATGTCTCCTATGTAAGACACTTTTATGAAAAAGACAAAGGCTGGGGCATCAGGACTTCCCGCTGTCCTGCTCCTCATGTTGCTAGCATCTGCCCCTGTACTTACCAGTGGGATGTCCTACCATTGTTACATCATTCATTAAGCCCAGTTACTCAATGTAGCAGGCCCATTTTAGAGCGTCAACAGTAGAATGAATTCAGAGTTGTTGACAATATGGCACACCCTAGTGCTCTTAGAAATGTTATTTGGTCACGTGAGTGTTGCTGTCTGCTGGGACATCCAGACGATCGGGTCATGATCTGGTGGGTCAATGAATCACGAAATAATGACCTTACAGGAAAATCGTGAGTCAGTGGACACCGTTAAAGGCAGGAGACACTTGAAGAAGAACTCGCTGAAAACTTAACTGATGGGTTTTTAATTGACTTGCATTCTTGATCATATAACACAAAGAAAGGTCACTGTAGTGACGAAGGTCCTCAGTGTTATTGTACATTTAGCTGACTAAAAATACTGGAATGTACAGTTATAGGCTCATTGAAGGTTTCTGGCACTCCTGAAAGGTTGGCTGATGTCACATTTTCTTCATAACCACCACCTTGGTATCAAGAAAGGGACTCAAGTTTGATTCTCTGACTGCCTGTGCACTTTGTTTCTTGGCTATTATCTCGTATATATTGTAGGTATTTAGAGATGGGAATCGAAAACCAATTCCAGTTGAGAATCATTAACAGCCCCATTCAAGAATTGATATCATGAGTCTTTTTGCGAATCAAATCCCTTATCAATTCCTTCAGGGTTCAGAAGCTGTCAGAATTGTGGCTTACCGTAATTTCTTATACGTAGAAAAGTGGCTGAGGCAGTGGGCAACAGAGAAGCTGGTAGGAAATTTGGCTTAAGTTAAGCTAACATTAGTGGTTGGAGGGGAAAAAAAGCAGAGATAATGAAGGACAGACCAACGCCGAAAGCTTTTGGGCGTCAGAGAGTAAGGTTTGAGCAAAATTTGGGTCAATGTTATATGTGAACACAGCTTTTTCCCGCAAAAATCATGAAAAATGTGGTGTGTGTTATGACTGAGTGTGTATTGTATTTGAGAAATTACGGTAATTCTATACAAAAGGTGCCTACTGCACAACTTTGAGTGGAAACACCAGCAACTTGCTGAAGCGGTTATCTATGCAGTGATGTGTGTTTGACATTGTTGACACTGAAAATCTACAAGAATCAAGAAGGGAATCGTTGAAGACTTGGATCGATTAGCAGGACCGTTAATAGCATTGATATCGATAAAATCTCAACAGTTCCCATCCCTGTACATATTATACATTTTCTATTCCTTACGTTAATTTACAGTTTTATTAAAGAGCTGAATTCCCACCTTCAATCAATCTTTCAATCTCTTTGATACTTTCTGCTCTTGTTCTGTCTGTATAAGTAAATACACTCTTTGTGTATCTGTACAGAGAGTAAAGTAAATTCCTTGCATGTCTAACAAACCTGGCCAATAAAGCTGATTCTGATTTTAGTTGCAACTTAAGATCACTTCGGACTTTCTTCTAACTCTACCCTCAGACTTTAGGCCGTACTCGTCCTTGTAGCTTGAGCCATTTTATGTTGTATTTCTGGCTTTCAGTGAACACAAGCCTCAAGGCATGTCAATTCCTCACATTTCACATAATCCTCTGCGTCTGGTGTGCAAGCATCAAAACTCCAGCACCAGCAGCTGGTATGCACGGCCAGGCTTTAGAAACAAACCTGAAGAAGAGCAGTGCTGCCTTAAATCCCAAATTTTACTTTTCTGATGATCTTATTTGAAACTTCTAGACAGTTGAGAACATTTCCCTACTGGAGAACAGCCATATCTTTACAGTGTTAATAACAGTTCTTTTTAATTTCTGGATCCATGTCCGGATTCTGAGAAGTTCTGCCTCTTTCCATGAACAGCATTCCCTAAAAATCTGCTCAGCACCTTTGAGTGATCCTGTTCACAAGCTGGCAAATGACGGCAAAATCATGACTTCCTTGATGGAGGTAATTATCAATCAGAAATACAAAGGCGGAGGCACTGATTTAATAATCAGTTTTTGTCAACAACCTTTTCCCCTGACAAAAAAAGAAGTGCACATGGAGAAAAAACAAAATTAAAGAACTGATATTTTCCTCAACAAAAAAAACTAGACTAAAACGTTTGATGGAGACTTAATCCAATCAGGCCTAACCTGGTCATGAAGAAAGTAGGGACAAGTTAGGAAAATTTCCAATCACAGCTACTTTGGTTGTGTGGAAAGGTCGGATTAGTTCAGAGGGACATCCAATCACAGCTGCCTTAGCTTGGTGGTGGTGGGATAAGTTGTGGAGCGATCCAATCAGAGCTGCTCTCTTTATGAATTGATATATTCATGTAGAGCAGGTTCACTGTTTGTTGTCAATTCTGGTACTGTAACTGAGATGCTCTGCCAGGTAGCCTAAATAAAGGTGACTGCATTACACACTGAAACCCTGTTTGTTTCTGTCAATTTATACATTCACCTATTCAACAAGTAAAGTTTCAACAATCAGAGACTTCATCTTACTGGAGAAAATGTGGAGAACACTACGCAAACAACAGCCACATTTTTAGGTTCTGCCCCGTACTGATTACATTTTGGACACTTGTTTGTAGCAAAATTAGATAAGTCTTAAAAAAAATGACTTGGCAATTGACCATGAGTTTGTTCTGTTTGGCAGATTTCATGGTGGAACAATGAATTCAGACGCTAATGCCTCATAAGAATAATGACAGCTACCTCACTTAAACTTATCACTAAAAACTGGCTGCGTAAAGTCAGCCCAGGGGTAGTTAAATGTAACCTGACATTCCAGATGGACAGCTCCATATTGGAAATATTTCACTAGTTTAAAGGGAAGGAGCCCTGTGAAAATGTTTTCAGGGGCAGAGCCTTCAAAAAAAAAACAGCAGCTTGTGATTGGACGATCGTTTGGCTCATCACACTTGTCACAGACCAATTCATATCAAGCAGCGCTGCCATGACGGACTATATGTAGCGGCTAAACGTAGTGGCTAACAGCTAACAGCCACTACAGCTGACGGCTTACAAGGGCAAACAACAGTTAATGGTTGCTAGCAGTAGCAGCTAACTGTTGATATAATGTTATCGCTATTGTTTCACATTAAATTATACCACACCAATGTATCATTTAACACTTATATGTGACATGAACCTCGTCAAAGACAATCCCTATGAAGTAAACTTATGAGGAGAGCATATTTCGCCAAGTATAACTGAGTAACTGTGATGACCACAGGCAAACTAACATTAGCCGCCATTATTTATAAGTGAATTCACTTTTTGTCGAGTCACTTCCTGTTGATGTCACGCCTGAAGCTCCCGCTGCTCCCGCCTCTCTTCCCTGATTGGACAGTTAAGCATTTAGCCGAGCGAAACTGTTGGAAAATGGAGGCTGAAAAGAAGGAGGTGCATGATTTCAGAATCTGGCAGATCCTTCTGCTCTGCACGGCTAAGTTAAATGGAGAGAACCGAGGGAACAAATTAAATAAATGGTGAATTTAACATAAAATTAGAGGGAATTCAAGAAAGGGTAAGTATTGTGGGCAAATTGGGAAACTATGTAGAAAATAAAGAGGCAAACAACGTAAACTAATGATAACTAGCTAGAAGAGGTCCTTCCCCTTGGGCGAGGACCCTAATAATAATACTAACGCTAGTAATAATGTCACTCTTTAACTGACAAAAAACAGTAACTTTAATCATGCATATGGTAAAATGTTCATAATATTGGTAAAGGAAATAAGTCAACAACCAAAAGGGGAAGCACTGTTCCCCTTCTCTCCTTTTTTTATATATGTAACTATGTTATTCAGTTTTACTGGATTTTGGACTATGTATAAGTGGTACCTCTATCTTTCTATGTTTGTGGGTATTTATTGTATCTATATATGTACTATTTTATCTATTTGATTATGTATGTGGTCTGTTAATTGCAAAGGTTTATACTGTATAGTAGGGCTGGGATGATACGCTTTATCACAATTGTATTTTTTACATTTTTTTAGTTGCTGATTCGATTTAAATTGCAATTCTATGATATTGCCGATTTTGGCAATCTTTAGTTCGCTTTTTTAACACCAGTGAAAAAGATGAACAATAATGATACTCTCTCTTCAAAAGCCTGGATTGCATTAAAAAGTGGCTTATTGACACAAACTAAAACAAAGCTTCAAATTTGGAAAAGAAAAATGATTTTTGAAGCAAAAAATTACTTTAAAAATCATCAAACAAAATATCCTGATACTTATTTGAATTGATTTTTTCTCCCACTCCTACTTTATAGGTATCTATGCTAACATAGTCTTGTTTATTTATTAATCTATTTATCCCTATAAAGCCAATTGTATCATACTTGATACATACTTTTATAATGCTACGGCCACACAGGACGCGAATTGGCGAATTTATACATGTGTGATGCGCCGCGCGTAACGCCCGATGCTGGACGCTGGACCATTTTGACAAGCTGAGGGACGACGTGCGTCACTGCGCAGGCGGAGTAGAGAGCCGGAGCCTGTCGGACTCAGTGATGACCCGTGCAGACAAATCCAGCTGGACACGAATATTTACAGAACTTACCTTCAAAACCTGTCTCCTCAGAGACTTTAACCCAAGCCTGCTCCTTTTTGTTCTGGTCTCTGTAGAGTACACACGTCGAATCGTATAGCTCTGGATGATGGCAAACAGCACACATAAGCCTCTCCTCCAACTTTCAGCGGGGTTTGAGCAGGAGCAGGAGGCTGGAGCGTCACACGTCATCAAATCAATGACGTCAGGGGGAATGTCATCGCTGATTGGCTGCCGCGCCACAGCGTCACGTGAATTTGCGCCGAAAGTTCAATATTTTCAACTTGAGCATAGAGGTGTTTGACGCCCTAAACGCGTCCGACACGCCGCCTGGGGCGACTCTACGTCCAAATGCGTCTTTGCATTGACTTTATATGTAATCTAGACGCTGGCTTTGCGAATTCGCATTTGGTGTGGCCACACCATAATACCTCTATCTACTCAATATGATCAACAAATTACAAAAAAAAAACATCTGAATACAATCAGATAAATGATAAAAATGTTCTCAAATGGATTATCAGTTGCCAAAAACACTGTATGTATCAAGTGATATACGAAAAATGTGTATGTTGAATTTATGGACATTTTGATATTTTTAGGATTTTAGCAGAAAGTGAAACAAACATTTCAGCTCCAAAATATTAGAATTTTCTGGCTATAATCTATGGTCTTGGGCCTTAAAGGGTTATTATTATCGCTATTATCATTCATTTAAATATTTTTTTCTGTGGTGCTTTAATTCATATTATGGTTTTTCTTTTGATTTGCTGTATAAATAGTGTATAACAGTGGAGTTGCACAATTGGGAAAATATAAACATTCAAGCTTTACTAGCGTTCAATAAAGGGTTATAAGATGTTTCATTTTATCCAAGTGTGAAACATGACTTCAGAAATTCTTACACTAGACACTTCATATTGTAGTTGATGAAATTTACAGTCGATTTCGTCGACTAAAATGTTGGGAAATTTCATCAAGTAAAACTAGACTGAAATTAAAACAATTTAGAAAACTACTTTATGACTATAGCTAAAAGATATTGTAGACAGAAGTTGAAAACTAAAACTAAATTGTAAAATGTTGTCAAAATTGTCCACTGTCCTAGTTGACTATGTCTGTACACTCGATTTATTGAGGCCCTCATCCTGATGCATGTTGTCTGGTTCCGATGTGTCCTTTCCTGCTCTTTTCCTCCTTTTCTGACCCTAACCACTGTCACTCTGCCATCAATAACAGCAAAAATAAAATCATGAAAAGTACTGGGGGGTAAAACTTCCATCGAAATGAAGACTTTTACCGTCACAAGTCGACATTTGTCAAAGCTAAGTCCTCCCTGTGCTTCTTCATCTCCAGAGAAACTGATGCTGCCCTGTGATTTGTGGTTTGTTTCTGGCCTGGTTTCCTGCACAGGTGTGAAAGTAGGCTCTCGTCCTTGCACAACAAAGGGATGGATCAGTGTTGTATCTCTCTTTATGAGGTGATTTTACATGATCTAACTGCTTATTTATGTCCCTCACTGACCCCGACACTCTCAGAAGCTCTAACCTTTAGTCTCTTTAACTTAATATGTATGAGATTCCTTGGACTTTCTGTCTTTGTTATAGGATCTATAAATGGGTTTTGCTCCATCACCTTGGTCTTTGGGTCCAAGGGTCACCTTTAACTAGAGAGCTGCATTAGTTATGAAGTTTTAAAACCACAGTAAAGTTTGTTTGACCAGTGTATGCTCATGTTTTACCATGACATTGTTAATGTGATGATTTGCTTGTCATGATCCAATATTAGGTGCAACTCTTCTGCAAAGCTTCTGGTAAATGGTTGATGAAAGGCTCAAGAGAACACAAAACAGCAGAATTCTGTCTCTGACTTTTCTGAAAGTCAAAATGAGGCTACAGCAGGGAACCAGTCGTCAGCGTCTTGCACCGTTCCTGACCTTCCTGTGCCTGTAACACCAGCCTTATGAACCCTCATCGCTACATTACAAACCCTATCCACCACGTAGTGAACTCCCCAAGAGCCTATCAAGGACATTCTTATGAGCCCCAAAGCACTACTTAAGCTACAATTTCCCAGGCAGGCCTTCAGCACTGCACAAAGGGGCCCCTGTCACCCAAAGTGACACCAAAACTGACCCAATTGCACCAGTATGCACGAAGGATGGGTCATTTGTTTGGATGGTGTGCAGTAACCTCCGCGGTCATGGGTTCAGTCTCTTGGTAAGAAGCTAATCTCCTGATCTGCAAGGTCAAATGTAGATTAGTCTCTTACTGAACCAACATTTGACCATCCAACTACTTTTTTTGTCTTTTTTTCTTCTACTTTTTTCATTGATTTGACATTCGTGAACGAGTTGACTCTTTTGAATAACTCTTTAGTGAACGATGATTGGCAGTTGTGAGTGAGCCGTTTGTTTAAGAGTCAATCCTAAATTTGCAGGCAATTTGCATTTAAAAATGGCTTGCAAATAAGCAGCTTGAACACAACTGAGAATCAATTCTAATCGTTTATTTAAAAGAGCTTTTCAAAAGACTCGACTCGTTCCCAAACGTCACTTCTTTAGTGTAAACCACAGTGGAATTAGGTAGTGTTGTGTTACTCGAGACCGATCTCGAGATCACATTTTGAAGGCATTGGTCTTGTCTTGGACTCGAGAGCATTTTTACTCGGTCTTGTCTCGGTCTCGGACTGGCCGGTCTCGGGAGTTTCCGTCAAGACCGCTCAAGACCAGCACTGCTGTTTTTCAACTTCATTAATGTGAATAGGAAGGAACGCTTGGTAAAACAACAAAGAACTTCAATTCATGTGTTTCCCCCTGTAATGACTGCAACCTTCCCGATGTTGTGACTGAGGGACACCCCCCTTAACTGTCAGTAGAGATGTTCTGATACCGATACCAGAATCAGAAATTGCTCTGATACTGCCGAAAATGCTGGTATTGGTATCGGAACATCTCTAGTTGTCATGGTTTTTAATAATTTTAATGGTCTTGGCCTCGTCTCTGTCTTGGCTTGTCTTGGTCTCGGTGCATTCTGGTCTCGGGCAAGTCTTGGTCTTGGATAGTGTGGTCTTGAGCACAACACTAGAATTAGGTCAACAAAACAAATCCCCTGTTCAGAAGAAAATAATACGATGACAGTCGAAGCTTAAGTTACATAATACACACAAAAAAAACACATCATGCATACAGGCAGCATTGCCAGACGTATGATAATTATTGTATTTGTACGATAATTTAGCCCTCTGTACGATGTATGATCAGTATTTCCAAAAAAGGCTACATGTACAATAATTTGACAGGTTCATGTAGTTGTTATAGATCTGCCCCAGTCTGACGGATAGTTATTTGTAAACCCTAAATGCATCTTATATTACGTGATGTTTTCAGCCAATAATAGTTTGAGTGTCATTTGTCTCAGAATGATTGACAGCCAATCATGCTCGTAGGAGCTCAGTCAGGAAGTCAGTTGAGAATAATGAGCACCACAGGAGAGGCATGAACACATCCATGAGGAGAGGACGAGGGTGAGTGAGCCTGGAGCTGCTGATCAAACGCTGCTGATGTGGGGCGGGGCGATGAATGCCCACAAAAGTGCCTGTAGGACACTAAACAGAGTGATCAATTGTGACTTTTGCGCAACAATAAGACAGTTACTTTGATCATGTCGGGTGTACGATAATTTCCCCCAAAATACAATAATTTTGAGATTCTTAGAGTTGCTGAAGAGTTTATCTGATGACTGCAGGCTAACACATTCCATTGACTGCCACTGTTTGAGCTTACTTAGTGGGTGAGCTTTGGCCATCTCTTCCCTGCAGGCACAATCCAAAGAATGGTGTCTATCTGCTTTTTCGTGGATTCAAAAGTAAGGCAAGACAGAAAAGAAAAAAATATATTGCCTTTCCCTTTAAAATGCCAAATTTCCTGGGCAGATGTAGTAGAACAAATGCAAAGACATCCTTAAAAATCCGATAACTCAAGAAGATGTATCAATACAGTCATGTGATGCCTTCTTTTTGTGTTGTGTTAACATGATTTGCAGATGATGTACTGCTTTATTTGGAGAATTTTCCTGAATAAAACCTAAAGTCAGCCTTCAACCTTCAGAGGAGAATTAATTCAAATCCCACGAACAAAGCCAACACATACAAAAGCCAAGCATGTTAGAAAATGGAAGTCACTTCTTGGAGGCCCTGGACTCAGAGCCAAGGCCTGACCTTTGACGGCATCTCCTGAAATGTCAAAAATGCGGCGGCATCGATGAGAAAATAAGCCCGGTTTTCTCATTTCCTCAAAAATTGCCTCTTCAGAGTCATATAAGATTTTCGCAGGATGCTAATGATTTGTTTTAGCAGTTGGGGGGCTCTATAGTAGCATGTTATAAATACCTTAAGGGCCCCTTAGCAGCATCTTACGAGGGGCGGGTGAACTGCTAGTGAACCCCTGGTCTTTTCCCAGGCACCTTAAAGTAAACAACACAGAGGCTCCTTAACCCCCGGGACGGTCGACTTACTTAACAAGACAGACACATTAGCGCTGATGCATGCTCAGAAATCCAGCAAAGCCTACCTGCCTTTGCTCGAGTAAAAAGAAAATTACATTGTTTTCAGCGTGTTAGTGCATTTAGAGACGCTTCAAATTGGATATTTTATAACCACTGATGCAGACTTCTTAAACCAGGCTTTAAAACATAAGATGGCCCTTCATTTTGGCTGCTATAAAATGCTTGAATCCAGGTTTAAATACAAAAAACATGCCTTAAAAAACAGGAATTGGCCATTCACCAGAGGTTATTCCAAAACAAAATATGAAGGTGTAAGAGAAATTAATAAAGATAACTATAGATAAATATGTCAAAGTGAAGTGAGATGAAGATAAAACACAACTTTAAAGATAAGATTAAAAAAATGTGAGGTCATAAAAAAGGAAACGTCATTGACAATGCAAAGGTTTATTTAAATATAGTAATAATATTAATGAGAATTAAAAAGCAGTTTTTTGTTGATGTGAAGGTTTGATTCTTCATCTGCTGCTTTTTTGTTCAAAGTTTCACTGATGAAAAATGCTTCAATACCTTGAGCTCATATGTTTTGGTTTGGCAGCAAAATTAAAGTGTCTCTATATGGAAGTCACTTCTTGGAGGCCCTCGACTCAGAGCCAATTACAGGCCAATCAGAAAATGAAGTAGACACTAAACTCTTGTCAAAAGTAGAGCAAAAATATCCATACTTTAGAGAGGTTTATAGTACTGATATTTGTTCTCCATTTATCAAAGAAGTGTGGTCCAGATTTGACAAAACTGCTCCTGACACTGTTAGCATCTGAGCTAATTTTTGTACGAGCAGTATCCTCCTGCTGTCATCTTGCTCATAGCTCCCAACTTTTCCTGTTGTGAAGGACTCTGATTAAGACCCTGTTTACATTTGGTGAAATCCTAAGAGTTTTCGTTGTGTATTTGTCTCCCCTTTACATAGAAATGGTGCCTGGAGTGCTTGAATCTGCAAACATTTCAATTGAGGGTCTCGGGTGAAAAGATTTGAAAACGCAACGCTGGCCTGCTTCATGTTAACGGGACTCAGCATTTTGGGGTGAAACGCTGATGTCACCACATGTGCAGTACTGCTTCACATGAAGGCTGCATGTTCATACCAGGAACAACAACAATTTTGGCCATCTACCGAGTAACGTGTGCTGCTTCACGTGTTGGCTTAATGCCCAGACAAAAGTATCCAGACTGATTTGTCGTCCAGACAAGAAACTCCTGCGTCTTCCTACAACCACTCACCATTGTTGTTTTTGAAGGAATTTCTTTTTTTAAGTGTGTTGTAGCTGTTGTTGTGTTACTCAAGACCGGTCTTGGTCTTGAGACTGGTCTTAAGACCACATTTTGGTCTTGGTCTTGTCTTGGACTCTAGAGCATTTTTACTCGGTCTTGTCTCGGTCTCGGACTGGCCAGACTTGGGATTTTCCATCGAGACCGATCAAGACGAGCACTGATCTGCTGTTCTTCAACTTCATTAATGTGAATAAGGAGGAACACTTGTTAAAACAACAAAAGCTTCAATTCATGTGTTATTTCCCCCGTGATGACTGCAACCTTCCTGGTGTTGTGACTGAGGGACAGCCCCCTTAACTGTTCAACCTTATCATGTTTTTGATGGTCTTGGTCTTGTCTCGGTCTCGGATTGTCTCGGTCTTGGTCTGGACTCGGCCTCGACTCCCATAAGTCTTGGCCTTGTCTTGGTCTCAGGCCAGTCGGTCTACAATAGAGTGGTCTTGAGCCCACCAACAACGTTTAATTTCAACGTAGTGTTCGAAATTTCGTTTGGTCACTCCCCACGTTTGATTGATTTTGATGGTCTTGGTCTTGTTTCGGTTCTGGCTTGTCTCGGTCTTGGTCCCGACTCCCAAAAGTATTGGTCTTGTCTTGGTCTCGGTGCATTCTGGTCTCGGGTAAGTCTTGGTCTTGGACAGTGTGGTCTTGAGCACAACACTAGTTGTAACAGCACTGTTCTCTACAAATTTACATCACCATCTACTGGATTGGCATGCACACAACAGTGTATTCAGTTTTTCTGGTATCTCCATGTAAACACGCATTGCTTTTAAAAATGCGAAGGAAGAACTTTTGCGTTTCAGGTGAGAGAGTCTCCGTGTAAACAGGCCCGAGCTTTGCCACTTTGGGCCGTTTCTTGTAGACTGGGGTTTGGCAAGATAAGACATTGAATCAGGTAGATCCAGCTAACCTGCTTTGAAACATTTTAATCCTTTTTTTAAAATCCTATAGTCGACCTACATCCAGTTGCTGCACTGAACCCTCATAACGGCACCAGATGTCATTACCTCTGCAAAGACTTTATTGGTGTCCTCTGCTCCGAGTTCACGACTGATTTTCCTTGTTAAAGACTAATTAGTTTGTCACAGTACCCGTAGCGATCGCCTCTGGCTCCCATTCCTGTTTAATACGCCCTGAGAGCCTTTAACATACATGTTCTCTCAACAAACACATGAAGAGGGTGTGAACTCAAGGATAAAGGATGTGAAGTCTGTGTTAACAGTGTGGGAGACATGACTTTTCCCACTTGTATATCGACAGACTGTCAGGCAAGGGTCAGTGTTCCACTTGGGTTATGTGTGCTGGTGTGTGTGCGTGTGGGTGTGAGTCACCAGCTAAGGGCCGGTCTCTGTGCCAGCTCTCTGTTCTGTGTCACTATTAGAGAGCTGCACAGGGTGAACACATCATTAAATCTCAATAAAAAGCCTTTATACACCCTCGAATTATTACGGCAACATGCGCGAACCGAACCCGAAAGTGTGTTTGTAGATTTTGTCGTAATACTGTACACGAGGCAGGCAGTCTGAGAGGGTTCACAAAGAGCGCTGTATCCCTCATATAAAAGCCTTTGTATTTTGTAATACTCTTGGATGAAGTGTGCGTGGGTGTGTCCGTGTGTGAGCTCAGCGGTTGGTCCAGTCATGTCAGTGTAATTGAGCATGATGACTCCGAACTGAAGGTGCCAAGGCGGGACGAAAGCCTAGAAAAGGACACACAAAGAGTAAAAGCTCGGGAACACCAGGAAATGGAACAGCACAATTCATCGATGCATGAAATACTTTGTTTTGGAAGCGAGCTGACGTAATGACTACTCATAAGGCCCATTTGAGCACTACTGCAGGGGCCACAGTTGTGTTTTTATTGGGGCCTTTGCTCCAAAGTGAGGGCTACACCTTAAAGTAAAGGATCTTTCTGAAAATATAGTGCTCAAAAAAGTGTGGAATCCTTTTTAAGTCTATCACTTCTCACAGAAAATACTTCCAATGCATATTGTGTTTAATATCATTTGAAAGCCTGATTATTTGTTTTGGTTGTTAGGCAGTTTTTTTTAATCTTTTCCTTTCTATTTTTTTCTTTAAATTGTTATTATTTTTTCCTTCCATATTTATTTTAGTGCTGTCAGGGGATAAAAAAACAAAGAAATGAATGAATTACGACCTGTAATTAAAGGTGCTATGAGGAGAATCTATTACCGGCGACATTAAGACTCTGCTACCCATGAGCACGCGCGGCGACTGTCGTAATGCTGCGTTCCAGTAACCTCGGAACTGGGAGTGACATCATCTCCGTCTTATCGGCGTTCCAGTTGAAGTCAGAAAAAAACACACCGATCTACCAGGCTATTGTTAGCTGTTGTTAGCACGCCCTGCGTTGTTGTTCACAAATATCACTTGAAGAATGTGATTATCACTATGGCAGCATTTTTGTAAATATAAGTCTAACAATACGATGTATACAGCTGATCTAGAGCAACACACCCCAGTCAGAAGTGCAAATAAATGGATTATTACAGGAGCTAAATAACTGTTCACACTGGGGGCATCCATCTTCCATTGTCAACTCGGGGGTGGCGAGGTTTCACCGAGTTCACAGTAGGAAATTCAGACTTCGGGGGGCATTCCAGTTGCAGTTTCCTAGTCGGAAATTCCTACTTCTGACTACAACTGGAACGCACCAAAAGACGTGACCCAAGCCAAAGCGTGTGTCTGTTGTGATGCTAATAAAAATGCAGCTCGGACCTTCCTCAGAACTCTGTATTGCTTTACAACTTCTTTTTGCAACACCTTACAGGATGCAAAGCGACGAGGTAATGTATCTCTTTGTAGTCTAGCAGTTTTAGGAAAACTTTGTATCGTAGCTTTATACATATATATATATATTTATATATATATATATATATATATATATATATATATATATATATATATATATATATATATATATATCCTACTTACAGTCCGGTGCTCTAAGGCGTGTCGAATAATATAAATTTGCTCTAGTTTAAATTGTCTTGTTCCTGAAGTTGAGGGTCCAGGCCAGTCGTTCTCTGTCCGACCCGACCACGAAGCTAAGGAAGAGTATTTATAGATAACCTATTTTGATGCTATATAACTCATCTTACAGTGTGTACTTTGATCTGGCATATATCTAAAAGTGAGATTTTTTTTGTAATTACTTAAAAACTCCTCACAGTCCCTTTTATTATTCTAATTGATCACATTTTAATCTCACTTTAAAAATTACTGAAAAAAAACTTAACTTGTGGTATTTTCATTGACATTCATTAGATTATTGTTGCAAATCAAGATTATTCTCCATCCCCCATGATCGTCTGATCACCAGCTGCTCTGGTATTGTAAGGTTCTGCCCTCTGGAAATAACAAAACATACAAATGAGATTAAAAAATGAGATAAACGCAGTTCAAAAACGTAATGTGTTAATTATGGCTGTAGTTAGCTAAAATATAGCTAACGCGATAATTTGGCACCCCTACATCTAGTCACCAGCTGCTATGGTTTTCTACGGCTCTACCCTCTGAAAATACCAGAGATCAAATTTAGGATTAATGCAATTAAAATCATGACGTTAATCGCGTAATTAATTTATTGGATTTTCAATCTCACTTTGAAAATTGCTGAAAAAAGCCTCAACTTGAGGTATTTTCATTGAAATTCATTAGATTATTGTGACAGATCAAAAGGTTGTTCTCCACCCCCAAAAAAAGGAAGCACAACAAGCCCAATGCATAAGAACTATTAGTAGTATTCATGGTTAGTGGTAGCCATGGTTACTCTACGATATGAAATCTGCCCTCCTCGGAAGTTTATTGGTGAACTTGAGTTTTTTCTTTGATGAGATTCATGTCACATGTATGTGGCAGATGATACATCTATATGGTTTAATTTAATGTAAGATAAGACTATAGTCTAAGGACTGGAGTTCTCAAAGTTTAAGCTAACAGCTAACAAAAGGGTCGAGCTGCTACGTCATTCTGTGGCTTGATATGATTGGTCTGTGTTGAGAGTGGTGAGCGTACTGATCGTCCAATCACCAGCTGCTCTGGTATTTTAAGGTTCTACCCTCTGAAAATACAAAAACACAGAAATGAGACTAGAGATGAGATTAACGCGGTTAAAAAAAACAACAATGCGTTAATTATGGCTGTAATTAGTTAATCGTAATTAACACAATAATTTGGCACCTCTATGTCTAGTCACCAGCTGCTCTGGTATTTTATGTTTAGTAAAATAAAATATCCAAGATGGCTGCTCTGATGTTTTTTGTACCTTTGTCTCTTATGAATGCCATTTGATGCCTTAGAATATGCAATGAATTACTTTAAATCCTCACTTTAGCTGACCTAGTGAGAAAATGATGTCTGTTGGACCTTGGTTTCCCCTTTCATGACATTTAAATACTAAATTTAATACAGAACTGCTGAACTTTGATCTCAGAGCTAAATGAAAACAACACTTGAGGTTTATCTTGCTTTCCAACAGTAAGCATATATCAGCTGACTAGTATAAAGCAAACAGGCAGTTGGCAGAATGAAAATGGGCACACCACACCAAACAACAGAGGGATGTCATTGCTTTAAATAGGCTCTATGAATAATGTTCTTAGATGCTGAATGGCAACGACATGAGACTAAACAACTGCCAAGCTTGAGTTGACTGATTCCAGTTCATGACTGTGCACATTGGCACTTCCTCCATTTTCAAAATGGTGACGACTGATGAGGACTCTCATTGTAGTTTGATTGAATAACATCTGTATTTCAGTAAAACTCATAGATTATTCACATATTTTACCAGTTTGGAGTGGCAGAACTTGTCTGAACACCTTGAAATATTGGATTATGTCTGGTTTTGCTAGCTCTAGCTAACCTGGCTAGAACATAACCTGTATATTGGACCTTGGTTTTCCATTTTTAAGACTGAAAAGACTTGAATAAATTACATCAATCAACACTAATCTTGGATGTTAAAGTCAACATTAGCCAGTTAGCTTGGGTGCCATCAGCTAGCATTTATGATCTGACAGATGACTGATAAACATGAGTACTATATACCAAACAAACCAAAAAACAAGCTAAGAATAAAGTCCTTAGGTTTAGAATGGCAGCAACATGAGTTTAACAAGTGCCAATTTGATCAATTTGTTATGCCTGCACACTGTTATTTCCTCTATTTTGGACTCATTGGCTCCTGGTAAATCTCATAATTTTCAAGTTATTTACTTGACAAAATCCTTATTCCAGTAAAACTTTAGTACAATATTCAACTTTATCATGGCCTTGATTAAATGGAATCAGACAAAGACATAACACAGAGCTTCGATGAAAGGGAAAGATAAACACACTCTCGAATGAACCATTCGACACCAGCTGACTGGAAGGCAACATTGATCTATGATTGGTTTGTTTGCATTCTTATGTGCCAACATACACCATCTTACCAGAGGAATGTAGACAAGTCTGGCCAGACCATCATAAAGGTTTTCTCTTTCAGCTTTTGGTTACCCTTCGCAAAACACCACAACCATAAAGAACTTAATTTTCCAGTTCGGCATGGCAGCACTTGACTGGTCCCACCACATCAAACCTCACTGGAACAAACTGGATCATGTTCTCCAAACTAGACCTTATCTTCAGACATCAGCCTTGGACCTCTCTGATTCTTTTGTGGCTGAATTTAGCGGCACACTGCTACCAAAATAACAGTTAACATCGTGAAACTAAAGGGGAGAAGCAGATTATTGGCATTAATACTGAGAAGAAATGTCTAACAGTTACATGTATGTCCTTATATTATTTTACCATGCATCATAACGGTTGGTGTATTTTTCTCTAAATGGCAGGCATCCTCATTTGTATGAATACCCAGTACCCCTTCCAGGTCACCACAAATGATGAATTGAGTTCAAGTTAGAAGGCAGACGTCTCTATGCAACCAATTTGTAATTCAACCAAACATACAGGGCAATGAAGGCAGTCCAAAATGCATCACTGTGAGGACTGTAAGCTGGACGCGGATTTGACCGCAGCCTTCACAAAATGGCCGACTGGCTCCACCAACCTCCAGTAAAGTCAGAGGAGGCTTGTTCTTTGGACGGGCATTTGGGTTTTGGCTTGGTTGTTGTCATAATTCTTGGTTGTGACTGAAAGTTGGCTTCGGACTTTCAGCTTTATCTGCATCTTTTTTTTCAGTTCTTACATTTTTATCCAGCTCTTTGCATTGTCTCCATCCTGAGAGCTTTGACTTGTGTCTCGGCCATAAACTTTGGTCACTGAAGTTGATTGATGTAAGTTGATCGTAAAACCCAGTCCTGGCAAAAGACAGTATGAAACATGGCCACATTCCCAGTCAGGCATTTTGGAAGGTTTGAGACTGAGTGTCTTGCGTAAGGACACATCATCATGTGACTGCATGAGCTGGAAATCAAAACCCTTCCTTCAAGTTGAGAGGCAATCAACTTTACAACTGATCCAGAGCCACCATCACCCAATTTGGGGGATGAAGGTGCAACATGGATTTATTTTCACTTGATTTGGTTTTCTTTCTTTTCATCTGGTCAGGCGGACCACACAAAGTCAAATGTTGTGACATATAGACTCATGTTCACTAGTCAGGGCTGTAGCTGCAGGTTTTGTTCCTGATGTCCGGCCTTTTGTTGCATCATCAGACAGAAATACACAACCAGCATCCAGAAGTAGTTTGGAAGTTTTCCAGGCCTTAGATTAATAATTGAGCTGCATTTAGGGTGTATCAGGAGGCATTTGCATTGGACTGGAGTAATGTGTGATCATATTCTGCATGGATTTGTAGACATTGACCTGAGTCTGGGGGTACCTACAATGCTAATGTTAGCCACACTTTGCTTTGTGTAACCAGCGAACACTGTGTCAGCTTTGCTGTTGGGATATTTGGCCAAATCCAAGCCCAGATTCACTCATTTGCCTTGATTGGTCCTTCTTATCTTCAGGTTGCTTTCACACCCACTGTGAACTTAACTCAGTTTGATTAGAAACAAAGACCTTAGTTTTTTGGTGGATCAGAATTCAGAGTTCCTGTGAGCATTCACACCACTCCAGCTAAAACTTTTTTTTTTTTAATTGTTTTTTAAAAAAATGGAGTTTGTTTTGGTCTGGAAACCACTCTAACCCCCAAATTCCACATAACACGGAAGCGCATCATCGAGGTCTTGCTCCAACAGACGAACCCCACTGAAAGCGGCGCGCCAAGCAGCGGCACGTCTTGCAGTCCTGTAGGGGGAGGGCTGATCCCTGGAGAGCCACAGGCTCTCATGAGAATAGCGATGTCACACGCTCACAAAACATGTTATAGACTGAGAAAAGAAATAAACAACACCTCACTTCACTTCTCTAAGGTCTCTTTGCTGGTCCCAACCACACAGCTTCGTGATTTGTTTCACTTCTGCCTGTATATATCCTTGTAGAAAGGTTGGTTTGGTGTCATACTTTTTTTCGTCCATGGTGTTGTGTTGCCTCTCGGACCCTCTGATCAACTGTTGACCTGGTGCTTGTGCCTCCGGATTCGATGTAACGACAAACAACTGAGGAAATTTACGTTCGAGAGACCATGCATTGTGTTTTATTTTGAAACTTCCGGTTACTCCACACGTTGACAAAGGGGAATTACGAGGTTTGGATAACATAGTGTTCACCAACAATATCAAACCGAGTGTAGCTAATGTTAGTATTGCTAGCACCGCCAGCCTCCAGTCTTCCAAACAGTCTAGAAATCTATGGTAAATATGTTTACACATCACTCCAGTTAATATGCAATCCCTTCCTGGTTCAGCCTAAATGTAGTTTAATTTATGGTACAGAATACTTCCTGTATCCTCACTGCTTTGAGCTAACAGTGTTATTAGGGTAGTGTACTTTCTGGTGGTAGGATGGCAGGAACTAAAAATGGTGGAAGGCTGGATTACAAAATATATTTGACAGACTTTGACACAGAATTCTTCATTTTTATAATTAGGAGCTATTGAGGGAGAAAAGCTGTCAAGTAATGGCATCAATCCTATAAATTTTGGTTCACGTCACTTTATGTTGCATTTTAAGTAGTGATAGCTTGTAGGACGTTACGAATGGGAAAAAATCTTCAGTTGAGTTAGTATTGTGATGGTCATCGCTTGACTAGCATTACGGATTGTGTGTTTGGGTATAGTTTTTTTAATACTGGTGCCATTGCTGAACAGGATGCATCTATCTTTTTGGAGTAGCAAGTAGGTTTTTAAATGTTAGCCTCATGTGCTGGGTCTCAAGTACAAAATTAAAGCAAAAAGTGGGAGAAGAAATGTAAACAATTTTCCAAATTTCAGGGACAAATGGCTAAATCCGTCAAGGAGGTTATGTTGCTGGTGTCTCTTTTTTTTGTATGTTTGTTCGTCTATTGCGATGAAATTTTCAGGAAATGTCCAGATTAGAAAAAGGAACAAATGATTGGAATTTGGGAGTGATCTGAATCTGAAAACCACCATGATGAAAAATGTGACTTTCATGAGTAACTACTAAATTAAAATAGATATCATTATGAATCCAATTGCTAATGGTTTGTTTTCATGGTCAATGAATCAAAATATTTAAATGTAATAAAGGTAGGACTTATATTTATGGGGAAAATCACAAAATTGTAGAGGACTGTGGTGCTGGTGGAGGTCTGCGCTTTCCGAGTGCTTTTCTAGTTGGATATTTTACAGTTAATTATTGTTAATGCTCAGTTGTTACAAACTGAAATTAACAATCAACACTCTTTATTGTAACCAGCGAAGGAAACCCCCCCACCTGGCCTTCCATCAGGATAATGGCCTCCAGGACAGAGCCAGTGCTGAAGTAAAGCCAACTCATCCAGGAGGCCCATCTCATCCAGAGGGCCCACTGCTGCTCGTCCACAGGGCTGACCTTCCGCCAGGAGGGTGCGCTCTGAGAAACTAGCTCTCTGATTCTACTGCTGACCAGATCTTCTGGAGTTCTGCTTGTAGACGCTCAAACACACACACACACACACACACACACACACACACACACACACACGCAGACGTACACTAATACATGCATGCAAACTGGCAAACATGGTCTCAATCTGACCCCGAGGCAGTCCCAGTCATGTGGTTGTGGGAATGTCGCTGGGATTTGTGTTTCAGCGACTGCAATAACAGGGATCAAATGGGAACATGTGGATAGAATTCCAAACCCGGGGCAGAACACAGCGGTGCTTATTTAGGCCCATTTTAATGTCGCTGCCTTTCATGAGGATTAGTTTTATGGCGTTTTTGTTTATCATTAAGAGGGAACGTGGCGAGGACGGTGCGAGCCAATGACGTGTGATAAAGCTTGTAGGAGAACGATCTGAGGCCAAGGCTCGACGTGTCGTCTGTGGGAAACAAAGTGACTCCAAATATCCATGAAAGCAACAAAGAGTGTTAGTGTGGCTGAAGGATATCAAACATTTAAAGCCACCAAATACAGAAAATAAAAACATTTAAAGCCAGCGTGAACATGTAACCAATACTTCTGAGAACATGCATTAACCCTTTAACTGGCATTGTAACCGTACGGTTGACTTTTTGCTGCCATACCACTGTAAATCTCAAAGCCCATATATGTATATATCCACTTGTGGTGCCGCTGTACAGGAATATAATTGTTTGAAATCCAAAATAAATCAGAAGTGAACTGTTGCTGCGTAGCTCCTCAGAAATCTAACAGTAAGAACACACATTGGAGTAAGTTAAAAAGGTTTCCAAACATATCCAGATTGTTCAGCAATCACAATTTATGTGAAGGAAATAAAAAATGTATCAGTGACTCCTCAGAAAACTGGTTCAGGTGCTACATATCTAAATATTCTGAAACGTAATCTGAAACGTAAAAGCTGAAAGGTTGCTAAATGAAGAGGTAGGAACACAATTTTACCAACCAAATAATTTGCTGAAAATGTATTTCTTGGTTTGGAAGTTAAAAGGTTACTTGCCAAAAGAGCTATAATTAAATACATTAAGAAAAACAGTAAATGCTAAATGAAGTAGGCAGAAAGCTTTATGTCAGTTGGCTTGATTTGATGTTTACCTTATTTAAAGCAGCACAACGGAAGATCTCCGCTTGACCGGAGAGAGAACTCAACTACCCATGAGCTCTAGCGCGCACATACTGTCGTAAGGATTCAGATCTGCCGGTTGCGTGCATTTGTTTTGTTGGTGAATCACAGAAGCCAGGACTTCGCTCAAAAGTATTCTTCTGTCTTCAGCGGCTGTTTGCAGGATGGATAGCGACGAGGTAATGTATTTATTTTTGACTAAATGACGATGTTAAAAATTGCTAAGTTCAACTTGGTTTTATTACCGTGAAGTCGCCCCTGCCCCCGTCCTGTTGAAGCAATAAAGTGAATAAAAGTAAAGACAACAACGAGCTGGTGATATCACACACTTGAAATAGGTCTGAACAAAACTACATACTGGTACTTTCTGGGTTTGTTGTGCTGGACTTTTTTCCTGTCAAGTTTTTTTGAGGAACTTCGTCATAAATGAGTCGTCCAACATACCTGATAGTAGTCGGACATCCCTCCTCGTCTTTTATTTCACACCAGTGAGTGAACGCCGAACCGATGTTTATTCCTGTCCGAGCATTCAGCTTGTTTTTCTCTCGCTTTCTTTGTTTTGTATCCTCCGACAAAACTTTTCTCTTCCTTACGTTCTTTATTGCCTCCGCCATGGTTAAAGCTCAGCGTTAATGATTGGCTTTCGCCGAGACTTCCGTGTTTTAAACGAATCGGGAATCGGGGGAAGTGACGTATGTCGTAAAGCAGTCCAAACGTGTAGTTTTTAGTGTGGCAGGGTTCCCACTATCCACCTCGAAGTTACATTGCGCCAGTTAAAGGGATACAGACCACTCAAGACCACGGCAGAGGTGTCAATCAACTCATTGTAAAGTGGTGGACCATCACAACGAATATCGAAGGATTATATTATGTTTGAAAAGCTACATAGTGTTGGTTTAATAAAGTCTTAATACTCAAGTTGTTCAGATTCAGATACCAGTATCGGAAATTGCTCCGATACTGCTAAAAATGCCCGTATCTGTATTGGTGAGTACTGGAGTCTAGGCACTAGGGCTGAATGGTATGGGCAAAATTTCATATCTCGATATTAATGCCAGATTTCTTGATATTGATACGATATCAAGATAGGACTTCGGGTTCCATGAAAACCAAGCGGTGCATTCAAGAGCAATTGTAAAAATGAAGTTTGTTGTGACTTCCATAGCTGTACATGTAGGGCGAGCATGGGGAAATCTATATTGTTTATATCTTTGCTTTTTCAATATCAATATCTTGAATGTTCATATTTCGATATCGACACAATAACGATATATCTTTCAGCCCTACCAGATAACAGGTAATTTATTTAATTAGTAATCTATTTACTGTTTAGCACTGTTGAACTCTAGCACTGTTCTTCTCTGCTGCTCTTAAAAACAGTAGCGCTGTGCTGCCACCTGCAGGGAGCTGGAGGAATTGATCACATGACACAAACACATGCGTGTCAGAGCCGATTGTCGCGAGGTTTGGAGCTAAGCTAAGTAGCACAATCATGCTGCAGCGCTGCTGTATTTATCATGTTGTACAAGGGGTTTAACCTGAGGCCTTTCCACAATGATAATCATATCACAGTCATGCAGGCGTAGTTCGATATATTTTTTTTATGACATACTGGTGTCGGATTGGTATTCGGTATTGACCGATACCCACAGCACAAGTATCGGTATTGGTATCGAGAGAGAAAAAATGGTATCGAAACATCTCTGCCTAGTACCTTTGTCTAAAAATGCACATGTGTAATTGTCTTTAGAAAAGCTAAATAAGTGCTTTTTGCTGAATTAAGTCGAGTTTAATTTATTTATTATTTAGGGAAAATTTAGTTTAGCAGAGTTTCAGAACAAGACACAACAAAAACTCAGATCTTAGCAAGTTTCTTTTATCTAATTTTTAGTCATAAATATCTACATTACTTACTTGAAATTCATATTAATTAGAAAAGTTCAAAAATGGTACGAGTAAAATTTCTCTTGCCACACTGGCAGATAGTTGAACTTATTACAAGCAATACAGTTTTTTTGATAGTTCTAAATACTGAAATAGGATATACAGCTGGACATGCAGGGCAATTTTGGCCCACAGTTAGTGTTGTGAGATTTTTACCTCTGCCAAGGAGGTTGTGTTTTCGGGAGAGTCTGTTTGTCTGTCTGTCTGTGAACAAAATGATTCAAAAAGTAATGGATGGATTTTGATGAAATTTTCAGGAAATGTTCAGCATGGGAAAAGGAAGAACTGGTTCAGTTTTGGTGTTGATCCGGATCACCGTCTGGATCCGCCATGATGAAAAATGTGATTTTGGTGTATAACTCCTGAACTAAATTAGATATCATTATAATCCAATTGCTAATGGTATGTTGTCATGGTCAAGGAATCAAAATATATAGATGAAATAAAGCTAGGACTAATATTTATGGTGAAAATCACAATATGGGTGAGGACTGTGGTGTTGGCGGAGGTCTGCGCTCTCCAAGTGCTTTTCTAGTTAGAATTGAAATTGGATAAATAAATTTCTGTAGATTTGACATTTTGCTGTGCATGAAGCTGATGTACTTTTGCCAATTTCAAACTTTTGTCCCCAAAGTTGGACTTCTCAATGTTCTGACTTTAAAAAGGAACTATATTTTTCCTTATAAAGTAATAAATGACACCATTCAGCCAAAACCAGCCATCTTAGGTCACTTAGTTGCCTCTGGTCTGAACAAAAGAAATGTTCTGAAAAGTGTTACACACTGCAAAATCTTAGATCTAGGTGAGAACCTTTAACTAATTTGAAGTTCAAAAATACCTCACTGCACTTATTTTAAGCCAAATTTTTTGATATGTCTGGATTAAGACATTATTTGAAGATACAAAAACTAAAAATAAAGCCTGAGTTTGTTGTAACAAGTGAAATAATTTGGCAAATAGACAAGATAAGTATAACTTTAAGAGGGGATTCAAAATTATTGTCTTTTAATCCAGAGCAGATTTTTTAACCTGAATTTTAGACCCTCACATAGTCAAGCTTGGCTGTTTCGTTGGCAGATGTTTTCTTGATCATTACACACAGTTTGATGCCTTATTTTTGCCTTTTATTCCATGTAGTAAGATGTTTATCCGGGCTTGTGAAGTGAATGTGAATGAGTTTTTGCATGGATGTCCCCGAAACATCTGCCGTGTCTGCCGTGCTTCAACCAGAACAGAATCTTTCCATGTGGCGGTTACGTCTGTTTTATAATCCTGAGCTGCTTTTGTGTAACAATGCCCTAGAAAGTTGTGGAGCTCTCTCGTCGTGGACCTCGTTGCCAGCGTCGCAGGTGTATCTGTTTGTTTACTTGTTGTCAAGCAGAGACACGCTTACAACCCCGTCATGGCCTTCGGGTGATGTTTTATTCATGAGGAGCACTTGTTGGAGTTTTCAGGTATTTCCTGTGTTTGTACACGCGGTCCCTCGCTGTCCTTTTGCCCTCGCCTTTTTTAAATTTCCTGCATTTGCTGTTTGCGATGGCTGGATGCCTGTTTGGTTTGGTGGGGCGTACGGAGGGGAAAATACTGCAGGTTTCATCAGGGACAGTACTTAAAGAGTCCTTCAGGCTGCTGTCACGGTGCTCAACTGTTTGACTTCTTTTTTTAATTTGTGACCTCAGTCCACCCAGTCGGCTCGTTCCTGCAGATAAACTGTCCTCTTCCCTTTTAACGGTTGTTGCAGATAAAAATGGACCTGCACCTGTTCCCTTTATACAACGAGAAAGAGGCTGCAGTCAAATAGTCCTTTTTGCTTAGGAAGGTTCCTAACGGAGTAAAATAAACCTAAAGTACTTCGTGATTAGAGCTGTTCTAAGGGTGCTTACACACCGCACGCTACTTGTACTATGTCAGCGATCACTGTCCATGCAAAGTAAATGTACAGCCGCGATGGGGCGGGGCTAACCCTCCCGTGATGCGACAGCCACTTCTCACACTACCACATAGCTTGTCGCGCGATGTGAAAAAAAGTTGACCTTTTCAGACAATGTCGTGTGTGGCTGTGCGGCAACAGCCAATCAGCGGTGTGTGCATGTGTGACGGTACCCTAGACAGACAGTTTTTCATCCGGACTACAGAGTAACAATTTATGTCCGTGTGGGACACATTAGTCAGTGAGGACATTAGTTCCGCCTAGACGGTCCGCTTAAACTCAGAGATAATGATGCTGCAGGGCATCAGCTGCAGTGTTTTGTGGTTGATAAGTGAATGAAAAGGATACAGCTGGAATAATGTCCGCTTATACATCCTATTATATGATATATGATATGATCGTGGTGAAACTCGAGCGGACGTGACGTCACCGGCAACGGTGACCAAAATGGGGTATTTATGGACCCGCGAAGATACGTCAGTGGGTGACGCGATTTTGGTAGCTAGGTCGCTTGCAGTGTGAATGCAGCATAATAGTGAAAATGCTATGGAAAGGTGGCTCAATGCTTCCTTTATTATCTCCTTTAGCATAGGATACACCTGACCACCCTTTACAAAAGGAGAGGAGATTCTGTCCCTCAATTCTCCGCGGCAACAGCTTTTATAAACAGCGCGTTACCCAAATGCTTCTGAATATTGGCGAACAAATCACTCAGACCATGTGAGTTACCACTGTTCTTATCTTCTCTAAAGTTTACCAAAACCTGCCTTAACTCTCTAGTAGTCTGAGTCTTTGAAGAGAGCAGGATATGAGACATTTGATGTTGATTATGTTTTAAACTTGGTTCAATATTAATAATGTGTACACCATTAGATTGTGGTCTTAACAGTTTCTGACTTTCTTTCATTATCTGATTGGTGTTCATGTTGATAATGACTAAACAGATTTATTTAAATCCTCACTTCCAACATCGGTTTTGCAGACGTCACTTTTACCAGGTTATTATGTTCACTGTTGTCTGAAAGGAACAACACTGTCATGATACATGAGCACTTCTAAGATGTATCTTTTGTAGTCCATCTTTGGAAAATTGTAGTTTCAACACAGCAGTAACATCCGCCGTCACATGATGACATAGCGTAGTGAAGGTGTTATTGGATTCTCTCTGCATGGCAGTTTTCCTTCCCTAAGTCCTTCTGAAGTCTCCTTTCCTTAACCTCATGATGTTTTCCATCAAGTTTAAGGAAAAGTAGATGGGAAAGGACTTAGGAGATGACTATTCGACCGCAGCCAGAGACCTGTGATATGATCCACCACAGCTAGCTAACAATCATCCGCAGTTGAAGTAAAGCTTTATTTCTGCCTTATACTGTTTTATCATCAAGTGCGGACAGATGGATTGACACCAACTGTTTGATTTCGAACAGCACAAAAGAAAAAAACATTGTGCAGGACAGGACTGCAAATACCTGAAAGTTTTTTGAGTTTGTTTTCAGAATATTGTCTATGATAAGCTCTGTGGTAAAACATAAGTCTTACAAGTCTCCTAAATCATTTTCTTTACAAACACAACTTCCTCATTTTTTGATCATTACTTATTTGGTAGGTGAAAAAAGCTATTGTTTGGCTATTATGGAAATACAAGACAAAGACCAAGACTTTTGGGAGTCAGGACCAGGTCGAGACCAAGGCGGAGACAAGACCAAGGCCATAAAAATCAATTTTAAAAACCATGACAATGTTGAACAGTTAAGGGGGGGTGTCCCTCAGTCACAACACCAGAAAGGTTGCAGTCATCACAGGGGGAATAACACATGAAATGAAGCTTTTTGTTGTTTTACCAAGTGTTCCTCCTTATTCACATTAATGCAGTTGAAGAACAGCAGATCAGTGCTGGTCTTAATTGGTCTTGACGGAAAATCCCAAGTCAGGCCAGTCCGAGACAAAGACAAGACCGAGTAAAAAGGCTCTCGATTCCCAGAAAAAAATGTAAATGTAAATGTAAATGCTCTTTATTTATACAGCCCTTTACAACAACCCTTTTGGTGAACCAAAGTGCTTTACAATAGGTAGTAAGTAAAAAGCAATAAATAACACAATTAAAAGCAATAGAAGTGATGAAAACAATAAAAGTAGTAAGAGCAATAAAATACAATAAAATAAATAAAGTAAAATAGAATAAAAGTAAAAGTGTCACCACACTACTGGGTATTAAATACTAACCTAAATAAATATGCTTTCTGTCTAGATTTGAAAGGCCCAGGTCAGAAAAGAGACGCATTTCAGCAGGGAGCTTATTCCAAAACCTGGGAGCAGCCGTGGAAAAAGCTTGGTCACCTCAGTGTTTGTATTTCAACCTGGGCACTACCAGCAAAAGTTGGTTTGATGAACTCAGCGCTCAACCAGGCTCCTGCGCAGTTAAAAGCTCAGTTGAGTACACTGGGTGAGACCAGTAAGAGCTTTTAAGACAAACATTAAAATTTTAAAAACCAATCCTGTAATGGACGGGACAAGACAAAAGGACCAAGACCTTAACACAACACTAGTATAGTCAACAGTAAGAAAATCAATGATCAGAAGCACATAACACATTATTCACCATCTAATATTGATGATAAATAATCTGTTTTCATTATTTGAAGGTGTAGTCAGCGATCTTCTAATCTTCTAGTCTAAGGCACTATTTGTCAAAATCAACGTATTTCTCCTCTCCATCCACAAGATGTCACCACTGGCAGCATGTTGGAAAAAAAATCCGGTTTCAATACACAGCCTTGGCTCTGAATTTCAGCAGGTAAATTCTGTGGCTCGGGCCAAGTCACCAAAACAGGGTACACCCTCCCACATCCAGGGGGCAATCATATTCATGCGCATATCAGACAGAGGGGGGAGGGGGAGTCGTAGGTTGTGTTGCGTGCGCAGTTAGCAAGATGGAGAGACAATTGGTGCAGTAGCAATGGCTGAAAAACGGTCCAAAAGAAAAAAAAGGTTAAAGAAGTGAAAAGTAAAAAAGACAGGCTATGACCATGAAAGAGCGAAGACCCGGGTCAACATTGGTGTTGCTTTCCGACGGTGGAGGGAACTCCGCGAATTGAAAGACCTGAAAACGGACGCAGATGTCGCCGTCTGTCTGCTGGATAGGTAAGCAACATTAGCTTTGTGGTGCTTCACATAACAGTAACAGCCGTCAGGGGGGTGGAGCCAGAGGTGAGTAATGAAGGGAGAGCGGTTCTAAATTCGTTTGTCAACAACCTCTCCACTCGTTTTCTCCCACATCGCTGACTACACCTTTAAGGGATACTCTAACTTCTCCTAAACAGAGTCTTGGTGTTGACCTGCTCACCAGCACTTTCTTAAATGCAAATTGCCTGCAAATATGTAAAATAGTTGACGAAACAGATCCTGGGTCAGTCAGGAGCACAGCAAACAATTGCAGCTTTGGTGATCACATGAATGCGTTGTCTAAAATTGCGATTTCGATCCAAAATGATAAATCTTTCAGTCCCAATGCCAACCCACTTCCCTGTGTCAGGACTCATTCCTGCACCACCGACATATGAATGTTGGTTTAAGTTGAAAAAGTCATAGAAGGCATGTATACCTGATTTTTGCATGGACTGGAGGTACACCTTCTGAGTAATCTCCTATACAATAATAAAGTCCAACCTTCAGATCCGTTTCTGCCCCGGACCTCAAACAGGAAAACCAAAATAATCTCCCACCTCCTCTTCTCCTCCTCTCATCTGTCTCTCCATTTTCTCTCTATCTGGTGTTTCTCATTTACCCCTCCATCCTTCTCTGCTCTCTTTTTGATTTTTCTGAGTAATCACAGCAGCAAAACAAACACCACGCGGACGTTTCACATCAGTCAGGATCGATACACAGGAAGTAATCTGCACAAACACACATGCCAGTGCTGCTCCAGCTTCAAGTCCGACTCGTCCCTGAAAGAGAAATCGTATAAAAAGTGTTTATTTTTCCCTCTCTGGCCTTTGATGGACAACTGGATCCATATGGCTCCTCGGCGGCTCTGTTTAGCCGCTGGGACTCAAACCCGTAAACTGTTTTCCACATGGTCAGACACACTCGGGTCACCAGTTCAAGTCCTGATTTAAACTTGTTTACGAGCGGATGCTTTGCATGTTTAATCCCTCGTCTCTTCCCACATCCTCAGATCCCCAGGGGTTAAAGGTTCAGATCTGGGTTTTTAGTTGTTATTTACTTATTTTCTTTATTAAATGGCGTCCAAGAGGCTGCCATGTTTCTACCAAATGTTCGGATCAAACACTTCCAGGAAGGGCACGAGTTAAAATCCTCATTTGACACGATGACGCTGGTTTTTATGGATCTTCTCTGGTGATAGTCAGGGCCAGAGGGAGTATGGTTTTGAGTTTCTCATTCATCTGTTAATCTGGGTCACTCTTGTGAAGGCAAAGGAATTTGGAGGACTTAGCCAAACTAATGCCTACTTTACTCAAGGAAGACCTGCATCGAGTTCAGAGGCCATAGTCTGGATCATTGGCTCTTGTGTTCACCACTTGCTTGTCAACACAATATCTAAAAAAAAAATGAAAATGAAAGATTTGAACATGTGGACAAAATTGTTGGTACCCTTTTAATTTAAGAAAGAAAAACCCACAGGGTCACTGAAATAATTTGAAACTGACAAAAGTAATAATAAATAAAAATTTACTGGAAGTATCTAATGAAAATCAGGAATTGCCTTTGAATTGTGGTTTAACAGAACCATTAAAAAAAACGAATGAAACTGATCTGGACTCAAATTAACAGTTTGCTGGACATGTCAGGTGATTTCTGTAATACTCAATTAAGCTTCTGCACCTGTCCACAGGTATTTTGGCCCACTCCTTATGAGCAAACTGCTCCAGCTGTCTCAAGTTTGAAGGAGATTTTAGATCAGAGCTGATAGAAGGCCACTTCAGAATAGTCCAATGTTTTGTTCTTGGCCATTCTTGGGTGTTTTTATCCGTGTGCTTTGGTTCATTATCCTTTTGGAGGACCCATGAGACCAAGCTTTCTGACACTGGGCAGCACATTGCACTCCAGAATGTCTTGATAGTCTTGAGATTTTTATAGTACCTGCACAGATTCAAGACACCCTGTGCCAGATGCAACAAAGCAGCCCCAGAACATAACTTAGCCTCCTCCATGTTTCACAGTAGGTACGGTGCTCTTTTCTTTGTATGCTTCAGTTTTGCATCTGTGAACAGAGAGCTGGAAGGCCATTCTCCCAGAAGCTTTGTGGCTTGTCAATATGCATTGTTTATGATTTGCTTTCAACAGTAGTGCCTGCCTTAGTCTTCTTCTATTAAATTCAGTTTGGCTCAAACACTGATGGATGGTGCGATCTGACACTGATATACATTGACCTTGGAGTTCACCACTAATCTCTTTGGAGGTTGTTTTGGGCTCCTTGGTTTCCATTCATATTATCTTTCTTCAATTTGTAATCAATTTTCCTCTTGTGGCCTCATCCGGGGAGGTTGGCTACAGTCCTGTGTACTTAAACTTCTAAATAATAAGTGCAACTGTAGTCACAGGAACATCAAGCTGCTTGGAGATGGTTTTATAGCCTTTACCTTTAACATGTTCGTCAATAATTTTCTTTCTAATTTTTTGAGACAACTCTGTCCTTTGCTTTATGTGGTCTATGTTTAGTGTGGTACACACTGTACAAACAGTGACTACTTTTCACCCTTTAAATAAATAAAGTCAAGGGTACCATCATTTTTGCACAGGCCAGTTTCAATGGTTTGTTTTTTAAATTGATTCTGTTGAACCTTAAGTCAAAAGCAATGTCTGATCTTCATTTGTTGATTTTCAACACATTTTTATTTATTATTACTTTTGTCAGTTTCAAGTTATTACAGTGGCCATTGAGGATTTTTCTTTCTTTACCAAAAGGATACCGACAGTTTTGTCCACGTGTGTAAGTTTAAGTGCCCACCTTAATCGAAGGATAAAATTCTTGGATTCTTGAGGTCAAAGGACAATAGTCGATGTTACTGGGTTTTATGTCAATCTTGTGTTAATCTACTTGTTCATAAATGCGTTGAGAGGCTTTTCGCAAACTTTGGATAAATGTCCACCTTTAATGTAGGGTAAAAGGTAAAGGAAACATCCAACCATATGTTCATTCCTTCTGTCTTGACATGTCTCAAAAAAGCTTTGACCATTTTTTTTTAACCTTGGCAATAATATTGAATCAACATGAACGTGAATCGAACACAATATTCAATCAATCAATCAACTTTACTCATGTTGCGCATTTTACACAAATTCAATTGCAGTGAAAGGTGCTTTATATGACAGCAGAGATGTTTACAAATTATTTAAAAACAGAAATTAAAAGCAGCGATTACAGAAATACATTATACCCAAGGATGACATGCATGTTTCAGACAGGTAATTTTGGATCTTTAAATATCTCGTATTTGTTGTGTATTTAATTGGAGAAAGGTCTAAAAGCATTTGCAAACATTACATTGTTTTTATTTACATTTAATGTCACAAATTCATTAGAATTGGGGTTTGTATAAGAGCCATAAAAGGGTAAATTTGTTAAAGTACAACCCACACTTCTCTCTCTTCCTACAAAGTAAAGGAAGGATTTATTTGATTAATATAAATAAAATAAAGTACCTGCAGTTTTTGTGGATAAAATCAACAAATCAGTTGTGATGATTAGATCTTCTTTAAGAATTACTTTAACCCTTTACCTTCCCACTGAACTGTTTGGAAGAGGTCAATAAATTCAGGAATATTTAATTTGTTAAAATCATGTCACTGGTTGTTTCTGTCAGTGTTTTAGTAAAAACTACAGAAAAACGAAAGAATATATGTGTATATGTGAATAATATATAAGTATTATTAGTCTAAAATATGTTTGTAATACTTAATTTTATCTTTTTTAAGTCATTTCGATTGCTATTTTACTTACAATCATTTATGTTTTTATGTCATCACATAATTAGCTGTTTGCTTTTAAACATTTTCAGTACCACACCAAGAAAATGTCTGCTTTTTGGTTTGTTTGTTTTCTCTGTTCCCTGAAGTGTTAAGGGAATCAAACACTGATTTTTTTTTAACACATTAAATATCTGAATTTATTGATGCCCTCTGCCAAACAGTTGAGCTGGTAGTTAGAGGGTTAATGAATTACTTGATGATAAAGGATTTTTTTGTTTTTAATTCAAGCAAGAGTACGTATAGAAGTCTTTTAATGGTGCAAATATATTTAGAAAGAGACATTTCATTAATCGGAGATCATCCAGGGCTTTGTGGAAAAGAGATGGAAGACAGGGGTGAGGGGTGATGAAATGGTGTGAAACCATCTAATGGTCCCAACAGAGACCCCAAACCCAATGCCAGGGTCTGAGCTTGAGTCTGTTTGTAATAGAGAAAACATGAACACATTTTACGAGTCCTCAGATATGTTTCTGTACGCCTAATTTGAATGCCTTTCTGAGGATGCTCAGGTTCACATGTGAAATCAATCCACTGACAGATTGATGGACTTGACCACATTATATTAACATGAAGACAAATGGACCAATTAAAGAGCCCCACAGAACACCAACAGACGGCTACTTGTCTTCAGCGAGTGTATATGTGAGGTTTCCATGGACATCTGTGGCTGTTTATCACATCACTGCAGGGAGACAGAGAGGGGAAAATGAAGAGCGAGGAGTTAATGAGGCCGATTGTGTTCTCCCAGCCATGCGTGCTGCTCTTGGCTACCAGAGCAGCCATGTTGGACTCATCTTTACAAACCAAAAGCCACGAAGAAGAAAGGTAAAATGGGAACACGGAGGCAGAAGAAGGTCGCTTCAGGAACCAAAGCAGAAAGGGTGGAGTTAACAGATGTGCAAAGCAAGTTGAAGTCCTTTTGACATCCACAGTTGCGATGGATAAAACCCTGGTAGATAGTTGCTTCTTAGATGATCTACCGTAGAATCTGAAGGTGAAAGACTAAGACCAATTGTACTCCTTAGCCCTCTACCTTCTCCTACCCCTTCCTCCTGGCCCTCTGTTTTGATGGCCAAGAAGAAGAGGTGAAAACATGCCCTCAAGACATGGGACACCACTTGGTTCCCACTATGTCATCACCCAGAGCTGCTCGCTGGCTTTGTCTTTGGCAGAGGCTACAACAGCTGTAGCTTAAGCTGTGAAAGCTAGCTCATTATAACAAGCAATTTTAAAATACCAACAAATGTTCAATAGTAATTACGTACATTTATGTACTTCCTTCGGTCTATGCTCTGCCAACTTGTCAGGGGATGCGGTGTATTATCGGTAATTTCTCATACCCTTCCTTCCAAGTGAGGTCGCAGTCTGTCTTCATTTCAAGGGCTGTATAGCCATTCTCTTCAACCTTATGGAGAATTCGGATACCACTTCACTCGACGTGAATGAACAAAGCCAGGGGTAAAGGGGTAAGGCAAGGGCTGAGGTGTACAATTGGGATTGGCCCTGAAGCACCTAAAATATGGACCAGGGTTCGGACCATGGTTCACATTTTTGTTCATGTTTATACATTTGGTTTGGTTTTGGTTCCACATTGCAACTTTACAAGCAGACTAATGGACTGCTCGTGACAGACCCTTGTCATATCATGAACTATGTGTGTCTCTCTGCTTAACAATGTAATAACATTTGTTTACCTCTGTCTGATATTTCTTGGTTTTATTGCTTTGCATTTTACTTTACTTCAGCTTGATCAACAAGATAATGAAGACCACAAGAGAACCAAAACTTCACATGGTAATTAAGTTCACGAAAACAACAGGAAGATCAACATGTAAACAGCTGGTCATGTCACTTCCGTTGATTTGCTGTGGGTATTGACTTGAATTCAGCAATATCTTAAAATGACATTGGCCACGGTTGCATGATGTTTTTAATTCGGAATTAATTATTCAAAATAAAATAATTGGGAATGAAAGTTTTCTTCTTTGTGTTTCAATGAGAATAGGAATTCCGAATAAAAGTTTACATGGGAAAACACGTTTGTTCGCCTTTATTCAAGGCCTAGCAGTTGGGAATGGTTCTGATTGGACAGGGGCAATCGTGACGTAGTGACGTATTAACGTATTTACGTCTACTGAAAGAAAAACTCCAGTTTTATCACATGTAAACGTGATAATTGAAATTCTGTGTTTGTTTTCCTGTTTTCTTCGATCTGCTTGGCAAAGATTGGTATGGAGAAAGAATACTTTCTCCAAATAATGTCATAAACAATAGGCTCTGTCAATCTGAATTTAGTGAAAAGATCAATATAAAGAGGGCGTTTTGGAGTTAACGCCACTTGTAAGTATAACCCTGACCTCTGCGGTTCAGTCCATCTAGGGTTTCTTTCATCCATTTCTATGAAGGACCCCTCCTCCATCTCTGATAAGCAGCCTGGTTCTCTTTAATGTTTCTTTAACATAGTGCAGGAATCCTCTCTAAGCTCAGCCATGTAGTCTTTCCTTTATCTGTCCATCAAACCAGGTCAAACAGACATTTTCCCATGTATATTTTTCCAACCTCCATCTCACCCTTCTGTTTTTCAATTCATCCTGTGTCTCTGTTTTTTCTGCCTGAATCCAGCTGTCTCTTCCTGTCTCGGTGTGGATGGTAGAAGAAAAATACACCCTGAATGTGAACCACCACAACCACATGAGATGGTGTCCAGACCCCTCTGTACGTTACTGTAACATGAAAAGATAAAAAACTTCACCATCAAAGTTCTTCATCGTTCGTCTCGCCTCAGTGTCGCCTTGATTTTATGGCGAACATAAAGTCAGGAAGGCATAATGCACATTATATACGTACAGGGTGATCCCAGAGGAGTCCACAACACAGTCTTGTATTGTTCACCCAAGTCAAGTCAACCTTAAAATACAACGCTGCAGCGAAGGAATTCTTCATTGTAATTGACAGTCAAACTTAAAAGGACCATAGCGATGCGTTTGACTGTTTAAGCCAAATAAGTACTTTCTAAAATCATGCAGCTATACTTAGGCTTTTGTGATATACTGTCTAGTTGTTTGGATTTGCAAAGCTGAAATGTTCAGACGTGCAGTTGTTGTAATTATGGTTTTGTAGCGTGGGAACCAACGGAGTCTTCTGGCTTGTTTTATTCACACTGACACTTATCCCCGTGTCATCTCCCACTTAGAGAGTCAGTTCACATTTAGACTTGGTTCTGATTGGGTTAGGTGGATGTAAAGTGGAGGCTGTTTATGCCTTTGGATTAGAGGTAAATGGTTTAAGTTGTAAATATGTTTGTCAGGGCCGATTGCAGAACACCCAAGGGCTGAGATGGGCAACTTTTGGTTACCAAGAAGACAATTTTGAGATCGTCATCATTGCCAGAGGGCTACATCTTACAATTTAGAGAATACTAGAAGGCACATGAACATAGGGTCCTATAAAATCTGTTATTTATGTTTATTGGGACTTCGGTTTTTGGTATTTTATGCATATTTAACCCCAAAACGCTTTGTAAAGTAATTCAATATACCCACTCTTCAGAACGTCCACACGTATCTTTATTTGTTCATCCAACTCATACTAATAGTTGGGAAACTGCCCAGTACTTTGGAGTAAGCCGGGAGTTTCGTAGCTTCTTTGCTAACTTTGATGCAGTGTTAATTTTGTTGACTATTTATTTTTGGCATAGCTTTCGTCAACAACCTTTTTCCCCTGATGAAAACTAGACAGTAACTAATAAAAACAAGCACACATGGACAAAAACTTAAACTAAGCTAACTGACATTTTCATCAGCAGATATAAGCTCGACTAAAATGTTTGACAGACCTAATCCAATCAGACCTAATTTGGTCATGTAGAATGTAGAGGCAAGTTAGGAATATATCCAATCACAGCTACTTTGGTTGGTGGTGGTGGGATAAGTTGTGGAGCGATCCAATCAAAACTGCTCTCTTTATGAACGGAGACATTCATGTAGAGCAGGCTCACTGTTTGTTGTCAGTTCTGGTATTGTAACTGAGATGCTCTGCCAGGTAGCCTCAATAAAGGTGACTGCAATTCACATAAAAGGAACATTTGTTTCTGTTTATTTATACATTCAAACTTGACAAGCATTCAATAAAGGGTTATAAGATGTTATCCAAGTATGAAACATGGCTTCAGAATTCAAAGAAACATAAAAAATGTCTTACACTTTACACTTCACACTTTAGTAGACTAAATTGAAGTAGTTTTTATCAACTACAATGAGAAATTGCATCATTTCATTAAAGAAATTTGGATGAATAAGTTATGACTGAAACTTAAGACATTTTAAGCAAAAGATCATAAAAAAATTTTTTTAAGTGCTGTCAAAATTAACACTGCGTTTATGCTTTAAAATGTTTACATTGCTAATGAGGTCATAAGGAGAATGAGGAGAAGTGAGGTGTGTATTGTCCCCAGCCTTAGTGACCCTCTCGGAGTAGTTCCTGAATGACATGTTCCTTTTCATTCAGGAAAGAAAACTTTTACGGACAGTGTTGGTCATTTCTTTAATATACCGTGTGTATATTGAATTCTACTTTTAATGCCCAATTCCACGATCCCATATGTGATTCTGTGATTTTGTAGGGCCCCATGTATATAAAGCTGCCATAAAAAGTTACTGTGTCAATATTTGTCCAACACTAATGCAATTTTCAATGCTTAACTTGTTGGACTAAACACAGAATTATTAACCAGTAACCCCTGTGCTCTGAGGCAGGAGCACTACCTGATGCAACCTAACACTGGAAGTTGTATATCCCATCCCGCTGTCCTCCATCTAACATAATTACATCAGTCGTGAGGATTGGTCCATAACCACTCATGATCGGTCATTTCTGTTGACCAAGTCACTGCAAAAACATTCGGGGTTAGTGATCTCCAAATCTAAAACAGTGACCAATACTTAAAGCTAGCGTTGGTAATTTTTGAAAACTAGCATGAATTTGAATGTAGCATCTACTTAGGGCTCAGCCTAGCCCCTCCTAACCCCTCCTCCAAAATGACGCCCCCTGCTCACATGCACGTGAGCTGCAGATTCACAACCAGAAGACTGATTCAACTCCAAACCAACTGTTAGCACATCTTCTTTGTTTTGCACCACACCAAGTCATGTCTCAGTCAGCGGTAAGAAAACAACAAAACATTATCATAGTAAAGTTAAAAAAACAAACATGTAAAGTTAGTTAGTGCTCACAGCCCGATGTTGATCGGGGTATAGGTAGTTCCTCTGCCATTCTCCACATAGTTGTCAAGTCTCCCATTTTGAAACTACCGTATTTTACATATTTTATGGGTTGTGGGACAGTTAATTGCGGACTTCCCTTATTTTCAAAGCCAAAACTTGACAGGTAAGCATTCTCCAGCGGACCTGGATCCCTTTCAGCTCGGCTACATGCACTGAATCAGAGTCTGTGCAAGTTGGCAGAATGTACCCACAGAAGGTGGGCAGAACTGCAGTACAGGATTTGATTGGTTTAATAATTTTGGGAATGAGTTGCTGTGATTGGTTGGTGTTTTCCCTGTTTTATCTTGCTGTAGACCGCTGCTTTTCTTCGCTTTTTTAGGAACACATCATTCATTGATAGCCATCGGGACATAACCATAATTTAACCAGTGTAACAAAAAGTGTTTCAAAATGAAATTACCAACCCTAGCTTTAAGATTGTTCAGCTTGGCCCCAACAGCAGGCCCAAGAACATTTGAAGAGTCTTGTTTGCCTCAGTGTTGCCTTAATTTTCCTTATATTTAGTTTTGATTGGTTTCTCCTCAGGCCTGGGGCCTCTCTGCCCCTATCAGTCTCCCCGAAAGTTTTATTTTATTGTACCTCCCCTCCTCTCTGGGACGTTCATGAGGAACATAACCACTACATATTCATCCCTGTAAGATACATCGTCCACCTCAGATGATCAGGCTGGACCACTGTTCCATTACTTCCCTGTATGACACACACGCACTCGTACAGTATATGTGTCTTTCAATGTTTCTCTTGGGTGAGGTCCAGCTGGCAGCCTCCACCTCCACCCAAAGCAATGGGAACCAGCTTTAGTTGGAGTGTGTCTGTCCTGTGAGCAGCATAAAGGGGCTTCTGTGTGTGGACATTGTTACTCTCATACACGCCGCTATCACGCTGCGTTGGCCGAGCGGTTGGTCAACTGCGGCACACGCCAGGGTCTTGACCTCATCTGTCACGATGGTTACCTCACAGAGGGGGAGTCCCGGGATGAGAAAGGAGGGAACCTAGCAGTGTCATTGAATAAACAAAGAAAAACCTATCTCTACCCTCGGATGACACTTGGACATACAAGCTAAACTACTTTTCTCACGTTTTGGCGTAGTTTAAAGATGCTATGAGGGGTTTCTAAGTAATTATAAAGAAGTCTCACTTTTGGATATATGCCTGATCGAAATACACACTTTAAGATGAGCTTTATAGGATCAAAATAGGTTATCTATAAATGCTATTCCTTAGCTTCGTGGTTGGATTGGACAGGGCTGGACTGGCTTGGATACTTGACTTTGGGAACAAGACAATTAAAACTAGAGCAAATTTATATTATTCGGACACGTCTTAGAGCACCGGGCTGTAAGTAGCGATATATAGCCGGCTACGAAACTACAATACTAAGTTTTCCAAAAATAGCTTGTTGTCACACATCAAAGACTACCGCTACATAACTAGAAAGAGATACATTACCTTGTCACTTTGCATACTGTAAGTTGTTGAAAAAAGAAGTTGAAAGCAATGCAGAGCTATGAGGAAGGTCCGAGCTGCATTTATTAGCGTCACAACAAACGTACGCTTTGGCTTGGGTCACGTCTTTACGACAGCTGCCGCGTGTGCTCATGGGTAGCAGAGTCGACGGAAAGAGATTCTTCTCATTGCACCTTTTAAAACCAAATTGATTCACCAAAATGCTGTAGAGGGATTCGATGCAAAATTATTATTTATCTTTGCTGCATTTAATGTGTACAGAAATAGTCCCCTTCCTCTGTCTTAAGTGAAGAAAAAACACTTTCAACTGAACTATCTTTTCCTAGATTCTATTATATTCTAGAAAAAAAGGGGCTAAAGAAAAACAAGTTTTAGAGTTTTCAAGGATAATTGACTCTTTGCAGTAAAGATGGCAGGTTTTCAACAACAAACAAGCTAAAATATACCAAAAGCCCTTAAAAACTTTGTCATACTTGCTAAAAAACTGATTCTAATCAACATGTCTAGAAAACTGCAGTTCCTTGAGTGACCACTAGAGGCTTGCTCCAAAACCAAAGGCTTTCCATTAGTTCTTGTGTTGAAATGCAAATTTTACAACAGAAATAAAAAGTTCATACAAGATTTAACTCTTTAAATACAGTGATAAAAACTAAATAAATGAAAACTTTTCAAAGACGTGGTTGTACAAATGAATATTAATTTAATATTTTTTCAACAATAAACTGGTTTTATACACTTTTTGTGGAAATATCTTAAAGAAAGTTTGCCTTCAGTATGTTTGAATTGTTTTAGAAGAACCTTGAAGTTCCTTTACTTTTATCTTCTTTTGATTCTCAATTTTACTTAAGTGGGGTTATTCCCGTGAAGTTTGGCTGGGCTGTTCACTGCTGTGCTGTTTTGTGTCGATGTGTATTTATTTGTTTGTTGTTGTTTTTGGTAGTGATGTCACTGCAGACCAAATTTTCTCTGAACGGACAATGAAGCATCATTCTCTTTTATAATATCATACCAAGTCATTTCTAGCTGTGTTCGAAATTGTCCACTCATTCACTCACTCACTATTCCCTATGTAGAGTAAATGACATAGTGGACTACAAAGGGAATGACCAAACGAGATTTCGGACACTACGCTGAAATTTTCTACATGCCAAAGCATCAGTAAGTGAGTCAGATATTCTTGTGATGGAAGTGGACGCGCCAAAACTAACATAAGCAAACTGGGCACTCAGGATGATAAGTAACAAATTCTGAAGCTGTTTATAGCAGCTAAAAGACGTAAAAGAGCTATGCTACAAACGTGTAAACATATTTTTTATGTTTATAAATGAAGCTCCTAACAGCCTTCTGTCTCTTCTTCTTCTATGGAAAAACATGACCGCATTGCATTGTGGTTTATGGGAGCACAATATAGGGTACATCGTATCGAATCGGGATTTTATAGTGCACTACATAGTGAATGAAATTAACTGCTGAGAATTCAAACAACACTACAAAATGGCGAACACACTATATAGTGCACTCTAACTGTGATAGGGAACGACTTCAAACACAGCACCTGTCACAACTTGGATATTGTTTTTGCTTTGAGCCCTGGTCCAAATATGCCTTCATTTTCACAGATAGTGCATCAGTTTTAAGGCACCGAAACAACAGTTGTCGTGCAACCATACTGCTGATAGCTATGTAACGGTATGAAAATTTCATATCACAGTTATCGTGACAAAAATGATCACGGTTATCATTATTATCATGGTATTTGTTGCTGTGCGCTCAAAATGTTCAAAAAGTACAAACACAGTCTCGAAATCATGTAACCCCTTTAAAATAATCATTTTATTTTATAACAATAGTTATTTTGCCTTTTTTGTCAATAACTGTGTCAGGAAATGTCCTATTAGTAAATCTGTTTAAATTTTTTAATTTAAACAGATTTGACAAATATTTGTCATTACTTTGTTATAAATGCTTAAACTGTGTGTAAATACAAAAAAAAGAAGAAAAACCCAGATATGTACTTTAAACAGGATTCTCTTTCTAGACAATTGTAAATGAAAATGTTCCAAGTTTTGAGATGGTCAAAAATACATTTTACCTATTTTACATACACTCACACATTTTAGTTTGCCTGCATCATCAGTGTCCATGTTACAGCTCGTTATTTTAGACCATGTCCAGGCCTTTTTTTGATTTATTTCTTTTTGTTTCACTAATGATAGTCCCTGAATCAATTAGCCCTCTTCATGACTCTCCTCTGGTCTCCCCTTTCCATGGCAGATCTCCTCCACATCTCCTTCTTTAATATTTCCAACTTATGATTGACTAAATCCATAAAACACAAACTATGACTGGAAAATATTATCTATTACGACGAAACACGGCAAATAAACGGCAAAAGAATGGCAACAACACACTCCAGGATGATACTAATGCTGTTATTCACAACCTTTATAAATTATTTACACAGAAAATACTGATAATCCACCTATGATTCACTCAGGTATGGCTCACTGAATCCTCTCTCTCTGCTCGTTTACTCGAGGAGTTACAGCAGTTTTAATCACACGCAGTTTTGTCTTTCACCACAGCTTGGTGTTTTAGACAGGGTGACTGTCATCAATCAGTTTCCCCTCAACATCCTTGTAAAATTCAAACTTCAACCAGAATTTAGACTTTGTCAGTTTCGAGTAGCAAAACCTGTAATGCTGCGTTCACACCGGACGCGAATTGGCGTCAATAGACGCACGTAACGCCTGTGACGCGCCGCGCTTAACGCCCGAGGCTGGACGCTGGACATTTTGACAAGCTGAGGGACAACGCACATCCTGGCGCAGGCACAGTAGAGAGCCAGAGCTTGTTGGACTCAGTGATAACCCCTGCAAGCAAATCCAGCTGGAAACGAATATTTACAGAACTTACCTTCAAAATCTGTCTCCTCAGCGACTTTCACCCAAGCCTGCTCCTTTTTGTTCCGGTCACTGTAGAGTATACATGGCGAATAGTATAGCTCTGGATGATAGCAAATAGCGCAGATAAACCTCTCCTCCATCTTTCAGAGGGGTTTGAGCGGGAGCAGGGGGACGTAGCGTCATACGTCATCAAATCAATGACGTCGGGGGGGGGGGGGGATGTCATCGCTGATTGGCTGCCGCGCCACAGCGTCGAAAGTTCAATATTTTCAACTCGAGCGTCATTGTGTCGAGGCGTTTGATGCCTCAAACGCGCGGGACGCTCCAAACGCACCCGATGCGCTGCCCGGGGTGAATCGGCGTCAAGACGCGTCTTTGCATTGACTTTGTTTGTAATCTTGACGCGCGTCTGTGCGAATTCGCGTCCGGTGTGAACACACCATAAGAGTCTGAGCGAGATTCCAACTGCTGAACTTTCAGAGGCCAAACATTGCAAACTGCGCCTCCGTCTGTGAGAGACGGCTGCTTCATCGAGAAGCAGACACGCATAGTTCAGGCTTTTCCAGTCAAAGAGCAGCATTACCGTGTTTTAGGACACGGTAATGGTTACCGTGGGATATTTTACCACAGTTTACCATTTTACCGGTAACCGTTATGTCCCTAATTGAGGAAAATGCATATAAAAAATGCATTTTCATGGACTTCAACTGTCGATGTCGAAACACGGCCCATGTCTGTAAAAAACTGAATGAATCTTGTGCTTCCAAAAATCAATCAAGAAGCATAACAGGAAGGGTCCTATCAGCAAAATACTTAAATCATTTCGGAGCTTCTGCACACAAACCATAATGACCGTGTTTATTACCCAGAGGAGAAAACGACACCCTCTCCAAGCCTTTAATCTTCACTGAAGTTTCATTTGGTTTTGACAGTCGGGGCCCATTGTGTCTGTAAATTCGCTGATTACTGTAAGGTCCCGCCCTCCGTCTGCAGCTGTGTTGTGATTGGCCCTGACACGCACGGCGGCATCGCAGTAGATTAAAACAGAGGATGAAAGAGGACGACAAACAAAACAGAGTGGTTTCTGTTAATTGTGAGGAGTGGCTTTGGGCTGGAAGGTTGACGCCATTTTTTTCCCTTGTGAGGACGAGGAGATGTCCCGCTGAAACATGGCTTCACATGATGATGTATGAACTCTTTGATTAGGCCTGAAACAGCAGAGAGATGAAACTGAAGACTCTAAACACTGCGAGAGCTTGACTGGAAATGAACTTGAATTGAAATTTACAGAAAGAAAACTAAAAGGAGGATTTTTGTCCAGCTACACACAAACATTTACATAAATTTGCACATTATTCTCAAGGAGTTTGGTGAAAAAGAACCGCGGGCTTCAACAGATTTTTGAGTGTAAATGAATCTCCACGGAATTCACTCACTCCTTGGTGCTGGTACCTCGGATTTATCCTCCAATATTTCAAAAGGAGAGAGGTTTCCATACAGAAATCATCACATTTTTGCCTGCCAAAGCCCCAAAGATGAATCACAGCTTTTGTAACATCTCACAATGTGCTTCGCTTCATGCCAGGAGAGTCTTTGTGAGGGGATGTGTGAATATTTTTCACTGCTTGGATGTTTTTTTTCAGATTTTGGGAGAAAGGCTTTATGTGTCATTGTGGTAATAAGCATAAAAATGATTAATGTCAGTGTTTGCTCTATTTTTACATCTTTGGACAGGGGGAAAATGAGTAATAACACACCGTGGATGTTCTGTTGTTTTTTATGCCTTCACACCAGCAGTGTTGGGCAAATTACTTGAAGAAAGTAATTAGTCATAGTTATTAGTTACTTTCCCAAAAAAGTAACTGAATTACTAACAGATTTACTCCTTCATTAATGTAATTATTGACCAAGGAGAGTAACTGATGCGTTACTGTTTTTGAAAAAGCTTGAACTGTGTAGCTCGATCTGTGTCCTTTGTTTTTACTAACAACAAACATTTTGCTTTAGGACATAATGTACACCTCACATGTGTGTTCTTGCCTTCTACTTCTTTTACTTCCATCCTGAAAACACCAGTTTTAAAGAGGCTATGTAATCACAGAAAAGTCTCACTTTTGGATATATGCCAGATCGAAATATACACTTTGAGATGAGTTTTATAGCATCAAAATAGGTTATCTATAAATGCTATTCCTTAGCTAAGTGGTCGGGTCGGACAGCCGGCAACAAAACTACGATAATAAGTTTTCCAAAAATTGCTTGATGTCACACATCAAAAACTACTGCTACGTAACTAGAAAGAGATACATTACCTCGTCACTTTGCATCCTGTAAGTTGTTGAAAAAAGAAGTTGTAAAGCAATGCAGAGTTCTGAGGAAGGTCCGAGCTGCATTCATTAGCAACACAACAAACACACGCTTTGGCTTGGGTCTTTTGGTGCCTTCCAGTTGTAGTCAGAAGTAGGAATTTCCGAGTTCCAAGTAAGAAACTGCAACTGGAACGCCCTCCGAAGTCGGAATTTCCTACTGGGAACTCGGTGAAACCTCACCACCCCCGAGTTGACAATTAAAGATGGATGCCTCCAGTGTGAACAGTTATTTAGCTCCTGTAATAATCAATTTATTTGCACTTCTGACTGGGGTGTGCCGCTCAAGATAAGCTGTTTACATAGTATTGTTAGACTTATATTTACAAAAAATTCTGCCACAGTGATAATCACATTCTTCATACAACAACGCAGGGCGTGCTAACAACAGCTAACAATAGCCTGGTAGATCAACATGTTTTTTTCCGACTTCAACTGGAACGCAGATAAGTCGGAGATGATGTCACTCCCAGTTCCGAGGTTACTGGAGCGCAGCCTGACTGCATGGGTAGCTGAGTCTTTATGTCTTCAGAAATAGATTCTCCTCATAGCACCTTTAACTCTATGGACCGCTCCAGACTCGCCGTTGCTGCAGCTAGCCGTGTTGCCAGATTTTGCGACTAAAATAAGCATTTTCAAAGAAAGAAACCTTCATGAACCTGGTTAAATTTTTTTTTATCCATGTTACATTTCAATTTCAAAGTGATATTTCTTCTTTTTTGTCTCTTAATTTACTTATTAAACATCCTTTTGTTTGGAATATTCTTTTCTTTACAGAGGAGTGAAAGGAGGGGCTACTGTTATTTGTAACTCTGTTATTGCTAACAGGTCACTCTAACCTTGATTTTTGTAACCAAACAGACCTGTCAGGTTTTTATCTAAGTTTTATCTTCATCCTCTACAGCTTTATCATGGTGAAAACAGTCGTAGCTACATTAGAAATCAGTTTAACTCCAGCTATATGGATTTATTTTAGGTGGAAACATCATTTTTACAGTAAAATTTTAATTTTGTTTTAGTGTGGGATAAAATAATTTTAATAACTTCTGAATTGGGTTTTTATTGGTGGTAGATCATGCACCGGATCCCTCCTGGGTTTAATGGCACAACAAGTCCAAATGAGCATCTGCACGATTGGAACAAGCCCAAGAAACTGCAGCCCACGTCTCCAAATATACACATGCAAGTTAGGAAAAGAAGAAGCCAAAAGTCACTAATAATAATCTGACCTGGCAACTTCGGCATCAAGTTTTCTCCTGTCTGTTAGCAGCGCAGCTTCTCCTCGTTGTCTGGCTGAACGAGGCAGGTCGGATAACAGCTGCTTGACATCGGTGCAAAGTAACCACACTATAATCCCCCTTCACCAAACTTTACACTTTGCACAGTGCAGTCCGACAAGTATCGTTCTCCTGGCAACCTCCAAACCCAGACTCGTCCATCAGATTTCCAGATGGAGAAGCGTGATTGGTCACTCCAGAGAACGCGTTTCCACTGCTCTAGAGTCCAGTGGTGGCGTGCTTTACTCCACTGCATCAACACTTTGCATTGCACTTGGTGATGTGAGGCTTGGATGCAGCTGTTCGGCCATGGAAACCCATCCATGAAGCTCTCTGCACTGTTCTTGAGCTAATCTGAAGGCCACATGAAGTTTGGAGCTCTGTTGTGATCGTCTCTGCAGAAAGTTGGCGACCTCTTCTCACTATGAGCCTCAGCATCTGCTGACCCCACTCCGTCAGTTTACGTGGCCTACCACTTGGTGGCTGAGTTGCTGTCGTTCCCAAACACTTCCATGTTTTTTATAATCCAGCTGACAGTTGACTGTGGAATATTTAGGAGTGAGGAAATATCACGACTGGATTTGTTGCTCAGGGGGCATCCTATCACAGTTCCACGCTGGAATTCATTGAGCTCCTGAGAGCGACCAATTCTTTCACTAATGTTTGTAAAAGCAGTCTGCATGACTAGGTGCTTGATTTTATACACCTGTGGACATGGAAGAGACTGGAACACCTGATTCTGATTATTTGGATGGGTGAGCGAATACAAAAAAGGTCAAGAAAGATTTGTAAATCGTTGTTTTCTGTTGTATTTATGTTTACACACCATCCCAGCTTCATTGGAGTAGTTTGCTGAGGCCTGTGCTCTCACTGCCAGGGAGAGCTGACTTTACTGAAGCTACTGGGTCAAACAAGGAGACATGAGATATGAGCAACATGGCCGCAGCCTGTTTGTTGACCTGGAATGACATGGCAACCAAACTTGAGGATATATCACAAAGACTCGAGCCATACCAATAGACCATGCACTCGAGGGTTCTCCACGCTTGCCAAAGAACAAGACTGACACAGCTCCAACGCAGTTGCCTCAAAGTGAGGGTCTTGGTGAGTGTGTTTGAGTTTTACGATCCAGAACTTAAAACAAGCCAACATAATGTTCCCGTGAGTGTCTGCGTGAGTGAGCAATGGAAAGAAGTTTATTTGTAGGTATGGGAGCTATGAACAATGTCCAGGATGACTGTGAGGGCAGAAAGGGGAGCAACGTGCTGTCAAACTTCTTCTTCTTCCCCTTCATTATTAAATATTTTCATAAGAATGAGTAAGAGTTTGAAGAAAGAGGGAAAGAAGAGGGGAGACGGAGCAGCTAACTGGCAGAGAAAGAAGAGAGAGTTAAGGAGGCGATGATGGTTATGCGAGACGAAAAAAAGAAAATGTGAATAAAAGTACAAGAAAAAAGATCACACCTTTATAAAGAAAACATTCATATCATTCAAAACTCATAGTTTCCAATGGTGAAATTCATAATTTTACAGTATTACAAACACAACTACAGAGTCCACAAAAGCCCACTAATTTTAAAGACTAGCGTGGATAGAGGACCTACAATCGGATACTACAGAACAGGAATGGATGACAGCTTGTTGCCAAGTGCAAACAATATTAATTAATAGCAGATTTAAATTGATTCAATATAACTGGCTTATGAAAACATATTTAACTAGAAAAGCACTCGGAGAGCGCATACTTACTCCAGCAACACAGTCCTCACCCATATTGGGATTTTCATCATAAATATTAGTCCTACCTTCATTTCATGTGAATATTTAGATTTCTTGACCATGAAAACATACCATTAGCAATTGGACTCATAATGATATCTATTTTAGTTCAGTAGTTATTCACGAAAATCACATTTTACATCATGGCGGAACCAGACGCTGATCCAGTTCACTCCCAAAGTCTACTCATTTTTTCCTTGTCCCAATCCAGACATTTCTTGAAAATTTCATCAAAAGCCGCCCATAACTTTTTGAGTTATGTTGCTAACAGAGAAAAAATAAATAAATACACAAGCTAACAAAAAACAGACGCTGGCAATATCATGACATCCTGGCGGGGGTTATAATTTTTACCCTAATATCCCAGACACCTGTAAAAAGAAGGAGAATGGAATTGAACTTTGACCCTCCACACTGGTTGAAAATAAAAAAAGGGAAATATAAATGAACTCAAATGGCAATTATAATAATCACCCTTTTACCAACGCCAAGGAGGTTTTGTTCTTGACGGGGCTTGTTTGTTTGTTCCTGTTAGCAACATAACTCAAGAAGTTATGGACGGATTTTGATGAAATTTTCAGGAAATGTCCCGATCGGGACTAGGAACAAATGATTCGATTTTGGGAGTGATCCGGATCACCGTCAGGATCCTGGAATTTTTTTAAGGATTCTTTAACATTGCAAGATAGGACCATTTTCGTCATTTGTGCATATTGCTCCACCACAAATACTAAGGGCATTTGGAAAATACAGGACAAGTTTCCAACGGGTTCTACAAGATATCAAAGACTGATCTGGATCCTGACAAAATTCCGGATTCTCTGATCCAGAACAAGAAAAATTTAGATATCCTTTGAGTTTTTGTCATAGCAAGGGAACAAATAAAGACATAGACTTGAAACAAATGCCAAAATATGGCCAAGATACAGTGGAATCTGGAGTGTTCAGTCTGATTTGTTGTATCTTCAAAAACTTTGGAGCTAGATCCAGAAGAAAATCGCCATGACGAAAATGGGATTTTCGTGAATAACTACTGAACTAAAAAAGCTATCATTATGAATCCAATTGCTAATGGTATGTTTTCATGGTCAAAAAATCTAAACATTTAGATGAAATATAGGTTGGACTAATATTAATGGTGAAAATCACAATATGCGTAAGGACTGTGGTTCTGTTTGAGGTCTGCGCTCTCCGAGTGCTTTTCTAGTTTTAAATTATGTAATAGCACACTTATATTGCCCAAAATGCAAGGAGCATGTTACATATGATACACATTTATGGATACTTGAGCCTATTACATACATGTTTTCAAATACAGTGTGTGTGTGTATTAGAAAGCCTTTTTCTCTGCAACTCGATCTTTTTGTCAACAAACAGGTCAGAGTTGAAGCTTGACAGCCATGTTGAACTAATATCCACCCTTCATTATTGTGATCAGCACTTCTAATTTAATTTCAAGTTTGATCTGTTGCAATGTGTTTGGATGGAAACACAGTAGCTGTATCCAACAATAAATTAACGGATTATTGAAGCAGCATGTTGTGTTGTTGTGCGTTATACTCGGGGGGAAGGGGGGGTCAAAGAACAAAACACGGGGACCGGATCACCTTCAGATGCACTGAAAAAATCTCGGAGACAGCAAATCTTTTTCAGCTCTGTCTCCTTTTTAAATTTCGTCCATCTGGAAACAGGGATTCACTCTGTTACACAACTCCCTTGTGCATGTGTGTACATGTGTGTTGGTGTGTGTTTGGATTGCATGTACTTGGCTGGTAGCTGTGATGTTGGAAAGGAAACAGAAAACGATGTTTTAACAGACTTAACACGTGCTGCTGCAGAAAATCTCGATCGGCTCTGTTTCACACACATACACGTATTTAGGGACTTACAGGGACATTATCCAGACTCATTTTTCCAGGGACGTGCATTTATCTTCAAGATAAGTTCAGATTTTCTTGCCCAGATCATAAGATTAATCAATAAATTAATATTTAGCTTTTTTTCAATGGAGAGCATGCCTTCTGTCAACAGTTAAATTAGTGGTCCCAATACAACTGTGGGAAAGTGAAGGTCCTCAGAAGGTATGATATACAAGAACACCACTTTTTTCCCTAACCCTACGAGAATGAACACAAATTCATGACCAGTGTTTGGACGAAGGAAACTTTATTTAATCCAACTTTTAAGGCCATGTGGTAGGATAGGTGTGATTAAAAAAGAAAAGTACCTGCATGGTAGACCCTAATGATTTTAAATTCAAAAAGAACACTGCGTTGGAAATAAAACTTGAGCCAATGGTAAAGGAAAGAAATATATAAAGCACTCTAATAAAGGAAGGATTGGCATATTGATTCTTTCTTTGTTTCCATTATCTATTTCATTCATTCATCAAAGTAAGCAATTTAACAAAAAATAGGTACTCAAATTTTAAATGAAAATGAGCAAAATAAATCTTAAAAATCTGGTCTATATTTAACAAAACACCAACTTTCAAAGTAAAAATTGCTCTTTTGGTATTGTGTACTACGAAGAAGTATCAATACCATTAAGGTATTCTGACAAAGCGTTTATCTGTGCTATTCTTTAGACTTTTGTAAGTTTTTCATTAAACATCAAGTTTTGTGTCATGTGACCGTGAAGACCAATTAAATGCATTAAATGGTAGCCGCGAGTGTACAAACACAAACACATCACAATTCTATAAGCAACTAGAGTATGAACAACAGAAAGGAAACAAACTGTTTCATGCATTTTTTCCCTCCACAAACTGTTTTCTAGTTTAAAAATAACTTGTAATTGATTTTTCAGGTTTTAAAAATTAATAAATCAATGCAACAGGCCTACTTTTGACTGTTTTATATGTTCTTTATTTGTATTGGTAGTCAAAGAATTAAATGTAACTTAATAGTTAAATTGTAGAATACCTCTAAATTTGTTCTCTTCAAACAAAAAATACATTTTACACTCTTTAAACCTGTTAAGCCCCAGCCTGTCTTTTAAGCCTCCTGCTGAAAAATGATATACTCACAAAAAAGAGTGTATTCCTGCAACCACAAGGTCTGCTTGAAAAATTTTGGTGTCGTAATAAAAGTAACATTTAAGAGATTTGTCCAGATGTAGAATTATCAGTATAAACATTACTGGGACAGAGAAAATAAAGATAGAAGTTAGAATAATTTGAAATTTTCATCCTCGTTTTGATTTATCGTATTTTAATTTTTCATTTTCACATCACTTCTGGTGTTCAGTACACCCGCTTACAGCAGTTCGTATCGTCTTCTGCTTATCTGTGGCAGTTTTTGACTTTTTAAAAAATATATATATATATTTAAAGAGACTGTGAGGAGTTTTTAAGTAATTACAAAAAAGTCTCACTTTTAGATGTATGCCTGATTGAATTACACACTTATCGATGAGTTTTATAGCATCTAAATAGGTTATCTATAAATGCTATTCCTTAGCCTCCTGGTCGGGTCGTACAGGGCTGGACTGGCCTGGATACTCAACTTTGGGGAACCAGACAATTAAAACTAGAGCAAATTTATATTATTTTATTATTTATATTACACGTCTGAGAGCGCCGGGCTGTAAGTAGCGATATATAGCCGTCTACAACTACGATAATAACTTTTCCCCCGAATTGCTTGTCCTCACACATCAAAAGCTACCGCTATGTAACTAGAAAGAGATACATTACCTCGTCGCTTTGCATCCTGTAAGTTGTTGAAAAAGAACTTGTAAAGCAATGCAGAGTTCCGACAAAGATCTATGCTGCATTTAGCACAACAAACAAACACATTTGGCTTCACGTCTCCAATGCGTTCAAGTTTTAGTCAGAAGTAGGAATTTTGAGCTCCGATTGGGAAACTAAAACTGGAACGTCCCCCGAAGTCAGAATTTCCTACTGGAAACTCAGTGAAACCTTGTCACCCCGAGGTGTCAATGGAAGATGGATGCCCCCAGTGTGAACAGTTATTTAGCTCCTGTAATAATCCATTTATTTGCACTTCTGACTGGGGTGTGTCGCTCTAGATCAGCTGTATACATAGTATTGTTACATTTATATTTACAAAAATTCTGCCATAGTGATAATCACATTCTTCATACAACAACGCAGGGCGTGCTAACAACAGCTAACAATAGCCTGGCAGATCGGCATGTTTTTTTCTGACTTCAACCGGAACGCCGATAAGTCGGAGATGATGTCACTCCCAGTTCCGAGGTTACAGGAACGCAGCATTACACCGGTGATAAATTCTCCTCATAGCACCTTTAAAAATAATATTTAAAAAAGATGTTTCTTTTTTGGAAAAAACGAGAACTCTCGACATTTCCCCATTCAAATAAATCCAAACTAAGCAACTCAAGTTTGAATCAAAGTGAAACAGACTTCGATATTTGTTAATTTATTTGCTTAATGTTGACGCTGTGTTTTGTGTGTGCAAAAATGGCTTATATGGTTGTGTAGCTGAAATTTCCTGTTTAATCTGATGTGCAACATGACTATATTTCGATATGGACACTTCACTTTTTCTTACGATTTTTGTTGGAGTACCCAAAATCAGGTACTTAGGTGCTGAACAGGTTAAGATCTGATTGACTAGACTTTGTGTCTCCTTTGTGTTGTTTTTGTCATTAAAAATTGCAATTTTGTTAAAGCCATGTATCCATTTTAGGAGATGGTATCAGTATAAGTTACAGCTAAAATTATGAGTCAATTCAAAAACGTAGGTATCACCCATCAAGATTGAGAATATATGTGAGAAAATACAAACTCATACCTCGGCTTGCACAGTATGATTTCCCACAGCTGACAAGAACACACATAAACAACCGAGTGGGCGTAAAAGCGGTCAAAGCCAAGCGCTTTTAACTAGAATCCCACCGATTATTACAAACATGTCTGTTTGTTTACGCATGAAGGCTCTGCAGTGTTCCACATGCGCTCATCCACATCAGAGCAGAAGCCGAAAACCTCGCTCCGAATCCATCTGAGCTGTTTGATTGGACTCAACTGTCATAGCCCGAGGCTCTCCGCTTCGCAAGACACATCCCGCCATTCTGTTCCACTTTGCTTATGACAGACGTGATGCCAAACACACCGGCTTTCAAAGGGAGGCCTGGGAGGATGGAGCTTTGTTGATGGTGCAGAAGATGTTTTAAAGGATGTAGCAGGCTCGGATATCACATGAAAAAAATGTGGTTCACAGAAAAAAAAGATTTTTCCTTATACTGTACATCAAGCGACTGATATTAAAGGAGCGGTGGCGGCTCTTGAAAAATTTCTCGGGGGGGTCGTGGTAATGGCTACGATCACCATCTGGATCCTGGAATTTTTTAAAGGATTCTTCAACATTGCGAGATAGGACCATTTTTGGCATTTGTGTATATTACTCCACCAAAAATAGTCAGGGAATTTGGAAAAAAAATACAGGGCAAGTTTCCAACAGGCTCTACCAAATACAGTTGCAAGCAAAGGTATGTGGACCTTTCTGGATCTCTTGGATTTCTGCATAAATTGGTCATAAAAATATGTTCTGATCTTCATCTAAGTCACATCACTAGAGAAACACAGTTTGCTTAAACTAATACAGCACAAAACATTATAAGTTTTCATGTTTTTATTTGACAAAATATGTAAACAGTCACAGTGCAGGGTGGAAAAAGTATGTGAACTCCTAGGCTAATTACTTCTCCAAGAGCTAATTGGAGCCAGAAGTCAGCCAACCTGGAGTCTAATCAATGTGATTTAAGCAGAAATCCAAGTAATCCCAAAGGGTTCACATACTTTTTTAGTAAAACTGTATCAAAGACTGATCTGGATCCTGGCAAAATTCCAGATTTTCTGATCCAGAACAAGAAAAATTTAGATGTCCTTGGAATTTTTGTCATAGCAAGGGAACGAGGACCTTGGGTTCCTTGAAAGGCGCAACATAAATTTAAGTTATTATTATTAGCAAATAAAGGCATAGACTTGTAACAAACACCAAAATATGGCCAAGATACTGTGGAATCTGGAGTGTTCAATCAGATCTGTTGCATCTTGAAAAACTTTGGAGCTAAATCCAGGAGAAAATCGCCATGACGAAAAATGTGATTTTCGTGAATAACTACTGAACTAAAATAGATATTATTAGGAATCCAATTGCTAACGATGAATCCACACTCAGTTGTGTACATTTGTTCCATCATTTCCTTCCATCATTCACAAAGGATTAGATTCTGGGAGTGATCCAGATCAGGATGAAACAGCCATGACGAAATATGTAATTTTCGTGAATAACTACTGAACTAAAATAGATATCATTTTGAATCCAGTTGCTAATGGTATGTTTTCATGGTCAAGGAATCTAAATATTTAGATGAAATAAAGGTAGGACAAATATTTACGGTGAAAATCACAATATGGGTGAGGACTGTGGCGCTGGCGGAGATCTGCGCTCTCAAAGTGCTTTTATAGTCCCCTTAATTTTTCTGGGATTTAGCTCCATCCAAAATATGATTAACTCTACATTAGCTGAAATTTTTGCCAACACCATAACACTAACTCCTCTTAATTTAATCCGTGTGGATAGAAGTTCTCTGGGGGGCATTTACAAGAGCATATAAAAACTTGAAAATGCAGAACAGGACTTCTTATAACTACATGTTAACTTCACATCTATTCCAAAAGTAAGAGCTGAGTACATACATAATACACAGAACTGTAAATTTTGTACATGTTCTCGCCAATAAATGCACAATAAATCTGCTGCTTGTTCGCAAAGTCAATAGAAGTAAGATCTTAAGTATATTCAAACATCAACATATAGAGCAACAACAGTAGTTCAGTTTAATTGCCTGTTCAAGCTTTCATGTAGTTTAACATGGCTGCGCATGCTAGTTTTTTGGCTCTTTCTATATCAGCTACCAAGGATGCTGACAATTCTGATGTGCAGTTGCATTGCATTGCTTATATTTAGTGTTTTGTAGTCTAATTCGTGGACATAAGGGGAGTTGGCAGTTTTAATTCATTAAAAAAATGGGACTTGCTGGGTAGTCACTGTTACGTGTGACACATTCCTACTTTTAACCTTTTAATGCACGGATAATTAAATCAGAAAGGAGTATTTTTGTTTGAAAATTTTGCTTTTACTTTCAAAAAGTTAAAATCTTGGCTATTTTTTTCAATGTTATATTTGGGGAAGTTCTGTTTCTGTCCTCTATGACAGATACTATGCATCAACAGTATTAATAGTAATTAAAAGGAGCTTAATAAAGTTTCACAAACACGTCTTTTACAAACATTTATTTCAGCAAATCTGAAGTGTCTAATCACTTGTAACTTATACCAAAATTTTAAATAAAAAAATACAAAATTAAGAGAAATCTGAATATAGGCATCACACCCACAATATCCCCTTATAATGGATAAAATTTTTGAATATATTTTTGATCATAAAAGAAGAAGTATTTTTTAATTTCTGCATATTTCTTATGAAACCTGAGACAAGGATTTGAGTTTACCACCTGGTACCTGGACGTGTAATTGCAACCTAAATAGCATAAAAATGTTTGGGGTGTCAAATTATCACGTTGATCACAATTAATTAATTACAGTCGCGATTAACAAGTTATATGTTTAATCCTGTTAATCTCAACTTAATCCCATTTTTAAACTTTTGATATTTTCAGAGGGTAGAACCTTAAAATACCAGAGAAGCTGGTGATTGGACGTAGGGGTGCGAAATTATCGCGTTGATTGCGGTTAACTAATTACAGCCATAATTAACGTATTATGTTTTTTAATTGCGTTAATCTCATTTCTATGTTTTGGTATTTTCAGAGGGTATAATCTTAAAATACCAGAGCAAATGGTGATTGGACAATCAGTCCGCTTGTCACACTCTTCACAGACCAATCACAAGCCACAGAATGACGTAGCAGCTCGACCCTATAAACTTCAAGAACTTCAGTCCTTATGCTGCGTTCACACCACAAGCGACCCAGCTACCAAAATTACGTCGCTCGCTGACATATCGTCGCCTGTCCATAAATACCTAATTTTGGTCACCTTTGCCGTCGGCTGTCGCTCGGTGACGTCACGTCCGCTCGAGTTTTACGCGATCATATCATATATCATATAATAGGATGTTTAAGCTGGCATTATTCCAGCTGTATCCTTTTCACTCACTCATCAACCACAAAACACTGCAGCTGATGCCCTGCAGCAGCATTATCTGTCAGTTTCCCGCAGTCTGTCTAGGCGGAACTGATGTCCTCAATGACTAATGTTTCCCACACGGGCATGAATAGTTCCTCTGTAGTCCGGATAAAAAACCGTCTGTCACAGGCACTGTTACACACGTACACACCGCTGATTGGCTGTTGCCACACAGCCACACACGAAATCGCCTGAAAATATCAACTTTTTTAACTTTGACATTGTGCAACAAGCAATGTGGTAATGTGAGAAGCAGCTGTCGCATCGCGGGAGGGTTAGCCCCGCCCCATCGCGGCTGTACATTGACTTTGCATGGAGAGTGATCGCCGAGGTAGTTCAAGTAGCGTCCAGTGTGTACACACCTTTAGACTGTAGTCTTCTCTTGCATTAAATTATACCACGCAGATGTATCATCTGCCACATGTGACATGAATCTCATCAAAGACAAAACTCACCAAGGTCTCAGGTAAACATCTGTGGAGGGCAAATTTCATATTGTAGGGTAACCATGACGACTACTAAGCATGACTACTACTACTACTTTTTACACATTGGACTTCTTGTGCTTCAGTTTTTTGGGGGAGTGGAGAGCAATCTTTTGATCTGCCACAATAATCTAATGAATTTCAATGAAAATACTTAAAGTTGAGGCTTTTTTTGCCATTTCTAAAGTGAGATTAAAAATGCGATTAATTAGATTAATTAATTATAGGTCATAGTTAATTCCTCTGTTTTTTTAATCTCCTGATAACAAAAAAATGTATTCCAAATATTCCTCCCCTGTAGTGGACACCATACACGAAAGAGTTAAACTGACTTCCTGATTTGCATCTTAATAAAAAGAAAACATGAGCATTATAACAAAGTAAAATACATGTTGGTTTTTGGCCATTGTTAACCGTGTAAGAGCTTTAACAGATCTTTGCTGAACATGCCAATGCACTGTATCACTCCTTAAAGCATTGACCACTGACTTATTTATTGATCTGATTTATGGATGAATTGCTTAAATGCTAGATCGAATCACTCCAGAAACCAAGAAAGTAACTCCTGGTGAGACTGTGCTAGTTGGGAAATTTCTCCCCCTCGTGAGCTTTGAAGAAAACCAATGGAGTTTTTGCTGAGTTGTCAGATGGCTTTCTTGCACGTTGACACTTGCCAACGCCACTTCAGACACTGTTTCTACTGTCCAATTAAACCGAAAGCCTGCCCTACATTCAAAAGGACGTTAGCAGAAGACTCTGGAGCGAAGTGCCAAATAATGGGCAACGCTATCCACATTAGACTTTATAAACCATCCAAGTATCTCAAGCCACAACTGTGAACAAACTCTTGCTTTTGTATTCTCATATGCTGATTTTCAGGAAAGTATTTTCTTTGATTTGACGTTCATTGGTAGCTTTGGCAGCTTCAGCGTCTCTGTTTGAGTGTTACAAACAGAGCAGCTCTGCAGGACCTCTGTGACAGCCTGGAGGTTTGCAGAGGAGAGGATGGCCTGCATAGCTGCTGTAGCCCAAAAGAGAGAACTCCTGTCTGGGCCCTAACTCCACAGCAGACCCCCTCTACCCCTGCCCCAAAGCTATAGGCCCCTTAACATGCAGGTAACTATGGGCAGGTAGTGGGCACCAGCTGGTTTTAATGTGTGAGGAACGCCAAGGTCAGTCCTAATAAGTCCAAGAACGTCTCCTTCCATCTGTCATTAGCACACTGTCCTTCCTTCTCTCTTAAATCCAATAGTTGAATAAACTGTCCAAAAGATTAGAAGAAGACAGCTGCCGAAGGTGCCAAAATAATGGGCACTTATCCACATTAGACTTTATAAACCATCCAAGTATCTCAAGCCACAACTGTGAACAAACTTTTGCTTTGTATTCTCATATGCTGAGAAAATTATTTTTTTTTTGAGCGTTTTCATTTGTGAGCTTTGGCAGCTTCATCAGCTCTGTTTGAGTGTTACAAACAGAGCAGCTCATCTACCTCTTCAGGTGGGTCAGCTGACCTGGTAAACAAACTTGCAGAGGAGAGGATGGCCAAGAGGAGGATAGCTGCTGTAGCCCAAAAGGCAGAATATTTATCTGATGTCAAGAGTCAGACTACGCACCGGGTTTGAGTCTGAGTACACGGACGAGGAGCTCCATGAGAGAAGAATGCAGGAGGAGAGAGACAAACAGCTGGCTCAAGAACAACAAACAGGAGCACGCCCACGACTCAATGTCCAAGAGCGTCTCCTTCCATCTGTCATTAGCACACACTGTCCTTCCTTCTCTCTTAATTTAATCCTTGCTTAATAGCTTGAATAATCTGTTCCAGGAATATATGTCTGACTACTCTGGAGGATTTTCTGCAATGACAAACCGGCTGTGGTAGAGACGAGCGATTTTGCAGAGACTAGAAGGACCTCCGAAAGGTAGCTGCACGATGTTTGTCTGAGTGAGTATATGAGCATGCACAAACCTAAAAATAAGGTCAGTTTTTCACTTTTTTACTTAATCAAGATCCAGGAATTCTTTAAATGCAGCTCAAAATGTGGTTTCCAGGTTTTTGCTAGTAACTCCGCAAGGTCTCAATGGATTTTGATGATGTTTTCAGGGCATGTTGGACATGACTCAAGAACGAAGTGACGAGGATCCAAAGCCAGATCCAGGAACTACTTGAAGAATTTGTTAACAATACAAGCATCTTTAAATACATTACGAACAGTTCAAAATGTGTTTGTTTACAGGTTTTCGCCAGTAACTCAGCAAGGTCTCAATGGATTTTCATGACGTTTTCAGTGCATGTTGGTCATGACTCAAGAAAGGAGTGACGAAGATCCAAAGCCAGATCCAAGAACTATGTAAAAAAAAATTTAGCAATGGGATTTTAGGCAGTTTTTCACTTTATGCTAAGGAATTTTATGACATTGTCAGAAAATGTTGGGCATGACGCAAGGAAAAGGTCATACAATTGTGGTGGTGATCTTTCTGAAGATAGAGGAATTCTGTAAATACGTTTTAACAGTACAGCTACAGCTTTAGCTAGTAACTTCGTAAGGTCTTAACGGATATTCATGATGTTTTCAGGGCATGTTGGACATGACTCATGAATGAAGTGACAAAGATCCAGAGCCAGATCCAGGAACTATGTAAAGGATTTGTTAGCAATGTGAATTTGGGCAGTTTTTCACGTTTACAATGGATTTTTATGACATTGTCAGGAAATATTGGTTATGACACAAGGAAAAGGTGTTTCAACTGTGGTAGTTATCTTAATCAAGATCCAGGAATTCTTTAAATACGTTTTTATCCGTTCGAAACTGGGTTGTTTCCTTGATTTTGCTAGCAACTCAGTTAGGTCTCAGTAGAATTTTGTGACTTTTTTCAGGGCATGTTAGTCAAGACTCAAGGATGAAGTGACCGTTTTGTTGTGATCCAAAGCCAGATCCAGGAACTACTTAAAGAATTTGTTAACAATGTGAGTTTTGGCAGTTTTTCACTTTTTACTAAGGATTTTAATGACATTGTGAGGAAATGTTGGGCATGGTACAAGGAAAAGGTGATTCAATTGTGATGGTGATCTTTCTCAAGATCTAGGAAATCTTTAAATATGTTTTTAGCAGTTCAAAATGTGGTTGTGTACAAGTTTTTGCTAGCAAATCAGTCAAGTCTCGATGGATTTTCGTGACATTTTGAGGGCATGTTGGTCATGACTCATTTGTCAACAATCTGAGTTTGGGCAGTTTTTCTTGTAACTATGGCTTTTTATGACATTGTCAGGGACTGTTTGTTATGGCACAAGAAAAAGGTGAGTCAATTGTGGTGGTGATCTTAATCAAGATCCAGGAATTCTTTAAATGCATTTTCATCCGTTCAAAACTAGGTTGTTCCCTTGTTTTTGCTAACAACTCAGTTAGGGCTCAATGGAATTTCGTGACATTGTCTGGACATGCTGGTCATGACTTAAGGACAAAGTGACTAGGTTTGGATAGTGATCAAAAACCGGATCTAAGTATGTTTTTAAAAATTCAAAATTTGTTTGTTTCCAGGTTTTTGCAAGTGACTCAGCAAGGTCTCAATGAATATTCATGACGTTTTGAGGGCATGTTAGTCATGACTCAAGAACGGAGTGATGGGGGTCAGAAGCCAGATCCAGGAACTATCTAATGGATTTGTTAACAATGTGAGTTTGGGCAGTTTTTCAAGTTCACTATGGATTTTTATGACATTGTCAGGAGGTGCTGGTCATGGCACATGGATAAGGTCATTCAATTGTGGTGGGGATCTCAATCAAGATCCAGGGATTCTTTAAATACATTATTAACAGTTCAACATGTGGTTGTTTACAGGTTTTTGTTAGTAACTCAGGAAGGTCTCAATGAATTAAATCAGCATTTTTGGGGCATATTGGACATGTCTCATGACATTATCAGGAAATGTCAGTCATGGCACAAGGAAAAGGTGATTCAATTGTGGTGGTGATCTTAATCAGGATCCAGGAAATCTTTAAAGGATTTCTTAACTCTTCAAAACAGGGCAGTTTCCAGGTTTTTTCTGGTAATTCAGTAAGTTGTGACTAGATTTTGTGACTTTTCAGGGAATGTTGTTCCTGACTCAAGGAAAAGGTGACTAGGTTTTGGTGGTCATGTATATTTTGGTCGTTAACTCACCTTACATTGTTGGAAATGCTTTGCCTGAGGTCTGTGCTCTCACTTCTAGTTTCCCTAAAGTGAAAATGAAATGAAGCTGTGTGATGGAGTGTATGTGTGCGTCTGTGTGTTCCTATCATCACTGCCGAGTGTTTTACTGCTGCCTGTTTTAAAACATGAACATTAAACTGTCTGTGAGTGTGGAGCACCATGTTGGTCTGCTTCAAGATGGGACTGTAAAACATTAAAACACACCCCTGGTGATGAATACGTCTCTTAAATACCATCAGTCTGTGTGTTTGTTTTATAGGACTGGGAGTTAGCGAGTGTGCACTCTCTGTACAGTAGCTGGCTTGTCTTCTCTCTTCATATTTACAACTTTGGTCTAATCACTGAGAATTACTTTAATTACGCACTATTAGGCGCATACACAAACATAACACACATTCATACTCATTCCAATAAACATTCCCACTCGTTATTTTGACCAATTTGTTGTTATAGCAGTGAGAAATAAATGCCTAAGAATGTTAAACACTAACATAAAACCTAAAAAGACTGTTGAGACTTGGATGAGAAGCTCTAGTCTTTGTGTAACAATTTGTTCACGCAATAACTCTTCGTTTGAGCTAGATTAACAGAATCTCAGTCCAGAATCGAATAAGAAGTCTCACCTTTGGTTCCAGTTTTCCCACTAGAGGGAGCTACAGGCCACACTTCATTCTAATTAGCAAAGGTAGTCTAAAAGGCCAGTTTAAAGAATCCTCTCAGAGAACTCCTAACTTAACCTAGAAATTCCCAGCAAGGAGTCCTGGCTGAGGAGTGATTCCAGAACATTATCAGAGACCTCTGAGCAAGGGAAGGACAAAAAACTTCTATCTTAGGCCTGGACCACACAAATACGATAAATTCCTGAACGCACATTTTTCCGTCCAATTGGGCCTCTCAATCATATGAACATGGCGATCTCACCCACATAAATGGAGACATTTTAAAAGGGATAAAAAAGTAGAGAAATATAAAAATATCCGGTTGAATGGATCTGTGTAGTGATGTCAGACGGAGCTGTTGTTGACACGATGATGTCAAGCGCCTAGCAACAAACCACTGTAGCAATGGTTGTCAACAACAACGATGGCCATCTCAGGGTGCTTTGCACTTTTTGCACTCACTACAACTCTACAAATGACAAAGGACTCTATTTTTTTAGGGTTTTTTTTCACTATCTTCTTACCGGTAACTTCAGCTGTTTTATTTAGACCGTTAGACTGCTTCTACATTTTTTTTATCTAGCTTGTAGGATCAACCAGTCACAGCTTTTGAAATTATGACTCATACCTAGCAACGGGGCCAACCACACCTCTTCACTTAGGCCTAGACTACACCAATATGGATATTTTTTAACTGGATATCTTTGTCCTTGTTTAAAAACTAAACTACACATAAATATCTCCAAAACGATCGCCTCTGAGCCTGCAATGCCATGCCCGGCCATTAGGCGGCAGGTTAGCAAAATGTGAAAACCACGGAAGAAGAACATTATGAGCTTGTGCAGTCAAAACAGGAAGAGGAAGCAGTCTAAAGGTCGAACCAAAACAAGTAAGGTTGCGTTTACATGGACACTCCTGACTTAAAAACGCAAAGATTTTTCCTTTGCGTTTTCAAATTCTTCTGTGTTCAGACAGCGACGCTTAAGATGTATGGACCCACTGTTATGTACATGTTGTTTCAGTAGATGGCGGTATAGGTCTACAGAGAGGCAGCGCTGCTACTATACACGTACAAAGAAGAAAAACTTTTCACAAACAACATTGGCGAATAGACTCGTAGAGAAGCAAGAGTTTCTTTTCTGGACAACAAATCAGTTTGGACAACAAATCTGTCTGGATAGTTTTTTCTGGATAACAAACCGAGCACGGTAAGATGCTCACGTGTTACTCGGCAGACGGCCGAACCTGTTGTTGTTCCTGGTATGCGCGTGCAGCCTTTACGTGAAAGAGTACTGCGCATGCGGTGATGTCAGCGTTTCACCCTGATGCAGGTTTAGGAGCTGAATGGAGAGCATTTTGGATACTTTCCACTCTGGAGCCCATTTTCAACATATACCATTTTCAGACCAAACGCAATGCGTTTCAGTGTAAACGCAAGGCCGAAACGCAATGAAAACTTAACGGATTTGACTGTTTTCGGCGTCATGTAAACACAGCCTAAGTTATCGGTAAGAAGATGGCGAACTAAACTAATAAAATGGGATCTTTTGTCACTTGTAGAGCTGTTATGAGGACAGAAAGTGCAAAGCACACAGAGATAGCGCTGCACATATCGGCCATTGTTGTTCTTGTTGATAACCGCAGCTACAGTGGCTTGTTGCTAGGTGCTTGACGTCATCGCGCCAACAATAGCTCCATTTAACATCGCTTCATGGATCCACTCAACAGGATTTTTTAAAAAATTCTTCACCTTTTTTATCTGTTTCAAAATATCTCCATTTATATGGGTGTTAATGTGGTTGAGTTGCCCAATTGACCTTTTGCAAAAGCCCCGCCCCCCTTAGTTACTGTTGCTAGCTTCTCAAGCAATGTCATAGAGGGGAGAAGTCTACTGGAGAGTGCAAGTAATTCCTTTTGGAGCAATACCTGTGCGATATCCTCCAGATCCAGGCAAAAGGGGTTGCAATACCCAGTGGAGGGATATTCAAAATATTATAATAAGCAATGAAGAGGGCACAATGACTATCGAGGCGAAATCCTACCAATCAATGGCAAAAAACGAGAAACCCAATGACCTTTACCTGAAATGCAACGAGCACAGCCTTGTGGACCAGTCATGCTCTTGCACTGCTGGGTATGTTCTCTTATATTTGACTAGTATAGTTAAAATATGTTTATGTGTGTCCCCATCCACTTTAAACATATAAGAGCATTACCGCAGCTAACGGGGTTCCTAATAAAAATACAAGCCGTTGAGTAAGGATACTTACTCAACGGCTGTCTATTCACAAAACGCTACATGAAAGATGACAACGAAATAAGATTAAATTGCCATTTAGGACACTATGATCAACTTTGATGTAAACTGACAAAACAATGTTACGGAGCTACGGCGTTAGCCTAGCCTTACCTTGGAGCAGACACACGTATGCCTGTTCATTTTTGTGACATTTAACTGGGAGTGGGGCTTTCCACATTATTTGATCCATCATAGGCACCACTCCAGTTGTGTTTTTGGCTTTGGGAAGGGAAAGAACACAACGCCCCCAGCCAAACTCTTCGGGTACCTATTGCCCGACTTATATACGCTATCTGCACACCGCTTCACCATTTTACTTGTCGGAGGTCCGCAGCCCAGCAGCTTGACGGACCTTGTTTATGTAGTAACGGTTGCTATGATAGGACAACAACCGCCCGGGGGTAGGATTTTGCGAAAGGTTAATTGGACAGAAAAATGTGAGTTTAAGAATTTATCGAATTCGTGTGGTCCAGGCCTTAGAATCTTTAGGAATACGGCCCATGGAGTTCAGGCAGTTTATACTTGACCCATTAGAGATAACACACATTATTATTGTTGAAGGGGAGGAACAATAGACCAAAATAACTAATTCTGAGGAGTCTGTATAACTTCAGTATTTCCTTGCAAAGGTATGAGCAACCTGTTCCCAAGCAAAGGTGTGCTACTGTTGTTACCTGTTGAAAGTCAAGTCTTTCTTTTATTTAGCATCTTCACAAAATATGAGGGCTGAATAAAAAACGAGGTATAATCAAAATTCTGCATGTTGACAGGGTACCGTTGACCTCGAGGTTATTTATTAGTTTTTCATATCAGTTCTTTCTACCAAACCTCTTGTTTTCCACAATGTTCTACCTTAGAAAATCCTCAGGCAAGGGCCCTGAATAATCAATCCAGCCCATACGATCATGAAGAAAACCCACGTGGAACAAGTGTCTACACACATAAACAGTGAACTTCACCAGAATGTTTGTTCTAAAAGGTTGGCAATCGATCAAGCAGGGCGTGACTGCCACTAGGAGCGAAACACACTCTCTTACTCCATATTTTCACAGGGTTAATTTGAGGAAATGGCTAAAGGTTGTAGACTGGTTAATGAGAGGACTGAGTCACTCACTCACCTGATGTGAGGCCACACACGAGTGCACACATGGACACAGTCTTTTAACTGTCAAGTGGACAAATGAAGAATATCAGCCTTGGATGGATATTCTTATGGAGAACTCTTTTTCTTGCAATAGTTGATATAAACTCTTCAAATCTTCCAATATAGGAGATGTGATTGCCAACTGTTTGTGGATTTTAGGTCAACTCTGGATAGGAGAATAAAGTATTTATGAATTAGAAAGTGTTTTAGAGTATGGAAAAGGTCTTTAATTCCAAAACGGACATTTTGTTTTGCAGAATTATGTAATCTTATATTTCATCCTTAAACCAAACATGGCGAGAGAAGTCTAATCTGAGGTTGGCTTGTCGATGCAGATCATTGAACACAAGGCCGACAGTCCCAAAAACACAAATATGATTCTGGTCTGGTTTCATGTTTGGCAGTTTTTTGGTCGTCTTATTTGGTGAACCATCAAAATTGGGTCATGTTTTTTATCCATGAGGAAAAATCTTCGGGTTTGGCAGCAGAGAGTGATGACATTTACAACATAATGTGACTTTTTTAAAGGAGGCTGGAGATCATTTTAGGTTTATTTTATTTCATATCCATGGAACAACAGAAAAAGAATATTTTTATGTTTGTTAATAGGCCTGTCACGATAACAAACTTTGTTGGACGATGATTGTCCTACAAATTATTGCTAATAATTGATATTATTGGCAACCTTATTTTGGGACCATTTTTTAATGTATTCATAATATAGGCCTATGGCATAACGATGTGAGTACGCCATGTCAATAAACATTAATTTCTCAAATGTTTCTAACATTATAACTGAAATGCCAAGAGTTTTTAAATAAAACAAATTACACAAAACAACATAATAAAATAAATGGACTTTACAGTTCAGAAATTGCTCTTTGTGATGTCAATCTCCCAGACAATTTGTAATATCTGTCAAATGTTTGTAACATTTCCTGAAATGCTGGCTTTTCAACCATGTTTAAGGGTTGCATTTCTTTTGCAATGTAGCAAACAATACTGTGCTCACTGTGAGCGTGCACCATTTTGCGCTGTTTTGTTTATACTTACATTGCCAACCAAACGCCTAAGTAAGTGTTGACTGTCAGGACGAAGGCTCCGCTGCACCTGGAACAGTTTTTGTTACCAGTCGGAAAAACTGGACAGGATGGTTGGTTGTATTTCCCTTCTTCATCGCCACTACTTTTGAACAAATGCGAAAGAGATATCGGCTCGTCGGTGCTCATGGCCTCACACCTTGCTCATTCTGTTTAAAACCAAAATTTTCCCGCACTGGGGCAGTGGCGTTCTGCTCAGAAACCATTGATTTTGTGCCTTCATTCATTGCGTCTACTTCCTTGTTACTTCTCATTATGCTCACTTGCGGCACTCAAAGATTGAAAGACTGACAGGAGGGTTCACTCTGTTCACTCTACTATAGAACCAATGTGCACAGGTCTTGAGACAGATGCACAGAGTGAACCATCTTGTTATCCATCCAGCTTGTTTGTTGAGAGAGAGGGGAGAAGAACAAACAGGCATGCACATGTCAATATATCAAACCCAGCAAATTTATCGAGGACATTTTTATTTATCGTGCAGTTAATTGATTTATTGATTATCGTGACAGGCCTATTTGTTACCAAAATTAGCTTTTACAAGATTGTTTGATAGGGATAAAACTATAGCATCTTCTTGCCCTCTAGACCTCACTTAAACCACTTTATATTGATTTTTCTACACCTAATAAAGTTCTAGTTCTTTACTAATTTCAATATACAGAAATTCCTGGAAAATTCAAGAATTTCATCATGGGGTTTTTTGGTCACGGCCTGGCATGAATGGCTGTTCATGGTACAAAAGCATTAAGGTCAAGCATCGATCGAAGAGGATTAGGGACCACTAAGATTTTGTTGTAACGTATGTCAAATTTAGAAAAGAAATAAATGTCCAAATACCATTTTTACTCTTTGTTGTGTGGGATAAATCCATACTCTCTTAAAACTCCAGTCAAATTTATTAACAAATCATTTCACAGTCAAACTATTATGACTTAATTCCAATGGAAATCTTCAATTCTTTAAAGGAGAATTCCTGATGAGACAAAGTCTGAAATCTGATTTCAGTCACAGTGTAAGAAATGATGTGGAAGACAAATTTGAAACATAATTTTGATTTAAAACTTAAGTTTGAAATGCAGAATTTTAAGGAGAAGAAAAAATATTTGAATTCTTGAGATCTGGATTTTCCAAGAAAGGAGAAAAAATTTATCTGAGAATTATGCCTCAAAATTCTTACAATTTTTATGAAAAAGGTCAGACATCTGGTTTTGACATTGGATTTCTTATTCTTTTTTTAGCTTAAGAAATGGCAATAACACTGAATTTAACCCCCACATTCTGAAGAATATTTGAGGACGTGAGAAAGACAGCCTTATTAGAAAAGTAAAAATCGAACCTAAATCTCATAATGCTTAGGAATTTCTTAGGAAAAAGGAAAAAAAAATGTTCTGGCTTGAGTCTCAACATTCTCTTAAATCAGAATTCTGTAGGGGAGAAAAAGTAGAACTTCTTAATCCTGTAATTCTGAATTACATTTTCAATCAATCAATCAAACTTAATTTGTATAGCACTGTTCATACAGGACTTTGTAGTACAAAGTGCTTCACATGGGAAGAAAAGATAAAATAAAATAACAATAAGTCATATTAAAAGCAGAAAATTGCATAAAATGAAAACATAAGACCCCCGCAACCCCCCTCCCCCAAACCAAATTCAATATACACACTCATTTACTCAGTTGACACAGACATAAAAAGAAAATTCTGTCAAAAAGCTAAATTAGAGGACTGAGGAAATACTATCTTGAGTGAAAAATGAGGAAACACAGGGGCTAAATCTAAAATAATAGTTAAAAATACTCGAAAAATACTAGAGGGTAAGATAAATAAATGTGTAAATACATAAATAAATAAAATAATATAACAATATAAAATAAAAGTTAAATTATAAATTAATTATAAAGGTAAAAAATATGGTAAAATGAGAGAGTGTAACATCAGGTGCATGATAAAATAAGCTAAAATAGGATAATAAAAGGAAAAGCATTTCACAAAGAATAAAATTTCAAATAAAAATATGAACAGAAATGTAGAAATAAAACTGAAAAAAAGGTTAAAATAAGTTAAAATAAAACGTAAAATAATATTGAAAAGAATCAGCTAAAAGCCAGATTACAAAGGTAGGTCTTGAGTTTTCTTTTAAAACTATGAACAGTAGTTGCAGCTCTCAGGTCCTCAGGTAGACTTTGAATTTTTTGTATTAAGAAGTCAGAATTCAACAAACAAATCGGAAATCTAACTTTTATATTGGAATTTAAATGTATTACTCAAAAGTCTAAGGAAAAAAAAGATGGAAAATACAAAACTTAAAAAAGCATGTTAAATGTGGAAAAACCCTTAACTGTTGACACAATGTCTGAATTCTAATTTGAATCCCATTTTTAAGGACCAATAACCATATAGTTTGATATGTTTATTCATATTTCTTTCTTTTTAATCAGTTTTTCATTTTTTGGAGAACATAGCTTATCAAACCTGACAAGCCAGATGGACAGCTCCATATATCTGCCACAGAAATATTTCACTAGTCCATCTGGGTAGGAGCTCTTTAAATTTGCTTTCAGGAGCAGAACGTTCAGAAAAAAAACACAAGCTTGTGACTGGACAATCGTTTTGCTCGTCTCTTTGATCACAGACCAATCCAGATCAAGCAGGGTTGCCTCCTATAATGTAACTTACATAGCGACTAATGGCTAACAACAGTTAAAAACATTTCATGGACATTAGCCATAGCGGCTAACTTAGCTGCTAACAACAATTAATGACCGTTAGCTGCTAACTTAGCCGCTAACAGCTAACAACAGTCAATGACCATTAGCTGTTAGCCACTAACTTAGCTGCTAACAGCTAACAGCCTTATACTATCCTCTTACACTAAATTGTACCACACAGATGATTCATGTAACACTTCTATGTGACATGAATCTTGTCAAAGACAATCCCTACAAGTAAACTTTTTTTCCCCCTTGTCTGCATTATCTTTTCTGCTGAGCACTGTGTCAGATGACAGCTTTGAAAAGACCAAAGCATTTTTTTTCTAGCAGTCAGAGATATGTGAATATGATTAACTGCTATAGTGACCATCACCAGCCCTCCCTGTAGGCTACTCCATCATTTTAAACTATATTTAACCCCTGATGTGAGCTGAAGGGGAGGGCCGTGCCACACCACAGTGTGAAAGAAGGGGAAATAGTGACAGACAGGACGAGACAAGACAAACGGAAGGGAGGACACACGTCTGCTGTTGTTGATTTGAGATAGCAGTTCAAGTGCTGTGCTAATTTAAGTCCATACAGGAAGTAAAGGCTGTAAGAAACCAGGGACACCAGAAATGTGGGGTCTCGATAGTAGGAGGAGTGTGGGCCTACTTGGATAAGAGATGGAGTGGCATGCATCACACGATGTGAGAAGATGTGTAAGAGTACCCGACTCGGCATGTTCTGACGGGATCTATCATGTCTCTTAGTTAGTCTCGACAGGAGCTTGAGTATCTGTATACGCATACATGTGAGGTGGTCACCAAATACCCAAGTAGTTGCCCAAGCCCAGGGAAAACACGGCCACGGGCGCCCCCCGGGCCACGAGGGCACCTGAAACCCCCCACACGGTCCCCAAACCACCAGGCCCAGGGACAGCCCCAGGACCCAAGGAGGCACAGACCTGCCTCCCCACCGACACCAAAGACAGCACCCAGGGCCCAGAGTGGCAGCCCCCTGCAGACAACAAGTAAACTTCTGAGGAGGGCAGATTTCGCCAAGTTCACTGAGTAGCCATGAGGACAATCGGCTAATCGGCATGTCCATTCTCAGCTTCCGGTTCTCAACTTCCGGTTGTCTCTCACGTCCGCATTCTGCAGCTCCTGCCTCTCTTCCCTGATTGGGTCGTTAAGAATTCAGCCGAGTGAATTCGTTGGACAACGGAGGCTGGCAAGACGGACCTGCAGGATTTCAGAATCAGGCAGGTCTGTCCGCTCTGCAAAGCTATAGTTTATCAGCTCATTCATGAAACATTCATTTTTCAGAGCAGATAACTAAACGAGCCCTGGCCCTCTTCTCTTTCCTCCACTGTGCCATCTTCCTCCCTCCTCTTCCTCCTTTGTGACTCCCCTCCTCTCCAGGTAAACAGAACCTTCTCACTTGTGTCCTATCAGTGAAAGTCCATCCCTCCATCGTCCCGGGAGGCGAGCGGCGTGAATGAGCCGAGGAGAAAAGAGATGAGGAGGGACCGCTGACGGACAAGAGGAGCTGTGTCATCCCTCCTCATCGGCCCGTCTGCTCCCACTGAGAGGCCGTTTGTGTGTGTGCGCAGGTGTGTGTTCATTTACACTCCGCACATTCCTCCTCACTAACCAGATCCCCGGTCCAGACTGCCAGAGAGGCCCACCTCGCTGCCTGCTTTGTCCCAGGAGAGGTGCTCTGACCGGGGCAAGAGGAGAGGGGAGCGGTGGGGGGGGGTCTGGGTCAAGATGGAGCTTCCCACTCAACAGAGAGGATACAGGCTGAGAGGAAGGTGAAGAGGAGGACACAGGGGTGAGGAAGAGGAGAAAAAAAGGTGACGGACTGAAGTCTCAGAGGTGGCAGGAGAGAATCTTGAGCATCACTTTTGATATTTCAGCAAGAACACAGTTAGGAATGAAAGACTAACTAGAAAGCACTTGGAGAGTACTAAGGGGTAATGAGGTAACTGCGTCAAACTCACCTGAAAGAGGTGGTCTTGGCTCACTTCCATTCAACCCTGGGTGTCTGTTTTTTTGTTGGCTTGTTTGTTTCTCTGTTAGCAACATAACTCAAAAAGTTAAGGATGGATTCTGATGGAATTTGCGGAAAATGTCCAGATTGGGACAAGGAACAGATGTTTAGATTTTGGTGTTGATCCGGATCACCGTCTGGATCCGCCATGATGAAAATGCTATTTTTGTGAATAATTACTAATCTAAAATAGGTATCATTATGAATCCAGTTGCCAATCGTATGTTTTCATGGTCAAGGAGTCCAAATATTTAGATTACATAAAGGTAGGAATAATATTTATGGTAGAAATCACATCATGGGTAAGGACTGTGGCGCTGGCGGAGGTCTGCGCTCTCCGATAGCTTTTCTAGTCTTTGTGTGGTATTTAAAGGATAAAAAGGTAATAGTTGATGAAGTGAGGACAAAAAGACTGGACAAAATCAATTAGAAATGTTGGAAATGTCCATAAAGAGATGGGGGTAACAGTGACAGACAGGACGAGACAAGACAACAAGGAGGAGGACAAACGGGTACTGTTATTGATTTGAGATAGTAGTTCAAGTGCTGTGCTGATTTAAGTCCGTATAGGAAGTAAAGACTGCAAGAAACCAGGGACACCAGAAATGTGGGGTCTTGATAGAAAGGGGGACGGGCCCATGGCCTTACCGGATCATTTCTGCTGGACGGCGTTTTGCCTCAATTACCCATGACTTTATTTTGCCTTCATGGACATTTACTGAAAGTTTCAGCAAAATCTGTCCAGTAGTTTTTGTGTAGTCTTACTAACACATAGACAGATAAACCAACATACGCCGGCAAAAACCTTGGCGGAGGAAACAGAGATTTTACCCAATGGATCCACAGATCGAAACAGAAGCAGCTAAACAGTAAATCACCTGATCATGTCTTCTGGTTGGTGTTGTTCCACCATAACTCATGACTTAAGTTGGGCCAATACCAATATCTCCTAAAAGTTTCAGCAAAACCTGTCCAGTAGTTTTTGCGTAATCTTGCTCACAAACAGACAAACCAACATATGCCAGAAAAAACCTTGGCGGAGGTAGCAGCCAGAGACGAACCCAGTTGATCTACTCATGAATCACCTGATCATGTCTTCTGGCTGGTGTTATGCCTCCATTACTCATGACTTTTGGACCATTACCAAAATCTCCTGGAAGTTTCGACAATATCTTTTCAGTAGTATTTGTGTAATCTTGCTAACAAACAAACAGACAAACCAAATGAATCACCTGATCACTCTTTCTTGGGTGGCGTTGTGCCTCCATTACCCATGACTCCTTTAGGTATTGGTCCAAACTGAGAGCAGGACTCTCAGGGATTATTTCAGTCTTGGTTAGATTTTTCATTCAATCACATGGTTGTCTACTTTCCCTCTCTTTCGTTCATCCATGTTGCATCAGGCTGGACAACCTTCCCTTGAACCCTAAATGGCCTGTTTCCCATACAGACAGCGCTACCTGAGGGACGAAGACGAGCCCTGCTAAAGGAGCCTGACTGGTCCCGTCTTGTGAAACTGTGAATGAATGGACTGACGGAAAAAGGAGCAGAAGAAGAGGGGATGATAGGCGTCGGGGGTCTGAGAAACCGTCTGTCTCTGACACACACACACACACACTGGGTCTCCAGCCTCAATTGAACATCAGCAGATAAACCTGCCCTTTCCTTATCTGGCAAAAAGAGGAGCAAAAAGAGGGGATTCTCTTACAGCGAGGAGACAGTTTTTATCTCCTAACTACCCCTCTTTAAGCCCCCCCTCTCCCTCCTGTGTCCCCCACTATCTCCCTCTATCTCTCTCTCTTTCTCCCAGCGTTGTTCTTCGGTTCTCTGGTTACTGTTAAAAGGCCGAAAGAAAGGGCAGAGAGAAAAGGAGGGAAGGAACCATGAAGGGGGACAAAGAGACCACTTAAAATTGCCCGAATGGAGGCTCTGTAGTACGTGTGTTTAACCCCCACCTCTGCCTCTCTTTACCGTTCATTATTCTCATCTTTCCTTCTCAACGCTCATCCTCGGACCATCTTCCTCTTCTTAGAGCCTCTCTTGTTGTCTTTGTGCTGGAATTCTGACCTTTTCAGAGTCTTATCGAGTTCAGCTGTAGGTTGAAACACAACCTGCCTTGCGACCAGTGCTGTGTGTAATGCGTCACTTCCAGTAACGTAACTACTTGCCCAGGTAAAAAGTAAAGTAACACACTACTACTGAAAATGTGGTAACGAATCGTAGATCCTTTTTTAATGCTGTGCAACCACACTGCCTTCTAAGTGGCCAGCAGACACAAGCAGAGTTGCCCAGTCTGCTTGTTATAAGCATCTAAGGGCCTGTTGTTCTCTAAAGTTAGAAGAAATTCGCCAGAGTCGCAGTTTGTTGGGGCTTTGGAGCTCTTCTGTCCCCCCTGATTATCTTCCAGCTCCCATCAGTAAAGCAAAACACAAGTGTAGTAGGCAGTTTGTCCACTTCCTCGTTTCCTGATTATTGCACACGCCCCCAAACACACTCAAGCACATTGCGCATGCGCCAGAGCCAAAGTTTCCAGATCAGCTGAGGCTGCATTTACACGGCGCCGAAAACGGTCAAATCCGATAGTCTCAAAACGGTAACTTATGAAAACGGGCTCCAGAGTGGAAAGTTTCCAAAACACTCTCCATGCAGTAAATCTGCATCAGAGCGTTTCAGGGTGAAATGCTGACGTCACCGCATTTGCAGTACTTTTTCACATGAAGGCTGCGCGTGCACACCAGGAACAGCAACAGCTTCGGCCGTCTGCCAAGTAACGTGTGAGCCATTTACCGTGCTTGGTTTGTTATCCAGACAAAACTATCCAGACAGATTTATTGTCCAGAAAAGAAACTCCTGCATCTCTGTGTGTCTATTCGCCATTGTTGTTTGCTAAAAGTTTTTTTTCTTCGTACGTGTGTTGTAGCAGCGCTGCCTCTCTGCAGACCTACACCGCCATCTACTGAACTGGCATGCACACTACAGCGGGTCCGTACATCTCCAGCGTCATCGTCTGAACGCAGAAGAATTTGAAAACACAAAAGTAAAATCTTTGCGTCTCTAAGTCAGAAGTGTCTGTGTAAACGTAGCCTTCTTAAAAGCGATGTTCTTTTTTTTTTAAGATGCTTGGCACTTATCAAAAACAAGTAATATATCACATTAGGAAAGAAAATAGCTGGAAGTTGCTTATTTTGGGGCATGTTTTCATCAACCTGGTTGCTTATTTCAGAAGAAAAATCTGGAAACACTGGACAGGAAGTCTAAATTCACAGGGTATGTGACATGATTTGGTAAAATAAAGAGCACAAAAGAAATAACTGTTGTACAACTGTCTCTGACGTAGAACTTTTTATAGGCCTACCCATTTAGGAACAGATATGGGGTTCTGTCCAAAGTCAACCAATGTAAAAAAAAAAAAAAAATACTTTTCATAGATGGCAACTAAGTAAAGTAACAAGTTTATTGTTTGAGAAGTAACAAGCAAGCACTAGCACAACACAACCCTAGCAGAGGCGGCACGGTTGTGTTGCAGGTAGTCCACGTGCCTCACAGCAAAATGGTTGGTGGTTCAAACCCCCTCTTGGGTGGGAGAGTCTTTCTATGTGAATGGTAACTGGACTTGAGCTTATATAGCTCTTTTCTAGTCTTTGACTACTCAAAGCTGCTTTACACCGCAGGTCACACCCATTCACTGTCACATTCAATCACTGATGGTTCTCTCTATGTGATTTACCCATCAGTATCTTTAACACATTCATGCCCTTTTCATGCCCATTTACACACCACTGATGCAGCAGTGGGAGCAACTTTGGGTTGAGTATCTTGCCCAAGGACACATCGCCATGTGTTGCCCGGAGCTGGGCTTGACGTAATGAACTATCCAAGCACTATCCAACTGCACCACCGACGCCCATTTGCAAAGGTTGCATGTTCTCACCAACTTGCCTCCTCAAAGGCAAAAAAAAACATACTTGTTTTTAACAAATATTTACAAATTGATGACTGCCTTAAAGGTGTAGTGTGTAGAATTTGGCAGCATTTCGCCAAACAGAAACGGTGAAGATAGGATATAATGTTTCTAATTATATGTAACGTCCATCAAAATAGGAGTACAATCAATAAAAAAATGTTTTATTTTTATTTAGTTAGAAAAAGCTTTAAAAAAAGTACATCACCATGGACCATGTTCATGGATTTTAGGGACAAAAAGAACGACACTCGAATCTGTCCACTGGTATTGAAGTCTACCTGGAATGCAGGCAAAAAAGAGAAGAGAGGATAGCAGTGGATGTATAAACAGTTGTTACTCTGCACTAGGGATTTAAATTGTGTTTATAAATAATGTTTACAAACCTTGTCACTTTAGTAAATGATGCCGTGTTCACGATCCCTTTTGGTCTTCACAGTGTTCCGTTGCTCAGTGATGCGACGTTTTGGTTAAGGTTAGGCTCATTCTAGAGTCTGAATGCTTGATGTCGCTAAAATGTCAATTTCTACACACCGCACCTTTAATGTGTGTGTGTGAATGGTTTTCTGTCTCTACATGCAGCCTTGCGATTGGCTGGTGAGCAGTCCAGGGTGTACCCCGCCTCTCGCCCTGTGTCGGTTGAGAAAGGCTCCAGCCCTGAAATGGATGGAAGTGATCATTGTATTTGGTTTTCACTTATTCAACACAACTTTCAAACTTCATAGGCCATACTTTTAGTTGCCACAGTAACAGGCAGACCACCAGTGGAGCCTAGCTTGCCAAAGTCAGGGAATTGAAGACCGAACTCTGATGGCTGCCTTCAGCTTAAATATGAAAAATCATGGCTGTATAATATGTTTATGGCTCTATATGGTTGTTAAATATGGACTTTACCACAAATTGCCTGTACATGGCGAAACACTTAGGCATCCATGTTGGCTATGGTGTGTGCGTCGGTGAGCGTGTGCATATTTCAGGCGTTTAACATTTTCAGACGGGCTCGAAAAAGGCAAATGTGTGTTTGTAAGTCCATTCATGTGAAAAAGGTCCCCTACCACGTACAGTAAAGGCAGCTCCCAGAGCCCACTAATGATCCCCTCAAGGCTTAATGGTGCCAGTTAACACGAACACATGTCTGAGGTCACACACACACACACTGCACGCCCTCAGGGGCACCGGAACACCAAATCCTGCTAATATACATTCCAACATACAGCAACATTCAAAACAGGTCAATGGTCACAGCCGTTGGCACCTTGTATAGGGTTTTACAGCCACACACACACCAGCACACACTTTCTTCTCTCTTAATCTCTCTGCTCTCCATATTTCCACCTTTTAGCTCTTTAATTTCCTCTATTTTCCTCTGCCGTCCTCTTCGGGTCGACACACACATACCTGTAAGGTCTTTTTAATAGTAGTGTGTGTTGTCAGTAGTGTGTCCAGGCCAGTGTTTTACAGTTCTGTTCCCATGGTTTTACCGTCACATTGCAGACCTGAGGGCCAAATTCAGTGGCTGCTGTGCCGCCGATGCCATGGAAAATCACTCTGGTGCTTCCTCCTGAGAAAAACAAGGAGCCGGCGGCCGTGGCGGGAAATCAGGATGAGGTTAAAGGATCATACCTGTGTTTTATGTCCTCACCCCTTCCTGTTTGTTTGTGATCACAACTTGAGAAAATTTTCGTTTCCTAGAGCACTCTCATTGCAAAGTGGATGTTGTATTACATTTTCAAACTATAAAAGCACTCGGAGAGCGCAGACCTCCGCCAGCGCCACAGTCCTCACCAAATATTGTGATTTTCACCATAAATATTAGTCCTACCTTTATTTCATCTAAATATCCAAATTATGTGACCTTGAAAACATACAAATATGCACAAATGCCGAAAATGGTCCTATCTCGCAATGTTAAAGAATCCTTTAAAAAAATTCCTGGAACCAGACGGTGATCCAGATCGCTCCCAAAATCTAATCATTTGTTCCTTGTCCCTATCCAGACATTTCCTGAAAATGTCATCGGATACAATCCATAACTTTTTGAGCTATGTTGCTAACAGAGAAACAAACAAACGAAAAAATAGACGACAGAAATAACAAAACAAACTCAAGGCTCACTGTCAAATTTGGCCAATAACTGATTATAGCCCATGACGGGATTTCAGGTATCTGTTTAATAATGACGTTCAGGTAAAAAGCACTCCCACCATTCGTATGACAATGCCCACAATGGGCTGCATTAGCTGCCAAGTAGGATCCAGGCACCAACTCCACCTCGCATTGCTTTTTGGTGCACTCCCTTTACTTCAGAACCACTTAAATGCCTTCCAGTTTTGACTTGGTAAAGATTGAGGCACCTGAAGAGCGACCAACTTCCTAGCAAAAAATTTCAAACATTAATTTTCAAGATGTGGACCAAACTGGAACAACATCAACTCAGCAGTTTAACATGGTCATGTCTTCATCTGAAATATGAGTTTGAGCTATGTATTTAGTTTTTGCAAGATCAGAATTAGTTTTAAACGTAATAGTGAAATGTGCATTAATCTGCCGACCTCTGATCAATTTGGTATGTTCCATTTGATCTGGAAAGTTGGATTGGACTGCCCCCTTTGGTCAGAATTCTTTACTTGGAGGTCAACAAGAATGTGGAATTGGGGTGTAGAAAGTAGGCAGTGGTAAAACTATTACTTATAATTAAGGGCCTCCTTCGGTGTTGGCGGGCACGGTGTATTATAGGAAATTCTCTTACCCCTTGGTTTCAAGTGAGGTCCCAGTCTGTCTTCATCTCAAGGGTTGTGTAGCCCTTGGTCTTCGCCCTTCCCCTTTGCCCTGCGGATTATTGGGACACCGCTTCACTTAATGTGAACACACAAAACCAAGAGGTAAAGGGTGCAATTGGGATTCACTCTTAATTTGGAGGTAGAGTTCAAGGCAGTAGCAGTAGCAGTCCACCTTGATATAAACCCCCTGGCAGGGTTGTATCTGACCTGGAGGCCCTCTGAAGATCAACAAAACAGTAAGCTTCCAAGCAAGTTTGACCTCATAAAGATCTGTTGCGTGGTTACTGAGATATCGTCAATGTGAGATGTACCAGTTGGAGGCACGGGCGCGCCGATGGGGTTTGCAAGGCTTATGGGAAACCTATGTTTGACTGTTAGCAAACACATTGTTCTAGAGAACAGCTGGATTCACGACCTACCTTATGTCATTGTTTTTTGTTTTGTTTTTTTTACCAGAAGACGACTCTTCGTGTTCGAATGTGTTGTTTTTGTCTCAGCTCAGGCAGCATTGGAATCCTGCTCAGCGTATAAGCTGCTTCATTCCCGCGTCTCAATTTGTGGCTCATAATTAGCTGTTACACGACCACCTGACTGGATCTTACCTCCTCATATGCTGCTAATCTTCTGGTATTTGTTAAAGATCTAATTTTCAAGTGTGTGTTTGAGAAGGGGGGATTAGCTCTCCAAGCAGAAAAGACCTCCCTGAAACCTCCGAGCCTTAAACCCTGAGATGGAGCACAGAAACATCTGCTATGTTACCAGAAATAGCAAATAAAAGAATGGCCAGGAGTTATTTTTAAGTGTGAGAGAAACTATACTCAACAAAAATATAAACGCAACACTTTTGTTTTTGCTCCCATTTTTCATGGGATGGACTTAAAGATCTAAAATTCATTCCAGATACACAATATTACCATTTCTCTCAAACATTGTTCACAAATCTGTCTAAATGTGTGATAGTGAGCACTTCTGCTTTGCTGAGATAATCCATCCCACCTCACAGGTGTGCCACATCAAGATGCTCATCGGACACCATGATTAGTGCACAGGTGTGCCTTAGACTGTCCACAATAAAAGGCCACCCTGAAATGTGCTTTTTTTTTTTGCTTTATTGGGGGTCTGGGGACTCAGAACCAGTCAGTATCTGGTGTGACCACCATTTGCCTCATGCAGTGCAACACATCTTTGCATAGAGTTTATCAGATGGTCAATTGTGGCCTGTGGAATGTTGTTGTGAGGCCGGTTGGATGTACTGCCATATTCTCTGAAACGCCTTTGGAGACGGCTTATGGTGGAGAAATGAACATTCAATGCACGAGCAACAGATCTGGTTGACATTCCTGCTCTCAGCATGCCAATTGTACGCTCCCTCAATGCTTGCAACATCTGTGGCATTTTGCTGTGAGACAAAACTGCACATTTCAGAGTGGCCTTTTATTGTGGACAGTCTAAGGTACACCTGTGCACTAATCATGGTGTCTGATGAGCATCTTGATGTGGCACACCTGTGAGGTGGGATGGATTATCTCAGCAATGCAGAAGTGCTCACTATCAAACATTTAGACAGATTTGTGAACAACATTTAAAAGAAATGGTAATATTGTGTATCTGGAATGAATTTTAGATCTTGGAGTCCATCTCATGAAAAATGGGAGCAAAAACAAAAGTGTTGCGTTTATATTTTTGTTGAGTGTATTAAACAGGGAAGATTGAACAAGATCAACAAAGGAGAAACTCACTGGCGATTGGAAAATAAGTCATATCACAGCAACACTCACCATGACCACCATGAGCATTTGATCAAAATCAGGCTAACAGAGGAATCAAGATGTCTGGAGAAGTGGACCTGTAAAACCATTCAAAGCACTCCGAGCAATGCTGTAGTATTGAATTACTAAAGAAGATTATCAAAGTCCTGGAAGATGTCGCAACATTCCCGTTGTGATCAATAAAATGATTCAGAACATGGAGCCGCTCCGGTGATTTATTCATCTTTTTGTAAAAAGTTTCTCTTCTATTAAACTCTTTACAATGAAAAGCAATTGGAAACATTTGCCTTTCATTGTCTATCCTCTCTTGTATCAGTGCACAGCTCTAGACAATCACTTATTATCTCTGAAATTGCTTTAATCGGTTATAAGATCTCCAAAGTTTATTTGGATGGCACTTACTGTAGAGGAGAATATTGGCAATGATTAGAAAATCATATTTGAGAAGGTCTTTAGGATTTAATCTTGTTCTATTTAGAGCGAACTTTTGGCCGAATCGATCAAAAGTAATCCATCTGGATCAAAACTATCAGATAGGATTTAATCTTGGAATCAGGATCCCCATAAGGATAAAAGTTCTTGGATAAGATCAGGACTCCCGGTCCAGGTTTTTCTCCGCATAAAACCTTCAGTTTGTGTTATTTAATATTTTGAATAGATGATTGCTGTGATCAAGAGCTCAGGATCCTACTGAGCCCCAAAAGGACTGGTTTTAGACTGGATATAAAGAAAATGATACAAAGAAAATTTCAAACCAGTGAACGAGAAAAGAAAGATGAGACTGCTCAGGATAGTTGCTATGCAGGGGTGCTAATGGGATTTTTGAACTGGGGGTGGCAATCTGTCCACAAATTACTTCAATCAACTAATCAATCAAACTTTATTTATATAGCACTTTGCCCGCAACATATGTACCTCAAAGTGCTTGCAGAAAAGAAAACAAGAGGAAAGGAGAGGGGAAAAAACAATTCCAAACTAGGCACCTGTCAGGGGAGCACAGTGTGGGATTGGGTTTTAGCTAGCACCCAGGCAGTCACTTTTCCAATAGCCCATGGACCAATGGTTTGCACTGAATAGCCATTGGACAACTCTTTGAGAGAGTTGAGAGTTTGCATAGTGGTGTGTTCAATTTGAAGTCGTAAGTTGTAGCTCTGATCAACATAACCACACAGCTGTGTGCTCCCAGGCTGACAGACGTACAACAAAACATTAACTTTTAATGTAATCAGCAGAAAACATGAATTCTCTGTCGGGTTGGTGAGATTAATTGGACTTTCGAAGTTGGAGATCCGAATTGGAGCTTGGAAATACAGATTCTGACAAGTGGTCTGTAATGCACCATTAGTTGAAACACACATACCGTAAAATACCAAATAATAGCTGGGGCGTTTATATGTTTCAACCACTTAGAAGACCAGGCATTTAATTTCTTCCCCACAAAATGTTTCCTGGCAAAAATTTTAAGAATTTGGTAAATGTAATAAAATTGTTTATCTACACCAGTATGAATATCACCTTTACATTTTCAAGGCAAGATTACTGTACCTTAGTTATACTTTTGTCTTCTTCTTTCAACTCAGCTCTCTTTAAAGACTCTAAAACTGGTAAAGAACGGCCAGTAGTTCAGTTAAGGTCGTACTTCTTTTTTTCGCTGCCCCAGGACCATGGAGATAAGCAGCAATGTACCATGCAGCAGCAGTGGCAACATCTTCTTCTTTGGATTTGTGAAGCCCTAGTGTGTGAGATTCTGACTTTCTGCTCTCTAGGGGCCTCTGTGGCCGTTGAGTGTAACTGCACTGACATAAAACAGTGCGCCACACACCTACATGCATTTGTTGACTACAAAGGGAGGAGCAGGCAACAGGACGTCCAGAGAGACAAATAAACCATGCAAACTGTTAAGGTACAATTTGATCATGTTTCTTTTCAAGCGTCAGCTGTCAACTGTGAGCTCAGCATTCGCATTTGTGTTCTGTAAACTGCAAATATAGCTCGTTGGTTGCGCTGAGTAAATTACACTTGGCGTTTATTTGGAACGGCTGTCTATTTGTCAAAATATGTTGCTACACCCGCATTTATTAGGGACCCGGCGATTAATTGGAACCTGGCTTTTATTTGGTATTTTACAGTAAGCGGGACTCTCAGTCCATGCTGCTAAGAGCACGGTATCTTCTGTTTTACCACTGGTGTTTGTCTCCTTTTGCAGGGGAACATATTCCCCCATCCCTACTGCCATCTGCGCCCATGTTGCTTTGCCTCTTTGTCAATGTAGATCAGCAGAAGTCAAACAAATGTGCCTGGCCAGCACTCAGTCTCTCTGTCTTTGATAGGGCTATGCTTTGTCCCTATTTTGCTGAAGTACTTCAGATCAAACAAAGACCTTTCCAAAAGGCCTGAACATAAGAATCAGAATTGCTAAAATGCTAACTCACTCACAGTGTTTTAGGACTCATTCCTTTACCACTTCAGACTCATGAGAAATTTAGATTGATGCCATAATCGTTAGGCTCGATATATCGCAGTATTTGCTCAATTTATCTGTCCATACAGTTTCATTCACTCATGCAGGATCTCGCCCAGAAGAGCTCCAAACCGAGGACACCAGAGGGCAATCTTATCACTTATCCAAACTGACTTCTTTCCATGAAGCACCCTGTAGTAGTCCAAAGACCTCACATTATCTTTGAGGCGACACCCAGCCACCCAGATAGATATTTTATTTGAGAGAATAATTGTTGCGTCATCTGCATAGAGAAGTATTCTAAGTATAACTATCAAATGCCATTTTGTAACACTTGGTATGTAATGAGATCAACAACTAAACACTGTAACTCAATTTTAAATTCTAAAACTGCCATCCTTGCATGGACAGTTTAAACTACCATGAAACACTGATTTCAATAAAATGTTATTGTATCCCTCATAATTTTCCCAAAAGTGAGAGGTCAGACCTGTTATTCCATATTCTTCTCTGTCATCCACGTGCCTAGGAGCAAGTTTCCGAGACCTGACAGTGCTTTTTCACTCACTGTAAGTGTCTCTGGATGAGGCACTGGGTGCTCGAAGTGGAAATGGAAAAGAATTGAAATGTCGATGTCTTGAGCAGATGTGGTAGCTCCGGTTTCTTTGAAATCCATATCAAAACCCTGGAAACTGAGATAAATGATTGTCTGGATGTAGCGTGAGAATTAACGACAATGTCGCTGGCCCCTTTTAAGAAAGTATCAGTCTTTGTGTGGAGCCCAAGAAGCATATCTGTAACATCATTTTACTTTCTCTTTTCACTTTCATAGCGATACCACCGGTTTTAACCCTATTAATTTCACAGATGTTGTCTGCTCCACTTTAAAGGAGGAAAATCTTCAGTATCAAACCCTTTAAACTTGGATCAAATGCTGCAGGTCTATCTGTAGACCATGGCATGCACCATTAAACCATCAATAAAAATATTATGAGGATTATGTCTGTCCACGTCTCCAACACTGTGATCTCTTTTTCAATGCAGGAATTTCAGATATCAAAGGCTGTAGGTCTGGGATGGAAATGTAGTTCTGAGAAGTCCACCATGTTTTCCTGCTGGTTTACGATGGCAGAAGAATTTACTTTCCTACCAGGCTGATACTTGTTTTTGAATGGACGCTAAAATGGTTTTTCCCCAACCAGTTTGGATGATCCATGACCCTCATAATACTGTTAAATAATCCCAGGATAATATCTGAGGATTCTTGCACAGATGACTCTCTCCTACTTTCTTTATTAACATTCAAGATGCTTTCCAGAGACAGTTCCCAGTGTTTGTTTTCTACTATCATCCATCCATTCATCCATCCATTTCATACCATTTCTCTGGAGCACCGTTACAGAGGCAAAGCAGTTGCCAACATCGCCCAAGTCCCAGGCCAGACAAAATATGAACACATTGACAACTTTATAAAGTGTACCTTGCACCTTGACTGCTAGACATGTGATTGGTCCAATGTTGATGGGCAGGATCAAGTGGTAGGTCAATTGACCCTTAACTAAGCTCCTCCCACAAATGGCTACTCTAAGTAATGTGCATATGGGACAATCAATATCTGAGAAGCCTGGAGGGTGGTGTTGATTTTTGGCTTTACCCAAGCTCAAGACACAAGAAGAACTAGAAAAGCACCACAGTCCTCACCCATAATGTAATTTTCACCATAAATATTAGTCCTACCTTTATTTCATCCAAATATTTAGATTACTTGACCAAGAAAACATGCCATTAGCAATTGGATTCATCATGATATCTATTTTAGTTCAGTAGTTATTCACGAAAATCACATTTTTCATCATGGCAGATCCAGACGGTGATCTGGATCACTCTCAAAATCTAATAATTTGTTCCTTGTCCCAATACCGACATTTCCTGAAAATTTAATCGAGATCTGACCATAACTTTTTGAGCTATCTTGCTAACAGAAACAAACAAACAAACTTAAATTTTATCTAAAGTAAGGTGCTAACTAGTACTTGCTAACCATAGGTCTGCGTGTTAAGTAAGATAACATTAGCAAACAAAGACAGCTCAATTTGTAGGTCATTCCTGTTAAACCTTGGGCCATGGGGGATAAAATTTGAGCAAAAGAAATACCAGTACCAGAGACAAGTTCTGGCATATTGACATCTTTTAGCATTTTGTGAACAGCCGACCTGGAAATCGGCAAACACAATGCTAATGAAAGCTAACTTAACATTCATTTTAATTTCAAGCTGTACTTTTGGACTTACCCATACTGTTCTTGTATGTGATTGTGTTGAAAGTGGATTGCCAACACATGTGGTGCATCATGATTGCATTGAATTCTGTGCACTTTCACCTCTATTTTAATGTCCTTTTCATTTGAACTCGACATTTGATTTGGTGAACAAATCTCTCAATAGCATACCCAAGATCTTTCTGTTAGCTTCATTCTGATGTCTCTGAAGATTTTGTCTGGAAATATTCAGATATTTTATTAGGAATACCCCTCACCTGTATCACTAAAAAGTCCATATTTCTCATTCTAGGAGGATAGCTTGACAGGTGAAGCAACGGTAACAAAGGGGGCGTGAGCAATGCCAAAAGAACATGTTACACAGTATGCTGATGATAGTAGTGTTTACAAACCAATTAAATAGTAGAAACCAAGATATCATTTCATACATGCTGTATGAATAACATTTCAGCTGACCCATAAATGTGGTTTGAATCTGATCTGGGACAATTGCACTTAGACTTCATTAAAAATGCCCCCATGGATTGTCTGGACCGCCTGTCTGAATATTACAAAAATGTCCTTGAGCCAGAAACTCAAAACCTTAGGTGGCTCTAGAGGCCCTCTGCCTCCGCAAATGATGCCGTCTTTGGTTTAGGTTGCTTGAATGTTAGAACTGAAGTTGGAAAACACCACCGTAGATATGTAATGATTGTTCTAAAAGGTTTCTGTCTCATATTTTCATTAAAAAACAGCTATGAACACTGGTCTCATACCACCTTCCCTTACCTTTGCTGCCAATGTCCAATACCCACTGTGTTTCCAAAAAAAGCTGGTGGCCTCATTCTAATCAGCCAGATTGTTTAAACCATTGTTAGATTGTTATATATCAGTGTTGTAAATTTTACTGTGATTTGTACTGGGATTCTATTTCAAATTAATTATTGACATATTATCCTTATTATTGCTGTTAGATTTTACTAGCCTTAGATTATAGTGGTGTTGTAAAAATTCATTTTCCTGCATTTTTATCTTCTATTTATTTATTTTATATTTCTTTATTGCTTATACCAGGACCTCAGTAACTAGTTTTGTTCTTTTCTCACGTAAATTCAGACTGGAATGGCTAATAAAAGTACTTTGAATCTGTTGTGATCATGAGAATAACCAGGACGATATGAGTGTTAGCCAACGCAGCAAGAGTGAGAGCAAGGAATCACTTTCTTGGCACCTCAAGCTCAATCCGAAACACGATAAACACCAATCGTGTATGGCTGTCTCCCTGACTGGTTTTCAGAGTTTGGGCGCTTCAGATTGCGTTTTGAAACAACCCAGAAGATTAAATGTAGTCTAATGTGGTGTCATGAGTGAAACTTAAGTCCAGTTTTGGAGCTGGAGGTATTTCTTTTCTTAACCAGGCTGTCAGAAGGAATGACTTTTTCCCCTCCGAATAACCCTGATACGGGATGTTTTTACCATCAACACGGCAACACTCGGTGTGTATGTGTCAGGACGGACCGAGGGAATGAGGGGAAGAGTTCACAGAAATGGACTACAGAGAGGCTGATAGAGAGAAAGAGGAGATTTGTTGGAGTGAGATGGACTGAGAGATTGAGTGTGTGTGGTTTTGTCATTAGTGTTGAAAGGTTATTATGGGTTTCCAGACTGACTGGCCACTGCAGTAACAATGTGCTAATACATGTCTGTCTCTCATTACTTTCACTTCAGTGTTTCTTTTCAAATTCAGACTTTTTATGAATGCAACTATGTAGAAAATACTCGCTTTTATTCCTTTTCTGATCAAAAAAATTAAAGCCCCTACATCCATTGGCCACCTTGGTACACCATGCTTGTTAACCTAAATAGCTAACCAGCCAAACATGGCAGTAACTTGATTTATTTATGCATGTAGGCATGGTCAAGACGACCTGCTGGGGTTCAAGAATCAGAATGGAGAAGAAAGGTGAATTTGATAATGCAAGACAGGCTGGTCTGGATGTTAAACTGCTGATCCACTGGGATTTTCATTCACAACCATCTCTATGGTTGGCAGAAAATTGTCAAAAAAAAGAGAAAACATACAGAAAACACTGGTTCCCTGGGCCTTGTTGATGTCAGAGACCAGATGAGAATGTGTCCTGGTCTAATGAGTTTGGATTTCTGCTCCATGTCAGGATGGTAGAGTCAGAATTTGGTGTGACCATCATGAGAGCATGGATCCATCTAGCCCTGTTTCAACTGCTCCGGCTGATGGTGGTGCAATAGTGAGGGGGTATTTTCCTGTTGCTGACCATCCCTTTATGACCACAAGGTACCCATCCTCAGTTGGATGTTGCTCCAGTTCACAAAGCTCAAACCATCTCAAACTGATTACTTCAACATTGTAATCAGTTCTCTGTACTCCAGTTGCCTCCAGTCACCAGATCTCAATCCAATGGAGTGCCTTTGGGATGTGACTTGGCATGTTACCCTGCTGGAAATATCCATCAGAAGAAAGATGAAGAAAGTAAGAAAGATATTCTTTATTCCTCCCTCATGAGGAAATTCAACTCTTTACACTCTGTACATGCGACACAAACATGCGCTGAAATATACATGTACATGTACAAACAGGTCCTACAATCATGCATTAATGGAGAGATGTCAGAGTGATGGCTTGCTACTCCTGAAGAAGTGCTACCTAGCAGTTTTGGGGTTAAGTGCCTTGCTCAAGGGCACTTCAGCAGTGCCCAGAAGGTTAGCTGGCACCTCTGTAGCTACCAAACCAACTTTTAAACATGGCTCGGTCTGGACTTGAACTTGCCTCCTTTAAGGCCTTAACCAAAGTAGGAGATGGTCCCCGTGGTCTTAAAGGCATGGGCATGGTTAAAAACAATTCTCAGGTAGGCTTTGGGTTTTAAACCATGCTCAGGTGGTGCAAAGTCAGCATTTTGCCTATCATCTTTTGCCCAATTTATGTGAGCCCATGTGAATTGTAGCCTCAGTTTCCTGTTCTGCCTGGAGTAGCACACAGTATGGTTCTCTTAGGTTTTGTACTTAGAAATGTTCTTCTGCATATGTAGAATCTGGTTACTTGAGCTGCTTTTGCATTCATATCATGAATCTCCCTAGACTTAATGTACTGGGCTTTCTGTCCTGTGATTGGCCAATTAGCTCTTCCCATTAACAGACAATTAACATCTAACAAAGCAGCTGATAAAAATATACTGTTCACTTTAAAAAGTCAAATAAAAAGACTAGAACTATAACCTAACATGTAATTCTGGAAAAGCGAAGTTGTCCATTTCCTTCTAATGTCTGAAAGCTTGGAAATTTAACTATCATTACTATTATTATTATTGTTATTATTTTTATTATTATTACTATTACAATCGTTATAAATACATACATACAGCATATATACTACGAAATCTCTAACTTTGTTCAAGTGTTCCCAGATAAACTGCTGCTGCTTTGATGCCACTTTTGTACATTAATAGCCTTGCAGAGCAGACAGACCTGCCTGATTCTGAAATTCTGCATATCCGTCTTGCCAACTTCTGTTGTCCAATGACTTCACTTATACAAATGCTTAACAGCCCAATCAGGGAAGAGAGGCGCAAGCTGTGGAACGTGACGACAACAGGAAGTGACTGCATGTTTGAAAAGAATGGTGGCTTCTGAAGCGGTCTAAATATGTAGTTTTTTTTTTTTAATTATCAGAAATAGACTACATTTTTTCTTTAAAAGAGGAGGTAAGAACGTCACTTGAAGCTTGTCTTACGGGAGATCATGTTTGGTTAGCCTGTGGTCATCATGGTTACCCAGTGATACATGGCTAAATATCCTCTCCTCAGAAGTTTCCTGTGAAAACTTGGTAGAGATTGTCTTTGACAAGGTTCATGTCACGTATGTGTTAAATGATACATCTGTGTGGTTTAATATGATATGAAACAATAGTCTTAAGGTAGTTTAAAGGAGACATTCCATGCTGATGCATGATTTAACACTTACATGTAATATAATAAATTTGAAAACAAGACCTTAAACCCCCTTAATTTTCAAAAAATGAGATATTGTATTTTTTCTGATATCCTAGAACGAGATTTGATGCCTCTGAAAATAGGTCATTGCGAGATGTCCGCGAGATTTAAATCGTCGTTATGACACGAGGTACATTTCTTTTTATTGAAGTAATCTGATAAAACACTTCCTCCTCTGTGATGTCCGTTAGCCACAAAACCGTCACCGAGGAACACATCCACTAGCAGCAGTATATAGATCCCTAGCTCACATTCACTCATTACCAGCTCTGGCCTGTAGGGGGACTCAATACCCGGTCGCTGCTTTGAACCTGCCAGAAAATACAGTAGAAGAAGGAGGACAGGCTGGCTCAACCCCTGATAGAACTGACCAATCAGAGCACAAAGGGCTGTGACGTTGCAAGGTAACTTTAGGTCAGCCTGGAAACCGAGCTTTACAACGAGAGCTTCATAATGGCCTAAAATGAGGATTTTGAGAACGCTATTGTGGGGCAATGAAGGAACTAAATGACTTGTACTGAGGGCCGAAATGCTTTACAGGCATCCTAGTCTGGCATAGTGAAAAGGAGAAACAAGCATGATATGTCTCCTTTAAGCTAACGGCGAATGACCGTAGCAGCGGACAGTCTGTGAACTTCTGTTAGCCGTTTTTAGCTGTTAGCTGCTATCCTAGCAGCATTGCTTGATATGGGTTGGTCTGTGATGAGTGTGACGAGACAAACGACCGTCCAATTACAAGCTGCTGTTGTTTTTGAAGGTTCTGCCCCTGAAAACATTTTCAAGATGGATTAGTGACATATTTCTAATATGGAACTGCTCATCTGGCATGTCAGGTTTGAACATTAATGTTCATTTATTAACACTTGGAGCAATAAACTTCACATCATCATCATGTTGAAAAGAGCTTAGCTCTTAAACTGAATATATTCTTATTTTCATTTCACTATCACGGAGGAAATAATCTGTCTTTCTTTCAGTTTCATCTGTATTCTCTGAGATCTGTTTAGTATCTTTCATACTCCACTCTTAGATATTTAAATACTTCTCTCTCAGTCTGTCTGAGGGACTCTCTATGGTCTCTGCAAAACAGATTGTGAAGGGCCACTGGCTCTGCGCTTAAAGGGATTTACCGACTGGAAAGACAGATTGTGAGATCAAGAAAAGAGGGTTGGGAGTATTAAAGGCGAATCACATGGACAGGTCGATGACAGATTGTCCTGAATTATGAAAGAGAAGATGGAATGAAGGGATGGAGAGTCAAGAAAATGAGAAAAGGTGTAAAGAGCGAGTAGGAAAGAAGGGCGGAGGGTTAATGGAGGTAAAGTGAAAATGTGGAAAAAAGAGGGTCAGTGAAAGGGAGAAACCTTTTTACATGAGGTTGTTTTTTTTGAAGAGCTTTGCCATGAACCCTGAGCCAGTGGTTCACGCTGATGTGAATTTTATACGCATTTCTGAGGCTAGTTCATTGGCTGAGAAGAATGTCGATTTGGACCAATCTAGGGCTCTATAAAGCGGGAAAGAACATAATATAGGCGTATGTGTTTAGGGGAGTGGGAGGTTTGGGTCACTGAGAGGTTCATGCACCCATGAGCTGGTGTTTTCCTCAGCAGGCGTATCTTTGGGAGAGATTCAAGGTTTGGGTAAACCAGCCTCTAATGAGAAAACATGAGCGTGATGGCACAAAGAGCTGACGTGTGCTAGCTCACTGCCCAAATTTAAATGGAGAAATTTGTTTGGTTAACCACCAATAAATGTAATGCTTCACCGTCATGGAAGATGTTTTTGGAGTAGCAGTTGTTGATTTAGGACAAAGAAGTTTTGCTGAGCACAGAGCGCAAAAACAAATGATGGTAACAAATTACCAGCGCAGTTATCTCCCAACATGATTGATTAAGGGTGAATACCAATTCTACCCCTTAGCCCTACCTCTTTGTCTTACCCCTTTTTCTCACCCCTTCCCCATGGTCCTCAAAACAGAGGGTCAAGGGTGAAAACACACAGCTGAGAAACGAGACGCCATTCGATTTCCGCTACGTCATCAAGCAGAGTCTCTCGCTAGCTGGGACGTAAGCAGATGCGACAATGACAAGTAGCCACAGCTGTGAAAGCTAGCTTGCTTTAACAACAATTTTTAAAATGCAAAAACATGATTAATATTTACTTGATGATTTATTAATTACTTAAAATTAAGCACTTCCTTCCTGTTGTCTCTTGTTGGCGAGCGCGGTGTATTATGGGAAATTCTCATACTCCTTCGTTTCAAGTGAGGTCCTGGTCTGTTACACAACAGTGGTGTGTAAAAGTGATCTCCATGGATGCAGCAAGATCTGCAGTTTTATTAGAAATGGACTCGATTTCGCATTTAAACGAGGAGTGAAGAACGTCACTTCAAGCTTTCTTATAGGAAATTTTGCTTTTCCTCTTCCCCACTGCAGGGACACAGAGAGAAGCAGAAATGCTGCATGAACAATGCCGTAGTCATGGTTACCCTACGATATGAAATTTACTCTCCTCAGAAGTTTACCAGGAGAACACAGTGGGTTTTGTCTTTGGCAAGATTGTTGTCAAAAGTGGCACATGACACATCTATGTGGTATCATTTAAAGGAGACATATCATGCTGATGCATGATTTAATACTTACATATAATATAATAAATTTGAAAACAAGACCTTACACCCCCTTAATTTTCATAAAATGAGATATTGTATTTTTTCTGATATCCTAGAACGAGATTTGATGCCTCTGAAAATAGGTCATCGTGAGATGTCCGCGAGATTTAAATCGTCGTGACAACACGAGGTACCTTTCTTTTTATTGGAGTAATCTGATAAAACACTTCCTCCTCTGTGATGTCCGTTAGCCACAAAACCGTCACCGAGGAACACATCCACCAGCAGCAGTATATAGCTCCCTCGCTCACACTCACTCATTACCAGCTCTGGCCTGTAGGGGGACTCAATACGCGGTCGCTGCTTTGAGCCTGCCGGAAAATACAGTAGAAGAAGGAGGACAGGCTGGCTCTACCCCCGATAGAACTGACCAATCAGAGCACAAAGGGCTGTGCCGTTGAGAGGTAACTGTAGGTCATCCTGAGATCCGAGCTTTTCAACGAGAGCTTGTTAACGGCCTAAAATGAGGATTTTGAGAACGCTATTGTGGGGCAATGAAGGAACTAAATGACTTGTACTGAGGGCAGAAATGCTTTACAGGCATCCTAGTCTGGCATAGTGAAAAGGAGAAACAAGCATGATATGTCTCCTTTAATGTAAGATAAGACAACAGTCTTAAGGACTGACGTCCTTGTAGTTAAAGCAAATGCTAACAACAGTGTGGAGCTACTACGTCATACTGTGGCTCCGTATGATTGTATTGATATTTTAACGTTCTGCCCTCTGAAAAAAACAAACAGTAGAATCGGATTATAAGTTAGATTAACTCAATCAAAAAACATAATGCATTAATCGCAACTGTAATTAGGTAATCGTGATTAATGTGATAATTTGGCATCTCCACATCCAATCACTAGTTGCTCTGGTGTTTTAAGGTACTGCCCTATGAAAGTACCAAAACATAGAAATGAAATTAAAAATGAGATTAATGCGATTAAAAAACATAATGCAGTAATCGCAACTGTAATTAATTAATCATGATAAATGTGACAATTTGGCTTCTCCACATCCAATCACCATCTGCTCTGGTACTTTAAGGTTCTTTTGAATGAAAGTACCAAATCATAGAAATGAAATTAAAAATTAGATTAACACGATTAAAAAACCGAATGCATTAATTGCAACTGTAATTAAGTAGTTGCGATTAATGTTAAAATTTGGCATTTCTACATCCAATCACCAGCTGCTCTGGTATTTTAAGATTCTGTACTATGAAAGTACAAAACCATAGAAACGAAATAAAAATATGATTAACGCGATCAACGAACAATGCGTTAATCGTGACTGGAATAAATTAATTGAGATTAATGTTATAATTTGGTATCCCCACATCCAATCACCAGCTGTTCTAGTATTTTCAAACTCTGCCCTCTGAAAGTATCAAAACACAGAAATGAAATAAAAAATTAGATTAATGCGATTAAAAAACAATGTGTTAATCGCGACTGTAATAAAGCAATCATGATTAATGTGATAATTTGGCATCTCTGCATCCGATCACCAGCTGTTCTGGTATTTTAAGGTTCTGCCCTCTGAAAGTAGCAAAAAATGGAAATGAAATAAAAATACGATTAAGGCGATTAAAAAACATAATGCGTTAATCGTCACTGTGATTAAATAATCATGATTAATGTGATAATTTGGTATCTCCATATCCAATCCCCAACTTCTCTGGTATTTTGAAATTCTGCCCACTGAAAGTACCAAAACATAGAAATGAAATGAAAATATGATTAACGTGATTAAAAAACACAATGCGTTAATCGCGACTGTAACTAATTAATCGGGATTTACATGATAATTTTTCATCTCCATACACAATCACCAGCTGTTCTGGTATTTTAAGGTTCTGCCCTCTGAAAGTACCAAAACATAGAAATGAAATTAAAAAAGAGATAAGCATGATTATATAACATAATGCGTTAATAGGGACTGTATTTAATTAATCGCGTCTAATGCGAAAAATTTTGAATCTCATCATCCAATCACGAGCTGCTCTGGTATTTTAAGGTTCTCCCCTCTGAAAGTTCAAAAACATAGAAATGAGATTAACGCAATTTAAAAAACATAATGTTTATCTCGACTATAATTAATTAATCGAGATTAACGCAATAATTTGGCATCTCTTTCTTTATCTTCATGTGCGAGCTCTCTACCAGATGAAAAATCTCTTCACATTGTACTCTGCTTTAGCCACAGAACAAGAATTAAAACACTTTTCTCTCCCCAAACAATTCCTGTGCCCCTTACCTGGCCTTTAGCGAGGTGTTTAATATTTCCAGTGTTGTAATATCAAACAAACTGTTGTTTGTCCTGGGCGGCTCGTAGGTGTGAAGTATGTCTTTGAGTCGATGCTGAAAAAGAGCACAAAGGTCCACACTCAGGAGCTTTTTACTGGATAAATACATTAACAAAACAACCAGCAGCTTGCCCTTTTCCTTACCCCTGAGGCCATTAAAATGGAATATTAAGGGAAAGGAAAGTTCAGCCAGATCTCAAGTTGAAAGGCTAAGGGTTTTAAGAAGTATTTTTCCTGATGTCTCACCAAGATTCCTTCCAGGATGTCCAAAAAGGTCCACTATAGGAATTTGGCAGCTGTCTGGTGTTAACATTTGTTAGCAATGGCAGGCCGAGCCAACGGGGAACTAAACCAATTCTCCCAAAATTACATGCAAGCCGTTCCTCTCAGCCCCATAAGCTGTTGTAAGATGACTAAGAATAAGCAACAGAGCAGTTTGGACTGATTCGTGTTTCATTTTAACAGAAATAATATGTCCCCCTGATACTTCTGGAGCTGCTGCCAGGTTCTCAAAGATAGTGACGCAGAAATGAAAGTCCACTGCAGGGTCACCAGAAGGTCTGAGAACAGGAAACTCTCACCTCTGTGTTTGAAACGCATGTGAACAGGCACCAGAAATACTCTCATGGTTCATTTATTAGGTTCAACAGTTCAACAGCTTTTTAATACCCAAGCTTTCCAATCAATCATGGCAGCAACTCAATGCATTTAGGCATGTAGACATGATCAAACTAAACCAGGCTGAGCGTACAAATGGGATATGAATTTTTTTCAACATGGCATCATTGTTGTTTAGAAACTGCCAATCTATTGTGATATTCCCCCATATCCATCTACAAGGAATGGACCAAAGAAGAGAAAAAATCCAGTGAATGGCACTTCTTTAGGCAAAGATGACTTGTTGATGTCAGAGGCCAGAGGAGAACAGCCAAAAGAGGATTTGAACACTGTGACTGATTTTTGTAAATGTAACAGTACTTTACCATAATATCTACAGCTATCTGCTTTAAAAAAACTATACAGTAAATTACAGGATTCCCAGGGGGCCTTAAAAAGTCTTAAAATGTCTTAAATTAAAATCCAGATAATTAAGGTCTTATATTGTCTTCAATTTACCATAAATTTGCTGTTGGTATTACATTTTCAGACGGTGCGTTTAATGCCAGTGAGAAAGCACTGTGGCCCGCCATAATACATCTAATAGTTTGAATTCTTTTCATTGTTTTTAAAGCGGCTTCCTTTGTTACTATCGGTGCACAGTGGTTTAAAGGGCTAGAACGCGTCCCGAACGCACAAACCACGGCACAGTCAAAAACCGTTTTGCTTCCACATTGTGCGCACCTGCGCTGATTAACCCACCTGACTATGTAGACAAAGAACACCTGCCTATACTGGCGCCTACTGGTACAAAATCGTATTACACCTAAAATAACAAAAATGAGGATTCTGGCTCCTACAGTTTCATGAACTTACCGTGCAGTAAATATGAGATTGAGCAATAACTTATTCTGAGCGATTAATAGGTGTGTTACGGTATGTGTCATACAACGTCGGACTGCGGGACGTGTCGCTGTTTGCGGTTGTCGAGGTGTGCGGAAAGATGCTAAGATGGGGAAGTATCAATGAAAAATGGATGGACGACGACTTATTTAAGAGGTGGATGGCCCTGCAAAAAGACTTTTTCTTCAGGGACTATGGGGCTCAAAGCCGTCGAGTCACACATAAGGGAAATGAACACCAATACTATGTGGCGGCAGCTAGCGGGCCAGGCTAATTTCTGTGTTGCTTCCAGCACAACCTAACATTTGGTCAGATGCCACCTCTCAGTCGGCTATGACAAGCTTCATTTCACCACCGGAGACCCAAAAGGCAGAGGTACTGTGGGTACTCCATACTGCTGTGAGACACTGTTCATTTAAATCAAATGAAGACGTGAGTGGGGTCTTTGCTGCTTTGTTCCTCGACTCCCAGCTTGTCAAGTCGTTCAACTGTGGGGAAAATAAAACGGCGTACTTCGCTAAACATGGCATCGCTTCTTTCATCAAGAAGGAGCTATCACGCAGCGTCAGTGAGAAGACATACTGTACGTTGTCGTGTTTGATGGGAGCATTAACAAAACTACTAAAATTAAAAAAATGGACCTTCACATTTGCAGTTCTGGGGCACAGATGAGACGGAAACATAGCAAGTCATTTCCAAAACAAAAAACAAATAACAGAAAAAAATGCCCCTCGTGTGCTTTGATGGTGTTTACAGTAAAATAGAGTATTTTCTACCACAGAAATTGTCATGACATTTTTGGGTCTTAAAGATGCTATGAAGAGTTTCTAAGTAATTACAAAAAAATCTCACTTTTAGATATATGCCTGATCAAAATACACTCTTTAAGATGAGCAAATTTATATTATTTGGACACGTCTTAGAGCACCAGGCAGTAAGTAGTGATATATAGCCTGCTACAAAACTACAATACTAAGTTTTCCAAAAATTGTTTGTTGTCACAAATCAAAAACTACCGCTATTTAACTAGAAAGAGATACATTACCTCGTCGCTTCGCATCCTGTAAGTTGTTGAAAAAAGAAGTTGTAAAGCAATGCAGAGTTCTGAGGAAGGTCCGAGCTACATTCATTAGCATCACAACAAACACACGCTTTGGCTTGGGTCACGTCTTTACGACAGTCGCCGCGCGTGCTCATGGGTCGCAGAGTCTTTATGTCGCCAGAAATAGATTCTCCTGATAGCACCTTTGACCATAAAATCTACAGTTACCAACTGTAAAATGTATTGACACTAAGTTGCTGGAAAGGGTAACAGATGAAGATGATTTTTTTCCCCCATAAAAATTGGCCAATTGCAAGAAAGAATTTTTAGTAAATGTTTCCTGTTTTTGAGTGAATCAAGTGTTTGGATAAAAGTATTTTGACAAAAATGAATGCATATTTCTTTTTTTATCTTACTAATTAATGATCAGTAAAATAGTCAGATATTGTTATATGAATGAAAATACGGCACATTTTCCATAATTTCATAAATTTTAAAAGTTAGAAATATGGTAAAATATGGGAATGATACTGAAAATAAAAAACAGTAAGGATGCTGCTTTGGATAATGCAGTAATTATGCTGTTAACTGAAAGACAGTAATGATACCTTGAATAAAAAGTACAGTAGTAAAACTATTATAGAAAACAAAGACTAATGCCATACATTTAGGAGTAATATTACCTTAAAGATATTTGCAGTAAGACACTGGCATCTCTTTGCCAGTCATTTACAACAACCTTTTTACAGTGAAGATAGAAAGGTAGATCTAACATTTGGTACAACCACGGTATGCAGGAGACCATTTCTGGGCATACAAGGTGAATCTTAAAGGCGTTTGACCACAGCAGAGTAAGGTCACACCAGATGCCACTCCTGTCAGCTAAGAGCAGATAACTGAAGCTAGACATTTGGCAATTTCCAGAGTTTTCAGATGTCCAGCTTTTTAAAAAAAAACATTAAAATATGCTGTTTTTGCAATCCAAATTCTAATGAAGTTGTGTAGAGCGTAATTAAAAACAGAATACAATGGAGTGCAAATCCAAAACAGCTGGGACAGGGGCGTGATTACCACTGTGTTACAACACCTTTCCTCAAAACAACCACTCAGTAAGTGTTTGTGAGCCGAGGACACTAACCGTTGAAGCTTTGTAGAGGGAATTCTTTCACATTCTTGCTTGATGATCAACTTCAGTTGCTCAAGAGTTCAGGGTCTCCTGCTGTCTTTCGAGGTTTATAATGGTCCACACATTTATGGGAGACAGTCCCGGACTGTACTGCCCTACAAATGCAAGGAGCATGAACTAAACATTTGGTCAAAATTAAGTTAAGACCCAAAATTAACTCTGTGACATTCTCTCTATCATCCAACAAAGTGTCCTGGTTTATCTATAGACCGTTTCGGAAAAAAATAGATGTCAAAAATTGCAGTAACGACAAAATTCAGACAAAAACAAAGCCAGGGTGCAGTGGCATCACTTACTGCACTCTGGCTTTGGATGGCAACACTGTTGCACAGTACTGCGCATAGCCAAACAGCGGTGAGTGCATTTACCCCGCTATGACTTTTTTTTTCCCAGTTTGTCCATTTATGCCACTTCTGGCTTGGCACTGTGCTATTAATACAATCTTTTGAGGACAATTAGCAATCAAATAACACTCATGGCACTATCTCATGGGAAGAGGATGACTGAGCTTGTGTTGAAATGCAAATCTTTATAAAATGATGAACAAGATGTAGTTTACGGGGATTATAATAATGCACTCTGAAAAACAAAAAAGTGGATGTCTTTGTCTCATTTCCAAAGACTATATTATTTATATATAAATATATATAAATGTATGCATATAAATAAAACCAATGAGACATTTGTACAAATGGAATATGGCTGCAAACCTTCAAGTGCAATGTCTGTGATAACAAACTGATGGTTGGCACTTTGGCTTTGTAATAGCTGTAGAGCTGTTTCACTTGTTCAACGGTAAAATGCAGTATCTGCATTTTTGGGGTCATGAGTCACATTATAGGGACAGTTCTTAGGAAAATTCTTGGAATAGACATCAAATGTATACATTCACATTGATCTACCAACTACAGATTTGTGTGGATGACCCAAAAACTTGAAAGGCATTTTTCTTAGTTTCAGTGTTTGTGTAGTGACTGCTCTTCGCTCTTTGCCAGTGTTGGTCAGTGTGGTCCATGCTGACGAACTTTGCAGAATGTGTCTTTATTGTTTTGCTGAAATAAGATGGATGACAACATATGTTGCTCCAAAACCTGTAAGTACTTTTCAGCATGAATGGAGCCTTCACAGAAGTGCAAGTTACCCATGCTATGGGCACTAACAGATCCCCCATACCAGATACTATCTTTTCACATTTGCTCTGATGACACTTTGGGATGGTCTTTGTCCTCTTTAGCCTGGAGGACACCACGTCCATGATGTTCAAAAACAGTCTGAAATGTGGACTCAGACCAGAAAAGTTCTGGCTTTTGTTGATATTTGGCCTTGACTTTGCATGGTAGTTTTAACTTATGGATGTAGAGATGAGCTGTGGTATTGACAATGGTTTTCTGAAGTGTTCCTGATACGTTTCCATGGTGCTAAGATATGTAATAATACAAAACAAATCCTCACTAACTTTGGTTTAAACCCGACTTTATTGAAAAAATCAACAGTACATTCAAAAGATCATGCAGTCCTTTAGTCCACCATCCTTAGTATCAACATGAGGAGGATTCACTAAAGCAGGAAAGCAGACACAGATGGTCACAGGGACAGATTAAGTGTATCCTTATTCCCCAACATGTCCTTCCCCATAGCTTCCTGCCTGGCTTCAAATGAACAGTATCACGTCCCAAACCACCTACTGGGAGCGTCTGAACGGCCCGGATCATGTTCTGAACTTGTTTAGCTTCAGTTAACCGCGCTGGCACGTGGTTGGACAAAACGTCTCCAGCGACAGATCGCTTGTTTGGAGTCCCACAAACAGCCAAATAAACACTGTGGCAGGGAGAAATAAACCCCTGTCTGTCCTGCTGCTTGTTCAGATGCAGAGACGAAAGCGAAGCGGTGTCGGCATCTGGATGTTGTGTCTTGCCTGTCTGACCAAACATCAGATGATGTTTTGACTTCATTGTTTTGCTTTTAATGGGGTTTGAGGACTGGACCTCTCCCTACCTGTTATTAACCAATAAACTTTTTAGCAGCAGTTGCAGGATACAGAGTCTGCATTTTTGAAGACATTTTGTCAAATCTGAAGAGAATTATCATCGATCAGTCCAGGAGTAGTTATACTCCACTGGTTCCACAGAAGTTCACACAAAGCCAAAAGCTTAAGCCTCCTTGCTGCCCAAATTAGAAGATAAATTCTTATGGGACAGTGAACATGGATGGATGTGGATAAAGGAAAGATGCAAGTTGTTAAGGACAGATGGGAAGTGAGAAGAAGGAAGGACATATGGATGGGAATGTAAGGAATGATAGAATGATGGATGGCAAGCTGGAAGGAAGGATGGATAGATGGAAGAAAGGTAAGAAAATAATTCACAAAGTACAGATAGCTGGATGAGAAAAAGGAAGGACATATGGATGGAGAGAAGGAATAAAGAAAGGAAGGAAGGATGGATGGACTGACTACTGGATAAAAAGAAGGAAGGAACGAAGGAAGGTTAGACAGATTTGATGATTGGACAGATGGAGCAAAGGAATGAAGGAAAGAAGGATGGATGGATGGATTGATGGAAGGAAGGAAGGAAGAGTAGATGTATTGACTGGACATATTTAGAGAAGGAAGAAAGAAAGGAAGGAAGAATGGATGGACTGGTTAATGAATAGAAGGAAGGAACATGGGAAAGATATAAAGATGTATTGATTGGACAGATAGAGAGAAGGACACAAGGAAGGAAGGAAGGAAGGGTGGATGATGGACTGATGGAGGGAAAGAAGGAAGGAAGAAAGGAAAGATGGATGGACTGATTAATGGATAAAAAGAAGGAGGGAACAAAGGAAGGTTAAATAGATTTAATTGGACAGATGGAGAGAAGGAATGAAGGAAAGAAGGATCGATGACAAGACGGAAAGAAGAAAGTACAGCAAGGTAAACACGTGGAAGGAAGGAGAGATAGACAGGAGAAAGGAAGGATGGATAAAAACAAGGAAAGAAAAACAAGAGGGGTTGACAGATTGGAAATAGGAATTAAGGAAGGATGATGGATGGATGGCTGGAAGAAAGGAACGGCAGATAGATGAATGTAAAAAAAAAGTAAGTAAGGAAGGATGGATAGATTTATTGATTGGACAGATGGAGAGAAGGAAGGAAGGAATGATGGACTGATTAATGGACAGAACAAAGAATTGATAGATAGATGTATTGATTGGACAGATGAGAGAAGCAGAGTAAAAAAGGATGGATGGATGATTGATGGAAGGAAGGTAGAAAGGAAGGATGGATGGACTGGTTAATGGATAGAAGGAAGGAATGAAGGATGGATGGATATATGTAATGATTGGACGGATGAGAGAAGGAAGATAGAAAGGATGGATAAATGGATTGATGGATGGATGGAGGGAACGGAGAAAGGAGGATGGATGGACTAGTTAATGGATAAAAAGGAAGGAAGAAAGGACAGATAGATGTATTGAATGGACAGATGAAGAGAGGGGAGGAACAATGGATGGATGGAAGGACTGATGGAGGGAAGAAGGAAAGATGGATGAACTGGTTAATGGATAGAAGGAAGTAAGGAAGGATGGATGATAGATGTATTAATTGGACAGATGAGAGAAGGAATAGAGAAAGGATGGATGGATGGATGGATTGATGGATGGAAGGAAGAAAGGAAGGATTGATGGACTTGTTAATGGATAGGAAGGAAGGATGGATGAAGGGATGTCTTGACTGGACAGATGAGAAAAGGAATATAGAAAGGATGGATGGATGGATTGATGGAGGGAAGGAAGGAAGGAAAGATGGATGAACTGGTTAATGGATAGAATGAAGGAAGGAAGGATAGATAGATGTATTGACTGGACAGATGGAGAGAAGGAATGAAGGAAGGATGATTAATGGAGGGAAAGAAGGAAAGAAGTGATTGTCCGTCACTTTGTTTTGAACTCTAGACCTTTACCCTTGTAGTCTTGTTGGTAGAAGCCCAGATCTTTAAAGTCGTCTCTCCCGTAGTCTTGCTCCTGGAACTCTCCCCGTCTGAACTCCTCCCTTCTCCACATCATTTGTGCCTCTTTTATGGGACGGTGTAATCACAGCTCATTTCCTGAATCTCCTCTGTTCAGCTTGAAGGTAGCAGCAGGTAGGAAGAGGAGCCGACATGAATAATTACCATCTGGAAGTTCTCCTTTATGTGTCTGCCCGCTTAATTAGATCTTTGCAGACTCTACAAATTGGTCCAATTAGCCAAAGTTCAGAGCATTCAGACAGTAACGTCACCTGTCTTTATCTCTGCGGGGGGCGTCCCACTGCATCTGCAAGGCTTCTTCCTCTCCTTGTATCCTTCTCAACCTTTTCTTGTGACCTTTGTCCTCGTGTTACCTCGTCTTTCATCTCCTGATTTGACTTTTTGCTTGTATATCCCCACTAAAATAAGAAAATTCACGCCAACCTTTTTAAAACTGTGATTATTCTTATCTGACTAACGTAGCTGACAGGCAGGCCCAGAAATGTTGTGTTTTAGAGCTCATCAAAGTGTGTTATTTTCACTAATTTAATCTTTCATTTTTCACTTTTGAAATTATGTGGAATCTTTATTTTACTTTCGATAACTGGGGGCAACCAAGGCAGTCTGGAGGTGGTCTTAAAGCCAGCAGTTTGGACCCCAGTCTCTAAATGATCCCTTCTTCAAACCCCAAACAGCAAAGAAATACAATATAAACTTCTATAATAAAGGTCACGTGTTAAACTGCCTTTTAATGAGGAAATACTAGTCCCAGAAAATCTCCTCTATGATGTTTTTTGCCTCACTAAGATATTGTAATGGCCTGCTCATAAACCCCTCTGTTTCAGCCCTGCACAGAATAAGCTGTTTCTGTGTGAATGCCCATGAGCTGTGTCCAAGTTCTTCTGTGGAAGTGGGTCCAGTTTTCCACAGATGTGTTATTCTCTGTGGCTGGACAATCATGTCTAGACATGAAATTAGGAATGGGCAATATGGCAAAAATATATCACGATTTTTAAAAAAATAAAATCACGATCACGATTTTATCACGATTCTTTTTTACGCTGATTTTTCTAGACTAATTTACATGTTTGTTTTAACATATTAAACATGTAAAACCCTAAAAGAAAAATAAAAGACAATTTAAGCCAAATAACCTCTCTGAACAGGTTTTAATTTAAATAGTGCAGTTTTTATAAAAATAAGCAGTAAATGTAACCATAAAAGGTAATGAACAACAATAAAGTGCACTTTTGTAACATAAAAACTAAACACACCAAGTAGCTTATTGAAAAGGGTCAAATATAAATGCAAACTTAAGTAGGTTATCTCTTAAAGTGCAACAATTTAGAATAAATGTTATCTAACTGCAATGTCTATAATCTGAGTGAATAATACAGCTGCTTTAGAAAAGATTTTTGTTCAGACATCTTCAAGCTTTTATCTCCTTTTCTCTTTCTGCCATGGCTTCACACTACATAACCAAACAGGAGATCCCACCATGCACTGTGCGTAATGTGCTACGATTGACTAGTCAGGTGTGCATCAAAGTCTCTGCGCCCACACAGACGATCTGACGATCTTTCTGCTTTATGAGATCATCCCCACATTATAATCCTTAACGATTTAATATCCTCATATCGCACACCACTACATGTAATTTACTCTGGAGTCTAATAAACTCTTAGAATCTGGATTTCTGAATCCTTATAAACCCTTCTGTCTTGGCCCTTTCCAGAGGAAGTTGTTGTAGTGTGAATCCTTGGCAACTCTCCTGATGGCATCAATAAAGCAAAGCTTTAAAACTGACTTAGCTAACATTTCCTGAATGGTTGGTGAGCAGTAAAGGAAGGCTGGGGAGTTGGATACTGTGATTTAACTGGGATTATGGGTACTGTAGTCCAATAAGTGTTTTTCATCATGATGTAGTAGTTTATTTGAAGGTGATAATGGGTGTTTTAATCCATTCACAGGGGCGATTGTAGTTCAATTTTGTTTATTTACAGTTTACTTGAGGGGAATTGTGGGTATTGTAGTCCAGTGAGGGTTATTTCAAGTGTCTTTGTAGCTGGAGGGGAAATGTGGGTGTTGTAGTCCAATCAGGGTTGTTACAATGTCATTGTAGTTTATATGTGGGCGGTTGTGGGTGTTGTAGTCCATTTGAGGAACATGTGGGTGTTGTAGTCCAATCAGGGTTCTAATATAACCCTGTATAATACTGCAATCCAGATGCACCTGGAAGTCAGGATTTCTGAGTTCTGAGTGGGAAATTTTATCAGGAACGCCACCCAAGGTCGGAATTTCCTACTGGGAACTTGGGGGATCCTCCCCACCCCCAAGTTGGCAATCAGTGATTGCTGCCCCCAGTGTAAACAGTTATTATGCTCCCATAATATTCTGTTTGTTTGCACTTCTGACTCGTGTTCATGGCGCTATATCAGACGTATACACAGTATTGTTCATCTTGGATTTATGGAAATGCTGCCATAGTGTTATTTACATTCTCTATGTGTATTGTATTAGCGGCTTATGGCTAACAACAGTAGCCATTGTATTGGTATTGGTGAACTATAACACAGGGCATGTTAACAACAGCTAACAATAACCTGTTAGATTGTCATGTTTTTTTCCAACTTTGTAACTGGAGCGCAACATTAACAATGCCGTTTATTTGTGGGGGATTGTGGGTATTGTAGTCCAATTATGGTTATTTACAATGTCATTGTAGTTTATGTGGGGGGATCTTTGATGTTGAGGTCCATTTGAAGGTAATTGTGGGTGTTGTAGTTCAATTGGGGTTATTTACAATAGTGTTGTAGTTTAGTTGCGGGGGATTGTGGATGTTGTAGTTCATTTTAGGGGGATTGTTGTAGTCAATTTCAGGGAACTGTTGCTGTTGTAGTTTAACCCTCTGAATCCCAAGCCATTTCTGAGCGTTTTCTGCTTCTGTCATATTTTTACTCACTGTGGTCTCATTTTTCTCTGTAAAGTGAAGTCCAGCACCTCTATGGATTCAGGACAACCATGGCTATAAGCTGATACAACTCAATTATGTCTTTATGTAGTGTAACAAAATTTAAAGGCTGTAAATCATCAGAAAAAAGAGAAACGAAAATTTAATTTTTCTGATTTTCTGATTTTAAAAAATTCTAACAATAGGGTGGGAGTATATACAACACACTTTCAGGTACCCTCAAGCATAAGGAACACAAGAAAAAAGTGGGGTGGTTTTACCTTTACAGAAACTACACATTCTGGGACCTTATAAGTTGATTGGAATTTTAGGCCGTTTTTGCTTCTGTCACATTTTTACTCACTGTGGACTCATTTTTCACTGCAATATCAAGTTCTACACCTCTATGTGCTCAGGATAACTAGGGCTGAAGCCAGATATAATTCAACAATGTCTCATAGCAATATAACATAACCAGAATGCAAGAAACTATTCAATAAAGAAAAACGGACAGTGAAATTTTCTGAATATTTATTTTTCAGAACAATGAAAACTGTGAATAACTATGTACAAGGCAACAGGACTCCCCTGAAACTGTTTCAAGGGACCCCCTGAAACTGTTTCGGGGGGTCCTGCTGCCCTGAAACAGTCTCTGGAGACACAGAGCCGACGTATGAAGCATGCTGATTGGTGATGAACAGACAGAGGCTGAAATGACACCAGGCAAATGGAAGGCAATATTCAAATAATTCTTTAGAAGTAAATACAGGACGTATATCAATCATTCATGGCTTGTTGAAAGCTGTAAGATGTGTAAAATTATTTGTTTTTTACAGAATAGAGCTAGAGCAAACGGTTTATTTTCTGCAGATTTTTTAAATGGACATGTGAATAAATGCGAAGTTGACGGCAGTTGCGAAAACTCATCTGTCTTTTCTGCCATTGTTCGGAATGTTGCCGACGTCATGTGTGATACATTCAGGTACCCTCGGAAACTTGAGAATCTGACGAAAACGCCACTTTTTACGGCTTTTTAATAGGGCAAACGGTTTGTAAATGCCAGTCGTTTTAAAATAAGTGCGTTTTTGAACCCGCCGGCGGGTTTGGGATCCAGAGAGTTAATCAGCTTAATTTACAATGTCATAGTAGTTTATTTAAAAGATATTGTGGACATTGTAGTCCATTATATGGGAATGTGGGCATTGTAGTCCTTTTCAGGACGGTTGAGGGCATTTTAATCGAATGATTATTTTTGATGTACATCGCTGTATTTTCTTTTGAGAGGTATTGTGGGTATGTAGTCCGTCAGGGTTACTACAAGTGGCATTGCAATTTATTTAAGGAGGATTGTGGAAATTTAAGTCTGATTTGTGTTATGTATGGTGTCACTGTAGTTGATTTTAGGGGGACTGTAGGTGCTGTAGTCCATTGTAGTATTAAGTTTAAATGATTGTTTGTAAAGTGTTGTAGTTTATTTTAGGGGGGTTGTGGATTTTGTAGTCCAAATAGGGTTGTTTATGTATTTTTTTTCTTTGGTTAAGGGGATACTGTTTTTGTTTTTTGTAAAAAGGTGATGAATATGTTTGATTAAAAACAGCAAAAAGTGTTTACATAATATTTAACTATTAAAAATCCCATGGTGGAGATTCGTGTTTGCCTCCAGTTTTGCTTTGCTTTGACTTCAGTTATTTTTATAATGTTACTGTGATGAAGTTTGTCCCCGTTGACCCTCTTTATCTGCCTTTCCCACCTTCATCTTTGCCCTCAGACATCTGGTCCCTCTGATAGTTTCACAAGAGGACAGTAGCTGGTATGAACTCTAAAACAGACTCATCTGAGGTCATTAAGTTTCCCGTCAATGATTTCACAGCCAAGAAAGCGAAACATAAAGTCACAGACAAGCTAAGCGCTGTAAAGTTTGTTTAACGGATATGAACTCATCACATGCACACATTCACAGATATCGGATAGCTGGGACATGTCGGAGCATCCTCGTCTCTTTGTGGGAAAATACTTCCTCCACTCTCAGACTGCAGAGATTTCCCTCCCTGTTTCAACACAATTATTGGGAAAGAAGAGGGAGAGACATCTGCCCGGCAGATTTCTATTGTTTCCTTTCTGATCCCATCTTTCATCTTCTCCTCGTCCACTCCTCTCTTCATCTGAGGAACATCAAGTGCTGGTTCATGGAAATGTCAGAGAGATCGCAGGGTTAAGAACGACTGCTGCCGGCTGATTTACTCCCATGATTTATCACTTTAACTGTAACAAAACACACAAATTGATCATCTTTTAGTTGTAAGTCAGTAATTCTGACTCTACGGTTAAGTGAGAACATCAGTTCTGTGCTTGTTAGTGTGAAGCGGATATTTTCTCGATTCCCAGGAAAGCAGCTGCTCTCGTCTGCCATGGAGGGAAGAAGTGAAAAGTTTCTTGTTACACATGTGATATATTATGTTTATATTTGTATTTACTACAGATCAGGATGTGTTTACGTGACATTTATGTTCTCTGGTGCATCACACTTGTTGCAATAAACTAAACGGCATCTTTGTTGGATTAAAGTCTGTGTATATTGTGGACGCTGTCTTGGTTGTGACCATGTAGTTTCGATACAAGGGTTTAAAAGTCCAGCTAATACCGCTTTCACGCTAAAATTAGCGGGTCAACACTGTTTTTTTGAACATGGGTTAACAATGACCTAGTAAACAATGGAAAGGAGCATGGAGGACGTGGACACGGTTTTCTTTAGTTTGTACTTTTGTCCCTCTAAAAATGTACAAACTGGGCGCTGATGATTCAAAGGCGGATGGAATTTATTGCGGAGATGCAAAGAGTCATGTAAATTACAGACGGAGGGGCACCTTATGCCGATGTCATCCATAAATTAGCGGATTGACCTGATTAAAACACATGTCGCTTGCAGGGTCAAACGACCGGGGTCAAAATGCCAATTAAACCCTTTCAAACTGCCGTCAGGAGCCGATTGTTACCGGTTAAAACTGTTTTTTTGGTCAGTCTGAAAGGGGTATTAGTGGTCACCATACAGAGAGGTAAACCTTGCAGTGCAGGGATTAGCATGGATGCTAATGGCTTGGGTAGCAGCTTTATCAGACCTAATTTTCTTTATTGAATGAAAAAATAAATAACATTAAAACTTCTACTTTTACTCTGATTAAAACATGTTTTGCTGATAATTACTTTTTTCTGGTGGCACTTGTTCTCTTGTTTTGTGTCTGCCTACTACATTATCTGAGTGTCTCCCTAATTAATGTGATTGACAGGATGATCGTCCAATCACCTGCCAGATATGTTTGAAAGGTTCATCCCAATCTCAATGGTCTTTTTCCCTACTGAAATCTAATGTGTCAGGTTAATAGAGCTCGGAATTTCGTTGTTTTTTTTTTTAGAAGAACTTACACATTTAGTCCGAACCAATTGGACTCTGGTTTGAAATTTTGGTTGATTTGGGGTGGTGTGAAACCTAACGCAAACTCTGATGCAACAACCAAACTCCAGTCCTTTAAAAAAAGGGGGACTAGTTCATTAAGCAAACCAAGATAAAGTTACAGTGGGAAGCCATCTGAAGGTTTGGTTGCATACAACACTTCGCAAGAATTCAGGTTTAAATCTAGAAGTCCAGGCAGAACATAGTTTCAGTTGGCTCCTGTAAACATTACATTTTCATCTGAGCAGCCTGAATACAGCTTTATCTTTATTTTATCACTAAAAATACTCATGAGCTGCTGTGAGCTAAACAATGTTATTACTTGTACCTGGTTGTGTATTGCCGGATAGTCCAACAATTTGTTAAAAACTTCTTTTGACTAAATTTTTGGTGGGTGTTTGGGTCTTCAGCCTGATGTAGTTGTGCTGGGGAGCAACTGTGGTTCTTGTGCCTAAAATATCTTTGACCCCAAGCTCACACTGAATCCTGTGCGGGTCCGGTGCGGCTTCCGCATGTAATCCGTATCATTAAAAGCACTGTTGTAGGCTCACATTAGCCCCGCGCGGTTCCAGTCCGGTTGCAGGAGCCGTACGGCACAACGGAAACAATCCGCAAGAAGTCTATTTTTTCCGGACGCCGGAGAGGGTCTGCGTCAAACTGAATGAAATGTGACGAGCTATACAGGAAGTGAAATGCCGGGTGGGATGAAGATACGTTGTTTTTCAAAATAAAATGAGTGTACAAACAAATGTAAGTGGACTCTTCTTTGACTGCACACTTGCGCTTGTAGTAAATGTAAACATCACACCCGGTGACACGAGGTCGCAAAAGTGAGCAGCACAGCATCTCCTTACATGTACTTCCTGTATATAGGGCTTGTTCTCGCGCGAAGTCCAGACAAGAACGTGAATCCACGTGAGCTTCTACTCCCATGAGTGCCGTTTACGCACCCGGCACCGGAGCCAGCCACAGCCTCTATCTGGAGGTGAGGTGAGTGGCAGCTTGCGGAAAATCCGCACCGAATCTGGACTGCAACCGTTCTGGAGCCAATGTTAGCACGGCGTTAGTTTTAGTCATAATTTGGTCACCTAAATTGCTTTAATTTTAGCCAAGTAGTTGATGAAATCTGCTGTAAATTTAGTTGACTAAAATATGAACTGTTTCCTTGAATTTCTGAAATCATGTTTTACATTTGGATAAATCAAACATCTAATTTGATTTGTATTTTTATTGAATGCCGGTAAAATTTGAACGTATAAACTAACAGATACAAATGTTCCTTTTGTGTGAAATGCTGTCACCTTTATTTAGGCTACCTGGCAGAGCATCTCAGTTACAATACCAGAACTGACAATAAACAGTGAACCTGCTCTACATGAATATATCAGTTCATAAAGAGAGCAGCTCTGATTGGATCGCTCCACAACTTATCCCACCAACACCAAGCTAAGGCAGCTGTGATTGGATGGATTCCTAACTTGTCTCTACTTTCTACATGACCAAATTAAGTCTGTCAAACATTTAGTCTGGTTTTTATGTTGACGAAACTATCAGTTAATTTAGTTTAAGTTTTTGTCCATGTGCACTTGTTTTTATTAGTTACTGTCTAGTTTTCACCAGGGAAAAAACGTTGTTGACGAAATAATTAGTCAATAAAATTAACACAGTTCCGGGGCTGGTTCATTTGATATGGGGGAAGCCTTCAGACCAGCAGGTCACTGGGGACCACTAGTTTCCAAATGTTTGTAAAATAAGGGGACTGTTCGACGTATGCTAATTGGGGTCTTACTTTGAATGTGTCTTCCAGAGTTCAGTCATTGTTCTTCCTCACTTTCCAGCTATCCAGCCTGAACACATCATGGCTCACTTCAAGCTTAATCCCAATTTAAAACTGAATTCTCTAACTTTATCTTTTAACGTAATTCTCTTTTCCAGCTGAATGACACGTTCTTCACATTTGATCCAATTACATTCAAACTCAGCCTTGGTCTCATTCAAGCATGTCTTCCCTTTAAACTTTAAACTGTCATTTCAAAGCAAAACTTTGAAAAAAAAAGTCAACTATGGAACTTGAACGTTGTCCAGAGTCTCAAACATCCCCCTCACAGCAGGTTACTGTAACACACTGAGTACGATTCTGGCTGCAGTTTGTGGACACATTGTGGTTTGTTCCAGCTCTGCTTTTGTTTGTTTATGTGCACATAGCAAAGGAAAACCAAAGCTCATGCATATTGATGAATGTGATCCAGCTGCTGCGCTTCCACTCTGATCCTCTTTCAAAATAAAAGCACCCCGCGGAGCACTTAGGGATGGATGATGAGAGTGAAGTCGGAAAGTTTTTGTGGGTTAAGATTATCAAAGGAGAGAGTTTTTTTTCAGACAGTGTGGATGTTCAGTTTTTGGCTCTTTAAAATCTTTGTCCTATTTCTGTTTCTTCTGCATTAAACTTTTATGCATCTGTGCTGCCAACAGCCCGAACCAGGAGCTTTATGCATTTGGGTTGTCTGTTTGTCCATCCGTATGTATGTTCAAGTCTTGTGTTTCTAAAGAACGATTTGTTCAAATGTCTGCTTTCCCTTTGGGTGAATGATTTCCGTTTTGGAGGACAAAATCGAGGGATAGAGTCAGCAAGTCCTTTGCTTTTTCTTTTATAAAAATAACATCGGAGAGATGCTTAAAAAAGGTCATTATTTGAGGTTACAAACTCAGGCTCATTAGTTTTCAGTACATCAGAGCATGTCAGCTGCCAGTGATATTTGTCTCTTATTCTTTATCAGTCTATACAATGCATCAAGCCTGCTTTACTAAACCAATAAGCTTGAACCGTTGATAAAACAACTGTGTGACATCATACTGGTAGGTGTAAAAGGGGGGTACAGGTGAACCAGCTGTGTGATCATTCTTGAAAAAGTGACTTTTTATGAAGCTTTTAGGGTATTTCTACAAACTTTGCACAACTGCTGACTGTAATGGTATAAAATGATTACGTTTTGGTGTTCAAAGGTCATGGGCATTCATTTCATTTTTCATCTTTTACTGAGGGCAAGATATCTTCAGAATTTTAAGGGATTTTCTTTAAGCTTTAAACAAATGTTTACTGTGACCTTAGGATTATGTGACTAGGTTTTGGAGGTTGTTTTGCCCCTTATTCAAGATTGGCTTTGACAAGGTTCATTTCACATACAAGTGTTAAATGATACATCTGTGTGGTATAATTTAATGTAAGATTACAGTCTAAGGTATGTTAAGCTAACAGCTAACTTTTGTTAGCCATTAGCCGCTACATATGATAATGCTACATTTAATTAACCTCTGAACTGGGAATATGGAAGCGGGGGTGACGTCATCTCCAAGTTTTCAGCATTCCAGTTACAAATTCGGGAAAAAAGATGCCGATCTACCAGGCTATTGTTAGCCATTGTTAGCATGCCAGTTGTAGTTCACAAATGGCACATGAAGAATGTAAATAAAACTTTGGCAGTATTTCCATGAATATAATTTGAACAATACTGTTTATACGACTGATTTGGTGCCATAAACACTCGTCAGAAGTGCCAATAAACAGAATATTACAGGAGCCTTATAACTATTTACATTTGGGGCAGCCATATTTGATTGTCAGCTCAGGAAATTCTGACCTCTGGGGTTGATCCAGTTGAAATTTTGAATTCTGAACTCGGAAATCCAGACTTCCCAGTACAACTGGAACGCAGCAGAAGTCATACGTAGCATACATAGTGACTTACGGCTAACTGTTGTAAGCCATTAGCCGCTACATACAGCTACTACATATGCTACATCATACATAGCAGCATTGCTTGACATGGATTGGTCTGTGATGAGTGTGACGAGCCAAAAGACCCTCCAATCACAAGTTGCTGTTCTTTTTAAGGTTCTGCCTCTGAAAACATTTACAAACGGCTCTTTCTCAGACAGATTAGTGAAATATTTCCATAGAACTGTCCATCTGGCGTGTCAGGTTAACCATGTAACAGTCCAAGTCTAATGGTGTATTCACACCTGTGGCTTGTTTGCTTTGTTCCGGTTCATGGGTAAAATTGATACAACTGTTTCAGTTTTCACTTGGTTTGTTTGTGTTTACATGGCAAAAGTTTCTTGCAGTCCAAAGTTGTACACAAACATCACGTGCAATTAATTTTTCCTCTCAGTGGTCAGAAATCTTACCTGGAGGGCAGAGGTGTTTCCTTCTCTTCTTACAACAGCTATGGAGCATCAGCAGTGTGTGAGGCTATTTTGTTTTACCGCGTTCCTCTGTCACTCATTCGCTGATTCACGAGTTTGTATTTTTATGTGTAGTGTCCAGCATTTGGCAAATTTCCTCTTCTGCACAGATTTCTATGAGGCATTTTATTTCCTCACTGCTCCACGTTAGCCTGCGACTCATTTCACGCAGATTCTTTTGCCAACTCTTCTTCTTCTGCTGTTGCTGCGTCGTCCAATCTTTCTTCTGTTCTGACTGAATGATTGGCAACCAGGCGCATTACAGCCCCCCACTGCTACAGTGTGAACCACAGGTATGAGTCAGTTCTGAGGTGTTTGTGTTCTCACTGCAAAGGAACCGCTACAGGGCTCAATCAAAGCGAGTTGAGACCACCTATTTTTGTGATCTCTATCCGCTTTTTTTTGTCCTGCATCCGAGTGCGATTGCTGTGTTCACATATGCCCAAACGAACCCAACTTTAGGGGGAGGGTCACTTGTTTCAGAACAACTGCCCCAAACAAGCCAGGCATGAATACACCTTAAATCACCTTCCTTCTTCAGTGCTATGCTGCGTTCACACCGCAAGCGACCCAGCTACCAAAATCGCGTCGCCCACTGACTTAGCATTGCGCATCCACAAAATACCTCATTTTGGTCACTGCTGCCATTTGCCGTCGCTCGGTGATGTCACGTCCGCTCGAGTTTCACCGCGATCATGTCATATACCATATAATAGGATGTATAAGCTGACATTATTCCAGCTGTATCCTTTTCATTCACTATCAACCACAAAACACTGCAGCTGATGCCCTGCAGCAGCATTATCTGTGAGTTTCCCGCGGTCCGTCTTGGCGGAACTAATGTCCTCACTGACCAATGTTTCCCACACGGACATAAATTGTTCCTCTGTAGTCTGGATGAATAACTGTCTGTCTTGGGTACTGTCACACATGCACACACCTGCTGATTGATCAACTTTTTTTTTACTTTCACATCGCGCGACAAGCTATGTGGTAGTGTGAAAAGTGGCTGTTGCATCGCGGGAGGGTTAGCCCCGCCCCATCGCAGCTGTACATTGACTTTGCATGGAGAGTGATCGCCGAGGTAGTACAAGTAGCATCCGGTGTGAATGCACCTTTAGGATCAGTTTGACAACAGCACGCTATTCCAACCAAAATCTACATAGCTTAATGCAATAAGTTGCTGCCATGTGATTGACTGATCATGCCTTTGAGCATGTGAACGGGTTAATCTCCCGAGTGGCTGGAGAGTTTATGTGTGATTAGATCATTCTCTGAACCGTTCAGGCTTTATTGGCCCTCGAGGTCCCTCATAAACTCCTACACTCGGAGCAGCCGCCTCACGTCTGATCGTATTAATAATCGGCACGTTCCCGCCACAACCGTCCAGAATCTGATGTTCAAAGCTAAGAGCGTACGCTCTCGCCAGCCCATGCACAAAGTGAGCATCTCCCGGGGTAAAATCAGAGCGTTTGGCCGAACAATAGACGGATTTCTACTCCTGATGTTTCCCTCTGTTCCTCTTGGGGTTACACATGTATGCACACAAACATCATTATTGAGATGATTTACGGGTAAGGCCTCGGGTTGGTGTTGTTGAAGAAATATTTGACAGCAAATAAACACATGCTTCAACTACAAAGAATGACCCGGAGCGGCCTGAGTGTAACCACTGTCAGAGATCTTCTTTGTTCTCGAGCTGCGGAAAACTCTGTGGCTGCACTTAAGACATTATCCTCATTATGTTTCCACAACGCGTCTCCAAAGAGCAGTCAGGGAGATTTATTCAATTATCTCGAATTATCGATGAACCCTGCTCCAGTGAACCTATTGGACGCACTGCTGTAGAATTTATTAATAAAGAACTTAAAGAGTTCCAGTCAGCTTTAATTTGAGTGACTGGAGCTTGGAAATATTTACACAAAGAAACTGTAAAGCCTGTCCAATGTTAGAGGCCAGACTTGATTTCATTGTGATGTTTTTATTCGTTTAAAGGCATCCACCAGCTTATTTTTTTGTTTCTGTTTTTCCTCAGTCACGAGTCCAGGAGTCCATTCTTTTGACTGTGTTTCAGCAGAACTCCCCCCCTTTTTTATTACTGTTATGTTACTTTATCCATTTTTAGACTGAGATTAGCACTTTGTGTAATTTTGGAAAGAAATACACACAAAACTAAACCGCAGGATGCATGCACAAACCACCGGGGAAGTGCTTGGGAGTAGGTCAACAAAACAAGCATGTCTTTCGAAATGCAGACACAAAATTGATGTTACTTTAAAAAAAAATGTGATGGTTACTCTGATATGTCTACATTTGGACTCTGGGTATTTAAATTAATTTTACTGTAAATCATGCCACAGACCTTAAAATCCAGAGGGACATTAAATACATCTTCTTGCTTTCATCTATCTAAAATATCTTTTGTTCGAAATTGTGTATTCAAATGGACACTGAAGGGTCAAAGTGTAAAATTTAAAGTTAAAACAATGGGGAAAAAAACAATTTGTTGGTCATGACAAGGACTGATGGCAACTGTGAGATTGTTTTGTTAAATTAACACTCCCTCCCCCCTACACCTCAAAAAAGCATTTAATTTTATCAAAAGTATAGAAAAAAAAATGTTAAACCAACACTATGTAGCTTTTCAAACATAATATAATCCTTCATTGTGATGGTCCACCACTTTACAATGAGTTCAATGACACCTTTGTCGTGGTCTGTATCCCTTTCACTGGCGCTACGTAACTTCGAGGTGGATGGTGGGAACCCTGCCACACTAAAAACTACACGTTTGGACTGCTTTACGGCATACGTCACTTCCCCCGATTCCCAATTCGTTTAAAACATTGAAGTCTCGGCGAAAGCCAGTCGCAGAGCTTTAACCATGGCGGAGGCAACAACGTCAGGAAGAGAAAAGTTTTGTCGGAGGATACAAAACAAAGAAAGCAAGAGAAAAACAAGCTGAATGCTCGGAGCAGAGTAAATATCGGTTCGGCGTTCACTTGCTGGCGTGAAATAAAAGACGAGGGGGGATGTCCGACTACTATCAGGTATGTTGGGCGACTCATTTATGACGAAGTTCCTCAAAAAACTTGACAGGTAAAAGGTACAGTACAACAAATCCAGAACGTACCAGTATGTAGTTTTGTTTAGACCTATTTCAAGTGTGTGATATCGCCAGCTCGTGGTTGTCTTTACTTTTATTTACTTTATCGCTTCAACAAAAAAAACTGAACATTGGTCACGACCAGGACTGTTGAAAATGAGAAATGAAGTGTTATTGTATTATTATAATATTTCTTAAATTTTTTGCAGGTTTTTTTTGTTCCCAACATGTCCATTTTTGGACACTCATCATACTTTTTTTTTTTTTAAATCATAATTTAAAAAATTATGATTTGAGATTTCATATACTCATTCAAACACACAAATCATAATTTAAATAAATTATGTTGTTCAGGGCTTTCAACCAAAATAAGTCACTATTATGGTAAATCAAAATTAAATTTTGAAAAATTTCAGAATTTTCCCAGATATGTCAATTGTTTTGACACCCATCCAAGAATAGAAATAGTGATTTAACATAAATAAAGTTGATTTGGGCCATCAACAAAAATAATTGGACTCTGGGCATTTAAATTAAAGTTACTGTCAATCAATTACACGTCACAGGCCTTAAAATCCAGATAAAAACAAAAACATAGTCTTGCTTTCGCCCAACTAAAATATCTTTTATTAGATATAATGTATTTAAATGGCCACCGAAGAAGATAAAAGTGTAGAATTTCAATTCAAAACAGTAGGAAAAACAGTTTGTTGGTCTTTACCAGGACTAACGGCAACTCTGAGATTGTCCTGTTAAATCATGACCCCACCCCTCAAAATAGCCTTTTAATCTATTGTATTGTAAATCAATTAGATGTCCATAAAATCCAGACAAAAGAACTTCACTTTCCCTTTATTCATAGAAATAATATATATATTACTATACTACTGATGCTTTTTGAATATTATGTATCAAAATGGTACAATGGAAAATGAGAAATAAAGTTTTAGTGCTCATTGCCAGGTTTGTTTTTAAGAAATTATACAGATTTACAAAAAAAATTGTCATTATTTTCCCAGACATGTCCATTCTTAAACACTCATCCAAAAACACAACTCATAATTTAAATTAAGTATGTTGGTCAGGGCTGTCAAACAAAATAATTCACTTTTATGGGAAATCAATATTCATTTATAACAATTTTTTAAATTTTCCCTGACATGTCAAATTTTTTGACTCTTATCCAAGAACACAAATATTAACTTAACATAAATAATGGTGGTTTGGGGCATCAATCAAAATAATTCACTGCTGTTGGAAATCAATATTGATCTATGACTTATTTAGGTGTTTTTTTCCAGACATGTCCATTTTTTCAACACTTACCCACAAACACAAAAAGTAATTTAATGAATAGCTGTTGGTCTGGGGCAAGACTGGAGTTTGTCTAACAAAATATTTCCGTTTATTTGAAATCAAATTAATTTATGATTAATTTTGGCATTTTTTTTGGACATGTCAATTTTTCAGACACTTGTCCAAAAACACAAATAGTGATTTAAACAAATAATGGTGGTCAGGGCTGTGAACCATAAAATCATTTTCATGGAAAATCAAGATGTATTTTAAGACCAATTTCAAAATTTTCCAACACGTCGATTTTTTTGACCCCCATCCAAGAACACAAATAATAATTCAACATAAATAATGTTGGTTTGGGCTATCAACTAAAATATTACACTGTTTTGTAATATATTTTTTTTAGACATGTCCATTTTTCAACACATACCAAACACACGAACTGTATGAATAGCCCGTTGCTCAGGGCCAAGGCTAAAGTTTGTCAAAAATAATTCAGTTTTATTGGAAATTAGATTGATTTATGACAAATGTTGGAGTTTTTTTCCAGACGTGTTCATCTTTTCAACACTCAAATAGTAATTTTAACGAGAAGCTGTTGGTCAGAGCCAAGATTTAGGTATATCTTACAAAATATCTCAGCTTTATTTGAATAAGATTCATTAATGACAAATATTGGCGTTTTTTTTGTCAGACATGTCCATTTTTTCAACACTCATCCAAAAACACAAATAGTAATTATAATGAATACCTGTTTGCAGAGGTGTGGACTCGAGTCATGTGACTTAGACTCAAGTCCGACTCGAGTCACAATTTTGAGGACTTTGGACTCGACTTGACAATATCATCAAAGACTTGCAACTCGAATTGGACTTTGACATCAATGACTCGGGACTTGACTCTGACTTTAGTCTGATGACTTGAAAATACTTGAAATTTTCAGTAAGACTGTTGAGAATATGTGCCTCTGTTCAAAGTATCTGACTAAGTGACAGTTATTTTGTCATTTCCAGCAAGACGATATTTTTCTGCCCCATTGAATGCATCTATTAACATCCAATCACGGTTTAGAAGAATAAACAAAGAGGGTGTGGATTACACTGTTACTTTCCTTGAGCACTAGACTGCAGGACTGCGGGAACAACCTGGAGATGTGGAACCATGCTACCGAGGATAATTTTATTTGCATTCGCAAACTACGATGTCAAAAACAAAAACAAATTGTCATGTGCAAAACCTGCAGCGTGAGAATAACAGATGGAAATGCGACGTCAACCTTTGTTCGACACCTGAAGCTGCACAAAGAGTGGTAAGTTTGGTAATCAGTGCTTATGACTTGCAAAGACTTGAAAATTTTAAGCCTATGACTTGAGACTTGACTTGACTTGTCTTTACTTGAGACTTGACTTGGACTTGCATGTCTTTACTTGAGACTTGACTTGAGACTTGGGTTTAAAGACTTGAGACTTACTTGAGACTTGCAAGGCAAAGACTTCCTCCCATCTCTGCCTGTTTGTCAGGGCCAAGTCTGAAGTTTGTCTTGCAAAATAATTCAGTTTTATTGGAAATCAGATTAATTTATGACAAATTTTGGCATTTTTTTCCAGACATGTCCATTTTTTTCAACACTCAATTAGTAATTTTAATGAGTAGATGTTGGTCAGGGCAAAGACTTATGTTTGTCTTACAAAATAATTCAGTTTCATTGGAAATTAGATTCATTTATGAAACATTTTTGCGTTTTATTCCAGACATGTCCACGTTTTCAACACTCAAAAATGCAAATAGTGATTATAGTGAATTGCTGTTGGTCAAGGCCAAGACTGACATTTGTCAAACACAATAATTCTTTTTGGGGGAAATCAGGTTAATTTATGACAAAATTTGGCATTTTTTAAGACATGTCAATTTTTCAACACTCAATCCAAAAACCAAAATAGTAATTTGAATAAATACCTGTTTGTCAGAGCCAAGACTGAAGTTGATCCAACACAATAATTCAGTTTTATTGGAAATCAGATGAATAGTTGACAAATTTTGACCTTTTTTTTTATTTTTTACATACATGTCAATTTTTCGGACTCATCCAAAAGCACAAATACTAAGTTTAGTGAATAATTTGTTGGTCAGGGCCAAGACTGACATTTGTCAAACACAATAAGTTGTTTGGAAATCAGGTTAATTTAAGACAAATTTTGGACTTTTTTTCTGACATCTCTACTTTCTGGACAGTGTCTGGTCCAGTTTTTCTAAGAGTTGAGTTTGCTCTGATCACAATGTCTCTATTGCCCTTGTTATCACATTTGTATAATGACAGGACTTCACCCACCTCTGCAAAAAGTTTTGGTAAAATTAACAGCAATCATTATCATCCTTCCTATAACCACAAAATAAACAAATCAAACATTATACAGAAATCAGTCTAAAGCTCACAAAAAGTTCGTCAATGCTCTCTGGGCTTATCCTCCGAATATCCTAAACAAGACTTTTACAGTTGTCTCGACTAACAGACCAGCCCGTTACACATTTTAGGGTCTATTTTCCCAGAGTTCAACACTGTACAAGGTGGCGAGAAGTGGTGGGAGGAGAGGAAGTACGTTGGCGAGGCCGTTCGAGCGGGAAGGGGGTCAATTACTGAACTTGAACTCAGGAGGTCACCGAGAAAGGTCTGAGAAAGGTCCTGACCTCGCCGTTTACTCAACCAGGGAAGCCCGAACACACACTCGCCACGGCAGCGAGGGTCACAGATCACGGGTTAACTAAGGGAACTAACAGAACGAGGAGGGAGGGAGTGAGGAGCGCTCTAACCTGCATCTGGCCTCCAGATGGTTCGTGAGTCATCTCTGGGTTACACACACCTCGGCGCGCACACACTCGCCACGGACGTATAGAGGAGCGGATCTGGCTTCCCCGCAGAGACCGGATCATTCCCAGGTTGGGTCGATCGGAGGCTAAACTCGACACTTGACTCTCCCTCTTACGCGCGCACAAATTCACACACTCCCCGCGCAAACAAACAAGACTTAAAGTGGACACACACCGTCTGCTGCACAGTCATACGCTTTACATGTGGAGAGCCTTCGAGTCATTCCCGGACCGGCGTAGAGTTCACCTGGAGGCTGCGATACTCGGAGGTGTCAGACCGTAGATGAAGGAAGACAGTGATATATGTGCAGGCTGTATGAAAATATGGGCTGTATATGGGATTAATATAAAACAGACAGAAAAATAAAAGAGGTATAAAACAGATTGAGTCTGGCGAGGCCTAACTCTTCTGACAGTTTGGATCCAACGCCAAGAAAGTTCAGCCGTTCAGCTCGGCGCACGGACCGGCGAAAGAGCCTGGAAATGTTATTGGGTAACAAAGGTGAATCAGTGCTATCTGAACAAGCAGAGACGGGAAGCCACGCTCTCCATGATTACATCTCCGGTTCATGAACTCCAGCCGCACAAGGTCAGATTGTCTAGATTGCCTTTAACAACGGCGAACATCTTATCTGAGGCTGCTGGATCACTGCGAAGAATGGAGAGTCTGACCTGACATGCATCCTGAGGGAAACAAAGCATTTTTGTGGCTTTGAACGAGTTTTGTCAACAATTATCTTTTTTTTTTGTTCTGAATATTGTGACCTTAGGTTATGATATCCTGAAATAACATGTCCAAATGTAATTTGAGCTCTGCTGCTTTTAGTCCAGAGATCAGAGATGCCATCTAAGCCAGTGGATGCTTTATGTTGTTCAATTAAGTTGGAACATTGTGTCAATAAAAACAGAAAACAATGATTTACAGATTATTTTTGTCTTATACTAAACTGAACAAACTACAAAAACAAGCCATTTAATGTTCAAACTTATGAACTTCATAATTACCTCCACCAGGATGTTATGCTGTTGCTGGCATCTGTTTTTTTTTTTTTTTTGTTAGTTTGTTTATTTGTTTCTCTGTTTGCAAATTAACTCCAAAACTTATGAATGGATTTCGATGAAACTTTCAGGAAGTGTACGGATTGGGACAAGGAACAAATGTTTAGATTTTGGGAGTGATTTGGAGCCGCCATGACGAAAAATGCGATTTTCGTGAATAACTACTGAACTGAAATAGACTTCATTACGAATCCAATTGCTAATAGTATGTTTTCATGGTCAAGGAATCTAAATATTTAGATGAAATAAAGGTAGGACTAATATTTATGGTGAAAATCACAATATGGGTGAGGACTGTGGCGCTGGCAGAGGTCTGCACTCTCCGAGTGCTTTTCTAGTTTGTTAGCCAGTTAGTTAGTTTCTTTGTTTCTCTGTAAGCAACATAACTCAAAAGGTTATGGATGGATTTAAGGGAAATTTTCAGGAATTGTCTAAATTGGGACAAGAAACAAATTATTTGACTTTGGGAATGATCTGGATCACCATCTGGACCTGGCATGACAAAAAATGTGATTTTCGTGAAAATAAAGGTAGGACTAATATTTACAGTGAAAATCACATTATGGGTGAGGACTGTGACGCTGGCGGAGGTCTGCGCTCTCTGAGTGCTTTCTAGTTTTTCTGAAAAATAATTGCTAAATTTAAACATGGTACCAAAATGCTGGGCTAGGAAAGTTGAGGAATGTAACCTGACATGCCAGATGGAAAGTTCCATATATCCACCACGGAAATATTTCACTTATCCATCTGAGAAAGAGCCGTTGGAAAAGTTTCAAGAGGCAGAACCTTCAAAAACAACAGCAGCCTGTGATTGGATCATTGTTCGGCTCGTCACATTCATCACAAACCAATCCACATCAAGCAATGCTGCAAGTTGTGACGTAGCACATGTAGCAGCTATACGTAGTGGCTAATAGCTAACAACAGTTAGCCAAACAATCTTGGAAGCATAGTTGCTAGGTCTGCTAATTATAAGCAATTTTAGCCTTTTTGTGAAAAGTTTCTCACAAATATTTGCAGTTACGTTTTTTTTGGGCTTGTTCCAAAAGTTGCTCACAACCCACGAGGGGTCTGATGGGCACCCTATTACCAATATAAACTTAATTGAAAAGTTACACAAACTATTTTGTCTCACTCTGACACAAATGTCAATTTGACTGTAAAAAGAGGGTCAAAAGTGATGTTTTCACCAAAAATAAACCCATATAGCTAGAATTAAATGTATTTCTAATGAAGCTGTTACTGTTTTAACCATAATAAAGCTGTAGAGGATCCCCATGAAACTTAGGTAATAGCCTTACTATGTCTGTTTGGTTATAAAACTCAAGATTAGAAAGACTGTCCACTGATAATACAGTTACAAATAACAGTGGCACCTCCCTTCACCCCTGTATAGAGAAAAGGATGTGCCATCTCTAAACAAAAGGATGTTGAAGAAGTAAATTAAATGACAAATAAGAAAAATGTCTGGTTACAAAAATCAAGGTTAGACAGCTTGTTAAGTGATAACAGAGTAATGGAACAAAATCCTGTTCTTACAGTGACAAGAAAAATTGCAAAGGGGCGGGCAGCTCTATCTTCTCTGTTTCCTGCTCTGTTTTATTCAATGTGGCTTCTGTTGTTTCACGCTCTTGTCCTGTTCTTTCTACAGTCCAGGCTCACAGCCCACATTGGTTTTCAAATACGGTAAATCCTACTAATGACTTGGCAAATAGCTGGATTAGCGCCCGCTGTAAAATGGCGTATCAAAATCTAGATGCAGCATTGGCTCCAGTTGGCTAATGCTTAAACAAACCATCACTATGATGGCCTCCTTTTAAAAACTGTTGTGCAATAATAAGGTGGAAAAGCTACTTTTAGCTTTTTTTGCTTAAACTGATTTTGTAAGGCGGTGTTTCTGCCCCTAGTGGTCTGTGGTGTAATTGCAAAGGGTCCTTAAAAACAAAATGTATTAAAAAAAATGTGATTATTTACGTAAATGTGACTGGGACTTCTATCTACCTAAACCAACCTGTTATTACATCTTTTTTGCAAGTGTAATTCATGTTTTTAAGTTTGTTTAATACAAACTTAACATGATCTGTATCCTTTTCAAAATATGAGCTCCGTAGTGTTTCAGTGGGCATACATAATTAATTTCTTGAAAATTATATCATTGTGAATCATCTGCAAGAAGGTGAAGGAAAAGTTATTAACTTGCAATGTTCAGGTTAGAATTTGAAACTGAGTGTTACAAACAAAGAAGATCATATGCACAGATTCCGGGAAAAGGTTGAGAATCACTGTTGTAAAGGATGTTCTGTTCATTTACCATGCAGAAATGAAGAAAATATGTTTACTTACTAAGCAGCTCATTATGCAACACGTATATTTGTCATACCCTCGTTTATGTCTCAGACTTTGACACAGACCTGACTCATGTTCCCACTTCGTCACTGAAGTACAAACCAGATTTGATCCATCATGAGGGCGCTTTCATTCCAACAAGGAACCAGATTTGATTTATCACAATCTTTCATTCCACCAAGACACAAAAACAAACTCCTGTGTCTGACCTTTCCACATCTTTGCGGGCTCATTCAGCAGTTTTATGCTGTCACTGCACTTCCACGGAAGACAAAACGCCAGTCAGCATTTCAGCTTCTCTCTGATTCAATCTGCCCCGTTTGTTGCAGATTTCCCCGGCCGATAGAAGTGGGAACAATGTTTGATACACAATAAACATGGTTTTATTTGGTCTACCAGCCTGTTGTGGAAAGTTGTTTTGTTAATGTGAGAAAACTTCGTCAGTGTTGGAGATTTATTCCGGGGTTGTGTTTGTGCTTGTTCTCTGATGTGGGGCTAACCTTAACTGGTGTTCTTTTACATTCGATTTAATGTGGTTTTGTTCTACATCTTGAGAATCGCTCATCAAGAAACAACAAAAGGCTCGACCTACGGAGTTCAAAAGTGAAATAAGCGAATAAACATGTGATTAGTTGAGAAAAACCACATAAAGGTTAAGGTTGTGGTTTGATTTTCCATTTGGGTTTGTTATACAATGAGTTTGTTTTACAGCTGTGGCTTTTCCAGTTATGCTTGATCACTAAATCGTCTCTTTTTAAATGACAAATTAGTCTCATTTGCAGGGCACATACACGATATGTAGTGTTGACATGAACAAACAAAGGACAAAAATAGAAAGTAAACTCCTAGAAAAAGTCTGAAAACATTATTTCAGTCAATTAGTTCCCCCTTTGATTCCATTCAAACTCCAGCGGTTTTGTTATGCCAACCTAAGTATCATACTCTATGGCAACAGTACCAATATGCCCACGTAATTCAAAGAAAGAAAGCAAGGTTCTCAAAAGTTTTAGAATTTATTAGAAATACATTATTTATTAATCCCCAAGGCAAAAATTCTTTGTTTCAGTTGCTCTTATACATAGCAGTAAGGACATCAAAAGACTTTGAAATAGATAAGATGCATTAAAAATCACTAACTGCATAAAATTAAATAAATAATAAGCATTATTTGTATTTGGAAATGCCCCAAAATTAGGTAATTCTGGTTACAGGTTTGACAGGTAATACAGAAGGTCTTTTCTTTTCCTGCAGTACTGGATCCTTAGTTTTTTATATTAGGCATTACCCCAAAGACCAAAAAATGGAAGAATGGAAATAATTTTTACAGATATCTGTCTTTTACAAGCAAAAAGAACAATAGCACTAACTTGGAAAAGGAGTGAGAGGCCTAGTATTAAATGTTGGTTTCATGAAATGTCCATGTTTTTACAATTGGAAAAAATCGCTTATACTCTTAAATATAAACGCAACATTTCCACAGTATTTGGGAGCCTTTTATTCAATTTCTCAAGGATAAGGAATTGTGTAGATTGTGGAGGAGGATGGAGGAAATTAATATATTATATGATATAATATGTGAAATATATATAAAATATATATATATATATATGATCCAAATAAAATAATATAATATTATAATATCTGTAATGCTGGACTTCTCTGTAGAAGGAAATGTTCAACATGTTTTTGTTATACACATCCTACTCTTAATGTTGCATAAAGATCTTTCTTCTGTTCTTGGTTAAATATATCTTGTCATTAACGCCAACCCAGGACCCCCTAAGAATGAGAATAATGTAAGTGTAGCTGAAATGTTTTTTATTGATCTTGTTGGAAGGTCTGTGGGGAGGGGAAGAAAGAGGGTGCTGTATCAAAGAAGGAAAACGAACATTGTAGATGGTCAATGAGAGAAGACGGAACCAAGGAAAACGGAAAAAAGCCGGCTGGCATAAACGGAAAACGAGGTTATTATCTGCGAACCGAAGTTCCTATAGATGGAACAATGTTAGTAATGATAGAAACTATAGTATGGCTCTTAGTCTTCTATTATTAATATATTAATGCCATTACTTAATTTTAAGTCAGATTTTATCTTATTATGCTTCACCTTTGTAACACTTTTTTTTTTAACTTTGTTTTTGGTCCTCTTGGTTACATCTTACGTTCCTTAGTTCTTGTATTGTCTGGGTCTTTTACCCCTTTTCCACTACGCTGGTTCCAGGGCTGGTGCTAGTGTTGGTGCTAGAGCCGGTTCGCAGTTGGTTCAAGTGAGAACCGGTTAAGAACTGTTTGCTTTTCCACAAACGGGTGCCGGCCAGAGAGGTACATCATCACGTCAATGTATATGTCTGTATACATCTGTATATGTCACGACAGTTTCCCGTAACAACTAGCGCCAAATTTTATCGCCACAACAAAGATGGAGGATTACGTTGCGGTTCAAGTGTTGCTGTTGGCTTTTCGAGCCTTCCTTGGAGAGCAAAATTTGGCGATCCAGCAAGTTAATGCTGCTCGGCGATTATGCAAGGTCGTCTCCTCCACTGACCACTGCTGTTTCGTTTTACTATCCATTGTTATCTTCCAACTTATCTTCTTACTGTTTACCCCGAACTCGTCTTTTTAAAAATGGCTCTCTTCCGTGTTTTTACTCTGCTTTGGTTGGTCAATAATCTGTTAACAGTTCCCAAAGTTAAAACAAAAACTTACTGTGAGGCATCTTTTTACTACTACGGCCCCTGCTTATGGAACAGCCTACCTGAAGACCCGAGGGCTGCACCTAATGTTAATGTCTTTTAAAACAAACTCAAAACCTACCTTTTTAGTCTAGCTTTTGCCTGAATTACCTTTTAGTGTAATTTACTCTAATTACAGCTCACTATTATTGCTATTTTATCTTATTTGATTTTTCTTCTTTTATGTCTTTCCTTATTTTATTTTCTAGTTTATTTTTTTTACTTAATTTCAATTTATTATTTATTATTTTTTCAATTCTTTTTCTTATTTTATTTTATTATATATTACATTTTACACTTTTAACCTAACCTCCAGTGTTTTCTCATTTTTAAACCTTTAAGATGGCGTTTCCTCAGTACGTACTGCGTACATCAGTGTACTTGATTATTGTCTTTTATTTATGATGCTTTTTATCAACACTGCATAAGGATTGGGCTGGGTGGAGTGGGTTTGGGTCGTAAATCCTTTATTTTTATTCATCTGTCCGTTTGTAAAGCACTTTCACGTGCTATATTTTTTGTATGAAAGTGCCGTATAAAGAAAGTTCGATTGATTGATTGATGATATGCCGGAATTCATGTCAATGTCAAGAGCTCAGATTTCTTGTTTTGTTTTTTTAGCTGCTTTGAAATAAAAATTATTGTTATCTATTTTTCCCGGGCCAAAGGAGAGCCTCTGGAGAATGTTTTGGCAAATTTAGTGTTTTGAAGCCTTCATCACAAAGCCACCGCATGTCATGTCTTTAAAGCTAAAAGCAGCTTTGGACGGTGACGAGTTTAAACTTGGTAACCAAAAAATATGCTAAAGTCCAAAAAGTCAACCCTCCAGAAATTCCTCTTTTAGCCTGAGCTACAGCTAGTGCACTCCATTCATATCCAATCTGATTTCCAACATTTTCTCCTGTTATTGTTTTTCTTCAGAGCTCACCCGAAGCTGTCTGGGTGAAGCGCAGGCCAAAGGGTCGCGGGGGCTGAAGGAGCTTGTTGTCTGGCAGGTGAATCTGCAGCCGGTAACAATAAAAGCGCAGCGATAAAAGATCAGAGATGCTATCTGCCGACTGCACACACAAACACGCGAAGATACACACCCGTACGCACACAGAGGCTGAGCCAGGAGATAGAGAGAGTTCCTGGGGATCAGACCTGCTGAAGTCTTCCTGTAGCTGTTATAAGACCTGGATGTTTTGGCTTTTGGTGCCGATGCTCACGGGTTATTCTCTTTCACACAAGCAGAGGCATGTGTGGTTTTACTGTATGCAAAAGGAACATCACTGTTAGAGGTCATCTATGGTGCCTTAATACTTCAGTCTGCCTGAATCGTCCTCGCATTTTAATTACCTTCATTAGGGCTGTCATGATAACAAATTATGCTGGACAATAATTGTCCAAAAAGTTATTGCAGATAAACAATATTATTGTCAATATTATTTTGAAACATCACTTTTTCATTAATGTAATTATATGTTATAATAAAATGAGTACACCGTATCAAAAGTAATAAACTTTAATTTGTGAAGAGTATTTGACTATATTTGGAAGGTCAAGAGCTTTTTATTAAAATAAATTAAACAAACGATATAATAAATTATAGAGAAAAAACACAATGAAAATGAAATGGACTCTCTTTTGGGAAAAATTACATGTAAATAAAAATCATACCAATCAAAAACAATAAAAAATAAACCATTTCTGTAAAAAAAAAAAAAAACTCAGACATGTACTTTCTCCCAGTCAATTCCTACTGTCTGTCAAACGTTCGTAATATTTCCTGAAATGCTGGCTTTTCAAACGTATTGAAGGGCTGCATTTCTTTTGCAATGTAGCGAATGACACTGTCTGTGGGCATGCACCATTTTGCACTGCTTTATTTGTAATCAAATGCCTCAGTAAGCGCTGACTGTGGGACTGTGGACACTGGGGCTGTGGCATTCAGCTTAGGAACCGCGGCTTTTGTGCCTTCATTCATATTAGTGTTTGTTTCCTTGTTACACCCCAGGGCACTCACTTCAGCTCTCTGTGTGTGTACGCGCAGACGGCCCCACCTCCCCCACAAAGATTGAATGGCTGACAGATGCTCACTCTGCTATAAATCCACTAAATCCGCTATAGAACCAACGCACTCAGGTGTTGAGACAGTTGGACAGAGTGAGCCATCTTCTCATCCAGGCTGTTTGGTAGAAAGAGAGGAGGAAAACAAACATGCATGCACATGTCAATTTATCATGGCCGGCAAACTAACAGATTTTTTATTTACCCTGCGATTAATTTATTTATTGATTATCATGACAGGCCTAATCTCCAACAAGGTTATGTTTTAGCCAACATATTTTTTTTTTATGTTTGTTATCACGATTACACAAAAACTACTGGACAGATTTGCGGAAATTTTCAGGAGATGTTGTTAATGGCCCAACTTAAAAATGATTAGATTTTGGTGGTGATGCAGGTAACAGCCATTAGTGAAAATCATTTTTGCGTTAAAAATAACAGCGTTACTAACACAGTTACTTTTTCCCAGTAACAGGTATTCTAATTAATTAGTTTTTCAAAGGTTATGATGCCGTTACCTGCAGTGAAATGTGGCACATTACTTTGCAAGGATGTCTAGCAGCTGATATACGACCTACCTTGCTTAGACAGACAACAGAACTCAATGCCAGAGTTGCCAGGTCCGCTTATTATGAGCAACTTTTGGCTTCTTCTTTTTCTAACGTGCATGTGTATATTGGGAGATGTGGGTTGCAGTTTTTTTGGGCTGCATGAAAGAACTTCACTTTAAGCTTGTCTTATCTTGTCTAATCATGTTTTTGCTCTTCTCCTGACCGGGGATAACTGCTGGGAAACTGGGAGGGATGCGGAAATCTTCCATAGACATGCCGGTTAGCTTATGGTTGTCATGTTTAAAAATTGATACTCAGCGAAGTCTGCTCAGAAGTTTATCGGGACAACTTGCTAGAGATTATCTTTGATGAGTTTACGTCACATATAAGAGTTAAATGATTCATCTATGTGGTATAGTTTTAATGTAAGAGGATAGTCTAAGGTAGTTTAAGCTAACTGTTGTTAACCGTTAACCGCTATGTGTAACCGCTACATATGCTACGTCATAGGTGTCTTGACATGGATTGGTCACATGCTGCTGTTGTTTTTGAAGGTTCTGCCTCTGAAAACATTTTCGAACGGTTCTTTCTCAGTAGCCTTGCAGAGCTCGGCTGAATTCTTAATGGCCCAATCAGGGAAGAGAGGCGGGAGCTGCAGAATGCGAACGTGACAACAAGCGGAAGTTGAGAACAGGAAGTTGAGAACGGACATGCCGATTAGCCTATTGTCCTCATGGCTACTGAGTGAAAGTTGGCGAAATCTGCCCTCCTCAGAAGTTTACTTGTAGAGATTGTCTTTGACGAGGTTCATGTCACATATAAGTGTTAAATGAATCATCTGTGTGGTACAATTTAGTGTAAGACGATAGTATAAGGTCGTTAGCTGTTAGTAGCTAACTTAGCGGCTAACGGTCATTGACTGTTGTTAGCTGTTAGCGGCTAAGGGTCATTAACTGTTGTTAGCAGTTAGCGGCTAAGTTAGCCGCTATGGCTAATGTCCATGAACTGTTTTTAACTGTTGTTAGCGATTAGCCGCTACATTAGCCACTATGTATGCTACATTATAGGACGCAACCCTGCTTGGTGTGGATTGGTCTGTGATGAATGTGACGAGCCAAACGATTGTCCAATCACAAGCTTGGGTATTTTTTTTAACGTTCTGCCCTGAAAACAAATTTAAAGGGCTCCTACCCAGATGGACTAATGAAATATTTGTGTTGCAGATATATGGAGCTGTCCATGCTGGCTGGCTTGTCAGGTTACATTTGGGTGGCACACATAAAAAAACACGCTCTTGGAAGTTTGGCTGCATCTAAAGCGCCCTATTTTGGGTGTCAGGCCACAGACCAAGCTGCTGTCTTTGATGAGTTGTGGGTTGAACATGTTCTTCATTTTTAGTTGTTTTCAACTTTTGTGGTGTCAAGACAAAGACACAGAGAGAACCTGCTGTTCTCAGTTTAATCCGTAATGGCTTGCACACTCATCATTCATAAATTAGTTTTTTATGTACAAACAAGTTCAGCTGCTGAGTCCAAATCAACAGTCGATCAAAGAGGGGCCGACCTCGGTTTGTGTATAAGATCTTTTTGTATGTGTGTGTCTTGGCCCTGCTGAGCCCTCCGTCTCCTCTTTGATTTCATTTCCATATGCTTGTCTCTGACGGTGTGTTCATGTGATGGTCGGAGGAATAAAACACTCATTAGAAAAATATTCCACTCGAGCAGAGCGAAAGAAAACACGCCGTGGATTTATATAGACTGCACACACATTTACTGCGGCGCGTAAGATTTATCATCATTACAGGGAATCACCAAGACCAAACTTTTCAGATTTGGAAAGAAAACATCAGTTTTACCCCGATCACTAAATCTCTCCTGCTAAATCCTATTTTTTCCTCCTATATTCCTGTAAATCCTGCTGTTTTCTCTGTGTGCATAACCCGTCCTATAGACCACACTCACCATTTACCTTGTAGTTTTTCTTCTTGCTGTCACACTTTTTCTGTCTTCAACCTGTTTTTATATTTTTTTAAGCCTTGCTCCTTCTGCTTAATGGAAAATATCGTTTTCTTAATGGTCTTCACTTTTGAGTTTAGGAGTGTCTTACATTTCTGTGAACAATCCTTCATTGAAACAAAACCACGCTCTGCCTTTAGTCTACAAAACATCTAACAGCTGTTCCCTTTCTTTAGATAATTAAAAATAATCAAACAATTGTCTGAGTATGCCGCTATGCATCTTTACTGCTTTATTAAACTGAAAGAGCTGTCTTTAATTGACAAAATCTTGATGAGACAAACTTTTCCTTTCCATCAACATCTGTTTATTTTCTCCCTCCAGGTTATATTTTTATACCAATCCGACTTCACTGCCGCCGAAGATGCAATCACACTGCAGGTATGGTTATTGGGTCATGTTTTTTAATGCTTATATACTTGTTTATCATCCATGTTACTAATTTATTTTATCTACATACATACACTATATTGACAAAAATCTTTGCTCACCTGCCTTGACTCTCATATGAACTTAAGTGACATCCCATTCCTAATCCACAGGGTTCAATATGACGTCGGTCCACCCTTTGCAGCTATACCAGCTTCAACTCTTCTGTGAAGGCTGTCCACAAGGTTTAGGAGTGTTTATGGGAATTTTTGACCATTCTTCAAGAAGAGCATTTGTGAGGTCACACACTGATGTTGGACGAGAAGGCCTGGCTCTCAGTCTCTGCTCTAATTCATCCCAAAGATGTTCTATCAGGTTGAGGTCAGATCTCTGTGCAGGCCAGTGATGTTCATCCACACCAGACTCTGTCATCCATGTCTTTATGGACCTGCTTTGTGCTCTGGTGCACAGTCATGTTGGAAGAGGAAGGGGCCAGCTCCAAACTGTTCCCACAAAGTTGGAGCATGGAATTGTCCAAAATGTCTTGGTGTGCTGAAGCATTCAGAGTTCCTTTGACTGGAACTAAGGGGCCAAGCCCAGCTCCTGAAAAACACCCCCACACCATAATCCCCCCTCCACCAAACTTTACACTTGGCACAATGCAGTCCCACAAGTATCGTTCTCCTGGCAACCACCAAACCCAGACTGGTCCATCAGATTGTCAGATGGAGAAGCGTGATTGGTCACTCCAGAGAACGCGTCTCCACTGCCCTAGAGTCCAGTGGCGGCGTGCTTTACACCACTGCATTGACGCTTTGCATTGCACTTGGTGATGTGAGGCTTGGATGCAGCTGCTCGGCCATGGAAACCCATCCATGAAGCTCTCTGCTCTGTTCTTGAGCTAATCTGAAGGCCACATGAAGTTTGGAGGTCTGTAGCGATTGACTCTGCAGAAAGTTGGCGGCCTCTTCTCACTATGCGCCTCAGCATCCGCTGACCCCACTCCGTCAGTTTACGTGACCTAACACTTTGTGGCTGAGTTGCTGTTGTTCCCAAACACTTCCACGCTCTTATAATCCAGCTGACAGCTGACTGTGGAATATTTAGGAGCGAGGAAATTTCACGACTGGATTTGTTGCACAGGTGGCATCCTATCACAGTTCCATGCTGGATTTCACTTAGCTCCTGCCAAAATATAGCCAAGATACTGTGGAATCTGGAGTGTTCAATCTGATTTGTTGTATTTTCAAAAACTTTGGAGCTAGATCCAGAAAAAAACGCCATGACGAAAAATGTGATTTTCGTGAATAACAACTAAACTAAAATAGATATCATTATGAATCCAATTGCTAATGGTTTATTTCCATGGTCAAGGAATCTAAATATCTAGATGAAAAATAGGTAGGACTAATATTTATGGTGAAAATCACAACATGGGTGAGGACTGTGGTGCTGGTGGAGGTCTGTGCTCTCAGAGTGCTTTTCTAGTTTGTGATAGTTTTGTCATCAACTGTTTTCCCCCTGACTAAAACTAGACATAACTAATAGAAACAAGTGCACATGGACAAAAACTAAAACTAAATTAACTGACACTGTCATTGAAAAATAAAAACTAGACAAAAATGTGTGACAGCGTCTTAATCCAGTCAGACCTAATTTGTTAATGTAGAATGTAGGGACAAGTTAGGAACATATCCAATCACAGCTACTTTGGTTGGATAAGTTTAGAGGGACATCTAAGCATGGTGGTGGGATAAATTAAATGAAAACTTTAAATATGCCTTACACTTGACACTTCATTTTATAGTTGGCTAAATTTACAGTAGCTTTGGTCAACTGAAATGTTCTGGAATTCCATCAACTAAAACTAGAGTAAAATTTAAACAATTAAATGACTAAATCATTGCTAAAACTAAATGTATTTTAGGCAAAAGATTAAAACTAAATCTAAAAGTACTGTCAATTAACACTGCAGTGAATGTTTTTCTTCTCCTACATAACATAAGATTCCATTGAGGAGCATTACAGGTTTAAATTGTGTCAGGCCAACAATTTGAAAGTGCATGCATGTGATTATTTGGTACCAAATCACCATGACATCAATTTAGTTACAGAACTAGAAAAGCACTCGGAGAGCACAGACCTCTACCAGCGCCACAGTCCTCAACCATATTGGGATTTTAACCATAAATATTAGTCCTACCTTTATGTCATCTAAATATTTAGATTTCTTGACCATGAAAACATACCATTAGCAATTGGATTCATAATGATATCTATTTTAGTTCAGCAGTTAGTCACGAAAATCGTATATTTCGTCATGGCGAATCCAGACGGTGATCCTGATCACTCCCAGAATCCAATCATTTGTTCCTTGTCCCATTTTGGACATTTCCTGAAAATTTCATTGAAACCCCTCCATAACTTTCATAGTGATATCTATTTAGTTCAGCAGTTTGTCATAAAAATCATATATTTCTTCATGGCGAATCCAGACGGTGATCCTGATCACTTCCAAAATCTAATCATTTGTTGCTTGTCCCAATCTGGACATTTCCTGAAAATTTCATCGAATTCTGTCTATAACTTTTTTAGTCATCTTGCTAACAGCGGAACAAACAAAGGAATAAACAATCTCACAAACCCACTAACAAAAAAACAAACCAATGCCGGCAATAACATAACATCCTGGCGGAGGCAAACATCCATGAAGGTTATAATGACGAATGTAAGAGTTTGAGATATGTTCTGTTTCAGTGACAGTGTAGTCCTATTCACATCTATTATATGAATACTGATAAATCTCTGCCTCTAATTGCTCCATGTATCGATGCTTTATTTCCATAAGCTTCAGTCTCGTCGCTCCATCACTTCTCAGCCTTGCGTGTGAAGCGGCTCGCTCTTTGACGGCTCGTTGTTTTGATGAACCTCATTAAAGACTGAGAGTGCATTCCTCTGATAGCTTTATGGTGTTGTTGACCACTCACAAATACACCAGCACACAGAATCCCGCCGGTGTTTACCGTGTCCATGTGCTCGTAAAACAGCTCTGCTGATAACATGCGCACACCCCTCCAGCTGCCAGCCTCTGTATCCGTGTTCAGACGAGGGCCAGCGTTCAAAGGCCGCCTCGCTCTGCCAAGACATCACTACTTAAAGAAACACAGGTGGGCAAAATTTCTCAAATAACTTCTCAGAATACATGAGCGCTGGTTGGTGCTAGTTGGGGAACAATAATAATCATTTCTGGGAGGTGAGAGAACGTTCAGAGAGGGGCTTTTTTATGTCAATTGGATGCCGCAGTGAGTTGTGGTAGCTGCAAGATTTTTCCCCTAAACAATTCTTTTCTAAATAATTATGATGTGTGAAGTTCTTGATCAGCCCTGAAAGACGTCATTTAGCCCTTTCATTATCAAAACCAGGTATGACTGGGTCAAAATTTGCTTTTTGGCCTTTTGCAATGCAACTGAATCCTCAAAAAGCATGTTGAAATATTGTGAAGATGTCGTCAATCCTGGAGTGCCTTAACCTGACACGCCAGACGGACCGTTGCATTTATCAAACACGAAATTATGTCACTAATCCATCTGGGAAAGAGCCGTTTGAAAATGTTTTCAGAGGCTAAACCTTTTAAACCAACTGTAGTTTGTGAATCCATGTCTAGCAAAACTGCCACGTATGATGTAGCACACGTAGCTGCTATACGTAGGGGCTAACAGCTAACCACTGTCAGTCATTAGATGCTAACAAAAATTTGGGTCGTGTATACCTACCTTGATTTAAATGGCTACTCACTGACTACCCTGTGAAGTCTGAGGAAGAGCCGTTTGGCTATTTTTTGGTACGCAGATTTTCTTATACCTTTTCATGCTAACAACAGTTAGCCATTAGCTTAAACTACCTTATTCTTACATTACCACACAGATTTATCGTTCAACACTTATATGTGAGATAAACCTCGTCAAAGACAATCCCTACCAAGACGAGAGCAGATTTCGCCAAGTATCACTAAGTAACCATGACGACCATAGACTACCTCGTATGTCTGTGGAGGACTTGTGTTCTCTCCCAGTTTCCAAGAAGTGATCCCAGGTCAGGAGAAGAGCAAAAACATTATTTCTTGCAAGACAAACTTCAAGTGATGTTCTTTCCTCCTCTTTCAAAGAAAAAGTTGAGTCAATGTCTGATAAAAAATGAAGATATAGAGACCGCTTCAAAATCCGCCATTATCTTCAAACATTCGTTCACTTCCTGTTGTCGTCACATTTGCAGCTCCTGCCTCCCTTCCCTGATTTGACCGTTGTGCATTTAACTGATAGAACTCATTGAACAATGAAAGTTGGAAAGTTGGCTATGCAGAATTTCATACAATGAATGAGGCAGGTCCATCCGCTCTGGAAGGCTAGGTGTGCCTTATATTTTGGTAAATTTGACATTTATTGGAGTACAAAGGAAAAAACTGTATTTACCTTCTCAAATAAAACATTAGCTTAAAGTGCATTTCACCTTATTCTAGGGTGCCATTACAAAGTATGAAACTAAGCCACAAATAAACTAGGTACATCCGTTCAACTGCTCATCAGTGCAAATAATGAATCAGCCAATCACATGGCAGCAACTTGTTGCATTTAGGCATGTGGACATGGTCACTACAAACTGCTAAGCATCAGAATGAGGACATGTTTTCAGAGACCTGGAATGTAGTATCACTGTTGCTGCTACCCAAGCTAGCCTTAGTGTTTCAGATTTTCACACAACCAAGAACTAAATTGCTTTTTTTAAAATATTATTTCATGTTGAATTTGAGTCTGCAACATGTTCCAAAAAGCTGGGACAGGAGCAACCAGTTAAATGTTGTAAGAACAATCTTTATCACATATTTCCTCATCAACAGTCTAAAATATCATGAAAAGACGCAAAGAATCCAGAGAAATGGGTATTAGTGCCCATGGCATGGGTAACATACACATCTGTGGAGGCTCTGATGATACTGAGAAGTACATAAAGGGTTTTTTAGCAAGAAAATGTCAACAGTGTTGCTTTGTAGTAAAAATGTGCAGGGACTAGACTGATCCACCTGCAATCCAGTTCTGTCTCACGTTGTGTGACGCATTACAAACTGCAAAATATGGCAACAGAGACCACTGGACTGTGAATCAACTGAAGCCATGTGTTAAGCAAGAATGTAGCAGAATTCTCCAATAAAGCTTCAACCGTTCATGTCTCTAGTTCGTCAACGATATAGACAAAATTTCATACCTCGATATTCATGCCAGATACCTCAATATCAATACCATATTACTACGAGTTCGGTGAAAACCAAGCGTTTTTCATAATAATAAAAAATATAATGCTAAAGAATGTGGAAAGTGCAGTTTTATTTTTAAGAAATCTATTTTGTTTATATATTGTTGCTTTTTGGATATAAATATCTTGAAAATTCATATCTCGATATAGAAAATTGTTTTATGTGTTCTTTTTTATGTACATCACTTTGTTTCAGCTGTGGTTGTTTTTAAAGTACTTTCTGAATAAAGTTGAGTTGAGAGTTGAGTAGATCCAATAACGATGTATCGTTCAGCCTTTGTGGTCCGTGATAAGAAAACTGCAATATGCTAGTTTTTGAGTTATTTTCTCTCCTTTACCTACTAAAAATGTTTTGCACTTTTCTATTTCTGAGCTTTCGTAACATTTTTTAACTTTTTGGACTACAGCATAACGTTTTTTTAAATTTCCATTAGTCCTTTTGATTTTCTCTGCCAAGGAGGTTATGTTATTGCTAGCTTCTGTTTTTTTGTTTGTTTTTCTGTTAGCAACATGACTCAAAGAGTTATGGACAGATTTTGATGAAATTTTCAGGAAATGTCCGGATTGGGACAAGGAACAAATGATTAGATTTTGGGAGTGATCTGGATCACCGTCTGGATCCGCCATGATGAAAAATGCGATTTTGGTGAATAACTACTGAACTAAAAAAGATATCACTCTGAATCCAATTGCTAATGGTATGTTTTCATGGTCAATGAATCTAAATATTTAGATGAAATAAAGGTAGGACTAATATTCATGGTGAAAATCGCAAGATGGGTGAGGACTGTGGTGCTGGCGGAGGTCTGCGCTCTCTGGGCGTTTTTCTAGTTGTTCACAGCTTTAAGGCTCAGTGGCTTTGTCTGGCACTGGTGACGCAGTTGGATAGTGCGCTTAGTTGGGAGGTTGCAGGCTCAAGCTCAGCTCCAGGCGACACATGGGGATGTGTTCTTGTGCAGAACACTCAGCTACAAGTTGCTACCACTACTGCGTCAGTGGAGTGTAAACGGGCATGAAAGTGTGTGAATGTGTTTGTTGATACTGATGGAGGACTGACATAGAAACTCAGAACCATCAGTTAGTGAGTGTGAGAGTGAAAGGGTGTGAATGGGTAGATGTGAACTGTGGTGTGAAGCAGCTTTGAGTAGTTAAAGACTAAAAAGTGCTAGTGCTGTGAGCTCAAGTTCATTTACCATTTACCAAGGCACAGTTCTTTGACAGTATTGTTTATGAGTTACAGTAAAGCCCTTCACATTCCAGATATAAGTTCTGCCAAAGTTTTTAAATGTGCTCTTTGTGCCTGAAAGCTTGTCTGCTTTCTACCACGAAGCAAAGAAAATGACACGACGGGCCAATCTGCAGAGCATCCGTGGTCGGAGTTTATTAGGGATGTGTTAGTGATGTTACGCACATATTGGCAAATCTATGTTTAGAAGGGCGTAGGGGCACGCGGCCACGTTAGCATACACCGCGCACCTTCAAAGACAATGAAACACACACATGCAGCGTTGAAGGTGGAGGTCGACACAGTAGGATATCTGTGAAATCTCTGTGGTCAGACTGTCCGGTACTGACCTAGAGCTGAGGACTGAGGTGGAGACAGTAACATTAACCACAGCACTGGAGGAGCCTCAGTCAAGGTTGAGTTGGATCTTTTTCGCTGTGAGGGATGGTAAAGCTCTGTTCCTGAAACTGTATATGATTCTGTCCTCACAGATGGAAGCACTTTGAGTATCTTCGGCCAAACTGTTGGAATTATCATGTTAGAGCTTTACGTTGTGATAGTAACCATATTGTCTCTGATGATATCACGGCATCTGCATCAAACATCTTGTGCCGGATGGAAACTGCGATTGTCTGCATTTCCAAGGACAGGAACCAGCTTTACTGTCAGCCAAGACCATACGCCCTATGGCCATGAAAACGTTCTGTGTGGCCACCAAATAGCTGAGCATGGTTCATCCCAGAGTTAATTTTGACACGATTTTTTGTTTAGTTTAAGTTGTAGTCTTTTGCCTAAAACATGTTTTAGTTTTAGTCATAACTTAGTCATCTGCCTGCTGCTATGGAGTCACAAAGCCTCAATAACTACAATAACAGACATAACACATATTTGGCCATGTCATGAGACACATTCTAGTTCATAATTATTATAGCTGTTAATGTAGATATTAGCATGTTTTTTCTATCCATGGTTGATACATCTATAGTAACTATTTTTATCCCCACATAGGCATGAGTTCCCTTTTGAAAATGGCATGTCACATCTCAAGAGGTCTACCTTTAATACATTTATACTTAACGGAAACAAATATGGTAGGGATGCACCTGTGGTCTGGGCACCCATGAGTTTGCCACTACCTTAAATTCTTGTTTTCAGTAAGAATATCATTGATTATACCTCTATAAAATTATCACCACAACCATCCAGACACGAGGACCCTCCTGAAAATTAAATGCTGCATCTCAAGAGGCTAACCTCAAATATATCAGACGACAGGTTTATGATGGGTCCATGGATCTGTCTCTAACTTTATTTCTTACTTTAGTCCACTTATCTCCTCTTACCTCATTCCATACCACATTCAAGGTTTCTTGCTGCTAACTTGATCGAAATTGTTTTAATTTTAGTCTAGTTTCAGTTGAGTAAATTTCCCAAAATTTTAGTCAACAACATCTACTGTAAATTTAGTCGACTAAAATATTAAGTGTAAAGTGTAAGGCATTTTTTATGCTTCCTTGAAAGTCATGTTTTACTCTTGTATAAAATGAAGCATCTAATAACCTTTCATTGAATGCTAATAAAGCTGGAATGTATCAATCAATCAGTCAATCAATCCTTATTTGTATAGCGCCAATTCATATTCAGTGTTGGGAATAATACATTACAAAAGTAATGTGATTGCTGTGATGCATTCCTTTTTACTGTAATGTCGTAAGATAAGGTATGACAAAAAAAAACAGTAACATTTAAGTCAGTACAAATTTTAGTAGTGCAAGTTACAATGCATTTTTAATTTTTTTAATATATTTTTTGGAGCATTTTGTGCCTTTATTGATAGGAGAGAGACAGTGGATAGTCTTGTGAAAAGGAGTGAGAGAGTAGGGGAAGACACTCTGCACACTGGCCACAGGCTGGATTCGAACCCAGGCTGGCAGAAGCAAGCATGTGGGACGTGTCTGGTTGCTAATCACTCCGCCAAACCAGCACCCCAATGCATTTTTAATTTAACGTTAAATGACCTAGGCAGTCTGAAAATGGACATATTCAAGCAGTATGGTGCAAAAGCACTGTTATGTAGCATAAGGGATGACTTGTTCCATAACTTAGGGGTTGCTTAAACAAATGGCCAGACCACTTTATGTTTTCAACCTGGTCTTTGGGACAAGGGTTAGATAAAATGGTTGAAGTGAGCTTAGGTTTGGTGGAGCCAAACACAATGACCTGTTTTACTTCTGTTAGAATTCTGACAGCCATCCAGGCTTTCATATCTTTGATGCCCTAGTCACACATTCCCGTTTCTCATGGCGATTGTGCACGACTGTACACGATTGACGAGGCTGGTGTGATTGCTATGATGAAATGACTGTCTCACCCCTGGACACGCCCCGTAAATACACCGTCGGGGGCATTTGTTCTGCTCCAGATAGGTTAATACAGCGATATGACGAGGATTCCTTGAATTTCCATCCCGCTGACACAACGTCAGCACCGCTCGGGCTCAGTTCGCGTCACGTAAGCCCTGACTGAACCCCGTCGCTTGCGCTGTCTTGAACGGGACACAGTCGGGGCACAAACAGATACATCCTTGTCAGTCATCCTCATTAAGCATTATGCTGCGTTCACACCGGACGCTACTTGTACTACCTCGGTGATCACTCTCCATGCAAAGTCAATGTACAGCCGCAATGGGGCGGGGCTAACCCTCCCGCGATGCGACAGCCGCTTTTCACACTACCACATAGCTTGTCGCGCAATGTGAAAGTAAAAAAAAGTTGATCAATCAGCGGTGTGTGCATGTTATATAACAGATAGTTATTCATCCGGACTACAGAGTAACAAGCCATGTCCGTGTGGGAAACATTAGCCAGTGAGGACATTAGTTAAGCCTAGACGGACCGCTGGAAACTCAGAGAGTAGTTTTGGTAGCTGGGTTGCTTGCGGTTTGAATGCAGCTTTAGGCTTCCATCCCGCTATCCTGAGAACGGCGATTCTCCACGACAGCTTTTAACAGTTCAAAACTTTTGGGACCCTTCCACGTTCCCTGACGTTCATCCACGACTATACAACACTGATCCAGTCCAAGTAGCGCATGCACCACGACCAAAGCATGTTTCATCAGGATTATGACAATCGTGCACAATGGCCATGAGAAACAGGAATGTGTGACTGGGGCTTAAGGCGCTCTTGGAGGGTGTATGTCGATCTGCCATCCCTTTTTTAAGAGCCACCATTGATTTCGGGGTTTGACTGATCATTTTACAGTTCATTGTCAACATAACGATTCATTTACACTGTAAATCACACAACGTATTTACACTACTATCTAAAAACAGGGAGCAAAGCCAGGTGAAAGGCCTCTGCAGCAATCTTTAGCGTTGATTTACTAACCACAGAGTATCAGATTTACACAATTATCACATCCTATCTGGTGCTGTAAAACTCCTGGACCATAAAAGTGACAACATTCAGAGTATTTCTGCAGAGAATGATGTACGAGGTGTGAGGATTTTGTAGGGTATGTTGTCATATATGAAGGGATAAAATGACAAATGTGCTGGATCACTCAAAACCTCAGCACGCCCCTTTGAAGGAGAAAGTGAAAAACACTATCGTTATGATGTTTTATATTCCTGAAGAAAGATCTGGTCGAGGGGTCGAGGTCAGGATCAGGTGACAGACCAGAGTAATCCTGATCTGCTGTCCCTGCTTTACAGGAAACTCCGTAGTTTGTGAGGTAAAGAGGTGAAAACGATTCTGCTTCGCACACGGAGGTCGAGGTGAGGTGATGATGACACCACTGGCACACACGTTTAAACACTCATATAGGCCCGCACTGTTTAAGGGTCACGCTGAGGTAAAAGTTAAAGAAGATTTGGTTTTCAGTGGGAGCCCAGAGACCCATAAATACAGACCTGGAACACACAGCAGGGGGAACAAGAGTTCACTCACAGGCAGGGTAACACGGGGAAACTAAATAGCATGCACACATGTACATCACTATAAAGCAAGAATCTGGCCTGTAAAGTTCTCCAAACCTGAGCTGCTGGACGTATCAGATGTGTGTTGATTAAGAGGGAACATTTAGGGAAACAGGGCGTGCAAATATTTGCGTGGAAACCGCGAGTTATTGCCATCAAATGAGAGAACTGTAAATTGTAAGAAGAAACCAGATAAAAGTAAGACATTAAAGCTGAAAACATAACTTTCAGAATCGAGTCTGGCATGGAAACATGTTTGTGTTGCAGAAAGTTTTGGAACAAGCCTCTGAAAAATCTGGAATTACATTTAAAGTTTGAGAAAATACATTCTTAGGCAGTCCAGTTAAGGTCAAACATGCACTGTGCAAAATCAAACCATAAGGGACATAAAAGGGCTCAAATTGTTTTTAAAATACACAAATGAGTTTATACATAGCCCTGATTCCAATGTAGCAGGGTCATCAAAAAAACAGAATAAATGATTTATCAATACTTTCCCACATATTTGTAATTTAATACACTAAAAAAAGATATTTAATGATCAAAATCATCAACTTTAACACTTCTAAGTGTTTGTGAACTGAGGACACTAACTGTTGACGCTTTGCAGGTGAAATTACTCACATTCTTAAGTTTTTCAACAGAATTGTTGTTGATTGCACATGTGCAAGTAACCCATGTCATGGGTATCAACATCCCTCCCGTACCATAGTTGCTTGCGTCTGACCTTTACCATGATTTGAAGTCCAAAATTTCAGTCTGAAATGTGGACTTAGATCACAACAGACAGCCCTGAGAAGTCGGTGGTGTTTCTGGGTGTTGTTGATATTTGTTTTTGTCTTTGCATGGTAGAGTTTGACCTTGTAAATGCAGAGATGAATTGTTAACTGGAAATGGTTTCTGACGTGTTCCTGAGCCCACATGCTGATATCTTTTACAGGATGATGCTGCTTTGTAATGCAGTGCTGCCTGAGGTTTAGAAGGTCATGAGCATTCAATGTTGGCTTTTAGCTTTGCTGCTTTATCTCTTTTAGAGCTGCAACTACCGAGTATTTTTGGAATCGAGTACTCTGTCGATTATTTCTTTGAGTACTCGAGTACTCTCACAAAATATAGTTTTTTGTTTTTAAACAAATAAATCAATTGTATACAATGCAACATGTTAGGGCTTTCAAAATGAGCAACCAAATGCTGTTTATTCCTCAGAAAAGGGTTTTTATTTTAACAACTTTCAAAGTTTAAACCAGTACTGGCTTAAAACAAAGCCTATACAATACTGATTTGCAAGACAGTCATATAATTCTGCAATTACATTTGTGAAGTGTGTTCTGGAGGGCATTGTGTAGTTTGGATTGAAATCCTTGATCATGTTCTTAAATCCTGTGTCCTCCACCATGGAAAGAGGACGCATGTCTGTGATGAGCATATTTAAAATGCTGTAATAGTAACAGTTGCAGCCCTAACAACGTGCTATCATGCTAAGCTATGTGCTAATCTCACTCCGTTTGACATCAGACACACTGCACTATGTTTTCTTTTTGTCCCCTCTTATAGTGACCACATACTTTGGACACTCGCTGCCATTTCTTCTGCGGACTCTCTCCTTTCCATTCCTCTCTTTTCTCTTCCTTCATGATTTTACAAGCCGCGCAGCAGCGGAGGTAGCAGACAAGGTGTGCCACAGAAATTACCGTCCGTGTCAAACACCGTGCACTGTATAGTAGGCCAGATATATATTTATATGTATAATTATATATTAAACGAGGCTTCGAGGCACAAAATTTAATTCGAGGATATTTTGTAATCGAGTACTCGCAGATATTCGAGGAATCGTTTCAGCTCTAATCTCTTTATGATGTTCTGGACAGTAGATGATAAGGCAGTCAGTTTTCCTGAAAATCAAACTCAAACGGTTTTGGAACATACATGCAAATATTTAAAGATATTTGGTTATTTTAGTAGTAGTAGAACAAGTGAGTAAACTGCTTTGCACACAACCAACACACAGCCCAGTCTTTGATATTAAGTTTGGCATCAACAATCCACTGCTCCAGTTGCCCTGATGTGCTCCTACACCCAGTATTTTACATGTGAACATCTACTTACTCTTCAGTAACAGATATTAATCCACATGCTTGAATGGTTATTCAAATATCAAATAAAGGTCACAGCCCTAGTAGATGTAAAATCCCTAAATTCTTTGTAATTTCAACCCAAACTTTACTATTCAGAGTACTTTTCTTGTTCTTGAGAATCCAGAATTTTGCCAGGATCCAGATCAGTCTTTGGTATCTTGTAGAACCTGTTGGAAACTTGGACTGTATTTTTTGTCCAAATGCCCTGACTATTTTTGGTGGCGTAATACGCACAAATGGCGAAAATGGTCCAAACCTCGCAATGTTAAAGAATCCATTAAAAAATTCCTGGATCCAGACGGTGATCCGGATAGCTTAAAAAAGCTAATCATTTGTTTCTTGTCCCAATCTGAACATTTCCTGAAAATTTCATCAAAATCCGTCCAGAACCTTTAGAGTTATGTTGCTAACAGAGAAACAAACTAACAAACTAACCAACTAACAAACAGCCGGCAATAACATAACTTCCTGGTGGAGGCAACAAGAAAAATTTGGATATCCTTGGAATTTTCGTCATAGCAAGCAAACAAATAAAGGAATAGACTTGCAACAAACACCAAAATATGACCAAGATACTGTGGAATCTGGAGTGTTTAATCTTGTTTTTTTTTTTATCTTCAAAAACTTTGGAGCTTAATCAAGAAAAAAACGCCATGACGAAAAAAGTGATTTTCATGAATAACTACTTAACAAAAATAGACATAATGAATCCATTTGCTAGTGGTATGTTTTCATGGTCAAGGAATCTAATTATTTAGATGGAATGAAGGTCAGACTAAAGGACTGGAGGAGGTCTGCGCTTTCCGAGTGCTTTTCTGGTTGAATATGAGTCGTAAAGGACTTGCAATTTGTTGTATTCTGTTTTTATTTATGATGTCCATAACATCCGAACTTAATTGGAATTTAGGTTTGTACATACTAATCTAGAGTCCTACCTAGCAAGCATGTTTTCAGTCTGTGGAAGGAAACCAAAGTATCCTGAGAAAGACCTGGGGGGAGCATGCTAACTTGGCGAGTTGTAGCGGCAACTGTCTTGTTTTCAGACAACAGCACTATGACCACAGTGCTGGACTTGTCAAAGAGGACCCTTTAGTACTACCAAAACAATAAAAACACCTTCAAGAGACGGTGTATATCCGCTCCAGATTTCATGACAATAAAAGAGAGAGTTGCTGATTTATTTCATAACCTGACCGAGGCCGCCTGTCCCGGAGCGTAGCTGCGAACGTGGCTAAAAAAAGGGTCTGCTTTCACAATAACTCTGGTCTGTAGTTACCTCTTTTGGCTAACTGTTTAGTTTGGAGATAATTGCTGGGAAAACAGAGGGTTGGTAGACTAAATATGTGTGTGTGGCGGGGTGGACCAGAGGGCAACGCTGGGGGCCGAGCGAGGCGGTGGGGTCCTGCAGGATCCAGAGAGTCGTAAATGTAAAATACCGTGCTTGTAGTGCGAGCGTGTGTACGTGTGTGCCTGTGTTGGTTCCGCGCAGCAAGAGGTTATCCAAACAAACCACTAGAATGTCAAGTTACGTGCCGACGATTCCTCTGTTTTTTATTGGCTGACTTCACTGAGTTACTCCTGGGTCAGCACACACCGGGCCGCATGTGTGTGAGAGATAAAAGAGGGAGAGGGAGCAGTTTAAGGTGAGGCAGCCTGTTTGGAAATCTATTTTGGTGGGTAAGAGGAGAGTTTTCTACCTGTGTGTGCGTGCATTGTGAAAATAAGCATTAAGTTACAGGGTGAGAGCGCCGAGGAGAGAGGCAAGGGTCAACCAGGGAACGAGGGTTGGCCAGACGCAGCGGCGTGCGTGTACACGACACTTCGGTATTCTCCGAATCCATAAGACCCCGTGCCCTCTTGCCTAACATCTGAGAATGTGATAACTGCAGAGAATGTGAGAATATATTGGAGAGCGGATGGATGCGAATTGGGAGAGAAACCCAGCGGATGTTTCGGGGATGTTTGACCTTCCAGTGACCAGAGAAGAAAAGAGAGAGAGGAAGGAGGGGGAAGCGTCACGATGAAAGTGAGCCGATATGCCTCCAAGGGCCAAAAAATGCATCAGGTTTTTTGATACTCTCATTTCTGAGAATAGTAAGGAAGAAGGGAGGGTGATGGGACGAGAGTGGAGGAGGGAGACCGGTGTTAAGGAAACAGACAAAGAGACCAAAGGCCACCGAACAAGTTTGGTCAGGACCAAATAAATGAGTTCTGATCACTTTGTTGGAAAAACTGTCTAATTCTGGAGCTCACATCCAATCAATCAATCCACTTTATTTATAAAGCACATTTAACCCTTTAACTCCCAGTGATACTGTTTGGCAGAGGTCAATAAATTCAGGATATTTAATGTGCTAATAAAACATAACATGTTATTGTTTGTTCCTGTCAGTGTTTTAGGAACAAACCAAAAGAACTGATATCTTCTTTGTGTGAGAACCAAAGGTAAAAGCTATTATATCATTATCATTATTACTTTAAATGCTCAACTTAGCCATTTATTGATATGATGATTAAATATACATATAATTACATGGATGAATGGATGGATGGATGGATCGATATATTAGTGTTGTGCCAACCACACTTTCCCAGACCAAGACTTGCCCAAGACCAGAATGTACCAAGACAAGACCAACACATAGGGGGTCAAGACCAAGACCAAGACAACCTCAGCCAGGACGAAGACCATCAAAATCAATTTTAAAAAGCATGGCAACTTTAAACAGTTAAAGGGGATGTCCTTCAGTCTCAACACAGGGAAGGTTGTAGTCATCACAGGCTGAAATAACATGAATTGAAGCTTTTTGTTGTTTTACCAAGGGTTCCTCCTTATTCACATTAATGAATTTGAAGAACTGCAGATCAGTGCTGGTCTTGATCAGTCTTGACGGAAAATCCCGAGTTTGGACAGTCCAAGACAGAGACAAGAAGACTGAGTAAAAATGCTCTTGAGTCCGAGACAAGACCAAGACCTTCAAAATGTGGTCTTGAGTAACACAACACTCGCACATATATATATATATATATATATATATATATAGATATAGCTATAGATAGATATAGATATATTGTGCTATGTTTGATTTCTATTTTGCCTTTTCTAATTGATTTTGTCCCAAGCATTTGAAGTTTGTACGTCATTATGTAATCAACTGCTTTTTTAAACCTTGAATCCACCACAAAGAAAATATCTGGTTTATTGTTTGTAGTTTTCTTTACTCCCTGAAATGGCTTTAGTTTGGCTTAAAACCACAACAGCAAGCAAGCTAACATAGCTTTCACTGATAACGTCAAGCAGGTTGCAGCTAACGTTAGCATTGCTAGCAACACCAGCCTCTTCAAACAAATTATCAATAACACGTCTTTTTGAAATATAGGTAAACATCACTCCAGTCATCATGCAAGTGCCAACTGACAGCCTAATTGGCAGCTTAATTTTTATTTTATGGCGCAGAACACTTCAGAAATGCTTCAAGCTAAACTACGCTGAGAACACAGTCACGTGTTTCCAGGTTGAAGTGCAACAACAGGCTTGATGGCGGGAACAATGATAGCTCCAACAAGTGGCGATGGCCATTTTGCACCTCATTTAAAAAGAAAAACGAATCGAGACTGTTGAACTTTGACTATGAAATCGACTTGGAGTGCCTCATTATTATAAACAAGAATAACCGCCTGATGGTTGGCCTGCTTACCCATGACCATCATGTGATTACTCATTCATCACTGAGTTTGGCAGACATTTGTGCAAAGTTTTAGGGAAATCTCTCAGAAGATATTGCCCTCACAAAAATGGTTGGAATGGCATAAAAGAAGGAAAACTGTCCTCTCAGTGATTTGATGATCTGGCTACTCGAGTTAACTTCAACTTCAGAATTGTCATCAACAAAGATTGGGCATCTTGTTCAGCAAAAACTAACCTTGTCTGATCCCGCAAGTTTGGACCCAGTGTGCAGAAGGAAGTCCCTATAGAGAGTAAAGTGACCCGTGCACTTCAGGCCAACTTTTCCCCTCTGGCAACTAAAATGATAAGCTTACCCGACATACAGTTTCATTACATTTCATGATTTATCCATGTTAGTTCTTATGTATTTATTTATGTATTGTTTTAGGAATTAGGGGACACAAGAGAGTGCATTTCATTATACCTAAAATCACAAGGGAACTTGAGTGCATCCGTTAGTGACAGCCCGGGTCACCCAGGTTTTGTGAAACAAAGATAATAATTAAAACAAAGAAGAAAATCTTGTAGATGGAGTAACAAACTTGTTCACTGACAATAATGGTTGTTCTGGATTATCTGAATCTTTTGATGATATGAACTGAGAATGAGGAAGTCCCTAAATTCTTTGCAATGCGATGCTGAGAAACTTTTCTTTAACTGTTGGACTATTTGATCAAGCCCCATCTTTGCTTGTGAATGTCAGAGGCCGTTTTCGAATTCACCCACTATATACTGCATATGAAAGTAGTATGTAGTAGGCACTGCATACTGCCTACTACACTGGACTGTAGTATGGCTGTTCTGTTAGGTTTATTTTGTAGTGTGCTACGCTGGTTTCCAGTTTGAGCAAAGCAGAAGTAGGCCACAGCTGATTTATTTTCCAAACTTAATTTTGATTGTTCGAAACAAAAACCATATGTACACGTTGACATTTCAGTTATTAATCTGCAGATATTGCTAGAAGCAGCATTTTATATGAAACAACCAGTGGTGGTGAATACATATTATTTTGGAGAGCGATAATGTACAACGGCGTATTAGGGCCACTAAAAAGAAAAAAAACAACAACACATCAAGAATAAAAATCACGCACACGATAGAGAACTAAGAATGAGGAGAAGCTGGAAAATTTAAGGTGGTGAAATACAGAGAAAAAAAAATGTAATGGTAAGATGTCGTACCTGTTAGTGGTTTGCACTAATAATACCTCAAATATAGGACGGACTTAACGCCTTCGCCATCACGAACCGTTAACGGAAAAACAACAACAACAGACATTTTTACACCTCATTGCACACTGCTATGTGTTGGAAAGATAAAGATAACAAGTAGTGGCTCTTATATTTTTTTTCGTCTGCTGCTCCGGTTGTTGATGCTCCGCTCTTCGCCATTTTCAGTTCAGGCACTTTGCATTGTGGTTAACAGTAGGCAAAGAAGACTGGTCCGATGCATACTGTGAATTTTTTCCCGAATCAGTACTTCATCTGGGTATTTTTTTGCATACTGTAAACTACATACTACATTTTGGGCAAATCAGTACGCACTGCTAGTATAGTAGGCAAATTCGAAAACGGCAGAGTCTCTCAGGGATGTTCCTTTCATACCCAATCATGACACTCACCTGTTTCCAGTTACTCTGTTCTGAGCCGGTTTCTTTGAGCACTCAACAACTTTTTTTAGTTATTTATAATAACGTTAATGTAGACAAAGGACTGAAAATAAGAAAATATGATGGTGACAGGTCCATTGATGTGTTGCAGGCTTCTAAATCAAAATTAGTGAAAACTAGAAAAGCACTCAGAGAGCATAGACCTCTGCCAGCGCGACAGTCCTCATCCATATTGTGATTTTCACCATAAATATTTGTCCTACCTTTATTTCATCTAAATATTTAGATTCCTAGACAATGAAAACATACCATTAGCAATTGGATTCATGATGATATTTACTTTAGTTCGGTAGTTATTCACGAAAATCCCTTTTTTCGTCATGGCGTTTTTTTTCTGGATCTAGCTCCAAAGTTTTTGAAGATACAACAAATCAGATTGAACGCTGCAGACTCCACAGTATCTTGGCTATATTTTGGCGTCTGTTGCAAGTCTATGCCTTTATTTGACCCTTTGCTATGACAAAAAATCCAAGGACATCTAAATTTTTTTTGTTCTGGATAAGAGAATTCAGGATTTTGCCAGGTTCCAGATCAGTCTTTGATATCTTGTACAACCTGTTGGAAACTTGTCCTGTATTTTTTTCCAAATGCACTGACTATTTTGGTGGAGTAATATGCACAAATGGCTAAATGGTCCTATCTTGCAATGTTAAGGAATCCTTTAAAAAAATTCCTGGATCCAGACTCCCAAAATCGAATAATTTGTTCCCTGTCCCAATCCGGACATTTCCTGAAAATTTCATCGAAACCCATCCATAACTTTTTGAGTTATGTCGGAGTTAAAAATAAAGAAGTGTATTAGTGTGAACCATTAATATCTGTGATTTGTAGTGTATTCAATTAATTTAGGGGAAAAAGGATTCACAGATCATTGTGTTCTGTTTTATTTACTTTTCACACAGTGTCCCAACTTCATCGGATTGCTCTACCTTTACTGGAAATTCATTGTAGCATGACGGTCAAAGGATGTGCAAGTAAACTATCCAAATAAGTATGAAAGGTTTTCCACACAACAACTTCTCCGTAGTGCCAAAAACAAAGTCTGAGTCCATTGCACTTTTGTGGTTTTTGGAGCTGTCGGTGGATTTCCTTCCACACTGAAGGGGATGACTGATTTAAGGCCTATTCCTGGGTTGCATGTTGTGTAACAGCCCCTCTATGAGACATTTTTATGTAGACAAATCGATTTACTCACACACACACTCACCTTTCCGCGAAGGGCGCAAGTAGACAAGATCGGAAACATTTGTGCGTCTTCGTTTACGTGCGTCCGGGTGTACAAGTGCGCACATCTGCGTGGGCGATAAAGGCGGCGTTCGGGGCACGACTTCAGCGCTGTGGGAAGTTATGGGAGAGTTAAAATGGAGAGGAGGCAAGGTCAGGCCACTGGGCCGGCTCGGGGTGAGCTGAGGTGTGTGTGCGCCTGTGTGCAGCGTGGGAGGGGAGGAGGGCGACCATGTTTTAAAGGTAAGTTTAGGGTTACAGCTGGTGGTGGGGGTGAGAAATTTGGGGTTGGATAGAGGGAACGGGGTGAGTTCAGTGTAAGGAGGGCAGGAGGGGGTGAAGGTAAGGTTTGGTTTATGGGATGGGACAAAGCGGGACAGAGGGTGGTGCTGGATGGGGGAGCAGGGTGAGAAGTTATTGCTGGAGTGGAGCTACAGAGGTGAGTTTTAGGCCATAAGGTTTTCAAAGGAGGATTGCTCTGTATGGCATTAACTAATAACTAGAGCGATACAGTTCTGATAGACCAGCTCTGATTGGACCTCTCGACATCTTATCCCGCCACTACGAAGCTAAGGCAGCTGTGATTGGATGTCCCTCTAAACTCATCCAACCTTCCCACACAACCAAAGTAGCTGTGAATGGTTATGTTCCTAACTTGTCTCTACTTTCTACATGACCAAATTAGGTCTGATTGGATTATGTCTCTGTCAAACATTTAAGTTTCTATTAGCCTGAAAATGTCAGTTAATCTAGTTTTAGTTTTTGTCCGTGTGCACTTGTTTTTATTAGTCACTGTCTAGTTTTCATCAGGGGAAAAAGGTTGTTGATGAAAACAATAAGGAAAATAATTAGTCAAAAAATTCAACACAGTTTCAAGCCTTGGAGTGCAGGGCTTGCACCGTTAAACTTCCATCCATACATCTTCTTCTTCTTGAAGTCAATGTGTTCTGAGGCCAGCTGATAGACATATGGCCCTTTTCCATTAGCCTTACACTGCTCTACTCTACCCGGCTTTACTCTACTCACCTTGTGCTGCTTTTCCATTCGTCCCAGTCGCCTGCCCAAGGGAGTGCAGTGTCGGTGCAAACAGCTGAGCTGCACTGCGGTGAAGTCATTTTGAGCGTGACACAACAATCTGTTGCTTTTTGTCACAAACCGAGTAAAAAAGGAAAGCAGAAGAAGGCTGCAGGTGGCAAGAAGAAATACCCCTTGAGAAGCACGGGAGAGTTTTGGAAGCTATATAACAGAATGTAGCCGAGGACGAGAGCAATCGAGCTGCAAAGAAAAGACGTATGAGGGTAAGCTAATGGTAGCTACTGCTAGCATGCTAGGTAGTTGCGCTCATGACTCATCGATGACAACATTGTCTGACCAATCAGTAGCCGGCAGTAGGTGACGTCATCTTTTAGTATCGACTCAGCTCGCTTGGAACCAGAGCGGAGTAGGTACTAAAACTAGCTTGTTTTAGGAGGCACCAGGCTAGTGGAAAAACGCTGCAAATCAAGTAGGGCCGAGTAGAGTAGGGCCAAGGTGTGCTAGTGGAAAAGGGCTAATAGTCCCTCCAGGTGTCCGGGAGCCATCCTGAATAGATGCCCAAGCCACTTCATTTGGCTTAAACTTTTTTTGGCAGTTTGTACCCGAAACCTCGTTCTTTCAGCCACTGTCCACAGCTTGTGATAGGGGGTAGGAACGAAGGTCGAATGGTAAATGGAGAGCTTCATATTTTTTGGCTCAGCTCCTTTTTCACCCCAAACGATCTGTGCAGGGTTCGTATCACTGCGGTCGCTGCACTGATCCGCCTGTCGATCTCCCTTAATGTGCGTTCACACCAAACGCAACTTGAGCGACGTGGGTGACCATTCTCCATGCAGAGTCAATGTACAGCCACGACCAGGCGTGACCAGATATCGACCAGACCACATGTGGCAGCACCCCTGTTGCTGTAGATGGAGGCTCTGGGGTTGCTTTGGATGTGTGACCAAGTTGAAAATTTGAACTTCTCAGTTAGCGGGTACTAGGGATGCAACGGTACGCGGCAGAATATTGAACCGTTCGGTCCGCTCGGCACAGAACAATACGCCCTAATGGACCGCGGGTTTTCGGTTTAGTGATTCATTTTATATGGTTGCTTTACAGCCCCACCGTTCATGTGTATGTGCCTGTCCGGATGGTCCGGACCATGTCCGGACAGGTAAAAGAAACACCCTCCCCCTGCGAGATAATGTCCAATCGCTGCTGTGTTGCTGCTCATGCTCATACGCTGTTGTAACTGTAGCCGGGTCAAAGTGCATCAATGGTTGCCAGGTCCGCCTATCATAAGCTACCCCTATCATCCCGTTTGCTCCCACTCAAAACACATAGACTTTGTTGCTTATTTTACTGAACACATCTGGCAACACTAAGTGCACCTCATACTTACAGAAGCGGGAGAAAAGGTAACCAAGAGGTATGTCCAGCAAGAGCGGAAGAGTCGAGAGACAGAACTTTGAAGAAGCACCAGCTTCGTTTAAATCTCCGGTGTGGGTAAACTTCGGTTTTGCCGTTGAATATGACCACCAGGGAGTGAAAACTGTTGACAGAAACTTTACCGTCTGCAAACGATGCTTGATACGTATCCCATACTTGAAAGGAAACACGAGCAACATGACCAAGCATCTCCAGCGTAAGCATCCAGACATAGTGCTTCCTGAGCACAGGACGGTTAAACGACTGGAAAAGGTAACACCATCGAAACAACAGCTGTCTCTTCAGGATGCGTTTGAACAGACCTACCGTGCCACTTCAGATAAACACAAGAAAATAACACGTGCAGTGGGAGCATTTATTGCTTAAGACTTGCAGCCATTTTCTGTGGTTGAAGATGTGGGGTTTCGCCATTTAATGAAAACGCTCGATCCACGTTATGTTGTGCCCTGCCGTACACATTTCAGCGACGTTGTAATTCCACACCTCTATGACAAAGCACGCAAAGGAATTGAAAACGATTTGGCTCAAACACAAAGCCTTGCTCTGACCACAGCTAGCTGGACCTCCTGGCCAACAGAGAGCTTCTTGTGACGGTACACTATATGTCGGACTGGCAGATGAAGAGCGCAGTGCTGCAGACTCTGCCCCTGTATGAAAGCCACACAAGTGCTCACTTGGCAGAGGAGTTGAGAAATGTAGTGACTGAGTGGAAGCTGGCCAAATATGACCGTACCAGTCACCACAGATAACGCCACAAATATTGTAAATGCCGTCAGCAGAGTCGATGGGCTGGGACCACTCATAGGCTGTTTTGCTCACACCGTTAACCTTGCAGCCAAGAAGGCAGTGTCAATGAACGTAGTGTCCCGCCTCCTTGGGAAAATTAGGAAAGTTGTCACCTTTTTCTACAAAAGCACCACAGCCCACCATGCACTGACGGTGAAGCAAGAGATGTTAAACCTACCTAAACATAAGTTGATCCATGATGTTGCAACTCGGTGGAACACGTCCCATGACATCTTGGCACGATATGTAGAACAGCAGCCTGCCATCTACTCAGCATTAACAATGGACAAAAATCTGAGGTCTCACGTTAGCAAGGACATGGCAATGTTGACTGATGATGAACAAAAAATGGCAGAACAACTCATTGAAGTACTCAAACCACTGAAAACTGTGACAACTCTCATGAGTAGTGAGACAACCCCAACAACATCAATGATCCTTCCTCTAAAGGAAATGATTCTCAAATCCATGACACCAAGAGATGAAGACAGTGCTGCGATCAAAGAGGCCAAAGAAGCTATTGCAAAGGACTTGGAAAAAAGGTACATAGACCCTGTTCTTCAGAGGTACCTCCAAAAAGCCACAGTCCTGGATCCCAGGTTTAAATCCCTGCCGTCCCTTGATGAACCCTCCATTGTCAGACTCTACAGGAATCTTGCCACAGAAATCCTGGAGCATGAACCACAGGTATAATTTAATTATTTTTTGTGTGAGTTTATGGTTGCATATTTAATTGTTATTTTTATTATCAAATTTGCAAAGAAATTGTGATCATTAAAATGGAGTTCACAGTGCAGACAGTTATGGTATATAGACAGTTATATATCTTATTTGCCATTGTTCTTGCAGAGTCAAGCAGATCCAAAGCCATCCACAGAGGGACAAGAGCTTTCCTCCCCCCCTTCAAAGAAAAAGACAGCCATGGCAGAACTTTTTGGAGAGGTTTTCAAAACACAGGAGCAGGTCAGGCCTCTTTCCCAGGTAGTCGAGGAAGAAGTCACTTCATACAGGTTAGCAGACCCCATTGATGTTGATGCTGATCCTTTCATGTGGTGGAAGAAGAATGAGAACAAGTTTCCCCATGTCGCAAAAGTTGCACAATGCCACCTTGCTGTCCCAGGAACTTCTGTTGCAAGTGAGAGAATTTTCTCCACTGCAGGGGACATTGTCAGTGCGAACCGCTCTCGCCTTGCAGCAGACAATGTTGACAAGCTTATCTTCTTACAGAAAAATTTTACAATAGCAGAAGAATAAATAGATGATGCCTATATTGGCTAATTGACATTGCACTCTACACCCTGGGTGTAGCCCATACTGAAGTATTCTTTTGTTCATTTAAATAGGAAAAGCACAAGCTATGTCTGAATTTATGTTTCCTCAACATTGTATTAGGTAAAAAAAAGTCAAGGACAAAAGTGCACTTTTTCTTTTGAAATTCTTCACCTCTCTTCTTATACAACTGCATAGTGTTTAGCAGTGGTAAAGGCACTTTTAACATTTGAAAGTGTTTTTCGTGTGCATTTTTGTATACATTTTTTATTCATATTTTATACGACTGTATAATGTATACAAGCAGTCAGGCAATAAGTAGCAACTTATTATTTGAAAGTACATATACAGTACACCAGTGTTACTATTATTTGTTTACCGTGAAATGCAGTTTCTGCTGACGAGGATAATAAAGGGATATTTTTGGAAGAAAAAAAATGTTCTCTTTATGCACAAAATGTGTACCGAAACTGAACCGAAACCATGGCGCAAAAACCGAGGTACGGACCGTACCGTGGGTTATCTGTACCGTTGCACCCCTAGTGGGTACATTAGTTGCACCTGCATGGGACTGCAGAGAACTCACAGATGATGCTGCTGCAGTGTTCTGTGGTTGGTACATGAGTGAAAAGGATACTGTCAGAAAAATATCAGCTACTACATCCTATTATATGATACAATGTGATGGCGAGCCAGCATGACGTCACTAAGTGATGGCAAACAAATAAGCTATGGACAGGCAATGCGACTTGGGTGTGCAACGTGATTAAGCTGTGTTTGGTGAGAACCGCCTTTAAACTTCATTAAACAGAAACGTCTACAATGATGTAGGATGAGCATTGTTGGTGGTACAGGAGAGTCATCAGGACTGATGAATGATGACCCGGCATGTGCCCCCAAAGCTAAACTGACTCGAGCATCAAGATCTGAGTCAAATAAAATAATCCCTATAGTCCTCTATTTCAAACAAGGGTTGACCCAAAACCTGAAGATGACCTTGCTGGTGTGGTTTCCATTCATATCAGACACTGATCTGTCTCGGGCTGAAAGATTTATAATTTTTGGATTGAGCGTCACATCCCCACCGTGGAAGACAAAGCTTCTGTTTAGGGGTAGAAGTTGAATGATCTCTTAAATAATGAAAACACAGTATTCATCATCAATATTAGATGATGAATAATGTGTTACGTGCTTTTGATCATTGATTTCCTTTTCTGTCTATTCTCTAAACATTGTGAATCTTGCACTGTAGCTTAGTTCGAAGAAAATCGTGAATCAAATTAAACGCCAAAAAGATCACAAGTAGATCTTTTCCTAAACTCGTTCAGCCCTACGTCTTTCTAACATCTCCTCTCAGAGTTTCTTTCTCGTTTCATTGCTCCATCAGCTCTGCCCACCTTGCAGCCGTTCCCTCCTCCTCCCCGTTCATCCATCCCTGCGTTTTCTTTGACTCTCGCGGCCGTTCCCCCTCACATCCGTTCCAAGGGGTTAAGTAGACTGTTGACATTTTTGTGGCGGTCGTCGTATTATGTTGGGACTATCGGATTTATACTGACACGGTTCACCGACGTTACACTGACTACTCTTTTGTCTGCCTTGTGTGTGTTTATGCGCGTGTGTGTTTTTTATGGACTTGACCCCGCTAAGAGTGAATGATGCTTGGATGAAAACCGAGGAATTCCGGCCTCTGAAATTTCCATAATCCTGACTTCTGCTTTTCTGTGCTCCGACCTTGGAGACAGTTGGGTTGTTAATTTTGGACTCGCGCTCTTGTCCTCTTTTTTCCTCATGCACACAACACTTACAGACTTTGATGAATTCGAACCTGCCAACAAGTGCTCCTGAACCAGCACATTCATTCACACATGGTTACAAACAAAGGCACAAGGGCACGCACGTCCACCGACAGACATTTGGACTCACAAACACTCATGGAACACTGTGTTTGCCCAAAGCTCTGCTTTCCAAAGTCTCTGATGACATTGTTATGATCATACTGGAATGATTTAAGCGCTTGTACACACACAGGGTCATACTAGAGTGATTGTGCCTAATGGAGCCAGCTTGGTCTGTGACTTTGATTTAGGAGGCTCCCCTACTGTCTGACCTCCTCTGTGAATAAAACAGAGGCACACACTTCCAGTGCGAGCTCCAGATTGGCAACTGGATGGTTTTAAAGGCTAAGAACAAAATGTGTTAAGTCTTTTGGATTTTGAGAGAAGACCATGCCGTTTTCAGGAATATGTCTTTTATCAAAAACCCTGATGAAAGGAAGAAAGGCCAGGGTTAGGGTTAGCCTGACCCTGACCCCTTGCCCTTAAAGGATAAGTTCGGTTTCTACAGCTTTCACATTGTTTATAGAATGAAGTAGAACAATATACTCACCCAGAAGGCTTTCCTGATCCAAACAGTGCTTCAGGGGATATTTAGATCCAAAATTGAGCGGCGGACATCCATATAATGGTAGCACATAGGGCATGCATAGCGCTGCTCCTAAAACTGCATTAATCATCCAAAAACTCATTAGTTTCACCAATATTTCATCATGGTCCGCTTGCGCTACTCCTCCAAGACAGTCCGGGGTCGCTCCACCCATGTTTTCGGGACTGTGCTGACCTCTGAACTGAAGACTGCTCTCTGGCCAGCTGTTCTTCTCTTTGCCTCCATGTCCTCCTTTTGATGAGCTCCTCATCTGTAAACTCTGTCTCGAAACTGTAAGGACACCCATCATATTCAAAGTTCTCCTCCACAACATCTTCATCCGATAGATATTCGTCCATTTTGCACAAAACTGGAAGAAGAAAGTTGTTGAGTAGCCGGCGGTCGCCCCTGAAACAATGGAAACAATGAGCTGTGCCGCGCATGCACGGTAACCGTAAAGAAAGTTTCCAGTTCAGAGGTCAGCACAGTCACAAAAACATGGGTGGAGCGTGAAGGAGTAGTGCGACCATGATGAAATATTGGTGAAACTAATGAGTTTTTGGACGATTAATGCAGTTTTAGGAGCGGCGCTATACATGCCCCTTGTGCTACCATTATATGGATGTCCGCCACTGTCCGCTCGATTTTGGATCTAAATATCTCCCGAAGCACTGTTTGGATCAGAAAAGCCTTCTGGGTGAGTATATTGTTCTACCTCGTTTCATAAACAATGTGAAAGCTGCAGAAACCAAACTTATCCTTGAAGCATCAGATTTTAAAGGAACACTCCAACATTTTTGTTGTTTTCATGTCTTACCTCACTCCCAAGTCCATGGCAAGCAGATAGACACCATTCCTTTGTCGGTGCATCCAGTAAGAAGGAAGAAACAGCCAAAGCTCGCCCACCGCTAGTTAGCTTAGCTCAAACACTGGGAGTGAATGGGAAGTGTTAGCCTGCCTTTGCCTACAGTCATCAGATAAACTCTTCAGCAACTCTAGAGAGTCCTGTGTGCTTGTTATGACTCGTTTCTTTACCTCTTTATGTCACGTTATCTTCTTAGTTCAATGTTTTGCTAAAAAGCAATCTAAAAAATGCAAGTTGTTCTTTAAAAAAACACTTGATTAAACATAAAAAATGTATGTTTTTTAGTTTGAAATTCAAATATTTTTTATTTTTTTGCAAATATTAACTCATTTTTATTTAATTCCCGCAACACATTCCAAAAAAGCTGGGACAGGGGCAACAAAAGAAAGAATGCTAAGTCTACTACCTTCATTATTCAACAAATGGCAATTATCTGCTATTGGGGGTTTGTGGTCCTCTGATCTGCCTTGTCCATACCTCTATCCATCCATCTGTCTGCACATATGCTGTCATTTATCCACCGAGCCATTAAACTCAGCCTCACATGCTTCAATAAATAATCTGCTTTATTCATTTTCTCATTTTCATCCCTCTCTCCCACTTTAGCCGCCCACTGTTTTTTTTTTTTTTTTTTTCTGAATTTATCCTCTGGCTCGGTTCCCCACTTAGAAATTGAATTATATCCTTGACAGGTCAGGGTTAAAATATTTGACTGATTTACCAACCCAATCTAGCGTATGCCGTTATATGGAGAACTCCAAAGACTCATCAGGACCAGATGCAAATTTATCAACGTAATCTGAAAGTCTAACAAACGCCGTATTCAGAACACTCTGTTCTCTGTGTGACTCCAACACTTGGCACAATTCGCTCTTATGCAAATTTAAAACAACTGCCCTTCTTTGAGAGCACCGAGAATCCCCCCTTTGGAACGACTTAATCTATTTTGTACAGTCACAACATACAAAGACATTGATTACTGGATTGTTTTAATGTGTAAAATTATATTATAAAGGGATAAATGTCGTTATCCTCCGCTGCTTGGGTCTGTTTTCCACTTTGGTTCCTCCTTCCATCCCACCATACTCTGCCCTCTGGATCACCTCAACCCGTCTGTCCTCCAACTTCAGCCATCCATTTCTCTCTCCTTAACTATTCCAGTAATGTGGAAGTATTTATATGCTCTCCTGTCTCGCAGTGTGCATGTGTGTGTGTCCTGTCCTGAAATATTATTGTGGTTGGCAACAGAAGCTCCCAGCCTGGCATGGACGAGGGAATCTGCAAACTGTAGATTGAAGAGGAGGGAGAGTCGGACAAAAGGCAAGTGGGTAGTGACGACTTCGCATGTATCTCTCTTTATGATTAATAAATATGTAAAAAAAAAAAAAAAAAAAAAGCTTTTGGCTCTGACAGATAATCGTTATGTAATGGCAAAGATGAGGCTCCGGATCTTACTGAGAAAAAAAAAGGCAGACGACATGATACCCACTTTTATATTTTATGAGCAAATACTTAGGAAAACATGTGTTTGGGATCATCGCTGCGACTCCCTTACTTTGTCATATCATAAAAAAGAGCTGTAGTGGCTGAAAAAGTCAAGGCTGTCGTGATTTAATGGGACATGCAATTACTGTAATCACAGGGTTTTGGAATTTATCTCGTTCTTTGCTCATAATTACTCTTTGCTGTGGTTTTGTTGCATTATACTTCCCAGACATGGCTTGTTAATCAAACACTGTGGGAAACAGACATCTCGCTCTTTGGGTTTTAAGCTTGACTGGAACTCTTCTAGTGGTAAATTTTGTTCTTCTGCTTTAGAAAAAGCAGGTTAAGGTGCTTGGTGAGGCAGGATGAAGAGCCCGGATGGTTGCTTGAAAAGTTGACTAGTTACTTTGTTATTTGTATTTGAACACTGTAAAAAGGTTGTTGTAGATTTTACAGTCACTAACTGGCAACAAGATGCCAGTAAGCCACTGCTAATGTCTTTACAGTACCATAACTCTGTTTAAATTCACAGCATTATTATTGTATTTTCTATTGTGGTTAAAGATGCTATGAGGAGTTTCTAAGTAATTACAAAAAACTCTCACTTTTAAATATATGTCTGATCGAAATACATGCTTTAAGATGAGTTTTATAGCATCAAAATAGGTTATCTATAAATGCTATTCCTTCACTTCGCGGTCGGTCGGACAGGGCTGGACTGGCCTGGATACTCACCTTCGGGAACAAGTCAATTAAAACTCGAGCAAATTTATATTATTCAGACACGTCTTAGAGCACCGGGCTGTAAGTAGCCATATATAGCTGGCTACAAAACTACGATACTAAGTTTTCCAAAAATTGCTTGTTGTCACACATCAAAAACTACCGCTACGTAACTAGAAAGAGATACATTACCTCGTCGCTTTGCATCCTGTAAGTTGTTGAAAAAAGAAGTTGTAAAGCAATGCAGAGTTCTGAGGAAGGTCTGAGCTGCATTCATTAGCATCACAACAAACACACGCTTTGGCTTGGATCACATCTTTTGGTGCGTTCCAGTTGTAGTCAGAAGTAGGAATTTTCGAGTTCAGAGTAGGAAAGTGGAACATCCCCCGAAGTTGGAATTTCCTACTGGGAACTCAGTGAAACCTCGCCACCCTCGAGTTGACAATGGAAGATGGATGCCCCCAGTGTGAACAGTTAATTAGCTCCTGTAATAATAAATTTATTTGCACTTCTGACTGGGGTGTGTCGCTCTAGATCAGCTGTATACATAGTATTGTTAGACTTATATTTACAAAAATTCTGCCATAGTGATAATCACATTCTTCATGTGATATTTGTGAACAGCAACGCAGGGCGTGGTAACAACAGCTAACAATAGCCTGGTAGATCAGCATGTTTTTTTCCGACTTCAACTGGAATGCCGATAAGTCCGAGATGATGTCACTCCCAGTTCCAAGGTTACCGGAACGCAGCATTATGACAGTCGCCACGCGTGCTCATGGGTAGCAGAGTCTTTACGTCACAGGTAATAGATTCTCCTCCCCTTTAATTATATCATTGGTTTCACCAAAAAAATGAAAGTTTTTCTGGGCAACAATAAAAAAAAAATTTGTATCCATTGTCATTACAGTAATTGGTAATCAGCTGCAGTGTTTTGTGTTTGGTAAGTAATTTTGTAGCCACTACTTTGGACAACTAGGACATCTACAGAGCACAGAAATTCTTGTCTTCGCCATGCCGAAGTATGATTTTGTTTCAGTCACTTGACAGAAACACCTGCAGAAAATGAAGTATTGGCCAGCATGGTCTCTTCTTTCCCCAACCCTTCCAAACCAAAGTCCTCTGTTTACTGTCTGTCACCCATCTCCTGCTCTTATTGGCTCACACCTCAACAATGTACTTAATTTGAGTTTTCTGGCCACAACTGTCCACGTCTGTTCATTTTTAACCTACAAATTTGAGAGCTTTAAGGTTCCAATAAATAGAATAGAACTTGGCGATGAAAGCCCACCAAGCTCTGAGAGCTGTTGGGAACACTCAGCAGCATTTTGACTGAGAAATATATGGAGGGAAGCGACGCCAAGCTGCATTCAGAGGGTCTGTTTCTCTCTTTAGCCGAGTCATTAGTAAAGACAGGCCTTTATGATCTGTTAATGGCTGCAGTGCTGTGTCTGGATACTTGTGCTCACCAGCAGAAATGAAATATGTTATTCATTTGGTAAGGTGCAGGGCAAGAATCTGAAATACTGTTTTACTCCTGAGGACTTGGAGGTAAAAGAAAGCCTGTGTGTTTGTAGTGAGGGTGGGAAATAAAAGGTGAATAGAAATTAATGCTCGGTTTAATGCTTCGTAAAAAAGAAATTTCACAGTAAAAACTGGAGAAATATGCAAATTTGTTATAAGTCATTTTTAAAAAGTTGTTCCAATGGGAACTTGTCATTTTAGTTGTTTTATTCAATTAAGGAGATATTTAACCATCTGTGGTGCTGCAAAGCTAGCACAAATTCCTTTAAATATCATTACCTACACCAATAAGGTTATGTTTTTGCAGGCAAATGTTTGTTAGCAAGTTACACAAAAAGGAATGGACAGATTTTGCTGAAATTTTCAAGAGATCTTCGTAATGGTACAACTTAGGCCTATTTACATGAAAAAGAATACAACCCAAATTAGAGTTTTCATTTCGTTTTCACCTCCCGTTTACACAAGAATGGTGCCCAGTGACTCCGCAAACTTTTGAAACCACCGTCCAGAGTGGAGAGGTATGAAAACATATCGGTATCTGTCTCCATGTAGACAAGATTCAGCGTTTCTCGGTGAAGTACTGACATCACCACATGTGCAGTAAAGGCTGCACGCGCATACCAGGAACAACAGCAAGGACAGTTTTGGTCATCTTCCAGACAGATTTGTTGCCCAGACAAGAAACTCCTACTTTGTCGTGCAGTCACCCACCATTGTTGTTTGTAAGAAGTTCATCTTCACTGGAAAGTTTACCAGTATTGTAACACTGCTGTTTCTCTACAAGCCGTCATCGCCATCTACTGGCCCGGCATGCACGCTACAACATTTTCAGTCGTTCTTGCATTACCATCTGAACGCAGATTGTTTTGGAAAATGTAAAGGAAGCCTTCAAATTTCTGGTGAAAATGTTTTCGTGTAAACAGGGCCTTAGAAATGATTGGATCCTAGTGGTGATCCAGATAACCGCCATTAGCAAACAATCGTTTTTGCTCAATAACTAACTATTAACTAACTAACTATTGAGCCCAGGCTGATGAGGTGCAGACCTCCACCAGTGCCACAGTCCTCACCCATATTGTGATTTTCACCATAAATATTAGTCCTACCTTTATTTCATCTAAATATTTAGATTCCTTGACTGATTTTTTCCTTTGAGTGTGACTAGTATGCCCACCTTGCATACTTAATTTTTTTTCCGATACAGTATACACTCAGGTATTTCTCGCACACTCAGTCTTTTCATACTATCTAATGTGAACGCACTACATACTCATTTTAACGTCACACTTAGTATGAGTAGTAGTATGCCATTTCGGACACAGCCTATGTCCCTTGTTCTCAGACATGTTTCAGACAGCTGCAGGGTATTTGTGTACATATGGAACATACAATTGGTCCAAGACCAAAATGATATAGAAAACCAAAAGAATGTTTTATGACTAAAAAGTAATCCTAACAGTTATATAAGCTCAAGTACATTTACCATTTTATCATCATAAAGTTGCTGCAGATCTGCTGTTCCACTGTATCCAAAAGGTCTTTATTTAATTGAGATCAGGTGACTGTGGAGGTCACTTGAGTACAGTGCAGTCAATCTGACATTAAAGAAAAGATCATTTGAGCTTTGGAGCGTTATCCTGCTGGTGGTAACCACTAGAAGATGGGTGCTGTCATCATAAAGGTTTGGACATGGTCAGGAGCAACAGTCAGAGGGGGTTTTAAATTTAATCATTGTTACAAGAGGCCCAAAGGGTGCCAAGTGATTGTCGCTCCCGCCATTACACTAATGCTACCAAAGCCAAATTCTGACCCTACCATCTGAATGTCACAACAGATATCCAAACTCATTAGACCAGGGCACACTTCATCTTCCATCAGCCTGGGTTAAATCTTAGTTGATCTTTCTGATATTAGCCAACGGGAGTGGCCCCTGATGTGGTCTCCTGCTGCTGTAGCCCATCCCCTTCAAGATTAGAAATATTCTGAAATAGTCTTCTACTTACAATATGAATGGTTATTTGAGTTACAACTACCTTCCTAAAAGCTATTCCTCTCTCCATTCTTACTACCATGTGATAAGCCTTCCACTTTCATAAGCCGTGGAATGGTTGTAAGTGGCAGGTGTGTGACGTGATTTTTGATTCATTCCCCAGCCCTACCCTTTTTATCTTTATTTTAGACAGAGGCTGAACCCTTTGACTGATAACTGAAGCATTAAGCGGCTCTTTGGAGAAGCGCTATCCATAAACTCCCACCAATTAATATCATTCAGACTGTGGGATCGAGTCACATCTGCAAAGACAGAAAAGGGAAACGAGTGGATAATTACAAGCCAAAGGATAAAAATAATGAAACAATGATTATTTCACATTACCAGTTTGTCTCTTGTGACCTCTGAAGGCACGTCTGGCTCTTGAAACCTTTGTCTGCTTCATGTTTGTGTGTGCAATTTTTTTTTTTTTTTGCATTGAACTTGGTTTCATTTCCCATAATTCCCGCCCCCCTTGTCTCACTTAAACCTCTGGCTCAAAGCTGATGGCCCTTCTGCAGCACATTCATCCAAACCCTGAATTGACTTATGCAAGATGTAACACACATGTGCGCACTAAAACAGACACATAAAATGCACATTAGAGACGTGATTCTGGTTCATGTTGGTCGGCCTCCGGGCTGAGGTTAGGCAGAGCTTCCAGCATGTCTTCAACACCTCGGGCTGGCAGTCCTGCCTGATGGGAGTACAAATCAAAAGAATGAGCAAAGGGAATCAGAGAATAGAGAGACAGGAAAAGTTGGATCGAGGACAAGGTGAGAGAAAATTAAAGGTAATGATGGAAGAGATTTGGACGGAAGGACTGGTGAAGAGGTTAGGTGAAGAAGACAAGGGGCAGACCTGATCCGTCTCCAATATTAATCAGAAAAAAAATGCAGATTTGGTCTTCTTGATGTCCTAATATGAAGCTGTCAAAGGAAAACAAAGTCACATTTTGCTTGCTCAGTATATCAGTGTTTCTGAATTCAGAGTTCACAAGTTCGAACTTCTGTTCTCTAGATGTTTGGACTTTGCAAGTTCATCCCAGACTTTAGTGGTACGCGAGTCTGCAGACCGATCCTAGAACAATTGGAACAGCATGGTACTTTGCTGGCATCCCCTTCCACAAATCTACACGTCACATCTGGTTGCCTTTCTGCTAACTACCCACATCGTTAATTTAGAATTTATCAGCAATGAGTTTTATTCAACATCCAGGTTTGAAACACAACTCTATCACAAATAAGTTTCTTATTCATAATTCAATAAGCAACAACAGTTACTTACTATTGTGCGACTTCTCTTCTGCCATGTTCGAGTTTCTTATTGAACTGTGTTGTGGGTTTGCCGTCTAGGGTCTGCTCAAGTTACGTTTGGTAGCAGACTTGGTGAACAGGGCAGGGCAAGTCCACATCCGGGTACGTGAACCAGACGTGTTTCATTGTGGACTTTGAATTGGAACAGAACTTCGATGGTGATGTATCACGAGTACGCAAGTCCAGAGGTAGGCTTTAAAGTAAATTGACACATTCAAAAGAGCAGCAGTGTCCTTATTACCATTACCAGAACAGGAAGTCAACAAGAAGAGAAGTATCTCGATGTTTTGCTGCCATGCTGGCTTAGCCATGGTCTGTCTTATGCTACGGTCACACTGCACGCAAATTGGCGAATTCAAACGCGCGTAATGCCTGTGACGCACTGCGTGTAACGCCCGATGCTGGACGCTGGACCATTTTTACAAGCTGAGGGGCAGCGTGTGTCAATGCGCAGGCACAGTAGAGAGTCGGAGCTTGTCAGACTCAGTGATGACCCGTGCAGGCAAATCCAGCTGGAAACGAATATTTACAGAACTTACCTTCAAAACCTGTCTCCTCAGAGACTTTCACCCAAGCCTGCTCTTTTTTGTTCCGGTCTTTGTAGAGTACACGTGTCGAATCATACAGCTTTGCATTATGGCAAACAGCACATATCAACCTCTCCTCCATCTTTCGGCAGGGTTTGAGCAGGAGCAGGTGGCCGGAGCATCACACGTCATCGATGACATCGGGGGGGAATGTCATCGCTGATTGGCTGCCACAGCACAGCATCACGCGAATTTGTGTCGGAAGTTCAATATTTTCAACTCGAGCATAGAGGCATTTGATGCCACAAACGCGCCGCATGCTCCAGACGCGCCGCGCCAAACGCGTCCAACGCACCGCCCGGGGCATTGACTTTGTATGTAATCTCAATGCGCGTCTTTGCGAATTTGCATCCAGTGTGGCCATACCATTCGAGAACAAAATATCACAATTAAATTTACCAGGTTAATTTGGTTCTCAGTGACATTCTCCACTGATTCCACAAACCCTTTTCAAATAAAGTTGGGATTGCATAAAATGATCCTACCACAATTGGAATGGCAGCGTACTTTGCTAGCATCCCCTTCAACATACCTACACATCACATCCTTGCCTATACCCACCCACATCCCGTGTTTGCATTTCCTGTTGAACTGCATCGTAGTGGTGATAAGTCTGCCAAAGTCACGTTCAGTAGCAGACTTGATGAAGGGGCGGGGCAAGTACATATCTTGGTACGTGACCCAAACGTGTTAAATTGCGGGCTTAAATGTAACAGAACTTAAGCTGTGATCTATGACGTATCATGAGTCTGCAAGTCCAAAAGGACGCTGTAGTTCTCCAGGCTTTAAAGTAAAATGACACATCCGAAGGAGCAGCATTGTCCTTATTACCATTATCAGAGCAGGAAGTCACTAAGAAGAGAAGCATCTAGATGCTGTGTTGCCATGCTGGTTTAACCACACCAAAAGCGACTCCGCGATCAAAGTCGCGTCACCCACTGAAGTCGCATTGCGTGTCCATAAATACCTAATTTTGATCACCGTTGCCATCAGCTGTCACCCGGTGACGTCATGCCCGCTCAAATTTCACCACAATTATGTCATATATCATATAATAGGATGTATGAGCTGACATTATTCCAACCGTATGCTTTTCACTCACTTATCAAACACAAAACACTGCAGCGTTGTCTGTGGGTTTTCTGGGGTCTGTCAAGGTTGAACTAATGTCCTCACTGACTAATGTTTCCCACACGGACATAAATTGTTCTTCTGTCGCCCAGATAAAAAGCTGTCAGTCACGGTACCGTCACACATGCACACACTGCTGATTGAATGTTGCCGCACAGTCACACATGACATCGCCTGAAAAGATCAACTTTTTTTTAACTTTGACATCGCGCAATCAGTGAAGTGATCGTCTTGTAAGCAGCAGTTCCATCGTGGGAGGGTTATCCCCGCCCCATCGTGGCGGTACATTGACTTTGCATGGAGAGTAATCGCCTCAGACGCTCAAGTCGCTTTTGGTGTGCAGGCACCTTTAGAGAACAAAATATCACAAACTTAATAGGTTTATTTGGAATTCAATTATATCCTCCAGTGATTCTACAAACCCTTTTCCAATAAAGTTGGCAAGATATGTAAAACATAAATAAGAAAGAACACAGTGAGCCGCAAATCTTTTTGGATCTGTATGCAATTAAATAAACAATAAAGGCAAGTTAACTCTTGTTCAAACTGCTCCCCTTTATTGTTTATTACAAGTAATTTCTCATTCTGAATTTGATGCTTGAAGTATTTTCCAGAAGAAGCTGGAGCAGGGGAAGCAAAAGACTGGAACAGTTGGGGAATGCTTAAAAAAACACCTGTTTGGAACATTCCACATGCGAACAGGTTTATTGGAAACTGGTGAGTTTCATCATGACTACCTCCGCCAAGGAGGTTATGTTATTGGCGCCATCTTTTTGTTTGTTAGTTTTTCTGTTAGCAACAGAACTCCAAAAGTTATGGACGGATTTTGCTGAAATTTTCAGGAAATGTCCGGATTGGGACAAGGAAGAAATGATTCAATTTTGAGAGTGATCCAGATCACCGTCTGGATCTGCCATGACCAAAAATGTGATTTTTGTTAATAAGTACTGAACTTAAATACATATCATCATGAATCCAATTGCTAATGGTATGTTTTCATGGTCAAGAAATCTAAATATTTAGATGAAATAAAGGTAGGGCTAATATTTTTGGTAAAAATCACAATATGGGTGAGGACTGTGGCGCTAACTAAGGTTTGCACTCTCTAGGTGCTTTTCTAGTTGGGTATTGACTCTGCTCTGTTGACGTACAACAAGCAAGAATGGGAGAAAATTCCTCCAACAAACTAGTGTCCTCAGTTTCTCAACACTCATTGAGAGTTGTTAAAAGGAAAAGTGATGTAACAGTAGTGGACATGACCCTGTCCCAGCTTTTTTAGAATGTAATTCAGACATCAAATTCTGTATAAGTGAATATTTGCAATAACAATGCCATTTAAACATCAAAAATCTTGTCTGAGTGGTGAATTAAATTAAATGTAGAATAGAAAGCAGTTGGTGTTTTTGTCTTTTCAAATCCTCACCCTTAAAAAAAAGTTATTTTCCATCCTCTGTTTGAAAATCTCAGCCATTCAGGTGTTGTTTTATTGATAAATGTTTTATATCTGCTTAGACAAGCTCACATTACAACAGATATTTTATTAAGTGTTAGCAGTTTAAAAAAATGTTGTCGTACTTTTATTACTTTCTTGGATTTTTCAACCTCTATTTTCAAAAAGTGTTGGTGACGCCTTAATTCACGTCTCAACATTCACTCATTCTTTTCCCCCTGTGATGAACTTCTATTGGCTGCTGGGAGGACTGCTGACAGATTCCCGCCCTTGGTGAGTCTTGGCTTCACCTTGCCTGCAGATCGGTGCCAAACCGAACCGACCAAATCAAACACCTTTGGTACATTTTTTTTCAAAGGCCTGCTGGGCTCCATCAGGTCTGCTGCGGTGATGAGTGTAGATTCCTCCAGTTCTGAACCCGTTTAGACCGCAAGATGATTTGGGGATCTGCCGGGCCAACTCCATGGTGGTCCTGCTGGATGGAGAGCAGGCCTAGGAGTTGTCTAACTTGTCTTAACAGGGCCTGAAAACTCATGAATCTTTCACTCCTGTAACTAAAATGTCAGGAAGCAAATGTCTGGCCAGTTTTAATAACCAGCATTAGATACACAGTGATCATGTCTGTTATGAATGAAATGTTTTTGTGGTTTGTCATAAGCCCTTCAGTTTTATTGATCAAACTTTATTAGTTTTGCTTTTATATTGTTGGTTTCACTCTACGAGATTGATAGTTTTGCAAATGTTCATAACCCTCAAGCAACTTCTACAAAAATGTGCCTTAAATGTATCAAGATAATAGCTAAACATGTTGGAAAAATCACATTATATTGTTTTGCCTGCTCGGTTACAATGGCCCTGTTTACATGGTTCAAAAAAATCCTATTTACAATCAGATTGAAAGGTCAATCAGATTAGAAATGTGTAATGTAAACACCTTAGCCAGGATTGTATTTCGGATTTGATTGTAAGAGGTAGTCTACGCCGATTGATAATCCGCTCCATGCTTCCTGTAAACAGCTGAGTGGAGCGGACTGGGTTGATAGAGAGGATTGTTCGGTCTGCCCAGGCGCTCCGTAGTACATAGGAGGCACGTAGTGACGTACGCAGAGCGTGCCCAAACAAACATGGCGAACAAACAGAAGAAGTGGACGGTGGAGGAAACAAACTTTTTAATAGAATCCCTGCAAGAGTAAAAAATGACTTCAGAGCCTCAAATAAATGTAACCATAACACAATAAGTGTCCCCAACAAAACACAACGTGGATCCATCTTCCTAGAGGTAAACAGGAAGCAGGAAGTGCACCTCTTCTTCTCTTATGCATTTGCAGGTAGTGGCAGAGGAATACAAGGAATTTGAAACCGGAGTCAAATTCCTTGTATTCCTGGAAATACTTGGCGAATAAAGCTGATTCTGATTCTGATTCTGATGTCCAAAAAAACAATACAATCGGATTCAGCTGAGGCCATGCAAACGAGGATTGAATGTGGATCTCTTTACTCAGAGTTCATGTATACAGATCGAATCAGATTCTCTTAATCCAGTTGATTTCAGTCAGATTGAGGAAAACTACCCATGTAAACAGGGCCAGTGTATTAAAGCAGCCATGTCAACAAGTGATGTTGATGTAGATCGGGTTGGGGTTTTCATGGTTGCACAAGACAACGAGAAAAGCACTCAGAGAGCACAGACCTCCGCCAGCACCACAGTCCTCACCCATATTGTAATTTTCACCATCAATATTAGTCCTACCGTTATTTAATCTAAATATTTAGATTCCTTGACCATGAAAACATACCATTAGCAAAGGATTCATAATTAAATCTATTTTAGTGCAGTAGTTCTTCACGAAAGTCACATTTTTTCGCCATGGCGAATTCAGACGATGATCCAGATCACTCTCAAAATCTAATCATTTGTTCCTTGTCCCAATCTTATGTTGCTAACAGAGAAACAAATAGATGCCGGCAATAACGTAACATCCTTGGCGGAGGTAACAATTCCACTACAACAGGACCTCTCGCCTCTTCTTTAGTGGCCATCACCAGATTCCCTGGCCCCTCAAATAAACCTACCACTACTCCACCAATCCAGATAAAACCACTTTAAGTGTGATTCCCAATCCACCCTTTAGTCCTTGGTTTTGTCGTGTTCACAAAACACAGACGAAGACAGATTGGGACCTCACTTGAAAGGAAGAGGTATGAGGATTCCCATAATACCCTGCGCCCACTGACACAAAGGCAGAAAAGGAGACCTAAGGAAGCGCTTAATTATTAAATCAAAAGTAAATATTAATCATGTTTTGGATTGTTGGTCATATATTACAATTTCTTATTTTAACAAGCTGGCCTTTGCAGCTGTGGCTACGGCTATTGTCACATTTGGTTGGGTCGTTCGTCTTCCTCCCACCATTTCTCCTTTGGGTTTTTCTCCAGAGTTTAAGGTAGTTTCTGAACTGGTTGTGACATTTTATGGACTGGTTTTTGATTTTTAGACTTTTGTCCTTTTTTTAGTTTCTAATGGGAGTTTTTCCGTTCAATTTGCTTTTGGGTCCTACACTTTTTTTTTTGTTGGTTTCTCTTGGATTTGTTCCATGACAGTTTTCTTCTCTTACTACAGAAGTCTTCTTTTCCCCTCTTGTCTTCTCCTTGTCTTGTCTCCTTTCCTTTCTTATCCATGCCCTCCCCTTTTCCCTTTTTTGACCCTGCCCTCTCACTCTCTCTTCTTGTCCTTTCATTCTGATCTCCTTCCTTTCCCGTTTCTCCTTCCCGTTAATTCCTTCTCCATCTGTCTCATCTTCTCATCTCTCCTTTGCTCGTCTTACCTCTCCTCCTTGACCTCCTTTTGACTCCTCTCTTCATTAACTTTGTTTAGAGACCAGTAAACCAGCGAGCATCTCGCAAACCTCCCAGTGCCCCCATTAAAACCAGGAACAAACAAACGGAGAGCATGAGAGGATCACACACGTATCAGCGTACACAAACGGCATATCTGCTCTCAAACTTGGTCACACACGAACATAACACCCCTAAAAAGTGCCGAAACAGGAACAAACCCGCCCTCGTTGTTTGTCAGAAGTGCATTTACCAACATCGGGCTCTATGAAGTGTTTATAGCACTGCTGACCCCGTGCACTGCGATGTAACAAGCGCATTAAAAAACAGAAAAAGGCCCAGCTCAGCGACTCTGAAAAACAGCTTTGTTTGGTGCGTTCTTTCATATTTTTTATTGATCGCAGGATCATGCAGCTCCGTTCACAAAGATAGCAAGTAAACACAAATAATGAGGCTGAAATGTGAGCCTGTGCAGATACATGCATGAAGTTTTTCAGTGCTTCCAGATGATTGTTGTTTGTTATACATTTATGGAGGACGGAAGAGCCGAGGACATCAATAAAAGAGAACAGGAACAAACAGAAAATACAGGGAATAAAACAATACGATGCACATTTATTCATAATTACATTCAAATGTTTAACTTTATTGGTTCAGTTAATGATATTTCCTTTCAAACCGTAAACAGATGGCTGAAAATGGTAAAGCTGTACCTACAGCATGTGTGGGTTTTATCTTACGCTGAAATTTCTAAAGACAAAGACTCACTTTTCTGTGACTAGAACCCCCATCTGGCAGTGAAAAGATGTTTACAATGGTTGATCAGTAAAAGGACCGTGGTGGGTCCAAAGAGAGGCTTGGGTTGTTTTGAGCTGTGGTGCATCAAAAGAGAACAAACTAATTCACGTAGCTGCTTAATAAACTTATCAAACCACCCAACCACTTGATTTAATGTGTTATTTGACGAATAACAATCTGGAACACCTCAACAATCCTTTTTCACACATAAAAACAAAGAACTGAACATTTTCCATGTCCTCCTTTGGATTTGATTACAGCTTTTGTTTTTACTGCCATTGTTTTTATGTGACTTTCGTCAGTCTGCTTGGTTTTAAAGTTTCAAAAAGTTTCTAGCTGTTCCCCACAGACTTGTTTTAAATTAAACTTTGGTGCAATCAACCTCTGAATCGACTGATAGCAACTTTGTTCTCAAGGATTTAAATCCGGACTTGGACTTGGCCAGTCCATCAGTTCTTGTCTCTAGATTGCTTCTTCTTGGTCGGATATGTGGATATGCTGACCAGAGACTTCAGACTTTGACAGTCAAGTCCTTAGACTTGCCTTAGATTAAACTTTGTGCGATCAATCTTCAAACTCAATACCAAAGTTGTTCAATAGGATTCAGGTCCGAACTTTGACTTGACCAGTCCAGTAGTTCTTTCCTCTTGATTTCTTTTCCTTGGTCAGATAGTCACAACACATATGGCCCTTTTCCATTAGCCCTACTCTACTCTTCCCGGCTCTACTCTACTCGCCTTGTGCTGCTTTTCCATGTGCCCCAGTCGCCTGACCAACAGGGTGCAGTGTCGCCTTAAACAGCTGAGCGGCACTGCGGTGACGTCATTTGAGCGCAACACAACAATCTGTGGGCTTTTCTCACAAACTGAGTAAAAAAGGAAAGCAGAAGAAGGCTGCAGGAGGCAAGAAGAAATACCCCTTCAGAAGTGCAGGAGAGTTTTGAAAGCTATACAACAGAATGAAGCCGAGGACAAGAGCAATCAAGCTGCAAAGAAAAGACGTATGAGGGTAAGCTAATGGTAGCTACCGCTAGCATGCTAGGTAGTTGCGCTCATGACTCATTGATGACGACATTGTCTGACCAATCAGTAGCCGGTAGTAGGTGACGTCATCTTTTAGTATCGACTCAACCCGCTTGGAACCAGAGCGGAGTAGGTTCTAAAACTAGCTTGTTTTAGGAGGTACCAGGCTAGTGGAAACACACTGCAAATCGAGTAGGGCTGAGTAGAGTAGGGCCAAGGCGGGCTAGTGGAAAAGGGCCAATTATTGAAGTCTACTTGGAGTCATTGTCCTGTTGGTGTATGACCCCATAACCAATCGGATCAAGTCCAGTCCTTAATTTGATTCCACAAATGTACCCACATACCATACTGAATCTCCCCAATGTTTAAAGGAGACATATCATGCTTGTTTCTCCTTTTCACTATGCCAGACTAGGATGCCTGTAAAGCATTTCTGCCCTCAGTACAAGTCATTTAGTTCCTTCATTGCCCCACAATAGCGTTCTCAATATCCTTATTTTAGGCCATTATCAAGCTCTCGCTGAAACGCTCAGATCTCAGACTGACCTACAGTGACCTCGCAACGTCACAGCCCTTTGTGGTGTGATTGGTCAGTTCTATTGGGGGTAGAGCCAGCCTGTCCTTCTTCTTCTACTGTATTTTCCGGCAGGCTCAAAGCAGCAAGCGCGTATTGAGTCCCCCTACAGGCCAGAGCTGGTAATAAGTGAATGTGAGCTAGGGATCTATATACTGCTGCTTGTTGGATGTGTTCCTGACTGATGGTTGTGAGGCTAACGGACATCACAGAGGAGGAGCTGTTTTATCAGATTACTCCAATAAAAGAAATGTACCTCGTGTTGTCACGACGATTTAAATCTCGCGGTCATCTCGCAATGACCTATTTTCAGAGGCATCAAATCTCGTTCTAGGATATCAGAAAAAATACAATATCTAATTTTTTAAAAATTAAGGGGGTGTAAGGTCTTGTTTTCAAATTTATTATATTATATGTAAGTATTAAATCATGCATCAGCAAGATATGTCTCCTTTAACTGTGGGTCCATCTGGCATCAGCACATTCTCCAGCTGTTCTACAGAAGTAAACACGACCATGCCTACCAAAGAGTTCAGACTTTTGAGTCCTTAGACATGTCTTAGAGGACCAGTCTTCAAATCAAATACATACCAAAGTTGTTCAATAGGATTCAGATCCGGCTTTAACTTGGCCAGTCCAATAGTTCTTGTCCTCTAGATTTCTTTTCCTTGGTTGGATAGTCTCAACACATTGTTGAAGTCTACTTGGAGTTATTGTCTCATTGGTGCATGACACCATAACCAATTGGATCCAGGCAAGTCTTAAATTTGCCCAGCGTTTTACTGTGGGTGCATCTGGCATCAACATGTTCTCCAGCTTTTCTACAGGCAGTTAAGACGACGATGCTGACCAAAGATTTTGACTTTGACTGTCAAGTCCATAGACTTAGATTAAAATTTTGTGCGATCAGTCTTCGAATTGACTAGATATCCAAATTGTTCAATAGGATTAAAACCCCTACTTTGACTTGGCCAAGTCCATCAGTTCCAATATTCCAGATTTCCTTTTTCTTTGCCAATTAGTCTCTGCAATCTTGTCAATCAATCAGATTCAGTCAAGCTAAGTCAACATCAATTGTTTGGTTATCTAGTAAAATTTTAAAAAGAGTTGACTTCTACCTTTAATACCTCAAGTTACATTTATGTGCCTCTCTGTTGATTCTGTTGTACAACTTGAGGCATCCTTTAGGGGGCAGTCGATTTTCGTCCTTTCGTCGAAAAATGGTGAATTCATAAGCTTTATCTGGCGTTTGTTGAGTGGTGTAACAATATGTTAGTTCAACAATGTGCATTGCCAGGCTATTTTAAGCTGAACATGCTACATGCATAACATCTACATTGGTAGACGTTTAAAATGCATCAACAGTTAAAAGGGTCTTTGGGAAGCATCCTACTCCACCAGCACAACGCTTTCCTCCGTTTTAGATGCACTGAACACAGCAAAATTACCCCAAGAATGCATTTTCACTAAAATTAATAACCTAAACACTACAAAAACTCAGATCTTAGTGGGAGTATTTCACCAATTTCAAGTCATAAATACCTCACTGGACTTATTCTACAGCACATATTCCTGATATGTCTGGATTAACATCTTTTTTGAAGATATAAAAACTAGAAGTAAAGCCTGAGCTGCTTGTAATAACTAACATATGTCAATGAGACATGGCAAATTTGACTTAAGTTGTGCCCTAAAAGGAAACTTGCTTGTTTCATTAGCAGATGTTTTCTTATCATTTCAAGCAGTTCAATGCCTTATTTTTGTCTTTTATTCCATCTAGTAAGGTATTAATCAAGACTTTCTAAGTGAATATGGAATAGAATACTAGTTTTAGATATATTTGACCCTAAAATAGACAAACTCCCTTGCTTAGATCTGATGTTTGCAGTGAATGAAGACATTAATAATGCTATAACCCATAGAGTCGCAAAAGACACCTTTTCATGTCCCTATATCTTACTAAGTCAAAGCAGCGTGACCTGTTGCTCTGTTAAAGGAGATGATCTGGTCCTTCTGGATTCCATTCCCTTTTTTGGTCACATATTGTTTTTTGTTTTCTTCTGTTCCCACCATAATTCATTTTGATTTCTCACCCATTTATCATCGATTTCTTGTTCCCACACTCTTTATCTTGGAGCTCAGGCAAGCTATTTTCCAAAAAAATGCCAAAAAATTCTTTTCAAAGTCAAACCCTCTCCCTGTTCTCCTCTCTCTGGTAATGCCAAAGTGTTCTTGATGTGCTGTGAATTCAGGGATCCTGACTCAGCCAGAGTCTGTTTCATGTTCTCAGAGTGAGTGTCCCTTCAGCGACCCAAGACTTGGCCTTGTCCCCCGTCCGACTACTGGACCGGCCAGCCAAGTCTTTAGATGAAACACACCTACACCGAAGTGCATAAACACATTGTGTGAAAGGCGTTGTGTGTTTCTGAAGCTGAAGGCGGTGACACTGAGCAGAGCGTCTGTGTGGGAGTTAATTGAACTGGAGTCAGTCGACCGAGTTCTGGACTCCGAGCCGTTTAATTCCATTACATTCATTTCACTGTTAGCGCCACACGCTAACAGCTAGCCCATGCTGTCATCTCATTTTACCTCCACCCACCCCTAATTTTGAATTGTTTCTTCCCACCATCCCTCTTCTCTGTGAGGAGTTAGCTGAACTTCAGGTGAATGTGACTCTGAATGACACAAATAAAGATCCAACAAATAAAGCCTTTTGTTTTTGAAAAAAAATCTCCAGTTATGCTCTTTTCGAAGAAATGTTAGCCTTTTTTACAGCAGAGTCTGGCATCTAGAACAGCCAAATACAAACCTCATTTTCTAATTTTGAATTTTGTGTGTGCAATGTATTCCAGAAAAGCTGGGACAGGGGCATATTTTCCACTGTGTTACATCACCTTTTCTTTCAACAACGCTCAATAAGTGTTTGTGAACTGAGGACACTCATCGTTGAAGCTTTGTAGGTGGAATTTTTTCACAATGTTTTACTACATCAGTTGCTCATGGGCCGTGGTCCCCTTTGACATATTTTGCATTTGATAATTTCCTCATATTTTCTATGGTAAGCAGGTCAGTCTAGTTCCTGCGCTCTTTTACTGCAGAGCCACACTAGTATAATGCTCCAAAAGCTGTACTTTTCAGCATAAATGGAGTCTTCACAGATGGGCAAGTTACCCATGCCATGGGCACTAACACTCTCCCATACCATGACAGATGCCGTCTTTTGACCTTTGTTGTAATGCTGCGTTCCAGTAACCGCCGAACTGGGAGTGACATGATCTCCGACTTATCGGCGTTCCAGTTGAAGTCAGGAAAAAAAACATGCTGATCTACCAGGCTATTGTTAGCTGTTGTTAGCACGCCTGTGTTGTTGTTCACAAATATCACATGAAGAATGTGATTATCACTATGGAAACATTTTTGTAAATATAAGTCTAACAATACTATGTAAACAGCTGATCTAGAGCGACACACCCCAGTCAGAAGTGCAAATAAATTGATTATTACAGGAGCTAAATAACTGTTCACACTGGGGGCATCCATCTTCGATTGTCAACTTGGGGGTGGCAAGGTTTCACTGAGTTCCCAGTAGGAAATTCCGACTTTGGGGGACGTTCCAGTTGCAGTTTCCTTGGAACTCGGGAATTCCTAATTCTGACTACAACTGGAACGCACCAAAAGACGTGACCCAAGCCAAAGCGTGTGTTTGTTGTGATGCTAATAAATGCAGCTCGGACCTTCCTCAGAACTCTGCATTGCTTTACAACTTCTTTTTTCAACAACTTACAGGATGCAAAATGACGAGGTAATGTATCTCTTTCTAGTTATGTAGCGGTAGGCTAGTTTTTGATGTGTGACAAGAAGCAATTTTTGGAAAATTTAGTATCGTAGTTTTGTAGCCGGCTATATATCGCTACTTACAGCCCGGTGCTCTAAGACGTGTCTCAATAATATAAATTTGCTCTAGTTTCAATTGTCTTGTTCCCGAAGTTGAGTATCCAGGCTAGTCCAGCCCTGTCTGACCCGACCCTGGGTCAGACAGGGCTATCAATACCACCCTCCAAGCTTCTTGGAAAAGTACTTGCTTTTCCTTTATGCACATGCTTAGGCATTTGTTTCCTGCTGAAAGCATGACAGGCCTCTCGTGCATATTTGCATGTTTATTTGCAACCTCTGCCATACAGTAGTTGCAGGTTTCTTATTCTTCTTTTGTATTGAGACAGTTCAGTCAATTGCTGCATTGCATTAACTTCGAAACTGGAAAGAGGGAGTTAAGAATGACGTCATCTCAGAGTCATCAGTGTCTCAGTTGCAAAGTCAGAGAAAACATACCGATCTACCAGGCTATTGTTCGCCTTTGTTAGCATGCATTGTAGTTCACAAATAACAAGTTAAGAATGTAAATAACACTATGGCAGCATTTCCATAAATATAAGTTGAACAATATCATGTATACGGCTAATTTAGAGCAACACACACTAGTCAGAGGTGCTAATAAATGAAATATTACAGGTCTGTTGCTTCTTTTAAGTCACTTTTAAATACTCACTTTTACAGAATTGCCTTTATATGATACTGTCTTTTTAGTCTTTTATTTTCCTTCTTTTCCTGTGTTTTAGTCTCTTTTTCTTTTGTGTTTCAGTCTTTTTTATCCTTTTATTTGTTGCAATTTCTCTTATCATTTTAGCTCCTTCGTCTTTAATTGACTTCTTATTTGCTATTTTAACAGACTGGTGTCTTTAATTACGTTACACTCAGATTGTTTTATCTTATACATTTTTTATCTTATTCACACCGCTGACGCAGCAGTGGGAGCAACTTGGGGTTAAAGCTGTGGTCTACGATTTGAAACCGCAGCCTGCCCCCCTTCCCTCACCTCTCCCCTCCGTGTTCCAAGATCCCGCCCCCAGCTCGTGTCGCCTCATATAGCCCCCTCGGACAGAGCTACGAGCGACTAGCACAATATATCAGCAGCAAACTCAATCAAAAACAGCTCAGCTCAACTGAAAGTATCAAACACGACAGACATCCCCCTTGTAACACACAGCAGTAGCCATTTCAATTGGACCGGCGGCAATGCGGGTCTGGCGCCGCCAGAGCGGAGCCGAGTGTGGGGGAGGATTTATCTTTCTCAGCCTGTCCTCCCCAGCTCAGCTTACAGTGCAAACGATTAGCGGCTAACAGGCTAACCCGCTCCCCTACAAGTTATTAGCCCGTGCAGGCACAAACTAACCAGAGTTATTCAGCAGACATCTCCCACTGTAGTAAACAAAGCCATTACCTGATCAACCAGGGGCGAAACGGCCGATGCTGAAGGTCTGACGGCCGGCTGAGGCTATTCGTTAGCCGTTAGCCGTTAGCCCGCTAACAGGCCTCAACCCGCGGGCAGAGCTCCGTTGGGCCCCGCGGGAGAGGGAGGCGGCTTCGGTCTCGGCGCTAGGCTTTTCCGGCTCCATGATAGTTCAGTAGCTAACGCTGCTAGCTGCTCACCGGAGGTAGAGGGGAGGAGACGGGACCATGACGCACTACGCATGATGCTGCGTAGTGAGGGAGACGAGGATTGGATGGACTTACAGACCAACTCACGGACCAATTAATAGTCGCAGGTTCTTAGGTTTGATTGGTCAGCTAGTATGCAGCTTTTCAGCGGATATACTGAATGGATTTTTTTCGTTCTTTTTGGTCTTTATACTGTGTAGATAGGACCATAGGACCATAACAGCCTTATAAACGGTGTTATTAATATGTACAAAGCTTCCAAATCGTAGACCATAGCTTTAAGTGTCTTGCTCAAGGACATAACGCCATGTGTCGCCCGGAGCTGGGCTTGAACCTGCAATGTCCCATTCACTGACCAAGCGCACTATCCAACTGTGCCACCGACACACCAGTATTCTAGTTGAAATTTCCAACTTCGAACTCGGAAATCCCGACTTCCCAGTTCAACTGGAATGCATCAAAAGCCTGCTCTTCCCCTCCTTTGTCTCCCTCACTCGTCTCTTTGTGTGTTTTCTGTGTGCTGTCGTACAGTGTAAGTGATAGAGCGACCACAGCCTATGATAACAGGATTACCCGGCAGCCGTGTTTCATTTGGGCTCAGTGTGTTAGGGAGTGTGTGTCTTTACTGTCTTTTTAGGTGGCCTCAGTTCCAGTAAGCTCGGTGTCTGAATTGGCCCGGCACCCTGATTTACCTTTCTCCACTCACACACACACACACACACACCAAAGTCTGAAAGGACACCACCCTTCATATTTGGATAACACCCTGATATCTTTGACCAGTTCACTTATTTTTAGACGGGATCACATCCAAGAACATTTTTCTCCATTTTGTTTCCTTTTTCTCCCTCACATTCAAAGACAGAGGCAGAGATTGACCAACGCCATCCAGACAGAAGATGAGGGGAGAAATGTATCCTCCTGTCTCTGCCAAATACTTGCACTCAAGCAAACACACTTGGTCTGCACACGCTTTCCTCCGCTTTGTGGTCGGGATTCTCAAATTAGCTGGTCAGCAGCGGGTCGTATCCTGGGGGGTTGTCGGTTGGATTCCCGTAACTGGAACAATTTAGACCTGTTTTTTCATCTAATGGTATCTGCATTCTTCAGATAACCATGACTCTTGACATTCTTTCCTCTCTGTGTCTCTCCAGCTCTCTGTTTGAATGTTTAGATTTTGTTTTTCCATGCGGGATCCTGTTTTTACCAAATAAAGCCACAAAGGTAATTCAGGCTCACGTTGTCTGAGCTTGGATAATGATAATGGGATGTTCCATAACATCACAATCATCCACCCACAGGCTCCAGGCATCTAAGGTCTTTGTAAACCCAAGGGGGCTTGACCCTACCCTACCCCTGACCGTTTCCGACCCCGAAAAAAGAAGAGTTTATGATTCTGAATGTTTGATCTCAAAGATTTACATTCAAATTTGTGATTGTTTGTCCGTTTTTGTCATGTTTATTAATTTATTGGTCAGAGAAACTAGAAGTGCACCAAGAGCAAAACCTCTGCCATGGCATTTCAAACATTCAAAGGTTTACACCGAACACGACTTGGGCAATCGAGATCGTATGCCCACCCAAGTTGCGCCGGGTGGACGATGCAATTATATCATATTGTATCATATGCCATCTCGTCTAACAGGATGTATAAGCTGACATTAGTCCAACTGTATCCTTTATACTCACCTACCTCTGCACTACGAGACCATGGGGCGACCTCTGACAGGGAAGATGCTGCTCGTGCTGGCATGGCCGGACGTCCGAAGAGAGAGCCCCCTCTTCTCCCTGCTGGTGGGCATGAGGATGTTCGGAGTGGGTCGTGTCTTCACCAGAAAGTCATGGCTGGAGGATCATCCAGAGCCAAGCTACTGGCAGGTCACGAAGGTCCGAGTGGACTACAAGTCTGAGAACATGGATCATGGCAAAGCCTGGGGAGTTCTCACCTACAAAGGGAGGCAGGAGAGCAGGGAGAAGGAAATCGAGAAGACGATATACCATGACTGGCGCCTGATCCCCAAACACATGGAGCAGCAGTTTAAGGATTTTGAGCCACTCCCCGAGCCACCTGCCTGTGCGCTACGTCTCGTACCCTCCCCTGCTGAGCGCCATGATGCTCGCCCAGCACAAAAAGCAGACGGGGAGCATGATGAGCGAGAAGCCCGTGCTGCCGTTGAAGAGGGACGTCCTGCTCAACAAAGAATACTTCAGGAATCAGGAGATGGAGAGGAAGAAGAGGCAGGGGACGGCGGTGTGAGGATTACAAAAGTCAATAATCAGAGACAGTTTGGACAGAATAATCAGACACTATTATGTCTGAAAACTCTGGAAGTCGACATCTCCATATCATCAAAATCCTGCCAAATGCTGAACTTAAATATCTGCTGTGATCATCTACAGCAGGCCTCTGTTTCTGTGTAACATGTTTGTTTGACCTACCAACCACAAAACACTGCAGCTGATGGCCCTGCAGCAGCATCCTTTCAGTTGCACCTCAAGTAGAGAGTTCTCTGCTGTCCTGTCTAGATGGAACAAATGTCCTCACTAGCTAATGTTTCCACGCAGACAAGGATTGCCACTCTATGAGCCGGAATAATGCTGCATTCCAATAACTCGCATTTCTCTCACCTTTAACTTGTGAAAGTGTACTGGAACGGCAGTCGTAACTTCCCACCCATAAACCCGTGCCAGATCCATGTACTCCGAGTTACAACTTGTGATGTCGCATCAATGCCTAAACAAAATGGCTGCCTCTATGTTTGCAGTGGTGCTGCTCATGAGCCGGTGGCCAGATGCCTACAGATGGCTGGTCTAGTCTCTCAAAAGTTAGATATAGTTTATCATAGCGAGGTATTGCTCTAACGTTATTCATCTTCTAATGTTAACGCATCATTGGCAACGGCTCTGGTATTAGCCAGTTTTCAGTACATTGATCAATACAAAATACATTAAAATTACAACAAATACTGGAAAATATAAAGTACAAATTTCTGTTACCTTATGCGCCGTTTCCCCTTCCTCCGTTTCACTCAAATGAGCAAGTTGCAGGCTCCTTTGGTGATTGAAGTGAGCAAGCATAAATCTTACAATGTCTGCCCTGTTGGTTTGTATACATACCAGAATTCCTTACGCTCAAACTGAATTTCAACTGGGAAATTTCCGAGTTACTGTTTGCCCGGAATGCAGCGTAAGAACAGTCTGTCACGGATGTCGTCACACACCCATGCAATGCTGATTGGCTATCGCATAACAGCCACACACAAGGTTGCCTGAAAATTTCCAATTTTTCAACTCTGGCGATCGACCAATGCAGCTTGGTCGCACATCCAAAGCAACCCCAAGAGGACTTGTCTGCAGGGACAAGGGAACCACCCTATGTCTCAAAAGAAGCGACCAAGTCGCCCAGATTGCGACTGTGCATTCACGTTGCATGGAGAGTGGTCGCCGAGGTCACGTCAGTTGCATTCAGTGTAAAGACACCTTTATCCTCCAATGTTAAGATATCTTTTAAGAAATCCTGGATCTGGATCACCAAAATCCTAATGTTTGGTCTGTGAGCATTAAAGGTGCAGTGTGTAGAAATTGGCATTTTGGCGACATGTAGTGTTCAGATTTTGGAATGAGCCTGTCCGTGACGAGAGTTGGTGAAGACCAATAAAGATCGTGAACAGGGCATCATTTACAACAGATACATGGTGAGGATTTTTCATTCATATTTGTTACTATTATTTTGATAGATTATAGGTCAGTTAAGATGATGATTATAGGTTTTGTAAACTTTTGTAGACTCGCATTCAGTAATCACGTTTCGCTCTGTCTGTCCCCAAACTCACCCGTAGACAACATTGACGATTATTATATCAGCTTCCACAGAGGGGAGACCCGCAGTAGATAGATATAAAAATCTTTTTCTAACTTCATAAAAAGAAAACCAAAGTTTTATGCGGATGATTGTACACCTATTGGTCAGACTTTACATACCAATAGAAACATCATTTCCTATATTCACCATTTCTGTTTGGCAAAATGACCCACCTTCTACACACTACATCTTTAATTCTGCCCAGTAAATTTCATTCTGAGGAATTGCTCTAACTCTTAACTTTGTTTCATAAAACTCTGTGAAAAAATATAGAGTAGAAGGAACTTCATTGTTGCTCGAGTCAGATTCTCTCAGATTTGGCGCAGTATATTTTCCTTTGCTGCTGTTGCATCTTCCTGAATCCATAAAGTGAAACAGCAGGTCATCTGAATCAAAGCTCACAGGTGGTAGAACACATAGCCATTTGTTGCATCATAAAATAAAGCCAGACACAGAAACTTCCTGGAGGAAAAATAAAGAAACATTTGAGGAATGTTCAGGAACTTCACTGACTGTTGTCAAGTACCTGAAGCAACACTGAGATATTCCTTTCAACCAACGTCCTCTTCATTCGGATACTCTGTTTTTAACTTCAGCAGGTCATCTTGATCATGTCTACGTGCTTAAATGCACTGTGTTGTTGCCATGTGATGGGCCAGCCAGCACGGACAGTGAGTATTTCTCACAGTTTGAGAACACCGTCATGAAAAAACGGATGATTGAGAATCCTGGACACTCGGTGTTTCGGTTTTATGTTTCTCAAACTTCTGAACTCTAATTCATCCGTTGAGATGATTTCCTGCTCAAAAAGAAACACCACCACAGAGAAAATAATGTTCAAATAAAAGCTTCTTACGACATCTGGCACATTAGGACTTTATTTCTCATTCCTCCTTTCATGAATCTGTTTGTCACTAAAACTATCTGAGCCCCTTCCTTCTCTTTGACCTCGTCTCCCAGCGCAGTACTTCAGTTTTCTTCTCAGTACTTACTCTCTGCTCTTTTGCTCCTCTTCGAGTTACACAGAACTTTTTGGGCCTTACTAAGCAGTTTTCCAGAAGTTGTGTTTCTGTGTGTTTTTTGTGTGAGTGTGAGATTGCGGTTGAAAACCTCTCAGAAGGTGATGACAAGACCTCAAAACTCTGGGCTTTTCTTTCAGGCCAGAATTTCTCTCTGTTACCTTTTATTACCATTATTTTTTTTTATAGTCTCGCTCGCACGCTTTTCCCAACCCTGGTGTGGTCTGATGTGGTTCTATAGTCGATCTTTGAGAACGTTTGGTGGCATTGACAAATCAAGTGGATCTGAAAGGGCTCCATGATTCTCAGAAGACCTCTTGGTGGAAAAATGGTGCTTCAAACTGATTTTTGTATCATTAAAGTGACTATCAGGAGTTAGTCTCACTTTTAGATATATGCCTGATGGAAATACACACTTTAAGATGAGTTTTATAGCATCAAAATAGGTTATCTATAAATGCTATTCCTAGCTTCACAGTAGGGTCGGACAGGACTGGACTGGCCTGGATACTCAACTTCGGGAACAAGACAATTAAAACTAGAGCAAATTTATCTTATTTTGTTATTTATATGACACGTCTTAGAGCACCGGGCTGTAAGTAGCGATACATAGCCGGCTACAACTACAATAATAATTTTTCCAAAAATTGCTAAATTTTATATCTAGTTTAGTTTGTAAGCTAGTGAGATTGTCTGAATTTCAAATCCAGGACCGTTTCTTTTAACTGTTAATTGTCTTTGGTGGCGGTGGTAAGTTTGTCTGAGAGGGTGTGGATGGAGGATTTTAACTCTTGTTTTTTTGTTGTCCTTTGTGAGTGTAAGGATCTGTTCCTTTGTGAATTCAAAGCGTACGTTTTTTGTGATGCTAATGAATGCAGCTCGATCCTTCCTCAGAACTCTGCATTGCTTTACAACTTTTCAACAACTTACAGGATGCAAAGCGACGAGGTAATGTATCTCTTTCTAGTTACGTAGCGGTAGTTTTTGATGTGTGACAACAAGCAATTTTTGGAAAACTTAGTATCGTAGTTTTGTAGCTGCCTATATATCACTACTTACAGTTTGGTGCTCTAAGACGTGTCTGAATAATATAAATTTGCTCTAGTTTTAATTGTCTTGTTCCTGAAGTTGAGTATCCAGGCCAGTCCAGCCCTGTCCGACCCGACCGCAAAGGCTAAGGAATAGCATTTATAGATAACCTATTTTGATACTATAAAACTCATCTTAAGTGTGTATTTCTATCAGGCATATATCTAAAAGTGAGACTTTTTTGTAATTACTTAGAAACTCCTCATAGCATCTTTAATTATCATTTTCTTTTATGGATTTATTTTATGATTACTTTTGCATTATGCAACACCAATATATTTTTTTGTTTTACTTATTCCTATTTATATTTCCACTTTTGTTAGCTTTTTATATTTACATTTATTTTGGTAACTTGGCACTCCCTTCACTCCATAACTAGTGATCAGGTTAATGCCATGTGACTCCCCTTCAGCTGACTTGGGTCAACTCCACACAGACACTAAAACGCACACGTAGCCTCTGCCCCAATGATCCGTGAATTGGTGGAGACGTAAAGCGATAATGAACCATCAGATACTGTATATGATCCACTTTTCCAGAGCCCTCTGTCTGACCGCAGACAGCAGAGCGTGGAGATGTACACACACTTGCTCCATCCATAATCGACTCTCAAAGTACCCCATGTTGGGCTGTCTCATCTTTCTCGCTCCATGTTTCGGAAAATCTACGCTGTTGTGAAGCGAGGTGGAACGAGGGAGTCGGAAGGCAGAGGGAAAGAAGAGAGCAAAGAGGACAGGAATACTAAAGCTTTGCAGGGAAGTGATAAAAGCTGAAAAAATATATATATTTATAGGCAAAGGTGGCATTTGATTTAAGTTGAATAAAAACAAAGGTAGAATAAAGTTGTGCAGTGAATTTATTTTAACAATCACTGACTTCAGATAGTAACCAATACGACTTAGATCTGTGTTGAACACAATCCCAATGAAGTTAGACCATACAAATAAAAACAAAATACAATGACTTTTTGGTCTTTATGTTCCCTTGAATACAGGATATCTAATATTCAAACCGGTAAACTTCATTGTTCTTTGCAAATACTCACTCACTTTGAATTTGATGCCTGCACGAAGTTACGAAAAAGCCAAGACAGTGGTGACAACAGACTGGGAAATTTTAGGATTGTTGAAAAAACACCTGCTGAGAATATTCCACAGGTGAACAGGTTCATTGGAAGCAGGTGAGTTTTATGATTGGGTATAAATGGAACATCATGAAAGGCTCATAAGCAAGGATGGGATGAGGTTCAACACTTAAAACGCAAAAAGTCTAGTCTAGTAGTTTTAATGTTTCTTAATGTGCAATTGAAAGGATTTTTACATTATATCAAAGATTAAGATAGAACAGTGGTGACAACAGACTGGGAAATTTTAGGATTGTTGAAAAAACACCTGCTGAGAATATTCCACAGGTGAACAGGTTCATTGGAAGCAGGTGAGTTTTATGATTGGGTATAAATGGAACATCATGAAAGGCTCATAAGCAAGGATGGGATGAGGTTCAACACTTAAACAACTACGCGAGCAAAAAGTCTAGTAGTTTACGAATGTTTCTTAATGTGCAATTGAAAGGATTTTTTTTACATTATATCAAAAGATTCAGGTAGTGTCAAGGAGGAAAACCTTTTCATTTTCGAAAGTGTTCTGCATTCACACGGAGATGATTAGAACGATATGTGTTCCCACGGATTCACGTGAAAGACTGAAAACTGTACCATACATGCCAGATCATTAGCTAGCGATGTAGGTTTATAGTGAAACAGTGTGTTTTCAACACGCGTATGCTTTCCAATAAAGACAAACTTTCACAAACAACAATGACGAGCACAAACCGAGCACAGTTAACAGCACACATGTTGCCTGGTAGATGGCCAAAGCTGCTGTAGTTGTTCCTTAGTGTGTTTGCAACCTTCATCTGAAACAGAAACTGCACCACAAATCGTTTTCCCTAAAAATGCATATTACTATTTACGCCGAGACATTTTCAAAACTATTCCCTCTACACCCTGGTTTCAGAAGTTTGTGGAATCAGATACTCTGAGCATGGTTCTCATGTAAGCGGAAAGCTGAACGCAACAAAACTCTCTGTGTTCAGCATTCACATGGAGACTATTTGAAACAATGTGTGTTCCCACGGATTTACGAGAATGACTGTTGCTGTTTCAACACCACACCCTTTTTCGGTGAAGATGAAGTTTAGCAAACAACATTGATGAATAGACGCAGGAAGACACAGGAGTTTCTTGTTTGGACAACAAATCTGTTTGGATTTTTTTGTCTGGGTAACAAATCGAGCACAGTTAGCAGCACACATGTTGCTTGGTAGACGGCCAAAGCTGCTGTTGTTGTATCTAGCTTCATCTAAAACAGAACTGCACCACGAGTCGCTGTTTACCCTAACAAATGCATATTACTATTTAAACGGAGACATTTTTTCAAAACTTCTCACTCTACACCCTGTTTTTAGAAGTTTGTGGATTCAGCTACTCTGGGCACCGTTCTCTTGTACACGGAAATCTTAAACCAACACTATGTAGTTTTTCAAACATAATATAATCCTTCGATATCCTTCCATTGTGAAGGTCCACCACTTTACAATGAGTTGCTGTTTCAACACCACACCCTGTCATGGTCTGAAGAGTGAAGTCTGTAGCAAACATCATTGATGTAACTTGAGGTGGAGGAACCTGCCACACTACTACACGTTTAGACTGTTTGGACAACAAATCTCCTGTTGTTGTATCTACCATCTAACAACAGAAGATTCCAACAAGAGTCGAGATACAAAACAAAACAACCAACACTATGTAGTTTTTCAAACATAATATAATCCTTCGATATCCTTCCATTGTGAAGGTCCACCACTTTACAATGAGTTCAATGAAACCTCTGTCATGGTCTGGAGTGGTCTGTACCCCTTTCACTGGCGCTATGTAACTTTGAGGTGGATGGTGGGAACCCTGCCACACTAAAAAACTACACGTTTAGACTGCTTTACGGCATACGTCACTTCCCCCGATTCCCGATTCATTTACAACACAGAGGTCGCAGCAAAAGCCAATCGCGAAGCTGTAACCATGGCGGAGGCAACAACGTTAGGAAGAGAAAAGTTTTGTCGGAGGATACAAAACAAAGAAAGCAAGAGAAAAACAAGCTGAATGCTCGGACAGGAATAAACATCGGTTCGGCGTTCACTTGCTGCGTGAAATAAAAGACAAGGAGGGATGTCCGACTACTATCAGGTATGTTGGGCGACTAATTAGTTCCTCAAAAAACTTGACAGGAAAAAAGTACAGCACAACAAATCCAGAACGTACCAGTATGTAGTTTGGTTTAGACCTATTTCAAGTGTGTGATATCACCAGCTCGTTGTTGTCTTTACTTTTATTTACTTTATTGCTTCAACAGGACGGGGGCGACTTCACGGTAATAAAACCAAGTTGAACTTAGCGATTTTTAACATCGTCATTTAGTCAAAAATAAATACATTACCTCGTTGCTATCCATCCTTCAAACAGCCGCTGAAGACAGAAGAATACTTTTTAGAGAAGTCCTGGCTCCTGTGATTTGCCTACAAAACAAATGCACGCGACCGGCAGATCTGTATCCTTACGACAGTATGCGCACGCTAGAGCTCATGGGTAGTTGAGTTCTCTATCCGGTCAAGCAGAGATCTTCCGTAGTGCTGCTTTAAACACAACAAAACTCTCTGTTTTCACCCATTTTCATTGTCACGTAAACGGGACCTCAGAAACATCTCTGGCTTCTCTGGCCTAAAGAGAAAAAGGACCATCCAGACCGTCACTGGCATTGGTAATGCTTTTAAAGGCAGACTGTCACATTTCATCTCTGAAACATCTCAAATGATTCATGTCTTGGATTGAACTTTGATAATTACCTTCATCTCATGTACTGTACTTTAAAATCTGCAACCCAGTATGTAGTCTTAATGTTGTGGAGAGTCTTCTTCTATTTCCAATAAGAAAATAATTGTAGGTCATTTTCTTACCAATCAAAATTCCTAAAGAGATCAGGACTTTTAACCAAACCACTTTCTAGATCTCCTCGCTGATCGCCAGGACAAATCTGGTGCAAATCAGCTCAAGTATTCTTCGTTTGCTCCTGGCAGGACTGCAGAGCAACAACTTTTCGTCTCATGTGTTTTTGATTCAGACTTAACCATCAGTCGGCCATTTGCCATCAGATGCTTTTACTTTTTAGGGCTTTTTAAATTCATAGCATACACTGATTTAATTAAACTAAAGCATCTCCTCACCTGATGGCTTGATATCTGTTGATTCTCCCTCATTTTAATTTTTTTAAGAATTTTAATCTATTAATTTTATTGGAACATGAAGGAAAGTCCACATCCAAAAGATGAGTGGAACACTGGATGCTTAGTCAGCATTCTTCGAGAACATTTAAATCCTCAAGAAATTGAATATGATCTGATATTTCTTTGCTGAGCAGGATTTATTTCATTTTTAATGCCCTTTCTATCACTTTCTGAGGGTGAGCGGGTTTATGTAAATGTTAAGGGAATTCTTTTCACCACTATGAAACTTCGTTAGTGAAGCTTAAACCCCACAAGAGAACTTTTATGTGAATGTGTTCCTGGTTTCTTCTCTGTCTCCAGTCTGAATTCGTCTCTTTTAGGACTCGACTCTCCTACTTCTGTAGATCCTTTGCTGATCCAGAACTCAATCCGTGATAGAAAAATGATGATTCGTTAATGAAAAACATCTTTGTGTTGTTATGGAGCTTCCATCAGGAGGAACATTTTTTATTAAAGCGGTGAACTCCTCGCTGTAATGAACACACATGCATTTTAATCAGAAAAAACTCCAATGCAGAATGAATGAGATTAACTGATTCATAAGTTTGGATCAATGATTAATGTGCCGTGTCTTCTGTGAATTGTCTGTCCTTTGAAGTTGGACGCCATTGTGACATCTTCATGTTTTAAAGGAACATGCAATTATTTCATTTTTTTGAGTGTCTTGCCTCACTCCCGAGTCCATGACAAGCAGATAGCCATCAATTTTTCTGTTGTGTGTGCAGAAACAAGAAAGAGATGGGCAGAGCTTTTTCACTGCTAATTAGCTTAGCTCACACACTGGGAGTCAATGGGTAGCATTAGCATGAATCTGCCCACAGTCATCTGATAAACCCTTCAGCACCTCTTGTTGCAACACATTTTTTTACAGTTATGTTACGTTATCTGTGTATTAGCCACATTTGAGTTTCATTTACATAGCTAAAATTTCATTTTTGTAGACCTTTACTTTTTTCTGCACCCTCTGCAGGTGGTGACAAAGCTGTCAAGTCTCCTATTTTGGCCGGGAAACTGCCGTATTTTACCCCTCTTTACCGCCGTCCTCCCGTATTACTATTTTCCTGTAATTCTCCCGTCTTAAAAAAAAAACATTCCTCTGCTTCTGCTCCTAACTGAACACTGTCACTAGCCTCGCGAGAAATGCCACCTGCAGTAGCCTGGGTGGCAGCTGTCGCGAGGTCAGTGCTGACAGCGGGAACAAACCCGGGACAACAGAGGAGAGAGATGAATGGATGTGAGGCCAAAAAATCAAAAAAAGTCCTGTAAATATCTTGAAAAATTGGACAGCAAATTTACTTTCCAGGTATGGGTGGTGAGGGCGCTCGCCTATTAGTAGGGGCAGCTGACGCACATCCAGATGACGGCTCACAGCACAAACCAGCATTGACCTCAGGCTCTAAAAGCTGTTATTTATTGTTATGTAAAACCTTGTTCCCTTTTTATTTTACTTATCTTTTGCAAAAAACAACGCATCTTTAACCTGCTCTCTTAGGATTAATATTGGAAGCTTGTGCGTATGATGACACTGTGAAGGCGTTTCCGTGGAGGATTTGGAACAAATATGAGGGAAGGTTAGAGGACAGACCTGTTTTAAGACTTTGGGTCAATACAATCTGTTATAAGACTTATATTATCTCTTTATGCATGGAACATGTTGCAAAAAGACTGGAACTTAACCTAACCTATTTTTTTAAATGCATTTAAATTCAGACTGAGAGCACTTGAGACAGCCTAGTCAAATTGTAACTGTTTTTGGTAATCTTAATTGTTGATTTTAAATTGCTGTAATTTGACTGTGTAACTTTGCTGCCTCTGGGCCAGGGCTCCCTTAAAAGAGGTTTTTAATCTCAATTGGACCTTCCTGGCTAAATAGAAGTTAAAGAATAAATAACTAAAAATTGTAACTTTCAAAAGAAGTACTAACAAAACTATACTACAGGGCACATGCACAAACAAACGTGGACATGCAAATAAAGGTGCGTTCACACCGCAAGCAACCCAGCTACCAAAGTCGCGTCGCCCACTGATGTAGCGTCGCACATCCAAAAATACCTGTTTGGTCACCGTTGGCGTCGACCGTCGGTCGGTGACGTCACGTCCGCTCGAGTTTTACCGCGATCATATCATATATCACATAATAGGATGTATAAGCGGACATTATTCCAGCTGTGTCCTTTTCACTCACTTATCAGACACAAAACTCTGCAGCTGATGATGCAGCAGCATTATCTGTGAGTTTACCGCGGTCCGTCTGCAAATGTCCTCACTGAGATTAGTTCCGCCTAGAAGGAAGTCATCCGCCCTGTAGTCCGGATGAATAACTGCACCGTCACACGTACACACACCGCTGATTGGCTGATGCCACACAGCCACACACGACATCGCCTGAATAGATCAACTTTTTTTTAACCTTCACATCGCGCGACGAGTGAAGCGGTCGTCTTGTCGCCGGCTGTCGCATCGCAGGAGGGTTAGCCCCGCCCCATCGCGGCTGTACATTCACTTTGAATGGAGAGTGATCACCGAGGTAGTACAGGTAGCGTCCGGTGTGAACGCACCTTAAGTAGGTCAACAAAACAAATATGATGTAAAAATAATTGTAATATATTTAGTCCATATATGATGCAGACTATTGGTTCCTGAATAGATGGTGATTTTTGTAAGTAGTATAAATATAGAGAAATTAAAAACTTTACTGTAGTACGTGGTTATGAAAATGGTAGGACTAAATAAGTTATGCTTCTTCCTACTCCTTTTCGGGCATGTGAGCTTGCTGCAAATGCTAAATATATCAACAGTTTACCTTTTTTTTGGGGGGGGGGGGGTATTAATCAATCAAACTGTTGTTATATAGCCCTTTTCATACAAAACCTGTAGCACAAAGTGCTTTACGAATGGATAAATTAAAACTAAATAAAAGTTAGTTGGACCCAAACCCACTCCACTCCGCAATCCATACACAGTATTGGTAAAATGCATTAGAAATAAAAGACAATAGCATAACAGGAACATTGTTGGTCCAGTTTGCACTGAAGAAATGCCATCTTAAAGGTTTAAAATGAGTAAACACTGAAGGTTAGTATTGAATGTTTTATTTCAAACTTAAATGGAAAAACATACATACAGTCATGGAAAAAATTATTAGACCACCCTTGTTTTCTTCAATTTCTTGTTAATTTTAATGCCTGGCTCAACTAAAGGTACATTTATTTGGACAATTATAATGATAACAACAAAAATAGCTCATGAGAGTTTAATTTAAGAACTAAGAACTATTCATTTTCCATGGTTTTCTTGATAATAACCAAAATTACTTAAATTCTTACATCAATAGCTATGGCATTGTACCGCCAAAAACACTACTTTTAAGCATTCCATGTTTTCTTTTCTGTTTGCTTGAAACACATGATACACACAAGAGTTAATACTTGATCGCATAACCATTGTTTTTGATGACTGCAGCCATGCGTCTTGGCATGCTCTCCACCAGCTTCTGACATTGTTCTGCTGTCACAGCAGCCCATTCCTGTTGGACAAATTCAAACAAATTTTCTTTGTTTTTGGGCTTGTGGTTCTCCATTTTGAGTTTGATGATTTTCCACAGGTTTTCAATTGGATTAAGATCTGGTGATTGAGCAGGCCAAGGCATGGTGCGAATGTTGTGGTTCTCCATCCAGGCTTTAACTGACCTTGCCGTGTGGCAAGGGGCATTGTCTTGTTGGAAAATCCAGTCATTCGAGGCAGGAAAGAGTTTTCCAGCTGATGGAAGAAGACTGTTTTCAAGGGTAGTCCTGTACATGACCTGGTTCATTCGGCCTTCACACAATTGCATTTGCCCTGTTCCACTCAGACTGAAACAACCCCAGATCATGACTGATCCACCCCCATGTTTTACTGTAGGGCAAGACAGTCTGGGTTGTAAGCTTCTCCAGGCTTCCTCCTAACCAGTAAGTTGGCTGGAGTGGGCATCAATTCAAAATTGGATTCATCACTGAAGAGAACCTTAGCCCAATCATCAACAGTCCAATCCTTGTGGTCTCGAGCAAAGAGTAACCGGCCTTCCTCTGCCTTTCATTGATGAAGGGCTTCTTGCGTGCTCTGTGTGACTTCAAACCAGCTTCAACAAGTCGGTTTGAACTGTCCTTGCTGAACAAGTCACATTTCTCGACAGTGCGCACTCATTTTTAAGCTCCCTGGAGGTCTGACGACGAGTCCTGACACAGGAACGGATGAGTGCACGGTGATCTCGTCGGATACAAAGACGTTTCCTGCGACGGCCAGGTAGCAATTTGGTAGTGCCATGTTCAGCTTGTTTTTTTTGTTGTAATGAATGGCTGTCTTGGAGATCTTCAGTTTTTTCGCTACCTGTCTCTCACTCATGCCAATTTCCAGCAGTGCCAAGATGGCTGCCTTTGTGGCTTCACATAATTCTTTTGTTTTAGGCATTATGTGAGAGCTGACAACTTCTGAGTTGTGCTACGGCTTGAATGTAAGCAGGAAACCACTCTAGGCCTTTGCATGTGCAGTGCTGCTTGTGACATGAAATGGCCTCTTATATACCCTGGGAATCAATTAAGCTTAAGAATGTCAAATGGGACATAAAGTATTATGTGACCAGCTGCATTTTTTGTTGTGTTCATTGTATTATACGTTTAGTGGTATCAGATATTAGAATGAACAAGAAATTGAAGAAAACAAGGGTGGTCTAATAATTTTTTCCATGACTGTACGTATACATCTATACAAATCCAACAAAATGAAATATAATGGTCAGCAAATGCAAATACCTTTACAGCTTTTTTCAACTACCATTAATCTTTGCAAAAAAAACAAGATTCAGTTTGAAAAGGGTGTAGGAAGAAGTAACAAACTTATCTAGTCCCACCCTAGGCCTGTGCTCAAAGTATCGATACAACAAAATATCGTCATGTACTCCTTGGGGAAACGTGTATCAATATGGATTCTACAGAATCGATGTGGCCTCAATGTTTGGACAGTTGTTGTAAAAGCTCTTTGGGTAATGCTAGCAATGGCACAGTTCAAAGTAGAAGCCAAGCGACGTGATGAAGCTCATGCTCCAAATTTAAACTTAGGTGTTTACCATCTTTGAGGACCTGAATTAAAGTTCTTAAGTTGTATGCATTTAAAACTCATCCTTGTTCTTTTTCTTCTTGTAATAAAAAGCAAAAGTTGCTGGGAATTCTTTGAAAAGCGCAGTCAGTGTTTACAATTTATGTGTATCGGGATACGTATCATATCGTGGCCTCAGTATCGGGATACGTATCGTATTGTGGGGTTGCTGGAAATACCCAGGCCTATCCCACCCCTTATTCCTTTTTAAAATGTCTTACTTAAATTAACCCTGAAGCACTCTTTGGGTTATAGCCAACAGTGTTGTGTGTTACAGTAACGTAACTACATTTCGGGTAAAAAGTAAAGTAACGCACTACTCCCAAAAATTTGGTAACTAAACGTAGTTCGTTTTTAAATGCAGCGAACATACCTTTTCCCACAGACAGATCTGACACCGAAGCTGCCTTCTCAGCTGCCCGCATAGACACGAGCAGGGTCGCCAGGTCTGCTCGTCATAAGCGTTTAAGGGTCGCAAATCTCGTGAGTCACGATTGCAGGTTATGTTTTTTTGTGCTTGTTTCTAAATGTTAAGTTGCTTCTTGGGGCTTTTCTTTTTCCTAACAATAAAGCAAAACACGAGTGCGGTAGGCAGTTTGTCTAATTCCTGGTTATCGCGCCTCCAAACACACTCACACATGGCGCATGCGCCAGAGCCAAAGTTGCCAGGTCTGCTTATTATAAGCAATGTATTTTTTAATAGATTCTTGGCACTGTGATATTGAAATCTAATGTAGAGCAAAATGAAAACACTTCATGTAGATTTCTCCTTTTAAAAAGTAATATATCACATTAGGAAAGGAAATAGCTGGAGGTTGCTTATTTTTGGCTCATTTTTATCGACCTGGTTGCTTATTTCAGAAGAAAAATCTGGAAACACTGGACAGGAGCTCTCATTCCACAGGGTATGTGACATGATTTTGTAAAACTAAGAGCACAAAAGAAATAACTGTTTTTTTCTCTGTCGTAGAACTTTGTGTAGGCCTTCACATTTAGGAACAGATATGGGGTTCTGTCCAAAGTCAAGCAATGTAAAGTAATGTAAAAGTAACGAGTAACTTGAAAGTTACTTTTCATAGAATATAACTAAGTAAAGTAACAAAAAAAAATTTTAAGAAGAAATGAGTAACAAGAAACACTACTTTTTAAAAATAACTACCCGAACACTGATAGCCAATAGTATATTTAGCAACAAAAAGCAACAACTATCTCAGACAAATAATAACAAAAACAAAAAATTAAAGATGCTGTGAGGAGTTTCTAAGTAATTACGAAAAGTCTCACCTTTAGATATATGCCTGATTGAAATACACACTTTAAGATGAGTTTTATAACATCATAATAGGTTATCTATAAATGCTATTCCTTAGCTTCATGGTTGTGTCGGACAGGGCTGGACTGGCCTGGATACTCAACTTCAGGAACAAGAAAATTAAAACTAGAGCAAATTTATATTATTCAGACACGTCTTAGAGCACCGGGCTGTAAGTAGCGATATTTTTAGCCGGCTACAAAACTACGATACTAAGTTTTCCAAAAATTGCTTGTCACACATCAAAAACTGCCGCTACGCACCTTGGGTCACGTCTTTTGGTACATTCCAGTTGTAGTCAGAAGTAGGAATTTCTAAGTTCCGAGTAGGAAACTGCAATTTGAACGTCCCCCGAAGTTGGAATTTCCTACTAGGAATTCGGTGAAACCTCGCCACCCCCGAGTTGACAATTGAAGATGGATGCCCCCAGTGTGAACAGTTATTTAGCTCCTGTAATAACCAATTTATTTGCATTTCTGACTGGGGTGTGTCGCTCTAGATCAGCTGTATACATAGTATTGTTAGACTTATATTTACAAAAATGCTGCCATAGTGATAATCACATTCTTCATACAACAATGCAGAGCGTGCTAACAACAGCTAACAATAGCCTGGTAGATCTGCATGCTTTTTTCCGACTTCAACTGGAACGCCGATAAGTCGGAGATGGTGTCACTCCCAGTTCCGAGGTTACTGGAACGCAGCATTACAACAGTCGCCACATGTGCTCATGGGTAGCAGAGTCTTTATGTCACCGGAAACAGATTCTCCTCATAGCACCTTTAAAAAACCAATAATGACACATCACTGGATACACAGTACCCATGATTTTACTGATTTTCTCCTTGTTTTTTCCATTCTGTATCTGTTTAAAGGTACAGTGTGTAGTTTTTAGCGGCATCTAAAGGTGAGGTTTGAGATTGCAGCTCCCCCCTCCCTGTCGGAGGACCTCCGGAGCTACGGTGGCCTTCCAAGGACAAAAAGTGTTTTTAGCTTAGTTATCAGCCTATGTTTTGTATTACTGCCACAGAAAATGAATAAATCGTGGAGTTTTAGCACGACGTTGTCTCCCTATTGTCTTTCAGTCTTGCTAACGCTCACACCGGTCGTTTGGAAGAGACAATCATTTCAAAATGCTTGTGGCCGTGAAATAAGCCTCGCATAGCAGATACGTTCTCTGTGTCTTACTCCGACTTCTCACGAAAGTAAACAAATAAATTTGGCTCCATATAGGAGTACAATTCGACACTTAGTCTTACCTGTCCAGCAAAAAACAGGCAACTTCTGCGTCTGTCTGCAAACTTATCCTTGCCTTCAGGGACTTCCATCTGGGAAAGGCAGTGCCGATGTTGACCCTGTTTTTTTGTCGTAGCCTGTCCCGATTGCGTTTGGCTTTGTTGCGTTTTCGTTTCTTTGACAAAGATTCACGCTCCGCTGATGGCAAATTGTATTTGTGGTCCTCCATGTTTGTTTGTATTAGCACAGCTGCTTGGTGATCACTCTCTTCTTCTTTGTGTATTTCACAACTGTGCATATCCGGTAGGCGTCAACAAAAAAAAACGCGAAAGCGTTTAGTTTGTCCGTTCTAAGTTACGGTAGAAAAGATGGCGACGCAAGATGAAAGCCACCATAAGAGAGGACCCGCTCCTATGTAGATATAAATGACTAATTCTGAGGTAACGAAAACAAAACATTAATTATTTAAGGCTAATTATAAACTAATTTATTTAAAATATAATTTTAAGTAATCTATTCCATTTTTACCAAGTCTGTTTATTTTAGATAGCATTTAATAATACACACTGTACCTTTAATGCCTAGCTTCAAAATTAGATATATCATTAAATACAGTAAAGTACTAATAAATTGAAATGGTGTAAATAAATAGAATAATAATAAAAGGGTGCTGTAACAAGCACAAAAACACTAAAAGGTAATTCAGGGAAAAGCCAGATCAGAATGGTAGATCTTGAATTTGTTTAAAACATTAATATATGCGTGTATTTGTTTTTGATGACTTTTCTTGTTTGTTTTTTGCATGTTTGAAATAAAGCATTCAACGCTCAATACAACGCAGTTTCAAAAATACTGTCCTAGAGCCTTGAATCCTTAAACTGAGCGTTAACATTCATACTGGTAAATAGCATGCTTAACAATGAACAGTGGCCCGCGGTGATGAATGTGACCGTGATAAATGTCCCATTATGATACATAAACAAGAACACCAACGCACACACAGCAAATAAAATGAATTAGGGCTCGAACTGTAAACAGCCTCTGCGATTCATCTCTCACACACACTTTCTCAAGGTCAGTTTTCCGAAGCTCTGTCTTCCTTTTTCCACATCTCTCTGTGTCTCACACTCACAAACACACACCAACACAAACAGCCGATTAACCTTTCCAAATACTTACACACACTTCAACCGCTCACTTTTCATTGTCACCGCTCTGCATCGCGCACACAAACACAACCTTCAGTGCACCACGGACATTTTTCACATTTCCAACTCACACAAACCAGTAAACCAGCGATTTTTGGCGAACATCTGCATGAGCGGGTTCAAGTAAAACACACTTAAAGTGGCCAATCCCATGACTGCATAAGTACATACACACCCACGGAGGAACTCGGTCTAACAACATGATTATAATGATGTAGAGGTCTTTGCTGGTGAACTCTGAAGGAACTGCGGCTGGCTACTGTTACTGTTACACCGAGATAAAAGAGTCCTCAATCTCACGTCAACGCTAAAAACCTGCTAATGCACACTTCCCCAGCCTGCGCGCACGTGTCTGGCATCCTCCGCTTCACCGACTTTTGCCCAACATCTGTATCACTGAGCGTAATGAAAACACACAGAGTTTATATTCACCGAGGGCCAAGGATGCTGCATGCTTTTGGTCAGTCCTGCTATTCAGCTGGCTATTCATAGAAGACCACAGATTTATCACTCAGCACCGTGCATGTGTGTCGGTATACGTGTGCATCAGCAGGAAAAAGAAGAAGAAGGAGGAGGAGGAGGAGGAGGGAGCGGTGATATGGAGATGAAGATGTGTGTGTGTTTACCCTGAAGTCCCTGAAGTGTGTTTTCCAGTCTGTAATCATGATGTCAGCCTAACCATCTGAACTGTAACAAATGTCCCACACTGACAAACAGATCAGAGGCTCACATTCCTATGGGACCTTGAATGCATCACAGTGACTATATGTTACACAGGGAAAAGTGGCAGCCGTGCATGAACACTAACACGCTCATACCTGTGGTTTTTGGGATCCCCTCTGGTCCGGCGTCAACCGGTGAACTCAAAGTGACCTGCAACCTCAGCTAAAACATTTTTTCTTTCAGTTTATACCTGGGGCCTTATGTGGCCTTTTATAGGGTTTTGCCCACATATGTCCTACTTATTGGTTAAACTTGTTTTTATAGGCTTTTATAAAATTCCCTAAAATGTCTGAGTTTAAGGAATGATTGACAGCTCACTCACAACTGCAAATTGTCTCTCATCGTTCACTTAAAGGTGCTATGAGGAGAATCAATTACCGGCAACATTAAGACTCTGCTACCCATGAGCACGCGCAGCGACTGTCGTAATGCTGCATTCCAGTAACCTCGGAACTGGGAGTGACATCATCTCCGACTTATCAGCGTTCCAGTTGAAGTCGGAAAAAAACATGCCAATCTACCAGGCTATTGTTAGCTGTTGTTAGCACACCCTGCATTGTTGTATGAAGTATGTGATTATCACTATGGCAGCATTTTTGTTAATGTAAGTCTAACAATACTATGTATACAGCTGATCTAGAGCGACACACCCCAGTCAGAAGTGCAAATAAATTGATTATTACAGGAGCTAAATAACTGTTCACACTGGGGGCATCCATCTTCGATTGTCAACTCGGGGGTAGCGAGGTTTCACCGAGTTCCCAGTAGGAAATTCAGACTTCCAGTTGCAGTTTCCTACCTGGAACCCGGATATTCCTACTTCTGACTACAACTGGAACGCACCAAAAGACCCAAGCCAAAGCGTGTGTTTGTTGTGATGCTAATAAATGCAGCTCGGACCTTCCTCAGAACTCTGCACTGCTTTACAACTTCTTTTTTCAACAACTTACAGGATGCAAAGCGACGAAGTAATGTATCTCTTTCTAGTTACATAGCAGTAGTTTTTGATGTGTGACAACAAGCAATTTTTGGAAAACTTAGTATCGTAGTTTTGTAGCCGGCCATATATCACTACTTACAGCCCGGTGCTCTCAGACGTGTCTGAATAATATAAATTTGCTCTAGTTTTAATTGTCTTGTTCCTGAAGTTGAGTATCCAGGCCAGTCCAGCCCTGTCCGACCTGACTGCGAAGCTAAGGAATAGCATTTATAGATAACCTATTTTGATGCTATGAAACTCATCTTAAAGTGTGTATTTTGATCAGGCATATATCTAAATGTGAGACTTTTTTGTAATTACTTAGAAACTCCTCACAGTCCCTTTAAAAGAGCTGTTCAAAAGACTCAACTCGTTCATGAACGTCACATCCCTTGTAGACGCACGTCAACGAAACAAAACCTCTGTTTACGAGTAAAAGAAGATAAAATGAAGATGGTAGAAGGTAACATAACATTCAGAGTTAAAAAAAAACAAGTCACAACAAGCACACAGGACCAGTTGGAGTTGCTGAAGAGTTATCTGATGACTGTCTCCAGTAGCAGGCTAACACTACCCATTGACTCCCACGGTTAAAACTAAGCTAACTAGCGGTGGGCAAGAATTGTCTGTCTCCTCCTTGTTACCTCACGTATGTTCTAAAGAATGATGGTTGTCTGCTTCTAATGACTCAGAAGTAGGACAAAACAAGAAAAAGGCAAAAATGTTGAGTTGCTCTAAAGGGTTATTGCAGCCTTTTTTTTTCTTTTTGAGTCTTGCATAGTATGGTATTGTATGGTATATGCTAATAGTAAGAAATAATAGCACAATGCAGTATTGTAGTAGCAAAAAGAGTCACAGCAAGCACACAGGACCGTTTAGAGTTGCTGAAGAGTTTATCTGATGACTGTAGACACAGGCAGGCTAACACTACCCATTGACTCTCAGTGTTTAAACTGAGCTAACTAGCAGTAGGCGGGCATTGTCCATCTCTTCCTGTCACTGCACGCAGAGTTAAGAGAATGGTGTCTTTCTGCTTGTCATTGACTCAGAAGTGGGACAATACAGGAAAAACGGCAAAAATGTTATGTTGCTTTAAAGGGTTATGGCAACTTTTATTTCTTTTTGTATCTTGTATAGTATGGTATTGTATGGTATATGCTAATAGTAGAAAATAATAACACAATGCAGGTATTGTGGTAGCAAAAAGAGTCACAGCAAGCACACAGGGCCGTTTAGAGTTGCTGAAGAGTTTATCTGATGACTGTAGATACAGGCAGGCTAACACTACCCTTTGACTCCCAGTGTTTAAGCTAAGCTTACTAGTGGTAGGCAAGCATTGTCTGTCTCTTCCCATAGAATGATGTCTACCTGCTTCACATTGACCCAGAAGTGGGACAGGACAGGAAAACAGCAAAAATGTTGAGTTGCTTTAAAGGGTTATGGCAACTTTTATTTCTTTTTGTCTTGTATAGTATGGTATTGTATGGTATATGCTAATAGTAGAAAATAATAACACAATGCAGGTGTTGTGGTAGCAATGAGTCACAGCAAGCACACACTACTGTTTAGAGTTGCTTAAGATTTTATCTGATGACTGTAGATACAGGCAGGCTAACACTACCCATTGACTCCCAGTGTTTAAGCTAAGCTTACTAGTGGTAGGCAAGCATTGTCTGTTTCTTCCTTGTCACTTCACGTACAGTCAAAAGAATGATGTCTATCTGCTTGTCATGGACTCAGAAGTGGGACAAGACAGGAAAACAGCAAAATGTTGAGTACCTTTAAAGGGTTATGGCAACTTTTGTGTCTTGTATAGTATGGTATTGTATGGTATATGCTAATAGTAGACAATGAAATAATGCGGATATAGTGGTAGCATAAAGAGTCACAACAAGCACACAGGACCGTTTAGAGTTGCTGAAGAGTTTATCTGATACCCATTGACTCCCAGTGTTTAAGCTAAGCTAATTAGCGGTGGGCAAGCTTTGCCCATCTTCCTTGCTATATCACGTACAGCCAAAAGAATGGTGTCTATCTGACCAACAGACACGAGACACGAAAACAGCAAAAATGTTGGCATATCCCTTAAAATTGTTCTACATTTAGTTAGGGAGCCAGCACAACCTTCCCTACGCTTTACTGATCATAGAAAAAACTGACCAGTGAACAAACTTTCACCAATGATTTCTCAGTGTTGGTGAATATTTTTGTGTGAATAGACTTTTAGCTAAGATAGTGAGACATAGACATTCTCCTACAGCGAGAGTTTTGTTTCCTGTTTTACATAAAAGATCACAAATGTCCTGTAGGCGTCTTCTTTGTAATGCAGTCCAACATCAGGAACATCGATCTGTATGTGGCAAACTCACAGAGCACTTACCTTTCTCACTCTGATTGGGCACATTTGCCTTTTGGATCACACTCCCTCCACTGCAGCCTACCTTACAGCTGGAAGCCGACCAAATCTTTGGAGGCAAAGCCAAAACTATATTAAAGCCATTAGTCATTCGGACCCCCAAATATTCAGGATCCAGGTTTCACCCTTTAGCATTTTTAAATTAAAGGGAGGCACATTTCAATAAAAGAGAACAGAACAGGGAAGCATGCACTGACCCTTGAATGTCCTCTTTAAGCAGATGGACAAATCATTAGAGCTTCAGTGCGGTCTAATACCCTGCCAGTGGTTTCCTTTTAACTCCAGCCAGTGGCTGAAACATTTAAAGGTACCTAAGTATCTGTGGGTTAAATTTATTTCTTATAATTAACAATAAAAGCTGCTCAAATGGTCAGAATCAAAGGTAAGGCTTGCTTAACGTTGGGATATAAACTGAGGGTGTCACCGGCACATGTCAGTCAAAGCTTCCTCTTTCCTCTGATGGACTTACAATCAGAGAGATTGAGACATCTTCATATCTGTATTTTATAGCCTTCTTCTCTCCTGCCAAAAGTTTTATCTCAACTTAATCCAGAGTCCTACTGTGTCTTCTGGAAGCTTCCCAGCAGCATGGTTTCCACCGCAAAGCCAAACCAGCTCCAACCAAGGCTTAGATACTCGCTATTTATCCCAAGGAGCTCCCCTCAAAACAACATTTCTGGGATTCTCTGAGCTACCGTTTGCCAAGACGGACATGTTTGCCAGTTTGGCAGCCGCTCTAAAGGATTGATAGTAGAGAATTTGCTGCATGGTCTACTTTCTGCCATTACAGCATGTCTCTGAACTGTCTGGCAATGATTAGACTGGATCACAACAAATCACCAAAAGGTCTAATTTTCTTATAATACCAGACCGATGTTGTTTTCTTCTGAGGATCTACTCTAGCTCTTTTTGTGGACAGATACATAAACTGAACCAAAGCTCAGCAACATAAAAATGAAGTATTCTTTCCTTGGCTTTACATCAGTTTTTAAATGTCTAAGTCTGCAACTTCAGCATTATGATGACAGTCTGAAAGTTTTTTAAATTTACTGATTTACTTACGTTGATGAAACATCAAACCCAGCACCACAAGTCCCTCATACTTCCAAATGCCAGCAACAGAACTTAAGACCTGGTCCAAAGCTACTGTCAATGCTCCAGGATCATGGTTTGTACAAAAAGACCAGAGAGAGATGAAAATACCAATACCAGTCATGGTTATCTGTGCTGAAACCAAGCCAAGCCAAGAACTTGGACATGCACTTGTAAAATATTAAGAAATCTGTTACGGTTGATAGAAAACCTTTAATAAAGGCCATTTATAAACCTAGTAGTCCTGTACCTGCACTCTTTTATTAAGAAGCCCTGGTGTTGTGCGGAAAGTCCAGCATGGCAGCAAATACAGGACATCCAACATTCTGGTGTACTTCTTGGAGGACAGGAACTCAAAATTGTTTCCGAATTGAAGTGCTTTGTTGCAACACTTGATTCAACACTATGTATCATAAGCCACATTTAAAAAATAGCTAAAACAGTGAGATTTAATTTGAACACTTCCAAACAAATTAGACCTTTAATAACACTGGGTGCTGCTAGAATGTTCTTACATTCAATGATACTGTCACACACTGAATACTGTGTTACACGTTGGTCACTGGCAGGTGTAAACACGTGTAACCCTAATGCATTCTCTTTTCCCCTCATAATGTAACACACTACATCATACGTCATTACGTCAGTTAGGTCATCACGCTGAGCGTACTCTCAGCCAGCTGCGGCGTGTTACTGACAATAGTGAGAGGAGCACGCTGGGGGGAAATGTTTTGCTGCAGATACATTGTCACCTCGCTCGCTTTATTTATCAACAAACATTCTTAAACTAAATACAACAATTGCTGAAACAGGAGCCGACAACCGAAGCCGCTGACTGTCCGTACCGAAGCCACAAGTCGAATAAATCATGGAATAGTTGAGTTTATTGATGTTAGCTTAGCCTAGCCGTACCGCTTACCTGTTGATAGGCAGTGCGGTTAATAGTGTCTAAAATGCCTGCTTCTTTGAATGTGTCCTACCACATGAAATGTCATGATTATGAAGTGATCTAATGATTGTGTACATTATTTTTTGGGAACAAAGGCACTTTGAAAAGCATGCACTTTGCATCTAATCCACTTACATGCAGACTGGATGGTCGCTGTTACTTGTGGAAAACTTGAAACACTGTTTTGAATATCTTAATATAACAAGTATTAGTATTTATTCAGATTGATTTATATATTATGAATATTTAGATTAGATTAGATTAGATTAGATTGTACAATATTGATATATTATAATATTGCTATTTATTTAACACAGTCTGTGTTATTTGGTTGAATGTGTGCACTCTAGATATTTAATTGGACCTGTTTTTTATACATGCCAGCCTGGTCTAGTCTAGCCTGGACACGAAGCCTAAAGATTGCCCAAACAAACCAACCAAACCTCCACTGCTCTGGTCGGGCTGGTAGGAGGCTCCTTTGTGCAGCCGCTCCTTTTGTTTTTCCCTAATCTTTTTGTCCCTTTCAACTCCCCAACGGCCCAAACATGCTACACACCTTCACTTCCCAACATCTGGACTTTTCCCACCCACTGGACACTCAATCACTGGGCCATTGAAAAGTGTTCGCACCTAATATTTTCCTTTTTAAGTTAAAGGGATATTTATGTTTGTTTATGTATTTTTTTCTCATTGAGAGAGCCCAACAAAATGTAACTGCTGCCTGCAGGCTCTGAAGCACCAAGTCCTTACGGAGTGAGCTACTGCTGCCCCTTTTTGGGACTCAGACCACAGCAGACTTTTCCACTTTGCCTCAGTCCATCTCAGATGAGCTTGGCTGAAAAGCCGGCAGTGTTTCTGTGTGTTGTTGATATTTGTCTTTGTCTTTGTCTTTGCCTGGTAGAGTTTGACCTTGACCTTGTAGATGATGAGATGAACTGTGTTAACGAACAATGGTTTTCTGAAGTGTTCCTGAGCCCACATGCTGATATCCTTTACAGGATGCTGCTGCTTTATAATGCAGTGCTGCCCGAGGGATGGAAGGTCACAGGCATTCAATGTTGGTTTTCTGCCTTGCTGCTTATATGCAGAGATTTCTCTGGATTCTCTGAGCCTTTTGACTTATTATGGACTGTTGATGATGAAATCCCTAAACGTCTTTCTATTGTACATTGAGAAACATTGGTCTTAAAATGCTGGGACTATTCTCTCTTACGGTTTTTCACAAAATGTTGAACCTCGCCCCATCCTTGCTTGTGAATGAATGAGCCTTTCAGTGATGCTCCTTTTATACTCAATCATGACAGTAACCTGTTTCCAGTCAACCTGTTCACCTGTGGAATGTTCCAACACAAGGCAAAAGCTCAGATGTAGGCAATGTGTTTGTCTAAAATCAAGTAAAAAATAATCAAAGCACTTTTCCTAATCCACATTCACTCCATTCCAGTTGAGATAAATATGTTATTTTTCAGAATAAAGGGCCTAAAAAAGGCGTTTAATTGCTTGTAATGAAGAGAATATCTGCCAATGAAACAAGGCAATTTTGATATCTGCTCAAGTTAAATTATTCTCGTCTTATTGTCAGATTTTACTTATTACAAGCAACAAGGTGTTGGAAGTCCATGTTCAGTTTGGAAGAAGGCACAAGTCCAGATGAGATCGGTTAGCCAACCATTTATTGACAATATGTGAGACCATACATAAATAATAAAAATACTCAGCTGCTGAGGGCTCAGTGCTGCACCTCACCAGGGATGTACAGAAAAGAGCATTGAACAATAGCATACACAAGATCTTATACACATCAGAATTAGGGAAGTACCAACTTGTCACGTGTTAAGATGATGTCTGATTTCATAAGCTACGTATGTCTGTCAAGAAGATAAACATAATGTCTAGATAAAGGTCAGACTTAAGGCAGAAGTTCAACCACGAGTTCAACAAAAGTCCTCGCCGCCTCACAAAACCACAGGAGTTCAACAATGAGATGAGAAATGGGTAAAGTGGCCCCCCGTCAAACCCAAACTGAAACCACGCTTCTGTCTAACCGCAATTGCACCTGCATGACTTGTGAAGCATCTGTTTTGTTGAACAAACATGTTTGAACTGATCTGCCCCAACATAATATGTTTGAATAACTTGTAAGCATAAAATGACATCTTTGGATAAATGTTAGCATTAGCTTGTATATAATTCTAACAAAGGTCTCATGTTTAGTTTTAATATCGTTGAATAAAATCTTCATCCAGACATGTAAGGATATTGTGGTTTGAAATAAGTTTAGTAAGATTGTTTGTGACTTGAAATTGGACCAATAATCTCACTTTTTTCAGTGATATTTTTTGAGTGGTCCCCAACTTTCTTAACCTGACACGCCAGATGGACAGTTCCATATATCCGCCACGAAATATTCCCATAACCCATCCAGGAAAGCCATTCGAAAATGTTTTCAGAGACAGTACCTTTAAAAACAGCAGCTTGTAATTGGATGATCGTTCAGATCGTCACACTCATCACAGACCAATCCACATCAAACAACACTGCTTTGTATGACGTAACACCTTGTGCTGTTGTTAGCCTTTTAGCTTAAACCACCTTAGACTATCATCTTATGCTGCGTTCCAGGCCATGCGTAACTTGGAAATTCCCAGTTTAAATCTTCAAGTTCTGACCTGAATTACGACTTTGGTTTGAGCACAAAGAATTATGGTATGTAAATTAACCAACACGGCAGGCATTATAGAATTTATGCTTTATCAACTAGCTCATTTGAGTGAAGCAGAAGCGGGGAAATGGCACATAAGGTAACAGAAGCTTATACTTTACAGTGTTTGTCATTATTAAGAGGCTGCCATGTTTAGGCAGTTACAAGTCGTAACTCGGAGTACATCGATCTGGTACGAGTTCACGGGTCGGAAGTTACAAGTTCGACTGCTGTTCCAGCGCACTTTCACGAGTTACAGGTGGGAAAAAAAAGTTACTGGTTGCCTGGAACGCAGCATAATATTAAATTATGCCACAAAAATGTATCATTGAACGCAAACTGTATATGTGACATGAACCTCGTCAAAGACAATCCCTACCAAATTCTCTTGGTGAACTTCTAAGGTCAGGATATTTCGCAGATTATCAACAAGTTAGTGGAGGATTTCTGTGTTCTCTCCCAGTTTCCCAGCAGTGATCCCCAGTCAGGAGAAGAGTAAACACATGATTTCTCGTAAGACAAGCTTCAAGTGACGTTCTTTGCTCCACTTTCAAAGAAAAATAGAGTCAATTTCTTAAAAAAACAAAACAGAAAACCCCCCACAAATATAGAGAACTCTTAAGAAGCCGCCATTTTGTTTTAAACATGCAGTCACTTCACCGCCTCCCTTCCCTGAATGGGTGGTTCAGTATTCAGCCAAGTGAATTTGTTGGACGATGGAAGTTGACAAGACGGACATGCAGGATTTCAGACAATGATTCAGTCAGGCCTGTACTTTCCCAGTCTTTTGTTGCCCCTGTCCCAGCATTTTTGGAACATGTTGGAGGGATCTAATTCAAAATGAGTGAATATTTGCAAAAAAACAATTAAATTTATCCATTTGAATTTGGATATCTTGTTTTCCAAAGTACTAAATTGAATATAAGTTGGAGAATGTTTGACAATCGTTGGATACCGCTTTATTTCCTTTTTATTCAACGTCCCAGTTTCATTAGAATTGTTCCGCAAAATGATTAAGCCTTGCTTCAGATATCCTAAAAACCTTTATATCCTGGGACCACAGGCAGTTATGATCAATATACTTCTACCCCTTCTCTCTAAATCACTATAAGCTTGTTACAAAACTTAATGCTCTGACCTAAAATGCTGCTCTGCCCTGGTCACTTCCTGATTTGGCATTTTCTTTATGCTCGCTGGATGACACTGCTGTTGGACCGGGATGCCATTACAACCAATCAGCACTGGAAGAGGATCAGACAGCCAATCAAGTAACCAACTGGATCCTATCAGCCCCTATTATCGAGCTCAACCAATCACACATTTGGCACAAGTGTCGCCTCTATCTTTGTTTTGTGTAATTCTCGTTTTCTCATTTCCTATCTGTCTTACTGGCCTCGTTCGCCTCTTAGACTGTCAGCACCGTCCTCCAGCCTCGCTGATTGTCTTTATTTCGGGGGGGAAAAGAAAGAAATACCTGAAGAGAAAGACAGAAAGCGAAGGGAAGATACAAGGACAAGTGCTCGCCTAGCCTCTGGCTGACCCTCTGAGATTCCTGCACACACACATTAAGAGTTTAAAGACACCCTGGGACCATTATAGCAGCCTCTTCGTCTGCACTGATGTCACTGGAGAGGAACCATCTCCCTCCTCTTTAAACATTTCAGAGCTAAACACAAACAGACTGATGTGCACTTACACTCAAACACATACTCTAAACAGCCACCGCGGAGGTACACGACCTCTCTGCCTCCTCCGTCTTTGTTATTGTCTCTTTATCCGTCACGTCTAGAGAATACAGACGGGCCAAACAGAGGTCACCTGGAGCAGCAGCTTCTGTGCTGCTGCAGCTCAGAGTTTGGATGTTAAGGAGTGAGTTATAAGAGAAGCTGGACCCATGTGATGGCCTCATAGTACAGTAGACCAGGGTCGGGATGAAGAGTTCATAGATAACAGTAATTAAGAACTATAAAGCCATGTTTACACGGCAACATTTTCACCTGAAACGCAAAGAATTCTCCTTTTCGTTTTCAAAAAGAAATGGAAATGCAAGAACTGAAAATGCTATGGCGTGCATGCCAGTCCAGTCGATGGCGATGTGGGTTTGCAGAGAAAAAGTGGTGTTAAAACACACATAAGAAGAAGATAAACTTTTCATGAACAACAATGGTGAGTGGACGCACAAAGACGCAGGAGTTTCTTGTCTGGACAACAAATCTGTCTGGATAGTTTTGTCTGGATAACAAGTCAAGCACCGTAAACAGCCCATGTTACTCAGTAGATGGCTGAAGCTGTTGTTGTTCCTGGTATGTGCACGAAGTAGGGCTGAACGATATGGACAAAATTCTGCATCTCGATATTGATGCCAGATATCTCGATATCCATCAGTGGCGATTGCTCTAAGACTGCAAGGGAAGCTCAGCTTCCCGTAAAATGTCCCCCAATAAAGTGTTGATGTGTACTGCTGTGTGTACATTTCATTGACTAAATATGCGCAACATTACCTTCATCTTTTGTTCAGAATCAGCTACTTATCACAGGTAACTGGAGCGACTTCCTTCTCATTCATCCCTGCAGCGTCTCAGTGCTTTAACACAGTCGGACGCTGAGCGTCTTCTGACTTCGATGGGGAAGCATAGAGTGGGTTGTTCCACTGTGGAAACTGAACGGTCATTGGATAAACGCTGGGCTTTGTCCCGCCCATCGGACGCTCAGCGTCTCTGGGGGTCTATGAGGCAGTGGGCTGGCCTGGACGCTCGGCTTCTGCATGATGATTGGATGATCTGTCTGAGGCAGAATCCCTTTTTGATTGACAGTGAAATGAGCCAATCAGTGATCTTCAAGTCTAACCCTCCACCAGAGCATCTTCTAAGTTTTATATTCAGTTGTTCTGGAGAGTGGCCTCTCCTGTTTAAAGCAGCTCAAGTCTTACACCCACAACACAACGGGCCAAGGCCATTGAGAGAACACTGGTAAAATCCCTGGAAAAGACACTTAGTTGGTACGACAGGGTCACAGATCATTTTCTTGAAAAGGAACTCAGGGTAGAACTTACATTTAAATAAATAAACAAATCTATGATGTAGGCCGGAAAAAAATAAGCTTCTCCTCCTTGACTGACCAGCTTCCGCCACTGATATCCATACAACATTATATGACCACCATGCATTTTTCAGAAAAATAAAACCATCATAATACAAAAGAATGTGGAAAATGCAGGTTTATCTGTGAGAGATCTATATTGTCTATATTGCTGCTTTTTCTGTATTAATATCTTGAATGTTCATATCTCGATGTGAACATTCCCATGAGGTCCCATGTGGTAAAGTCAGCGTTTCACCTTAAAACACTGAATCCCGTCTACATGACTCCGGACATTGATATGTTTTCAAAATTCCCCACTCTGGACCATGATTTCAAAAGTTTGCGGATTCAGGCACTACGGGCACCGTTCCCATGTAAACGCAGTGAAAAGTCTTTGGGTTTCAGCCAAAAATGGTAAACCGTCCCTTAGAAACCATATTTCTGCTAGAACAGCGATTCCCAAATGGTGGGACCTTTTTCAGTGGGTCACAAGCCTTTGCCTGGGCTAAATGTGCAAAGAAAATAAATCTTTTGTTTTTATTTTGCGTTGCATTGCCATCTGTTCACACTCATCAGTAGGGGGTTCTAATTAACACATCTTAATCATTTGACTTCCATAAGAAGAAGAAATACATTTGCAAAAAAATATTTGTTGGTAAAATTGTGTTCATTTAGCAACATTTTAGGTTTTATTTTTCAGATCAACCAATCAGGATGCAAATATGCAGGCCAACTCACGGATTGACAACAGCAGCTTGTGATTGGACGATCTTTCAAACTCGTCAGAGACCAATCAACATCAAGCAGTACTGCTATGTATGATGTAGCATATGTAGCATCTAACTGCTAAAAACAGTTAGCCTTTAGCTTAAACTACCTTAGACTATCATCTTACATTAACTCGTACACAGATGAATAATTTAACACTCATTTTTGATATGAACCTCGTCTAAGAAAATCCCTACCAAGTTTTCTGGATACTTCTGAGGAGAGCAGATTTTGCCAAGTATCACTGAGTAACCATGACGACCATAAACGAACCGTCATGTCCAGGAAGGATGTCCACGTTGTATTTTTCTATAACAGGGCCTTGATATAAATTTTTGTTTGTTGTTTTTATTTCCTTTTGTGCTGAAGCTCTTCTATTTGCTGTCTGTATGTTCTTGTCTAGTTGTCAAAGCACTTTGTAAACCTGTTTTTAAAAGTGCTATACAAATAAAGTTATTATTATTACCTCCACCAAGGAGGTTATGGTATTGCCAGCGTCTGTTTTTTTTTTTTGTTTGTTTCTATGTTTGTTTGTTTCTCTGTTGGCAACATAACTCAAAAACTTAAGGACAGATTTCAATGAAATTTTCAGAAATTTCTGGATTAGGACAAGGAACGAATAATTCAATTTTGGGAGTGAGCCGGATCACCATCTGGATCCGCCATGGCGAAAAATGCAATTTTCGTGAATAACTACTGAACTAAAACAGATATCATCATGAATCCAATTGCTAATGGTATGTTTTATGGTGAAGGAATCCAAATATTTAGATGAAATAAAGGTAGAACTAATATTTATGGTGAAAATCACAATATGGGTGAGGACTGTGGCGCTGGCGTAGGTCTGTGCTCTTTTAATGCTTTTCAAGTTAAGTTTTATGTTGATTCTCTTCAGCTTTATTGTGATGAAAACTGTAGTAGCTACATTAGAAATAAATGTTATTCTGGATAAAAGGATTTCTTTTTGGTGAAACAATAATTTTTGCCTCTTTTTACAGTAAAATTGACATTTGTGTTCAGAATGTGAGACAATAGTTTTTCTAATTTCTGAATTGAGTTTATGTTGGTAGTAGCCCAAAAAATGCAACCTGCAACTGCCAATATTTACAAGCACCTTAAAGCCCCGGATCGCTTGTAATAAGCAGACCTGGCAACTTTGTCAGTGTGCTGTCGCATCCTTGGCCCGAAGCAGGATGAATGACACCATTACACAGTGAAATGAGTAAGAGGAAGGGCAGCCAAAAGTCAGATGTCTTTGTTTACTTCATGTTTATACAATGACGAGTCAGTGTCAGAGCAGCCAGGCCACAGTAGACCTGTAATCTACACCCTGCCTCCTTCATATATACGCAGAAAACACGTCCGCTGTGAAGCCTGCACTCACAGAGGCGACGACGGCTGAGCGTGGAGCGTGCGGTTTAACCGGGGCTTCACCTCCCTCCCATCCCATAATGCACATGACAGAGTAACAATTGTGCTGTCATGGTAACAACTCCAACCTGAGGTCTGGTACCAGGATGTTTAGCAGCGGTTCATGTGACCGCAGCATTGCTCACCAACGTGTTCGTAAAATGAAATCAGGCGCAGTGGAGGTGGTGACTAAGCTGGAGTTTACATGTTCCTGTTTGTGTTTGACAGACTCACGTCTTGTTCAGTCGTCCAGCCGAGAACACTTCAAGACAATCCCGTTATAAACACTTCGAGGGAGGAAGGGGTCCGCCTGACGTCTTCTCAACATCCATCAGAGTATTCCAGAATAAAAACAACAGAGAGGACGAAGCGTGCTCTGATGATTCAGGTTTGCTTTCAGAGATTTTCCTTTCACAAAGGACAGACTCCTTCCAAGTCCACATCAACACTCATCTTTCCATATGCCGCTGACTCATTCTAGTTTTCTGTCACAAACTCAAAAATCAAACTCACATGCAGAAATTTAGATTTTCTGGCTCACTTACTCTATGTCTCATTCAGTTAATTCAGAGTTATTATAGGAGACTGCACAACTGCGGACAGAGATTCATCTTCAACAGAACTTGATTGCATGCTCAGCAAACATTTTTTATTATTATTATCAATGAGTCAATTAGTTTTTATTGTATAGCACCAGTTCATAATAGTGTTATCTCAAGGCATTTTGCAATAGAGCAGACTGACGCCATACTCTTAAAATACACATATAATCATTAATGCAAGTACATACAATAAATATATTTGTAAATACAAATCAATACATCAAGAGACGTATCCATCCAGGCAGAGGCGAAGACTTAATCAATTTTGACAGCATGTTTTATGTAGTTTTAGCCTTTTGCCTAAAATATTTTTTAGTTTTATTCACCAACTAGAAAAGCACTCGAAGAGCGCAGACCTCCGCCAACGCCACAGTCCCCACCCATATTTTGATTTTCACCATAAATGTTAGTCCTTGCTTTGTTTAATTTAAATATTTAGATTCCATGACCATGAAAACATATTATTGGCAATTGGATTCATAATATCAATTTTAGTTCTGTAGTTATTCACTAAAATCACAGTTTTCGTCATGGCGTTTTTCTAAATTTTAGCGTTTGTTGCAAGTCTATGCCTTTATTTGTTCCCTTGCTAGGACAAAAATTCCAAGGATATCTAAATTTTACTTGTTCTGGATCAGAGAATCTGGAATTTTGCCAAGATCCTGATCAGTTTTTAATATCTTCGAGAACCTGTTGGTTCTACAAGATATCTGCCCCCACAGACTTGTACAGTAGGCACTAGGCATGATGGGTGCATCACTTCACCATCATCACAGACCACATGACCTTCTTTCAGTCTGAAGCTTTTTTTCTGGTTAGTCTTACTGATTAGTGGTTTTCCTAAGGCTACACAGCTGTTCAGTCCCAATCCCTTGAGTTCCCTTGACATTGTGTTTGTGGAAATGCTCTTACTTTAACTATTAAACACACCCCTGAGTTCTACTGTTGTTTTTCTTTGATTTGATTTGGTCAAACATTTAAGTGATCATCGATCACAATCATCCAGGACTTTTTCCGGTGACATTTCTTTCTCAAAGATGATGACTACCCACTATCCTTCCAGTTTGTAATAATGTGTTGGACAGTTCTTAACCCAGTTTCAGTAGTTTTTGCATCTCCTTAGATGTTTTTTCTGCTTGATTCATCTCAATGATTTGACCCTTCTTAAACAGACTAACATCTTTTTCACGACCACGGATGTGTCTTTGACATGGTTGTTTAAAGGTAGGGTCTGCAGGATTTTACTTAAAAATAAAATATCAACTTTCTCAGGGAAAAACCTGCTTAATCATCTCCCGTGGGTCTCTACTGGTGTGTGATGGTGTATTTGTTTCTCAGCATGTATTATGGTGTTTTGGTTGTCTCAGGACATTTTTGGGCAGGGAGTAGCCGGGATACCCCAGCCAATCACAGCGCACCCAGTGTGCAGGTGACTTTAAGTGTTTTAAAACAGAATGCCACGCAGACCGGTGATTTGTTGAAACACGGTACCTGTTGAGATTAACTACCTAGTGCTACTGCGCATGCCCACACAGGCGCCCTATGTCTTCACTCTCTCTCTTGGTTAAGTGTAGGGAAAGGATTGGGTTGAAGGTAGCTTTTTTAGTCAGGGGAGCCTTATTCGACTGACCACGCAAGGATTTCAGATGCTACAGCAAAGTAAAGAAGATACAATCAGGCAGAAGCAAAACCCTATTGGACAAAGCTCGGCCTAAAACCAGAGTGAACCTTGGGTTGACTTTAACCCACTTCCGTGCTCTGAAGGACCGACTCAGGATGAAAGCGATGCAGAGTTAGCCATCATTCTGTTGGACAAGTGTGTTATGGACACAGGTAGTTAGCTTGTGCTAATTTACCAGATTAACGGTTTTCCATTAGAATATATGTATTAATCCTAGGTAGCATGCAGTTTGGGTACAAGCAGTTTGCGAACATTCTAAATACTGACAACCGCATCAGGTCGCAAGGAGTTCAGTGGGAGGGGCTTCGTTTGAATGTTGTGCTTACAAACAGTAATGAAAAAATCCTGCAGACCCTACCTTTAAGAAATGAGAAGCTACTCATCACATCAGCTGGGGTTAATTAGCTTGTTGCCAGCTGAAAGACAATCGCCCATGCAGTAATAATCTAATTGGTGGCTCGTACCTGTTTGCTTAGTTAAATCCAGGTGGTAATTTTTTTTTGGCCCGGCAGTGTATTTTAACTTTAGATTCTCACATTGAACAACCAGGAATTGACTGGGGAAACAAGAACAGCTCTTAATCAGATTTTACACATGGGGCTTTCTGCCTGCTGTCAACTATTTTATTGTCAATTTTAAGTTATGTTTTACTGAAACAGATTCGGAAAAAGAAGTGAAAATAAACACTCTTTATATCCGAGTGAAATATTTTTCCTTGATGTGTCATTTTCCTCCTCTCATGCAAAAAATGGAAAACTTCTCGCTCTGCAGACTGCATACTGATGTTTATTACACTTGTTGACATTTATTATTTGCTACTGATTGCCTCTTTTCCAGAGAAAGTCTATCTTTATTAGCCTGTATGGAATATTATTCATTCGTCAGTTTGTTAAAGTGTATAATCATATCGCTGGGCCTCTCATACAAGCGCTCTTTAATAAGTGTAAGCTAGTTTGCTGGATTTTATTGGTCTTTGTTGGAGTAGAACCAGTTGTCGAAATGATAAAAAGGCAGAAAAACATATTCCAAGTTGTGGTTTCGTGTTATTAATAATGATAGAAGCAGTTGTTATGAGCTGTATAACAGGACTTCAGATGCCTTTAGGTTTTGGCTGGATTAATGTGTCTGTGGCTATGATTGAATGTGGAATTAGTGAACCCAGAGTCCCTCTTCTGGTTCTACTCCTGACCAACTTCTAAACCTCTATCACTTCTTATTCATTCCATCTTTTGCGGACCATGTATTCTCTATCTTGCACCTTTTCCGAATATAGTTTTGTCCCCTTTGTCCTATTTTCCTGCATCAAACCTTCATCGTGATCTTTAAAACGCTGCTTTATTAATTGTTTCCATGCTTGAGCTTATGCCTTGTTAACATGTTTTCCCCAAGACGGCTTCTAGGGTATTTCTTCAATCTTTGTCCAACACTTCAGACATAAAATGGCAAGATTGTGAAGGTCATATCTCAAAAACCAAAGTCATAGAATATTGTGTTCACCATTTCTTTTAAATGCAATTCCCCAAGTTGGGACAACCCATCTTCTTTTGAATCTTAAACGAACAGCTCACTTACAACTGCAAATCAGCACTCATTATTCATTAAGAAGGGCTGTTGAAGACTTGACTTGTTTGCGAACGTCACATCTCTTGCGAAAACAACCACAAAAATACAGTAGATCAACAAAACAAAGCCTCTTTTTAGAAGTAGGGGATGATAATATGACGATGATACAAGATAATATAACATATCAGGTTAAAAACGGGTCATAACAAGCACACAGGACTGTTTAGAGTTGCTGAAGAGCTTATTTGATGGCTGTAGGCAGAGATGAGCTAATACTACCCATTGACTCATAGTGTTTGAGATGAGCTAACTAATGGTTGGCAAGCACAGTTGAAAGAATGGTGTCTGTCTGCCCGTCATGAACTCAGGAGTGAGGCAAGACACTAGAATAACATGCAACCCAAATTAAGATCGTTGTTAAGTCTTATGTAACACTACAGCTTATGATCATATGGTATGTTGCTTGTCAACAAGGATATCTCAGACGCGGTCATATTTTTGAGTATCTGTATCAGGTTAATGACCAAGTGCATTAGAACTTCTGCCTATGTTTTGGTTTTAAGCATAATATTTAAGATTCGTAAGATTCCAGCATTCAGCTCTCTAGTGGCCTCTGTGGTCGTTGAGTGTAACTGCACTGTCTTACACCAATGTGCATTTGTTGACATACAGAGGGAGGAGAAGGAGCCGACATGACGTCCCAAGAGTCAAATAAACCATGTGGACTGATAAGGTTCAGTCTGATCATGTTTCTTTTGAATAAATCCTCTTGTACTTACAAGTCCAACAATAACAGGGCCAAATTAGCATCAGTCAGACATCCCTCATCTTTAAAGTTTTTTTTGAAGTCAACAACCTTTCTGTTTTTGACAAAGTGGCGTCCGAAAACTTCCATTTAACTATAGCAGTTTTTCATAAGTGTATACGATACGCAAACACGCCGCCCTGAACTATGGAAGCTGCCTGATTGGTTCGCCGGGCGCCACGAGTAGGAGCGCCACGAGACGCGTAATGCGGAAGTACGCTTATAGCACTGTTTAGGCTCAAAAATGTACTAAATGACCTTGTTTCAATTAATTATGGACGCACCCACTCAGGACACTTGGATTACAGCGACGAGCAGTATGGAAGGAAAATAGGCACGCTTTTGTGGACTTTTATGGACCTTTTTCTTCGGGCTCCATTGTCCCTGTTAGATGGATCGCTTGTTGACAGCTTAAAATCCCCCCGGACCTCCGGCTGCATTTGAGACATCAAAAAAGTGCTCCAGAGTGTTGCTCAGCATGAGGGTGAGTAGAAAATGAAGGCATATCATTCTTTGGGTGAAATATTCCTTTAAGCTCACGCCAGGCTAATGTTTATCCCTATCTGAACATTTAGCTTGTTACTCTCCTGCTTTCTCTTTTTTGCCTCTTCCAATAGAATTTTCCTTTTCTTCTGGTTTTTCGCTGCTTCCGCCATGATTACAACTCTACATTTAGCTTCTTCTTCTTCTCGTTTAACGGCAGTGGCATCCAGCATCAGAGGAGCATTACCGCCACCTACTGTGCAGGAGTGTGAGCCAGAGGTCCCAATTTCCATTAGAAATATACGTGCATATGTACTTTAAACTAAATTCTGTTCATTCAATCTGTTTTAAAAATTTAAGAACTGCTTTTATATTCTCCTTTTTCCAACATTTAGCTTTCGCCTCGAGGGAGAAGAGAAGTGACGTACGCCGTAAAGCAGTCAAAGCAGTAAAAATTTGTAGTTTTTTAGTTTGAAGTGTTTCAAACATCTACACTGAAGTTACGTAGTGCCAGTGAAGGTGATACAGACCCCCTCAGACCATGACAGAGGTGTCATTCAACCTGTTGTAAGGTCATATACCATCACAATGACTCTAGAAATATTATATTAGGGTGGAAAAACTACTTATTATTGGTTTAAGACTTAACACGGGCTGTAGTCCAATGTGTATGATGAAGCATGCACTCACTCAAACAAACAAACCATCCTAGCCTCAATGAACCACCTTTGTAATGTTTGGCCGTGGTGTTTCAGGCAATGCTTCCTGTTCCTTTAATTTCCAACTATATTCAATCTATTACTTCGTCCCTTTCAACCTTTGATCTACATTTTTCCTGCATCTGCCCTCTTTATCCTTCCCTTTACTGTCTTTCCATTCAGTCCTACTCTTCCCTTAGTCCCTGACCCCGAGCAGCCCAGACAGACCACAGACATCATTAGTGACTTTCATGGAAATGAGTCTTGGAAAAACAACATGGTGTTCCCAATCCTTCCCTTCAACCCCCTGGTAAGTCATAGACCAGTCCTTTAACTTTTAGTTTTCTGCAGTCCTCCACTATTAACATAATGTGTTATTTCCTGACAGGGACAGGGATGAAAGTGAAAGATTTTTCCAAAACAGATTTCGAGAGGATGTCCTCTGTGGTCACTGCGTTGGAGGACATGAGCGATGTGTCACGCAGTCAAGACAAAAATCATTGATGTGGTTAGTTTGTGGCTTCCTGAGTCAGGGGTGGGTGTTTTATAGTGGTAAAACATTAACTAATAGACCTACTGTCATTCTGTCATACGACCAGCTAGTGTGGCCCACGCAGGCCAAAACAACGTTTGTGTGACAAGGTTTATGAGGACAATTTCAGAGCCCTGTCCCACTTGGAGGAGGGCCTCTAAAGCCTGTTTTTTGTGGTCTTTCTGCCTCTGATCCAAAGGGGCCTGTTGAATAGGCAGCGCTGTGTTAGGTATTGTGGACGTGATCTCTGTATGCCTGCAATGTGCTGGACTGGAGACGGAATATTCAATTGAGGACGCCACAACTTTAAATTTCCATCTGATATAGTAACCATGGCATAACAGGGTATTTGTTGGCAATAAATAACAAAGGTGACTATGAAAAATAGTGCTGCACCTTAAGCTTTCTTTCCTTGTTGGAGGTTTGATTTTGCCACACTTCCCCAAGCAGTAGATGTGAGTATCTGAGTCCCACTAGTTTCTGACAGTTCTAAATGAATGGCACTGATGGACATCGCCTTATTTTGAAGGGAAGTAAACATAAAATGTCCTCTTCCAACCCCTGAGGTCCTCAGTGGTTCCTATTCAATTGTTCTTTTTAAAAGAACTTGAACTGCACATCTTGAACCCCAGTCTACTTTGAAATCTTTGCCTGGGGGAGACCTTGCTGATGTGGTATAGCAACCTTGTGTCTATGAGCTGGGACTTAGAACTGTATCCACAGCCTTACCTTGGTAACAGAGTTTGGCTGTTCCTCAGACGATTTTAAACCTATGAAATAGCTGCTTCTGTTTCAGTTAATGGCCCTTTCAGCATAAAAATGATCACCTGGTTGGTGAGGTAGGTTAATCAAATACATTTCAATGAATCAATTATCCTCTCCCGAGGCCACACCAGTGGGACGCATGTCCTTGTATAGTAATCTTGTAGTCTTGTCTATGATGGCCTTGTCCATACTTCTTAAATGGTAAATGCTAAATGGACTTGAGCTTATGTAGCACTTTTCTAGTCTTTGACTTCTCAAAGCTGCCTTATACCGCAGGTCACACTGGCCCGTTCACACCCATTCACTCTCTTCGCTCACTGATGGTTCAGAGATTCCATGTTAGTTATCCATCAGCATTTCTAACATATTCACTTATTTAAACACCACTGGCACAGCAACTTGGGGTTAAATGCCTTGCTCAAGGACACATCACCATGTGTCACCTGGAGCTGGGCTTGAACCTACAACCTCCCAATCACTGACCAAGTGCACTATTCAACTGCACCACGGACACCCCAGGGACACCCTTCTTGCAGGGAGCCTGCCGAGGAGTATTCAGTCGACTGGGCTTAGCACTAGATAGTGTGCCACTGGACTATGGTGGGTAGAACACAACAAATGAGCCAGCAAATTTGTCGTAGATGAGGAATGGGCCAGCTGCTCTGCACATAATCAACAGAAATTGGAGCCCAAAGTGCTTCCACATGACACTTATAAGTTTAACTGTCTTTATTGTCTACTTTGCCTGTCCTCCATTTTCTCGAAGTATCTTCTTCTTCTGTTGGTTTCTGGTAGACCAGATGCAGTTGACGCTGCAGTCACACAATTGTGTCAGCAAATGAAGTCGCATCGCAATGTTCCAACATGGACATAGATTGTTACTCTGTAGTTGGGAATAAAAACTGTATGTCATTGGTACTGTCACACATGCACACACCACTGATTTGCCACACAGCCCAACTTTGGCAACGGAGCGACGAGCTGTACATTGGCTTTGCATGGAGAGTGATGGCACAGGACACTCAAGGTTTGTCGGCACCTTGAGGCGTGTTGCCACCCTACACAATTCATAAATGACGTGTACCTCCTGTTGCGAAGGTCAAGAAAGATTGGATGGGCTGGTTGTGAAGGGAGCGCCCTCTGTTGGATAGCACAGTTCACTTCTCCAGACAACCTAATGTGCAATTCAGACTTTTATTTTATATTAAAATGTTTATTTACAGTTTAAGGACAGCATTTTACCCCCATGCTCAAACTGATATTAAAAAATTGAGTACCAGGTGACAGCACTACTACTGATTGATGCTGGTTTAAAGACAAAAGTTAGCCACACTGAATTCTGATTTTTTTACTCAACAGCCTTTTTCACACTCAGGAAGTTTTTGTGCAGCTTGTTAATACACTAGCCTTGCAGAGCAGACAGACCTGCCTGATTCTGAAATCCTGCAGGTCTGTCTTGCCAGCCTCCGCTGTCCAACGAATTCACTTGGCTGAATTCTTAACGGCCCAATCAGGGAAGAGAGGCGGGAGCTGTAGAATGCGGACGTGACGACAACTGGAAGTTGAGAACGGACATGCCGGTTAGCCTGTTGTCCTCATGGCTACTCAGTGAAACTTGGCAAAATCGGGCCTCCTCAGAAGTTTACTTGTAGGGATTGTCTTTGATGAGGTTCATGTCACATATAAGTGTTAAATGAATCATCTGTGTGGTACAATTTAGTGTAAGACGATAGTATAAGGCCATTAGCTGTTAGCAGCTAAGTTAGTGGCTAACGGTCATTAACTGTTGCTAGCTGTCAGCTGCTAACTTAGCTGCTAGCAGTCATTAACTGTTGTTACCTGTTAGCAGCTAAGTTAGCCGCTATGGCTAACGTTCATTAACTGTTTTGAACTGTTGTTAGCCATTAGCCGCTACATTAGCCTCTATGTATGCTATATTATAGGAGGCAACCCTGCTTGATGTGGATTGGTCTGTGATGAATGTGACGAGCCAACGATTGTCCTATCACAAGCATGTGTTTTTTTTTTTTACGTTCTGCCCGTGAAAACAAATTCAAAGGGCTCCTACTCAGATGGACTGATGAAATAAAACAAATTTTATTTTCATCACAAGTTCTTTTACATCCAATTTATAAAAATAATCTCAACACCTTCTCCTGAGTCTGTTTCTCTGCAGGCACTTCAAGCTCAAAAAACTTGGTCGCTGCTAACCTCTCCTGTGCACCTGGTACTTTTTCTTAACTTGCCCAGACAGAGTTTACATCTATGACTCTCAAACTACATATTTTAAAGGTTAGAAAAATTTCAGAGGTATTCATGACTTTATCCTGGCAAGTTTGGATTCTCCAAAAACTGAAATGTAAGAACAAGGGGAAAGGTTAGAGAGTGTCTGCGTGGTTACAGACTCAGCCGTCAGGCGTACTTGGCTTGTAGGCGCAGTGCACCGCCGGTATGTGCTGGTAGCTGACACACACATAAAATAATAAGCAGAGCCAAACCTTCTCTGATTCATCATTCCCTCCCTTCCTGGTGTTTTACCCGCTGTCAATCATCATTGGCCCCTTTAGTACTGAAGCACATCCAGAACAAGCAGGGATTGGCCCTCTCTGTCTTCTCCTGGCTGTAGAAAATAGCTGTTAACCTCTTTGTTGTTACATGAGCACGGCTAGATTTTGATTATAGCTGTGCTCTTTTTCAGAGACCACCTGCCAAAGGGAGAGCAGCTTAATCTAGAAATAACACAGAACAACGATAAGTGGATGGAGTATTCCTAAGACTGATGGGCATGCAGATGAGACCATGAAAGTCTTTTGGCGGTGGCGCTTCAGTTCGAACTAAACAAAGATGACAGCAGGAGCAGCAGGGATTCATTGTAAGGCAAAATGAACTCCTGATGGACCAAAGTCAAGGCAAACAGGTCCTTCAGGTGATATAAATCCAGAGATTAATCCATCACAAGTAAACAACACAGAAGATACACGCAATCCGGGCACCATTCCTATTCCCATAACTGAGATTCCTGTACACACCATCCAGGGTTTCACAGTAATAACTGATATTCACCTCTTCTGCTCTCTAGAGGCTCTGCCAGTATGAACCCTGATGAAGGTCAGGCAGCATTTCAAAATAAAAACACCCCAGAGAGAGATGAGTCGTTTATATGGCTGTTTGATGAGCTCTCCAAAGAACAGGTGGCGGTATGCTCTTGTCCAGGATGTCTATGGTTAATCTAACTGGCTAAACAATCGATGGATGGATGGATGGATGGACGGACAGATGGATGGGCAGATGGATAGACATACAGACTTACAGATAGATAGACGTATAGACAGATATTCAGATAGAAATATGGACGATAGATAGATAGATAGATAGATAGATAGATAGATAGATAGATAGATAGATAGATACATACATACATACATACATACATACATACATACATACATACATACATACATACATACATACATACATACATAGAAGGACAATATACTACTGACGGACGGGCAGATGGACAGTCGGATAGATTGATAGATTGATAGACAGACTAACAAATAGGTAGACATATAGATATATAGATACAAATATAGATAGATAGATAGACAGACAGACAGACAGACAGACAGACAGACAGACAGACGGATGGATGGATGGGCAGATAGATACAAATATGGACAATAGATAGATAGATAGATAGATAGATAGATAGACACATATTTAGATGGATAGATAGATAGATAGATAGATAGATAGATAGATAGATAGATAGACAGACAGACAGACAGACAGACAGACAGACAGACAGACAGACAGACAGACAGACAGACAGATAGATAGATAGATAGATAGACAGGAATAATTGCAGGTAGATGGATAGAGTATGTCCACGTCCTTCCTGAGTTTGTTCTTTGAAGTTTCTTACCATTTTTACTCTACACCTTGTCACTAGCGCATGACTACTACACTATCTTATTGACCTGTTATACATGTGATTGACAGACTGATTGTCCAATCAACTGATTGAAATGCTTTTGAAAAGTTTCGCCCAGTTCTAACACTTTATGGTCTGCTGGTGAAATATACTGAACAGTCCATCTGGTGTATCAGGTTGACTGTAACTTTCTAAACCTTCGCATGATGTGAAATCTTACTCTGTTTTACTTTTCTGGTGCTCAAAAAAAGCATTTCTGACATTTTATGTGCTACTTTTTTAAGTTCTCCAAAGTACAACAGGCAGTTTGTTCGTTTTCTCTCAATTTTTTTTTTTTTATGTCTGGGCTCAAATTGGCCGACTTTTAAATCCTAAATCAGCACATTTGCATTTAATCCCAAACTGATTACTAAATAATGACTGACAGATCATGAAAATGGGAGTGTAGGAAACATTATCTTATTATTTCATCATTTATTTAAGCCATAATCTTCCAACCACTGCTCCAGGACAGGAACTGATCTGATTCCCACGAAGACCTCGTTCCTCCTACACCCCCTGATGTCATGCTGACACACAACGGCCGCAGCTCCGTGTAAATCCCAAACTCACAAACACACACAAGACATTCAAAATCTTCAGCATACACAATATGGACCTCGTCTTAACCACCACATTCCTGACTCAGGGTCAGCGGAGCCTCAGTGGGGACGCACAAGGACTTTGGTCATCCTGGACGAGTATCTGAATGTGTGGTTTGTCTAAAGTGAATATTTAAGGATGAAACCTCAGCATAACCAGGGGATTACATCATCTGTGTGTCGAATCAGATGCTTCCCACTGACAATTTAATTTGACTTGACATGACCACTTGAGGCTCTGAACAATGTACAATACTATATTTGTCCTGTGGCCATTTGTAAAATAAAGTGCCTATGAGCTTAATGCAGCAAAAATGGTTTCAAAACTTTAAGTCCACCACAGCTCGGTAGGCAACAAAACCACTTGGTCACTTTGAGGGGAGATGCCTGTTTAAGCTCATAGACTTTGGTTTACGCAGAGTTTAAAAACACCAGGGCAAAAATAGAGGATCCACATGGTCTCCACCAATTATCGCCTTTAACAAACCCCTCCTCCAATGCAGTTGGGATGTTGTGTAAACATAAAAACAATGTAATGCTTTGCAAATCCTTCTGAACTGCTAAACCTTTTTTTAAATTTACAAATACTCTCTCAGCTTGAATCTGGTCACTGCAACCCTTTCCAAAAAAGTTGGGATGGGGGCATATTTACCTCTGTGTTACATCACCTTTCCTTGACCAACATTCAATAACAATTCTGAAATGAGGCAATAACTGTTAAAGCTTTGTAAGAGAAAGTCTTCACATTCTTTCTTGTTGTACGACTACTATTACTTATGTCTGGGGTTCCCATCCTCATATTTGGAGCTTCATAATAATCCACACATTTACACTACACTCTTTATCTACAAGGTCACACAGCTGTAACACAAAATAACTCTTAGTTGTCAGCATGTTGCTCTGAAATCTGTCAGTACTTTTTGGCATTATTGATGCCTTGCTAGATGTGCAAGTTACCCATGCCATGGGCACTAACGCACCTCCATTTCATCTCAGATGCTGTCTTCGATCTTTACTATGATGCTGAAATAACTCTTAATTGACAGCATGCTAGTCTAAAACCTGTCAGTACTTTCCAGTATTATTGGTGCCTCACTAGATTTGCAAGTTACCCATGCCATGGGCACTAACGCACCTTCATTTCACCACAGATGCTGTCTTTGATCTTTGTTCTGATGCTGAAATAACTCTTAGCTGGAAGCATGTTGCTCTAAAACCTGTCCATACTTTCCAGCATTACCGGTGCATTACTAGATGTGCAAGTGGGCACTAATGTATCTCCAGACCGTCACAGATGCTGTCTTTTTACCTTTAATCTGATACTGAAATAACTCTTAGTTACCAGCGTGTTTCTCTAAAACCTGTAGGTACTCTACAGCTTTATTGGAGCCTTCACAGATGTGCAAGTTACCCATGCGATGGGCACTAACACACCTCCATACCTTCACAGATGCTGTCTTTTGACCTTTGCTCTGATGCTGAAATAACTCTTAGTTGGCAGCATGTTTCTCTAAAAACTGTCTGTACTTTCCATCAACATTGGTGCTTTCACAGATGTGCAAGTTACCCATGCCAAGTGCACTAACACACCCCCATACATCACAGATGCTGTCTTTTGACCTTTGCTCTGATTTCAGTCTCAATGGTCCGTTTCCTCTTTAGTCCGGAGGACACCAAGTCAATGTTGTCCAAAAACAGTCTGAAATGTGGACTCAGGCCACAGCAGACTTTCCCACTTTGCCTCAGTCCATCTCGACCGGCAGTGTTTCTGGGTGTTGTTGATATTTGTCTTTGTCTTTGCATGGTAGAGTTTGACCTTGATCTTGTAGATGTAGAGATTAACTGCATGAACTGACAATGGTTTTCTGGAGTGTTCCTGAGCCCACGTGCTGATATCTTCACAATGATGCTGCTGTATAATGCAGTGATGCCTAAGGGATCGAAGGTCACAGGCATACAATGTTGGTTCTTGGCTTTGCCACTTCCTTGTAGAGATTTCTCTGGATTTTCTGCAACTTTTGATGATATTATCATGGCTGTTTCTGTAGACATTAACATAATCTTTCTATCCATGGTTGATACATCTATAGTAACTTTGTTTTATCAACATATAGGCATGAGGTCCCTCTTGAAAATGGGATGTCACATCTCAAGAGGCCTTTAATACATTTATACTTAACGGAGACAAATATGTTAGGAAGACGCAACTAGGTTAAATAAGGCAATTGCTGAATGGGTTGACCGCAGACCCATCAGCACCGTTATAAGACGAGGGGCTTCAGGATCTCATGCAGATAGCCACAGGTGACCCATTACACAGAGCGCCTGCAAGGGGAAGTGTCATCACAAGGATTCACAAACTGTGTGAAATTGAAAAGGCAACGAAAGTGGAACAGCTTGCCAAAGCTACGTTTATTGCACTGACAGGAGACGAGCAGTAAGTAGACTTTATCAAGCCATCGGGAAATGTGTGATTAATCCTGATTAATCACAGAGGAGACATGATTAACTCAAATAAATGTTCTAATCACTTGACAGCACTAGTTTAGAAATTAGCTTGAAGGATTTGGCGCAGGGTCTGATGTGACGTTCTTTCATAGGGCCCAAAATGTCTGCTCATATTATTGCAGCCCTCTACCTCGATCTGTATTCCCAGTCCTGATTTAACATAGATAATCACTAAAAGCAACTGTGATGGAAAAATCCGTTATGGAAGATTTTTGTGGGTTTAACAGTCACTCTGTCAGATGAAGCTGGTTTCACCCAGACGTTCTTCTACTTCTCCCCCGCTGCTCTTCAAATCTGATTAATGAGTGAAATGAATTTACCGATCTCTCCATCTCTCCCTCCTGGGCTGTAAGGTCGAGATTTCTGACAAAGAAAGAGTTGTACTTTTCATTTTTCTTCTCCTTCCCTCATTTCATTTCAGATAGCAATGTCAGCAGCGCACACACTTCCATACCCACATTTCAGACAGCTGTATAAACTCGGTTAGGCGTGTCAGAGTGTGTGTGCACCCTGCGGCCGTTGTGGCGGAGTGTGTCACTGAGGCGAGAGGTTAAGAAAACGATTCAAATAAGAAACTGAAGGAAATCCAATGGGTGGAATTTGAAAAAAAGAAAAATGAGTCCAACAACAATAATGACAACAAAGGGACTAGTAAGAAAATATGTGACTAATTCTAAAAACTGTCAGAAATAATCATCTTATACGGTAAAATAAAGCCGGTGTGTCACAGTTAGGAAAAAATAGATTTGAGAATTAATTAGAGTGAAAAGAACAGAAATAAATCAGGACTTCCGCCTATCTCTTGGAGACATTTCTCCAAGAGGTTATACCAGAGCAGGGAGATGGTGGGAAAAAGCTGATGGTTTTAACCTTGACCGAACCTTTACGAAACCATCAAAAAGTCCAATCAGTTTGTCTTTAAGGGGTCGTTTACATGACAACTTTGTCACCAGAAACAGAAAGGTTTTTCCTTTAGGCCATATTTACACGGACACTCGACTTAAAGATTTTTCCTTTGCGTTTTCAAAGTCGATCTGTGTTCAGACGGGGACGGTGGAGACGAATGAAACCGCTGTAGTGTGCATGCCGGCCCAGTGGATGGTGGTGTAGGTCTGCAGAGAGGCAGCGCTGCTACAATAAACATACAAAGAACTTTTCACAAATAACAATGTTGAGTAGACGCACAGACATGCAGGAGTTCATTTACCAGACAACAAATCAGTTTGGACAACAAATCTGTCTGGATAGTTTTGTCTGGATATCAAACCGAGCACGCATGTTTCTCAATAGACGGCCGAAGTTGTTGTTGTTCTTGGTATGTTTCCACAACCTTCATGTGAAAGAGTACTGCGCATGCCGTCAGCACTTCACCCTGAAATGCTCTGATACCAGTTAACACGGCGCTGCATTGAGAGTGGATTGAAAACTCTCCATTCTGGAGACTGTTTTAAAAAGTTTGCGGAATTAAGAACTCCAGGTAACGTTGTCATGGAAACATGAGGCCTAAGCACAGTGAAAACTTACCAGATTTGAGTGTTTTAGGAGCCATGTAAATGGCCCATCATTCATCCAGGTCATGGTCAATGGACTATTCAGGTTAACAACTCTCTGGGGTAGAATGGGGTAGAGTCTTTTCTCCAACTCCTCCCCTTCTATTGTTGTTGTCTTCTTCTCTAGTAAGTATCTGCTTCCTTCACCAGCCTTTTGGAACTGAAGAAGTCTCTTGGATCAAAAGCGAAACGTCTTCTCAAAACTTAACACAGTCCAGTTGCTTCAATTTTGAATCTTCAAGGTTTCTCCTTTACGTTTTCAAAGTGATCTGCATTCACACGGAGACGATGTGATAACAATACACATTCATACGAATCTGCGAGAGTGTAAAGCCCCGGTCACACACTCCTGTTTCTCATGGTGATTGTGCACAATTGTCGTAATCCTGACAAAAATGTGCTTTGGTCGTGGTAAATGTGCCACTTGATCTGGATCAGCATTGTACAGTTGTGGACGAACACCATAGAACTGCGAAGAACTGCTCAAAACTGTTGTGGAGAATCACCTCTCTCAGTATAGTGGGGTGGAAGCCGAATGGCGAACGTATTTGCGTGACATGTACAGGGCTCAATCCTGAAAGCTTTTTGATGACGATTGACAAGGATGTATCTGTTCGTGCCCCATCTGTGTCTCGTTCAAGAAGTTTTTACAGCATTGTCCTTACATATTTTGTACAGGAAGTGAAACTCGGGGCTTACGTGGCGCAAACTGGGCTTGAACGGGGCTAAGGTCTGTCATTAAAATTCTTGGAATCCTTGTTGTACTGTTGCGTTGACCAAACTGAAGCTGGACGAACGCCCCGAATCATTATTGACAGTGTATTTACGTGGTCTGTCTGGGGGTGAGACAGTCATTTCTTCCTGTATCATGCCAATGGGTGAAAGAGCGTTGCATTACAGTGAGAGGAATCTGTTTATGAAGCAATCTGAACAAAGACCGTAAAGAAGTTGAATCAAATTTTACGTGTAAGTCAGTTTGGTGAGTAAATACAGGGATATGTTGATCTAAGTCTTGCTATGTTTGTTTTGTGGCAAAATGTGAATTAATGTGGTCTTTGTTGTTTTTTCATTTTTTTGGGGTTGCTTTTGAAAGTAAAAAAATTAAATGTAAGAAGGCATGTTGGCCTGCAGCCCTTGTTCATTTGAATATTGTGTTTAGTTAAACCAACACTAAGTAGTTTTTCCACCCTAATATAATATTTCTAGAGTCATTGTGATGGTTCATCTCCTTACAACAGGTTAAATAACACCTCTGTCATGGTCTGAGGGGGTCTGTATAGTCTTCACTGGCACTACGTAACTTCGTTGTGGATGGTGGGAACACTTCCACTCTAAAAATCTCCAAATTTCTTCTGCTTTGACTGCTTTACGGCATATGTCACTTCCCCCTTCTTCCAGATTCGTTTAAAGGATGGAATTTGAGGCGAAAGCTAAATGTAGAGCTGTTATCATGGTGGAAGATGAGGATGGATGTCCTACTGATGCTAATTTAGCCCTATTATTGTTGGGCTTGCATTTACATGATGATTTTTTTTTTTTATCAGAACGTACCTTATCAGTCCACATGGCTTATTTGTCTCTGTGGACGTCCTGTCGACCCACTTCTTCTCCCTCTGTATGTCAACAAATGCACGTTGGTGTACGACAGTGCAGTTACACTCAACGACCACAGAGGCCATTAGAGAGTTGAAAGCCAGAATTACTTACTAAGTTGGGCTTTGGTTCATAATTTATGAGACAAGGGCAGACTATAAGAAATGTTTCTTTTTCTACTCCCTTTCACTCATATTTGAATTTTTTTTAATTTGTTTTGAATGTTTTATCTAAAGACAATGAAATAATTCTATTTAATTCTTAATAATTCTAGTAATTTGTCTGTTTGGTTACAAAAATCAAGGCTAGACAGACTGTTTAGTGATAACTGAGTTATATATAACAGCAGACCTTACATTCACCTCTGGATAAAGGAAAGGATGTTTCACCTCCAAACAAAAGAATGTTTAAGAAATAAAGAGACAAGAAAAATGTCACTGTGAAATTGTATGTCATGTAGATGAAAATTTAAACAAACTTCATGTAGATTTATCTTTTCCAAAAAATAAAGAAAATTATATCACATCAGAAAAAACAAAACTAGAAGTTGCTTGTTTTGGGCTTGTTTTTATCAACCTTATGTCATAAGAAAAATCTGGCAACCCTGTCTGCTTCTTTGTTTCATCTTTCATCACTGTTCACTCTCCCTATGTTCAGAGCCCGCATACATATGTGTGCATGTATGTTAACAATTACACGTGTGTAGGTGTGGTTCACATTGAGGGCGAAAGTGCTGGTGTGCCAAACTATAAAAGTTTTTGTTCCAAAACAAAATCCCAGCAGGCAACTTTTTGACCCCTTATCAACACACAACGTGTAGATCACCTGCACACACACACACACACACACACACACACACACACACACACACACACACACAGAGATGCAGATACACTCTACTATCTTCAAACAGGCCTCACACATTGTTTACTCAAGACCCTCATGACCCCGACATTATCGTCCTTGTTTTCATAACCGTGGATTTCAATCTTGGCATCACGGCTTCCTCTCTCTGCACCACCCGCGTGTGCAAGTGTTTGCCCTTCAGGTGTGTTTCATATGCAGTTTGTGGAGGTATACAACAGTTTGTAAACATTTTAATAGGGGATTTTATTTCTCAAAGTATGTTGTCAAAGTTGCAAAATTCAGTAATGACCTGGCAAAAACGTGAGAAAGGAAAAAGTAAGTATAAATAATCACTTAGTGACTTTGAAAATATTTTGTACAATTTCTAACAATACATGTGTATTTACATCATAATGTAAAGTCAAACTCTAAATATCAAGTCTAGAATGTAGTAAAATCAAGACAGGTCAGTAAATATTTTACATTATTTGAAACATGTTAGAATAAAGTAATAAAAAAATGTTTCTTTTGAAAGGTTACCTCCACTTTTTGCCTGAACCCCTGATAGAAAATCTCTTTTCAAGAAGAGCGTAAATAACTAGTAGTCCAATGTGTAAAGAGTTTAGTTGGAAATTAAAATTCAAATACTTCAGAACCCCCTCAGTGACCTACAGATTTAAAAGTCTTGAAACTAACTTGTGTTGGAGGGAGTGCAATCAGAAACACATACAGTATTTTGGGATTGTCCAAAGCTGAAAGCTATTGGGAGGGAATTCAAAAAGAAATATTCTCCATATTGAACACTGATTTACACTTGGCCCCAAAATTTATATTATTGCATCACCCCCTAAAAAGAGACTGGAAAAAGGAAATTGTATTTATTTCAAGTTCTACCTTCAAGTTCTGGACCTTTTCAAAAGAAGATGGGGTCCCATAAGTGAATATTTAAACTTACCAATGTGAAACCTTGTTTGTTTCTCTGTTCGCAATATATCTCAAAAACTTATGGATGGAGTTCAATGAACTTTTCAGGAAATTTCCGGATTGGGAAAAGGAACAAATGATTAGATCTTTGGAGTGATCCTGTCTGGAACCAGGAATTTCGTAAAGGATTCTTTAACATTGTAAGATAGGACCATTGTCAGCATTTGGAAAAAAAATACAGGACAAGTTTCCAACAGGTTCTATAACATATCAAAGAATGATCTGGATCCTGGCAAAATTCCAGATTCTCTGATCCAGAACAAGAAAAAATTTAGATATCTTTGGAATTTTCGTCATAACAAGGGAACAAATAAAGACATAGACTTGCATCAAACATCAAAATATAGCCAAGATACTGTGGAATCTGGAGTGTTCAATCAGATTTGCTGTATCTTCAAAAACTTTGAAGCTAGATCCAGAAGAAAATTAACCTTGCATAGCAGATGGGCCTGCCTGATTCAGTTCCTGAAATCCTGCAGATCCCATCTTGTAGCGCTCCGTTGACCAATGGATTCACTCAGCTAAAATTTTAACGGCCCAATCAAGGAAGAGAGGCGGGAGCTGTAGAATGCAGACGTGACCACAACCGGAAGTTGAAACTGGAAGTTGAGAACGGATATGCCGATTAGCCTATTGTTCTCATAGATACTTAGTAAAACTTGGCGAAATCTGCCCTCCTCAGAAGTTTACTTGTAGGGATTGTCTTTGACGAGGTTCATGTCACATATAAGTGTTAAATGAATCATCTGTGTGGTATGATTTAGTGTAAGACGATAGTATAACGCCGTTAGCCGTTAAGTTAAGCTAAGTTAACCGCTAACGGCTAACGGTCATTAGCTGTTGTTAGCTGTTAGCCGCTAACAGCTAACAAAAAAGTATGCTATTTTTTTTTTTCAATTCTTTATTCAGCCATTTCAAGTAACAAACAGGCACATTTTGCATCATACAGTCTTCAAAAATCACTGAGCAGCATCAGCAGTCAATATAAACAAAATAATAAAATAAAATGAATATATAAAAGAAAAAAAAAGACAAATTCAATGAAAACATTGCTTCATTATATGAGGCAACCCTGCTTGATATGGATTGGTCTGTGATGAATGTGATGAGCAGAACGATTATCCAATCACAAGCTTGTGTTTTTTTTAAACGTTCTGCCCCTGAAAACAAATTCAAAGGGCCCCTACCCAGATGGACTAGTGAAATATTTCTGTGGCAGATATATGGAGCTGTCCATCTGGCTTGTCAGGCTAGAAGAAAACTGCCATGAAGAAAAATGTGATTTTTGTGAGTAAGTACTGAACTAAAATAGATATCATTATGAATCCAATTGCTAAGGGTATGTTTTCATGCTCAAGGAATCTAAAGAGGTCTGCACTCTCCAAGTATATTAAAATTGATAAGCAACCCAATGAATTTTAATTGCTGGATTGTTAATAGTTCAACAGTTTATCTCATGCATTTCTTTCCCCTTTTTTCTCTCTCGTGTATATGGGAAAAAAAGAAGTTCTAGTTTTTTAAAGTTTGTGTGTGAACATACATGAATTCTAATGAAAATTTGGTTAAAAAAAAGAAAAGCTCTTTTTCTGTGATTAAGTGAGGGTAAGAAAGGACAAACTCTCATATGTTGGACTTGTTAGTAAATATTACTTTATTCCTTGTAAAGTAAATGCTGTTCTAGTCCATAAAGGTAAATGGGGAAGGATATCGTCATTATTAGATCATGTATTTTCCATTCCCTCATGCTGTTTCAGATGCTTATCCATAAAAGGCATATTATTCTGGGCAGATTTTGGCTCAAAGCTTTGAATTAGAAAGTGAAATATTGTATTGAATATCAGCTTTTGGAGGCGTGGCGCCAAACCGTCAGCATCACCCTTCAAAATCCCACAAGATATCTGCTGAGACAGAGGGAGTAACTGATCTGTGTCTGATTCCAGGTATTAGCCATGCCTGAGGCTAAGGGGGAATCCTCAGCCAGCTGCTGTGGTTTGGATCGGGCTATATCCTGGACAAGTATACACTGATACTGGCTGAGTCAAAGCCAAAAGCAGATTTGACTCTGAGAACAGAAAACTATTCCTGTCTTCAAACTGCCCGCATCCCGCCACCATTGCAAACAATATTTCTAAGATTTGATCCCCTGAGGGCGACGTTTCATCAGCGTTTATTCGGTGGCTGGTGGTTATGGTCCTCAGCCTTCCTACCCGGACGTGCAATCAGGCATCATTGTGCACTTTATCCCCACTGAAACAAAAGATGGATGGACAGAAGAAAAATAATAAAGTTTGTGACAAACCAAAGGAAATCCTCAGCCATTTGCTGTGGTTTTTGATCTGGCTATATCCTGGAACACAATACTGAGGAATTAGAGCTTATGGAGATCGTTCAGTGTTATGTTAAGGGCAGAAAAAAAACCTTCCAGCCTTTACGTCCAGAGAAGTGTCCACATCCCAGGACTATTATTTTTGCTTCAAGACAAGTCGTTGGAAAAGTAAAGATAAGAAATCAAGATTTGACAGCTGATTGTTGATTATAATTTCCTCCTCTGTTCCTCTGTGCTTCTGTTGGCTCCTTCCCTGTTAACTACATAGGTGGCCTTCCTTTGAAATAAGCCTGACCTGTGCTTTCATTCCAGGTATTAATCAGATCCAATCCTACATAACAAGTCATTCTCGAGTCATGGGTATATTACAGAATACAGTACAGACGCATTTCTCTAGCAAGGCTGACTTTCACTTTCTGAAGGCCTTGAGTTATAGATTAGCTTTTTTAAACCGACTAAAAACAAAATCTGATTTTGAGTCCTCTTTGCCACCTATGATCAATCAATCAATCAATCAAATGCTACTGTTAGCTGCAAGCGCTACAAATTGAGCTTGCTGTGTCTCCTTGGACTTAACATTGACAGCACTGCAGCTAGCTTGTAGCTTCTAGTCTGGTAGCTCGAAGCTGTGCCTGCTGGACCTTCTGATTGTCAGTCCCTTAAATTTGTGTCTGATTCGCCTCTCCCAGCACTCATATCATACTACTGAATAATCTCAATGTGTCTGAAAAATAACAAAGCCTTTAGGTTGTGATTTCCCTGCTGTTATTAGTACTTCTGTATGCGCAGAAGTACTAATTGTATTCTGATTGGCTCAACAGGAGCGAGACATCTGATTGGCTATAGACATTTCCCTTTTGAAAAAAAACACATTTGTGACTCGGACCACATCAGGGGAGTCTCAAAAATCTACACACAAATGCTCCGAGGCTCACAAATAACAGATGGTTTGCAAATGTGCTATTTGTGTGTGAATCTCATTTGATTTATTTGGGATTGTTTTTGACCTTTATATGAGTTGATATGTATTTGTGTGTGCATTGAAATTAATTTGTGAGTCCTTCTGTGTGCACAGTTGTGTTTAATGAGATTGTTCTGACTCCATAGATCAGGAAGGCTGTGGGGTCGCCAGTAGCAGCGCCTTGTTTTCTTAGATAGGAAAAGGGAGACATCAGGGGAAGAGGAGGAGAAAAAATCTCGGTTTCGCACTATGCCCTGCAGAACACAGTGTTAGATCAGAAAAAAACCCTCAGCATATAAGCAACATGATGAGACAATTTCAAACAAAAAACTCCAAGATGAGCACATATGATTGGCGGGGTAGGGAAAGGAAAGGATAGGGATGTGCAAAATAATCCTGAAGAATAATCACATGTACGTGAGAACTTTAAAAGATTTTAAATGACCATGTAAGCACCTATTTCCTATGAAAATTATAATTGTGAATTAAACTTATTTCCGAGGTAAGTGGCTTGTCTATTCTGAATTTAAATCCAAATTAAATAATTCCTCGATCATGTATATGTTTATTCAATTTTCAAATAATTCCGGTCATTCTGCGCATGCTAGTCCCCTTTGTCCTGTCGGGATAATGGGACACTGATGGAAACAGGATGGCCGCTCGAAGTGAGTGTTGGACTCAAGCCGAGACAGTTTGGAAGATTTGGAAATCATAAGAGAATGGATGGACATAAACATTAAAATGTTGACCTTTTTAAAGTTGTAATGTCTAACTTGGATGAAGTTCCCCTGACAAAAACGCTGGAGATGCTGAAGTGGAATATTTCTTTCGGTGGATGTAAATACGTTAATACGTCACTACGTCATGTCTGCCCCCTGTCCAATCAGAACCATTTCCTAACACTAGACCTGGAATCAAGGCAAATAAGCATGTTTTCCATGTAAACCTTTATTCAAAATTCCTATATCCATGTAAACATGGGGGAGAAAACTTTAATTCTGAATTATTAAATTCTGAATAATTAATTCAGAATTAAAAACCATCATGTAACCGTGACCAATGTGAAGTCAGTTTTTTGGTCCACCTATCAGGTTGAAGAATCCTGGTCTTCTGTTATGAATATCAAACATTTTTGACAAACACAGTTGTGAACTTAGGATCTGGTCCGCCCACAGAAGTAGCTGAGCCAGAAGAGCCTTGTAAATGGGCTCCCTGTGTAATCTGATAATCGCAATGTGCAAATGCTAATGCTAGCTGGGGCTCAGACATCGACATGAGCCACTCTGTCCCATAGCAAAGCTAAGCTGGTTTGAGTGCATTTATGAATAAGATTGTTACAAAAAGTTTGGTCGACAAGACAGTTCATCTGGGAGTTAAAGGATTAAAATGAGTCTTCATGAATCGGTGTCGCAAAAGAGATATTTAGTATAAAAAAGTACACATTTTAGTTTTTGTGCAGCCATGAAGCATGTAGATGAATTTGGTGATTCCACATGGATAAAAGAATGTCCATAACCTGCAGACGTGTGTTTGATTTAAGGTTTTTGACACTTGAGGGATCACCGCTGTGGTTTTGGATCACGTTACTTCTCGGCTAACAACACATCAGTGCTAACTGTGAAGAAGCCCGAGAGGCTGAAGAGCAGAAATTTGATATAATTTGATTCAACCACTGGCTCAGACCTGCCGACAGTATTTGTATTTCTTTGAATGAGTACAATGTTGAGTCGGAAAGGCTCCTTCATTCCTCATCAGCTCCTGAGTCGTACTTTCACATCCTTTAAAGGAACACTCCAACATTTTTTATTTTTTCTGTCTTGCCTCACTCCCGAGTCAGTGCCAAGCAGATAGACACCATACTTTCTACTGTATGCAGTAACAAGGGAAAGACACCAAAGCTCACCCACTGCTAGTTAGCTCAGCTCAATTACTGGGAGTCATTGGGTAGTGTTAGCCTGCCTCTGCCTACAGTCATCAAATAAACCCTTCAGCAAATCAAAGCAGTCCCGTGTGCTTGTTTTGATTCATTTTTACCCCTTTATGCTACATTATCTTCTACTATCATCATATTTTCTTCTTCTGTCCTAAACAGAGGTTTTGTTTTGTTGACCTGCTTCTAAGGTGTTTTTTTTGCCAGAGATGTGACGTTCGTGAACGAGTCGAGTCTTTTGAACAGCTCTTTTAAGTGAATGATGAGAACTGATTTACAGTTGTAAGTGAGCAGGCAATTTATATTTAATAATGACCCACAAACAAATTCAGAATTGCCAAAGATTTTATCTGATGACTGTAGGCAGTGGCAGGCTAGCTCTACCTGTTGTCTCCCTGTGTTTGAGCTAAGCTAGCTAGCTGTGGGTGGGGTTTGTCGGTCTTTTCCTTGTTCCTGCACGCACAGTCAAAAGAATGGTGTCCATCTGCTTGTCATGGACTCGGGAGTGACGCAAGACACAAAAACAACAAAAATGTTCTAGTGTTTCTGTAATATTCTTTAAAGATGTAGTCAGCGATGTGGGAGAAAACGAGTGGAGAGGTTGTTAAACGAATTTAGATCCTCCTCTCCCTTCATACCTCACCCCTGGCTCCACCCCCGAAAGCTGATGGACGTGCATCGTCATGGAAACAGCCGTAGAAACTGTGTAGCTGACCATCATAGCTAAGGTAACTCCGACTCATCAAACAACTCGACTGCCGTTATTGATAACATCACAACAACATTACATTCTGGCAGATTAGACAATAAGATGAATGCCTGACAGCTGTTACTGTTATGTGAAGCACCACAAAGCTAATGTTGCTTACCTATCCAGTAGAAAGACGGCGACATCAGCGTACGTTTTCAGCTCTTTCAATTTGTGGAGTTTCCTCCACCGTAGGAAAGCAACACCGATGTTGACCCGGGTCTTCACTCTTTCACGGTCACAACCCTTCTTTTTCACTTTTCATTCCTCTGACCTTTTTCTTTGGGCTGTTTTTCAGCCATTGCTACTGCACCTATTGTATCTCTCTCTTATGCTAACTGCGCATGCTACGCAACCTACTACTGCCCCTCCCCCCTCTGTCTGATCTGCACATGAGTATGATCACCCCCTGGATGTGGGGGGTGTGCTCTGTTTTGGTGACTCGGCCCGAGCCACAGTTTTTACCTGCTGAAATTCAGAGCCAAGGCTGTGTATTGAAACCGGACTTTTTTTTCAACATGCTGTCAGTGGGGACATCTTGTGGATGGAGAGGAGAAATACTGTGATTTTGACAAATAGTGCATTTCATTAGAAGATCGCTTACTACACCTTTAATCTCTAAATGAATACGAGCATGTTGGTGTTATTGTGATGCACTTTCATGATAAATGAGATGTATTGACACTGTAATACTGCTGACAATGCTAATATCTACACACAGCTGTTAATGAAATGTGCCTGCGTGTCAGATGGAGGTGTTAGCTTGGAGATAAGATCCTTTTTCTTTAGGATGACATCAGTTTGTTTTGGATGCTGTTGTGTCTGTAGACTGAGTGACCGTTGCTAAGGTCGTCTGCTTTGTCTGCGAGTCTGTGTGTGAAGGAGATGGATGGATAAATAGGGATGCATCACTTGTCTGCGACATTGTGGACATGAATTATTGCTTGTGTATTTCTGTGTGTGTGAAGATACTGTACTTTGTACAGATTAGAGAGACGATGGTGGGAGGACATGTTAATGGCTGGCAGGTGCAGTCTGAAGGGAACATTCACTAAAATGGACTATTTCACTGACCTGAGTGTAAAAGTATCTTTGGGGTATATTCTTCTCACCTTTCCAGACAACAGCTCAGAAAAAGACTTCAGGGAAGGAAGACTCTTTCACGCACAGATCCAGAAGACGATTAGATGATCACTCTGTTCATAACATTCATTACAGGCCAATCAGAGGAAGAAGGAGTACCAAGCTCTTATGGACCATGATCTTTATTAAAAGAGTCAGTGTGGTAACTGCATCAATTTGTGCTCAATACCCTGAAAGAAATGTTATCAAGGTAAATTAGAAAGCACTCAGAGAGCACAAACATCCACCAGCGTCGCACACATATTGCTGTTACATCTATAAGCTTCAACTTCACTTTATTGTTCCCTAAGGAAAATTCGCTTTACAGGCAAGTAATAAACATGAATCATAAAAAATACAATCATACAAACCCAGATAAAACACGGAGATAGATAAAACACAAGTACGTAAGGCACAACTAGCAGAACCATCACTGCAGTATTTCAACATGACATGTCTCATGACTGTTCATTGTTGAAAATTGGAAGTTAGTTGTGTAACAGCTTTTGAAATAAACAAATTTTTCATCTTGTTAGATCTGGCCTTTGGCAATCTGAATCTCCTGCCAGAGGGTAACAGTCCGAGCTAAGCATGGACAGGATGCACAGGACACTGTATGATGTCCCGGGCCTTGGAGTTCACCCTCCTGCAGAAGGTTGTTGGCAGGTCAGGTTTTTGCTCACTACCTTGACAACATGGTCCAGCCTCTTTTTGTCTCCTAAAGAGAGGCCACCAAACCAGGAGATGATGGCAAAAGTCAGGACAGATTCCATCATTGAATAATAAATCACTGTCATCAGTTTGCTGCAGACTTCAAACCTGTTGAGCATCCAGAGGAAGTGCACTCGCTGCTGTGATTTTTTATATATAATATCTGCGTCTTTGTTAAAAGACAGTTTATTGTTGATGACAGCGCCAAGTTATTTAAAATTGGCCACATGCTCCACAGTCTCTCCCTTAATTGCAGTTAAAACTGCTAGGTTTGTGTTTCTTCCAAAATCAATGCACATGTCCTTAGTTTATTTCAAATTTAATTTCTAAAAGGAATCATCAAACCAGTGAGTTAAATCATCCACCACTGGTCCAATAGTTCCAAGACAAAGTTCCCATTATCATATTATTCATTGACCCTGAATACCCACACCTAGCACTCAGAATCATATATCATTATTAGAAAGCTATTGAGCAAAAACAAATGTTTGCTGATAGGGGTTATCTGGATCACCACAAACATAAAATCATTTTCAAGTTTAGCCATTACCAACGTCTCCTGAAAATTTCAGCAAATCTGCCCAGCAGTTTTTGTGTAATCTTGCTAATAAACAGACGAACAAACATAACCTCTTTGGTGGAGGTAACAAATATGGTCTGTTGAGTTAGCATGTGGTTAGCTAACAATATGATACTTACGCTGCGTCCCAGTTGTACTAGGAAGTCCAGATTTCTGAGTTCAGAGTTGGAAATTTCATCTTCAATGCCCTGAGGTTTAAATTTCCTACTAGGAAGTCGGCAGATCCTCACCACCTTCGAGAAGACAATCAAAGATGGCTGACCTCAGTGTAAACACTTGTTAAGCTCCTGTAATGTTCCATTTATTGGCACTTCTGACTAGTCTGTCACACTAAATCAGCCATATACATATTGTTGTTCAATGTATGTATATAGAAATACTGTTATAGAGTTATTTACATTCTTCATGTGGTATGTGCAAACTACAATGGATGTGCTAACAGCAGCTAACACGAGCCTGATAGATCAACACGTTTTTTCCAACTTTGTAACTGAAACGCTGATAACTCAGATATGACTTTTTTTTTCACTCCTCAGTTCTGATGTAAATGAAAGCAGCATTACTCTCATAGTTATGAAGATAACTGGAAATGTTGAGTTTGAGCCCCTGTCCTTTTTGATCTCCTGAGCAGGGTTCGAGCATCAAGGATGAGCTAAAACAGTTTTAGATCTTCACTTTCTTTAGCTTTTTATTCATTTATTGTTGGTTTCATTTGTTCCCCTCTCTCCCTTTTTCTTTTTTAATAGTCATTATTATTCATTCATAATTATATTTTTTCTCTTTTTTGTTGTGTATTATCTGTTGTCTTCCCCCAAGTCTTAAAAGTGACATGTTTGTATATCATTAACTTTGCTTTTTGTCCAGATTGTTTTGTTTTGCAATAAAAAAAGGATAGTTTGACGATTTTGTACATTTGCACCTCTCAACTTTGTCATCTATTAAGTAAATATTTAACATAAAGAGGAAGACAAACCTGGAAGTAAGTCATAAAGCTTGTGCACAAAGTGCACTTGGGGTTGAGTGTGTGTGATCTAAGGAGGTGGGACAAAACACAGAATCTATGGATTCGTTTTTTGGATATCTTTTGCTCTTTTAAACCATCATCCGTCACTCAGAGGTTTGGTTTCCAAGGATGTATTTGCTGTTTTTCTTATAAAAGGTATCTTTTTTATGCATTTGTTAACTTAAACAATAAAATGTATCATATTTATCTCCGCCAAGGAGGTTATATTTTCGGGAGAGTTTGTTTGTTTGTCTGTCTGTCTGTCTGTTTGTGAACAAAATAACTCAAAAAGTAATGGAGGGATTTTGATGAAATTTTCAGGAAATGTTCAGCATGGGAAAAGGAAGAACTGATTCGATTTTGGTGTTGATCCGGATCAGCATCTGGATCCGCCATGACCAAAAATGTGATTTTCGTGAATATCTACTGAACTAAAATGGATATCATTGTGAATCTAGTTGGTATGTTTTCATGGTCAAGGAATCTAAATATTTAGATGAAATAAAGGTAGGAGTAATATTTATGGTGAAAATCACAATATGACTGAGAGCTGAGGTCTGCACTCTCCGAGTGCTTTTCTAGTTTATTGTTTAATTATTTAAATTGAAAATGTATTTAATTTCTTGTTTAATATCCTGTATATTCTTTCATAGTAAAGTACAGCTTGTTTTAGTTCCTTTAGAAAGTCTTCAAGAGCCTTGAAGCCTTTACTTCCTGTATGGACTTAAATTAGCACAGCACTTGAACTGCCATCTCAAATCAATAACAGTACCTGTTTGCCCTCCTCCCTGTTGTCTTGTCTTATCCTGTCTGTAACTGTTTCCCCTTCTTTCACACTGTGGTGTGGCACAGCCCTCCACTTCAGCTCTCATCAAGGGTTAAATAAAGTTTGATTTGATGGAGTAGCCTACAGGGAGGGCTGGTGATGGTCACTATAGCAGTGAATCATATTCACATATCTCTGACTGCTAGAAAAAAAATGCATTAGTCTTTTCAACGCTGTCATCGGACACAGTGCTCAGCAGAAAAGATAATGCAGACAAGGGGGGGAAAAAGTCTTTCAAGAGACACATGACTGCTTGTCATGTGATCAGCAGCATGCTCGTACCCTCAGAGACTTAGGTGGGCTTTGCAAGAGTACGAATTTGTAAGACTCCGCTAAAATAAACTATGAAATATAAAATAAAAATAAAAATAAAAAATGGATTTTGCGTTGTCATGTAAATGCACAAGCCTATAATACGATGTGTAAACAGCGATACATGTTTTGATGCTGCAAGAAGACAATACGGGGCCGTCCTCGCATGAGGGCCTCAAGAAGCCATTTCCTTAGAGAATAGGTTAAAGACAAGACCTTTTCTATCCAGCTTCATCCGCCCATGTAAGCCTTGGAGAAGCATTATGTGCAAATAACTGGTTAATTTACATCTTAAGAAATATTCCTACTTTGTATTTGTACAGTTATAAAGAAAACTTTTTTGTTGATTTCAGATTCATGTTGGCCAAATACATTCACAACTTAAAGGAATTCGGTTTTGGCAGGTGCTGTAGCTGGTGGAATAAACAGCAGAAAAAGTAAACATTAATAGAAAAAAATATATATATATATTTATATATATATATATAGATAGATAGATAGATAGATAGATAGATAGATAGATAGATAGAGTATATATATACAGTATATATATATATATACAGTATATATATACAGTATATATATATATATATATATACACACACACATATATATATATATATATATATATATACATATACATATATATATATACATACATGTGCAGAAAATAAATACATAAACACACTTGGTGCAAGGTACAAATGTAGTGCAAAATTGAATCAGTGACCAGTTAAGGTGCATATACGACCATTCAGCACTGCAGCAGATTCAGCTTTTCAGTTATTTAGAGAGTTATGGCAGGAGAAACTGTTCTTGAGTTTAGAAGTTTTTATGCACAGGGCTCTGTAGCGCCTGCCATATTGCTACTTTCATTAATTAAGTGTGCAAGTTCTCTCTCAGACTCCACGTCTTTACATCATTGAGGTTTTCCAGCAATCTTCACAGGCCCTTAAAGTTTTGGATAAAAGGACACAAAAATACTATTGTCGTATCCTTAACAAACATAAGATGCTAAGTTTTGAAATTCGATCATGTTCTCAAATGTTTGAACTACATCTCCTCCATTTAAGGCTTTCGTTCATCTGACCTCTGAACAGATGAACAGAGAGATGAATTTTCTCTTATGCCTTCAGCCAGCCGTTGTAATGTGCCCTAAAGGAAAACTAATTGCAACTCAAAGTCCTTCATTCCCTCTGCTATTTAACTCCTAGATACAGACCACAACCTTTTAAAGGATAAGTTCGGTTCCTGCAGCTTTCACATTGTTTATAGAATGAAGTAGAACAATATACTCACCCAAAAGGCTTTCCTGACGCAAACAGTGCTTCTGGAGATATTTAGATCCAAAATCGAGTGGCGGACATCCGTATAATGGTAGCACATAGGGCATGTATAGCGCCGCTCCTAAAACTGTATTAATCGTCCAAAAACTCATTAGTTTCACCAATATTTCATCATGGTCCGTTCGGGCTACTCCTCCATTACAGTCTGTGTCACTCCAGACATGTTGTGTGACTGTACTGACCTCTGAACTGAAGAAGAAGAGCGCTTGCCTCTGCGCATGCCCAGTACGGCTCAATGTTTCAGGGGAAGACAGCCGGCTACACAACGACTTTCTTCTTTCAGTTTTGTGCAAAATGGACGAATATCTATCAGATGAAGATGGTGTGGAGGAGAACTTTGAATATGATGGGTGTCCTTACAGTTTCGAGCCAGAGTTTACAGATGAGGAGCTCATCGAAAGGAGGATGCGGAGGTAGCGCTCCAGAGAGTACTGCGCATGTGCGGAGGCAAACCTTCTTCTTCTTCAGTTCAGAGGTCAGCACAGTCACACAACATGTCTGGAGCGACACAGACTGTAATGGAGGAGTAGCCTGAGCGGACCATGATGAAATATTGGTGAAACTAATGAGTTTTTGGACGATTAATGCAGTTTTAGGAGCGGCGCTGTATGCCCCATGTGCTGCCATTATACGGATGTCCGCCGCTCGATTTTGGATCTAAATATCTCCTGAAGCACTGTTTGGATCAGGAAAGCCTTCTGGGTGAGTATATTGTTCTACTTCATTCTATAAACAATGTGAAAGCTGTAGAAACTGAACTTTTCCTTTAAGAAGACATTATTTCTTGTCTTACCTATTTTTTTCTCCTGCTTTTAGTTTTACATTGTCTTTTTTTTTTTTTTTACCCCACTTGCTTTAATATTTATCTAATATTGTTTTTTCTTGCTCTAGGATTTGTATACGTTGGCTAGTTATAATGTCTAACATCTCTATCTGTTCCATGCTAGCTTGAATATCTTTCCTTGATAGATTGTTCAATTTTTTTATGTTGCTGACTGACCGTATGCATGAATGTACACTGGAAAACTACAAATGAATTGCCCGTTGTGAGATTAATAAAGTTGTCTGAACTGAACTGAAGTGTTGTAAAATGCCTCATTTATTCTTCTTTTATTGTTTTAATAAATGTTATTAGATACCCCATCGTTCTGTCTGGCATGCTTTAACTCATACATTAAGATAGATGAAATATAGTAAATAATATATAATGTTAATAAAGGAAACAAGGACCACACTTGTGTGTTTAATATTCATCAACACTGTGGGCAGTTATGGAGAAAAAGAAGTGCTTTTTAAACTGTAACATGTAATTGTTCATCCGTCCAACCAATGTACAAGTGATTTAAAAAGAAATAAACTAAAGGTTTATTTAAAAGCACTGACTTTTAAGAATATAGTTTTCTCTATATCTACCAAAAATGTTTACACAGTGTTAAATCCCAACTTTCATAGTCCAACAAAAATCGGCCTTTTGCCATCATATGTTTCTGGAAACATTTGGCAGGTGTGATATTCATATACCATAAAATACCAAATAATAGCCGAGGCGTTTATTTGTTTCAATCACTGAGCAGACCAGGCGGTTATTTGGGACCAAGCAACTATTTGGGACAGGTGTTTAATTCCTTTCTCACAAAAATTTTGCTTAGCAAAAAATGAAAATATATGGTAAATGTAATCAGATTATTTATTTACACCATTACGAATAGCACTTTTACATTTTCACAGCAAGATTACAGTTGTTACATTGTTGTTTTACTCTTGTTTTCTTTTTTCAACTCAGCTCTCTCTTAACACTCTTAATACTGGTACTGAACTACCAGTAGTTATGTTATGGTCGTACTTCTTTTTTTTTAGCTGCACCGGGGCGATGGCAATCAGCATCAGTGTACTGCTAACTGACGTGACCGGCCTCCTCTGATGTTAGTCAAGGGCAAATAACATGCAGCGGCAGGAGCAACATCTTCTTTGGATTTGTGAAGCCCTAGTCTGTAAGATTCCAACTTTCTGCGCTCTAGTGGCCTCTGTGGACGTTGAGTGTAACTGCACTGTCATGAAATAGAGCGCAGCACACCAACCAGCATTTGTTGACATACAGAGGGAGGAGAAGCCGACAGGACGTCCAGGGAGACAAATAAACCATTTGGACTGTTTAGGTACAGTTTGATCATGTTTCTTTTCAAACGTGAACACCCATAATAAAATACACCTGGCGTTTATTTGGAACGGGCCTCTATTTGTCAAAATGTGCTACTACACAAGACGTTTATTTGGGACCTGGTGTTTAATTGGAACCCGGCTTTTATTTGGTGTTTTATGGTATATTGTTGTTTGAAGGCATTACAGGGTGCTTCCCTCTCCTTTCCTTTCATAAAGGATGGTCCAGTGTTTCCTAAGCTAAGGAAGATAAAACAGGAAGCAACAAACCACCTTTCTTTAACTTTTGTCAATTTTGAAAAGCTCTTATTACGCTCTGAAATGCTTTCCGGCCATTTTTTTTCAGTTCAGAAGGTTCCTAACCAAAAAGAAGATTTCTAACACACCCTTTATGTTTCTTTACTTGAGTGTCACTGCACAGTGGTGCAGTGGTTAGTCCTGCTGCCTCACTGCAGGTTGGCCACTGGTTATCGGTCGGGTTTCTATTGGCCCTTTTCCATTAGCCCTACCCTACTGTGCTCGACTCTACCCGACTCTGCTCTCTCGCCTTGTGTTGCTTTTCCATTAGCCCCAGTCGCCTGCCCAACGTGGTGCAGTGGCCCTGTAAACAGCTGAGTGGCATTGCAGTGACGTCATTTTGAGCGCGACACAACAATCTGTGGCTTTTTGTCACAAACCAAGTAAAAAAGGAAAGCAGAAGAAGGCTGCAGGTGGCAAGAAGAAATACCCCTTGAGAAGCATGGGAGAGTTTTGGAAGCTATACAACAGAATGAAGCCGAGGACGAGAGCAATTGAGCTGCAAAGAAAAGACGTATGAGGGTAAGCTAATGGTAGCTACCGCTGGCATGCTAGGCCGTCGCACTCATGACTCATCGATGACGACATTGTCTGACCAATCAGTAGCTGGCAGTCGGTGACGCCATCTTTCAGTATCAACTCAGCTCGCTTGGAACCAGAGCGGAGTAGGTACTAAAACTAGCTTATTTCAGGAGGTACCAGGCTAGTGGAAACACGCTGCAAATTGAGTAGGGTCGAGTAGAGTAGGGCCAAGGTGTGCTAATGGAAAAGGGCCACATGTGTTGCATGTTCTTTCCATTCATGTTCACAATTTTTCAGGTACTCCAGTTGTCCAACAGCCCAAATTCAAGCTTCAGTGACTCTTATTTGCCTGAAGGCTTGAGTGTGAATGAGACTGATGGCTTGTCTCCTTATGTCTGCCCTGTGATTGACTAAAAACCTTCTTAGGATGTACCCATCCCTTGCTGAATGAGAACTAGTAGACTCAAGGCCCTATTCCTCCAGGATCAGCAGGATTAACAACAGATGTGAGGATGATTTGTTTGCCTTCTGTTTTCTTCAATTGTTCCCTCAAACCGACCTCCTGAAAAGGAAGTGCAGTTTCTTAGAGCATTTAAGGTAGTATCGTCCAATTTCAGGCTGTCCACTTAGAGCATCTGCATTTCCACACCTGTGTGTCTGTGTATGGGATGTGGGTTGTCTTAGCTAAATGTCATGGCTTAGTGTCAAGGTGATAAAACATCTCTTAGCACAGCAGTGAGACTTCTAACACACACTCTACAACACCAATCCATCCCTACCTCTCACTCAAACACTCCAACACACACACACGAAGCTTGTCCTCAGTTTCGCTCACATTTTTACAAACCGATCCAAAGTGAAGCTCTTAAATAACAACACAAATGTATTCACAAACCAAGCCATGCAAACGCACAAGACTGTCAGTTTGGTCACTCGAATACAGATTGTGTTATGCAGATTTCATATACACATTTAAACACATGTGCACACACAAAGCATACAAACCGCAGAATGATAATTTGAAAAATATAAAACCAGAAATATTTACCCTTCCAGGGATTTTTTTTTGTATCTTTAATCCTTTTATTTCATTTTTCTTTGTTGCAGTTCTCTCTGCAGCTATAATTAAAAACGCATGGATCAAGCCTTTCTCAATCTCTTTCCATTATTCTTGATTTCTGTCATGGTAGAGACGGACGCCAATGCTTTCAATTCACCAGTTTATCTTTGTTCCACCTTTATGATACAAGCTCTAGGTTATAGCCTTAAGAACGAGATGGCCCACAGGAGAGAGAAATGAAAGTTCTCAAAAGGGTGTTATGGGTCAGCCTTACAGATAACGTGAAGAACTGTTGGACGTTCGATTATACCCAACAATAATGCTCCCTATGCATGCCAAGACAGCTTTTTGGTTTTGAGTGCCTGAAATAGGATCCCCCACTGGAAAAAATGCTTCTCCTTTTGGGTCGCATGAGGGCGGGAGCCTATCCAAGCTGTCATTGGGCGTAGTGTTAATTTTGAAAGCACTTTTTCATTAATTTTTAGTTATAGTCTTTTGCCTTTAATATATTTTGTTTGTTGCCATAATTTTGTCATCTAAATTGTTTTAATTTTAGTCTAGTTTCAGTTGATGAAATTTCACCACATTTTAGTTGATAAAATCTCCAGTAAGAAAGTTGGGACAAGTTAGGAATATATCCAATCACAGCTGCCTTAGCTTGGTGGTGACGGTATACGTTGAAGAGCGATCCAATCAAAGCTGCTCTCTTCATGAATTGATGTATTCATGTAGAGCAGGTTCACTGTTTGTTGTCAGTTCTGGTATTGTAACTGAGATGCTCTGCTAGGTAGCCAAAATAAAGGTGACTGCATTACACACTAAATTTTAATTTGTTTCTGTTTATTTATACATTCAAACTTTTCCAGCATTCAATAAAGGGTTATGCCTTACACTTTACACTTCATATTTTAGTCGACTAAATTTACATCAGATTCCATCAACTAAAATGTGAAATTTCATTAACTGAAATTAAAGTTAAAGCAATTTAGATGACTAAATTAGGACTAAAAATAAATTAAAAGTGCTGTCAAAATTAACACTGCGCCCAGTGACTGCTGGGATAAATTAATGAATGAAAGAACTTCCTTTTCCACTATCAAGTCACTTTGTTTGACTCAACTAGTTTTTCAATTACCGTAATTTCCTTTTCAAGACAGTATTTCTAAACAGAAATGTTAAAATGTGTTGCAATAGGTCGTCTTTACAACGGCAGTAAACCTTTTCAGTGGTTGGGTTTTCAAGAAACCCTTCTAACACAAAACTAGTTTTTAATTGAGATTAAATCCACCATCAATTATAATTGTTTGTTTAACTCTGGGAAAAATATCCCGGACGAGGCCCCACTTTTGTGACATCCCTTTTGTAAAACAAAAAAGAATAACACTGCAACCAAAATAAATTGACAGGATTCAGAGTGAAAGTGGAGAAACAAAGATCCTTTTTTATTTTGCAACTCAAATTAACAACAAAGGTTCTCGCAACGTAAGGGAGAAGGGGGCAGAGTGGTCATAAGACCAAAAGTACAATAAAACTCTTTTTTCATTTCATCCTAAACTCAAAACAATAAACAAGGAAGGAACAGGTGCAGGCAGGAACAGGAAGAAACACAGCAGGCTGCTTCTTGCCTGGCATGTAACACACTATTTTAGGACACGGCACAGCCTATGTGCCCTCCTGCCAGCAGTGTACAGATCAGAATTATGTCTATCTTAAAATTTGTACTCTAATAATTCTACATTCCAACTAAGGAGGTAACAGTATGAAAATTTCATATCAGGGTTATTGTGACCAAAATTTTAAAGTTATCATTATTATCAGGGTATTGTTGTAGTGTTATAAAAATATTCAAAAAATACTTTAACACAGTCTTGAAATCATTCAGTCATTTAATCCTAATCTTTTTTTTTTTATCAATAACAGTGTCAGGAAATGTCCAAAAGTAAATTTGTGTACATTTTTTAATGAGAAATAAAAGTAAACAATTCTGGCAAGTATTTGTCATTATTATGTTATAAATGCTTTAAACTGTGTGTAATTACAAGAAAAGAAAAATATTATTTAAACTTTAACCAATATTCTCTTCATAAACAATTTGTTAATGAACATGTTCAAAGTTTTGAGATGACCAAAAATAAATTTAACCTATTTTACATGCACTTACACATTTTTGTTTGCCTGCAGCATTAGTGTCCATGTTATAGCTCGTTATATTAGACCATTCAGGCTTTATTTATTTATTTATTTTTACTAACGATAGTCCTTCATGACTCTCCTCTGGTCACCCCTTTCAATGGCAGATCTCTTCGACATCTCCTTCTTTAATATTTCCAAATTACGATGGATGAAATCCGCAAAACACGAGCGATGACGGAAAAAGACTATCTATTACAAAATACGTTAAAACACGGCAAATAAACAGCGAAAGAACAGCAAGAACACACTCCAGAATGATACTAATGCTGTTATTTACAACCTTTATACATTTTTTACTCAGAAAATACTAATAAACTGCCTATAATTCACTCAGTCATGGCTCACTGAATCCTCTCTCTCTCTCTGCTCGTTTACTCAAGGAGCTACAGCAGTTTTAATCAGGCGCATTTTTTGACTTTCACCTCAGCTTCGTGTTTTAGACAGGGTGACCGTTGTCAATTGGCTTCTCCTCGACATCCTTTTAAAATCCAAACTTTGACCAGACTTTAGACTTTGTCCATTTTGAGTGGCAAAACCTGTAAGCATCTGAGCGAAGCTCCAACTGCTATACAGCACTTCTTTGCAAACTGCACAGGTGCACCTCCATCTGTGGGAGACAGCTGCCTCACCGAGGAGCAGACACGCATAGTTCAGGCTTTTCCTGGCAAAGAGCAGCATCACCCTGAGTCACTGACACAGTGTGGTGATCAAAAATGGTTTAATGGTAATTTCAATAGGACACGGTAATGATTACTATGGGAAATTTTACTGCAGTTTACCATTTTACCGGTAACCGTTACATCCCTAATCCCAACCAAAGATTAGGTAAATGCACAGATGTTTAAAGATGGCCCTGCTGATCCAAGCACAGTAATGTTGCTAAAGAATGTCTGTCTAGCTCAGTTTACCTGCTCAACAACAAAAATACACTCTGTTTTAAGTAAGTTAACTTTTCATTAAAATGTGTCTTTACAAACTTACTAACTTTGAAATCCACCACCTACCCGTCTGTTTCCTAACAACAGGTCCATCCTCAGTTTCAGCACATCCATTTTTCTAGATTGAAAGTGTCAGTCTGACAGTATGATATCAAAAAGCCACTCTGTTTGATCCTTACTCAGAGGAGAGGAAGGTTTAAGGTTGATTCTTGTCCCCAGAATGCACCAGAAACCAACTGTAATCTGTTGTAGATTTTCTTGAATTTAACACAGAGCTCCCTGTTTGTTCCAGCGTGGGCCTTGATTGGAAATTAGCTGCGCTTCAGCTCAGCGCACATGACAAAATAGGAAATGGCTGTATCCTCCTGCCGTAAACATAAACAGAAGCCAAAGAGGCGAAGCACATTTGGGCACTAAGTTTGATCTTTATACATTTCAAATGGTTGGTTGGTTGGTTGGTGTTCCATTCTGGAAATGCTCCCTATCCATTTGCTTCTTTTCTTCTTCTACAGTCCAAGCTTCAGTGTAAGCAAAAGTCTTTCATTCTCAACTGTTTACCTGACAATCCAAGCATCTAATGAGGCTATTAAAACACATCCTGTGTGCAGAGGCTTGTTTTCCAGTGATGAGTCTTGGCTCCGGAAACCGAAGTTTTGACTGTTTTGGCCCAAACCTCACAATTTAGACTCAGTTCATATCAATCACTGAAAATACATGAAATATTCTTCTCTTTGCTGTCAGAAATACCAAATCCTACCACTCTACAGAGCAGATAACTACAATTTGAAGCTATGGTAAATGGTTGATGTCTTGTGCACTTTTGACTTCCACATTTCAAGACAGACTCCAGCCAGAGAAGAGTCTAATGATGCATACGTTGGAGCTTGGATGTTGAAGCTGGGATTATGTCACGCCAGAGTTCAGCATGTCTGTGCCACAGCTTTGCTCCAATCATTGGCGCAAATCCTCACCAAGAGGAAGCATATTTGAAGACCTGGAAGCTTAAAACACGGGATCACAAAGATCACAAGAGAACCAAAATTTCAAAGGCTAATAGTGAGTTTACAAGTTAACAGGAAGAGGTTTTATTTCTTGTATTCATAAACGTTTCCTTATAGTCCTGATGTATTTTGAAATCACCTGAAAACTCTAAGCACTTATTTTTCTGTTTTGGATCAGTCTGCTTGGTGCAGGTTGGCAGTCCCAGCTGAAAATATTCCCATTGTGTATTTACACTGATCCCCTGCACATAGGTGGGTTTCGTGGAAACAATGCTCTGGTGAAACTGTGCTGACTCTGTTTTACCTGTGTTGTGTCTGCTGTGTTTTTTTGTATGTTTTATAGAGCCCTATTAAATCCTTTTTTTTTTTTCCCCTGAATTCCAGTTTTTCCATTTTAATCTTTTGAAAAATCTTTTTTTTGGTATTCTACGCAAATTTAACCCGAGACGGTATAAAGTAATGAAATATTGTCGATCACTCTTCTGGTGGTCTTCTCATGTATCTTTTTTTTTTTTTTTAATGTATTTTTGGGCATTTTGTGCCCCAATTGACAGGAAAGAGACAGTGGACAGGCCCAAAGGAGGTGAGAGAGAAGGGGAAGACACTCTGCAAACTGGTCACAGGCAGGACCCGAACATGGACCGGCAGAAGCAAGTACATGGGACATGCATGGCCGCTAACCACTCCACCAAACCAGCACCCCACTTCACATGTATCTTTATATGTCCAGTCAGCAGTATGTTGACAAAATTTGCAAAAAATTTGATCTCCTGACACATAATAATCGTTGGCAAACTGTACTCTGGCGTGAGCCAGGATTTTTGGACCTTTTTTGCCGACTTACATGCCACGCTGCTTATCACCCCTTTAGCCAGCAATCATTGAAAATGAATGGCAGATTGATGCAGAGTATGCTCCGATTGCTTTTGGTCTGAACACAGGGTCAGCTCATGTCTTAGATGGCCACTGTTACATGTTGACATCGTTAAATGAGGGGAAGAGAAGGGGGACAGGAAGTGAAGTGTGCATTGTCTGTAGCGCCAGTAAAACATTCTGTTGTACTTGGATAAAAAAACGGCTTTGCGTAAAATGTCGGCCATTTTGTTGATATAAAATTCCGCATTTAGGGTGCTGATTTGGCGGAGTGGTTCGCAACCAGGCAGGTCCCATATGCATACTTCTGCTGGCCAGGGTTAGAATCCAGCCTGTAGCCAGATTGCAGAGTGTCTTCCCCTACTCTCTGTCACCTCCTTTCACAAGTCTATCCACTGTCATTCTCTCCTATCAATAAAGGCACAAAATGCCCAAAAAATACATTAAGAAAAATAGATTTCCCGCATTTAATGCCTTATTCCATGATTCCGTCCGTGATTTTGTGATCTCAGTTTTATAGGGCCCTATATTTATCATGATTAGGGATATCAAAAGATTAGGTGTTTTAACTTGTGTTGCAAACCAAATTGCCCTTAGAGGATATTGAAGCTTTTCAAATCAAATTTAACCAAATGTTTATGTTGAGACATATTGTGCAAGGAATACAATTTAGCAACTTGAAACATGAGCCCTGTTCTGTTTTGTTCTGTAACCTCCGCCAATGTTTGTTTGTTTGTCTGTTTGTTAGCAAGACTACACAAAAACTACTGGGCAGATTTTGCTGAAATCGTCTGGAAATGTTGGTAATGCCCCAACTTAGAAATGATTAGATTTTGGTGGTGATCCAGAAAAAATGACATTAGCTCAATAACTGTCTAATAATGGTATCAACATTTTTCTGAGGGCTTAGTGTGGGTTTTTAGGGTTAAGAAATTATTATGATATTAACTTTATCATTGAACTATTGCCAACAGTTTTATCAGAAATATGTGAGGTACCTTGGTGGAGGTTTGTGCTTTCCTATTTCTAGTTTTGTCTGTTTTGTTTTGTTTGGATTATGTAACTGGTAAGTCCATATCTTGTGAGAAAGAGGTAGATTATATATGATTTTTCTTCTTCCTGCTCCTTTTCATTCACAGCCATTTTTATTTTGTATTTAAAAGTTTTATTTAATGACAGAATCAAATAAAGTCCTAAACTATAAACTGTTTTACTAGTTTCCTGTCTATTGTTTCTACTAAAAAAACTGAAAAATCTAAATAAAATACTGTTAAAGGGATGATGTTCTACATTCATAATGTGTCCTCATTTGTGTCAAATTGCCTCTGCCAACAATCTGACTCCTGAGCGAAGGATTTCTGATGTGTATTTACAAAGAACAGGTAAGTCCCATGATGACCTCCATGTACTTCCAGCCTGTAACAACTATGAACAGCTGAGAGGAACATTATGTAGAACCAAATTTGAACTGAACTTTCGTTCATAATGCAAGATCATTTTTGCACCACGCCACAGGAGAAGGAATCCTTGTAGGCAAAAGAACGAAAAGGAGAGGACATCGCTTCGGCACATTCCAGCTAAGGTTCAACGCACATTTGAAAAAGTGACATGGTTGCGATCACCATTAGTTTAGATGAAAAATAGAGTTGCACCACAAGATGGGAGAACAAACTACGCAGTGTGGCTTTAAATAAAAGAAGAAAACAAAACAAAATTGTGGTTCTTGTATCCAGCAGCTGTACCATCCCCTTCCTGCCCTCCTGAGGTCTTGGCTGGACTTGTTTGGAGCCCTCTGGAGATGATACAAAACTGTGCTGGGTATTGGGTATAATCCCTGACGGAAAACCCCAAAGTCAAGCCGATTTCACGCAGTGAAAGTGCCCCATAAGAAGGAATGGGAATCGATACGATTTTATCAATAACAATGCTGTTAACAATCCTGCTAATCTATCCAATTCTTTAACCCTTATTGATTCCTGCAGATTTTCCGTGTGGGCAAATGTTGGTCTGTAGATTTTCAGTGTCAATAATGTCAAACACACGTCACAGCAAAGATAACTGCTTCTGCAAGTTGCTGGTGTTTCCAATCACTTTAAGATGCTATAAGGAGTTTCTAAGTAATTACAAAAAGCACCGGGCTGTAAGTAGCGATATATAGTTGGCAAAACTACGATACTAAGTTTTCCGAACATTTCTTGTTGTTACACATCAAAAACTACCACTACGTAACTAGAAAGAGATACATTACCTCGTCGCTTTGCATCCTGTAAGTTGTTGAAAAAAGAGGTTTTAAAGCAATGCAGAGTTCTGAGGAAGGTCCGAGCTGCATTCATTAGCATCACAACAAACACACACTTTGGCTTTGGTCACTTCTTCACGACCGTGTGCGCTCATGGGTAGCAGAGTCTTTATGTCGCCGGAAATAGATTCTCCTCATAGCACCTTTAAAGTTGTACAGTAGACACCTTTTGTAAAAAATTAAGCCACAATTCTGACGCTTCTGAACCCTGTCAGTGGAAGGAGTTGATAAGGGAACTGATTAGCATGAAGACTCATGATATCGATACTTTGATGGAGCTGTTAAAGATTCTCAACTGGAATTGGTTTTCCATTCCCATCTCTACCCGTAAGTGTACCTAATAAAGGGACTGCTGAGCATGCTCATGCCTAAAATATGACTTATTGTCACAAAACAAATTTTAAATTTATCTTCGAGTCTCAACTCCCCATGCTGTTCAAGTTACTCATGGAGCAGACTGGAACTCTGTGGCTTTGGAAAATCAAATCTCTTCTAAGTTTTATGATGCCAAAGTGGATTTTTTGGTCAAGTGGGTCAATTGAACTTAAGTCTCACTGGAGTTTGATACATCAACATCAAAAAAGAGCAGATCCAAGATGTCCATTATCCCTTTCACGGCACTCTTTGGACCTCAACTGCATGCATAAAATTTTCAGAGTCAGAAAATAAATTTGCATGATTTTTGTGTGCGCTGACTCATATCTGGTAAACTGTTATACAACTTTGCATTGTGTTCCTGAGCATCTGGTAACCTTTGGCTGTCCTCCTGAGTCAAGCGGGGAATCCAAGTCACCGCAGGCAGACATGGAAAGTGTGTTTTATATCAGAAATGCAACAGGGACAATCTTGTTTACTTCTGAATTTCCATTAAGATCGACCTTTTCTCGCTGCGTGACAAAGAGGGTTTTCCTGCACGGCCAAGTGCACCGAGCATCCAGGGATTGTTTTTGCAATGTGTCAGAACACAGGATGCTCACCTTTACTCTGTGCGTTTTCCAGGCAGTGACAAATGAGCTTTTGATTGAATTCATCAACAAAATGGCATCTGGATGAAAGATGATGGGATGGGACGGAGAGGGAGAGGATGCGAGGGCAGGAGAGTTCAGCTTTGAAGAAGCTGAATGTCAAATATCTGAAAATGAAGATGCATAAATAAAGGGAGGAATTACAAATGTTTCCGTGCTTCTCTCCCTCTTTTGATCACATCTGTTACCAAAACAATCATCTTTAGTCCTCTGCACGGATGATAGCTGGGGCTGGAGGCATCATGAGTTTGGCTTGTCCATGGTTTTGAAGGCAATTGGTTGCAGGTCATGTGGATGTAATTCTTCATAACTTTGAGAAAACATCTATTTAGACTGATCAGATCACTGAGGACAGATTAAAATTATAATACTAGAAAAGCACTTGGAGAGCACAGACCTCTGCCAGCACCACAGTCCTCATATTGTGATTTTCACCATAAATATTAGTCCCACCTTTATTTCATCTAAATATTTAGATTCCTTGACCATGAAAACATACCATTAGCAACTGGATTCATAGTGATATCTATTTTAGTTCAGTAGTTATTCATGAAAATCACATTTAATAAAGGCATAAAAGCTAGTTGGCGAGCTAACAAGGCAGCATAACAATTAACTAATAGAAAGGCACTCGGCGAGCATAGACCTTGGCCACACCACAGTCCTCACCCATATTGTGATTTTCCCCATGAATATTAGTCCTACCTTTATTTCATCTATATATTTAGATTCTCCGACCATGAAAACATACCATTAGCAATTGGATTCATATTGATATCTACTTTTGTTCAGTAGTTATTCACGAAAATCACATTTTTCGTCATGGCGATTTTCCTCTGGATCTAGTTTTTGAAGATACAACAAACCAGATCAAACACTCCAGACTCCACAGTATCTTGGCTATATTTTGGCGTTTGTTCCAAGTCTTTGCCTTTATTCGTTCCCTTGCTATGACGAAAATTCCAAGGATATCCCAATTTTTCTTGTGCTGGATCAGAGAATCCAAAATTTTGCCGCGATCCAGATCAGTCTGTGATATCTTGTAGAACCTGTTAGAAACTTGGTCTGTATTTTTTTTTTCCAAATGCCCTGACTATTTTTGGTGGAGTAATATGCACAAATACTGAAAACAGTCCTACCTCAAGATGTCAATTCCAGGATCCAGATGATTCGGGTGATCCAGATCACTCCCAAAATCTCACTATTTGTTCCTTGTCCCAAACCAGACTTTTCCTGAAAATTTAATCAAAATCCATCCAACAATTTGAGTTATGTTGCTGACAAAGAAAGAAAGAAACAAACAAAAAAACAGACAACAGCAATGATATAACCTCATTGGCCTCATTGGATTTCCAATTCATCCTTTGATTGTGAATGTAAATGTGTAATCTCAAATTCATTTTAAGAGATTCCTCTTAATTTTACAAACATGTCTGCTCTGACTTTAGGATGGATCTACAGGTGGCTTTCACACCAAAAGCTCTTTTGTTTGTTCTGGCGCTACATATTTGAATACTTCCTTTGGATTTTTTCATGTTCAAATGGCAGTATTTTGAAGACAGCAGAGTCCAAGCCGGGACACCAAAGCTGTTCTTACATCATAACATTAAAAGTGGTGTTGCCATGCAGTGTTAATTTTAACAGCACTTTTTAATGTTGTTTTAGTCTAAAACTAGAAGAAGATAATATGAAGATCGTAAAATGAGTAAAAAAAGAAGTCCCAACAAACACACAGGAGCATTTAGAGTTGCAAAAGAGTAGTGTTGTGCTCAAGACCACACTATCTGAGACCAAGACTTGCCCAAGACCAGAATGCACCAAGACAAGACCAAGACTAACAAGATCAATTTTAATAATCATGACAAGGTTGAACAGTTAAGGGGGGTGTCCCTCAGTCACAATACCGGGAAGGTTGCCGCCATCATAGGGGGAAATAACATGAATTGAAGCTTTTTGTTATTTAACGAAGTGCTTCTCCCTATTCACATAAATGAAGTTGAGGAACAGCAAATCAGTGCTGGTCTTGATCGGTCTTGACGGAAAATCCTGAGTCTGGCCAGTCAGAGAACGAGACAAGACAAAGACCTTTAAAATGTGAACCAAGATCGGTCTCAAGTAACACAACACTACTGAAAAGTTTATCTAATGACTGTAGGCAAAGGCAGGATAGCACTACCTGTTGACTCCCAGCGTTTGAGCTAAGCTAACAAGCAGTGGGTGAGCTTGATTTGTCTCTTACCTTGTTACTGGACACACAGTCGAAAGAATGGTGTCTATCTGCTTGTCATGGCAAAACTTAAAAATAAGAAAAATGTTAGAGTGTTCCTTTAAAGGTGATATGAGGAGAATCTATTTCCGGCGGCATAAAGACTCTGCTACCCATGAGCGCACATGGCGACTGTCGTGAAGAAGTGACCCAAGCCAAAGCGTGTGTTTGTTGTGATGCTAATGAATGCAGCTCAGATCTTCCTCAGAACTCTGCATTGCTTTACAACTTCTTTTTTTCACAACTTACAGGATGCAAAGTGACGAGGTAATGTATCTCTTTCTAGTTACGTAGCGGTAGTTTTTCAGGCGTGACAACAAGCAATTTTTGGTAAAAGTATAATAGTAGTTTTGTAGCCGGCTATATATCGCTACTTACAGCCCGGTGCTCTAAGACGTGTTGAATAATATGAATTTGCTCTAGTTTTAATTGTCTTGTTCCTGAAGTTGATTATCCAGGCTAGTCCAGCCCTGTCCAACCTGACCACAAAGCTAAGGAATAGCATTTGTAGATAACCTATTTTGATGCTATAAAACTCATCTTAAAGTGTGTATTTTGATCAGGCATATATCTAAAAGTGAGACTTTTTTGTAATTAATTAGTAACTCCTCATAGCCTCTTTAAGTAATTAATATGAATTGAGTCACTATCCCCCAAAAACACTAGAGCACCTCCTCTTGGGCCATCCCCATAATTCACCGTCCAGCACTTTTCTGCCACCAACTTTCAGTTTGGCAATCCTGTCATAAATGTTGTTCTGAAGTCGAGCAGACTCTCTGACCTCAGCGTGAATCCCTTCTGCTTGTTCAGCTTTTACTTCGCAACCCTTGGCGGGGAAATTGAAGCTCCTATTTTCACTGTTCCATGTCGCAACTGTTTCACAACTGACTTTTAGAGTCTGGTTAAGGAAAGGATTACCTCATGGATCCTATATTTGATCCAGTCATCGATGCATGCTGTAGTTTACAGTTCTGCACCTTTCAACATAATTTAAAGTAAGTCAGGAGGAGTTCAAAGTGGTTTCGCGTGTTGAGTTGCATCAAATAAGATGGACTTTTAATGCTCAGGGGAATTAGGTCAGAACAGATTGGATTTCAGAGAGGTCAGAGTAAGTTTGGGATGTGGAATTTCAATTAAAAGTTAATTAAGAATCGGCGAGGACATATGGTGTAGCTGTGTTGATGAAATATAGATGCCAGGCTGCTTCACATCAAGCCTTTCTGGAGGTGTAAGATGCAACATTTTAAGATGCAAGCCTTGACCTTTAACCCGTGCATGTTTGGTGAAGAAATAGTGTCACCAAGTTCAAACTACAGCGACAGAAATTGTCAAGTCAGTGTTGTTTGAATCATTGAGTCTCAAGTCCAGGTGTAGGCCTAAGCCAAAGGGACGAGTGAAAACAGTCATCAATCAGAAACGCGTCTCGTTTTACTGAGAACACAAACCTGATTAGTCCGTCGCAGCCAGACCCTTCCTGCACGCGTCAGTAGACAAGGTTGGGATTATTCACAGGGAAAAACAAGCCTGGCAAGGCTGTGTTGGATGACTGTAAGACTGAATGCTCCAGAACGCCTCATGTCGTGAAGGATTAAGGACATCCCTCTGGGCCGAGCACTCAAGGGACTTTTGTGATTTCTCCATTAGACCTGTTTTCCTGTCAACAGCAAATTCTTACATAAGTTGATAGAAAAAATTTCCACCAGCTTCTTTCATCTCGCTAAAAATTCTAAATAAGCTATTACTTTAACCCCACCACTCAGGCTGTGATCAATGAACCTTCTTCTCTTGGCAAGCTGGCAAGTGACGGAATTCACTAGCCAAGTGGTCTGGTTCAGTTTGGTTTGGTTTGGTACACAACTTCAGGTGTTTCCACAGGCAAGAGAGTGGAAATGAACCCAAATGACTGACCTGTGCCATCCTTTTTTTTTTTCTCCTTGTCTGTATTATCTTTTCTGCTGAGCACTGTGTCCGATGACAGCATTGAAAACACCAATGCATTTTTTTTCTGGCAGTCAGAGATATGTGAATATGATTCACTGCTATAGTGACCATCACCAGCCCTCCTTGTAGGCTACTCCATCAAATCAAACTTTATTTAACCCATGATGTGAGCTGAAGGGGAGGGCCGTGCCACACCACAGTGTGAAAGAAGGGGAAACAGTGACAGACAGGACGAGACAAGACAAATGGAAGGGAGGACAGACAGGTACTGTTATTGATTTGAGATAGCAGTCCAAGGTCTGTGCTGATTTTAGTCCAAACAGGAAGTAAAGGCTGTAAGAAACCAGGGACACCAGAGATGTAGGGTGTTGATAGTAGGGGGGTGGGCCCACATGGATAAGAAATGGAGTGGCATGCATCACAGGACGTGAGAGGATGTGTAAGAGTGCCCGGCTCAGCATGTTCTGATGGGATCAATCATTTCTGTTAGTTAGTCTCGACATGACCTGTGCCATCCTAATTTTGGCACCCCTGTTATGGGAGTGCAATGGGTATCGAACAGAGCCTTCAGTGTGTCGGTAAAGAACACTGTAGTCTGTTAATCGGTCATGAAAATTGTTGATACAAATGCTACAGCAGCTAAATTTTCCATATTTAAACCACCTCCGATCTCCAGAATCTATCCAGTCTATCTCTGTGCCTTGTTGAAGATTTATGCAAAGGTAAAACAAACCTAAATACAATTTTGTGATTGGCCTTGAAAATCGAACTATTTGATTCAATAAACATAATGTCCAAGACATCTGTGCGATATTGGGTTTGCAAGTGAAGACTAATCAATGGGCTCCATGACCTTCACTGTTACCAATGACCAAAAAAATCTAATTACTTAATTTCTGTGTTATAGAGGTCAAAGGCATGATGTTTCCAAGTCATCTTGTGAAAACAAGACCTAAAAAAATGTTTTCAGGATTTCTGTCCTCCTGCCCTGACGGATGACATTATTAGATTTTAAAATGAGTAAGTCAAGGTTTGTAGCCCTTATGTTCACCATCTGCAATGTTTTAAAGAATTCTAGGATTGTCTTAAACTTTTGCTCAATATCAACTTTATAGATGAATTGACCATTTAACTCCCAGCTCAGCTGTTTGGCAGAGGTCAATAAATTCATGCTACTTAATAAGACAAATAAATGACATATCATTGTTTGTTTCTGTCAATGTTTCAGGATACAGAGAAAACTGAAACAAACCAAAGGAACTGACATTTTATTTGTGTGGAATCCAAAGGTTTAAAAAGTTAAAAACTATTATTATTACATCAATAATATTTTAAATACTTAATTTAACCGTTTAATGATGTGATGATTTTAAAAATAATCTATTCATCACAAAAAACTATTTGTCAAACTCAATATCACCTATTTTAAAGGGACTGTGAGGAGTTTCTAAATAATTACAAAAAAGTCTCACTTTTAGATATATGCCTGATCGAAATACACACTTTAAGATGAGTTTTATAGCATCAAAATAGGTTATCTATAAATGCTATTACTTAGCCTTCCGGTCGGGTCGGACAGGGCTGGACTGGCCTGGATACTCAACTTCGGGAAGAAGACAATTAAAACTAGAGCAAAGTTATATTATTCGGACACGTCTTAGAGCACCGGGCTGTAAGTAGTGCCAGCTACAAAACTACGATGCTAAGTTTTTTAAAAACTGCTTGTTGTCACACATCAAAAACTACCGCTATGTAACTAGAAAGAGATACATTACCTCATCACTTTATATCCTGAAAGTTGTTGAAAAAACAAGTTGTAAAGCAATGCAGAGTTCTGAGGAAGGTCTGAGTTTCTTTCATTTAGCATCACAACAAGAACACGCTTTGGCTTGTGGTGCATTCCAGTTGTAGTCGGAAGTTGGAATTTGGGGACTACAACTGATGAAACGTCCCCCGAAGTCAGAATATTACTGGGAAGTCGGTGAAACCTCGCCACCCCCGAGGTGTCAATCGAAGATGGATGCCCCCAGTGTGAACAGTTATTTAGCTCCTGTAATAATCAATTTATTTGCACTTCTGACTGGGGTGTGTCGCTCTAGATCAGCTGTATACATTCTATCGTTAGACTTATATTTACAAAAATGCTGCCATAGTGATAATCACATTCTTCATACAACAACACAGGTTTAACAACAGCTTAACAATAGCCTGGTAGATCGGCATGTTTTTTTATTACATCAATAATATTTTAAGTACTTAATGATGTCACTCCCAGTTCGAGGTTACTGGAATGTGATGATTTTAAAAATAATCTCATGGGTAGCAAAAAAGTCTTAATGTCGCCAGTAACAGATTCTCCTCACAGTCCCTTTAAATTAGTTTTGCTTTTATTGATAAACTTTTCTGCCTTTTCTAATTGATTTTGTGCCAAAAATTGTGCATTTTTATGTGATCATGTAATCAGCTGTAAGCTTTGAAAACTTTTAAATCCCACACCAAGAAAACATCTGGTTCTTGGTATTGTTCTAGTTGTCCTTGTTCCTTGAAGTGTTAACAGAACTAAACAATGATTTGATTTGTTTTGTTTTTTAAAACATTACATTTTGCCGAATTTATTGAAGACCTCTGCCAAACAGTTGAGCTGCTGGTTAAAGGGTTCAGATTCTACAGGAACGTAGTCAAGATTTCATCAAAAATTCTTGTATTTCTGTTTAACTTTCAAATGTCGTCCCTGACTTTAACTCATTAAATTTTGGAGGTGTAAGGTCAGAGGCCAAGTGACCCAACACCACTTTAACCCTTCTCAAATCACCTTCCAAAAGCTTAAAACCACCCCTACAAAACTCGACTTGGCCTCACTTCTGTCTATCACATCTGTCCTGATAAAGAGGTCTTATGAGTTGTTAAAAAATAAAAGTGCCCCCATTCAGGAGGGATTCCCTCGAAGAGACAGAGTTGGCAAAAGCCTCCACTTTGATCTTAGCATGAGTCCAAAGAAACTGCGGTTTTACACTTCAGGGAGGCTCCAGCAGACACTTCTAACAGATCTTTTCAACATTTCCACAGCCACATTCAAGCTGTCGTGCAGTGGAGCATTTGTCAGGTCAATCATGCATCAATAAAAGCAGATTTCTATCAACATTAAGGCTGTAATTTCTTCTCCATCACCAGTTCAACTCTAAATAGATGTTCATCTCTTTCAGGACTCTCCATCACCAGACCTTCTGTTTGTTTAGGACTCTATTGAGACCATTCGCCTTCTTCAGAGATAGATTCTTCTGATTAATGGACCTCTCTGTCCACTAATTTAATCGTCTTCTAAACATTTTCCAAATAAATCAGGCAGAAAAATCATTATGTGTCACAAAGTTCTCTCAAAGCCTTAAAAATTAGTTTGGCTTGCTTGAGGCTTGAACATCATGGAAGAGTTAGGATGGAAAAAATATTCTGTACTTTCAAAGTCTTCTTAAACACATTTCCATCAGTCTGGTCGAATTTTGAGGTCTTTCAAGCCCTGACAAGGTCTCAAGGAGGATCATCTCGAGGGAAAGCACCTGGCAACTGAGATTTTAACAATCAGTTCCCATATGAACTAAACTTGAACTTTAGCTTAGAGTTAAAAACCAAAGTGAAACTCTTCTATAATTTCCCAAAGTGGTTTGATTTCTCACTAAAGAAGAGGATTAGAGCTACTAATAAAAGTTTGGGGGGGGGGGGTTGTTATTAAATACCGAAGCGAATCCATTAACCGAAGACAGAGATTAATCAATCAATCTTTATTTGTATAGCACCAATTCATAATGTGTTATCTCAAGACACTTTACAATAGAGCATAAAAACTCTTCATTTTAAGGATACACATACAGTATATGCATGGATACATACATGCATATATATTAAACACATATCACATATATACACAAATACTGTGTATACATCCAACACCCAGCATGAATGCATATAATAATATAATAATGAATCCCTCCATCATGGCAGCAGGAAAAAACCTTCTGTTAAGTAGCAGGAAATCTTGAATGTGGATCCCAGTCTCATGATGAAAAGCAAATCCACACGATGCTGTTTTGGGTGTGAGGGCGAAGGAAGGGAGGTAAGAGGAGACAAGTGGACTAAAGTAAGAACTAAAGTCAGCGACAGATCCATGGACCCATCATAGACCTGTCATCATCAAATTTGTTTCTGATGAAAACAAATTTTTTAGAGGTTAGCCTCTTGAGATCTGGTTTTCAGGGGGGTCCTTATGTCTGAATGGTTGTGGTGATAATTTTATAGAAGTATAGTCAATGATATTCTTCCTGAAAACAAGAATTTATGGTAGTGGCCTAGACCTAGAATCACATATTTGTCTCCACTAAGTTTAGATGTATTAAAGGTAGACCAATTGGGATGTGAAATCCCATTTTCAAGAGGGATGTCATGCCTATGTGGTGCTTTTTTGAATTCTCAAACTGGGCTGAAAATGACACAGGGTTGAATTGCCTCTCACTGAAAATAGACGTACTTCCAGCGAACCAATGCAGAGCTGAGCTGCTGGAATGCAACTAAAGATAGTTACTATAAGTGTAGCGATCAAGCTAATGTCCACATTAAAATCTTTAATGCTAATGGGATGGAATGTGGCAAAAGAAATATCAAAATATGTGCTATGTCTGTAATTGTTGTTGTTGAGGCTTCATGACTCCATGGCAGCAGGAAGTCTCTGCCAAGGATCCCAGACCACCTATAAAAGAAGAGCCAGAGACGAGTACAGGAGCAAACAAAAGGGGCAAAAGCAGATGTGGAGAGAGAGTGTGAGAGAGAGAGATAGAGCCCAATGGGCCAGATCCAAATGATGAAATGGCCTCTTCCTTAGACCAAACCACACCCCTGGTAAAAGTTCCATGTAAATCCATCAGGTGGTTTTTGTTTATCTTGCTAACAAACAAGCAAACATATGTGGCCAAAAACATAACCTCCTTGGCTGCAGTAACAAAGCCTTGGTTGTTCAAATCTATGGCACAGTGCATGCATGTATTGATACTTTTTTCTGCCTCCATATGTGCATTCTTTGGTTTATCTTGAGTATTTAGGATAATTTAGGAGTGGGCCCAAACAAGGAAAACAGTCAGTCCTTTAGCTCCTGTATTAGTGTGTATTTTTGTATGTTTGTGTGTCTTTTCTTTTTCCAGAGAGGGAGCTGGAAACCGTCAGATGGAGGAGATCGAATATCAGAATGCTGATTGGATGCTGGTGTGTGAGACAGGGGGATAATTAGCTTAATGGTCAAATGGCTGGGCTAAATCCTGTTAGTATCCCTGTGAAAATAGCAAAATTGGAGGCGCGCACACACCGGTACAAACTGGGACAGGGTCTGCACTGTTGAAATCATTGCACACTGTTGCCATTGGATGTAAATGAGAAGGAGGTTGGTGGCGTCGAACATACCTGGCAGACATTTAGATCTCAACATAACCATCAAATTATCATCATCATCATCATTGTATAGATTATGTCCTCATGTTACCCCACTCTGCATTCAGCCAGCTTCCTTGTATACAGCACAGCATTTGTGAATACATTTGTGGACCGAAGTTTTGGCTCATCAGGGCTAACCATCATATATGTTCATCACTGGCCAGACTAAATGTTAAAAACACACTGACTGGAGCATCTAGAGGTCAACTGGAAAGTAGGGGATTTTCTTTAGGGTACATAAATGAGCAGAATTCAAACATCCTTTAACCAGAAAATTGGTGAATAATGACTCATTTTGAAAAAAAGGATGTTTAAATCTCAGGGTTTTGTTCACATTTTTGCAGCCTTGCTTCCATTGATTTGTTTATGTTTCGCTCAGAAGCAAATGAAAAAGTACAAAAGATCAGAACACCGCAAGGAGATCCGTTCAAGAATATTTTAACCCTCAGGAGTAAACAGGGACATTTTTGTCCTTTCAGGCAATTTTAAGTTCAACGTTTGGCTATAATTTTGGTTGTGTTAGTCAATATAAGATGTGTTTCAGTGTTTGGAGTTAGTCTGTGGAATGGATCAGACATAGAAATGAAAGAATGTCAAACACATGGTAAGTAAACAAAAGATGATTGTAAAGTACAGAACTGTGGTGTGAGCACAAAATGTGTCCCGGATTTTGGATACATGTGAGTTTATTATTGTTTCCTATCAATCTAAAGGAAGCTGAGTAAATTATGAATTTTAAAAGGTAGGTGAAATAAGCTAAGGCTTCACCCTACACCTTTTTTCAGTCTTCTTTTGTTATTTTATAGTTATTTTGTTTGATTGATTGATTGGGGTTAATGCAGGAAAAGCACTAACTTCACTTCAATAACTTGTTTTTTTTGCAATTTCTCACTTTAATGTTTGGAAGATTTCATGTTTAAAGGTGCTATAAGGAGTTTCTAAATAATTACAAAAAGGTCTCACTTTTAGATATATGTCTGATGGAAATACACACTTTAAGATGAGTTTTATAGCATCAAAATAGGTTATCTATAAATGCTATTCCTTAGCTTCATGGTCGGGTCGGACAGGGCTGGACTGGCCTGGATACTCAACTTCAGGAACAAGACAATTAAAACTAGAGCAAATTTATATTATTCAGACACGTCTTAGAGCACCGGGCTGTAAGTAGCGATATATAGCCGGCTACAAAACTATAATACTAAGTTTTCCAAAAATTTCTTGCTGTCCCACATCAAAAACTACCACTACGTGACTAGAAAGAGATACATTACCTCGTCACTTTGCATCCTGTAAGTTGTTGAAAAAACAAGTTGTAAAGCAATGCAGATTCTGTGGAAGGTCCGAGCTGCATTCATTAGCATCACAACAAACACACGCTTTGGCTTGGGTCACGTCTTTACGCTCACGGGTAGCAGAGTCTTTATGTCACCAGAAATAGATTCTCCTTCTAGCACCTTTAAAGTGACCGAAATAAACTAAACTAAACCATAAATTGTTTTTTTTTTTTGTTGGAAGGGGTTTTTCATTAAAAAATAAAGTCTTGAAATGAAAATTTTTATTTTCTTTAAGAAGTTCACCTGGGGGCAAATTTACAACCCTTTCAGGTCACCAGTGGACAAAAGTAACCTTGCCCAAAAACTGCCATAAAAACATAACAAATCTTTTTTTTTTTTTTTTACTTTTTTTGCCCAAATCATTCAGTCAACTTCAGTCCCAATCAAAAGCACCAAATATTGAATTATTTCTTTTATTTTAACTCTTTAATAGCTATTTGGTTATGTAATGTTGCTGTTTTTATGAAAAAATAAACACAAATTTTTAGTTATTTTTAATATAACAAATGTTGGAGGGCTGGGATTTTTTTAATGATCAAGCTTGAATATAATAATCATAATACATTTTATTTTTAAAGCACCTCTCATGAAGCCTAAGGATGCTGTACAAACTAAAACAACAAAAATACCGGAGAACAGTGGTAACCAGTTCGAGCAAGTGTCCACTTGCAGGGGTTGCAGAAAAGGTGACAGAAGGAGAGGAGAGGGGAAAAACAATTCCAAACTAGGCATATACATAAGATTAGCAACAAAATGTATCTTTATTTGACCCCATGGCTTAAACAAACAGTGACGTATTTAGCTGTTCAGCTTCTCCTCAGACTTGACAAAAAAAACAAGTTTTGTTATGAGTGAGAAATAAAGGATATCAGCTCCTTAGAATCTGATTGAACCAGATCATAACACACCAAGTATTTCTCTTTAACAATGATTATTAAAACATCAGTTGATCATCAGGGCAGGTGTTTAGATAATTCACACACAAAATACCAAAACTAAGATGTAATCAGAAGAATTAGCGCAAAATTCATCAATATGCTGCGCCTGGAATTGAACCTATTTGACAGCATATTTTGTTCATTCCAATGGTAAAAAGTGGGAATAAATCTCCACATAGATCTGTCGTTACACCAAATAAAACCACAAAGGACCTATAACATCCCTACCAAATTTCTTTATTATCCATCAGCTTATTGGCAAGACTTTTTCAGGCTGGACAAAAAATGCAGAAACCCTGGCGTCCCATGTGTCTGTTTATCCTTACTTTGTTCATTATTCCTTTCTTTCTGTTCTACTTCATGATGGGACTCTGTTCTGACGAATGTGTCATCAGCCTCCTTTAGTACTTGACACACTTCCCTTGTGTCTCTCGCACAGGCTCATGAACACACACCTCCTCGCAGTGCTCTCCTCTCTTGTCATCTTGTAATAATTAGCGTAAATTGGAACCATGCGTCGTCAGGGTTTGTTCGAGCTCGCAGCTTCCAACTTTCGGGTCACGGCCCCGTTGACACTTTCATTTTCGTCTTTTCTGTCATTCGATTCTTCTGTCATTTAATTAACTTTCATTTCCAGTGTGCTTTGTTGGCTCGTACGGCGATGGTTCCCAGAGCAAGAGCTGTTCCATCTGTAAATTGTAAACAGATTCAGCCCGAAGCCTCGACATTGTGACATTAGCAGCGACTGGTGACTCAGTGAAGTCGCATTGAGGAATAACAGATTCGGTTAAAAATGTCTTCTTATTGTCTCAGAGTTTAAGTGGGTGATTTATGTTAGAGTGAATTGCAGGTGCCAGGTTTTGGGTCATTGACCTGATGCAGGATACATTTTGGTCCAATCAGACGCCACCCTCATTATTCCCTCGAATCTCAAGCTCCATTTGTAGAAATGCAGCCCAAACTCATGATGAATCTCCACCATACTTTAGTGTTGCCTGCAGGCACTCATTATTGGACCATTTGTCAGCAGCTCAATGAAAAAAACATCTTCTACTATGACCAACTATTGTAGATTTTAGCTAGTTCAAAAGTCAAAAGCACGTGCTGCACTATTTTTCGAATCAAGTCCCTGGTTTACTTTTTCGGCCTTGTTTCCATGGCAAAGGTATGGCCTTATCACCTTTGGTTTTCCATGAAGACCACTTAGGCTATCCTTGGCCAAGCAATGGATCCTCAAATTTGGCTACAAGCAGTGTTCACTGGTATTTGGGCTATGTTTGGGCTTCTTTTTAAATTGGGCATGTTTTGTTCAAAGTCTGTGACAGGGCCCCAGTCATTGTTTTTGTTTTTTTTGTTTTTTTGTTTTTTTTGCCAGGTTTCGGCTCAAATTTGGCTCATATCTGCTACAGCAAAGGGTCATTTTTTATGGCTTTTCTTAACCCTTTGACTTCCAAACCAAGAAATAATTTGCAACAAATTATTTGTAGGTAAAATCCTTCCTCTTCATTAAGCAACATTTCAGGTTTTGTTTTTCAAATTACCTTATTAGGAACTAGATATGTTGGTCAACCAGCTGGTTGACTTGCCTGTTAAGAGTTATCCTGGGCATGAAGACATTTCTTTTTTTTCACAGAACAACATTACAGAGAGCAAAATTTAGTGATTTAGCCATTGATCCAGTTTTTCTGAAAACCATAGATTTTTTTTTCATAAAATTGTCTTGATTCAACTAAACTATGATTGTAAGAGGATCTGTAGATATATGAAAATAATTTTTCGCAGATGTATGCTTTTTCTGTTACATTTCTGAGGAGCTATACAGCAAGGATTCACTTCCAATTTTTATTTTTTTTGTTTTCAACAATTATATTCATGTACAGCAGTGTCAGCCAGTGGATAAATATTGGTGTTACAAACACTATTCCGAGAGGTCAAAAAGAAAAAACAAAAAACATTAAATACAGTGGTAAGGCAACAAAAATCAACCACACGGTTACAATGCCAGTCAAAGGGTTAAGATGGTCAATTTTGGTCAAATATTGCGAAAGGCACGTTATCTTCATTTTTTGGGCAAAAACTGAGTTCCTTTTTAAGATTGACAACTTTCAAACAACTTTGGCCTCGGGACAGGAGCTCAGTCATTGTAGTTTGAGCAAATTTTGGCCGTTTTCAAAGATGGCCAGTCATGGCTCTAATCTTGCAACAGGCACATGGTCATTGTTTTTTTCTGTTACATTTAAGTTGTTTTTGAACATGGTCAAATTTGGCTCAGATCTGCAACAGGCACACCATCATTGTTTTTAGGTCAAATTTGGGCTTGTCTCGACGGTGGTCATTTTTTTTGGTTACATGTGGCAAAGGCACGCAGGCACCATTTTTAGGGGCGAATTTTGGTAAATTTTTTTATATCAGCTATTTTCAATCAAACTTGGCCTCAGAACAGAAGTGCTGTCATTCTTTTTTTAGCCAAAATTTGGCTATTTTTGAGGGTCCCAAATTTAGTAAAATGCCTCAATCTGGTGTTTTTTTAATTTTATGGTCAAAATTTGGGTCATATTAAAGACAAACAATTTTTGCTCAAATGTGACAACTGGTACAAATAAGATTTTTTAACTTTTGGGTTCTTTTTTTCTAGATTTCCGCTCAAATCTTGTGACAGGAGCGTTGCAATAATGTTCTTATGCTAGATTTGGGCTCTTTTAGAATGTGGTCAAACTTGCTTTTGTTGTTTTTTTGAGTGAAACTTGTCTTTAAGATGGTCAGTTTCTGGTCAAAAATGGTGAAAATTAAAGCCCCAGTCACACATTCCCGTTTCTCATGGCGATTGTGCACGATTGTCATAATCCTGATAAAGCGTGCTTTGGTCGCGGTGCATGCGCTACTTGGTCTGGATCAGCGCTGTATAGTCCTGGATGAACGGAGGGGAACGTAGAAGCTCCACGACAGTTTTGAACTGTTCAAAACTGTCGTGGAGAATCGCCGCTCTCGGTATAGCGGAATGGAAGCCTAATGCAGTCCTAAGGCGAGCGGTATTAGCGGAGCATGTACGGAGCTCAGTAGGGCTGATCGTGGCCCAATCGTGGCTCAATCCTGCAAGCTTTATGAGGACGACTGACAAGGATGTATCCGCTTGAGCCCCGACTGTGTCCCGTTCAAGACGGCGCAAGCGACGGGGCTCAGTCGGGGCTTACGTGACGCAAACTGAGCTTGAGCGGGGCTGACGTCCTGCCAGCGGGATGGAGTCCTCGTCATATCGTTGTATTAACCTAACTGGAGCGGGACAAACGCCCCCTGAAGCGCTGTAGCAGCGCCACTGACGGTGTATTTACAGAGTGTCTCCAGGGGCGAGACAGTAATTTAATCCCGTATCATAGCGATCACACCAGCCTCCTCAATCGTGTACAGTCGTGCACAGTCGCTATGAGAAACGGGAATGTGTGACTTAGGCATAAGCTGTGTCATGTATTTACAGCAAATTTGGCCTGTTTTCGAAGATGGTCAAATTCTGAAACAGGCACTTGATCATTGCTTTTAAGGTCAAATTTGGTCTTGTCCTAAAGATGGTCATTTTTAAGTCAAAGAAGGCAAACGCATGCAATAGTCATTTTTAGGGTAAAATTTGGGTTTCTTTTGTAGATTGACAAATCAAAATAAATGTGGCCAAAAGACAGAGTCATTGTTTTTGAGCCAGATTTAGACTTTTTTTGAGGATAAAAAATCAGTAAATGTGGGTGTTTGTCATTTTAAGGTAAAATTTGGACTTGAATGGAAGACAAGCAAATTTGCTAAAATACTGAGAAAGGCACACAGTCCTTTTTTTGACAACATTCTTTGACAGGTGTCTGATTTCCATTCAAATCTTGCAACAGGCAGGTTGTCATTGTTTTTTGAGCCAAATTTGGACTTGAATTGAAATTTTCACTCAAATGTGGCAAAAAAGTTTCTTTCTTTCTTTATTATTTCCAGATATTCCTCAATAACATATTGTAAATCACTTTATTCTTCTGCAGGTAACCTGTTGGTGCCTTTTCTCTTGTTGATCATAGAAATAATTCAGAATGTGACACATAAAAACTGAGTTTCTTATTGTACCTCAAAATACAGTTTACTTAACTCACTTTAACTAAACTGACATTTCAATCTCTTGAATAAAGCCCTTACATTCACAGTGTGGCTGGGCAGCTTGTTGCTATAATCTTTGAAATTAAAGTCAGACACTGGCGGCTCCTCCATTTGTTGTCTCCACATCCTGGCCTCACCAAGTGCTGGAAAACAAGAGGAGATACGTAATAAACTGTAAACACACAACATGAACGGCCTCTGTGTTCACATCCCCTCCCTCTCACCACAACCTCACCATCACAACGGGTCCCAAATACCTTTTAGAGCATCTCCAAATGTCAAACTCACAGACTGGTTCCACATTAAGTCACATCACTCACAGGGATGCGCAGAGGTTCAAAGGAAACTGGAAACGAGCCACTGGATCTGGTCGGCAACAGGTTGGCGCCTGTTAAAAGCAGCTCGTCTGAAGGCACCTTAAGAGTGACGGATCACACTGGCGCTTTGTCCGCGGAGCACTGGAGCTCACCTCTGGAGGAGCAATTTGTACAGAAGCCTGTTATTTCTACAACAGGAGCTGGTTATGTGGACAGAAATTAGAATATGGACATGGAAAAAAAAAAAAGCATAGTCAGCAGTATGCTGTGGCATCACAAGAAAGTAATGACGCCACAATCATCTAATGTGGATGAAAGGTGAATGAATACTGGTCAGAAAAGTCTGGTTGTTTTGCACTTAAACAACCAGCTATTTAAAATCCTCAATCCACAATAAAGCCACACATGGAACTTTTTCACCCATAAAATGCAACCTCAAAGTCAATTTGATAGAACAATTACTTTTAACTGGAAAATGTGGCCTACCACACAGGGCCCCAGCTGCTGGTTTTCAGCACTACGTAACAGCATTGGTTCTTGCGAGAAGAACACATGACAGCACTAATCCACACACCAGCTTCCAGCTAAAAAGAGGCCAGTATCAGCCCATGCAGAGCCAAGTTGCAAATCTGAGATGTGGAAATGTGGTGAAGAGTGCTGTGGCCTGAATAAAACATTCAAAAGCCAGCATCTGGGATGGTATGGGAGTCTGTTAGTGCCCATGGCATGGGTAACTTGCACAACTGTGAAGACACCATTACACTGAAAGGTACATACAGGATTTAGAGAACCATTTTTACATCAGTGTGGCTTCATAGTTAAAGAGTACAGGTACTAGACTGGCCTGCTTGCAACTGAAGCCATAAACCAAGAAAGTCTGAGAAAAATATGTTTACAAAGCATCAACATCAATGTCCGAAGTTTCCTAAAAGCTTATTGATTGTAATTATTACTATCTTCACACTACACACTGTTGCATTTACATCTTAATAATTGTCTTTGTTAAGACAGGAGTAACATTATACCAAGGATTATATTTAAAAATTCTCAGGTAACTCTGCCTTTGCTTCTGTCTATAGTGGACTCCTATGTTCTTATTCATTGTACATAGGTACGCTATATTTTCTTCAATTGGCTCTTGTCTTGTAGGTGGCCTGGGATCCTTGGTGTAGACTTCCTGCTGCTGTGGAGTCACAAAGACTCAATAACTACAATCACAGAAAAAACACATATTTGGCCATTTTATTAGCCCCATTCCAGTTCATGATCATTATAGCTGTTAATGTAGATATTAGCCTGATTTTTCTATCCATGGATGATACATCTATAGTAGCCATAGGCATGAGGTCCCTCTTGAAAATAGGATGTCACATCTCAGGAGGTCTACTTTTAATACATTTATAATTAACAGAGACAATTATGGTAGGGATGCACTTGTGGTCTGGGCACCCATGAGTTTGTCACTACTATAAATTCTTGTTTTCAATAAGAATATCATTGATTTTACTTCTATAAAATTATCACCACAACCATTAAGACGTGAGGACCCTCCTGAAAGCATCTCAAGGGGCTAACCTCTAATCAATTTGTTTTCAATGGAAACAAATTTGATGATGACAGGTCTATGATGGGTCCATGGATCTGTCGCTAACTTTAGTTTTTGCTTTAGTCAACTTGTCTCTTCTTACCTCCCTTCCTTCGCCCACACACCCAACACAGCATCGTGTGGATTTGCTGTTCATCATGAGACTGGGATCCACATTCAAGATTTCCTGCTGCTTAACAGAAGGTTTTTTCTTGCCGCCATGATGGAGGGATTCATGATTGGCTATATGGATTCATGTTGGGTACTGGATGTATATATTTGTATATATATATGTATATGTGTATCTTTATATGTATATATGTATCTATGCATATATGTGTATCCACAAAATGAAGATCTTTATGCTCTATTGTAAAGTGTCTTGAGATAACACTTTTTATGAACTTGCGCTATACAAATAAAGATTGATTGATTGAAATCCTTAGTCTACATTCATTGTATATAGGTTTTTACTATCTATCTATCTATCTATCTATCTATCTATCTATCTATCTATCTATCTATCTATCTATCTATCTATCTATCTATCTATCTATCTATCTATCTATCTATCTATCTATCTATCCCAAGTTACTTCAAATCAGGGTTTGTATTTAAATTTTTGAGCCTAAAAGATTTAAGGTCAAGTCCAGGTCCAAAGCCCAACAGATGTGGACCCCTACCTCAAAGATCATCCCCGTACACTGAAGCAGATTCCTCCATAACGCTGCTTTGATAACCCCAAAGCTAATCGCTGCCCTTGGAGAGCTGAACTGTCCCTCCTAATATTGTTTGAAGATGAATCTGGCCCGAGCAGCATCCCACAAGCATGTGGTCGCATCAACAAAACTAATTCAGTTAGGAATGTGCTTTTACTTCTCTTTCTGCTCCATCTGTGATTCTCCTCCATCGTTGATTACATCTTTGATTATTATGGAAAACTCCGAGAGGTCACAAACACACACTCATAAACACACACCGCAGTCGCTGATCCCCGGGGAATGGGACCACAGTCTTGTTTGTCTCTGCGTATGGACCGGGCAGGCAGCAAACTGGAACGTACATTGTTTCTAAACCAAGCGCTCCCCACAAATATCTCCCCCTCGGAGCTTGATGGGTGGGAGAAAATGTATTTTGGGGGTGTTGTGTGTATGTTTCTGTTTTGAGTGTTGGGGGGCGTAGAGGAGGGATGGCTTGGTTTTGGTCAGATCGGTTTGTTTGCCAACAGCAGAAACCAAAGCACAGCTGAGCCTGGGATCCTTGTTTGGCATGTTATGGTCTCTGTCTTTCGTTCTCTTCAGTCTGTTTTTGGCACTTTATTTTAGACTCCTTGTCTTGCTCTGTTCCAAACCTTATGAGCTTTTATTCACTACATCTCCAGACCTTGTTTTCCTGACCCAGTTCTTTTGACTTATTCATTCTTTTTATCCATCAGTTCTTGAAAGATAAACTGCAGTTGGTGAAAGTACAAGTAAGAGTAAGAATGCTTTTAAATTTAGACTAAACTGCAATGTAAGCAAACAAAAAAGAAAAAATAACCTAACAATCACCATTTTATCTGCGGGTTGAAACAAAGTCACTGAAATCTTCCCCACTTTCCTTGACAGGGTCTTGGCTGGTCCATGACGGGCCTTCCCGCCCTGATAGATGTAAATTGCACTGGAGAGAATTTTGGTCACTGACAAACTGGAAAGTGGTACAAGTTTTCAGTGTCTGCCGCAGTATTGACTAATTATTTTCGTCATATTTTACGTCAACAACCTTTTTTCCCCTGATGAAAACTAGACGGTTACTAATAAAAACAATTACACATGAACAAAAACTAAAACTAAATTATCCGTCATTGTTGTCTTCAATGGATGAAACTAGACTAAAATGTTTGACAGAGACTAAATCCAACCGGACCAAGTTCGACTAAATTTACAGTAGATTGGTGAAATTTCATCAATTAAAACTAGACTAAAATTAAAACGACCAAGATGACTAAATTGTGACTTAAACTAAGAGATATTTTGGGCAAACCTAAACTAAATTAGAAAAGTTATGTCAAAATAAACACTGGTCTGCTGTGAACAATGAAGCACAGAGGACAGTCTTTGCAAGTTTGGAGCTGCTTGAGCGTAAACAGAATTGGAGATTTGGTTTATTGTATCCTCATTGCTAAGGAAAATAAGCAGATATTTACCCTTCTTGCATTTTCTCTCTTGAGTACTAGGTACTTGAAAGCCCGTTTACATGACAATGAAAACAGTCAGTAACAGAGAAATCATTGCATTTACGCTTTCTGTTTATAGGAGAATGGTTCCTGGAGTGCCTAAATCTAGAAACTTTTGAAACTGGAGTCCAAAGTGAAAAGAAAATGTTTTCGTATTTGTTTCTGTGTAAACAGCAGACAATTGGACTCGAGTCATAGGGACTCAGACTCAAGTCGACTTGAGCCGCTAATGAGACAACTTTCAACTCGACTCAGACTCGGGAGAAAATGTCTCCAGTCTCGACCTGACTTGAGACAACATGATTTGGAAAATTGCACGCTCCCAGGCTTTATATGAAGAGCCAGACAGGAGATATACGCCGCTATTTCCTTTTAGGTTCACTTTATTGATGCTACATTCACAGTACACCTGTCTGTCACCTATTATTGTCCCGCACACGACACAGTTCTACACACATACGTTCCTACCACACACCCGCTTGTGCTACAGTGATGATCAGTGGGCAGGGTGCGCGGGACGCAGGTTTCAATTTGGCAACCGCTATGTCTTCTGTGCCCAAAGTTATTTTCTTTGCATGCAAAGAATTTCAATCAGATGGAAAACGAAGACACGCCAAGTGCACGACCTGCAACGCTTCGATAAGCGTAAAAGAGGGCACAACATCAACTTTATCCACCACCTGAGGATGCATGAGGCAAAGTAAGTGAAACCAGCAAACGTTAGCCAGGTAGCTAACGTTCCTGCCATAGGTCAATACGCCAGGAGGGTTAGCCCGACCTGTGGTCAATATGAAGCTAGCAAAGCTAACATTAGTAAAGAGGGTGTACATGTGTTGTATGTGTGGGAAGATAAGGTTTCTCTCTTAAAGATAAAAATCTGAGTGCTTTTTGGGTGGACTGGGGAACAATGGTGAGGGACTTGACCTGTCATAGCCTGTGACACGACTTGACTTGACTTTACAAAACCTGTGATTCGACTCAACTCCACTTGCCCACAACAGAAAAAACTTGGGACTTGCTTGAGACTCAGATCAAATGACTTGAGACTTGCTTGGGACTCTGATCGGAGGGGCTTCGGCAATTGTCTGGTTAACAGGGATCTCTGTTATCAGGAAAAATGGGGGGACACCTTAGCACAACACAACAGCTATGGCCAATTACTGAGGAATGTGTGTGCTGCTAACTGTTCAGTTTGTTATCACTCCTCCTGCAAAATGTGGTTTTGTGGATGGATATATATGCTGCGTACCATTAACCTCAGAACGGAGAAGAGGGAAGTGACGTCATCTCTGAGTTAACAGCGTTCCAGTTACTAAGCTGGAAAAAAGGTGCCTCACTACCAGGCTGGTGTTAGCCATTGTGTTAGCTGTTATTAGCACACTCTGCGTTGTAGTAGTTCACAAATACCACATGAAGAATGTAAATAACACTTTGGCAGCATTTCCATAAATGCAAGTTGAACAATACTGTGAATAAGGCTGATTTAGGGCGACAAGCACTAGTCAGAAATGCAAATAAACCAAATATTACAGGAGCTTAATAACTGTTTACACCGGGGGCAGCCATCTTTAATTGTCAACTTGAGGGTGGTGATGATCCCTCAAGTTCCCAGTTGGAAATTCTGACCTCTGGCGGCGTTCCAATTGAAATTACCCACTTGGAACTTGCAAATCCCGACTTCCTAGTACTTCTGGAATGTACTGTTATTCACCAAGGGCTCTACAAGCTTGCATTGCCAACTACTGGCCTGGCATGCTCACTACTGCAATTTCAGTTATTCTTTCTGTGTGAATGCCCATGCTATCAAACCGTCTCCATGTAAACGCAGAGCACTTTGAAAATGCAAAGGATAAACCTTCCATTTCTGGTTTTGTGTGAACGGGCCCTAATTTTGAATTTAGAATATGCGCGCATGACATAAAATATGGTGGCTGTGGTCATAAGCTGATCTGACTTGTCCCAACATCTCCTGTTGGTAACTCCCAAATCTCTCCTCTGGAACTCTGTTCCAATCAACTGAGGTTTGAAAGTCTCAAAATTAAAAAATATAGACCAATCACAATAAAAATGTTAACTGGCAGAATGAGGATATCAATCACCCCTTCTTTTGTTTACTGTCGTCATTATTTGATAGTAAAATAGCCACCTGAGCCTCTCCTGGGGTGTTAATTGAAGTGCTATGGCAGCTCATGACAAAGCCACAACATGAGCTAAGTACTTCCTCTTTCCCACTGAGGCTCTGGTTCAAACTGTCTCTCTGTTCAGTTTGTGTTGGCACACACACCACGGACAGCACAGATGAATTGAAATAAATTAGGAACTTTCAGCTCAATGAAAAGCTTTCAACACTTGGCAGCGCTACAATCTTGCACAGCGTCGGTGAGGAGAATAACCAGCTCTCTGCATCAAAGTGGAGCATGAAATGAATTGAGATTTATGTTTATCTTTGTGTATTTACCTGGGCGGGCTGCCTGGTCATCAGCACTGTATGGGAAATACAATAAATAAGGTCTTCAAGTGTCAATACATGCCATACTCACATTTATAGATGTGGGACACAGTTTGGCGGGTCATTCTGAGGTGGGAAGGAAAGTTTTCTCTTTGTCTTCCCTGCAGAGAAAGCAGGAGTGGCAACTGTCAGGTGACACTTTTTTGGTCCAATATTTTTATAAGGAACAGAGTCTTACAAGCTGTTATAATTGTGGTGTGAAATCGTATTTCTAAGTTTAAAGAGCATTATAAAAGAGGGGGAAATCGGCACCATGATGTCATCGGTTGGGATTAGGACTACTGTGTCCAACCCTCATTTTTCAACCTTTAATGACGTTAGATGGACCAGAACTGAAGGATAAAGAGTGTAATAATAAATATATTCATCGAATATTTCAGATAATAAACAATAGTGTACCTAGAGGGAAGTTCTTTTGGAGTTTTCAGATTGTGGACATTGGATGGCGAAGGACCTGGCTTTTACCCCGCAATCTCCAATAAAATCAAAGACATTTACATTCAAATTTACCCCGTTAATTGTTTTATCGCCAAATTTACAGAAATAGATGATTTATGTTCTGTTTGTAACCAAAGTTTTGAAACTATTTCACAATTATTTTTGATTGTATAATCACAAAAGCTTTCTGGTCAGCTCTAAATCTCCATTTCATCAACCCTGACAATATGCAATTTTCCTTTACTAGAGTTGTGTTACTCGAAACCAGAATCGAGACCACATTTTGAAGGTCTTGGTCTTGTCTCGGAATCCAAAGCATTTTTACTCGGTCTTGTCTCAGTCTCAGACTGGCTGAACTTGGGATTTTCAACACCAATCAGACCAGCACTGATCTGCTGTGCTTCAACTTCATTATTGTGAATAAGGAGGAACACTTGGTAAAACAATGAAAAGCTTCAATTCATGTGTTATTTCTCCTGTGATGACTGCAACCCTCCTGGTGTTGTGACTGAGGGACACCCTTTTAACTGTTTAACCCTGTCATGGGTTTTTAAAATTGATATTGATGGTCTTGTTCTTGTCGCAGTCTTGGCTTGACTCGGTCTAGGTTTCCAAAAGTCTTGGTCTTGTCTTGTCTCGGTGCGTTCTGGTCCCGGGCAAGTCTTGGTTATGGATAGTGTGGTCTTGAGCACAACACTGTCCTTTACATTAAGAAATATCATCTGCTACTATAATAAAAAAATAATACATTTTGTAATCCTATATGCTAAATGTTACATTCCCAAACAAAATTCTGCCAAGTCTTGCCCCAACTTTTAAACCTTCCTCTTAAAATTTGAATACACTACGAAATCCTTACGCTCAATTCAAATGGTAAAAGTATCAAACTTACTGCCCATTATGAATCTTTGTTCCCCCCTGACTAAAATCTGTTGCGTACTTGATTGTCCTGTTATACTGTCCTTATGTCTGTACCAACATTTCTCAGAGCTCTGTACATTTTTGCACTGTCCCATTTGTGGTGTACCTGCCTGTTAAAACTTGATTGTTTTAAAACAAAAAATGTCCAACCCTCATTTTTCTCATCTGAACCAGGAAAACCTTTAGAAACTTATTTGGTTGCTTGTAATTACTAATACAGACGGTGACCTGGATCAACTCCAAAACCGAATGTATTGGCCCATAGCCCATCTCTGACCTAACCTGAAAATTTAATCAGATTCTGTTCTCAACTCTTCGAGATATCCTGTTAACAAACTGTATGTATATGTTGGTTTTGTTCAGTTTGGATGAAGGCACAAGTCCAGATGAGATTGGTTAGCCAACCATTTATTGACAATGTGTGAAACAATACAAAAGATAATACAGGCAAAGAGTATTGAACACAAGCAAACACAAGATCTTATGCACATCAGGATTTGGGCCGTACCAAGTTATCACACACTGTAAGCCCGGATAAGTTGAATCTACTCAAAAAACGTGAGGAAAGTGGTTGCCCTAAAAAAATTAAGTAATGTACAATGAAAACTTAAGTAAATTAAACTTAAATATGTGAAGTTCTGGAATTGCTATTTTTAAGTACAATAAACTTAATGTCAAGCTGAATTAACTTAAAATCTTGAGTATTATCAATTCCAGAACTTCACATATTTAAGTTTAATCTACTTAAGTTTTCATTGTACATTACTTAATTTTTTTAGGGCAACCACTTTCCTCACGTTTTTTGAGTAGATTCAACTTATCCGTGCTTACAGTGTGTGGGCCAGCTCCTGCAGTATTATCAATTCCTGTGCCCAATAAATTGTACTTAGCATTTAAGGTAAATACATTTCATATTTTTTTTGAATACATTAACTACAAAATTAGGGAAAAAAGGAAAAAGTCCAAACATGTATTAATCTTTTTATTGAAACTGAATGCATGTCAGTGTCATATAAAACTCTACATAATGGAGGCATAAATGAGTTTGAACAGGACACAGACAGCCTGATGCAGGTCGGCTGGTTCATCCATCACCATATTACCGTCTAAGATAACTGCCACACTGGACGGGTTGATCTGAGGATTTTCTTCATCAACACAGAGGATTTCCAGTTGTGTTTGGCTGTATCCATCCTTGTTGGTCACATCCTAACAGAGAAAAAAGACATTAGTAGATAATTCTATGTTACCCATCAAAAAGCACCTTTCACTTTTTATAAAGAAAAGCATCCTATATTAGAAGCCACAGCAAAAGTAATAAAGAAAAGAACAATATTTGCCATATATTGAACATTGAATGTATTTTTTTAAACTCTCAGGGCATAAACATTGCCTGCTTGCTTTCTTTTAAGTCTGACTTTTAAGTAGCTTTTTACAATGATAAATGTATGGTTTTTACTTATTTTTAAAGATCTTCACCAGACCAAAAAACACAGGTAAAACTTACTTAGACTACTTATTCCACTGCTGAGTTCCTTGTTTATGTTTTCTCTGCACCCATTCCATAAGTTGGAAAAATAAATAAAATCATTTAAAAAATGTATCAGCACAGTACAGGGAAGGGCCCCAATGACTAGGTTTGCCTTGGGCCCCATATGACTAGATCCGCCCCTGTATTCACCTGTTCAGTCATTAGGAAACTCACACAGCCGAACTCCAAGTAGTACAGTAGTGATAAAGTTAGGTGACTACATTCAATGGCCATCTGAAAAGTCAATACCGTGGCTAATGTTAGCTTAATGGCACTCACCACATGTCGTAGGTTTTGTCAGGGACGTCCCGGCGTTAACCTCCTCTCTCTTCGGCGGAAGCGCGGTACACAGCGGGGTCCAACTCCAGAGAGGCGGTGTCCGACTCGGCATCAACAATATCCCAGTAGACCGCGGTAAGGACGGCGATGCTCCCGCCCTCAGCCTCCTCTGTCTCTGGTGTACAGCGGTGCGCACAGCAAAGAGTCCGGTGTTCACTAAGAGGCAGTGTCCGATTCCACAAGTCCAAATTATCAGTCCAGTTGATAAACCACACGTCCCCACATCTTGAAAATGTCTTAAAATTTCAGTATATCCACAGTACAACTTCATCAACTGGCTGTGAGTGATGAAATGGTTGACGGTTAAAAAGTGCTGTTTCTCTTTCCCATAATGCATAGTGAAAGGTTAACTCAATAAATTTAAGTAATCAGGGTTAAAACTTGATGAATTAAAGCTAGAATAACGTAAAATTGTGAACACATGCATTACTGTTAAACTTAAGTATAATACATTGATATTTGATAGTAAGCAAGGATCACATACTCAGATTTTGAAGTAATAAAGTCAAACTTGATTTGTATAAGTAAATTGTAATTTAATTTGTAAGTACAAATGAAATCCGGGCTAACAGTGCATGTTAAGATCATGTCTGGTTTCATAAGCGATATCTGTCAAGAAAGATAAACAATAACGGCTAGGTAAAGTTCAGCAGTTCAACAAAATCACAGGACCAACCACAGGATGTGAAATTGAAAAACTGCCCCCCCACCCCCCCACCCCCACCCTTTCCAACTGAAACCACAATCCTGTCTAACTGAAACTGCACCTTTATGATTTATGACACATTTGACGTGTTGAACAAACATGTTTAAACTGATCCACCTTAACATAATATATTTGAATAATCGTTAGCATGAAATGACATCTTTGGATAAATGTTAGCATTAGCTCGTATATGATTATAACATATATCAAATGATCAATCAATATTTATTTGTTTAGCACCAATTCACAAGTGTTGCTCCAAGATACTGAACAATAGCAGGCTGAAGCCATACTCTTCATTTCATATATACATATGTTCAAATATGTATCCATCCAGGCAGCGACAAAGGTACAAAAAATAAGATTTTTTGATAGCGAGACACTCATGGTTGTCCAGTTTATAAATATGTCCTCATTATGTTTGCCTTTACTGAATATAGGTTTATGGTTTTTAAGAGGATCCTCATTTCTATATTGGTGTAAAGATAGTAACTACGGATGTAATAATGACCATGGATGGAGGGATCGATCTAATATTAAAATTAACATCTATAATGATTATAAATGGAGAGGACTGATGTTGATTAATATTGCAACATCTAGTTGACCTATCATTAAAATGGGTTTAATTGTTCTAAAAATACTTGTATGAAGTTGTGTTAAATGATGTCATTGCTGTTGATGGTAAAGTAAGTCATCCATGATTTCCATCACTTCTGATCTCTCTGCAGTTAATATTGTGAACTGTATTGATGATGGAATGGGGTTGCAAAGGCGAAATATTTGTAATTGTAGTTACTGAAGCATTGTAAGCCCACAACAGCAATCCCAAGCAGTCTACAAGGCAAAGAACCTGAGAGTGGAGAGAGAAAGGATGGGGATACAGGGGATGCTGTGGTCTAGAGCCTGATTGGGTGTACTGGGAAGCTACTGTAGTGCTGAAGCTCTCTGGGCCAGTTTATATGATCTTGGTATAGCTTTTGCCCCAGTAAGTAAGGAGATTTGTCTCTGGTTTCAGCTCTCTGGTCAATTCTTTGTTTAGTTTTCAAACTTGTGGTTTGCAGGATAAGAAGTAGCCAGATTGTAGTTGTTGGAAAACACTATCATTATCGACAACTTCTAAAAGTCGATTAAGAGCTGGGTATTTCATAAGAAGTGTGGAGATAAAAGGAAGTTTAAGGCAAAGCTTGGACACAGGTCTTACTATTAGGGAGTTAATTCCAACACGTCCAAACACTTAACCACTCCCGTTGTTGGCGTAAATAGGTGTTGGAACTGCTGGGATTTGTAATGGCACTTAAGCGAGCCCCCTGCCTGGAAGAATTCAAGAATGCTTCCTCCAAGTCCTTAAAACTTTTGTAGACTTGACGAGAACACTTTCATGTTTCTCCAAGTTACCCTTCAAGACTTACATAGCTGGTCCGTTGGTCCATTGCCTGGAAGACTTTATTTTTCCTGTTACTAAGATTCAGATCTGGCTGAAGTATCTTCTGAGGAACCATGCAGAAAAATTCCCATGAAGGTTCTAACAAGAAGCATCCTCTTTCCAACCAAAAATGTTTTCACGCTTTGAGCATGCAACCATTCTGAAATATTCATCGCTAATTCCTTATGTCCGCCTTGGTCTTCCACAAAGATGCTCAAGCCAGGTGGATTGCAACCCAACATGTTTCCTTACCTCTTGCCAAGTGCATGCTGGGATATGCCCCAGCTGCCCACCATCCCTCTTAAACACGCTACAAGCATGGGAAATGAACTCTTCACTTCTCTCTGTGTTTGTTTCTCTCTTCTGCTAATGAACAACAGCGCTGCCCTTCTCGTCGTCCTCCTCTCTACATCTGTCTGTCCTTTTCTGCTGCCCACCCCCTTCCAAAATCTATCTTTTTCCCTCCCTCCGTGCCTTGTTCTCTTTTCCATAATAATTAGCTCCCCTCCAGCCCGACTTCAAACCCTGTGGTCGGAAATCTGCATTCCGAGGATGGAGAGAGGCTGAGGAAGATGAGGGGAATTGGACAGAGAGGGAGGGCGGACGACTGAAAGAAACCATTGTTCGTTCATAACAGCAGATAAGAGCCCAAGAACCGGAGGGCAAGTGTAGTCAAAATAGTGAGTGTTTGTGCGTGATGGTTCTGATAAAGTTTTCTTCAACACTTTAGACATTAATGGGCTGGTCGGGAGGTTAACAGGGAGGGCCGAGACGCAAATCTGACACACATCTCTTCAAACTTTTTACTCATCTTTGCTGGACTGTCTTCCTCTAATCTTTGTTTTCTATCATCGACTCTCTTTTCTCTGGCCTTTTCTATCATTCTTTCACTTCCTCATGCACATCTTCATTTTATAACCTTACTTATTTTCTTCTCTTCCCTCCCCTCCTCCACCATCATTGATTCTTTCTTAATCTTTGCCATGTCTCTCTTTTCCTTAGACTGTCGTCCTCGTCTCAGTTTAATTCATTCAACTTTCACCTGTTTCCTTCACCTTCATCTTCTCTTGCTTCCTACTTGTCTTTTATTGGCCAAATCCTGCATACACTTTCTTGCGCTAACACAGAATCAAAACAAGCACAAAGAGAACATGCAGACTCCCCACAGAAAGACCCCCTGACCAGCACAGGGTTGAACCAGCAACCTTCTTGCTGTGTGTAATTAAAGGTGCTACAAGGAGAATCTATGACCGGCGACATTAAGACCCTGGTACCCATGAGCACGCGCGGCGACGGTCGTAATGCTGCGTTCCAGTAACCTCAGAACTGGGAGTGACATCATCTCCGACTTATCAACATTCCAGTTGAAGTCAGAAAAAAACATATCGATCTACCAGGCTATTGTTAGCTGTTGTTAGCACGCCCTGCGTTGTTGTTCACAAATATCACATGAAGAACGTGATTATCACTATGGCAGCACTTTTGTAAATATAAGTCTAACAATATGATGTATACAGCTAATCTAGAGTGACACACCCCAGTCAGAAGTGCAAATAAATTGATTATTACAGGAGCTAAATAACTGTTCACACTGGGGGTATCCATCTTTAATTGTCAACTCAGGGGTGGCAAGGTTTCACCAAGTTCCCAGTAGGAAATACCAACTTCGGGAAACGTTCCATTTGCAGTTTCCTACTCAGAACTCGGAAATTCCTACTTCTGACTACAACTGGAACGCACCACAAGACACGACCCAAACTGGGTTTGTTGTGATGCTAATGAATGCAGCTCGGACCTTCCTCAGAACTCTGCATTGCTGTACAACTTGTTTTTTCAACAACTCACAAGAGATGAGGTAACGTATCTCTTTGTAGTTACGTAGCAGAGTTTTTGATGTGTCACAACAAGCAATTTTTGGAAAACTTAGTATTGTGGTTTTGTAGCCGGCTATATATCACTGCTTACAGCCCGGTGCTCTAAGACGCGTCTGAATAATATAAATTTGCTCTAGTTTTAATTGTCTTGTTCCCGAAGTTGAGTATCCAGGCCAGTCCAGCCCTGTCCGACCCGACCACAAAGCAAAGGAATAGCATTTATAGATAACCTATTTTGATGCTATAAAACTCATCTTAAAGTGTGTATTTTGATCAGGCATATATCTAAAAGTGAGACTTTTTTGTAATAACTTAGAAACTCCTCACAGTCCCTTTAAATATGCTAAAACCAAACATGCAAACAATACCGGTTGAGTGATGTGTTTGAACTAGGCACCACTATCATTACCCTCTTCATAGAAAGTAATTCAGTTAGATTGACCTATATAATGAAGCGTCCTATTCCGTCTTGTAAGTTTTTAGAATCTTGCATTGATAAATGCAAAGGGAAAAAATAAGCATGGTCCACACATATGGACTTTCTAAATATAAAGAGATGTTTTATCTGTTAGAGAGCCTACACATGAAGATAAAAATCAGCCATTGAACAGTTTTGATTGTAAAGTGTGTGGCGTGCTCCGATAATATCAACACAGCACACTACACACGAAACAGTTTGTTCCCACCACAGATCTATCTTTCTCACAGCTGTATGTGTCCTAAATGGACCTTAAATAGTCCATCTACCTTGTGTGCACTCAACTTTTATTCAGTTGACTTTATCGGCAGTTTTATCATCTTCACATATTATTTATTCATTATTTTTGAGCGTGTGCCTGTATGTAAATGGTAAATGGACTTGAGCTTATAAAATGCTTATCTCGACACTCTGGTGACTCAAAGCAGCTTCACACTGCGGGTCACATATTCTCATTCACACCCAATCACTCACCGACGGTTGGAGTTTCCATGTCACACCTTTGGTATTGCCAAACACATTCACGCCCTTTCGTTTACACAATACTGACGCAGCCGGGAGAAAAGCTGTCACATGGCACATCACCATGTGCCAGCCAGAACTGGGCTCGAACCTGCAACCTTCCAAGCGCCACTGACGTAAATATAGGTGTTCGTGATGAATGTGTTTTTTAAGCACCTTGTAGTAGTTACCTCCATCAAGGAAGTTATGATTTTTGGCTGGTGTACGTGTGTTTGTTTGTTCATTTGTTGGCAAGATTGCACAAAACTACTGGGCAGATTTCGCTGAAATTTTCAGGAGATGTTGGTAATGACCCAATTTAAAAATGATTCAATTTTGGTGGTGATCCAGATAACCACCATTACGGAACAAACGTTTTATGCCTGTACCTTTATCGTGAAACAAATGCTTAAAGATGTAACAGCAATATTTGAGCTACCTTGGCAAAGGTTTTTGCTCTCTGATTGCTTTCCAGTTTCTTAGATTAGATTAGACTAGATTAGATTAGACTAGATTAGATTAGATTAGATTAGATAGAACTTCGTGTATCCCTTTGGAAGACTCCCTCTGGGAAATTAAGCCACATTAACAGCAATTTAAATGATTTATTTAAAAAAAGGCTGATGCAAACAGAAATATAAATAAATATAACAAAAACAATGAAAATAAAATAGAAACATGGCTACTGTCTGGCAGACAATTGCCCAAGTCCCTCTGATCCGAGTCCCAAGCAAGTCTCAAGTCATTTGATCCGAGTCTCATGCAAGTCCCAATTTTTTTCTGTTGTGGGCAAGTCGAGTCGAGTCGAGTCAAAGGTAATGAGTAACGAGTCCCTCACTATTGTTCCCCAGTCCACCCAAAAAGCACTCAGATTTTTATCTTGAAGAGAGAAACTTATCTTCCCACACATACAACAGACGTACACCCTCTTTACTAATGTAAGCTTGCTAGCTTCATATTGACCACAGGTCGGGCTACCGTTCCTGCCATATAGACCTATGGCAAGAAGGTAAGCTACCTGGCTAACGGGTGCAGGATTCACTTACTTGGCCTCCTGTGTCCTCAGGTTGATTGGTAAAGTTCGATGTTGTGGCTCTTTTTCGTTTATTGAAGCGTTGCAAGTCTCGCACTTGGCGTGTCTTCGTTTTCCATCTCATTGAAATTCTTTATATGCAAAGAAAATAACTTTGAGCACAGTAGTTGCTCAAGAAGATGTGTGTAGTACTGTGTTGTGTGTAGGACAATAATAGGTGACGGATAAGTGTACTGTGAATGGAGCATCAATGAAGTGAACCTAAAAGGAAAGAGCGGTGTATATCTCCTGTCTCGCTCTTCATATACAGCATGAGTGCGTGCATTTTTCCGAATCATGTTATCCCAAGTCAGGTCGAGTCTGGAGACATTTTCTCCCGAGTCTGAGTCGAGTCTCGAGTTTTTACCTCCCGAGTCAGAGTCGAGTTGCAAGTCGTCTTATTAGTGGCTCAAGTCGCCTCGAGTCAGAGTCCCTATGACTCAAGTTCAATTGTCTGCTGTCTGGCTACTGCTTCTTTCCATCTTCAGTCTTCCTGTTACTCCTCCTCCCCTCCAGTGAGGAGTTGTACGGTCTGATGGCCATGTCTTATTCTTAAATTGTTTTGTAACTTACCATTTACAATAAAAACAGTCTGAGAAAATGGCAGTCTGCTGTGCGTAATAATAATAATAATAATAACAATAATAATGATAATAACAATAATAATAATAATACATTATGATGGTGATTATGACCGTGATTCATATTCCATTTATACATTTTTTCCTTTGTTATGCCAGGTTTGAAATATTTTAACTTTGGGCTAAAGTAGTTTCTTAGTTCCAAGCTAACATTCAACTTCAGTTTAGGTAAAAAAAAAACATATGGGTTTATGATCATTTGGAAACACCGAGAAGATTGACAAGATCAGAATTCCTCATAAATCATGTACTTTATTGTTACACTTTCAGACAAATAGGGGGCACTATGTGTTTGTTAAATACAATCTTTGAATTATGTTAATCTAAGAAACTGCTGGCATGTTGTTACGGAAAGAGGACTGCACACAGATGTCTCGTGTCAGGTCATATGCATTTCACTTCAAAGGATGAGCAGGTCTTGGATTGACTTCACACACAGAGAGAATACATTTTCATATGTTGTTCAAGCTACTGTACTGCACATGTGTGCTCTGTTGTTTAAGGTCACAGTTTGAGTGTTCTTGTTTTTGTATCATAATGAGTCCCAGTATACAGACAAGACAATTAGTGGACCATCTACCTTGTGAGGACATGTACGACACTTTTTGATTTTTATGGGGTATATATTTGATGAGTGTTTGTAGGAATGTGATTGAGCATTTTAACCTGATGATGGGACATGATAACATAATTTCATGTCCTCGCAAGTGTGGAAATACAAATGTAGGTGTGAGCCCTTTCATGTGTCTGCATGTTCTCTGAACTCCGTTTGACTCCTGCACCTGCTGTGCCTTAGACGCATCCATGAGTTCACCTCGAGTTCATGACCCCACACTCACACACCTGTGGCAATCCCCACTCCATCTGCGATTTTATCTTCCCATCATCACCTACGCTTCATGTCTTCCACTGAAGAACATTTCCGCATTTTAATGTGTCATAAAACTTGGCTTCCGGTTGAGTCCATCCCTCTCTCACACTCGCTGCTCTTTCTTTATCTCTTTCTCTACCTGCTCCTTCAGTTATGATTTTTTTTTCAGTAATGTTATGCAATAAATTCCCTCTTTTCTTCTTGTACATTTCTCACATGAGTCACACTTTCTTGCACTTTCCTTTTTTACTGGAAAACTTGGGTCAAGCAAATATGATATTAATAAAAAAAAAAAGACCCTTATGGTACAATGACCAGTGTAAAAGTAAAACCTAACTTGTAATTAATGATTCTTTTAGTCAACTCTTCTGGACTTTTAGAGGTTATCAGCAGGGCTTTCATTGGTTTTTTTTACACACCATGTATTAAATGTCTTCATAGTGAAAGTGCAAAAATGGTTTGGTTTTTTAGACAGTCTGTTATAATTATTTATGAGTTAATGCTAAGATTTATCCACAGATATCATTTTATGCTAACAGTTATTCAAACATAAGTGTCATAAATCAGTAAACGCGCCGTTTCAGTTGGACAAGACTGTGGTTTCAGTTGGAGAAAGCTGGTGGGCCTCTTCCTCAGTTTCACATCCTGTGGTTGGTCCTGTGGTCCCTGCACCTAGCCGTTATAGCTTATCTTTCCTGGCAGACATAGCATATCAATCAATTTTTTTTGTGTGTAGCACCAATTCATAACAAGTGTTATCTCAAGTCACTTTACAAAAGAGCATAAAACTCTTCATTTTATGGATACACATATATGCATTGATACATATATAAAATACACATATACATATATATACAAATATATACATCCAACACCCAACGTGAATCCATATAGCCAATCATGAATCCCTCCATCATGGCGGCAAGAAAAAACCTTCTGCTAAGCAGCAGGAAATCTTGAATGTGGATCCCAGTCTCATGATGAACAGCAAATCCACATGATGCTGTGTCGGGTGTGTGGGCAAAGGAAGGGAGGTAAGAAGAGACAAGTGGACTAAAGTAAGAACTAAAGTTGGGGACAGATCCATGAACCATAGACCTGTCGTCTGATTTATTAGAGGGTAGCCTCTTGAGATGCTACATCTCGTTTTCAGGAGGGTCCTCATGTCTGAATAGTTGTGGTGATCATTTTATAGAAGTATAATCAATGATAATCTTACTGAAAACAAGAATTTATTGTAGTGACGAACTCATGGATGCCCAGACCACAAGTGCATCCCTACCATATTTATCTCTGTTCAGTATAAATGTATAAAAGGCCTCTTGAGATGTGACAACCCATTTTCAAGAGGGACGTCATGTCTATGCGATGCTAAAAAATAGTTACTGTCGATGTACCAACCATGGATAGAGCAAGCATGCTTGTATCTACATTAACAGCTATAATGATTATGAACTGGAATGTTCCTAATGAAATGGCCAAATATGTGTCATGTTTGTAATTGTAGTAATTGAGGCTTCGTGACTCCACAGCTGCAGGTAGTCTGCACAAAGGATCCCAGACCACCTACAAGACAAGAGCCAGAGACGAGTACAGGAGCAAATATGTGCATATGAAACCAGACATGATCTGAACCCTTTGACTCCCAAACTAAGAAATACATTAGTAGCAAATTAGTGGTTGGTAAAATTGTTTTCCCTCCTCTTCATTTAGTAACGGGTTTTATTTTTCAAATCACCCAATCCAGAAGCAGATATGTTGATCAACCAGCCGGTTGGCTTGCCTGGTTAGGGTTATCCTTGGCATGGAAAGATTTTTTCCATTTCTGCAACAAAATTTTAGTTTTTTCATAGGACAACGTGACAGAGAACAAAATGTAGGTATTTAGCGGGTGACTCAGTTTGCCGAGGAATAACATTTATTTCCTTCAACTACATAATGATTGTTAGGGGATATGGATATATGTGAAAAGATGTTTACTTACTACAATGTATGCTCCAACTGTTAGATTTTTAAAGGGCAGTGGTTCACTTCCAAATTTTCTTACTTTCCAAACAATTATATTCATGTACAGGCAGCAGTGCCACCAATTGGGTACAAATTGGTGTTATTAGGAGAGGTAAATAAAGAAAAACAGACAAAGATAGGCTTCCAAAATTTGAAATACAGTAGTGAGGCGGCAAAAATCAACCACACAGTTACAATGCCAGTCAAAGGGTTAACACGTGATAAGATGATACCGCCCCAAAGCCTGAAGTGTATAAGATCTTGTGTATGCTTGTGCTCAATGCTCTTTGCCTATTCATCCCCCGTGAGGTGCAGAACAGAGCCCTCAGCAGCTGAGTGATTTTTATTATCTTTTGTATTTTTTCACATGTTGTCAATAAATGGTTAGCTAACTGATCTAATCTGGACTTGTGCATTCTTCCAAACAGAACAAAACCTTCAACAGGTCAAACTCCATGCTTTATATTGTCCTACCCATTTGAGACAACAATAACTACTTCGTTTAAGAGAATCTCAATCAGTCCACCAAACTGAAATATCCCAACACAAACAGTGCTCTAATAGAACAAGCCTTCATCAAGGTATTTCCAACACTGTTGGTCAAGTTATTGTCAAAATCTGGAAAAATTTGATTTTAACATCAAGGACTTTGTATTTTGATTTATTGGCATTGCATAGTGGGATTTTTTTTCCATATTTTTGACTAATTACTCAACAAGTTTCAACAGATTTTGAATATTCTCAGGGTGTTGATTGCGGCAAAAGGACGGACTGATTCAATTCTGGCAGTGATCTAAATGGATTCAGAGATCCTTTGTAGATTCATTAAAAGTGCGCGATAGGCCAATTTTCCTCATTTTGCTAGTAACTCAAAATGTTCTCATAAGATTTTCATTAAATTTGCAGAGAGTGCAAGTCATGTCACGAGAAACAAGTGATCCGAATCTTGATGTGGATCCAGGAATATTTCGGTGATTTCTTAACAGTTCCAGACAGGACAGTTTTTTACGTTTTTGGCCGTAACTCTTCCCAACAAAGTTGGAAATGTCTCATTGAAGGTATACCTGCCACTGCAAGAAAACACAGGCTCAGAACCCCATCGCAAAACCGTTATCAGTTAACACAGTTCATCTCTTTATCTTCAATGTCAAGTTCAAACTCTACCACCAATTGCCAAAGCCAAATATTAGTAACACCCAGAAACACCGCCGACTTCTCAGGGCCCAAGATCACCTGAGATGGGCTGAGGCAGTTTTCCTCATTGTTGCTTTGAACTGAAAATGTTCTCGTAAGATTTTTATTACATTTGCTGAGAGTGTAAATCATGGCACAAGGGAAAAGTGATTATATTTTGATGGTGATCCGAATCTTGATGTGGATCCAGGGATTTTTCAATGATTTGTTAACAGTTCCAGACAGGACAGTTTTTTTACGTTTTTGGTTGTAACTCATCCCAACAAAGCTGGAAATGCCTCTTTGTAGGTTTATGCTCGTTGGGCATGTTCAGTCTTGGACATGCAATCATTTTTTGACATAAGGAAGAGGGTTTTCTTTCAAGTAATTCCCATCATCACTAGTTTCCTCTGTTAGTGACATGAAGTGTCGACTGTATTGGAAAATAAAAGAGAAACAGTTACAGCTGACGTGCTTTGGAAAGGCCCTGAAGGTTCTGCGATCTGCACTTCATGTTGTCTTTGTCAACCGCGCATTCCAGTAGGAAACATATTTCTGTCTTTCCTATGAACGCTCAGATGAAAAGAAATAATCAACCAGGAGCAGTCAATACTTGTTTTACAAGTTGTCATGCAGGGAAACCCCAGGTTACCGCAACGAGGAAATCACACACCTCATCGAAACTGAAACCCGGCTGAAACAAAACCCAGACTGCAAACGGCCGTCATGACAGTCGTGTAACCTGGGAAGAGACACACCTGATGGCAAAGTGATACGCAGATGACGATAGAAATGATGAAGCACATGTATTCACAAGAGTTCATATGATTTAAGGACACTTTGTTCTGCAGCTCAAACATGGAAAACTGTTTTGTGTGGGTGGGTGTGTGTGTGTGTGTGTGTATCAGAAGACTGGCTCTCTCACCTTGAAATGTGTTTACCAGAAGAACATCGAAACTCCCATTCCAAAGAAGTTGGAATGCTACGCACAACAGAGTACAATGATTTACAAAATCTCATAAATACACCACAAAGACAAGACATTTAATGCTCAAACTGATATTTTTGTCAGGAATTTAGAGAATTCGTCATCTAAAGTCTATAAATTTATTAAAAGATTTAGAGAAACTGGAGGAATATCTGCTAAAAAACAACATTGTATGCCTGTGACTGCAAGAAAACATGGGCTCAGAACCACTTCAGAAAACCATCATCAGTTAACACAGTTCATCTCTTCAATTTCAAGGTCAAACTCTACCATGTAAAGCCAATGTCAAATATTAGCAACACCCACAAACACCGCTGACCTCTCCGGGCTCAAGGTCATCTGAGATGGACTGAGGCCAAGTGGAAAAGTCTGCTGTGGGCTCAATCCTCATTTCACACTGTTTTTGGTAAGGATGGTTATTGATACGATTTTATTAATACCAGTGCTATTAATGATTCCTGCTAATCATCCAATTCTTTAACGATTCCAGGATTGATTCCTGTAGATTTTCAGTGTCAACAATGTCAAACACACGTCACAGCATAGATAACTGCTTCTGCAAGTTTATGGTGTTTCCACTCACTTGAGGTTGTGCAGGAGGCGCCTTTTGTAAAAATATAAACCACAATTCAGAATAATCTGAACCCTGTCAGTGGAAGGAATTGATAAGGGAATTGTTAAGCAAAAAGACTTGTGATATTGATTCTTAGATGGAGCTGTAAACGATTCTGTCCTCTGGGCTAAAGAGGAAAAGGACCATCCAGACTGCTATCAGAGCAAAGGTCAAAAGACAGCATCTGTGATGGTAGGTAGGTACATTAGTGCACATGGCATCGGTAACTTGCATATCTAGCAAGGCACCAATAATGCTGGAAAGTACTGACAGGTTTTAGAGAAACATGCTGCCAACTTAGAGTTATTTCAACATCAGACCAAAGGTGAAAAGACAGTATCTGTGATGGTATTTGGGTGTGTTAGTGCCCATGACATGGGTAACTTGCACATCTAGTAATGCACTAATAATGCTGGAAAGTACTGACAGGTTTTAGAGCAACATGCTGCCAACTTAGAGTTATGTCAGCATCAGACCAAAGTTGAAAAGACACATCTGTGAGGGCATGGAGGTACGTTAGTGCACATGGCATAGGTAACTTGCACATCTAGTAATGCACTAATAATGCTGGAAAGTACTGACAGGTTTTAGAGCAACATGCCGCCAACTTAGAGTTATTTTAGCATCAGAGCAAAGGTCAAAAGACAGTATCTGTGATGGTATTTGGGTGTGTTAGTGCCCATGGGTAACCTGCAAATCTGTGAATGTGAAGGTCAGTACAGGGTTTTAGGTCAACACATTTTGCAAACAAGAAGTTATATCAGCCTGACAATTCCAACACACATTCTGCACATGCCACAATTGCATGGCTTCATAATAAAAGAGTGGTCTGTCTGCAGTCCAGACCTGTCTCCAATTTAAAATATGTGGCACGTTGTGAAGCACAAAATAAGACAATGGAGACCTCTGACTGTTGAGCAACTGAAGCTGCATATCAAGCACGAAGAAGAATGAAGAATTTCACCTTTAAAGCTTCAACAGTAAGTGTCCTCAGTTCACAAACATTTATTCAGTGTTGCTTTAAGGAAAGGTGGTGTCACACTGTGGTAAACATGCTCCTGTCCCAGCTTTTTTGGAAAGCACTGGAGGCATCATGTTCAAAATGAGTGAACATTTTCCAAAGACAAAAAATGTTTATAGCATACTTAGTTAAACATATGAGGATTTCAAACCATTATATTCTATTTTTTACTGAAATTTCTCTCACAACAACTCCACTGCTTCGGAATAAAGGTTTGTGCTTTTCTTCTCAAATGCAGTGATTTATATCAAACCTCATCCACACATGCAACCCAGGAAGCTTCTGGATTTATGTGGGTGGGCTGCCTGTGTAAATGCACCCAGACTTTACCCTGAAATGGCCCTGTTGGCCCTTGTGTAATTTCCCTCTCAATGGCTGACAAGATGCCACAGCAAAACTTCCTGGTTAATGAAGGAAAGGTTCGAACAAGAAAGTCAGGGAATTTTCTGAGTAAGTTGCAGTGTAATTCTCTGGAAATTTCCAGGGTTGCAGGTGTGAAAAGGGCCCTTGAATATGACCTTTGAGCTTTTTGGTTGTTCTTGGCTTCAGTTCCAGGTGTTACTGTCAGTGAACACTTTCATTTTTGAACATTTCTCACAGAAAACAAGAGTGAGGTTAGAAAATGAAACTATATGACATGCAGAATAATTGACTGTCAACATGTGTTTCACTTTATGATTTCCCAAGCAGTTCGGCCCGGGGCCTCATCAAATCTGAACCCTTGTTGCACTTTCTGCATCTGTCTGTGTTCTAATATTGGAATAAAACATATTATCTTAGGCAGCAAGACATATTTTAACCTACCACATCGCATAGCTCATTATACTCCTTTTGAAACTTTTAGGTTTTTGGGTGCAAACAAGTTGAGCTGTGTAAGTGATAGACAGAAGCAAGAGATTGCCTTGGGCCCAAAACTGCCAACTCCCAACAGGAGAGGGTTATCACATAGTTATAACTCAAAAAGTTCTCATCATATTTCCATGACATTTTCAGGAAAAGTTGGTCATGACACAAAGAAGAAGTGATTTGATTTTGGTGGTGATCGGAGTGTGTTAATGATGGATCTGGGATTTTTACCTTCGCCAATAAGGTTGTTTTTGCCAGCGTCTGTTTGTTTATTTGTTTGTTTCACTGTCAGCAACATAACTCAAAAAGTTATGGACGGATTTCAATGAAATTTTCAGGAAATGTCTGGATTGGGACTAGGAACAAATCATTAGATTTTGGAAGTGATCCGGATCACCGTCTGGATCTGCCATGATGAAAAATGTGATTTTCAGGAATAACTACCAAACTAAAATGGATATCATTATGAATCCAATTGCTAATGGTATGTTTTTATGGTCAAGGACTCTAAATATGTTGATGAAGTAAAGGTAGGATGAATATTTATGGTGATGATCACAATATGGGTGAGGACTGTGGCGCTGGCGGAGGTCTGCGCTCTCCGAGTGCTTTTCTAGTTGTTTATTTGTTTGTCTTTTAGCAAGATTATGCAAAAACTGCTTGTTAGATTTTCCTGAATTTTTCAGCAACTGTTGATAATGGCTCTATTAAAGACAATTAGCTTTTGGTGGTGATGTGTGTATTTGTCTGAATGTAAAAAAAAATCTAAAAATTTCAAAAAATCCCGTAAATTAACATTGGACAATTTATTAAAAAGTCATATCTCTGTCATTCTTGAACCGATTTGCTTCAAATTTCTCAGGATAATATGGAGTCCATGTCTCTATCATCAAGGCAAATTTCATCTTGATCTGATCCAGACTGACGTCACAAAAGACCATTTAACTTTATAATGGGGAATCGCATTGATGGCATTCAAAGTTCATGTAAAATCAAAATATTCAGTGATGTTCCCATAACTTATTGAGTTCATACAGGATAAAAACCTCTATGTATGTGCTGAGTCTGGTCTGGATGCTGGCTCTTTTCTGGGCATTCAGACTTGTATCTTTTACAGAGCTTGTAGAAAAGCCACGGATGAACTGAGCTGCTTGGCAGGGCAAAGATCAGTTGTCTTCATTTTTGACAATAACTCATTTAACACTGTTTGAAATTCCTTGAGTTGGGTCCAAAATTGCATTCAGCTTTTCAGAAGTATTTCTGCTTGAATGGCATATATTTCAAAGTCTCTTATTTGAATGTTTTCATCATGAGGGAAGTGAAAACAGACAAATGATTTTGGTTAAATTCTGGCTAAAATAGTTAGTGATTAACATTTCTCAGCCTCTTCTGTCTCTTTTATATTCACTAAATCATCCTGTTCAGGGATGGGCAGTCACACTTCTGTTCCCACAGGAGTCTGACCCGGTTGATTCAGTCTGAATTTGGCTTTCTGGTTGTCTCTCACTGTTCTTCTCAATCCCTAATACCTCACGCTGAGGGTTTTGCTGTGTGCTCCTGCATTCAGTCTGCTGGATAATCACTGGTTTAATTCTCAAGACGTTATGAAAGTCACATCTAAGAGCGATCTATTGTCATCCCTAATTTTTCAGCTTTTCCCTTTATCTACAATCCCCTATATTTTTCTTATTTTCACTTTTGGGATCCTTCCATTATCTAACCTCCCACAGCCATAGCTGAAGTTTCTTTCCAAAAATACTGGCAAAAAATCATCGCTCTAAAATAGAACAAAACTACTTGGTCATTCAAATAGATTTAAAGGCAGAAAACTTCCAAATCACGAATCATATTGTGGTTGAGTTTTAAAAAAAATGGTTGTTGAATCTCTTTTGCAAAGGGAGTGCAACTTGTGTAGTCTTGGCGAAAGATTAAAAAAAGCAGTTCAACATTTGCTTGTATTTTTTTGTTGTCTTACTGGTGTTTGGTATGTTTTAGTTCTACTAGGCCAGTGATCCCAAACTGGCGTACGCAAATTGGCGTAGGGGGTATGCGAATACCTGTCAGGTTTTAAACAGTTGTTTCAGTAGTTAAGTTCAAACTGGCAAAAGTTTGTATTGTGAGCTTTGATAAAGGCTTGAAGTGTTGGCAGAGAGGCTGGATTTGTGAGGCATCTCGAGGACGGAAATCTGTCCTGAATCATCTTAGATTCTTATAGTAACTCAAGTTCATAAAGAACATCCTTCTCGATAAAGCTGTGGTGAGTTTTATTTTACAGTTTCAAATTAATTGATTAATTTATGATTTTAATTGAATTTGAAACTGATATTAATTGATTAATATGTAAATATCTTTTTTCAAAAGTGAACTGATGTTGCCCACAAAATTCTGGTAAATAAGTCTATTTAGTGAGTACTCAAAAGTTTTAGGAAAAAAATATTTTGGAAGGTCGAAATTAAAGTCAAAATGACGAGAATAAAGTCAATATTTTGGGATAAAAGTCAAACTGATATAAAAGTTTAAATGTCGAGAAAAAAAGTGGAAATAAGTGTTTTTACTGTTCTTTTATTAAGACAAAAAAGGTATGCTTACCTTGACATGTTTCGACGTTACTCTGCCATCTTCTTCAGAAGCTGTCATCCTGACAGCTGTGACGTGTCCTTATGAGCTGTTTCCGGGAGCAGCCGGCGGGACAGGTTGATCACGTGACCTGTCCCGCCGGATGCGTCCCCCATTGCCTGCTGGTCTCTGGAGAAGTGAATCCCTGGTGTGTGAGAGCAGGAAAGCTCTTTCATCCCTGTTGATGGTATCTGTGCCCCGTTTTCTGATCTCTATCGACTCCTTTATCCATCTCTTGTATTTGTTGCTTTCTAATCTGATTAAAGTTGATTTATCCCAGTCCATAATATGATTCTCGCGCTTGCAGTGATCTGATCATGTGATCAACCTGTCTCGCCGGCTGCTCCCGGAAACAGCTCATAAAGACACGTCACAGCTGTCAGGATGACAGTTTCTGAAGAAGTAACGTCGAAACATGGCAAGGTAGCCATACCTTTTTTGTCTTAATAAAAGTACAGTAAAAACACTTATAAGAAGACAAGATGAATCTAATCAGTAAAAAAGTGGAAAGTCGAGAATAAGGTCATCATACAATGTATTTTGACTTTGTTCTTAACATGTAAGTTTCTCGACATTTTGACTTTTATCACAAAATTCTATTTTCACTTTATTGTCATCATTTCAACTTAAATTCTGAAATTTCGACTTCAATGTCGACTTCGCCAAAATCATTTCCTCCATCTAACATGGCCCTTATACTCTTCCTTAAGAAATAATTCACTTTAAGAGATATTATTTAATATTATCTGTGTGGGAGGTGGGGGTGACGGCAGGTCTACTGACATATTTCATTTTTTAGCTGCGATAAGTGAATGGGGGGGGGGGGGGGGGGTAAATGGCTGGAGGTCAAGTGTCTGAAGGGGTACAAGCTGTAAATCATTTGGGAACAACTGTACTAGGCCATTCTGAGGCTGTCTCTTCATATTTACTTTGATATTTGACAGACTTGTTGGGATGATATATCAGGCAAGATAACTGATTTGTGTTTCAGCAGCTAGCTAGCTAAGCCATTTTTAAAAGGCCGCATCCTTCAGAAATCAAACTTAAAGACTGTCATCTTAGAAAGTGATTCAATGTTCTCCTGTTATCCTGGTTGACCACACTCAGTGCATCTTCCACCCCAGAAATCTCCTTTGAAACATTGGGCACTTATTAAGCTGGTGCAGTCCATAAACCTTGAAACAAAAACATTGTAACTGGGTGTTATCTCAGGGGACACTGCCAGAAATTTTGGGCTCCATGAAAAGATATCTGATTGGGCAATATTCCCAACCAGCTCTGCCAGGTTTTTTAGAAAAAGTATCTGTGCAGCATGTTGATTAAAAAATATGAATATATGTATTTCAAAATTGTCTACTTGTTCTTGTGTGAGCCTTTGTTTTCTGTTATAAGACACAAATTTGCTTCAAACTGTGGAGGAAACTCTTCATATTAGATTTTAGATTATTTGGTGAATCCTACCATACACTATACAGTACTTTCTTACAAAGCATACTAATGTTGAGCATATTTTTTTGAAGTACAAAATGGAAAAAAGTCTTATGTTAGCCTTAGTGATTTTTCCAATCCTGAGCTGAGAGAAAAAGGCCGTTTTTGAATTCGCCTACTATAATAGCAGTGCGTACTGATTCGACCAAAATGTAGTATGCAGTACACAGTATGCGAACAGAAGCAAAGTGGCAGTATGCAAAAAATACCAGGATGACGTACTGATTTGGGAAAAATTCACAGTATGCATCGGACCAGTCTGCTTCGCCTACTGTTACCCACAATGCAAAGCGGGTGAAGCGGGTGGAGCGAAGCTTCAACAACCGGAGCAGCACACCAAAATAGCCTCTATTTGTTATCTTTACCTTTTCAACACGTAATAGTGTGTAATAAGTTGTAAAAAGGTCAGTTGTTTTTCCGTTAACAGTTAGCAACAGCCGGACGGTGGTGTTACGTCCATACTGTACCTGCAGCATTGTTAGCTTAATCCACTGACAAGTCTGACGTTTACCATTACGTTCTGTATTTTTCCTCTGTATTTCTACCACCCTAAATGTTCCTGCTTCTCCTCATTCTTAATACTGTATTGTTTGTGTGATGTTTATTCTTGAACTGTTTTTTTCTTTTAAGTGGCCCTAATGCGCTGTTGTACGCCATCACATAAAAATATGTAAAATAATTTCTCTCCGAAATAATACGTATTCTCCACCATTGACTGTTTCATATAGAATGCTGCTTCTAGCAATATCATTGCAGATTAATAACTGAAATGTCAACATGTACTTATGGTTTGTTTGTTTTGTACAATTAAAATTCAGATTGGTAAATTAAGAAGCTGTAGCCTACTTCCGTTTTGCTTAAACTGGAAACCAGCGTAGCATACTACAAAATAAACCTAACAGCGCAGTCAAACTACATGCTACATACCAGTGTAGTAGGCAGTATGCAGTGCGAAGTACATACTACGATCATATTTAACATGGAGTAGGCGAATTTGAAAGAGTAAGAGACATGTATGTCCATTTTAGGGCAAAAAATACCAAAGTGTCTGCACTAGTATATTTTTCAGCCTGTTAATCACCCAAAAATTAATGTTTGAGCATTTTTTTTTTTTTGGAGTCTGAAATGGAAAGAAAGTCATCTGTCAGCCTTTGTGTTTTTTCCAATCCTGAGCTGCGAGAAAAAGGCTTATAAAAAAGTTTTTAGGGCAAATATGACCAAACTGTCTGCACTAGTATAATTTTCAGCGTGTCTTACAACCAAAAAGTCATGTTTGAGCATTTTTATTTTTTTTTTTAAGAATCCGAAATGGAAAAATGTCATATGTTAGCCTTCTTTTTCAGCCTGTTACACACCCAAAAAGTCATGTTTGAGCATTTTTTTTGGGGAGTTCGAAATGGAAACAAAGTCATATGTTAGCCTTTGTGTTTTTTTCAAATCCAGAGCTGAGAGAAAAAGGCTTGTATGACCATTTTTAGGGCAAATATGATCAAACTGTCTGCACTAGTATATTTTTCAGCCTTTTTTACACCCAAAAAGTCATGTTTCTGCTTTTTATTTTTCTGAGTCCAAAATGGAAAAAAAGTCATATGTTAGCCTTAGTATTTTTTCCAATCCTGAGCTGAAAGAAAAAGGCTTATAAGTAAGTTTTTAGGGCAAATATGACCAAACTGTCTGCACTAGCAAATTTTCAGCGTGTTTTACATCCAAAAAGTCATGTTTGAGCATATTTTTTCTTGGTGTCTGAAATGGAAACAAAGTCATATGTTAGCCTTAGTGTTTTTTCCAATCCAGGGCTGAGGAAAAAAAAGGCTTGTATGTCAATTTTAAGGGCAAATGTGACCAAACTGTCTGCACTAGTATATTTTTCAAACTGTTTTACGTCCAAAATGTCACATTTGAGCATATTTTTTTGGGGAGTCTGAAATGGAAAGAAAGTCATACATTAGCCTTTGTGTTTTTTCAAATCCAGAGCTGAGAGAAAAAGTCTTCTATGTCCATTTTTAGGGCAAATAATACCAAACTGTCTGCATTAGCATATTTTTTAGCCTGTTATACACCCAAAAAGTCATGTTTGAGCATATTTTTTTTTAAGAGTCCAAATTTGAAAAAAGTCATACATTAGCCTTTGTGTTTTTTCCAATCCAGGGCTGAGAAAAAAAGGGTTGTATGTCCATTTTTAGGGCAAATGTGACCAAACTGTCTGCACTAGTATAATTTTAGGCCTGTTATACACCCACAAAGTCGCATTTGAGCAAATTTTATTTTGTAGTCCAAAATGGAAAAATGTCATATATTAGCCTTTGTGTTTTTTTCAAAACCTGAGATGGAAGAAAAAGGGTTGTAAGTCTATTTTTAGGGCAAATGTGACCAAACTGTCTGCACTGGTACATTTTTCAGTCTGTTATACACCCAAAAAGTCATGTTTGAGGATGTTTTTTTTCGGAGTTCGAAATGGAAAAAAAGTCATATGTTAGCCTTTGTGTTTTTTTCAAATCCTGAGCTGAAAGAAAAAGGGTTGTAAGTCCTTTTTCAGAAAAAATATGAACGAACTGTCTGCACTAGCATATTTTTCGGCCAGTTTTACACCCAAAAAGTCATGTTTGAGCATGGTCTTTTTTGTGTAGTTCGAAATGGAAAAAAAAGTCATACATTAGCCTTAGTATTTTTTCAGATCCAGAGCTGACAGAAAAAGGCTTGTATGTCCATTTTAGGGCAAATATGACCAAACTGTCTTCACTGGTATATTTTTCGGCCAGTTTTACAACCAAAAAGTCATGTTTGAGCAAATTTTTTTCGGAGTTCGAAATGAAAAAAAAGTCATACATTAGCCTTTGTGTTTTTTTCAAATCCTGAGCTGAAAGAAAAAGGGTTGTAAGTCCTTTTTCAGAAAAAATATGAACGAACTGTCTGCACTAGCATATTTTTCGGCCAGTTTTACACCCAAAAAGTCATGTTTGAGCATGGTCTTTTTTGTGTAGTTCGAAATGGAAAAAAAAGCCATACATTAGCCTTAGTATTTTTTCAGATCCAGAGCTGAAAGAAAAAGGCTTGTATGTCCATTTTAGGGCAAATATCACCAAACTGTCTTCACTGGTATATTTTTCGGCCAGTTTTACACCCAAAAAGTCATGTTTGGGCAAATTTTTTTCAGAGTTCGAAATGGAAAAAAAGTCATACATTAGCCTTTGTGTTTTTTCCAATCCAGGGCTGAGAAAAAAAGGGTTGTATGTCCATTTTTAGGGCAAATGTGACCAAACTGTCTGCACTAGTATAATTTTAGGCCTGTTATACACCCACAAAGTCGCATTTGAGCAAATTTTATTTTGTAGTCCAAAATGGAAAAATGTCATATATTAGCCTTTGTGTTTTTTTCAAAACCTGAGATGGAAGAAAAAGGGTTGTAAGTCTATTTTTAGGGCAAATACAACCAAACTGTCTTCACTGATATATTTTTCGGCCTGTTATACACCCAAAAAGTCATGTTTGAGCATATTTTTTTTCGGAGTTCGAAATGGAAAAAAAGTCATATGTTAGCCTTTGTGTTTTTTTCAAATCCTGAGCTGAAAGAAAAAGGGTTGTAAGTCCATTTTTAGAAAAAATGTGACCAAACTGTCTTCACTGGAACATTTTTCAGCCTGTTATAGACCCAAAAAGTCATGTTTGAGCATTTTTCTTTTGTAGTTCGAAAAGGAAAAAAAGTCATGTATTAGCCTTTGTGTTTTTTTCAAATCTTGAGCTGAGAGAAAAAGGGTTGTAAGTCCATTTTTAGAAAAAATATGACCAAACTGTCTTCACTGGTATATTTTTTGGCCTGTTATACACCCAAAAAGTCATGTTTCAGCGTATTTTTCTTTTGTAGTTCGAAATGGAAAAAAGTCATGTGTTAGCCTTTGTGTTTTTTTCCAATCCTGAGCTGAAAGAAAAAGGGTTGTAAGTCCATTTTTAGAAAAAAAAATGAACAAACTGTCTGCACTTGTATATTTTTCGGACAGTTATACACCCAAAAAGTCATGTTTGAGCATGTTTTTTTTCGGAGTTCGACATGGAAGAAAAGTCATACATTAGCCTTTGTGTTTTTTTCCAATCCTGACCTGAAAGAAAAAGGGTTATAAGTCCATTTTTAGAAAAAAAAATGAACAAACTGTCTGCACTTGTATATTTTTCGGCCAGTTATACACCCAAAAAGTCATGTTTGAGCATGTTTTTTTTCGGAGTTCGAAATGGAAGAAAAGTCATACATAAGCCTTTGTGTTATTTTCAAATCCAGAGCTAAGAGAAAAAGGGTTATAAGTCCATTTTTAGACAAAATATGACCAAACTGTCTGCACTAGCATATTTTTTGGCCAGTTTTACACCCAAAAAGTCATGTTTGAGCAGAATTTTTTTCGGAGTTCGAAATGGAAAAAAAGTCATACATTAGCCTTTGTGTTTTTTTCAAATCCTGAGCTGAAAGAAAAAGGGTTGTAAGTCCATTTTTAGAAAAAAATATGACCAAACTGTCTGCACTGGTACATTTTCAGCTTGTTATACACCCAAAAAGTCATGTTTGAGCATGTTTTTTTTCGGAGTTCGAAATGAAAAAAAAATCATACATTAGCCTTTGTGATTTTTTCAAATCCTGAGCTGAAAGAAAAAGGGTCGTAAGCCCTTTTTTAGAAAAAATATGACCAAACTGTCTTCACTGGTACATTTTTCAGCCTGTTATACACCCAAAAAGTCATGTTTGAGCATATTTTTTTCACAGTACAAAATGGGAAAAAAACTCATATGTTAGCCTTTGTGTTTTTTCCAATGCTGAGCTGAAAGAAAAAGGGTTGTAAGTCAATTTTTAGAAAAAATATGACCAAACTTTCTGCACTGGTACATTTTTCAGCCTGTTATACACCCAAAAAGTCATGTTTGAGCATATTTTTTTCACAGTACAAAATGGCAAAAAAGTCATATGTTAGCCTTTGTGTTTTTTTCAAAACCTGAGCTGAAAGAAAAAGGGTTGTAAGTCCATTTTTAGAAAAAATATGACCAAACTGTCTGCACTGGTAAATTTTTCAGCCTGTTATACACCCAAAAAGTCATGTTTGAGCATATTTTTTTCACAGTCCAAAATGGAAAAAAAGTCATATGTTAGCCTTTGTGTGTTTTGTCAGATGCAGAGCTGACAAAAAAAGGTTGTATGTCCATTTTTAGGGCAAATATGAACAAACTGTCTTCACTGGTATATTTTTCGGCCAGTTATACACCCAAAAAGTCATGTTTGAGCATGTTTTTTTTACGAGTTTGAAATGGAAAAAAAGTCATACATTAGCCTTTGTGTTTTATTCAAATACTGAGCTGGAAGAAAAGGGTTGTAAGTCCATTTTTAGAAAAAATATGACCAAACTGTCTTCACTGGTACATTTTTCAGCCTGTTATACACCAAAAAAGTCATGTTTGAGCGTATTTTTTTTTTGTAGTTCGAAATGGAAAAAAAGTCATATGTTAGCCTTTGTGTTTTTTTCAAATCTTGAGCTGAAAGAAAAAGGGTTGTAAGTCCATTTTTAGAAAAAATATGACCAAACTGTCTTCACTAGCATATTTTTCAGCCAGTTTTACACCCAAAAAGTCATGTTTGAGCAATTTTTTTTTTCCGAGTTCGAAATGGAAAAAAAGTCATACATTAGCCTTTGTGTTTTTTGTCAAATCCTGAGCTGAAAGAAAAAGGGTTATAAGTCCATTTTTAGGAAAAATATGACCAAACTGTCTGCACTAGCATATTTTTCAGCCTGTTATACACCCAAAAAGTCATGTTTGAGCATGTTTTTTTTCTGAGTTAGAAATGGAAAAAAAGTCATACGTTAGCCTTTGTGTTTTTTTCCAATCCTGAGCGGAAAGAAAAAGGGTTGTAAGTCCATTTTTAGAAAAAAGATGACCAAACTGTCTGAACAATCATATTTTTTGGCCAGTTTTACACCCAAAAAGTCATGTTTGAGCATGTTTTTTTTTTGTGCAGTTCGAAATGGAAAAAAAAGTCATACATTAGCCTTGGTACTTTTTCAGATCTAGAGTTGACAGAAAAAGGCTTGTATGTCCAGTTTTAGAAAAAATATGACCAAACTGTCTTCACTGGTACATTTTTCGGCCAGTTTTACACCCAAAAAGTCATGTTTGGGCAATTTTTTTTTACGAGTTCGACATGGAAAAAAAGTCATACATTAGCCTTTGTGTTTTTTTCCAATCCTGAGCTGGAAGAAAAAGGGTAGTAAGTCCATTTTTAGAAAAAATATGAACAAACTGTCTCCACTAGCATATTTTTTGGCCAGTTTTACACCCAAAAAGTCATGTTTTAGCATGTTTTTTTGTCCGAGTTAGAAATGGAAAAAAAGTCATACATTAGCCTTTGTGTTTTTTTCCAATCCTGAGCGGAAAGAAAAAGGGTTGTAAGTCCATTTTTGGAAAAAATATTACCAAACTGTCTGCACAAGCATATTTTTCGGCCAGTTTTACACCCAAAGAATCATGTTTGAGCAATTTTTTTTAGGAGTTCGAAATGGAAAAAAAGTCATACATTAGCCTTTGTGTTTTTTTCCAATCCTGAGCTGAAAGAAAAAGGCTTGTATGTCCAGTTTTAGAAAAAATATGACCAAACTGTCTTCACTGGTATATTTTTCGGCCTGTTATACACCCAAAAAGTCATGTTTGGGCAATGTTTTTTTTCCGAGTTCGAAATGGAAAAAAAGTCATACATTAGCCTTTGTGTTTTTTTCAAATACTGAGCTGGAAGAAAAGGGTTGTAAGTCCATTTTTAGAAAAAATATGACCAAACTGTCTTCACTGGTACATTTTTCAGCCTGTTATACACCCAAAAAGTCATGTTTGAGCGTATTTTTCTTTTGTAGTTCGAAATGGAAAAAAAGTCATATGTTAACCTTTGTGTTTTTTTCCAATCCTGAGCTGAAAGAAAAAGGGTTGTAAGTCCATTTTTAGAAAAAATATGACCAAACTGTCTTCACTAGCATATTTTTAGGCCAGTTTTACACCCAAAAAGTCATGTTTGAGCATGTTTTTTTTCCGAGTTAGAAATGGAAAAAAAGTCATGCATTAGCCTTTGTGTTTTTTTCCAATCCTGAGCGGAAAGAAAAAGGGTTGTAAGTCCATTTTTAGAAAAAATATGACCAAACTGTCTTCACTAGCATATTTTTAGGCCAGTTTTACACCCAAAAAGTCATGTTTGAGCAATTTTTTTTTTTCCGTGTTCGAAATGGAAAAAAGTCATACATTAGCCTTTGTGTTTTTTGTCAAATCCTGAGCTGAAAAAAAAAGGGTTATAAGTCCATTTTTAGGGAAAATATGACCAAACTGTCTGCACTAGCATATTTTTCAGCCTGTTATACACCCAAAAAGTCATGTTTGAGCATGTTTTTTTTCCGAGTTAGAAATGGAAAAAAAGTCATACTTTAGCCTTTGTGTTATTTTCCAATCCTGACCTAAAAGAAAAAGGGTTGTAAGTCCATTTTTAGAAAAAATATGACCAAACTGCTTGCACAATCATATTTTTTGGCCAGTTTTACACCCAAAAAGTCATGTTTGAGCATGTTTTTTTTGTGTAGTTCGAAATGGAAAAAAAAGTCATACATTAGCCTTGGTATTTTTTCATATCTAGAGTTGACAGAAAAAGGCTTGTATGTCCGGTATTAGAAAAAATATGACCAAACTGTCTTCACTGGTACATTTTTCGGCCAGTTTTACACCCAAAAAGTCATGTTTGGGCAATTTTTTTTTACGAGTTCGACATGGAAAAAAAGTCATACATTAGCCTTTGTGTTTTTTTCCAATCCTGAGCTGGAAGAAAAAGGGTAGTAAGTCCATTTTTAGAAAAAATTTGAACAAACTGTCTTCACTGGTACATTTTTAGGCCAGTTTTACACCCAAAAAGTCATGTTTGGCAATTTTTTTTCCGAGTTCGAAATGGAAAAAAAGTCATACATTAGCCTTTGTGTTTTTTTCCAATCCTGAGCTGGAAGAAAAAGGGTAGTAAGTCCATTTTTAGAAAAAATTTGAACAAACTGTCTTCACTGGTACATTTTTAGGCCAGTTTTACACCCAAAAAGTCATGTTTGGGCAATTTTTTTTCCGAGTTCGAAATGGAAAAAAAGTCATACATTAGCCTTAGTGTTTTTTTCAAATCCTGAGCTGGAAGAAAAAGGGTTGTAAGTCCATTTTTGGAAAAAATATGACCAAACTGTCTGCACAAGCATATTTTTCGGCCAGTTTTACACCCAAAAAGTCATGTTTGAGCATATTTTTTTCGGAGTTCGAAATGGAAAAAAAGTCATACATTAGCCTTTGTGTTTTTTTCCAATCCTGAGCTGAAAGAAAAAGGCTTGTATGTCCAGTTTTAGAAAAAATATGACCAAACTGTCTTCACTAGCATATTTTTCGGCCTGTTATACACCCAAAAAGTCATGTTTGAGCATGTTTTTTTTCCGAGTTCGAAATGGAAAAAAAGTCATACATTAGCCTTTGTGTTTTTTTTCCAATCCTGAGCTGAAAGAAAAAGGCTTGTATGTCCAGTTTTAGAAAAAATATGACCAAACTGTCTTCACTGGTATATTTTTCGGCCAGTTTTACACCCAAAAAGTCATGTTTGGGCAATTTTTTTTTCTGAGTTCGAAATGGGAAAAGGTCATACATTAGCCTTAGTGTTTTTTTCAAATCCAGAGCTGAAAGAAAAAGGGTTGTCAGTCCGTTTTTAGAAAAAATATGACCAAACTGTCTGCACTAGCATATTTTTTGGCCAGTTTTACACCCAAAAAGTCATGTTTGAGCATGTTTTTTTTCCGAGTTAGAAATGGAAAAAAAGTCATACATTAGCCTTTGTGTTTTTTTCCAATCCTGAGCTAAGAGAAAAAGTAATGTATGACCATTTTTAGGGCAAATATGACCAAACCGTCTGCACTAGCATATTTTTCAGCCTGTTACACACCCAAAAAGTCACGTTTGAGCAGAATTTTTTTCGGAGTTTGAAATGGAAAAAAAGTCATACATTAGCCTTTGTGTTTTTTTCAAATCCTGAGCTGAAAGAAAAAGGGTTGTAAGTCCATTTTTAGAAAAAATATGACCAAACTGTCTTCACTAGCATATTTTTTGGCCAGTTTTACACCCAAAAAGTCATGTTTGAGCATGTTTTTTTTCGGAGTTCGACATGGAAGAAAAGTCATACATAAGCCTTTGTGTTTTTTTCAAATCCAGAGCTGAGTGAAAAAGTAATGTATGACCATTTTTAGGGCAAATATGACGAAACCGTCTGCACTAGCATATTTTTCGGCCAGTTTTGCACCCAAAAAGTCATGTTTGAGCAATTTTTTTTTCTGAGTTCGAAATGACAAAAAAGTCATATCTTAGCCTTTGTGTTTTTTTCCAATCCTGAGCTGAAAGAAAAAGGGTTATAAGTCCATTTTTAGAAAAAATATGACCAAACTGTCTGCACTGGTACATTTTTCAGCCTATTATACACCCAAAAAGTCATGTTTGGGCAATTTTTTTTCCGAGTTCGAAATGGAAAAAAAGTCATATGTTAGCCTTTGTGTTTTTTGTCAAATCCTGAGCTGAAAGAAAAAGGGTTATAAGTCCATTTTTAGAAAAAATATGACCAAACTGTCTGCACTAGCATATTTTTCGGCCTGTTTTACACCCAAAAAGTCATGTTTGAGCATGTTTTTTTTCCGAGTTCGAAATGGAAAAAAAGTCATACATTAGCCTTTGTGTTTTTTTTCCAATCCTGAGCTGAAAGAAAAAGGCTTGTATGTCCAGTTTTAGAAAAAATATGACCAAACTGTCTTCACTGGTATATTTTTCGGCCAGTTTTACACCCAAAAAGTCATGTTTGGGCAATTTTTTTTTCTGAGTTCGAAATGGAAAAAGGTCATACATTAGCCTTAGTGTTTTTTTCAAATCCAGAGCTGAAAGAAAAAGGGTTGTCAGTCCGTTTTTAGAAAAAATATGACCAAACTGTCTGCACTAGCATATTTTTTGGCCAGTTTTACACCCAAAAAGTCATGTTTGAGCATGTTTTTTTACGGAGTTCGAAATGGAAGAAAACTCATACATTAGCCTTAGTGTTTTTTTCCAATCCTGAGCAAAGAGAAAAAGTAATGTATGACCATTTTTAGGGCAAATATGACCAAACCGTCTGCACTAGCATATTTTTCAGCCTGTTACACACCCAAAAAGTCATGTTTGAGCAGGATTTTTTTCGGAGTTTGAAATGGAAAAAAAGTCATACATTAGCCTTTGTGTTTTTTTCAAATCCTGAGCTGAAAGAAAAAGGGTTGTAAGTCCATTTTTAGAAAAAATATGACCAAACTGTCTGCACTAGCATATTTTTTGGCCAGTTTTACACCCAAAAAGTCATGTTTGAGCATGTTTTTTTTCCGAGTTAGAAATGGAAAAAAAGTCATACATTAGCCTTTGTGTTTTTTTCCAATCCTGAGCTAAGAGAAAAAGTAATGTATGACCATTTTTAGGGCAAATATGACCAAACCGTCTGCACTAGCATATTTTTCAGCCTGTTACACACCCAAAAAGTCACGTTTGAGCAGAATTTTTTTTTTTTTTCTGGAAAAAAGTCATACATTAGCCTTTGTGTTTTTTTCAAATCCTGAGCTGAAAGAAAAAGGGTTGTAAGTCCATTTTTAGAAAAAATATGACCAAACTGTCTTCACTAGCATATTTTTTGGCCAGTTTTACACCCAAAAAGTCATGTTTGAGCATGTTTTTTTTCGGAGTTCGACATGGAAGAAAAGTCATACATAAGCCTTTGTGTTTTTTTCAAATCCAGAGCTGAGTGAAAAAGTAATGTATGACCATTTTTAGGGCAAATATGACGAAACCGTCTGCACTAGCATATTTTTCGGCCAGTTTTGCACCCAAAAAGTCATGTTTGAGCAATTTTTTTTTCTGAGTTCGAAATGACAAAAAAGTCATATCTTAGCCTTTGTGTTTTTTTCCAATCCTGAGCTGAAAGAAAAAGGGTTATAAGTCCATTTTTAGAAAAAATATGACCAAACTGTCTGCACTGGTACATTTTTCAGCCTATTATACACCCAAAAAGTCATGTTTGGGCAATTTTTTTTCCGAGTTCGAAATGGAAAAAAAGTCATATGTTAGCCTTTGTGTTTTTTGTCAAATCCTGAGCTGAAAGAAAAAGGGTTATAAGTCCATTTTTAGAAAAAATATGACCAAACTGTCTGCACTAGCATATTTTTCGGCCTGTTTTACACCCAAAAAGTCATGTTTGAGCATGTTTTTTTTCCGAGTTCGAAATGGAAGAAAAGTCATACATTAGCCTTTGTGTTTTTTTTCCAATCCTGAGCTGAAAGAAAAAGGCTTGTATGTCCAGTTTTAGAAAAAATATGACCAAACTGTCTTCACTGGTATATTTTTCGGCCAGTTTTACACCCAAAAAGTCATGTTTGGGCAATTTTTTTTTCTGAGTTCGAAATGGAAAAAAAGTCATACATTAGCCTTAGTGTTTTTTTCAAATCCAGAGCTAAGAGAAAAGGGTTGTCAGTCCGTTTTTAGAAAAATATGACCAAACTGTCTGCACTAGCATATTTTTTGGCCAGTTTTACACCCAAAAAGTGATGTCTGAGCATGTTTTTCTACGGAGTTTGAAATGGAAGAAAACTCATACATTAGTCTTAGTGTTTTTTTCCAATCCTGAGCTGAAAGAAAAAGGTTTGTAAGTCCATTTTTAGAAAAAATATGACCAAACTGTCTTCACCAGCATATTTTTCAGCCTGTTACACACCCAAAAAGTCATGTTTGAGCAGGATTTTTTTCGGAGTTTGAAATGGAAAAAAAGTCATACATTAGCCTTTGTGTTTTTTTCAAATCCTGAGCTGAAAGAAAAAGGGTTGTAAGTCCATTTTTAGAAAAAATATGACCAAACTGTCTGCACTAGCATATTTTTTGGCCAGTTTTACACCCAAAAAGTCATGTTTGAGCATGTTTTTTTTCGGAGTTCGACATGGAAGAAAAGTCATACATAAGCCTTTGTGTTTTTTTCAAATCCAGAGCTGAGTGAAAAAGTAATGTATGACCATTTTTAGGGCAAATATGACGAAACCGTCTGCACTAGCATATTTTTCGGCCAGTTTTACACCCAAAAAGTCATGTTTGAGCAATTTTTTTTTCTGAGTTCGAAATGAAAAAAAAGTCATATCTTAGCCTTTGTGTTTTTTTCCAATCCTGAGCTGAAAGAAAAAGGTTTGTAAGTCCATTTTTAGAAAAAATATGACCAAACTGTCTGCACTGGTACATTTTTCAGCCTATTATACACCCAAAAAGTCATGTTTGAGCATGTTTTTTTTTTCCGAGTTCGAAATGGAAAAAAAGTCATATGTTAGCCTTTGTGTTTTTTGTCAAATCCTGAGCTGAAAGAAAAAGGGTTATAAGTCCATTTTTAGAAAAAATATGACCAAACTGTCTGCACTAGCATATTTTTCAGCCTGTTATACACCCAAAAAGTCATGTTTGAGCATGTTTTTTTTTTCCGAGTTAGAAATGGAAAAAAAGTCATACATTAGCCTATGAGTTTTTTTCCAATCCTGAGCTAAAAGAAAAAGGGTTGTAAGTCCATTTTTAGAAAAGAGTATGACCAAACTGTCTGCGCAATCATATTTTTTGGCCAGTTTTACACCCAAAAAGTCATGTTTGAGCATGTTTTTTTTGTGTAGTTCGAAATGGAAAAAAAAAGTCATACATTAGCCTTGGTATTTTTTCATATCTAGAGTTGACAGAAAAAGGCTTGTATGTCCGGTATTAGAAAAAATATGACCAAACTGTCTTCACTGGTACATTTTTCGGCCAGTTTTACACCCAAAAAGTCATGTTTGGGCAATTTTTTTTTACGAGTTCGACATGGAAAAAAAGTCATACATTAGCCTTTGTGTTTTTTTCAAATCCTGAGCTGGAAGAAAAAGGGTATTAAGTCCATTTTTAGAAAAAATATGACCAAACTGTCTGCACAAGCATATTTTTCGGCCAGTTTTACACCCAAAAAGTCATGTTTGAGCATGTTTTTTTTCCGAGTTCGAAATGGAAAAAAAGTCATATGTTAGCCTTTGTGTTTTTTTCCAATCCTGAGCTGAAAGAAAAAGGGTTGTAAGTCCATTTTTAGAAAAAATATGAACAAACTGTCTTCACTAGCATATTTTTCGGCCAGTTTTACACCCAAAAAGTCATGTTTGAGCATGTTTTTTTTCCGAGTTCGAAATGGAAAAAAAGTCATACATTAGCCTTAGTGTTTTTTTCAAATCCAGAGCTAAGAGAAAAAGTAATGTATGACCATTTTTAGGGCAAATATGACCAAACCGTCTGCACTAGCATATTTTTCATCCTGTTACACGCCCAAAAAGTCATGTTTGAGCAATTTTTTTTTCTGAGTTCGAAATGGAAAAAGGTCATACATTAGCCTTAGTGTTTTTTTCAAATCCAGAGCTGAAAGAAAAAGGGTTGTAAGTCCATTTTTAGACAAAATATGACCAAACTGTCTGCACAATCATATTTTTTGGCCAGTTTTACACCCAAAAAGTCATGTTTGAGCAATTTTTTTTTCGGAGTTCGACATGAAAGAAAAGTCATACATAAGCCTTTGTGTTTTTTTCAAATCCAGAGCTGAGTGAAAAAGTAATGTATGACCATTTTTAGGGCAAATATGACGAAACCGTCTGCACTAGCATATTTTTCGGCCAGTTTTACACCCAAAAAGTCATGTTTGAGCAATTTTTTTTTCGGAGTTCGAAATGAAAAAAAAGTCATATCTTAGCCTTTGTGTTTTTTTCCAATCCTGAGCTGAAAGAAAAGGGTTGTAAGTCCATTTTTAGAAAAAATATGACCAAACTGTCTGCACCATCAAATTTTTCGGCCTGTTACACACCCAAAAAGTCATGTTTGAGCAAAAATTTTTTCGGAGTTCGAAATGGAATAAAAATCATACATTAGCCTTAGTGTTTTTTCAAATCCTGAGCTGAAAGAAAAAGGCTTGTAAGTCCATTTTTAGAAAAAATATGACCAAACTGTCTGCACAATCATATTTTTTGGCCAGTTTTACACCTAAAAAGTCATGTTTGAGCATGTTTTTTTTCGGAGTTCGACATGGAATAAAAATCATACATTAGCCTTAGTGTTTTTTCAAATCCTGAGCTGAAAGAAAAAGGCTTGTAAGTCCATTTTTAGAAAAAATATGACCAAACTGTCTGCACAATCATATTTTTTGGCCAGTTTTACACCTAAAAAGTCATGTTTGAGCATGTTTTTTTTCGGAGTTCGAAATGGAATAAAAATCATACATTAGCCTTAGTGTTTTTTCAAATCCTGAGCTGAAAGAAAAAGGCTTGTAAGTCCATTTTTAGAAAAAATATGACCAAACTGTCTGCACAATCCTATTTTTCGGCTAGTTTTACACCCAAAAAGTCATGTTTGAGCAATTTATTTTTCGGAGTTCAAAATGGAAAAAAAGTCATATCTTAGCCTTTGTGTTTTTTTCCAATCCTGAGCTGAAAGAAAAGGGTTGTAAGTCCATTTTTAGAAAAAATATGACCAAACTGTCTGCACAATCAAATTTTTCGGCCAGTTTTACACCCAAAAAGTCATGTTTGAGCATATTTTTTTCACAGTCCAAAATGGAAAAAAAAGTCATATGTTAGCCTTTGTGTTTTGTCAGATCCAGAGCTGACAGAAAAAGGCTTGTATGTCCATTTTTAGGGAAAACACGACCAAACTGTCTGCACTTGTACATTTTTCAGCCTGTTATACACCCAAAAAGTCATGTTTGAGCAAATTTTTTTACAGAGTTCGAAATGGAAGAAAAGTCATACATTAGCCTTTGTGTTTTTTTCAAATCTAGAGCTAAGAGAAAAAGTAATGTATGACCATTTTTAGGGCAAATATGACCAAACCGTCTGCACTAGCATATTTCTCGGCCTGTTACACACCCAAAAAGTCATGTTTGAGCAAAATTTTTGTCAGAGTTCGAAATGGAAAAAAAATCATTCATTAGCCTTAGTGTTTTTTTCAAATCCTGAGCTGAAAGAAAAAGGGTTGTAAGTCCATTTTTAGAAAAAATATGACCAAACTGTCTGCACAATCAAATTTTTCGGCCAGTTTTACACCCAAAAAGTCATGTTTGAGCATGTTTTTTTTTGGAGTTCGAAATGGAAGAAAAGTCATACATTAGCCTTTGTGTTTTTTTCAAATCCAGAGCTAAGAGAAAAAGTAATGTATGACCATTTTTAGGGCAAATATGACCAAACCGTCTGCACTAGCATATTTTTCGGCCAGTTTTACACCCAAAAAGTCATGTTTGAGCAATTTTTTTTTCGGAGTTCGAAATGGAAAAAAAGTCATATCTTAGGCTTAGTCTTTTTTTCCAATCCTGAGCTGAAAGAAAAGGGTTGTAAGTCCATTTTTAGAAAAAATATGACCAAACTGTCTGCACAATCAAATTTTATGGCCAGCTTTACACCCAAAAAGTCATGTTTGAGCTTTTTTTGATTCGGAGTTCGAAATGGAAGAAAAGTCATACATTAGCCTTTGTGTTTTTTTCAAATCCAGAGCTAAGAGAAAAAGGGATGTATGACCATTTTTAAGGCAAATATGACCAAACCGTCTGCACTAGCATATTTTTCAGCCTGTTACACACCCAAAAAGTCATATTTGAGCAAAATTTTTTTCAGAGTTCGACACGGAAAAGCAGTCATACATTAGCCTTTGTGTTTTTTCAGATCCAGCGCTGACAGAAAAAGGCTTGTATGTCCATTTTTAGGGCAAATATGACCAAACTGTCTTCACTGGTGTATTTTTCGGCCTGTTATACACCCAAAAAGTCATGTTTGAGCATGTTTTTTTACCGAGTTCGAAATGGAAAAAAAGTCATACATTAGAATTAGTGTTTTTTTCAAATCCTGAGCTGGAAGAAAAGGGGTCTTAAGTCGATTTTTAGAAAAAATATGACCAAACTGTCTGCACTAGCATATTTTTCGGCCAGTTTTACACCCAAAAAGTCATGTTTGAGCATGTTTTTTTCGGAGTTCGAAATGGAAGAAATGTCATACATAAGCCTTTGTGTTTTTTTCAAATCCAGAGCTGAGAGAAAAAGGCTTGTATGACGATTTTTAGGGCAAATATGACCAAACCGTCTGCACTAGCATATTTTTCGGCCTGTTACACACCCAAAAAGTCATGTTTGAGCAAAATTTTTTTCCGAATTTGACATGGAAAAGAAGTCATACATTAGCCTTTGTGTTTTTTCAGATCCAGCGCTGACAGAAAAAGGCTCGTATTTCCATTTTTAGGGCAAATATGACCAAACTGTCTTCACTGGTATACTTTTCGGCCAGTTGTACACCCAAAAAGTCATGTTTGGGCACATTTTTTTCGGAGTTCGAAATGGAAAAAAAGTCATACATTAGCCTTTGTGTTTTTTTCAAATCCTGAGCTGAAAGAAAACGGGCTGTAAGTCCATTTTTAGAAAAAATATGAACAAACTGTCTGCACAATCAAATTTTTCGGCCAGTTTTACACCCAAAAAGTCATGTTTGAGCATATTTTTCTCACAGTCCAAAATGGAAAACAAAGTCATATGTTAGCCTATGTTTTTTGTCAGATCCAGAGCTGACAGAAAAAGGCTTGTATGTCCATTTTTAGGGAAAATACGACCAAACTGTCTTCACTGGTATATTTTTCGGCCTGTTATACACCCAAAAAGTCATGTTTGAGCATGTTTTTTTACAGAGTTCGAAATGGAAAAAAAGTCATACATTAGCCTTAGTGTTTTTTTCAAATCCTGAGCTGGAAGAAAAAGGGTCGTAAGTCCATTTTTAGAAAAAATATGACCAAACTGTCTGCACTAGCATATTTTTCGGCCAGTTTTACACCCAAAAAGTCATGTTTGAGCATGTTTTTTTTGGAGTTCGAAATGGAAGAAAAGTCATACATTAGCCTTTGTGTTTTTTTCAAATCCAGAGCTGAGAGAAAAAGTAATGTATGACCATTTTTAGGGCAAATATGACCAAACCGTCTGCACTAGCATATTTTTCGGCCTGTTACACACCCAAAAAGTCATGTTTCAGCAAAAAAAATTCCGAATTTGACATGGAAAAAAAGTCATACATTAGCCTTTGTGTTTTTTTCAAATCCTGAGCTGAAAGAAAAAGGGTTGTAAGTCTATTTTTAGTAAAAATATGAACAAACTGTCTGCACTGGTACATTTTTCAGCCTGTTATACACCCAAAAAGTCATGTTTGAGCTTTTTTTGATTCGGAGTTCGAAATGGAAGAAAAGTCATACATTAGCCTTTGTGTTTTTTTCAAATCCAGAGCTAAGAGAAAAAGGGATGTATGACCATTTTTAAGGCAAATATGACCAAACCGTCTGCACTAGCATATTTTTCAGCCTGTTACACACCCAAAAAGTCATATTTGAGCAAAATTTTTTTCAGAGTTCGACACGGAAAAGCAGTCATACATTAGCCTTTGTGTTTTTTCAGATCCAGCACTGACAGAAAAAAGGCTTGTATGTCCATTTTAGAAAATATGACCAAACTGTCTTCACTGGTGTATTTTTCGGCCTGTTATACACCCAAAAAGTCATGTTTGAGCATGTTTTTTTACCGAGTTCGAAATGGAAAAAAAGTCATACATTAGAATTAGTGTTTTTTTCAAATCCTGAGCTGGAAGAAAAGGGGTCTTAAGTCGATTTTTAGAAAAAATATGACCAAACTGTCTGCACTAGCATATTTTTCGGCCAGTTTTACACCCAAAAAGTCATGTTTGAGCATGTTTTTTTCGGAGTTCGAAATGGAAGAAATGTCATACATAAGCCTTTGTGTTTTTTTCAAATCCAGAGCTGAGAGAAAAAGTATTGTATGACGATTTTTAGGGCAAATATGACCAAACCGTCTGCACTAGCATATTTTTCGGCCTGTTACACACCCAAAAAGTCATGTTTGAGCAAAATTTTTTTCCGAATTTGACATGGAAAAGAAGTCATACATTAGCCTTTGTGTTTTTTCAGATCCAGCGCTGACAGAAAAAGGCTTGTATTTCCATTTTTAGGGCAAATATGACCAAACTGTCTTCACTGGTATACTTTTCGGCCAGTTTTACACCCAAAAAGTCATGTTTGAGCACATTTTTTTCGGAGTTCGAAATGGAAAAAAAGTCATACATTAGCCTTTGTGTTTTTTTCAAATCCTGAGCTGAAAGAAAACGGGCTGTAAGTCCATTTTTAGAAAAAATATGAACAAACTGTCTGCACAATCAAATTTTTCGGCCAGTTTTACACCCAAAAAGTCATGTTTGAGCATATTTTTCTCACAGTCCAAAATGGAAAACAAAGTCATATGTACGCCTTTGTGTTTTGTCAAATCCAGAGCTGACAGAAAAAGGCTTGTATGTCCATTTTTAGGGAAAATACGACCAAACTGTCTTCACTGGTATATTTTTCGGCCTGTTATACACCCAAAAAGTCATGTTTGAGCATGTTTTTTTACAGAGTTCGAAATGGAAAAAAAGTCATACATTAGCCTTAGTGTTTTTTTCAAATCCTGAGCTGGAAGAAAAAGGGTCGTAAGTCCATTTTTAGAAAAAATATGACCAAACTGTCTGCACTAGCATATTTTTCGGCCAGTTTTACACCCAAAAAGTCATGTTTGAGCATGTTTTTTTTGGAGTTCGAAATGGAAGAAAAGTCATACATTAGCCTTTGTGTTTTTTTCAAATCCAGAGCTGAGAGAAAAAGTAATGTATGACCATTTTAGAAAAATATGACCAAACCGTCTGCACTAGCATATTTTTCGGCCTGTTACACACCCAAAAAGTCATGTTTCAGCAAAAAAAATTTCCGAATTTGACATGGAAAAAAAGTCATACATTAGCCTTTGTGTTTTTTTCAAATCCTGAGCTGAAAGAAAAAGGGTTGTAAGTCTATTTTTAGAAAAAATATGAACAAACTGTCTGCACTGGTACATTTTTCAGCCTGTTATACACCCAAAAAGTCATGTTTGAGCATGTTTTTTTTCGGAGTTCGAAATGAAAAAAAATCATACATTAGCCTTTGTGATTTTTTCAAATCCTGAGCTGAAAGAAAAAGGGTCGTAAGCCCTTTTTTAGAAAAAATATGACCAAACTGTCTTCACTGGTACATTTTTCAGCCTGTTATACACCCAAAAAGTCATGTTTGAGTATATTTTTTTTCACAGTCCAAAATGGAAAAAAAGTCATACATTAGCCTTTGTGTTTTTTCAGATCTAGAGCTGACAGAAAAAGGCCTGTATGTCCATTTTTAGGGCAAATATGACCAAACTGTCTTCACTGGTGTATTTTTCGGCCTGTTATACACCCAAAAAGTCATGTTTGAGCATGTTTTTTTTCCGAGTTCGAAATGGAAAAAAAAGTCATACATTAGCCTTGGTATTTTTTCAGATCTAGAGTTGACAGAAAAAGGCTTGTATGTCCGGGTTTTGGAAAAAATATGACCAAACTGTCTTCACTGGTACATTTTTCGGCCAGTTTTACACCCAAAAAGTCATGTTTGGGCAATTTTTTTTTACGAGTTCGACATGGAAAAAAAGTCATACATTAGCCTTTGTGTTTTTTCCAATCCTGAGCTGGAAGAAAAAGGGTAGTAAGTCCATTTTTAGAAAAAATTTGAACAAACTGTCTTCACTGGTACATTTTTTGGCCAGTTTTACACCCAAAAAGTCATGTTTGGGCAATTTTTTTTTACGAGTTCGAAATGGAAAAAAAGTCATACATTAGCCTTAGTGTTTTTTTCAAATCCTGAGCTGGAAGAAAAAGGGTTGTAAGTCCATTTTTGGAAAAAATATGACCAAACTGTCTGCACAAGCATATTTTTCGGCCAGTTTTACACCCAAAAAGTCATGTTTGAGCATATTTTTTTTGTGTAGTTCGAAATGGAAAAAAAGTCATATGTTAGCCTTTGTGTTTTTTTCCAATCCTGAGCTGAAAGAAAAAGGGTTGTAAGTCCATTTTTAGAAAAAATATGAACAAACTGTCTTCACTAGCATATTTTTCGGCCTGTTTTACACCCAAAAAGTCATGTTTGAGCAATTTTTTTTTCGGAGTTCGAAATGGAAAAAAAGTCATACATTAGCCTTTGTGTTTTTTTCCAATCCTGAGCTGGAAGAAAAAGGGTAGTAAGTCCATTTTTAGAAAAAATTTGAACAAACTGTCTTCACTGGTACATTTTTAGGCCAGTTTTACACCCAAAAAGTCATGTTTGGGCAATTTTTTTTTACGAGTTCGAAATGGAAAAAAAGTCATACATTAGCCTTAGTGTTTTTTTCAAATCCTGAGCTGGAAGAAAAAGGGTTGTAAGTCCATTTTTGGAAAAAATATGACCAAACTGTCTGCACAAGCATATTTTTCGGCCAGTTTTACACCCAAAAAGTCATGTTTGAGCATATTTTTTTTGTGTAGTTCGAAATGGAAAAAAAGTCATACATTAGCCTTAGTGTTTTTTTCCAATCCTGAGCTGAAAGAAAAAGGCTTGTATGTCCAGTTTTAGAAAAAATATGACCAAACTGTCTTCACCAGCATATTTTTCGGCCAGTTTTACACCCAAAAAGTCATGTTTGGGCACATTTTTTTCGGAGTTCGAAATGAAAAAAAAAAGTCATACATTAGCCTTTGTGTTTTTTTCAAATCCTGAGCTGAAAGAAAAGGGGTTGTAAGTCCATTTTTAAAAAAAATGACCAAACTGTCTGCACAATCAAATTTTTCGGCCAGTTTTACACCCAAAAAGTCATGTTTGAGCATATTTTTCTCACAGTCCAAAATGGAAAACAAAGTCATATGTTCGCCTTTGTGTTTTGTCAGATCCAGAGCTGACAGAAAAAGGCTTGTATGTCCATTTTTAGGGAAAATACGACCAAACTGTCTTCACTGGTATATTTTTCGGCCTGTTATACACCCAAAAAGTCATGTTTGAGCATGTTTTTTTACAGAGTTCGAAATGGAAAAAAAGTCATACATTAGCCTTTGTGTTTTTTCAAATCCTGAGCTGGAAGAAAAAGGGTTGTAAGTCCATTTTTGGAAAAAAATATGACCAAACTGTCTGCACAAGCATATTTTTCGGCCAGTTTTACACCCAAAAAGTCATGTTTGAGCATATTTTTTTTGTGTAGTTTGAAATGGAAAAAAAGTCATATGTTAGCCTTTGTGTTTTATTCCAATCCTGAGCTGAAAGAAAAAGGGTTGTAAGTCCATTTTTAGAAAAAATATGAACAAACTGTCTTCACTAGCATATTTTTCGGCCAGTTTTACACCCAAAAAGTCATGTTTGAGCATGTTTTTTTTGGAGTTCGAAATGGAAGAAAAGTCATACATTAGCCTTTGTGTTTTTTTCAAATCCAGAGCTGAGAGAAAAAGTAATGTATGACCATTTTTAGGGCAAATATGACCAAACCGTCTGCACTAGCATATTTTTCGGTCTGTTACACACCCAAAAAGTCATGTTTCAGCAAAAATAATTTCCGAATTTGACATGGAAAAAAAGTCATACATTAGCCTTTGTGTTTTTTTCAAATCCTGAGCTGAAAGAAAAAGGCTTGTAAGTCTATTTTTAGAAAAAATATGACCAACTGTCTGCACTGGTACATTTTTCAGCCTGTTATACACCCAAAAAGTCATGTTTGAGCATGTTTTTTTTCGGAGTTCGAAATGAAAAAAAATCATACATTAGCCTTTGTGATTTTTTCAAATCCTGAGCTGAAAGAAAAAGGGTCGTAAGCCCTTTTTTAGAAAAAATATGACCAAACTGTCTTCACTGGTACATTTTTCAGCCTGTTATACACCCAAAAAGTCATGTTTGAGTATATTTTTTTCACAGTCCAAAATGGAAAAAAAGTCATACATTAGCCTTTGTGTTTTTTCAGATCTAGAGCTGACAGAAAAAGGCCTGTATGTCCATTTTTAGGGCAAATATGACCAAACTGTCTTCACTGGTATATTTTTCGTCCTGTTATACACCCAAAAAGTCATGTTTGAGCATGTTTTTTTTCCGAGTTCGAAATGGAAAAAAAAGTCATACATTAGCCTTGGTATTTTTTCAGATCCAGCGCTGACAGAAAAAGGCTTGTATTTCCATTTTTAGGGCAAATATGACCAAACTGTCTTCACTGGTATACTTTTCGGCCAGTTTTACACCCAAAAAGTCATGTTTGAGCATATTTTTCTCACAGTCCAAAATGGAAAACAAAGTCATATGTTCGCCTTTGTGTTTTGTCAGATCCAGAGCTGACAGAAAAAGGCTTGTATGTCCATTTTTAGGGAAAATATGACCAAACTGTCTTCACTGGTATATTTTTCGGCCTGTTATACACCCAAAAAGTCATGTTTGAGCATGATTTTTTTTGGAGTTCGAAATGGAAAAAAAGTCATACATTAGCCTTAGTGTTTTTTTCAAATCCTGAGTTGAAAGAAAAAGGGTTGTAAGTCCATTTTTAGAAAAAATATGACCAAACTGTCTGCACTAGCATATTTTTCGGCCAGTTTTACACCCAAAAAGTCATGTTTGAGCATGTTTTTTTTGGAGTTCGAAATGGAAGAAAAGTCATACATTAGCCTTTGTGTTTTTCAAATCCAGAGATGAGAGAAAAAGGGTAATGTATGACCATTTTTAGAAAAAATATGACCAAACTGTCTGCACTAGCATATTTTTTAGGTCTGTTACACACCCAAAAAGTCATGTTTGAGCAAAAAATTTTGACATGGAAAAAAAGTCATACATTAGCCTTTGTGTTTTTTTCAAATCCTGAGCTGAAAGAAAAAGGGTTGTAAGTCTATTTTTAGAAAAAATATGACCAAACTGTCTTCACTGGTATATTTTTCGGCCTGTTATACACGCAAAAAGTCATGTTTGAGCATGTTTTTTTTACGAGTTCGAAATGAAAAAAAGTCATACATTAGCCTTTGTGATTTTTTCAAATCCTGAGCTGAAAGAAAAAGGGTCGTAAGCCCTTTTTTAGAAAAAATATGACCAAACTGTCTTCACTGGTACATTTTTCAGCCTGTTATACACCCAAAAAGTCATGTTTGAGTATATTTTTTTCACAGTCCAAAATGGAAAAAAAGTCATACATTAGCCTTTGTGTTTTTTCAGATCTAGAGCTGACAGAAAAAGGCCTGTATGTCCATTTTTAGGGCAAATATGACCAAACTGTCTTCACTGGTATATTTTTCGTCCTGTTATACACCTAAAAAGTCATGTTTGAGCATGTTTTTTTTCCGAGTTCGAAATGGAAAAAAAAGTCATACATTAGCCTTGGTATTTTTTCAGATCTAGAGTTGACAGAAAAAGGCTTGTATGTCCGTGTTTTGGAAAAAATATGACCAAACTGTCTTCACTGGTACATTTTTCGGCCAGTTTTACACCCAAAAAGTCATGTTTGGGCAATTTTTTTTTACGAGTTCGACATGGAAAAAAAGTCATACATTAGCCTTTGTGTTTTTTTCCAATCCTGAGCTGGAAGAAAAAGGGTAGTAAGTCCATTTTTAGAAAAAATTTGAACAAACTGTCTTCACTGGTACATTTTTTGGCCAGTTTTACACCCAAAAAGTCATGTTTGGGCAATTTTTTTTTATGAGTTCGAAATGGAAAAAAAGTCATACATTAGCCTTTGTGTTTTTTTCAAATCTTGAGCTGGAAGAAAAAGGGTTGTAAGTCCATTTTTGGAAAAAATATGACCAAACTGTCTGCACAAGCATATTTTTCGGCCAGTTTTACACCCAAAAAGTCATGTTTGAGCATATTTTTTTTGTGTAGTTCGAAATGGAAAAAAAGTCATATGTTAGCTTTTGTGTTTTTTTCCAATCCTGAGCTGAAAGAAAAAGGGTTGCAAGTCCATTTTTAGAAAAAATATGAACAAACTGTCTTCACTAGCATATTTTTCGGCCAGTGTTACACCCAAAAAGTCATGTTTGAGCATGTTTTTTTTCCGAGTTCGAAATGGAAAAAAAGTCATACATTAGCCTTTGTGTTTTTTTCCAATCCTGAGCTGAAAGAAAAAGGCTTGTATGTCCAGTTTTTGAAAAAATATGACCAAACTGTCTGCACTACCATATTTTTTGGCCAGTTTTACACCCAAAAAGTCATGTTTGAGCATGTTTTTTTACGGAGTTCGACATGGAAGAAAAGTCATACATAAGCCTTTGTGTTTTTTTCCAATCCTGAGCTGAAAGAAAAAGGTTTGTAAGTCCATTTTTAGAAAAAATATGACCAAACTGTCTGCACTGGTACATTTTTCAGCCTGTTATACACCCAAAAAGTCATGTTTGAGCATGTTTTTTTTGTGCAGTTCGAAATGGAAAAAAGTCATATGTTAACCTTAGTGTTTTTTCAGATCCAGAGCTGAAAGAAAAAGGCTTGCATGTCCATTTTTAGGGCAAATATGACCAAACTGTCTCCACCAGCATGCTCTCCTGCCTGAAAATGTACCAGAAAAGGCACTTTTAAGATTTTTTTTAATAGTTTATTACAGGAGTACATTTAACAGTCACGGTAACAAAAAGAAAAAGTATGACAAGACATTCATATTTCAACTAAGTGAACATTTTTTAGAGTGTAAAGTTAATATCAAATGAAATGCAGTGATAATAAGTCTGAATAACAAAACAAAAACAAAAAATATTATTACAGTAATCAAATCGACAATATTAACATTTTAAACACTGTTTACAATATAACTGAAATACATAACATTCTAAATACATCCAATATTTACCAAAGATCCTCTCATTTAGCCTAAAAACTCTATATCTTTAATAGAATAAAAATATCATTTCAAATATCTTATAACAACAATATTAATCGTACAATAACATTAATATTAGGTTATTAGTAGATGTAAATAGCTGATTTTCCTCATGGCTTGCTAAGGAAAGAAGTATTGTACAAATTAATATACACTGTTACCTAATTATGCTCTTTTAGCTTTCACAAAATGCAAATATTTTTACCCAGGTCATTCATATGTATATATATATATATATATATATGTATATATATATACATATATATATATATGAAGGGAAGAAATGGCAAATCTCACTTAATACAAACTATTGCAATCTATAACTCTCAATTAGAAAATGTACACAAGAAAAGCAGCAAAATATCTATTTTTCATAAGAAGAAATCAGTGGTGTGGTTGTTATAAAGAGTGAACAATGTCTAGCACAGGCAGAGTCCATCTGGAATGCTTTTGGGCGAACGATCACCCAATAGGAAAAGCCCTGCCCTCCTCTGAAATCTCATTGGTCCTTCCCTCTTTAGCTTCAGTTCCAGCACTAGAACTCCATTCAAGGCTTCAATAACGTCCGTAAGTTTCGAGTCCCAGAGTTCTGTTGCAGATTTCCCCGAATGTGAGTAAAAGAAAACAAAAATTCCTCTCGAAAAACGGAGCACACAAAGCTCTGAGAGTCCTGATTGTGCAATCACCTCAAACGATAAATCTCTTTCAGCTCATAAAGTTGCTTAAACCGAGGAATTTCTTTTTTTTGTTTTGCATTTTTAGCGTTGATTGGAGGAGCAGCAGGACAGAATGTCACCTTCTCCACAGAACTCAAAATGGCTGCCCCACGGAGATGGGAAAGTAAAAAAAAAACACACACAAACAAAAACAATATGACAAAGCAACATTCAAGCAGCATGTATGTTAGTTTTCTCCTCCCCGAGCTCTACTGTATCCCTCGTTCTTTTCCCATTTTATCAAAACAATTGGCAAAAATAAGTTCTCTCTTTCTGTCTGAGAAAGTTCAGTCTCAACTTGAATGTAAAGATAATGAACTACGAGTCAAATCTGCACCTATTGTGACTTTGATTCAGTTTCTATAATGCCAGTCATTGAGGGTTTTGTTGGTACTGCTGCGTCACAAAATCACTTCCTTTGGTGGATAATTAAAGGTTGTAAATGCTACTAGCGGAAGTACTCATCCTGTTGAATATTTCTGTGCAGAGGGATTGATAGCATTCCAACAACTCTAATGCTGCGTTCACACCGCAAGCGACCCAGCTACCAAAATCGTGTCGCCCATTGACATAGCGTCGCGCGTCCATAAATACCTCATTTTGGTCATCGGCCGTCGCTCGGTGACGTCACATCCATTCGAGTTTCACCGCGATCATATCATATATCACATAATAGGATGTATAAGCGGATATATTCCAGCTGTATCCTTTTCATTCACTTATCAAACACAAAACACTGCAGCTGATGACCTTCAGCAGCATTATCTGTGAGTTTACCGCGGTCCGTCTAGGCGGAACTAATGTCCTCACTGACATTAGTTCCGGCTAGACGGAACTCATCCGTCCTGCAGTCCGGATGAATAACGGCACAATCACACATCCATACACCGCCGATTGGCTGTTGCTGCACAGCCACACACGACATCGCCTGAATAGATCCACTTTTTTTTAAACTTTGACATCGCGCGACGAGTGAAGTGATCGTCTTGTACGCGGCCGTCGCATCGCGGGAGGGTTTGCCCCGCCCCATCACGGCTGTACATTGACTTTGAATGGAGAGTGATCGCCGAGGTAGTACAAGTAGCGTCCGGTGTGAACGCACCTTAAAAATCTGAAACATGTTGGGGAAGTAGGTGACACGATCTATTTGCAGTCACTCAAGAGTTAATCCCCAAAAGATGCTCATCAGTTATGCATCACAAAGTCTTATCTTCACCTGAGTTTACATACCAACAGATTGGCCAGGATTAGCTTGAAAAATGACGACAGGCTGAGTTTGTCTTTTGGACATACCAGTTAACGTTTTGTCAAATTTTGGGAAATTTCGGTTTTATTTTGGAGTACCTGAAGGGTATAAATTCATGAACTGCAAGGTCATTTGGATTGAAATCTAAGACCTGAAATTCCGTGAAATCTAATTACTTTCTTTTCAGTAGGTTTGAAGATTGGAAAATGTAATCAAGGTGCAGTAGCTGTTTTGCGCTGCTATATGTCAGTAAGGATTAGCCAAACACCAGTGTGGGGATGCGGATTTAGCATAGCCTTATCCCTTCCCTTAAGGCCTTTGCACACCAAAGTCAAGCAAATAATTTGGATAAACTTCCTCAATCAAGCATTTTGCGTAAAATCTTAAAAAACTGAAAAGTTGCACCAAAAATTGAAAATGTCCGCCACATCAAATGACATGTTGCTCACTCTAAAACCAGAGTAAGACGTTCTAAATGGGAACATACAATGCTGGAGAGGAGAGGAGAACTTGGTGAGCTCCTGCACCATAGTTGAATCAGGACTGGCTATTTCCAACGGTAGAGGCTTGAGTAAAATCCCATTAGTGCCATACTGTAGCTCCAGTGCTGTCCGTGCCTGTATATTAAAAAAATACAGGCAAGAAGCTAGCTAGCTAAAACTTTCTATCTTGTACTGATAGGAAGTCCCTGATAAATAAAATTATGAGGCCACATTTAGATTTGGATCACCACCTAGATCTAATCACTTCTCTCTTGTGCCATTGCCAATTGTTCCTGAAAATCTCATCAAAAGTTTTTGATGACTTATTGAGTTGTTGGAAAAATCAGAAAAAACGCCTCATAAAAAATCTTTAAAACATTACTGGATCGGCATCTGGATTCAGATCACCACAAAAATCAAACTGATTGGTCCTTAAACCATTTCGGACCTATCCTGAAAATGTCAAATTGGCAGAAAATACTCCCTCCTTGGTGGACAAAATGACTTGTGCATTGATTTTTAGCACAGATACATTGCGTCTGGTGTGCAAAGGCCTTTACATTGGAGAATAGATTTAAAACTGCACCTTGGGACATGTAGTTGTGATATCTTCACTTCCTTGAATCTTATTTCAAAGGAACAACCCTCCATCACACAGCCTAACCCATATTTAACCCTTAGTAAGTTGAAGTTTAACATTGATACTGTTTGCTTGGCAAAGAGGAACTGGGCCAATCATGATCTTTCAGCAATGCGACTCAACTGACTACCAGTGTGCTGTCATCCTAACCGATGCATCAGTTAGCCAGATGGCAATTTAAACCTTGATGGTACTTTAAAAAAAAAAAAACTTAATACCTGCTCTTGTATCAATCATCAGCTCTGAGCATGAGGTGAATGTGGTTGGCACCATGATGAATTCTGGCTTACATTAGCTCCAAAAACATCAACATCTCCTTTACCCTGCTAGACAACTGCAATGGTTCACTGCATTTGATTAGACAAGCAAAACGCGAAAGAATCCTACTCTTCCATCCTTTACCCTGTTTCATCCATCGTAACTCCCTTCCACAACCATTTCTACAACTACGTTTCTATTTTCAACATTTCATATCAACCCCAGTACCACCGTACTTCCCTTACTCCCCCTGTGCACTACCCACATTCTATTTCAAATTATATTACATAGCTTTCTGTAAATAGATTTGTTTGTATATTTCTTCAAAAATACACAGAATAGAGCATAAGAACTTTTTGGCAGCTTCTTCTTTCTTAGAGGAATGTTCAGGTCATCATCTTTGGCTGTAACAAGAGATGAAGACCTCTGCTTTTCTGTAAGTCTGAAAAGGAACCCCTAACATAGCAGAGCAAAGGTGGACAAGAAAAAATAACTGAAATTCTTTCTTTCCTTCCTTCAGTTTCTCCCTAAGACTTCTTCAATAACTCCCTCCCCTCACTGCTCAACTCCCTGCCCTTCAAACAGTTGCCCCGAGCAGCTCTTCCGACTTGGCCATGATCTCGTTCTGGTTTGAGTCCAAGCCGAAGAACTTGACTTTCAACCCGTCGACGGGGTGGACCACGGGTACGGTGATCACGCGGGGGAACTGCCTGGTGGCGAGCTCAAAGCGGCTGGTGCTGGCCAATTCAATGGCGAGGATGCGGAGGAACAGAGTGGCGAGCTGCTTGCCCAGACAGGACCGGACGCCGCCCCCGAATGGAAGGTAGTGGAAGCGTCCCTCTTTGTCTTCTCCTCGCTCTTGGCTGAAGCGGTCGGGGTCAAAGGCATCCACGTCCTTGAAGACAGCTGCCGTGTCGTGGGTATCTCGGATGCTGTACATCACACTCCAGCCCTTTGGAACCTGGACTCCCTACAAGCAAGAAAACATTGAAAAGGGGCCCATGAGCTTGGTGAATCCAATTCCTGATAATTACCAAGAAACATAGACTGCTTTTGAATTCGCCCATGACATACTACATCTGAACGTGATAGGTAGTTGGCACTGCATACTGCCTACGACACTGGAATTAGTGCTGTGTTACTCAAGACCGGTCTTGGTCTCAAGACCACATTTTGAAGGTCTTGGTCTTTTCTCGGACTGGAGAGCATTTTTACTTGGTCTTTACTCAGTCTCGGACTGGCCGGACTCGGATTTTCCATCAAGACCGATCAAGAACAGCACCAATCTGCCTTTCTTCAACCTCATTAATGTGAATAAGGAGGAACACTTGGTAAAACAACAACTTGGACTTGTCTCGGTCTTGGCCTCGACTCCCAAAAGTCTTGGTCTGGTTACATTCTGGTCTCGGGCAAGTCTTGGTCTTGGATAGAGTGGTCTTGAGCACAACACTAACTGGAACGTAGCATGTAGTATGACTGTTCTGTTAGGTTTATTGCCTCTACCAAGGAGGTTATGATACTGCCCACATCTGTTTGTTTGTTTGTTTGTTTGTTTGTATCTCTGTTAGCAACTGCGTACCATATTTTGGGCAAATCGGTACGCGCTGCTAGTATAGTCGGCGAATTCAAAAACAGCCATGGACTCCTCGGCTTGTCTTTGTACTGTATTGGGACAAATTTGATCACATGTAAAAACTCAGAAAAGAACTGTAAAAGTGCGACTTACATCAAGTTCAAAGGTCTGCATAGCGGTTCTGTAGGCGCCTGAGACTGGAGTAAAGAGTCTTAGCACCTCCTTGATGACGCAGTCCAGGTACTTGAGGCTCACGATGGTGTCCAGCCTCAGCTCCCCTTCAGGGCAGAGGCAGCCATTGTGAAGAAGACCCCTGGCTCTTAGCTCTTCCCTTAGGCGCTCCAAGACTTGAGGGTGGCGGAGAAGCTGCATGATTAGTGAGGTGCTCGCGCTCGCTGTTGTCGCAAAGGAAGCAAAGATGAGCTCGATGGTCGACTCCTGCCAGAAGAAAAAGAAGAAAGTAGGATCATTAGTCGCTTGAATTTGGGATGGTCCATTTTTTAATCTTTATGCCTAATCCTCCACCATAGAGGCTGGAACCATAGAAAGCTTCCCCCTTTATCTTTCCTCAACAGCTTTTATTGATTAAATATATCAGAGTATCATCTGCATTACCATAAAGATTCATGGAGCGTTTATATATAACAGTCCAGTCCTATAACAGAATTAGTCCTAGACCTCCTTGAGGAACCCTGTTGCTACCGTCATTGCCCAAAAAAAAATTATCTTTGAGATTTTTTAAAAATTGCATTAAACTTTCTGCCAAATGTTTTCATTAGAGCAGTTTGAGGCATTATACAGTCATGTACAGTAAGTGTACAGAAGACAATACAACCCATAACTGTGCAGTTCATCCTCTGAACTGAGAACACTGGAAGTAGACTGAAAAAAAAAACAATTAAAAAATAATAGTAATAATAATAATAATATAACAATTATTATTATTATTATTATTAGCAATAACAATACATATAATATAATATATAGTGGTTAAAATTTATAACCTTTTATTTCTTACAACTAGTACAATTATTTATAAAAATAATACCAATAACAGTTGGTATATTAATATTATTAGAGTTGATAATAATATGAATAACTAGAAAAGCACTTGGGGAGTGCAGACCTCCGCCCGTGCCACAGCCCTAACCCAAAATCATTTTCACCGTATATTTTATTCCTACATGTATCTCATCTAAATATTTAGATTCCTTGTCCATGAAAACATACCATCAGCAATTGGATTCATCATGATATCCATTTTAGTTCAGTAGTTATCAGAAAAAACACATATTTCATCATGGCAGATCCAGACGGTGAGTCAGATAACTCCAAAATCTAATCATTTGTTCCTTGTCCCAATCCGGACATTTCCTGAAGATTTCCTCGAAATCTGTCCGTAACTGTTTGAGTTATTTTGTTCACAGACGGACAGACGGACGGACAGACGGACAAACTCTCCAAAAAACATAACCTCCTTAGCGGAGGTAATAATAATTAAATAATAAAATAATGACAATAAATGGACAGGTAAATAAAAATGTAAAAAAAAATTACTATATCAATAAAAAAATATACTGAACAATGAATAATATTAGAGCAGAGTAAGAAAGAGTAGGGAAGAAGACCCCCAACCACATATCCAGCCCACTAAGACCTTAAACTTTTGCTCAGTCCTGTAAGTCAAGGTGTTTTCTGGATTTTGAGCAAACAGTGTGAAAGCTGAACTCTGTCCCCTCGCCTTTATTTTGGGCACAAACTCTCCATTCCACACCTCCTGCCTGCCATTTGTTTCATAACAACATGGCCAAAAAAGCAGATATAATAAAAGTGTGATGTTTTTCTTTCCTAAAAAGTAACATTATTTTGGAGAGTCCACATCCAATCACAACATTTGGGGCAGTGAACTGGGCCCATTATTACAGAACAAATAACACTGAAGCTCGGCGGCACGACACTCATTCTAGAGCCCTCATCTGCCATCATCCGTGTCAAAACACATCTCCACTTCACCCGCGTCCGTGTGTAATATATGTGTGCGTCAGAAAACGGCAGGAGAGTACTTCAGCATGGGCCTCTGCGACAGGGGCTCCCCAGTTCACTTTGAGAGTGTATTTATACGCATGTGTGTGCGAGTGTGTGCGTACAGGAGGCCTCTTTCAGACCCCTAGCAGGGGAGTGTTGACTTATTTTTGGCCCTGGACTTAACCCAGAAACCACAGAGAGCAAGTGAGACGCAGAGCGAGTTGAGTTTCCACAGAATTCCTCAGAATTATTTTAATAAGTAAATAGAGGGTGTGCCTGTGCGCGAGCGTCTTCTGCTGTTACTGTCTGACTCGGAGCATCAGCCCTGCAGCCGTGTTTCACATCAAGACGTATACCCTAAGTCACTCTCACTGTTTGTGATCCCAGGATGATTTGTTCGGCAAATTATGATATTTGTTGGTATATATGTGTGTGTTTAGTCATCCGAGACTGGTCCCCTTTGGCAGGACTGTCCAAAATCAACACAGGTTTGTCCTAAACGTGTGTTTGGATAAATATATATGCAGCGAAGTATGTGTGCCTTTGCCGGGCTTGTTTATACTGCAGCCACTTCATATGTGTTTTGCACTTTTACCAAAATATCAAGTAAGTTTTGGTCCAAGTTGTGTTACCTTCAGTTCCTGCATGGTGAGCTCAGTGCCATTCTCCTTGGCGCTCTCCATCAGGACGTCCAGTGCATCACTATAGTCCTTCCCCTGGGAGCACATCGGCTTCTCCCTGATGGCCTTTTCTATGCTTTTCTGCAAGGAGTCTCTTGCGCGGATACCCTGGAAACGAAAGCAAGGGCAATCAAATACCAGTCTGTCACAAATTCTTTTCATTTTTAGATTAAAGAGACAGTTCAGTATTTTTGAAGTTGGGTTGTATGAGCTCCATTTGGCCACTAAGTACATCAGATGTAAAAGAAAGTTCTCTCCTCTCCCTCAGTAAGCCACAGTCTGTAAGAGTCTGTTACGCAGAACTAGCCGCAAACAGGGAAGTATTGTACCAAGAACTAAGGGTATTTTCTCTGCCTACAAGAACTCCCATTAAAAAAATAATACCACAGTTTAAGAACATTACCTAGATAATTTTTGTGCGGTTTAACTTTTCAGAAAAATAAAGCTAATCTAAAACTAGGAATACGTGGAATGCGTGACTAGACTCAGTTACTTCTGGGTAAACTTTATTTTTCTGACAAGCAAATGCACTCAAAAACATTCCTATGTAGCGTACTCCTAAACTGTGTTATTATTTTTTGATAGGAGTTCTTGTAGGTGGAGAAAATTCCCTTTGTATTTGGTACAATACTTCCCTGTTTGCGGCTTGTTCTTCGTAACAGACTCTTACAGACTGTGGCCTACTGAGGGAGAGGAGAGAACTTTCTTCCAAGGCTTTTCATTGTTCATTGGTCATTGTTAAGTGAGTTATTAACAGAAATTTGAAAAACTGCCCAATCTGACAATATTAAAAAATATTTCCAAAATCATTGTGATCCAGATAATCACCAGAATTCTATCAGTTCTTGTGCAACATTCCCAGAAAATTTCTTGACAGCACAATCATAGCTTTTTGATTGATCTTGTTGACAGATGAATAATCGTAGAAATTCATTGCCTGTGCAAGAAGCTTCACATTCATGTTTCTTGCTGAAGATTTGGTTCCTCAGAGCTCAATTATTTATATGATTTAGTTTGTATTCAAAGAACATTTTAGGTAAAAGCTTTTGTCAGCAGCTTCTCCTCTGGACGTAGACTGTACCTTTCTGTAGCCGCTGAATGGCAGATCTATGGGCAGGCTGAACAGGTTGTCAACAAAGTCCTGGAAGGTTGAGAACAGATTCCTCATCTCCTCCTCTGTTACTCTGAATCCGAGCAGGACCCTCACTGCCATGGTGAACGACAACCTCTGGCTCTCCCTGTAGAAAAACAAAAGATTAGGACCAATGCTCCATAAATAAGAGTTTTCATGAAGAAGACACTAAAGATTATGATCTGTGATGATGCCGCTCTCCTGTTTGTCTTTACCAATAAGGTTTCTTTTAGCATTTTCTTTCATCTAGTTCTATACACTGCCTGGCAAAAAAAAAGTCGCCACCAAAAGACAAGGTCACACACTCTAATATTTCGTTGGACCACCTTTAGCTTTGATTACAGCACAAGTTTGCTATGGTATTGTTTCGATAAGCTTCTGCAATGTCATAGATTTGTCCCAGATCACAGCACTGCCCCCTTGTACAGTAGGAACTAGGCATGATGGGTGCATCACTTCACCTGCCTCTCTTCTTACCCTGATGCTCCCATCACTCTGGAACAGGGTCAATCTGGACTCATCAGACCACATGACCTTCTTCCAGTCCTCCACAGTCCAATCTTTATCCTCCTTAGCAAACTGAAGCCTTTTTTCTGCTTAGCCTTACTGATTAGTGGTTTTCTTAAGGCTACACAGCTGTTCAGTCCCAATCTCTTGAGTTCCCTTCACATTGTGTGTTTGGAAATGCTCTTACTTTCACTTTTAAACACACCCCTGAGTCCTACTGTTGTTTTTCTTCAATTTGATTTGTCCAAATGTTTCAGTGACCACATTCCTTCCTTGAAGACGATGGTTCCTCACTATCCTTCCCGTTTTTAATAATGTGTTGGACAGTTCTTAACCCAGTTTTAGTAGTTTCTTTAATCTCCTTAGATGTTTCTTCTGCTTGATGCCAGTGATTTGACCCTTCTTAAACAGACTGACATCTTTTACACAACCACAGGATGTGTCTTTGACATGAGAAGCTACTCATTGCATCTGCTGGAGCTAAGTAACTTGTTGCCACCTGAAAGATAATCACCCATGTAATTATCTAATAGGAGGTTCATACCTATTTACGCAGTTTAATCCAGTTGGCGACCTTTTTTTTGTCCTGGCAATGTATTTTGTTATGGTTGAAAGACTTCTGCCTTCTTTTCTAATTTTTCCACCAACATTTGAAATTTTAACCTTGCAAAGATGACTATTTAATGATGCAACTAAGGTCAAACTGTGACTTCCAGAAGGTGCTATAATACGTCTTTTTCCCACTAGAAGCCAACATGATGAGACTTTAACGTCAAATCTAATGAGAGATTTCTTAAAGGGACTGTGAGGAGAATCTATTACCGGCAACGTAAAAGACTCTGCTACCCATGAGCATGCGCGGCAACTGTCGTAATGCTGCGTTCCAGTAACCTCGGAACTGGGAGTGACATCATCTCAGACTTATCAGCGTTCCAGTTGAAGTCGGAAAAAAACATGCCGATCTACCAGGCTATTGTTAGCTGTTGTTAGCATGCCTGCGTTGTTGTTCACAAATGTCACATGAAGAATGTGATTATCACTATGGCAGCATTTTTGTAAATATAAGTCTAACAATACTATGTATACAGCTGATCTAGAGCGACACACCCCAGTCAGAAGTGCAAATAAAATTATTATTACAGGAGCTAAATAACTGTTCACACTGGGGGCATCCATCGTCAATTGTCAACTCGGGGGTGGTGAGGTTTCACCGCGTTCCCAGGAGGAAATTCTGACTTTGGGAGACGTTCCAGTTGCAGTTTCCTATTTGGAACTCAAAATTCCTACTTCTGACTACAACTGGAACGCACCACAAGACATGTGCTATCCAAAGCGTGTGTTTGTTGTGATGCTTATGACAGCTCGGACCTTCCTCAGAACTCTGCATTGCCTTACAACTTCTTTTTTCAACAACTTACAGGATGCAAAGCGACGAGGTGATGTATCTCTTTCTAGTTACGTAGCGGTAGTTTTTGATGTGTGACAGCAAGCAATTTTTGGAAAACTTAGTATCACAGTTTTGTAGCCAGCTATATATCGCTACTTACAGCCCGGTGCTCTAATACGTGTAATATAAATAATAAAATAATATAAATTTGCTCTAGTTTTAATTATCTTGTTCCAGAAGTTGAGTATCCAGGCCAGTTCAGCCCTGACCGACCCGACCGGAAGGCTAAGGAATAGAATTTATAGATAACCTATTTTGATGCTATAAAACTCATCTTAAAGTGTGTATTTGGATCAGGCATCTATCTAAAAGTGAGACTTTTTTGTAATTACTTAGAAACTCCTCACAGTCCCTTTGAACAGTAGCCATGAAAAAAACTTCTCTCATGAATTCATTGAGACTCTGACTTCTTTGTACCTGTAGACGTTGATGGGCTCAGGGTTGGAGCTCCACACCCGCAGGCTCTCCTGGATGACCTGCTGGATTTTAGGGAGGTAGGACTCCAAGGCTTCGTGACTGAACACTTTGGCAAACACCTGCAGAACAGAATGAAACAAATAGATTCTCATTGACCTGATATGCAAAATGGGGCCCCACCCATTTGTTCGTGACACTAACTGAAAAGAGTGATAAGACTGACTGAGATCTTCATTAACTGCTAAATTCTATGAGCTGGCACGTGGACAAAAAGCAAGAAGAAGTCATTCGAACTCACGCAAGCAAGATGAGGACAAACACGCTGATTAGCCAAACAGACTGTAAATACTGTGATCCTCCCACATTAGAGGATCTTTAGGAAACCTCCAAGCGTGACAGAACCTGACAGACAGGGTGTATGAACAGATGGCGTGAAGGGCAACTTCATTATTCTGGAGTATTTATATCTATTAAGCACAGAAAGGACGGGCTTCCCTTAGTTTGATCTTCTTTGATGGTCTCACGAAAACTCGTGTCGAAGCCTCTTAGTAAATATGCTGATGTGATAACTGTTACAGTCCCTTATTTCTTTCATGCCTGAGTAAAACTTGGTGCAAACATTTACAGTAACGTAAGGATGAACTGACTAGATTCTGGCAGTCATAGGTCAAAGTCAAAGGACCCCATTATCATTTTGTGCTTTTGAATGAGATACCTTAAAAGGGAATTCCTTCAAACTTTGCTCAAAAGACCATATGACGCCAGGATAAATGAGTTTACACCCAAAGTACACTTTGTAGTTAAATCAGTTCAGCTGCTTATGAACATAGCTAATCACATGGCAGAAACTCAATGCATTCAGGCATGTAGACATGGTCAAGATGACCTGGTAAAGTTTAAATGGGGCATCAGAATGGACAAGAATTGTGTTTGAAGTGACTTTAACTGCTGCATGGTTGTTGTGCCAGATGGAGGAGGTACTCTACACAAACCCTCGACAGTAAGCATAAAATGGTCCAAAAAAGGGAAAAAATCCAGCAGTTCTCTGGGCTTGTTGATGCCATTGATCAGAAGAGAATGACCAGAGTGGTTCAAAATGATATAGAGGCAACAATAACTCAAATAACAGCTTGGTACAACCAAAGCATGCAGAGGACTATCTCTGTACAATATATTGAATGTTGATTCAGATGGGCTACAGAAGAGTGGAAAACTGAGGCTACAATTATCATCAACTCATCAAAATTGGACAATAGAAGAGTGTAAAATGTGTCTAGATTTCTGCTTCAACGTTCAAATGGTAGCCTCAGAATTTAGCATTACCATTAGCAATACTAACACATGTATCCATCATGCCTTGCATCAGTAGTTAAGGCTTGTTGTGGTGAAATGGCATCTTCAGATCATCTCAGACTTTCACGTCAATTTGAACCAAAGCATCTGAGGAATGTTTCCAGAACTTAATCGAATCTTGGCCATCAGGAAGGTCAGGCAAAGCAGGGAAAGGGGGGTCAACCTGGTACCTGCAAGGTGTAGTGGCTGATGCTTGCATATTGAAGGTTGAATGTCAAGGTTGCTCTGGCTTTGAACATACAAAATAAGGACCCATTTACCGTACGCAACAACGTAAAAAAAAAGGAACATTTTTGTTGTGTTTGTGCCTTCCGTTTACACGAGAACAGTGCCCATAGTGCCTGAATCTTCAAACGTTTGAAACCAGGGTCCAGAGTGAAAAGTTCAGATTTCTTTTTTGTCTTCATATAAACAGGAGTCTCCATTAACAGAGAAAATGGGAATTTGAAGTGCATATGCCGTACGCTTTCAGATGAAGCTAGCGCACACCTAAGACTAACAGCTGGGGCTGACAACCGAGCAACACATGGTTGCTAGGTTTGTTATCGCTACTCCAACAAAATGTAGATTTGCTTCATTGATACTCTGACTGGGGGAAACACATTTGTTATATTCACCAAGGACATTACACACTAACATCGCCAACTCCTGGCCTAGCAAACAAGCTACCACGTTTTCAGTCGTTATTGCAGATCCGTGTGAACATGGCGCACTTAAACCTTTCCATTTGTGGTAACAACGTTGTCGTGTAAACAGGCCCAAAGAGATTTCTACCAATCAATCTGCAGAAAAGGGACCCCTGCCCTTCTTCTTGACCTCTTGTTGTCCTGACACTGTCTTCAGTCCTCCATGAAGATATTCCCACAATTCAACCAAGCTCAAATATTCACCTTTAAGTGATGCGCCAACCACAGAAATGCCACAGTGCTTCCCCTATAGGTGCTTCGACACCAGGTTGTGGTTCTGACTCACTTGACATTTACCAAACCTGATCCTGGTTCAATTTTCCGAATATTAACCTTTCTTCTCCCTGCTGTCAAATCTCCACAACGACTACAATCATTAATCCCCTTCTTCTCTCTAATGAGTTATACCTCCACAAGACTTTCCACCGCTCCTGTTCACTTTCTTGATGCCCAGGTCCTTATTCACCCCCAAACTCTCTCTCCTTCTATACAGGCTCTTATACATTGTGGAGGTTTTCCCCTGAAGTCAGCAGAATCAGAGTGACAGACAGGCAGACAGAGCGAGGAGAGAGCAGAAGAGGGAGGAGGAGGGGTTTAAGTCTTTCCTGGCTGCTCCTTGTAGTATTTCTTTGTATGAATCAGTCGACCGTCGTCAGTGTTGTTTGGACAAATAACATTCCATCTGATTTAAGCTCCAAAAGTGCCTTTAAACAGTCTCAGGGATGATTTAAAACACTGGAGAGAAGAGAAACGTGAGCAGACGAGACTAGAATGGAGCTTTTATATTAATACAAATCCGTCACTCACACTCAGATTTATTTGGCTAAATAACCCTCTGGTGTATTTAACCTCTAGAGCCCTCTTACGTAAAGTTACAGCTTGGTCTGGATGCAGAAGAAAAGAAGGTCCATGATGAATGTCTCCGCTGGTGGAGGTAGAGATGGGTCAGTATTTTTAGTTTTAAAGAAGCTATGGTTCTTTTTGTTGGACTATTTCCTGCTTGTAAACATGGCTTAACTTTTACTTAATAAAAAAAGAAAACACAGCATTTACATTTTGCATGAATGCTTTCCAAAGAGCCCTGACTTACAAGGATAGTTCAGTATTTCTGAAGTTGTGTTGTATCTGTGAAGTGGCTGAAAGACTCCCAGGAAAACTGTCTCTTTAAGGAGAACATGGTGAGACTACCAGGAAGGTACACTGCTGTAAATGACTACAGTTATTACCTCAGCCAAGGAAGTTTTGGACAGATCTTGTTGAAATTTTCAGGAGAGGTTGGCAATTGTGGTGTAACGAAATTTCATGCCAAGAAATTTCGCGAAATAAAAAATGACGAAACAAAATTCAAGGACGCACGAAAAACAAAACGCGAGCCGCGCACCACTGAGACTGGTGATTTTTTGCCATCCTCGCTAACCATAGCAAAACGCTTCCTTCAAAATGGAGGAAGACGAGGTCGAGGAATTAGCTGACGCTCCTTCGTCAAATAAATCGGTTGTGTGGACCTATTTGCGGACAAAACAACAACCGTGTGCAAAATATGCCGCTACAGTTTGCCGTATACTGCGGTGAGTACAAATACCAACTACCTTGAACTGGAGACAGGCAGCAACTGTATGTTCGTGTAAGTCTGCATAAAAAACAACATTTGATTTTTACATCTGCTGTTGAGTTGACAGAATTTGATCATACTTGAAGATCAGAAGTATATGCACTGTTATAGGCTAAATATTATAGTTCACAGTTCAGACATTTATAGGTCTAAACTGCAGCTCTGAGGACTGCTGTTTGTTTTCCTTTTCATTCAAGAATGTAGTTATCCTGATTGTTACAACAACAAAGCACTTTTTATTGAGATTTTAAGTTTGTATTTGCACTGGAGTCTAAATAAGGGGAAAAAACTACAATTTAAGAAAGAAAATGAGATTTTTCCACAATTTCCTACTGTTGGGGATTTACTATAATCTTTATTTTGTATTGTGAGTATTTCGTATCGTGAGCACTGTTTCATATTTCGTATCGTTTCGTGAGTTGACCATTTCGTTACACCCCTAGTTGGCAATTGCCAACTTAAAAATGAGTCCATTTTGTGTCGATCCAGACAACCCCCCTTAGCAAACAATCATTTTTGCCCAACAACTGTCCAACTAATAATGATATCAACATGATTCTGAGTGCTAGGTGTGGGTTTTCAAGGTCAAAGTATCATTTTATTATGGTAACTTTATCATGGAACTACTGCGTGTAGATGTAACAGCAATATGTGAGCTACCTTGGCAGAGATTTTTGCTCTCCAAGTGCTCTCTCGATTTGTATAATTGTATGAGTTGCATGTAAAAATGAGCCTCAAAACTATGTTTGGTCAAATGTAGGATTAGGGAGATTATTTATGCCTTATTTTCCAAGAGATCTCTGTGTTAGCCACTATTTTACGATGCAGCTAAGTGCTACATTATCTTCCGCCAGTGCATATTGATTTATATGTGGACTCTAGTTCTGAAAAATTATTGTTTGTATACTCCAGTGGATCCACAGACAAAGGAACTTTATCACTACTTGAGTTAAAATCACTCATATTTGGTTTTGTATTAGTTTCTTCTACTGTTGTTCTTTCATGGAATCAGTGAGTACAGGTGGAAGAACACACAGTGGTTTGCTGCATTGTAAAATAGTGCGGACGTTAGGGACTTCCTTGAGAGAAAAAAGCACTCTGAAACTTTAATCCCGACTGAACTTTCATACCAGAGTAGTTTTGTGGATTTAGGCTAAACAACTGCTCCTGCCAACAACAGTGTACCTTACTCGTAGAGCTGGGCAAAAAAATCTATTAATTCGAAATATTTTCTGCAGAAGATTTAAAAAATTAAAAATCAAGATTTTTTTTCTTGCCTTAGTCCAATTGTAAGTAGTTGCAATTTTTGAAAAAAATGACTATTTTCATGATGGTCGGCCTTGTAGGGTTTGCACAAGCACTTTTATAGGCTTGTATTTGTTATTAAAGTAGATTAAATATTGATCAGAGAGTTTTATGCTAATACTGTAAAATACCTTAGCCTTTTAGTGTTTATGTAGACAAACCTGCCTACGTTTATACTACATAATCAACCTTTTATGACCCAGACTTTGACTTTAAGAGGGGAACATTTAGACAATATAAAGGCAAAACTTGATTTGTTTCATTTTTATGTCAGTGGGAGTTCTGTTTCTTTTAGGGAGGGAAAAATCGATTAAAATCGTAAATCGAGTGTTGTGGAAAAAAATCTGGGATTTTATTACTAGGCTATATCACCCAGCCCTACTTACTCGTAGTCTTAACTTGTTCTTCTTAAAGGGGCAGCGCTCCTGGGAGCCCATTCAGCCACTTCACTGACAGTTTTCAAGTACCTAATTCCATTAAATAACACAGAAACACTCTATCATTGATTTATGAGAAAGGCTGTCGAGCTCTGAGTCCATGATAACACTCCTCTAAAGCAGGCGTACGTCGAGAATAAAGTGTTGGAAAACCTGAATAAGGACACCAAAGAGTGTTATTGCACAAACTCAGCCGCTGCAGCTAGAAAAAGGCTTTATTGTGCATCAAGAATATATTTTCCACATGTTAACACACTGAAGAAACACAGTTTTGAAGACACACTGTTCCTGCTTCTTTCCATTGAGACATAATGGAGTCGATGTTTCAGCCACCAAACCAGCAGTTGGGCACCCGTGCTCTTATTTTGTCCTCTACCTCATTTTTCCTCTCCTCTTCTCCCTCTCATCGTTCTTCCATAGCCTGCCTCCCTCCCTCAGTCCGCTCGTCGTCAGACTGAATGAACAATAGTCCACTGAGCTCATGAAGTGTGCATGTGTGAATTACGTGGATGTATATTTACAGTATATAATGCTGTGTGTGTTTGGGAGTGGGTAGTGTAGATCACAGAGACGTTTGCAAGGGCTACATTTCCTCGGCTGCCGCACCCTGAGGCCGCCGGTCACAGATCAGTTTACATGACCTGCTTCCCAACCCCAACCACAGGGGATTACACACACTATCTGACCTCAGAACAGTCTGAGAAGAAACACAAGGCTGTCATGAGCGTTATTTAGTTTGTTAGGCAGCCAGCTCTGCTTGGTTTGGAGAAGAAGTCCCAGTCATTTGTTTCAGTCACTATTTGATCATACGCTGGTCAGGGTTACCGAGCGTACACACACGTCACCAGATCTACCCTACTAATCAAATCACATCTCTCTAAGTCTTCTAATAAGGTTTTTGGATGTTTTGGAAGTTTGGAGGTTTGGGCACTGTTAGTAGTCCCAGGAAAGAGGTCTCTGAGGAGTCTCTCAGGCGAGAGAGGTGATTTGTGGCATGCCTGAAAACATTTAAATATCTACAGGGTGTACAATCCAGACAAAATCCAGACTCTGAGGGCACAGAGGGCGACTTTTGTTGCCTGACCACACATAGGTGTCCTTCGCCTGCAAGATTATTTAAATCAGTCCCTGTGTGAGATCTCATTGGCTTGTGGAATTTCATGCCGGCTAGACCTGAGCTCAAAGTATTGATACAACAAAATATAATCACTCCTTGGGGATACGTGAATCGATATAGATTTTACAGAATCGATGCAACCTCAATGTTTCGACGGTTGTTGTCAATACTCTTTGGGTAGTGTTAACAAAGGCACAGGTACCATCAGTAAGGACCTGAATTGAAGTTCCATAAGTTGTTGAATCATTTAAAACGTTTCCTTATTCCTTTTTCTTCTTGTTATAAAAATCAAAAACTTGCCTAGAATTCTGTTAAAAGCGTAGTAAATATTCACAATTCACGTGTATCAGGCTACATATAATATTGTGGCCTCAATGTCAAGGATACGTATCGTCTCCTGAGGTTGCTGGAAATACCCAGCCCTAGCAGGCTCATGCTTTGCTAATACCACAGTAGATTTTAGTCTTTTCGGGATAGTCTTCTTCTTTTATTGTAGATATCAATTTGATTGAAGCTGTATTTCACTAAAGCCTTCCCACAACATCAGCACCAATCAAAAAAGATGATCTAAAAACATCTGCATAATCTCATGAATGGCTATTTTAAACATGTTGGCACATTAGTCGACTGGAGGATAATCAACTCTGATTCAAGAGGCAACTGAACTGGAGAATCTCATCCAGTCCAGTCCTCGTAAAAAAACAATAGAGTAGAAAGCACCCAGAGAAAAATCACTGAAAACTAGCACTTGAATCTCGTTGATATCATTATTAGTTAGGCAGATATTGAGCAGAAATGATTCTTCACAAATTATTTGGATCAGCACCCAAATCTAATCATTTTTAAATTGGGCCATTACCAACATCTCCTGAAAATTTCAGCAAAATCCGTCCAGCAGTATTTACGTAATCTTGCTAACAAACAAATACACGCGGCAAGAACATAACCTCCATAATGAAGGTACTAACCATTAAGCACTTTAAGCCTCGGACAGAAATCTGTGTTCTGTGTGCTCATTATCATAAAGGCACTTTATTTTTGGGCACTATCAACTCTTTTTGGTGCGTTGGTTATTTCAGGAGTGCAGGATCCTTACGAGTCATACCCCATTGTAAAGGTAACCAATCAGGATTTCCAACAATATAAAATACAACACCAATTGGTCATATTCAAAGGTAGAAATAATCAAAAGAAACAATGTTTCAGACCTTTTTTGAGGACTGTGTATCAGGTGCACACTGTGCCTAAGACTAAAACTGGGTATCGGGTGTAACCTTAAAATGGACACATGCCTGGGCAATTACACCAGGTGGAAAATAGGATAGACACCTGCGCTGCATGCCTAGGAGCTTTGGGCTGTCCATATGATAGAGCCATTAAAGTTGATTTGGCGAACTTTCACTAAGCCAAAGATGGTTGTGTAACTTTGTGAATTTACCTATTAACCCGTCTGTGCTGGATTACGTATAATTGGACAATTTGGGTGAGTGCTGTGCCTCGTCGCGCACACACACACACACACACACGTACACACTCACAGGAATAGCCCCAGAGCAGCAGAGTCGAGCTACTGTAGGAGCCGTGAGTCAGTCCGTCTGAAAGGTAACTACAGGTCAGACAAACACACAGTATCTCCCTCTGCCTCGCCGCAGCATGGCTGCCAATCAAACACAGTTTTTTATGCCGTGTCACTCTGGGACATACCAAGTCCCACGCAGGATGGGGGATGTGTGTTTGGAGGAGGGGAAGGGGGGGATTGTTCGGTTCAACCGTCATTTTTCTGCACCACAAAAACGTGACTGTCTTCTGTAGCCTGCAGCGCAAAGACACAGGCTTAAAGACACACACACACACATATGTCGCACACACACACTCCCAGACTCCTGCACACACACACTGGAGCAGTCACAGACACATACACACAGACACGGTCGTCCTAATAACGTCCATATGTCTTAAATTATGTGAAAGTGCTGCGAGCTGCTGGTTCCACAGACATGTAAAGACTCCTTTATTCTTCTCTCGGCCCTCCTCTCTCCCTCTCTCCCTCTCTCTCTCTCTTCACTCCCACCCCTTCCCGTCTCTCCCTGCCCCTTCATCCATTCTCTTTTAAAGTTTTTATTCCTGTCTCTCTCTTTTCTCTCCATCAGACAAACTCTTAAGTCGTCTCTCCCCAGTTCTATCATCACCATGAATCAGAGGAAAGACTTTGGCAGGCTTCAGATACAAAAGGACAGAGCAGCCAGGTGAGGTCAACAGTACTCATCGGAGGCTTTACTGGCATGATTTACCTCATTACCTGTGAATGGAGTCATAACCTGACACCCAATGTTAAAGGAACACTCCAACATTTCGTTGTTCTCATGTCCTGCCTCACTCCCGAGTCCATGACAAGCAGATAGACACCTTTCTTTCAACTGTGCGTGAAGTAATAAGGAAGAGACGACCATAGCTGGCCCACCGCTAATAGCCTAGCTCAAACACTGGGAGTCAATGGGTAGTGTTAGCCTACCTCTGTCTACAGTTATGGCTGTTTGTTTCATCTCTTTAGGTTATCTTCTACTATCTTCCTGTTATCTTCTTTTTCCCCTAAACAGACTTTGTTTAGTTGACCTACCTCCATGGTGGTTATCATGAGAGATGTGACGTTCAAGAATGAGTCGAGTCTTTTGAACAGCTCGTTGAAGTGAATGAAACCGACTGAGAGTTGTGAGTAAGCCATTCCTTTCTTAAATCTGCAGCCAACTTGCATTTAATAATGGCTCGCAAATGAACGGCTGAGTCACTGAATCAATTCTCATCGTTCACTTAAAAAAATTGTTCAAAAGACTCGACTCGTTCTCAAACATCACACCGCTGGCAAAAACCACCGTGGAAGTACATCATTTAAACAAAGCCTCTGTTTAAGAGTAGAAGAAGATAATTTGAAGATAATAAAAGGACTGTTTAGAGTTCAAATCTGATATCTGTTGGCAAAAGCGAGCTAACTCTACCCATTGACGCCCAGTGTTTGAGCTAAGCTAACAAGGGGTGGGCGAGATTTGTCTGTTTTTTCCTTGTTTCTGCACACACAGTTGAAAGAATGGTGTCTACCTGCATGTCATGGACTTGGAAGTGAGGCAAGACATGAAAACAAAGAAAATTTTGGTGTTTCTTTAGTAATACCGTACAACATATGTATTCTGGTAACAAAAGACACTGCAAAAATAGTTGATTCGGTTGATCATTCCTCCCTTCAAGTAATATAATGTGCATATGACTTGAAGTATCTTATCTGCTATCTTCTCTTTAAAGTTAATTTAATAATGGTTATTGTTGTTTTTATTTTGTTTTGTGATTTTAATGCATTCTTCCTGTTCCGTAAAGCACTTTGAATTGCCTTGTGTATGAATTATGCTCTACAAATAAACTTGCCTATAATAATAATAATATTTTTAGTAATTCAATATTAGAAGGGCTGGCACAAAATAATCTCTCCACTCTGCGCACCAGAACACCTACATCCCGTTGCAAAATCCTGACAAGCTGTACTTGGCTGTAAAGGCGACTGATCAGGCTTTCCTATGATATAAAATACAAAACTTATTGGTGCTACTAAAGAGGAGATAATCAACCAAATGTATGTATCCAAATTGTTCTGAGGAGTGAATGGAAGGTTTTGCTTTGATTGACTGAATGTTTCTTGATGTGGTTTTAGTTTATATTTCTGGATGTTTCTGGTGTTTCCACTCTTGTGTGGTTAAAGTCATTGTGTGTAAAATTGAGCCGCAATTTAGACCACTTGCTTCCTTTCTGCCATGATCACATCATTGACTTCTTTGTAACTGTTTCAACCGACTGCTTCTGATAAGAGCGTGGCGTCCCTGATTTGCAAGGCAATCAGAAGAACTGGAAGGACTGGACCAGAGAATGTTCAGCATAAAGACAAACCCTTTGGTTTCTTGATTTTTGACCGGAATTGTTTGGATTCACATTCCTACTTGTGTGACTTTGTCAGGCTCAATAAACGTGAAAGACAATTGAAGTGATTCTGAAGTCACTTTGTGAGTTTGAAAGACCAACTTTTCCTGTAACTATCCCAAACTATTAACAGTTCTTTGAAAACTTCCTGGATCCACAACAGGATTCGGATCACCACCAAAATCTAATCATGTCTTACTTTTGACCATGACGATGAAAATGTCATCAAAATCTGTTCTCGACTTTTAAATTAGTAAGTTCTGCCGAAAGGCAAACAGATGCCAACAAAATCATAGGATACTTAAAAAAGCAGTGCCAAGGAGGTTATCTTTTTGGGAGAGTTTGTTTGTCCGTCTGTCCGTCTGTGAACAAAATAACTCAAAAAGTTATGGATGGATTTGGATGAAATTTGCAGGAAATGTTCAGCATGGGAAAAGGAAGAACTGATTTGATTTTGGTGTTGATCCGGATATGCGTCTGGCCGCCATGGTGAAAAATGTGATTTCTGTGAATAACTACTGAACTAAAATAGATATCAGTATGAATCCAGTTGCTAATGGCATGTTTTCATGGTCAAGGAATCTAAATACTTACATGAAATAAAGGTAGGACTGATATTTATGGTCAAAATCACAATATGGCTGAGGACTGTGGCGCGGGCGGAGGTCTGTGCTCTCCGAGTGCTTTTCTAGTTTTTTATGTAATGCAAAAGTTTTTTTGCTTTTTTATAAATGATCTAAATACCATGAGCTTTACTGCATTTATTGGACCTCTTTAGTTGATATTGATTTTCACTTTAGACCAAAAAAAAAACTACTCATCTGAGAAGAAAACACTAATTTTTACAGATTTAACTACGAATGAACTATGCATGTTTGAGCTGGTATGTTATGTATGTTATTCTTTAAAATATGAGAACTTAATAGACGTTGTATGGAGAGAAAAATGAATCTAAATATCTGATAATGCTTTTCTCTCTACAAATTTCAACACCTCATTAAATAACAATCTTAGCATGCCTTCAACAGCAGCATTTTAACTTCTATTATCACTGCCATCATTGACCTGAAGCTGCTGGGGAAAAGCAGAAGGGCCTCAAAAGCAGAGCTTTCCAAAGGCCTCATTCATACAGTATGTATAGATTTGAGTTTATGGACTCCATCCTGAAAAACAGCTTTGTACAAACCCTGCTGCAGCTCACCATTCATATATCTCCTCGTTAAAGTTGACCTCTGAGGGAGATAAAACTTGGAAAAGCAAAGAGGTAGCAGACAGTGTTGGCTCCAGCTCAGCTAGATTTGGCAGTGCCCTCTACTGGTGATGGGCAGAACTACATCAGCAGCACAGCCTCCCCCCCTCCTCTGTTTTCACCGTCTGTGTTTCTCCCTCTTCTAAATTTAGAGATGGTTTTAGAAAGAGAAGAAAAATAAATGAGAGGGAAAGTGTGGATCTTAGAAAGGGTGAAAATAAAGCGCTGGCTGCCACTGTCAACACAGAAGAGTATTTTTACGTGTTAAAACTCCTCACTTGGATTCGGTGTTATTTCAGTTCACAGGGACATTTTCCACCGCAGGTTTAGCTGTCTTAGCGCACTTGTTGACTTACAACTAACAATGTTTTTGTCAGATTGTGTTATTCTAAGGACTTCTTCTCCTTCTAAGGATTTTGTATTTTTCTTCATTGTAGAGAGGAAAACAGATTATTCTTCAATCTTCTGTCATCCATCTAAAAAACAACCAAGAACTTTAAGTACATGGTGAAGTTTTTGATCCTTTATCATTATTTTTTTTATTTTGAAAACTATTTTCATCATCGATTTCTTCAACAGCCTTTTTCCTCTGACGAAAACTAGTAAGTAAGACAGTAAGTAATAAAAACAAGAGCACATGGACAAAAAGCTTAGATTCTTTAGCTTAGCTTGGTGGTGGTAGGATTCTCTTTATGAACTGATATATTCATGCAGAGCAGGTTTACTGTTTGTTGTCAGTTCTGGTATTGTAACGGAGATGCTCTGCTAGGTAGCCTAAATAAAGGTGACTGCATTTCACACAAAAGGAAATTTGTTCTGTTAATTTCTACATTCAGGAATTACTAGCATTCAATAAAGGATTATTAGATGTTTCATTTTAACCAAGTGTAAATCATGACTTCAGAAATTCAAGGAAACATAAAAACGCCTTACCCTTTACACTTCATATTTTAGTCGACTAAATAAACAGTAGATTTCATCAACTAAAATGTTGTGAAATTTCAACAGCTAAAACCAAAAGACTACCTTCTGACTAACACTTAAAGATATTTTTGGCAAAAAGACAAAAACTAAAACTAGAATATAAAGTGCTGTCAGAATTAACACTGTTACACGTCTTCTTCAGTAAAGGTTACACCAAATTGTGAGACCAATGTGGTTTATGAGGACATTTTTCTTCGAAAAACAGGGAAATTTGAAATTTCTCCACATTTGCAGCTTTTCTTTTGCCCTTCTGTTGACCTGATCTGTGTTCATATCCAAGTCGACATTTTGTTTTTTTCTTTTTAAGTAGTCTTAGCTGCTTGGGTAAGGCTTTTCTTTTTTAACAATTTAGTTCTCCCTGTTAGTGTTAGTTCACTAAAGCTTATTTTTTATCCAAGTTTAAAACATGGCTTCAAAAATTCAAGGAAACACACAAAAAAAGCCTTACACTTTACACTTCCTAATATGGTTGACGATATTTACACTAGATTTTGAAATATTGTGAAATTTCATCTACTAAACAATGACTAAAATTGATGCAAAATTCCCCAAATTTCGTAAAATCCAATAAATTAACATTGGGTGGAAACTCTGCCATTTTTTAATGGATTCACTTCTAATTTTACAGGATAATATGGGGTCCGTGTCCATCATGAAGGTAAATTTTATCAACATTAAATCAATATTGACGTCACAACAAAAACAGTTAATTTATTAAGGATAATTTTGTTGCTCTGTACTTGTGATACGTGCAATGACGAGAAAGTCTGATTCCAATTCTGATGGGAAATCCCATGGAGCTGTATATAGCTGTATGCTTTTTAGCCTGGAGACTTGTTTCAGGGTCAAGGAACTTTCTGAGAAAGCAGATTCAACCTTAAGTTCAGGTATCAGACGACCCACTCCTCCCTTGTCACAGAGCACCTGTGGCGAAATTTGGAAGTCTAAAAATCAGCTCTTCAGGATCCAATAATCCACATGACAGCTGTGGTTTGTTACAGAAGGTGATAAACTCCGTCTGTCCACATCATGACTTCGAAGTTGTTTTCAGACGGAGGCGATGTGGCCCCGTTTGGCCCTGACCGTCCCGTAGTGGAAAACTGGTCCGCTGTGGCTCTTCGGAGAGTTAGTTTCCTAGCTTAACACGGGGTTAGATGGAAACTGGCTGGCTCTGTTGATCTACCAAAGGCTAATGTAGTGTGTGAAGATTGTTTTTCCGTACCAAAACCACAAGGAGGGCCGACACACACACACACACTGAGCAGCGGTTCTGGTCCAGTGGGTCAGACCGTGATCCAGTCGCTCATTCTCTCTCTGTGTTGATGCTGTTTCTCCGCCGTCTGTTGACTTTTTTTATTACCCAGAAAACAGGACGGAGCGCTGCCAACGCACACACACTGTCCAGCTGACCTCTCAGCCCTGCTTGTCATTCTCTCTCTGCCTCTTCCTCTCTTCCTCCCTGTCTGTCTGTCTGTTGATACTCCCGGGCAGGAACTTTGAATGGAGATACATTAAAAGGAGAAGCATTTCATATGGCGACTTTATGCCATATTTTCATTGAAATTGGCGCTTCTTGGCACTTGAAATCAAGAAGTATGGGCGGAATATGTTTGGGGGAGGTCTGCTAAGGCACTTATCAAAGATTGTGCTTTTAAGCTCAGATAATACTCGTTAAACTAACTACTAAACTAAACACTGAGATATCCCCAAGAAAATTTTAAATTTTAGTCCTGCAATTAAATTTCAATGTTGTTTTATCAACGGGTAGAGGAGCAATGCTGCAGGTTGAACCTTTTTCTCCCACATGCTGTTTCTATCCTTGCAGACTAACCTTCCACCCACAATCAGGCTGATCCATTATGCACTAAGCTACAAGCGTGACCGCAGCAAGAAGCAACTACACGTCTGTAAACAATGGCAAATATCGATGCTACCTGCTGTAGGTTTTGTTGATTTTCTTATTGTTTCTCTTAAAAAATGCTTTTAATACAACTACATCCAAAATCAAGGCTTCCAGATCTAGACAAAAAAAAAAAAAAAACATCTAAAAAAAGGATCACGAACAAGCCACTTGACCGCTGTCACCAAGAGTTTGTAAAGTAGAGTATATGGTTTGACATCAAAATCAAACTAACATGTAGTGCTCTGGCTCGCCATCATCTGAGATTTAGCAAATAAAAGCTAAAGATTCTGATGATGAAGGATGTAAAGTTGATGTTTGTGTGCTTTCCAACATGGGATTTGGTTGATGTTTGGATAAAGACTGTATTTCCATCCATCCAGCCATCATTGATACCACTTATCTCTTTTGAAGGGTTGATATTGGGGAAGAAGTCAGGTACAACTTGGACGAGTGGCCAGTTGACAACATGGCCACATCAAGGGTGAATCCCAATGGTTCCCCTTCGCTCTTGTCTTACCCCTTTTCATGTCTAGTGAAGGTGCGTCCTAATTCTCAGTAAGGCTAAGGGGAAGAGTTACGCAGTTCTTGAAACAAAGACAACCCTAGACCTCGCCTGAAAGGAAGGGGTGTGAGAAATTACCCACGATACACTGCACACAAATGCAAGAAATTATGTATAATCATTGATTTTCAGTGTTTTTATCAGACAGTCAATCCCTTGCTGCTTAACGTAAATTTTAACCATGAGGCCAAGACAGCATTTTGAAAGTGGATAAAGAATTGCTTCATCTGTCTAGCAAGCAGCTCTCATTGATGACGTATGAAAATCAAGAGGCGTACCTTTACTTAGGGCCATGTTTTCACCCCGGGGTAGAAAAAGTGGTAAGACGAAGCGGGAGGGCTAAGGGGTACGGTAAGAATTGACCCTAATACTGCTTTCACACTAAAATTAGCAGATCAATGCAGATTTTTTCAACGTGGGTTAACCCGCTAACAATCGGCAAGTGACTTCTTTCCCACTAGCACAAGAACCAGGTCTAATCAGCAGCAGACAAGCTGTGTGGCTGTTTTATTTCCTCTGGCACATCAAGCTGATGTCATCACGCTGACAAAACAGGCACACTTAGGCAATAGAAAGGAGAATGGAGGACTTGGACACGGTTTTCTTTACTTTGTACTTTTGTCCTTCTTAAATAATGTACAAACTCTGCGCCAGTGACTCAAAGGCGGATGGAATTTGTTGCAGAGACAGCAAAGAGTCACGTAGGTTACTGACGCAGGGGGCAGGCGTGATATTATGCCATGGGAACGTCATGATGTAAAATTAGAGAGTCAACTCAGGTGTGATGTTCCCACTGAAGCTGATCAGAGGCGAGCCAATAAAAACCTGCTTGCAGGGTCAGTTGACTAAGTTGGTAGAAATGCAGATTAAACCCTATCAAAGCTGCCAACAGGAACCAACTGCTGCCAGGTATAAACAGGTTATCTGGCCAGTCTAAAAGGGGTATTTAAGACTGACTACCAAGGGCATAGTATAGTCACAAATTAGCCTGACTAGCATGTTTTATTGTCTGAGGGAGGAAACTGGAGTGCCATGCGAACTCTACACAGAAAGACACTGGAGTCACACCAGTAATGTTCTTGCTACCTGCACAGTGTCACCTACAAAGTTTGTATTTCTTTGGCAAAATCTGAATAACCTCTGCAAATGGCCTTTTAACCAGTCCAAAGACCATCAGATGTTGGCAGAATGGCAGCAGATTTGTGGAAACGGGTCTTGCTCAAAGGCTCCTTGGAGGCATGGTTGCTCAGCTAAAACTTGAACTTCAACCAAAGTTCCCCGGTTCGATCCAAGTCGGTCTGTTTGGGTAGCGAGCAGAGGAATGTTCAGGTGTGTGTATGTGTGTTGGGCCCCCACAGAAAGCCCCTCTTTGTGCTTGTGTTGGAGGCAGCCTTCCTAATCAGGGGTCATTACATGAGGTTAGTGCGGGGGTCCCCGGGGAGAGGAGAGGGGATCAGAGCCCAGATTAGACCCAACCGACCCCTCGCTGTCCCCGGGCACCGCGCAGGCAACGAAACCTGACCCCCACAACAAAAAAAACCCTCCCCCCTTCCTCTCCCCCATTTTACCTATGATCCAGAGAGAGAAAGTCTGATTTACAGGAAAACACACCAGACTCTGCCTCTCCTCGTGTGTTTATCTGCCGCTGTGTGCGTTTGAAACGTGTGTTTGTGAGACGGAGCGAAGGTATGTGCCCCGGGGATAACGGGATAATAGGAGGGGGAGCTAAGTGGCTGATTACCTGAAATAGTCCTGGCATGGAAGAGAGAGAAAGGAAGAGACAGACGGTAAAAGAAGACAGAAAAAGATAGATGTGTAATAGTCAGGGTTTGGGATAAATAAAGCAAAGAAAAGGAGAAGTATTACACAGCTAAATAATCAAGTGAGGGCGGACACTGATGGGATGGATGGAGCGATGGGAGGTCGTTCTCACGCTTCAGTGGCCAGAAAATGCTGCTGATAAGAGCAAAAAGGACGGGATAGCCTTACACTGATGGTCTTTCTTTCTGTGTGTGTGTGATAGTGTTTCCTATCATCCTCTCTCAACAACAGATGATTCCAGACCTTTCAGTAAATTCATTAGTACACAACAACTAGAGCACTGCATGAAAAAAAGTATGGAAACTTTATTTCTGTTGATTATCTCTCCTTCGTTATACTACCAACTAGAAAAGCACTCAGAGAGCGCAGACCTCCACAAGCGCCACAGTCCTCACCCATATTGTGATTTTCACCATAAATATTAGTCCTACCTTTATTTCATCGAAATATTTAGATTCCTTGACCATGAAAACATACCATTAAGAATTGGGTTCATAATATCTATTTTAGTTCAGTAATTATTCACGAAAATCCCATTTTACGCCATGGCGTTTTCTTCTGGAAAGTTTTTGAAGATACAACAAGTCAGATTGAACACTCCAGATTCCACAGTATCTTGGCTATGTTTTGGCGTTTGTTGCAAGTCTATGCCTTTATTTGTTCCCTTGCTATGACAAAAATTCCAAGGATATCTACATTTTTCTTGTTCTGGATCAGAGAATCCAGAATTTTGATGGGATCCAGATCAGTCTTTGATATCTTGTAGAACCTGTTGTCTTGTCCTGTATTTTCCAAAATGCCCTGACTATTTTTGGTGGAGTAATATGCACAAATGCTGAAAATGGTCCTATCCCGCAATGTTAAAGAATCCTTTTAAAACTTTCTGGATCAAGCCAGTAATCTGGATCACTCCCAAAATCGAATCATTTGTTCCTTGTCCCAATCCGGACATTTCCTGAAAATTTCATGGAAAACCTTCCATAAGTTTTCAAGTTATATTGCTAACAGAGAAACAAACAAACAAAAAACAAACATACACCAGCAACTAACATAACGTCCTCGGCGGAGGTAATTAGTATAGTATTTTCTATTATGTTGTGAACATTCTTGTACAGCTAAACGTGTGGGTAGCACCCCGAAAAGTGATACGAAAGTCAATACAAGCAGAAGTTGGTGTTCTGGTACGCAGAGCAGCAGCATTATTTGGTGTTGGCCCTTGTTAAATGTCCAAAATTAGGACCTAGTTCTGTTGAAGTCAAAGACAAACTCACGAGTGGGCATCCCAGGAAGACAACACCCAGTTTCTCGGCCTTGCTTTGCTAAAGAAGGGATCCTTCAAGGGGGACTGCATGTTCCTCGCAAGTTGTACCTCATTATAAAGGTGACTAATCAGGCTTTCCAGTGAAATTTGATACCAGTTGGTATTGCAAAAGGGTTTTTGACAAGTGTCTTTTGTAGCTACCTCCTGTAGTGCCATATATCTCATGATAAACCTGTATGAATACACTGAAAGAGAGAAAAACATAAATCCATAAGTTCGTATTCAAATTCATAAGGCCATGGTTTGGAGAGGGTTTAAATGTGCTGCAGAAGTTACTGTACTATCTCCTGATTTAACCAGCCAATGTACATTCTTTACAGATTTCTTAAGGATTTTTTGTTCTTTTATTTTTAGAGGAAAGGACAGTGAATGGAATAGGAAATTGAGAGCAGAGATTGGGGAATGACGTGTGGGACAAGGGCCAGGAGCTGGATTCAAATCTGAGATGCCTGTTTTCGGGACTACATTCTTCATTCATGGGGCCTGTGACCTCACCTCCAGGTCAGCCTGCATCTCAATGTAAATTCTTTCACTTCAAAACTTTTACATGCAGTCAACCTCTGTTTGTAGAGTCGTATTTATAGAGCAGCTTGTTTAGCTGTCAGATGTCTGAGCTTTGAAGTGCACTGGGACCTCACGCAAGTAGAAGTGAAACCTGACAAAAGTGCATTTGTGGACTGCAATGTACAGCTAAACGTCTTGGTAGAGTTAACAAAATGAAATACCCTCTTCCCCTGGAGAAAGCCTACAGTTCATCAGTAGGGCAAGAGTGGGGAACCCGTCTTTTTGGGGTGTTGTCCTCTTGGTCCTGGTTATCATCTGCCTTTGCTCCAACAGTCTCACAGAACTTGGTCCTACATTTGGAAATGGTAACAATGCTGACACCAAGGTGATGTTTACACGGCTCAGTTTTCAGCCTAAAAAGGTCAGTTTTCATTGCATTTTTACCTCGCGTTTACATGAAAATGGTGCCTGAAGTGCCTGAATCCACAAGCTTTTAAAAAAAACAGAGTCTTGGGTGGAATGTTTGAAAACTGATTCATTTTGACACAGTGTAGACGAGATACGGAGCGTATTTCAGGGTGAAACGTTGATGTCAACGCCTACCGGGAACAACAACAACAGCTTTGGCCATTTATCGAGTAACGTGTGCTGCTAACTGTTGTTATCCAGACAAAACTATCTAGACAAGATTTATTGTCCCGACAAATTTGTTGTCCAGACAAGAAACGCCTTTGTGCATCCACTCGCCTTTCTGTTTGTGAAGTTATTCTTCTTCTTACGTGTATTGTAGTAGCACTGTTACTCTGCAAACCTACTTTGCGATCTATTTATACGGCACACACTACAGTGTTTTCAGTCGTTTCTAGCATCTCCATCTGAACGCGGATGAAGTTTTAGTCTGCAAAGGAAAAACTTTGCGTTTCAGGTGATAGTGTCTCCATGTAAACAGCACCCAAACTAGAACACCAGATTCCAGTGGCAGGAGTTTTTGTCACATTTTGGTCACATGTTTGCCTGTTCGATCCTTACTAACTTGAAGACACTACATCTCTCCTAGCTGTTTCAATAAAAGGTGGAACATCATGGGTTGCTGTGCATTTTCTGCTCCAGCTTTTACAAATCTCTTTCTCTTAATATGATGGATTTACAGTGTTTGGAACCAATATAATGTACGAATGTCAATCTATAACATCTTATATGATTTGCAGTATTACCTCCATGCTGTGATTCTTGAAGTCTACATCCATAAATCATCTCATTAACCTAACATAACACAACCCCCAAGAAAGACTTTGTCCACCAATTCCTTCAATGAAACAGAATTCAATGTCATGTTCCCCCATCCCCTCACTTCCTAAGCCTGACCATGTGTGCCTCAGTGTATCGGGAATACTGACCTTCCTCCTTTTGCGGTGGATGTCTCCGATGCTGTTGGCCAGTGAGTTTGGACCCAGCAGCGTGGCTGTGCTCTGAGGCCAGTCCACCGTCACCAGCGTGTGTTCCCCCATCAGCACCTTACGAACATTCTCTGCGCCCGTCACTCGGATCAGAGGGCGGCCAAGTAGGTGGGTCTTGAAGACGTTGCCGTACTTCTGCCTCCGTGATGCGTGGAAGCCCGAACCCTGAACACGGAAATGACACATGAGTGATGCAGGTTTGGGTGGTTTCCATGAGGGTGCACCAACAAACTGAAGTCTCGTGAAGAGCTGAAAAAGGGTGTTTGATTAGTATCTTAAGGAATTCCCAGATGGCCAATACTGGAGGTTTTCAGATCTCTGAATTTAGCTGTTAGGTCAAATGTTCGACAAACATCCAGTGGTATTGTAGACCCAAGTTAACTTTAGTTTACTGCAATTTGAAGGGACTTGTCTCGAGACACATAAAAAAGCCTTAATACCGCACACATTTTGAAACAATTTTGGCAAACTTTGTGTGTTATTGTACACCTAATTTAACTTTAGTTTACCGCATTTTGAAGGGACTTGTTTCATAACATTCAAAAAGTTTGAACTTCCCACACTTTTTGAAACACTTTCCAACACTTCAGCAGATCTTCCAAATTTAAAACATCAAACTTTAAGTCTTTCCTTATGTATTGTTCTTTCCCTTTTCCTTCTTCACATAAAATCTTTTCCTTTGGACCCACAAAAACCAAACAGAGCCAGGCCTTTTTGGGCAGTAATCATATCATCTGCCAATGCTTCACAAAGCTTCAGGGCCCCTTGTGAAGAAACATCACCAAGTACCAGATCCATCAGGTTACCTTTCTGTTGTTATCAGAGATGACTTATTTAACAGCAATCAAATGATGTTGGCAGGACACTGCAAACTATACTAAAATGTGAAGCTGTGCAGCAATACTCTGAATCTATCTTTTTTTTTTTGCCCTCGGTCCTATTTTAAACAGTCTTTCAGGATCCGACCCTCACTCCAGCTTTGATCTGAACCTCTAAAAGCTCTGACCAAGCGTTTCTTTTCTGTGGTTTGGAGCCCAAACAAACCATTTCTTCAGAGTCGCCACATGCTAAAAGTTTCTGATGTATCCATCGACTCAAATACCAAAGCAAAAGTAAACTTAAACATGAGGCTGCAGATGTTTCTGGAGCCTCATGCATGAGCATGGTGGGGGAACTGATACAGAAAGCCAGGATGTCAGACTTCAGGTTTTACATTGACGACAAACGAAAGTCGAAGCAACAGAGGTTTGGCAAACATACTCATCGCTACCTGACTTAAGATGAACAAGGAGATGCTCTAAAAATTTTGATGTGATTCCTTAAATGTGGAAAAGTTACAAGAAATATACTGCCTCAATATTTCTGACAATTGTCTGTTATAATTTGTGAATTTTGTCTCTCGTAGTGTGAATGAGTGACACTCTATCTGGGTAGGTCTCTTACGTACTTTTGTTTAAAAGGAGACATTATCTACTGTTTAAGTTTATTACATTCAGGAGACGACCCTTGTTTGGTATCTATAACACCCCTGTTTATTTTGTTTTCTCTATACCCATCCCATAAGTTGGAAAAAAAATTATAAAAATAATTGACAACAAAAGAAATATACTGCCAGCCTGGAAAAAAACAATGTCCTAAGACTTAAGTTCAAATCAAAATCAGCAAACTGGAACAATCAATCGCATCCAAGCCTTGTTCGATTTCATAACCACCAAGGAGGTTATGTATTTTCCAGCATTTGGGAGAACGTTGACAGGATAACTCGAAAAATGATGTACGGATTTTGATGACATTTGCACGGAATGTTCTTCATGGCAAAGAGAAGCAGTGACGATTGGAATCCGGATATCTGATTTTTAAAGGATTTGTTAACACTGAGAAATAGTGCAGTTTTCCACATATTTGATCATTTTTCTATGGATTTTGATGACGTTTTCAAGAAGCTATGGTTACAGCACAAGGAAGAAGTGATTGCATTCTGTTGGTGATCCAAATCCTGATGTGAACCCAGGAATTCATTTTACCAGGATTTGTCAAGAGTGTAAGATTACATCATTTTTCCACAATTTTGACAATGTTGGAAATGCCTTGGCAGAGGTTATTCCTTATGAACCACTTTCAGTTATCAGTTTTATGAATGGAATTGTAACTTGAAATCATTGCTTCTCATGACAAAAACCATGAAAACATCCACTGTGGAAAACGCAAAGATGAAATATTGATAGTCTTTCCAACAACAAAAAGCAAACCTTTTGACAACGCTATTTTATGTCTCTATACGACTTCTAAATGAGGACAAACTGACTAAAAGAGGTTTTAAGACTCCTCACAGAGGTCTGTTTCTGACACTTTTGTCAAGAACAGCACAAGTCTAAAGTCTTTTCGGATTACAATGTCTGATTTGACCGCTGGCCCTCCTCAGCCCAGTAAGTTTTAAGCTTGGGTTTATCACTGTTGGACCCTTGAAAATCTTAATTTGGAAAAAGAAATGTTTCAGGACTTTTATGAAAGCTCTTTTATTCTCTTTCTAAACACTCAGCGTTCCCTAGGAAGTCATCTGTTCAGTGTTTCTACTTCGAAATAAACAGAAATAAACAGAAGAAAAGAACCAAATGTCAAATGTGTATGAGCAGTGAAAGCCATTAGTACTTTGGCCAAAAGGAGAAAGACAGAAGAAACTAGATGTTCTCCAAAGGCGAAAAACCACCTTTCCAACATTGTCAGACGAGTTATTGTCAAATGGTTGGAAAACTGCCTTTCTCACACTGTTACAAATCCTGGTTTCACATCTGGATTTGAATTCCAACCAAAATCTACCCAGTTCTTCTTTGTGCCATGAACAACATTCACTGAAAATGCCATCAAAATTTGCTGAGAACTGATTAAATTAGTGGTAAAAATGAGGTAAATTGGGGGTGCTGGTTTGGCAGAGAGGTTAGCAACCAGGCACCCCATATACTTGCTTCTGCCGGTCCAGGTTCGAATCCAGCCTGTAACCAGTTTGCAGAGTGTCTTCCCCTGCTCTCTCACCCCCTTTCACAAGCCTATCCACTGTCTCTCTCCTATCAATAAATGCCCAACATATTTTTTTTTTAAAAAATGAAGAAAACTACCCTATATCACAATGTTAACAAATCTTTATCTTTAAAAATCCTGGATTTGTATCTAAATTTGCATCACCACCAAAATTGTGTCACTTCTTCCTTTACTTTTTGAGTTTTTTTGATTTCACCTTACAATCAAACAAGAAACTGGCAAAGGTGGGGGTAATAAAGTCAATAGGAATGTGCAGATAATCACAGAAAGCAGGCACAAACGTTAACCGCTAGTGTCGACAAACCATCAATGCAAATTTAGAGACTTTGAAAGCTGATCCGATGTCTTTCCTCTGAGGACACAGTCGGTGTATTTTCCAATTTTTCATACTGGGACCCAGTAGGAGAAACCAAACATCCCATTTCGGGCCCCCGCACCACAGTTTGAGTAACCCCGCTGTCAGCAAACCCCCAGAGGACCCAGAGCTGGAGTCAGTTAGCGAGCTGACCGGGGTTCAGCTTTGACGCTGACCTTTAAACGGTCCGGGTCACGGCAGAGCGAGAGGGAGCCGACCCCAGAACTGTAAATGGGCTGTTTGAGTGAAAAGAATATATATCAGCCCGCGGGTAGCTTACTGTGTTACACACTCGGACAAACACATCATTCACACACACGCAGACACACACATACAGTGAAAACACACATTCGTGCACACATACGCCAAATTCATAAAAGTCCCCCCCAAAAAAAACTGAAAAGCAAACAAACACGCGGAGGCTGAACTGCAAATTGCCGTGACAACACTAACTGGTTTGACCCCAGTTTCTCCTGGGGAAAGAGATATGTATGTACAACTGTGAGGCACACACACACAAACACACACACTGGTAACATATGTAAATATACAAGCCAATGAAGAAGTGCTATGAAGTTCTGTGAAACAATTTCAGCCCTTTTCTATATGTAAGAAGGACTTGTAATCAGGGCAAACATCCTTTTTGTCCTTTAATTTTACACCAATCAGGAGTTTGAGTACCTCTGTTAGCAACGGTTGCTGTATGAAAAGCACTGGTTTATATTTGTGTGTGTTTGGGTGTTTGGTAACTAATTTTAGGAGGTGGCTTCCTGTTTGGATCCACTCTGGCTCTCAGGGGGAGAATATTTCTTTCATTTTTCAGATGGCTGAAGCTGCACATTCAATCTCATAATTCTGAGATATGGGCTTTTTTCGACTACACTGCACCCTGTATTTAGTTGTATTATTTGATATTACTGCCAATCATTAGTTATTTTGCAGTATGTTGCACTCATAGACCACAGAAAAATGTGACCAAGCCATGTGACAAAGCAGTTTGGATGTCACCAGAGCCTTAGTAAGCACTGTTTATGGCCTTTAATGGATGCTGCCATACCACACTCACATCTCAACCTAGCTTAATCTGCTCACAGAAAGTGAGGCTGTGTTGAGGCTGACTGTCTGATCAATAGAAACACTGCGTTTAAAAAAACATAAGTCCTAAATTTCAAAAAAACGGGTGCCAATAAAAAAATAAGTCAAACCCCTCTTATGAGTTTGAATGTATCAAATGTATTGTGGACTACTTCAATAGCTGTTGTCAAAGAAGAATTTCTGTTACCAATGGAGATAGATCACAAAGTTATCCGTATATTTTTCGTCTATCTATTTTCTATATTTAGACATTAGTCATTTCTTGGACAAGGCTGCAAAGATGTGTGTTAAGCACACGAAAAACGTAATTTCCCAGTTTACAATCATATGTGTGTCAGGTTTCTACAGCCAGCCTCAAGTGGACACTTGAGGTACTACAGGCTTTGGCACTTCCACATGGGTCTTCGTTTTCAGACCCGGATTTGGATGCCAGTTTTTCTCGTGGAGTAGATTCTGCGAAATTCTGACCATTTAGACAAGAACTCACTTCTGCTCTGCCAAAATCTTCCAAATGTGGTTTGCCCATTTCATCTCTTATTTCCAGGGTGTTGGTGCGATAAGCAACAGTTTATCAAACATTACGAATTGTCTTGCATCTTTTTTACGTACATTTTTCAAGCTCAGCAGTTACTGACAATAATAATTACAGGACGAAATAGTTATGTCTTTTGATGTCTTGCCTTTTTGGAGATGGAGTAAAGAGGACCCCAGTTACCTTTTACCATCCCCACGATGTTCACAGTGGACATGAGGCATCACATGGACAAATACTGCAACCTGGAAAGGCAGTGTGAATAAGGCTTTAAGTTGTATTTTAAAGTTTCAACACTTCTATGATTGAGTTTGACACCCTTGAGCCATTAGATAAGTCTTTCAATTCAAGTTTGTTGTTCAACAAATTATTACCTCCACCAAGGAGGTTATGTTATTGCCGGCATCTGTTTGTTTTTTGTTTCGCTGTTAGCAACATAACTCAAAAAGTTACGGACGGATTTGGGACAAGAAACAAATGTTTAGATTTTGGGAGTGATCAGGATCACCATCTGGATCCACCATGACAAAAAATGTGATTTTCGTGATTAACTACTGAACTTAAATAGATATCATTATACATCCAGTTGCTAATGGTATGTTTTCATAGTCAAGGAATGTAAATATTTAGATGAAATAAATGTAGGACTAAAATTTATGGTAAAAATCACAATATGAGTGAGGAGTGTGGCAATGGCGGAGGTCTGTACTCTCCAAGTGCTTTTCTAGTTCACCATGAAATCATCTGAATTTTGACTCTTCAGTCTGTGTTTCTTCCTCAAAGCTTGAAAGCCTTGTGCAGAATTAGTTAAGAAAACTTGTATATGGTACAAATTAAAAATCCCTGATTATTTATAGTGGATTACAGATGGTGCAGTCTAACAAAGCAAGGGTTCATTAGCAACAACAAATATTTACCATCATTGCAAATGAGCGCAGTATTTGTTATTTTCTGATGATAACAACTTTCAGCTAGCACTTAGCATTTGTCAGTTTGTCATACTAACCATAATAGTGAAAACGTCCCAAAAGAAGAGTTTAAGAGCATGATAAATAATGACAGTATTGGTAAATAATCATGGGTGTAACTGAACCATTCAGTATTTCTCTGAATGAATAACTTTACTTTTCATAGCAGTTTGCCTATTTGCCTCTAAGGCCTGCTTTTTCTGTTTCATATATTACAGTATTTGAACAGTTTTCTTTGGGATTATTCACAATAATCAGAACTGCCTATCAACCCAGAGCATGTTTTGTCACTTGTGCATTAAATTAAGCAAAAGACATGGCAAAAACTCATTTTTCAACCGATGAATTTAGATGAAATCTCGCTCTTTCTTTCAGACTCATCTCTTTCTCCCCTTGTTGCGACGCACCTCACATCTTAACGTCTCTCTGTGTGAACTCGGCCCAAATTGAGCACAGATGCCTCGGCCTCTCTGCGGCTCTGTTAGCTGTTTCATGTTGCTTTGAAAACTCTGATTGCCAGACGGCTTTTATAGATGAAAAATGTTGCTAATTAGCATTCGGGGGCCCAACACGCCCCACCTCTGTTTGTCAGGGCGCTTAAGTTCCTGCAGATGTTAAGACCTTTTCATGAGGTGTTGACATTAATTTATCCACACCGTGCATTTCAGGGATTAGCTTTTGAATTTATCTTTGAATTCCAGTGGCTGCATTTGATTCTGGTCCTAGTCTGACTACTTTGGAAACAAAGACCGGAAGCTGATATGTTGTCAAAAGCAAGATTGTACTCTTCCCCAATCTGAGTACAAGCTAAGGTTCTTCACAACTTTCTCATTCTGCCGATTATTTTGCCTGAAGGAAGTCTTTGCTGCTTTTGTGATGTTTCTTTTTTGCGAGTAACATCAAAAAATGTCAAACTAAAAGCCACTACAGATTTCTGCCTTAAGACTTTGCACATATAACTATACATCAGTGTTAATTTGGTTGAATAATTATGTTGGGAACAGTTTCATTAACAACCTTTACCCCTAATGAATGCTAGACCCTAACTACTAACAAGTGCACATGGGCAAAAACTAAAAAAAATAAAATAACTGACAGTCTCATCAACAAATAAAAACTAGACTAAAATGTTTGGCAGACTTAATCCAATCAGACTTAATTTCATAATGTAGAAAGTAGAAACAAGTTAGGAATCTATCCAATCACAGCTACTTTGGTTGTGTAGAAAGGTTGGATGAGTTCAAAGGGACATCCAATCACAGCTGCCTTAGCTTGGTGGTGGTGGATAGGTTGTGGAGCGATCCAATCAGAGCTGCTCTCTTTATGAACTGATATATTCATGTAGAGCAGGTTCACTGTTTTAAAAAATTAAAAGTGCTCTCACACTTAACACTGTTACACATTTTATCAGTCATGGTTACACCATATTGTGAGGCCAATGTGGTTTATGAGGACATTTTTCTTAGTAAACAAGGAAAAATAACATTTCTCCACATTTACAGCTTTCTCCTTGCCTTTCTGATGATTTGATCTGTGTCCATATCTTGTTCTATATGTTGTTTTTCTTGAAAGCAGTCTTAGCTGCATCTGTAATGCATTTCTTTCTTAACAAATGTCAACTTCAAAGTAACAGCACTTCAATTTTTTATGGTTTTAGAAGTTCATGCATTCATGTTATGCTTTTTCTTCCATCGGGTAACAAAAGAAAGTTTTATAAAGGTAGTTGGCAAGGGCATTTTTTCTAGGAAACGCACAATTCTTTATTGTTCCATCAATGACATTCATTGCACGACACTACCGCTGCCTTCTTAAGTGCAAAACCTAAACCATTTCATAGGAAAAAGTTCTGACATGTCAGAGTTGGGGGGAAAACATCCTGTCGATCGAGGAATACTTTCAATGCTAGTAAAGAAATTGGGTCTAGATCTGATAAAACTGCTACTGAAGCTAGTAGCATCTATACTAATCTCTGTACAAGTAGTCACTTTCTGCTCTCGTCTCCCTCGTAGCTTTCATTTCTCCCTGCATTAGAGGACTCTGATTGGGCCAGGATGGATCTGCCTGATTACAGACACTGTATCAGATGGATCTAGCTGCACTGAAAGAATGTGAAGCGTCACATTTTGGTCATAGTTTGACTATTTCGGAGACAAGGGGGCTGCTGCGTGGCATTTCAGGTAAATATCCCCAAAATATGTCGATTTCAAATGTTCCACTATTTAAATTTTCTTCTTTATATATATTAGATTAAAACTGCTACTGAAGCTACAAGTAGTCACTTTCTGCTGTCGCTTCCCTCGTAGCTTTCATTTCTCCTGCATTAGGAGGACTTCTCGATTGGGCCAGGGATGATCTGCCTGATTAAGCAGACACTGTATCAGATGGATCTAGCTGCACTGAAAGAATGTGAAGGGCCACATTTTGGTCATAGTTTGACTATTTCCGGAGACAAGACTATTTGGAGGAGACAAGCGCGGGCATTGCTCAACGTGGCATAAATATCCCAGGATAAATATCCCCAAAATATGTCGATTTCAAATGTTCCACTATTTAAATTTTCTTCTTTATATATATTAGATTAAAACTTTTTCTCATATTTAAGATACTTTAATTGCTGCCAAAAGTAATGTGTCTGTTTTTTTCTTCAAAAGTGTATTTGCTAAGAAATATTTATGACAATTTATTCTTTTTTCGAACAAAATCTTTCCACAAAAGTCTTGAGCTAATATGTTATTACTGTTTGGTCTCTGTGAAGCTTCTGTGGTAAGAAGCCTCCTCCTGTGAATATCACTGCAGAGCATCGACGTCAAAGGAATTATACTTTGACTTTTACGGTTTGAAGAGGTAATCATTATATAATTTAGATCGTGGTACAGATGTAGCTTATGGAGACAGTTTTATTTCAAGTTTAACTTTAAGGAGGCTCTTTGGTCCTACTGCTCTTATTTTATATAAATCTGTCTTGTAATAAAGTGTTCATCTAATTACTTGTCCTGTTTTTGACCCTGTAAGAGGACGTCTGAGCTGCTTCTGCCATCCATTGCTTTTTGGCGTTGATAGCCTGAAAATGTTGACTTCAAAGTTACTGCACTTTGATTTGTCTGGTTTGAGTTCAAACATTGAGGTTTACCATTTTCTCTGATCAAAATTACTTAAAATTGCTGCCAAAATGAGACCAGTTTGGTCTTTTTTTTCAGTCCTGTATTAAAAGGTGCAGACGTAAAGTTTTCCACACCATACAATTTAGAGATTGGCTATTAGATTGATCTTTCATTGAGTCCTTTTAGTGAGGTGCAGTGGTGCTGGTGCCTCGCAGTATGACGGACACTGGGGCGACTCCTCCGGTCAGATCGGACCTTTTATTTGGATATTTTATGTTCTCCCTTTGCATGCATGAGTTTTGCCCTTAGTACTCCTAAAACACACTAATTAGATTAACTGGTGACCTTACAGTGTGTCTCTGTCTTAGCCATGTAGTTGGCTAGCATCCACTTGGGCTTCATACCACTGCAACCTCATACAGGATAAACACTGTAGATAATGGATGGGTGTTCCCATTTATTCTCAACTGCAGAACATTTTGGTCCAAGTTTCACTTCTTTGGAGAACAAATGGCTGCTATTTTGAATTTTTTGGCAAACATCACCAAATAATGTTGACTTAAAGTAACCAAATTAAATTTTTTCCTGATTTAAGACGACTAAATATCAAGCTAGACCAATTCCTTCCTTGGCGTAACTCTTCATTGATTCAGAAAGGTTATCCATGAGACTGATTTCCTCCCAAAAGTGCATTTTTCAAGGCATGGCATGGCCAAGGAAGAAATATTTTTGCCATCAGATGTTTGTTTGTTTGTTTGTTAGGAAGATTACGCCAAAACTACTTGACCAATTTTGCTGAAATTTTCAGGTGATGATGGTAATGGCCAAACTTATAAATAATTAGATTCTGGCCTTTAGCGAACAATTATTTTTGCTCAATAACTGTCTAACTAATTAGACAATTAGGTTTGGGTTTTCAGAGTCAAGGAACCATATTATGATGGTGACTTTATCATGAACCATTGTTTATAGATGTAACAGCAATATGTGAGCTACCTTGGCAAAGGTTTGCTTTATCCATCCAATTTTTTTGTTACTGCTCTGTTTCTTCAGTGGAATAAAGTATTATGGTCATTCACTGTTTAAGGTTGAGTAGCTGATGTTCATCAACGTTGAATTATCTGTGGTTAATGCAGGTCCACAAAACTATAGCAATGGTGGAGAATGACGCTTCCTGACTAATTGTTGGATTTTAAACCTCTGTCAAAGTAATTTTTCACGTGGGTAGGGTGCTCAGCTTAGGGGAAGTTGGTGCTGCTGAACATTACACAAGCATATTTCTACATCAATCAGCAAACGCTACATAAAGCATATGAAAATGCCATAACTGCTGGTCTTCAGCCTGAGAATAAAGCACGTGCACATAACAGAGTTGAACACAACTGTAACTGAAAGAAGTGTAGATAAACTCTTGCTGTAACAGTTTTAAAGTAAAATTTTTCAACGTATCTGATGAACATCAACATTGCCCAAGCAATGTTAACTTACAGCGCTTTCACACTAAAAATAGCGGGCCAACGCAGGGTTTTTAACGCAGGTTGGCCTGCTAACAATCGGCAAGGGACTCCTTTTCCCAGTGCCAGCAGAACCGGGTCTAATCGACCGCAGACGAGCTGCATGGCTGTTTTTTTTCTGATGTGTCAAGCTGATGTCGTCACGTTGATGACATCAATCGCACGGCAAAACACGATGATGTAAACAATAGCAAGGAGCATGGAAGGCGCTGACATGGTTGTCTTAACTATGTACTTTTGTCCCACTTTGAAAATGTACCAACTTAACGCTGATGATACAAGCATGTAACATTGATGACATGATGTAAAATTAAAGGGTCGAAACCGGGTGTGATGTTCCGATAAAACAATAACACGATAAAGACCTGTGTCGCTTGCAGGGTCAGTCGACCTGGGTCAAAATGACAATTGAACCCTTTCAAACTGCCGAAAGGAGCCGATTGTAACTGGGTTCAAACAGTTTTTTTGACAAGTCTGAAAGGGGTATTAGTTCTGCTTTGACTTTTTCTATACGCCGGCAAAAGTTCGCCAAATCTTGTCACTCTTTCATCAGAATGTTTCTTTCTACAAAACTGCACTTTGATGCATCTGAATTGAGAGGTTGGACTTTACACTCAGTCAAAGTAGTAGCTAGTAGTAGCACAAATGTGGTTTATGGGGACATTTCTCTCCTTTAGTGTCACTTTTAAGGGGACATTTTCAAATCGCTCCACATCTGCAACCCTCTGTTTCTCCCAGTCGATCTGTTCGGGTGCAAACTGTTGACCTGAACTGTTTTCACAGCTCCTGTACACTTCCTCTTTTTACTGTGGCATGCACACACGTGCGCACACATCCACGGTCGTGCACACACCAGGTCGTCGGCTGGCCTCTGGAGCCCTCGGGGTGTGTGTGTGCGTGTAAGAGTGGGGTTGTTTTCCAAGCTACATTTTGCTGCCACATGGATGTAGAGTGGTTTAGTATGTCTGCCTGGCAGGCCTGTCGAAGGGAGTTCCTCAGGCAGCCAGACAAGGCTCCCTTTCACACTCCGAGATACAGCATCAGATTGGGCCGATTGTGTACTTTTTGCGGTCGCAGAGTTGTGTATTATGTGTGTATCACCTCGTACTCTCTCTCTTTCCATTTCTCGATATTTTCTTTTCACACTTGTACAATTTGGCAGGGCTTATCCATCTTATTCCCCAGAAGAAAATGGAAAAAATGGGCACAAAGCAGAAAAGTTATCCTAAAATAATCCGTGTGAGCGCCAGAGGTGTGGTCTGGATGACATTTAGCGTAAAAGGTGAGAAGTGTACACCCCCTCTCCATCCAAAATCTGGCAAAACACACTCATCCACGGAGCAAAGCATGGAAAGTAGTGATGTAATGACGCCACACTCCTCATGCAGGAGAACACGTACAGAACCACACACTGGATCACAACACTTACGCCAGAGTTGTAGACGTCGCCGCAGAGGCGCAGGCGTCACAGTTTCACGATGATTGAACATAAGCTGAACATTTTTCCTCCGTTGTAAACACTCTTGCTTTGGCAAAGAAAAAAATAAGAGAAACCCCAAAACCAAAATTGCTCCCACAACATCAGGGCTGATTTTTACCGCCGGGTTCACAGGCGACAAACTCTGATGTAAACTGAAAACCGTAAAGAGGTTTCTGCTAATGATGACAGGCAAAATGTTCTTTTTTTTCTCCTGGATGTGATTTAGTGGCACATAGAGGCAGCGGGAGAGGCGCAAAACATGATGTGTGCAAGGATTTAAGTCAGTGATGTGAATTACCCTTAAACAAGAACGATAATCGAAAGAGTTCACGCTGCAATCAAGGTCTTTTTAAAAATTATTCGCATAGCACTTGACTTTATTCTGTTTTTTTTAGTGTAAGGTTCATTGAATTTATTCCGTTCATTTACAATTGCTTTATTTTTACAATGAAAAAGTGGATGTTGTGCAACTTTGTTTTCTGGTGCACGATTTAACGGCTTTGCAAAACTGGCGAATATCATGTCATCATGAAGATTGCAGGGTTTCAACATGAGAGCAACTCTAGTAATGAGCTATTTTTGTTTATATTAACAGTAAGTGTAAGACTGACACTCTAAGCCATCTGACATTATATCTTCTGCATGACCTTCTTCTCTATTCTTCCTCATATTCTCATTAATACCTTCGCCACGAAAGTAATGCTTTCGAATTTCTTTGTTAGCAAGACAACTCAAAACGTACAAATTGATTTGATTACATTTTCAGGAAATATTGGTGAAAGCAAAATGAAGATGTGATTAAATTTTGGATGTTTTTAACCGTTTGTTGTTGATATTGAGTTAGGTCTAAAATGTAGAAAACTTTCTCGAGGGCAGTTTTCTAAATTTTAGACCTAACTCAATATCAACAACAAGCTCTTGTAGTTGCCGCTATTTTTCATTCGTATTTTGAATAACAAGGTGTGACAATTAGGGGTCTCTTGATGCAGTGACTGGCCAATAGACAACACTATATTGTGCCCTCTGCAGGCTGAGCAACTATTTATGTATTCTTCTTATTATCTTTACCGAGGAGGATGTGTTTTTGCTGGCGTTTGGCTGTCTGTTTGCAAGATAACATAAAAAGTTGCAATAATTTTGATGACATTTTCAGGGAATGTTGGACCTGGTACAAGGAAAAAGTCAAATAATTTTGGTGGTGATCTGAAGCCAGATGTGGATCCAGAAGTTTATAAAATTATTAGCACAACCAGAAAGGGAAGTTTTCCATATTTTCAATAATAACTCAGTATTTCCCCAACAAATTTGGATGACATTTTCCAGGAATGCTGGTCATGGCAGAAGAAAGAAGTGATGTGATTTTTGTGGTTATTTGAATCCGGATGCAGATCCAGGAATTGTTCAAGGATTTTGGAGATAGGGCAGTTTTCCACATTTTCACCAATAGCTTGGCTAAGAATGTAAGAGATGCCGTGGCAGAGGGTTGTGCTCTATGATCCCATGTAGTTATCATTTTTCAGAGTTATCTTTAGGCTTTAGTGAATCTTTTTAAAGGTCAGTGATAGTGTGTGATATGGGGAGACAGTGTGGAGAATGACAGGCAGAAAAGGAGCCAAAGCTTGGGCTTTTGGTGCGTTCCAGTTGTCGTCAGAAGTCAGAATTTCCGGGGTCCGAGTAGGAAACTGCAACTGGAACGTCCCCTGAGGTCGAAATTTCCTACTGGGAACTCGGTGAAACCTCGCCACCCATGAGTTGACAATGGAAGATGGATGCCCCCAGTGTGAACAGTTATTTAGCTCCTGTAAAAATCAATTTATTTGCACTTCTGACTGGTGTGTGTCGCCCTAGATCAGCTGTATACATAGTATTGTTAGACTTATATTTACAAAAATGCTGCAATAGTGATATTTACATTTTTCATGTGGTATTTGTGAACAACAACGCAGGGTGTGCTAACAACAGCTAACAATAGCCTGGTAGATGGGCATGTTTTTATCCGACTTTGTAACTGGAACGATCATATGTCGGAGATGATGTCACTTCCACTTCCCTTTCCCAGTTCCGAGGTTACTGGAACGCAGCATTAAACACAAGTAAACTGCCTTGGAGTCGATAACCTCAGTTTAGCAGAGATATTAATATTAAAAGGAGCGGTGGCAGAACAAAATATTATCGAGAACCACTTTGTGGGAAGCGATCTTACCTGGTTATGTAAAGCATTTTATGTCAAGCTGATACTGTAGCTTGGTTTAGGGAGAAAAGATCATTTACTTGTATGGTTTTATGTGTTCTCTTGCTTCATACAGTCTCTATTCGAATAAACATTCAACAAATTAATATTAAGTTAAAATTATCTTACTCACAGGTGGCCAAGGTACAGGTCAAATATGATGCTCCTAAACCTGCCTCACGGCCCAACATTAATGCATTAATGAGACAAGGCTATCTCAATGTGTAAGAAGAAAACATGTACTTCATAAAAGTTGTTGAGATTAGGACCTTCAATAAAAAAGAGCAACATAAAACTGAACAAACTGACTGTATCCCATTATTTTAGACAATCAGCTGTCTGACGAAATAACATTCAGACTTTGGTTATTTTTCTAGTAATATTGAAAATTAACTCATTATAATACAGAAAAAGAGCTTTTTTATCTCAATATAATACGATAAAGTCGTTAAAGTCTGTACAAGATCAACCAAAACAAACTACTGCCATGCTCAAATGGTGTTCAATAAAAAATATGGATGTGTTTCTTCTTGGGGCTTCCATAGAAAATTTACTTTTGTCCTGTTTTTGTCTTTAGGCACAAATCTGGATTCACCAAGAACTCAGTGACCTGAACTCATCAGTTGGAGATCACTGCTTCACACTACAACCTGCTCTATTCAGTGCTTTAAAAATGAAACTATATTCAATGGGAGATGCTGTAACAAGCTTTGCTTCAGAACAAATGTACTCTTTCAAAAATTACTGTATGACGCACGAATGATGTTAAAAGTTCTCTCCTGATGAAAAAGATCAGCGGTTCTTGATAGATGAAGCCATGGGACCCACTATCAGAGTCTTTCTGAAGATCCATGACCCAAATATCAAGTATTCTAAACTAATGATGCAAAGTCTTGAAGATTTGTTCAGTGCGCAAGTTTAGATGATTTTATTTGGACAACAAAAATCGAACAAACCATGATCTGAGAAATCATCGTCTCTGTGTTATTAGACATAGCATAAGCACAAAGAAACACATTTTCCTTTGTTTTGATCCCATTTGTAAAATCTCATCGATGTAAAATTTCATCACATGAAAGAGGGTCAAGTCTTGAGTGGCGAATATTTCACACTGAGCAATTGGACAGCTATGGGACTGAAATGCTGCACGTTCAGTGGCGTTACACAAAGGTGATTGTGATGCAAAAATAAAAGTTAGTTCAGGTCTGAGGCCTCTGCATGCACACATATGGGCTTGGAAGGGTGGGCACTAACCATCATGCTTTTCATTCTTCATTTTTAGATCATTCTGGCTGTTTTCACGCAGTTGGCTCCCATAGTGAGTCTTAAATACGCTGTGAACTAACAAGTGTCACACTTGTATCCTTCAAGGCTAAAAATGGTCCATTGAAACTCAGTCAAACTGCAGTTTTTGATCTCCCTTTCATTAAAGCATTATATATGCATGTATTATATCTGATTGTAAATGTGGGATTAGGTCTTGGAATTTATCATTTGCCTGCTTTCCACTAGATGGCATCATTTTAACCATGTAAAAGATGAGTGTGAGTTTTTGACACTGCATTAAAAAAACAATGCATAAAAATCAGCGTTGCTATTCATTGAGATATCCAGGTTGTAAGAATTTGACACAAATACATCACTTTGCAGTTTTAAGCACATGGAGTATATATATTTAAGTATAAAGTTTTTTTTTTTTTCATTTTTCTGTCATCCAAATACACAGTGGCATCATGACAAAACCCCAGCATGTATATGGTTAAAATATTTAAAAATTAATTAATGTTTAATGTGTATGATAAGGACTGATGTAGGTTCAACAATCAAGCTAAAAAAGTTGGGAAAATATTTATTACACTATTTTTTAAAGCTATCTAATAGAAAGGACATTTTTGTGCTTAGTGATATGAGTGCACGTTTTTTATGTTGTACAGAAAATAATGATGAATAAAAATCATTGTTGCTGCTATTTATTGAGATATCCAGATTGTAAGAATTCAACACAAAAACATCAGTTTGTATTAGGTGTATATATATATACATATTCCTTTATTTTTGTCATCCAAATTCATGGTGGCATCATGACAAAACCCTGGTATTTACATGGTTAAAATATTTAAAAATTAATTAATATTTACTGCATATGATTAGGACTAATGTAGGTTCAACAATCAAGCTAAACTTTGGGAAAAATATGTATTATACTATTTTTAAAGCAATCTAATGAAAAGGACATTTTTGTGCTTAGGGGTATGAGTGTAAGTATTTGACATAGCGCAGAAAATAATGATAAATAAAAAATCATTGTTGCTGCTAATCATTGACATATCACAGGCTGTTATAATCCAAAACTAAGATAATCCAATTTGCAGGTGGTGTATTGAAAATAATTATTTTTTTCATTTTCATTGGAAAACATGGTGACATCTGAACATTCAAAGCGACATCTTTAAAAGTTTGTTATTACTTGATTTCAGTCACTAGGTTGGATGTAGGTGAAAAATTTAGCTCACTGAATGCAGAATATATAACAATGTATCATATGTTTAACTTTTTTTTTTTAAAGCGCATTTTCTGTGCTTAGCAGTACGAATGTGACTAATATCAGAGTTGGTCCTGAGGTTTAAAGAACAGAAAACTTTCTGCTTTCAACTTTGTGTTTGCAGTCCATACGGGGCAATTAATGTGACCACTGCTGTCTGCTTCCACAGAGTCCCCTTTTATATTTTCTGGATGGAGATTTATCAGATATTTTACAAGAACCTCAATAAAATGAGGGGACACAAGAGAAAAGAGGGGGACTTTCCACTCTCTCCATCAAAACACAATCAAAAATCCAGACGAATGTGAAAAAGATTACAAAAAAATCACCTAAAATCCATTTCTCTGGTCCCATCTGCAAACACACACCTCTTAACCTCTCTCACACTCAATGTCCAAGCAGAGGTAGCGAGAGCGCGCGGGGGCCGTGCTAAAAATACCCCCGTCTGTTCTGTTGGGGTTGGCCTGGGGGCGAACCTGGGCCCTGGGCTTATAAATGTCTTCTTTGTAGCTCAGTGGAAATGTCCAACAAATGACTCTTTTATTAGGGCAAGACAAAAAAACACAGCTAATTATGTTTACGCAGATCAACGCCACCGCTGCACCGGGGCAAACCAGAAGCTAAGGGGACCCCAGGATGGTGTGCGGAGGAGGGGGGACAGAAAGTGGACATTTGGAGATGTTATAAAACAGAAATATTGGGGTGACGTAAAGGAGGGAGTGGGGGAGGGGCGCTGAAATGGTGGCAAGAAATACAAGATGCTGGTTGTTGCATTCTTTGATGAAGTTTCCAAAATATAACCCTTTTTCAAAACAGATAATCAAAATTTGGATTGATAAAATAACATTTACTGGTATCAGATGGGTATTTCTAGCATGATTATGGGAAATATCCTTCAAATTAATACAAAATACGATGAAGCTGTTGACGAGGATTTGAATAAAATATTTTATAAATGCATCGACAACTTTTAAAAATATCAAGATCGTTCTCTGCTGATTTAATGTAAGATCATTTGAATCAAGAAATACTCAAGCGGGCATTTCCAACAAGTTAGCGGCCCTATTTCACACAATTAAAGATCCTGAGAATATGACTTAAATTTTGGGTGGAATTTTACAGAATATCGAAGTTCAATATGACCTTGAGCATCCTCAGAAATTTGAGAAAGAAAGCTCCCCTCTAAATTTCACGAAATCATTTGTTCGAACAGGTAAATTTTCATTTAAGATTTAGGTTTTTTTGATGTTATTGTTTGTTTTTTGCTGTTCAGATTTTTCTGAGCAGTTTCTGAGTACCCTGAAAATCCTGTTGATAATATAAAAACATGCAGCCCTAAGATTTAAGATAGTTAATAATAAATATATATCTATGTCGTAAGATCTACATCCAAATTCAGATCACCACCAAATTCTTATCACTTCTCTCTTGCACCAACATGCCCCAAAAATGTCAGGGAATGTTGCCCGATCTCACAATGTTAACAAATCATTATAAAAATTTCTGGATCTGCATCTGGATTAATATCACACCAAAATGGTATTACTTTTCCTTCAGACATTTTTAATTTGACAACAAAAAAAATGTACAGCCACCATTTTGCCAAAATATTCAGTAAAATTAAAAGCTAATATTCCTGCTTGATTCCATATAAACTACTATATCAGTACCCACACATCATTTACCATATCATTTATGGTCGTCATCGTGTTTTTAACTAATGATTCAATTTTCTCAAACTGTTTGATAATTCTTTAAGAATTTAACATCAAAAACAGAACCATTTAGAATTTTTTTTTACCGTGTTAAGAACACAAGATTTTTCAAAATTATTTTTATTCATTCATTCATTCATGGTAGATTTTTTAATATTTTGTCTCTATTTTTTTTAATAATAAATCACCCACAGGGACAACACTGGACAGATCAGCCAGAAAAAAGTGTGGCAATAACACGCATTCAATGTCCTTTGCAATGTGTTCATACATTTCTCTTTGCTTGCTTGTATTTGCAAGCTATTAAAAGATGAGAAAATAAAACTAAAAACTCTTGAAGAAATGGTTGAACCTTTATAACAAAGGAGGGAGAAGGAAAGATTAAAATTAAATCTTGTCATTGGACAGGTAGTTTGTTTCTTTCTTCGTGTGAATTTTCATAAATATCTAATGCGTAATCTTGAAGACAAAATTTTGAAATTCAGTTAGAAAAGCAAGTACTACTTTTAAGCAGGAAAATAACATTCAAACACAACTGAGTTTGATTGTTTCTTTGTTCGTAAAAGCTTTTCAGAGCAGCTTATACCCATGTTTAGCTCCGGTATTCCTTCCGAAAAATTATTCTGGGACGTTAAATTTGACTCTTTTCATAATTATTGTCTTATGTTGAAACCAAAAGAGAAGCAGCTATGTGAATACGCAAGAAATAGGTGAGATAATACTCTGGGAAGACAAAGCCTGGCCAAGAACTCGCCAACATTGCTGGGCAAATTATTGTCAAAACCATGGTAAACTGCCCAGTGTCGTACTGTTAAGGAATCCTCGAAACAATTCCTGAATCCACATTCCGACTTGGATCACCAACAAAGTCGAATCACTTCTTCCTTGTGGCATTACCAACACTCCCTTAAAAGTTCATGAAAATCTATCAAGAACTTTTTGAGTTATTAGCAAAAATATGAAAAAACGCCAGATTTCATAAAGTTGAGAAACCCTTGAACAACTTCCAGGATCCGCATCCACACTCAGATCACCAGGAAAATCTAATCACTTCTTCCTTGTGCCATGACTTAAAATTCTGTGAAATGTCATCAAAATCCATCAATAACTTTTTGAGTTATCCTGTTTGCAATCTGAAAAATAAATTCGAAAGAGTGAATTCCAACGTATTTGCCTGTTTATGCTGAATTTGGCTCACATTTTCGAAAGCCTTAAGTGTTCACGTCATACTGTCAATGTGAAGAAACTTTCTTGCTTTACTTAAATGGAAATGCACATCAAACTGTACACGTTAATTTCGGGCTTTTCCGGAATAACAGGAAGAGTCCTGGTTTCAAATTTCCTTCCAAGGTGCAGAAGCAACAGCCGACGGCTAAACATTTCTGTTTGTTACTTGCAACCAAATAAAAGTGTTGATTTTTCTTAACAAAGCATTATGGCAGCAGGAAAAAATACATCAAATACTCCCTAAAAATTGACAATTCCACAGTTTTACTGGTGGCAAAATTAAATACACTGACTATTTTTTAAATGACAGCAATAACTCAAATGTAATCATTCACTTTTTTTAACAAACTGCTTGATTGAAAGGTCACATTACAACTTAAAAAGTGCAGAATAAAATCTTTAAGCTAAATTGTTCATGAATTTAAGAATAAAAGTGGGAAAAGTTCAGAAATTCAGGGTGAAAAACGCAGCGGCAGCGCTAAGAAGTACAAGGGAGAGGAAACGAGGTCAAAGGCTGTGAGGGAATTCCTGCTTTCCTTTCAGACGTCAATCATTCAGTTGGTGCCAGAGATACCAAGGAACCAGTGTGTGAGTTTTAATACCAGTGTGTGTGTGTGATTGTGTGTTTGAATGGTGCGATAGGTCCTCGACTTGACAATGAACCCCGTCCCTTTGCGGTCACGCCACCACATCAGAGAGACAGAGAGGGAAGACGAAAGAGAGGGAATAAGAAAGTGGGATGGGAGAAAGGAAATAAGAAGGAGGGGAGGAAAAAAAAGGTAAAGAAAAGGGAGGAGAAAAAAGGGGAATCGAGGAAGAGAGAGTGTGAAAGCGCCAAAAAGGGAGCAAGAGAAAGCAGGCAGAGAGCGTGGCGGAGGAGGCGGAGAGATGGGGAAGGCTGCTCGCTTTAAAAAGACGGATTAACGAAAATGAGCTTCGGATGGTTCAGCCAAAAAACAAGGAGAATGGAGAGAGCGGGAGAGAGAGAGAGGGTTGGCCCCTGACCCGGGGACATTATAGGAAGGGAGATTATGGTTGTTCAAAACTCTCTAAGCACTCACCCCAGGACCCCAGCTAATACCCTGACACACACACTCGCACACACAAACACGTTCCTCAAGTACAAGCGAAAGCGGGCTAAAGCAACTCGACAAATATTCAAAGTAATGCGCTTGATAAATCTTCTCTGTTGGACAAATCCCAGGAAAAGACTAAACTAGCTTTCAATCAATCCAGCTAACGAGTGTCGCGGTATATCCAATGGTTTTCTTCCATCAACTTTAGTCAGGTATATCGCTGCCATCAAGAGTAGGCTATGATTTGTTTGGATCCAATCAGACAAGAAATACTCATTCAGGAGTGGTTTCAACTACGAAAGTAAGCACTGCAAGCTTCTAAAATGGCTGGAAGTTGGCTGGTTTTTGGCTGGAAGGGAAAACTGAAGCAGCTGTAAGTGAAAATAGCTTTGTAAAGTTGGTTAAAAGTGATGATAAAATCATTCAAAGCAACAAGTTTACATTTCTTAGGCTCCCTTCATTAAATGTTCACAATGGTTGTAAATTACAGATTCCAGGGAGTTGGGTCCAGATGATCCATTTCAATTCTCCCTACTTTCCTTGACTGAGTCTTGGCTGGACCGTTGCAGGTCTGTGATGGTTGTCATTAAATCCCTGTATTGCTACTTTAGTAACAGCAAAGTGTGTGTTTGGGAATGGGCAATAGCATATCTGGCTGTTGATTGGAAGATCATTCCGTCAATCAGATTCATCATCAGCCAATCAAATGATGTAGTGGGCACGCGTTAATCTCTCCAACACATTTTGAAAGTGTAGCCAAAATATCCTTATATATTTATAAGTTTGAAGTGTTGTTTATTTTTCACTTAATAAAGAATTGTGGTCTAGGTCTGATTAAACTGCTACAGAAGCTGTTAGCATTTATGCTAATCTCTGTTGGAGCAGTCACTTCCTGCTGTAAAGGATGCTGACTGGGCTGTCTCGCATTCGAGTTTGGCAAGATAGATCTTGATTACAGACACTGATTCAAGCTGTTCCACTGCAACACTGCAAGCTTCTAAACTGGTTGGAAGTTGGCTGGCTTTTGGCTGGAAGGGGAAAACTGAAGCATCTGTAAGTAAAAACAGCTTTGTAAGGATGGTTAAAAGTGATGGTAAACTCATTCAAAGCAACAAGCTTACAGTACATATCTTAAGGTCACGACAGACAATTTCAGAATGATGGTAAAAAACAAAACACTGAATTAATCAAGGTGCAAGAAATTGAGTAATTTCTAAATCTGGCATAGTTGATGGAAAACAAGTAGAAAATGGAAATGCTCCAGAACCAAAGACATCCACCAGGACATTTTATTGTCAAGAAACCAACCACTTGTGCCATAACCAAAAATGTCATCTGAATTAGTACAGAACTTGTTGATTTACCAGCAAAAATGCAGAGAACTGCCTAATCTTTCATTTTTCAAATCAAACAAATCCTGAAATAATCCTGGAACAGCATCTGTCTTATCATCACCAAAGTCCATTTGGTTCTTCCTTGTGCCATTAATAACATTCCTTTAACATTTCATAAAATCTGTTCCTAGCTTTTTCAGTTATCTTGCTAACAAACAAAAAACAGAACCTCCTAGGTGGAGGTTGTAAGACGAAACCTTGTCTTTAGCTCTCAGCATTTAGACTCAGCTGAACCGATGGGCACCAGTTGAGCCTGGACCAACGCTTTTAATATGTAAACAGCCTTGTGTTTTCTTTTTTAGCAGTTAGGAACAAAAACCAATGGTTCAGGGAGACTGCTTGGTTACTATTTGGAATTGCACATTGTCATTGTTTGGCCTCTTTGTGCCCATTTCTTAAACTTTACTTTTCACATCAACACAAAGTGTAAAACTGGTTCAAAGGTGATTTCTCCCTCACACACACTCATTGAGGAAAAGAGCTTAACATTGTGCTCTGTTCTCGGCCAGGACAAGAGTGTTGTTAGGAAGGAGCGGTGTGTTCTCGGGGTGAACGAAGGGGCTGCCAGCACCTCCCGCTAATCTGAACAACGGGAGGAGGAGGAGGGTGGTCAAGATGGAAGGATGGATGGAGAAGGATGCAGAATGAAAATCAGAAGGACTAAATCATGATGGTTAGAAGTTTTGAAGTTTTTTAAGAGGAAAACAAATTTTTTGCGGTTGTTCTGCAAGATGCCTTGTAATAAAGCAATGTAATGTCCAACAGAATCAAGCTAGTTAATTCAGTTATTTGTTAGTTGATCCCGCGCTGCCATTTGAACCCTCAATTTGAAAATAGGAAAAGTGGCAAGGAAGAAAATGAGTAACAAAATGATGCAACAGAGGCCAACATTTCTACAAACAGACAAAGAAGTGAGGTAGTCACAACCATGGAGGAAGACCAAGGCAAACTTGGGAGTGCATCAGGAGCACGAATCTCCGCTAATGCATTTTTAACACTGGTGGCAAAATGTAAGAAACCCACCCAATCTGGCAAATCCTTAAAAATATTCCTGGATCTGCTTCCAGATTCAGATTACCACCAAAATCCAATCAAATCTTTCTTGTACAATGACTTTCGTTCCCTAAAAACCTCATTTAAAAATGTGTTGCTAGCTTGTTGAGTTAATAGCAAAAATGTGGAAAACTGTCTAATCTTGCAAAGTTAACAAATCCTTTAAAAAGTTCTAGATCCACATCCTGACTACCACCAAATTCCATCACCTGTCAATATCATCCAAATCTCATAAGAAGTTACTGACTTATTAGGAAAAATGGAAAAATGTCCAATCTCAATACTTATCAAGCATTTAAAAGTTCCTGGATCTACATTTGGATACAGACCACCATCAAATACAGGTTCACTTCTTCCTTGTGCCAACGTTTCCTGAAAATTTAATCAAAATCTAATGATAGCTTTTCAAGTCATCTCGCTAACAGACAGACAACAAACTTTGGTGGCAAAATTCTCCTTGGCAAGTAATGACAGCAAGTTACCCAACTGACGTAAATGATACGAACATCTGCTCTCAAAGACCAAGATGTCTAAACCAACATTCAAAATGGGACAAGGAGTTGGTGACCAAGCTGAAGATAATGTTTGCAGGTGCAGATATTAGATTTCTTGGAACACCTCTAATCCAATAAACCCACTTTTGGAGCCCAGGTTGAAAAAGCAGGAGCCAAGATTTGGTATCAAGATGACGACTGCCTGAGTTTAAACTCTATCGCGCGTCTCAGATTGTCCACCCGTGTTTCTGTATGGATACTTCTACATACTGTACATGTGTGCGTTCTGTGCTTATACAGTCATAGTATTTCCATTTAGCATGTGTGTAAATGTGTGTGTGCCTCAGGACTGTGTAACCGCAGCTATGCAGCACACAGAGAGCTGGACCGCAGTAATGGAACCTTCTATAGATGAAGCCACCGGGCCTCACAATCCACTCTCTGTCTGAGCCGGCTAAGAAACAAAAAAATCCCACATGTGCTGTAAACTAGAAAAGCTCTGAGGTGATCAGAGTGAGTCTTTGGGTTTGAATCTCTTGCTGAACTTCTTTGTGTCCGATTATTTTAAGCGGACGGCGTTAAATCAAAATGGCACGAACAACTTTTAACAAGAACAGAGTAACTCTTTAACGGAGTTGTTTAAAGTGTTTCATCCTCAGATTTTGCAAAAGTTTCGGGTCAACAACTTGATGTTCCTCGTCTTACAGAGCTGCTTTTGCCATTTCTTTTTGAAAGTACAGTAAGGCACACATTCAGTGTCAGGCATCAATGGATTAGTTCTCACGGAGTCACGTGTTCTGCATTTCCACCTCACAACACAAAGTTAGCCTCAGTAGTAAAAGGATGAGCAGAAGACACAAAAGATTGAATAACTAATCACCATAAAGAGGATGACGTTGATCAACATTGGGAAAGCAGGGAGAAGGTAGTGCTGGTCGATTATGATGTTTCCGGCCATTGTTTGTTGCCAACATTGATGGAATGCATAGTACAAACATATTGTGATGTCACTCAACAAACGCCATATAAAACAGAAGTTTATATCTATACTCTACGTGCAATACCATGCCAAGAGGACAAAAAATAGTCTTCTCAAAATTGCACCTGGTGAAAGTCGAATATTGTTGCATGTGCCATCCAAATTATAACAAAATTGGGACATTGTGAAAAACGTAAAAAATCGTTTTCAACCCATAACAAATGGAATAAACTACAAAAACAAGATATTTTAAGTTCAAACTGATCAACATCATTTTTTTAACATTTGACTCATTTTCAAGTTAATGCATGCAACACACTCCAAAAAAGCTGGGACACGAGCATGTTTGTGTTCGGAAGTGCTTCGGAACTTAAGACAAAAATTGGATCCTTCTTGGGCGAATTCTTTCTACATTATTTTAAAACCTGTATGGCAAGTCACCCATGCCATGGGCATTTACATACGCACACTTTGCAGTGATAACAGTCTAGTTGGTCATTTTCTTCTTTATATACCCAATCATTACACTCATCTAATTGAAATTAATCTGTTCTCCTGTGAAATGTTCCAAGGTTTTTTTTTTTTTTTTTTTACAATTACTCAACTTTCCCAGTCTTTTCTTACCCCGTCCTGCTTTTTTAGATAATATTTGCAAAAAAAAAACAGAGGTTTATCAGTTTGATCATTAAATGTCTTGTTTTGTAGAGCATTCAATTGAATAGGTAAAAACAATACACAAATCATTGAATTCTGTTTTTATTTACATTTTACACAATATTCCAACTCCCTTGGTCCTTTTTTTTTTAGTGTTTTGATAACGTTTTAGCAAAGTTGGACCAACATCCATAAATCATTTGTTCGAAATACCTGCAGTCGCCCATGCCATGGGCACTTACATACCCACACTTTGCAGTGATAACAGTCCAGTCTGTTCACCTGTGGAATGTTCCGAGCAGGGTTTTTTTTTTTAACAATTACTCAACTTTCCCAGTCTTTTTTGTACCCCATCCCACTTTTTTGGAACATTTTGCAGAAAATTAATTCATAAATCAGATAATGTTTGCAAAAAAGACAAAGACCTTTATCAGATTGATCATTAAATATCGTCTTTGTAGAGCATTCAACTGAATATAGGTAAAAACAATACAAAAATCATTGAATTCTGTTTTTATTTACATGTTACACAATATCTCAACTCCCTTGGCCCTTTTTTGTGTTTTGATAACGTTTTAGCACAGTTGGGCCAACATCCATAAATAATTTGTTTGAAATATCTGCAAGTCGCCCATGCCATGGGCACTAACAAACCCACAATTTGCAGTGATAACAGTCTGGAGGGTCCTTTTCTTTTCCAATCATTGCACTCATCTAATTCCAATTCATATGTTCTCCTGTGGAATGCTCCAAACAGGTGGATTTTTTTTAGCGTTCTCAACTTTCACAGTCTTTTTTAAGCCCCTGTCCCACTTTTTTGGAACATAAAAAGGAATTTATTAATTTTTGCAGCTATTTAATTCATAATAAGATAATACTTGCAAAAAAAAAGAATGAAGATTATCATTTTGATCATTAAATATCTTGTCATTGTCATGTATTCAAGTAAGTATAGGTAAAAAGGATACTGTTTTCTGTTTTCATTTACATTTTACACAACGTTCAGAGAACTTAATGCCTACATAAATGAGGGACTCTGCTACCCTCAGTGTTTTTAAAAGCAAACTGAAATCATGACTAAAGCACAAACAATCATGAGACCATTGACGGAATCTCTGAATACAGACAAGAACAATGAAATGTTTTAGTGTGCTGTTAACCATGGACTATTATTGAATGTTGTTGTTTTAAATGCTAATTTATCTGGTTTATAACTTTTGTATTGTATTATTGTTTTTTATTGTTGTATTGTATAATTTGTTACTGTATGGAATAGTTTTCTGTTTCCTGCCCAGGGACCACAGATGTAAATTAGCTTATAGCTAACTCTGGCTTGACAGTCCTTTTCTTGCATGGCCCCTGTTAAATAAATAAATAAAAATTGAATTCTGTTTTTATTTACATTTTACACAACGTTCAAACTTCTTTGGTCCTCATTTATTTTGGGTGGGGAGTCTTTTAATAACTTCATCTTTTGTTCTAAATATCTGCTTTGCGACACTGAATTTCAGTTTTACTTCTTTAATGAATTCACTTTTATGATGTGTTATGCCAAGTGTTTGGAGAGTAAAAAAAAAGTCGGTGAAAGATGCTTGAACTTTTTCCCCAAATCAGCCAAACTCGATCAGTCTTGCGTTCCAGCAGATTGCGATTTCTCTTAAAATGAGGTCAGTCTGGCAAAAACAAAAAAAGGACAACCGCTCCCACCTCCTATATCCCTGCTTACAGATTTCTGCTACGAGATACGATGGAAATTTGTTTGTAAAAGTACAACCAGAAGAGCCAGAGACAGCAGGACAGGTGTTGCAGAAGAAGCAGAAGAAAGAGAGAGTTGAAAGGAAAAGAGAGAGAGAGAGCTGTCATCGCTCTGTGAGATGAGAGAGTTTTGGGTTCTGCAGGACTGTTATTACTCTGCCCACCATCATTTACACTTCATCACCGCAAACAGACAAGAGGACAGGCTGGCACAGACGGATAACTCATTAGAGTGTTTATGCAACACATGTGCGCTGATGCTTTCTGCAGCTGAAGCTCAGCTCGATGTTAAAGTGATGGAACGATCACTGATAAACTTTGACCGCGCAGTAACGGTATCGGCGTTACCTGTGCGAGTGTGCATGTGGCTCTTAAATCATACAAACAGAGTACAGTCTGAGTCTCTGTGCCATGTGTTCATTTCCTCTGGTCTGACCCAGATTCAGTCCAGCCTGTCTGCACCACATGTGTGTGTATTTGTATTTGTTTGTACTGTATGTGTGTGTTTGTGCGCGCTTGTGTGTTTTTGTGAGATATCAGGACCAGACCAGGAGAGGACACTTCCAGAATAACAGATTGGTTTCTGTTATTGAGGTGGAGCAGCATGAGGGCGCACGTAGACGCTGGTTTGTCCAACGGGAAAACCACAGTTTTCAGATAAGAGCAAGGTAACTTAATTTAAACTACGATTATTGAAAACTTGAGCTTCTAATAATCCCGACTGTGAGACGCTGGCCATCAGCGATGAAAAAGAAAGTCTGTCAAAACTTCTCGTGACTAGTTCCACCAACCTATTTGCTGTCCTAAGTCCTTGTCTCTTAACCCTTTGACTGGCATTGTAACCATACGGTTGACTTTTCGCCGCCAAATTACTGTAAATTTCCCAACCATTATTTTGGTTGATACCATTGAAACCGCTATTTTAATTGATGTTTCTCCCCTTCAATAACACAAGTTAAATTATTTTTCATAACATTTGAAATCTCAAATTCCATGAACGCGCAACATTTATGACTATGTAATAAAAGTGACGAATTAGACTTTCAAAAATATAAAATACAATATCAATAAGTGCTATTTAAGGGAGGTACAATCGAATTTTAGCAGTATATCATTTATGAATGCATTCAGTCAGTCAACAAACTGTGCAATATGACCTCTTCGCCAGTATTAACCCTTTGACTGGCATCGTAACCATACGGTTGACTGTTGCCACAATATCACTGTTAAATCTCAAAACCACATTTGTCTGTTTTTCCTTATTCAGGTCTCTGAATACTGTTGACATCAATATGTATATTTAGCTCAACTTCATATGGACCGTTTCTACCAATGTGGTAGAAACAGTTTAAGTTTAAAGCCTGACAACTGGCGAAAGTGCAGGAGCACATGATGAAAGTTTCAGGGAATGTTTGTCATGATTGAAAGAAGAATCGATTCGATTTGGTGGTGAGCAGAATCCGGATGGGGATCCAGAAGTTTTCTAAAGGATCCCTCAAACAGTTTTCCACGTTTTCACTTATCACTCAACAAATTTGAACAGATTATGATATTTTCAGGGAATGTTGGTCATGGAACAAGGAGGAAATTATTATATTTTGGTAGTGGTCCAAACCCGGATCGTATTTTTAAAGGTGCTACGAGGAGAATCTATTTCCGGCGACATAAAGACTCTGCTTCCCATGAGCACGCGCGGTGACTGTCGTAAAGACGTGACCCAAGCCAAAGCGTGCGTTTGTTGTGATGCTAATGAATGCAGCTCGGACCTTCCTCAGAACTCTGCATTGCTTTACAACTTCTTTTTTCAACAACTTACAGGATGCAAAGCGACGAGGTAATGTATCTCTTTCTGGTTACGTAGCGGTAGTTTTTGATGTGTGACAACAAGCAATTTTGGAACACTTATTATCGTAGTTGTAGCCGGCTAAAAATCGCTACTTACAGCCCGGTGCTCTAATACGTGTCCGAGTAATATAAATTTGCTCTAGTTGTAATTGTCTTGTTCCCGAAGTTGAGTATCCAGGCCAGTCCAGCCCTGTCCGACACGACCGCGAAGCTAAGGAATAGCATTTATAGATAACCTATTTTGATGCTATAAACCTCATCTTAAAGTGTGTATTTCGATCAGGCATATATCTAAAAGTGAGACTTTTTTGTAACTACTTGAAAACTCCTCATAGCATCTTTAAGTTTTATTAACATGGTAAGATAGTAAAGTTTTCCACATCTTTGCTAATGACTCAATAAGGTCTGTTAGTAATGGAAGTGATGCAGTTTTGGTAGTGATCTGAATCCAGATGCAAATCCAGGAACCATCCAAATGATCTCTTAAACGAGACGGGGCAGTTTTCACATTTTTGTTTCTAACCCAATATGCTCTCAACAAATTCCCATCAACGGAATGTTGGTCATGGCACAAGGAAGTAACGATGATATTTTGGTGGTGAAGCAAACCAGTATACAGATCCAGGAGTATTATCAGGGATTTGTCAATGACTGTCGAATTTTTGCTAATTACTCAAAAAGTTCAAAAAAGAAAAAAAATATATTTTGATGGAATATTCAGAGAATGTTGGTCATGGTAACAGAAAGCGATGCAACTTTGGGGGCAATCTGAACCCAGACGCAAATCCAGGAACCATCCAAATGATCTCTTAAACATTGTGAGACAGGGCAGTTTTTCACATTTTTGCTTCTAACCCAACATATGTTCTCAACAAAGTCCCATGACATTTTATGGGAATGTTGGCCGTGGAACAAGAAAGAAGTGATTTAATTTTAGTGGTGATGCAAACCAGGATGCAGATCCAGGAATATTTTTTAAGAATTTGCCAATGTTGCATAATTGGGCATTTTTTCACATTTACACTAATAACTCAAATAGTTGAAAACAGATTTTGATGGACTTTTCAGAGAATGTTGGTCATGAAAAAAAGAAGTGGTGGAATTTTGTTGGTTATCCAAAGGTCCAGTTTTCCAATGTTTAGCTACTATCTGGGCAAACAATGTCAGAAATGGCTTTGGTGGTTTGTGCTCTCAGAATACTTTCATTTTTATCTTTTTTTTTTTGATAAATGTGGACTTGATAGGTCAAAGGACTTTAACACAATACTTGTGTACTTGTTTTGGCAAAAAAAAATGCTTCAGCCTTAAGAGTGTACATAAAGTAAATGTTCAGCCTGTGATGTAACTCTTGACCTTGAGCATGAAAGTAGTCCAATCACTGTTGGCGTTGTTGTCAACTGTCCGAAATGTTTGACTGTTCTATAAAAAAATGTAACATTCACAGATTTATACTCTTAGGTGGCAGTTTCATTAGTTTGAATATTCAAATGTTCATGGAAAGTGCATATTAGCGTCCACGCCGTGTGTTTATTCTGTCATGTGTGTGCACCTGTACGCAGAGCCTGAATCTGTGTGCAGATCGTGAGATATGGGCGCATTACTAATGCGTGTTTATCCGAGTATATATACATGACTTAGTCCCATGTAGGTAGAGTTTCAGCGCTCGTGTGTGAATGTGTGTGTGTCCCGGCTCAGTTGAGAGGCTCCTGCTTGGCACCGTCCGTCCACAAAGCTCCGGCTCCTAATGAGAGCAGACAGGTCTTTGGCAGAGTGACCGTAAAACTGTTCCTAACTGCAGATCGCTTTAAAAACGGGCCCGTCAATGAAATCTGCTGCTGCTGCTGCACGTGTGTCGGGTTAAATATATATAGACTACTGTATATATGCTCACGTTTGAGCAGACAGAGCGTTTGTGTTGGAAAATTTAGAAGAGACGTTCAACAGAGGGAGTAATATACCCGAAAAGTCGGACAATAAGGCATCTTTGAACAGATTCTTTCCAAACTTTGCGTAATACACTGCTGTATTCCCTCTATATTATCCACAAACACTCAAACCTGTAAACCAAGAACTCAACTGACATCATTTACTTTTCTGACTTAACATTTGCAGCTTCTGTTGTACCATTTTCATATGAAAATAGCAGCGCTTGTAAATAAAATCTTAGAAACCTCAATGGAAATTATGTTAAACAGATGATGGTTAAAAAAAACTAATCTGAGAATGTAAGGATCAAAAACAGAGTTCAAAAATAAGGGGTGAACATCTGAAACATTGGAGGTCACACTGCAGAGTAATCACCTTTGCCACGAAGGTTTTGTTTTTACGGTTCGTGAGTTGGATAACTCAAAACACTATGAATGGATTGTGATGAAAATTTCAGTGAATGATAATCATGGTACAAGGAAGAAGTGATTAGATTTTGGTGGTGATCTGAATCAAGACGTTTAAAGTAAGTGACCTCGTTAACTGGTGACTTTTGGCAAAACAAGTTGTTAGATGTATTTAAAGTACCAGCAAAAGCCGAGACTGTGAAGCATTTTATTAACTATTGTATCAAAAGTTCTAGTCAGTAGTTTATATGTGAGAAAATGCAGCCAAAAACACTAACATAAACACACCGTCAACCATAGAGCCACTTAAGACAGAGTCACCGATTTCAAAAGTCACGAATTGAGTTTCACACCAAACGTATTTTCGTAAATTTCAGACCCTTAAAGAAAATGTATTAGTCACCAGCTAGATGTTTGTGTCTGTACAGTCCCACAAATTCAGCTGTGTCTGGTCTACATTTTCAACAGCTATAACTCCAGGCTTAATGGTTCCATTGTCTGTATTCTCCATCCTTGCAGTGCAGTTGGATCCACCTGAATCAATGCCTGTCAAAATCAATGCCTTGTCAAAATACAACCTTTGACAATTGTAAGCCGCCCAAACAGCCCCCTCTAGAGCAGGAAGAGGTGGGAGCTGTGATAGAAACGACAGCAGTAAGTGGCTGCGTGTACAGAGATTAGCATAAATGCTAAAAGCGTCAGCATAAATGCTAACAGCGTCAGTGGCAATGTATCATATCTGGACCATACGTCTTCATTAAATGAAAACAAACAACACTGAAGCATTTCCAGATAAAAAAGGCAACTTAAGACATGTTTTAATGAGAGTTTGTTCTATGAAGTGGCTTATTTTTCATACTTTACACCGCAGCAGTAGGTCATTGCCCCGTAATGAATGTGATTAACAAAATTAGCATCCAATCACCAGCTGAATATGCGATTAAAATGTTCTGCCCACGCCAAACACTTTATATGGGCTGCTGCCCAAATGTTCTTTGTGTCAGGTTAAGATATTAAATTGTCTTGTACCTTAGAAGTTATAAATGAACATCAGATGTAGCTTTATTGAAAAATTTAACAGTAATGAAGCATTTGTTCAATCTCACAAGACTTATTCTAATCTACAATCCTACATGTCTGGATTAAGATCCTTTATGAAGATATAGAACTCAAAATAAGGCCTGAGTTGCTTGTAATAATGTGTCAATTTGCCAATTAGACAAGAAAAAATGTAACTTGAGCAGATATTAAACCTTAATTTAAGACTCTTGTTATATTGGCAGATATTTTCTCTTTATTACAAGCAACTTAATACCTTGTTTTAGCCTTTCAGTCCTTAAAAAGATATCTATCTTCACTGGTTCTATGAATCTGGATTAGAGGAAGTGTTTTGAATATTTTTGACTTGATCTGAGTTTTTGCAGTGTAAAGATATGGGCTATCATAATGGAACGACTATTAAATGATGATTAACCAACCCTTTTTAACTAAATAATTACTCAACTAATCATTCAATGTATATTGTGACAATGAAAACCTCTATAATCGCTGTTTCTACAGTGACGTACGTCTCTGTGTTTTCCTTTTGGAGTGTCTTTTGTGACAGCAACTTCAAGCAAAGGCTCTGCAACCCTGTATTGTTTACCATACTTTCATTTGTCCAACCAGTATGCAAGCACACTGTTATCAGATTGTTTGTTGCTTAGGTGATGTTTACACAACTCCGATTTCAGCCTAAAATGGACAGTTTTCATTGTGTTTTCACCTCCTGTTTACATAAAAACGGATTTGTTTGGGCTCCATGGAGACGAGATACAGAGCATTTCAGGGTGCACAATACTCTTTGTAGGCTGCATGCTCATACCTGGAACAACAACAACTTTGGCCGTCTACCAAGTTTGTTATCCAGACAAAACTATCCAGACAGATTTGTTGTCCAGACAAGAAGCACAGAGTATTCGTGCGTCCATTTGCCATTGTTTTTTTGTGAAATTTTTTGTTTTTCGTACATGTGTTGTAACACAGCTGTTTCTCTGCAAACCTTCATCGCCATCTACTGGACAGTCATGAACGCTACGCCGTTTTCATTTGTTTCTAGCATCTCCGTCTGAACGTGGATCAAGTTTGAATATGCAAAGGAAAAGTCTTTTCCGTTTCTGGTGAAAAAGTCTCCATGTAAACAGGGCCTGAGACAATAGATGCTGTGGTCATAATCAAGTGCATTTCTGATTGGAAGAAACAAGAAAACGCCTTGCTGTTGCTTTTGTTGGTATCAAAATCATTCTGTTTATACCTGTTTTGTTGCACAATGTAAGACAACTGCTACATGCATGATCCTGTTCTTCACTATTTCATGTAAAAGTGTCAAAGACTGTGTTATCTCTTTTCATTCAGTTCCATCTTTTGGTCTTTAATCAAAAACATTTTGGCGTAAAAAATCCCTCCACATCTGCCGCTTAACTTCTTCAGTTACATCAATGGACGTGTGCGCCTCGGTCCTTCAGAAGTCTTTTCCCTCGACTCTCGCGGAGAGACCACTCGTCTCTGAGCATGTCTGACATGTCGTCTCCACAACCAATCAAGCGGCAGACTAGTAGCTGAGACATGAAACAGCATCTGGTAGAGAGGGTCCCGACAGATCTCCATCTCTGCAACGCTTTCCCACCGCGCGCACCAGGCCCAGGCTGCAGCCAAGCATCCCTATCTGCCTCTTAGTTAAGTTAATTTATGAGGCATTTCATGGACTGCATTAACTTATTAACTTCATCAAGATAAGACCGAGGCTTCATGCAGCCACCGAAACCAGTGCAGGAGCCAAAACTCCAGATTCTCCTTCTTCTTCTCTGGAGACATTTGGTCCTCATAAGTATAGACACACTCAGCCTTTTATTCCTCAATCTGACTGACATACACCCCCACTCCTTCCCCGCTCCATAAACTTGGCCGTGGTCCTCGCTTGCATTCCGGGAACGCGTCTCGCTCGGTGTCAGATGTTAACGGAGAGGAGCACCGCGAGTTCAAGCCCCGCGCACGGCCAACGTGCCTCCGCTCGTTCGCTTTTTTCTCCTCACTTTTGTAGATTTGCTCCCCCACCCTTCCTCTTTTTTTATTGTCCCCCACCTTACCCCCCTAACCCTCGCTGTCCTAGCACCCGTGGGAGCCATCATTTCATGCTGACAACTGCTGCTTAGCAGAGGGACTCGTGCTGTCCTGTGAGTGTTCTGCTCAAAGGTTTTACCCTCCAAAGGCCACGATAGGGCTGCGGAAAAAGTCAGGTTCATGAAACGTTGAAGAAATTTAAAGGTAAGACACAATTATTTACATCAATCTTCAAATGTAGCAACAAAATAGAAGCCTGAGACACCAACACTGAGAAATTACGTTCCAGACATATTTTAGCAATGAGAAATCTTCTCACAATTAGGGATGGGAATCGAAATCCAATTCCAGTTTAGAATCCTTAACAGCTCCATCAAAGAATCAATATCATGAGTCTTTTTGCTAATCAATTCTTTTATCAATTCGGGTTCATAAGCGTCAAAATTGCTGCTTAACTTTTTACAAAGGTGTCTACTGCACAACCTTAAGTGAGTGGAAACACCAGCAACTTGCAGAAGCAGTTATCTATACTGTGACATGTGTTTGACATTGTTGACACTGAAAATCTACAGGAATCAATAAGGGAATCGTTAAACTATTGGATCGATTAGCAGGATTGTTAACAGCATTGGTATCAATAAAATCTTATCAATTCCCATCCCTACTCACAAATAAAGCTGTTGAAGCCATCAGTCATTTTTTCTTTCCTTTACCACTTCCGATTAAGTTGGAATTTTCCAACATAACACTTGGATTTCAAACAAGTTTACTGGTAAACTAACACTTAAACCACAAAAATCTTAATTTAAATCAAAGATTACTTTGCCTTAATCATAAAAACAGCCAGCTTCATTAAATCAGTCCGTTGTAACCTTTTCTGACAGTCATGATTGGCCACAAAAATTGCAGACAAACTCTTGCACATGTTCTAAATTGCTCTAACAGGTTAGCAAATTTCGAAAAAGTGGCGGAAACAGGCTCGTCCCTCTTTTACGAATGTTCAAGACATATTTTTGTGATTCACATCCATCCATTATCCTAACGGCCTTTTAGGGTCGCACAGGACTGGAAGGAAGTTCCAGTTGATGGTGGGCAACACCTTAGCCAAGCCAATCACAAGGCCAACACGATCAGGTTGACACTGAAACTTCTAACTGGGGGTAATTTTGATTCGCCATTTAACCCAATAAGTATGTTTTTGGTCTGTAACCAGAGAAAACTCATGTATGCCATTGGAGAACTTAACTTTCACTAAACTGTTGTCGCTGCCAGGATTTTCCGGTTGTTTAAATTGTAAAATAAGCTAACGGTGTCAGAAATGCCTTGGCGAATTCTCAGTGTTCGGACAAGTGGGTTGAACAAATCAAATACAATTTTCTACATGTTGCTGCTACAGTTCACTCATCTTCAATCATCAGTTACGCACAAGCTTCTTGTTCTACCGTGAATTTCAGTACGTCGGAAGAATCAACCCGAACATACAAGAGTGGTGCCTCTCCACGAAACACGTCCATCAATTGAAGTTTCGGAGTCACGTTTAGCATCTTTACACCAACTGTTTGAGACCGTCATTAAAGTAATCAACGATGTCTTCAAACATGCTGCAGGAGAGGAGAGCGACAGGAGAATGAGTTTGAGGAGTGAGCTTTAACCTTCAAACATTCATCCTGACTCATTGGTGTCAAACTCTTTGGCTGACAGTCTCTCGTTCTGTACGTGGTTTTACCGTCAGACAGAAGACAGAGATTTCATAAGGCCTCGCGCTCCGAATTGGTTTGTTTTTCTTTTGTTGTTTTTCTTTAATTTATATTGCTGCCCCATTTCAGCAATTAAGTTCCCGTCCTTTCTTTTGGTAAACAAAATAAAGTTTAATTCCACTGAAGGTTGGTACGAATTAAAGCAGGAGGGAACTACAGAGTTCATCTTTGCTCCAGTTTTACCCCCGTTACCAAAAACTGCCAACAAACATACACCGCAAATAAACGAAATGATAATTTTACATTCTGGGTCAGTTTGATCTTAAATCTAAGACAGTTTTAAGACCTTGATATTTAAAGTTTTTGTCCTCAACTAACAGAAACTTTTCCTAACTTTGAGAAATTATTTCATTCATCTTAAAAATATCTGATATGTGAACTAAACCACCAAAAATCAGCAGATGAATCCACAGTGAATACTGTGATTCATTACTCATGGTGTATGATGGGTAAATGTTTTTAATTATATTTTAAGTTTACAGAAATTTATTGGCTGCTGAGGAATGTTGAAATAAAAGTGTGCACTGTGAGCACTTGACAGCATCAAAATTTTATTCCGAAATGAAACACTGATTTACAAAAACATGTTCATATAACCGTAAATCACAGTAAGTCGTCGTGAATTTTCAGGACTCTGTACAACACAGTGACTATAAAACACTCAGCTGTCATTTTACAGTAACAGATTAAGGTGACTAACACCACAGTTAAGTGATCATTATTTTGGTGTTTTTCCATTAAAGTAAATTCACAGTATCTTACTGTGATTTTACAACACTACTTTATAGTGTGAATGTGTGAGGGCTGCTGTGAAAACACAGGTTAGCCTGATGGTCATCAGTGCTTCTGTGAACATCTTAATTCACTTTCCTGTGAAATCGCAGTAATTCTTGGCCAGTAATTTACAGTAAAATACTGTGATATTTTTAACAGCGTAAAGAATGAGAAATCTTGTCATTGGCTGCTTCAAACATGATTTGCAAACAAAGCTGTCGCAGCCATTTTTTCTTTCCTTTATAACTTTCAATTATGTTAGAATTTCCCGACATATCACCTGGATTTCAAAAAAGTAAAGTTATAAACTAACACTCAAATGACTAAAATCTTAACTTATATCTAAGATTATTTTGCATTAATCATAAAAACAGCCAGCTGTCGTTAAATCTGTCCGTTGCTTTAACAGTCTTTCTAGTGGATTATTTCACAGTTTGGTGCCAAAATATAAGAGCAAATTATTCAAAAATGTCTTAATCTTTCTCATAATGGAAAAACTAAAGCAGGTTAATATTAGATCTACAAATTCAAGGCAGCCTGAACCAGAACTTTTTAAGTTATGGCAACTTGCCTTTTTACATAGGCGAGCAAAAGTGAGCTCAACTTTCTGTAGGGCAGGAGTCCAATCAATGCTTTATGTCATATTTAAAGGTAAGTGTTGGAGATAATAGAATATGAGAACTATACCAAACATTTTTTTGTCTAATCTTGTCATTTTTATTCATAAAGTTGTCAAATATCAACTGGAAATACTTTTGGCAAATTTGTCCCAACACTAAATTGCAGCAAAGTTGTCAACATTGTCTAAAGCAGGTGCTTTCACATTTTCACCTGTTTTACTGCTTCCTATTTCCATGTATTGAAAATGGTTAATTTAAATGAATACTAATTATATATATTTAGCATTAACAGACTAAAAATGCTCTTGACACTGTGTGATTGCCACAGTTTTACTCACTTAATCAACACTGTAATAAATTTCTCTCTTCTGGTTATTTATTTAGTGAAGCTTATTCAAGTTTCTGCACTTTAAAAGACAAATAAAAGCACCGAAATGTCCTCTATCACAGTTTTGTGGAACAACAACCCAACAGTTTTTGCCCAAAGGCCTCCAAATAACTAAAAACGCCCCTGGATCCTGTCGAAGTTTGTCCATTTTTCAGCGCATTCTGGACATTTCCCGCGATCCAGGATCAAGCAGAAGCCTTTACAGGAGAGTGTCAGCCTCCGTATCAGATGAGAGCCGATCAGCCATCAGCCTGACTGCAGCGCGACCCTCCGCGCGCCTCGGCTGGCTGACCCGACACGCTCCCGTCTGAGACAATAAAACGTAAAGTGATCTGATCGCCTGATGGAGCCGCGGAGGAGAGGCAGAGGGAGATTGTAGCTCTTTAAACTCAACGAAAAGTGCGCTCTGGAGTTTAAGAGGCGGATCCGGGAGCTTCACATTTCCATGGAGACACGAAATTATACAAAAAGAGCTCGTGAACAGGCTGATGATTTTGTCACAGAGCGGCGCGTAAAACGATATTTAGCCAAATGTGTTATAAGTGTGAGTTACTGAGGTGAGCTACTGCGCATTTTGTGCGTAAAAACCTGTGCCAAAGTGACAAATGTGACTGAAATATGCGATAAATACTGTTTATGATGCTCTTTGATAGCTCTTTACTTAAGTTTTTCCACTTTCTTACCGGAGAAAAATTTGCAAAACTGTTAATGCTGTCGATTTAAAGTTTGTCTCGATGTCTCCAGTTTAACTTTTTATGCAAAAGTTTAAATATGACCTGCAGTTCATGAAATATGAGTTATATTTTCATCCGAATTGTGTTAATTAAATTATTTCTCACTTTCCTGGCGCGCCTGGCTCTTTACAAAAATGCATATTTAAGACTAAAACGCGCAAAAGAAGCGCAAAGTGAGTAAAGTTTGTGATGAGAGAGCACTCTTGTTTAATAAAAAGCTCTTTGCTAAACAAAATCAAGATGTGATCTCTCCGCTGACGCGCACCGACGCTGTAGAAACTTTCAAACTGCGCAAAAGAAGCGCACTTTTGATCAAACCTGCGGAAAAGTGCAGAACTGATGAATGAAGCTGCCCTTAAAATATCAAAATGTGACTCTAGAAGGACTCAGAGAGTCGAACGGAGCCGATAAGAGTGATTTCACCAGACTTGGATGGAGACGCCGGGATCAGCGCTCCAGCAGCCAACCCCCCGCCTCCCCGCCCCGAGCGCGCGCTTACCTGCAGGAGCCAGTGGCACGTCTCGCCGATGAACGGGAAGCCCATGGATCCTTTGGGCATGGGCAGCTTGCAGTTTTTATCCCGCGTGGCCGTCCACCGGAGCTGCCACAGCTGCTGGGAGACGGCGAGCAGCAGAGCCATGGACACCAGGCACGCGGCCAGGGTGGCCAGAGCCGAGACCAGGTCGAAACTGTCGAACAGCATGATGGGGATGGAGCTCTGGAAGACCTTCAAAAGGAGCCTCGAGTGTCCCGGCAGCTTCGAGTCCCCCCGGGTGGAAAAGTTCAACTCTTCTGTGCGTAAAAGCGCAGCGCTGCCTCACGCGCTCCAAAGCGCCTCTGGAGTGACAAGAGGGGCAGAATGAATGAAGTGTTTGAAGTGCGAGCTCCCACTCCTCAGGAAGAAAGTCTCTCTGTCTCCAAAGGGTCGCAAAGTGGCGAGTCTGTGCGTAAAAGTGCGGATCAGTGTTGGATGAGCGAAGGAGATGCTACAGGTGAGCCGCGCGCCCCCTGATCTTCAGATTCACGCTTCAGCTTCAGAAAAGTCAAACTCTTTAAACATTTAATCTCTCAGGGATGAGCGCGCGCGGGGCAGGCGTCTGCGATCTCATTTTTGCCTCTTTAAGTTCAAATTCATGAAAAAAAACTGAAAGTTTTCATGCGGGCGAAAATGAAGGTGACACAGGAGCTGCAGTAACGGGGGGGACACGTGGAAAAGAGTGCAGCCGAGCTGGAGCAGACGGGAGCTGCACTTTCTAACTCCTCACAGGATGGAAACAAAAATCTATTTGGGGGGAAAAATGAAAGAATTTTTTTTCCAGGAGCTGAGTTTTCTCCAACTCCAGATCTTTTTGTTTTCTTATAAAAAAAAATAACCAAAAAAGTTTGCAGAAAAAAAAGTGTTAATCTCTCTGAGAGGCGAGCACGAGGAGGATGAAGACTTAAAGATCCGTGAGCGCGTGCAGCAGGAGAAGATGCTCAGGAGCCAGCGTCCTCTTTCTGCTTCTCTCACTCTCTGTCCACTCTCTTCTTTCTCTGTGTACCTTTCTGTTTCTAAAGCTCCCTCTCTCTCTCTCTCTCTCTCTGCATATACAAGTCACCCTCAGTGTGTGCGTGTGTGTGTGCGTGCGTAAAAGTGTGTGTGCGTCAGGCCAGAGGCACCAATGAGTGTTTATATAGTGCGGAGGCAACTGGAAGGCGAATAGGCGGCCAAGGGCTCCCGGCGCCCCCCCAACCCCACCCCAGCGTCTCTCCTCCTCTCTTCCCCCAATTCCTCCCTCCATCCCTCCCCTCTGCTCCACCTCTCAGCTCCTGGAGAACCCCCTGTTTCCTCCTCCTCCTCCTCTCGGCTCGGAGGGAGGAGGGGGGCGGCGTAAAGTGAGCGGCAAGCGGCGCAAGAGGAGAGGAGGCTCGGAGCGTGCTGGAGCTGGCGGAGCGCCAGGGTGGAGGTGGGGGGGAGGAGAGAGAAAGGGAGAGAGAGAGAGAGAAAGAGAGAGAGAGGGAGACGGGGCTGCAGTAACTTTTATGACTCGTGTCTCCGTGCAGAACGTGCGCACTCTTGAACTAATCACCTGCAGACTAACGCACAGGGGCGGCTTCCATCATCTGGAGGGCCCCGGGCAGAAACCAACACAAGCCCCCTCTCTGTTCTCCAAGTTATTAATGTAAACTAACTTTTGAGGCATCATTGTGAAAGTTTTAAGTCCAGAAATTTAATCTTTAGTCATATTTGTAATGGCAGTTTTTACCTTTAGAATGGGCTTCAAGCATCGTTGCCAGGTCTGCTTATTATAAGCGACTTTGGGCTCCCTTTTTTGGGAAAGTTTCTTGTAAATTTTGGCAGTTGTGGGTCTTATTTTGGGCTTGTTGTGCCTCCGAACCCAAGAGGGATCTGATGCAAACCCTACTACCAAAATAAATAATAATAATAAAATTGATAATTACAATAATAACTAATCACCTGCAGACTAAAGGTGCGTTCACACCGGACGCTACTTGTACTACCTCGGCGATCATTCTCCATACAAAGTCAATGTACAGCCGCGATGGGGCGGGGCTAACCCTCCCGCGATGCAGCAGCTGCTTTTCACTCTACCACATAGCTTGTCGCGCGATGTGAAAGTAAAAAAAAAAAAAAAAAAATTGATCAATCAGCAGGTGTGTGCACGTGTGACGGTACCCTAAACAGACAGTTACTCTTTCGGACTACAGAGTAACAATCCATGTCCGTGTGGGAAACATTAGTCAGCTAGGACATTAGTTCCGCCTAGACGGACCGCGGTAAACTCACAGATGCTGCTGCTGCAGGGCATCAGCTGCAGTGTTTTGTGGTTGATAAATGAGTGAAAAGGATACAGCTGAAATAATGTCAGCTTATACATCCTATTATATGATATATGATATGATCACGGTGAAACTCGAGCGGACGTGACGTCACCGAGCCGACGGCAATGGAGACCAAAATGAGGTATTCATGGACGAGCAACGCTACATCAGTGGGCAACACGATTTTGGTAGCTGGGTCGCTTGTGGTGTGAACGCAGCATAACACACAGGGGCAGCTTACATAATTCAGAGGCCCCGGGCAGAAACCAACGCAAGGCCCCTCTCTATTCTCCAAGTAATTAAAGTAAACTAATATTTGAGGCATCATTGTGAAAGTTTTAAGTCCAGAAACTTTGTCTTTGGTCATATTTGTTTTGGCAGTTTTTACCCTAAGAATGGGCTTCAACCATCATTGCCAGGTTTGCTTATTATAAGCGACTTTGGGCTTCTTTCTTTGGAAAGTTGCTTGTAAATATTGGCAGTTGTGGGTCTATTTTTGGGGCTTGTTGTGCTCCCAAAACCCAAGAAGCATCTGATGCAAACCCTACTACTAATATAAACAATAATAATAATAAAATTGATAATAATAACAATAACTAATCACCTGCAGACTAACACACAGGGGCGGCTTCCATCATCTGGAGGCTCCCGGGCAGAAACTAACACAAGGCCCCTCTCCATTCTATAAGTTATCAAAGCAAACAAACTTTCTGAGGCATCATTGTGAAAGTTTTTAGTCCAAAAACTCTGTCTTTGGTCATGTTTGTGTTGGCAGATTTAACACTAATAATGGGCTTCAACCATTGTTGCCAATTCGGCTTATTATAAGCTACTTTGAGCTTCTTTTTTTTGGAAAGTTGTGTGTAAATAGTGATTGTTGTGGGTCTTATTTTGAGCTTGTTGTGCCCTCAAACCGAGGAGTGATCTGATGCAAACCCTACTACCAAAATAAACTCAATTCAGAAGTTGCAAAAATTATGTTGTCCCGCTCTTAACACAAATGTAAATTTTAGCTTTGATAACAGCCTGACTATGATCGTTTGGTTCCAGATGGGTGAAATAGATGAAAATAAAACGCACCTCATGATTTCTCTCTAAAAATTAAAGTAACACATCACATTAGAAAAAAATATCTGGACTTTGCTTGTTTTGATCGACCTGGTTACTTATTTCAGGAGAAAAATCTGGCAACACTGGCTTCAAGATATAATCTCTTTAATAATTAAGTGGCAAATATGGAGCAGAAGTGCATTAAAACACAAGGATTTGTATTTCCTAAAATAAATAAAATGACTAGAAGCACTAAAAAGCTTTAATTTAAAGGGGCTGTGAGGAGTTTCTAAGTAATTACAAAAAAGTCACCCTTTTAGATATATGCCTGATGGAAACACAAACTTTAAGATGAGTTTTATAGCATCAAAATAGGTTATCTATAAATGCTATTCCTTAGCCTTCTGGTCGGGTCGGACAGGGCTGAACTGGCCTGGATACTCAACTTCAGGAACAAGACAATTAAAACTAGAGCAAATTTATATTATTCAGACACGTCTTAGAGCACCGGGCTGTAAGTAGCCATATATAGCCGGCTACAAAACTACAATACTAAGTTTTCCAAAAATTGCTTGTTGTCACACATCAAAAACTACCGCTACGTAACTAGAAAGAGATACATTACCTCGTCGCTTTGCATCCTGTAAGTTGTTGAAAAAAGTTGTAAAGCAATGCAGAGTTCTGAGGAAGGTCCGAGCTGCATTCATTAGCATCACAACAAACGCATGCTTTAGTTTGGGTCACGTCTTTTGGTGCGTTCCAGTTGTAGTCAGAAGTAGGAATTTCCGGGTTCCGAGTAGAAAACTGCAACTGGAACGTCCCCCCAAATCGGAATTTCCTACTTGGAACTCGGTGAAACCTCACCACCCCCGAGTTGACAATGGAAGATGGATGGCCCCAGTGTGAACAGTTATTTAGCTCCTGTAATAATCAATTTATTTGCACTTCTGACTGGGGTGTGTCGCTCTAGATCAGCTGTATACATAGTATTGTTAGACTTATATTTACAAAATGCTGCTATAGTGATAATCACATTCTTCATACAACAACGCAGGGCGTGCTAACAACAGCTAACAACAGCCTGGTAGATCTGCATGTTTTTTTCCAACTTCAACTGGAACGCCAATAAGTTGGAGATGATGTCACTCCCATTTCTGAAGTTACTGGAACGCAGCACTACGACGGTCGCCGCACGTGCTCATGTGTAGCAGAGTCTTTGTGTCGGCGGTAATAGATTCTCCTCATAGCACCTTTAAATGACTCAGTTAATGGAGGGGCTCCTTGTCCCCTAAAGCATGACTACAGCAATTACAAACCTCAAATAAACAAAATTAAAGTGAAATAGATAAATATTAAAGTAATATATGATAAAATGCTTTAAATTATGAGCGGCACAATAACAATAAATCGCCTTTTGTACCTTTAAGGAGAACAAGCCCAGACTACCAGAAAGATACATTGCTGTTGGTGGGTGAAAATTGGAGTCAATTATGACTGAGAATAAAAAGTCAGAGTTTGGCACTATTTTACGATGCAGCAAATGGTTATGTGATTTCTTGTCCTTAAGAATTCCTTATCTTCGTTACTCCGTTTATCCACAGTTAAAGGAAAATCATCACTTCAGTCAAAATCACTTGCATTTGGTTCAGTAACAGTTTCCTCTGCTGTTTTGTCTACTGAACAGCTGATTGACGAAATTAAAGCTCACAGGTGGAGCAACACACACCGATGTGCTGCATCGTAAAACACTGCCAAACACACAGACATCCTGGACGAAGAATAAAGACATTTTCATCAATTCATACAGTCAACCCGACAAAGTTTCGTGGCTTATCTTTGTGTAAAACACACAATTGCGTGTAATACCTGTTCACGCTAACAGCAGTGTACCTTCCTGATAGTCTCAGTTCGCTCTCCTTAAAGGGACAGCACTGCTTGGAGCCTTTCAGTAACTGCTCTGATAAAACACAACTTCAAAAAAACTGAAATATCCCTTTAAGGGAAGTTTAGAGTGACCGATTAGCCTGATTTTTGGTCTGTGGGAGGAAACGGTAGTACCTCGAGTGATCCACGCATGCACAAGGAGAACATGCAAACTCAAACAGAAAGGCTACCATGGAGTAAAGCTAAATAATAGTATTTTTAAAGTTAAGAAGGTTACGGACGGGCTTGTTTATATGTTTCCATTATGTTAGGATTAGTAAAACCAACACATATGACCAATAAAACTGATGTGTGAAAGAAAATACAATAAAAATCAACATAAAAGGTTTTCACCTGTTAGCAAGGCTATGCTAACAGTGTTGTGCTAGCACCAGGACTGACGTGACCTCATTTTTCATGGCCGGTCGAGACAGAGACAACAAATAAAATCAACAACTTTTCTAATCGCAAATAAAGAAAAGAAGTGAATCACTGTTTTCAGGCATTATGTACCAATAAATTCTTTATATTTTATCTTCTTCAGCTCATAATGCTCAAGCTTTCTCAGCTTAATGGTCCTGATGCATCATGGGAAATGAACAGCCAACCTTAGAGCTTACACAAAATGCAGCTACTAAGCAGACGCATGATAATTTGATTTATTTGTGGATCAAATTCAAGGATTGTCGCCATTTTGTCCTTGAATCTTACCTTTGTCTTTAAAACTTGATGTTAAAGACATTTAAAAAGTAAGAGACCACACACACACTAAGTTAAGTTCAAAGCCGTATGAGTGCTTTAGCATCAGATAAACTCTTCAGCTCTTCACATTGTTTTTAATTTGGAAGAATGAGATCTAAATGTGATGGCCAGTTTCCTCTTAGCAGGTTTGTAAGTCATAGTTTGAAGCTCATAAAGGGCTGAAGCTTGATTTTACTGTTAAAAATATGTTTTGCGTACAGTGTGAACGTCAAATATTAAAACTACATCCATTGTTTCCATTTAGTGGTGTTCATTTTTAACCAAAAGCGACAGATTGAGAGTTTAATACATAGAAAATGTTTAGGAAAGGGTAGAACCTTTTAGAACCATATCCAGCAGGTGATTGGACGATCGTTCTGTCAGTCAAGTGAATTACAGACCAATCAGATAATGTAGTGGGCGGGCGCTACTGCCACAGTGTAAAGTACAAAACATGAGCCACTTCAAAGAACAAACTCCTGCTAAAACATGTCAATGTAAAAATTTCTTTTCTCTTGATAAGTGCTTTTAGAGTTGTTTGTTTTTGATTCATTAAAGAAGCTGTTAGCAGCTATGCTAATCTTCATACGAACAGTCACTTCCTTGCTTGTTGCTCCACCTCTTCCTACTTTAAAGGAACAGGACCGCTCAAAGAAACACTTTCCTGTTTGCTGCCATCCTTGGTTTTGTTCTGATCTTCAAATGGACGTTCAACATTGAGTTATAAGTCCGAATGACCTCACGAAATGAAAATATTGAAAAGGAAACAAAAAATGTCAATGTCAACTTTAAGTATGTAGCACATGAAAGAAAGCCATTTACCAACCAGAGTGCTTTACAGTAAAATAGATGGAAAAAAATAAAAACCAACAAGATAACCAATTAATTGCAATTTTAAAAAATATTTTATTTTTATGAAAAAATGGTTTACGCTATGAAACAGGCTGCACTTGACTTAAGAGCTGATAAAGAAAGGAACTATTTGTTTCTTTGATTGGAAATGTGGATATATTAATGAAAAGTAGAGTTTTCTGATACATGTTTGAACTTGGGAAGACACTGATTCAGGCAGATCGAGCTATTCTACACTGATGTTGGCGAAAGACCCACATTTATACATCCATGACATCAATATTTTGGTCTAATTATATTTTTGTTTCTGTCCAGCATAGATGGCAACTTAAATATTCTGACTACTTTTTTAAAAGGACACACCAACATTTTCTTTGTATTCATGTCTCGCCTCCCTCCCAAGTTCGTGACAAGCATAAAGACTCCATTCTTTCGACTCTGCGTGCAGTAACAAGGAAGAAGCTCGCCCACCACTAATTAGCTTAGCTCAAACACTGGGGGTCAGTGGGTAGTGTTAGCCTGTCTCTGCCTAGAGTCATCAGATAAACTCTTAAGCAACTCTAAATGGTCCTCTGTGCTTGTGACTCATTTTAATTTTTCGTTACGTTATCTTCTACTTTTATTTTATTGTTTTTTGAGGCTTTGTTTTGTTGACCTACTTCCGCAGTGACGTTTACAAATGAGTCGAGTCTTTCGAACATTTCTTTAAAGTGAATAATGGGAACCAATTCGTTTCCGAGACAGTCTTGAATGCAAACTGCCTGCCAATACATGGACATCAAAGTTTTTTCGTAATTTCGTGACGTTTAGTTGCATCGTCCTCAGTGTTTTAAAGCCTTCAGGAAATAGACAGATGGACAAATGGACAGACAGATGTGTGGATGGAGAACTTAAAAACATGAAAAACTGATGCTAATGTTAGATATAAACAAAAGAAAAAGATACATCCTTGAATGTTCAGAAATCGTTGCTTCGTGATTTTATTGTGAAAGTTGCTCGACCTATATTATAAACTTTGTAAAGTGTTTCCTCAATAATGAAACATCTATTATGAAGTTTTTATGTTTTACTTGTGTATTTATGCACATATATGTTAAATTTAGTTTTTTAAATCATCACAGCTTTACAAGAAAAACTGAATTTATTGTCAAAGGAAAATCCTTAATCGCTGAGTTGCCCGTCCTCGTGCTTTCTTTCCCATCATCCCTCGCCATCACCTTTCCTCTGAATCCGCCGTGACTTTATCTCTAATGACCTGCGAGCTGGCACGTCACACTCCCGTGTCCTTGTCACCTAAAGGTCACTCGCTCGGCTCGAGTCCTCGTCCCGGTCCACGTGTCCGTGTCGTGTCCTCGCCTCACTCCTCCATCCCTAAGTCTTCAGGAAACAATCGGATCAATGCAGCGCAGGCGCCGGGGGAAGTGGAGGCTGTTCTCCACGCGCTGCTGCGCCAAAGAAAATCACTGGCTTCAATTAGGTCCTCAGACTGTGATCAGGGTTATATAACAGAGAGGAGGCTGAAGACCCGACCCCGGCTGGAGAAGGTCATTCATTCATGTCTTCACACAGTTCAGATCTTTAGCTTCATCTCACAGTTTCTGCTTCTTTTCCTGCTTTGACTAAAACTTCTCACCTCCTCTGTCCTCTTATTTTATCTTTACATGATGACCAGGTCTAAAAACCTCTCTGAAACTCTGAGGAGTGCAGTCTTCCTTCCTCTTCTCTTCTTCTCTGCGTCTCCCACTTGCTCTGAAAGCGGCTCAATGCTGCCGCCTAGCGGAAAACAAACACATGGCAGCCGGCCAGAGGGAGAAGGAGAGAAATCAGGACTCCAGCTTTGCTTAGTTTTCTTTGTTTAAGGTTTTGATACCCATGATTTAGTTTTCTTAAATGGTTCAGGTTGAGGATTGACTGGCTCACAGCCCTCCTGAATTCACATAAGCACACTTAAGTCCTGTGGAATCCAGTGGAGCTGTTCCTGTTCTGGCAAAACTCACCAAAAATAATCTTTTACGAGTCCTAAAATCAGAATATCTTAAAACACAGTGAAGCTTCAAACAAATAAAAACTGCATTCATCAGCTTTTACCTCTTATCCTGAAAATAGCTGAACAAGACTGCAAAGGTTGCCAGGTTGAACAAGTTTATTAAGCAGAATTTATATATTTTTTTTTTAATCAAGTAAAAGGCTCATTCTACAGAAACATGCATTTTTCTGTCCCTAGCCTTAAGAGATATATTACTTCTGAAGAAAACAGTTTGTGTTAGATTTTTTTAAAGTATTTTATCTAAAAAACATTAATTTCAGCTGTCACACTATTTGGAGCCATCAGCTTGGTAATATTTGCTTTTTTTATCTATTATTTAGAACCACAACAAAAGTGCTCGTCCCCACAGTCATTGATGGAGAGAAAGTGCTGGATTTTGAGTTTAAAAATATGTTTTTCTAAAAAAAAAAGTACAGAAATGTATAAATAACTATCAAATATATGATATAAATTACATTTTAAAACAAAATGCCAAATAAGTATTGTAAAATATATTTAAAAGTAGTCGTCCCCTGCAGTCATGTCACTGGTGTTACTATGTGACAAAAGTCTTTTATTTTGGAAAAAGAAATCACTCTGATGACATCAGCTGACTTCCTTTGACCTCTTTCTTGAAGATAAAGAGGGACCCTGGTAAGAACATTGTCCTTTTCAGTTTTCAGAAATATTAACATTTATCTCATGATTTCATATGAAGCTTCTAGTTGACGTCACTGGTGTAACCAGCTTTATTGGCAGGAAACTGCAAACAAACGAGTAAAAATGTATTTAGAAGACATAATGTAGTAATGTGGATACACTGTATTAAATGGTGTTTTGTGATAAATGTACCAAAAAACAAAAAATCATTAAGCTCTCATTTATGTGTATTCAGAAAGTCAATGGCATATGTAACAATGTAGTTAAGTTTAAATGTTAAAAAAAGAAATAAAACAAAAGACATTTTGCCATCCCAAAAATCCACGTTTCTGTAGAATGGCCCAAAAGCAAAACCAGAGAATCTAAAAGAATATTCAAAACACAGATTTAAATAAATATAAGGAGAAAGAGCAGCAGTTTAGCCCAAGACAGCAATGACAGAGTCGAAGAAAACAAAAAAAACATATATATATATTGTTTTGATTATGTAGTCCTTTCCTGTGTTTGAGTAGGGGTGTACTATATGTATTGAAATTAATAATGTGTATGTATATTTAGGTGACATATCATGTTTGACATTTTATAGTCAATATATTATAAGAGACATTGCTTCCTAAATAGGTGGTTAAATTGTGTAAATATTATAAATTTGTTGAAATTAAAAACATCACTGTAGGACAGGGGTGGGCAACTTTAATTGCCAAGAGGGCCACATAAAGCCATTTTTCCCAGCCTGAGGGCCACTTTGTTACAAATTTCAGAAACTCTCGATAATGAAAAAGAATGTTAAACAACAAATGACAATATAAATTTGTAATAAAATAAGAATACCAATATTCACATACTACAACATAAATACAAGTTATTATGTATGATCAAATGAACTTGATTTCAAGCTAATTTAGCTAATATACATAGAATTAAAGCCAATGAAGCTATTTTCATAACAATTAAATGATGTGTTTTTCAAATTTTTAGAGCTCAAACATTTAGCTGCTGCCATTTTTTGAATATAATATTGAGTAATACCTGATATAAAATTAACGGCTTCATGAAAGAGATTTAGACACTATAAGAGCAAAGTAAGGTTGTAAATAACTTACATATTATTATAAAGAATTATTTCTGTTGGATATCTGAGTTTTCTTCATATTTACAGCTGCTGGTTTTTGGGAATGAATGGCAGGCCACATTTAATGATGTGGAGGGCCGAACTTGGCCCCCGGGCTGCCACTTGCCCACCCCCACTGTAGGATGTGGTAATAAAAGGGGTAGGATTAAAAAAGTAAAGTTTTTTCCTACTCCTTTAAAGCATGTGGACTTGCTGCCCATGCAGGATGTTGTCAGCGCTTTACCTCAATTATTTCTTTCGTTTTTGGTATATATATATGTGTTTGTTTATGGTGACTTCTCATGTTTGTGTTCGCATGTTTGAAAAAAAGGATTCCTTCATTTTTTAATGCTTGGAAAATTCTCTGAATAGAAGCAATACAATGCCTTCACCCTTTAATTTCTAAACCACACATCCACATCGCCACTCCAGCCCGCTCCCTCAGATCCTCCTCCTCCACCCAGCTCACTGTGCCCACTGCCCGCCTCAGCACCATGGGGAGCAGGGCCTTCAGTCGCTCTGCTCCCCAGCTCTGGAACTCTCTTCCTCCGGACCTCAGAAATCTGACCTCCCTGTCTCTTTTTAAATCCAGACTCAAAACTCACCTGTTCCGATCTGCATATTCCTTACCTTGAATATTCCACTCTCATCCATCACGTTCTGTTGTATTTTGCTGATTTTATAGTTGTATTGTTTTTTTGTTTTTTTTGACGACTTGATTGATTTTATTGTTGTCTTATCCTGTACAGTGTCCTTGGGTGTTTTGAAAGGCGCTTCTAAATAAAATGTATTATTATTATTATTATTAAACTAAGAAATAAGTTGCAACAAATTATTTGTGGGTAAAATTGTTTTCCTCCCTCTTCATTTAGTAACATTTCAGTTTATATATTTTTCAGATCAGCCAATTGGAAAGCAGGTATGCAAGTCAACCTGCTGGTTGACTTGCCTGTTAAGGGTTATCTTGGTGTGAATGGATTTATTTTAGTTCTGCAGCAATAAAAATTTTTTGTTTATTTTTCATATGAAAACATAACTGTAAGCAAAATTTAGACATGTAGAGGCTGACCCAGTGTTCTGAGGAATCATATATTACATTTTTTATTGCCAAATTTATTTCCTTCAACTAAGTTATGAAAACAGTTAACAGTTACATATTAATGCACAGCAGCACCAACAGTGGATACATATTGGTGTCCACACTATTCATTGACCTGAATAAGGAAAAAGAGACAAATATGGTTTTGATATTTTTACAGCGACATGGTGGTAAAAAGTCAACCGTGTGGTTACAATGCCAGTCAAAAGGTTAATACTGGCAGAGAGGTCATATTGCACTATTTGTAGACTGGCTGAATGCATTCATAAGTGATATACTGCTTAAAAAAGCATGGAAATGTTATTTCATTTAATTATTTCCCCCCTTAAATTACACCAATAGATATTGTATTTTCCTGTGCATGCGTGGGTTCTCTCCGGGCACTCCGGCTTCCTCCCACAGACCAAAAACATGCTCATTAGGTTATTTGGTGACTCTAAATTGTCCTTAGGTATGAGTGTGAGCGTGAATGGTTGTCTGTCTCTCTATGTGCCCCTGCGATCGACTGGTGACCGATTCAGGGTGTAACCCGCCTCTCGCCCGATGATAGCTGGGATAGGCCCCAGCTCCCTGCAACCCCGAAAGGGATAGCCGGGTATAGAAACTGAATGAATGAATGATATTGTATTTTATATTTTTTAAAAGTCAAATTTATCACCTTCATAATATGGTTGTAAGAATCACGCATTCATGGAATTTGGGAAATTTAACGTGATGAAATATAGTTTAATTGGTGTTATTAAAAGGGATAAATGATCAACTAAAATAAAGGTTTTAATGTCATTTTTATTTTTATTAAATGATTTATTTGGGGAAAAGGGTCAAGTAATGCATGAAGCAGTACTCCTTCACTTTTTATGTGTATAAAATAATCATAATATTCATTTACAGTACTGAAAAAACTTTGACATCCATGCCAAGAACAAAACATAAAGACAAAGAAAATAAACAAACTCTGAACTCGCAAAGACTTTCAACAAAGCTTTTCTGCTTTTTGTCACAGTCAGGACACATTTATCTCTAAAATACCTTCAGATGACTACTGAAAATGTTAAGGTAATAAATGCTTGATTTATTTCAGATTCTTGTAAAACATGTTTCAAACGTCATTTGGCACTTAAACCACAGGAGTTAAATTCATTGTTTTTGGAGAACTTCTTTTATTTTGTAAAAAAAAAAAAGTTGATATTAAACTGAAAAAACTGTAACATAACAATTTTCAAATAATGTTAAGATCTTAAAAAAATACTGGATAAAACTGTCTCAAACATTTTTAGGGATTAAAAAACAGAAGGTGTTGTGATTTTATTTGAAACAAATAAGATGTGAAAAAGGAAAAAAATAAAAGCTGGAAGGAATGTGGCGATTATATTGGGACTCTACAGAATATTCTGGATATGTGAAAATGAAGTATATTTTGGGAAAATATTTTTAAGCTCTTGGTAATATATGTCACCAAAACCTTATGATTGATCCAAAAGTAGATCACAACTACAGGCATCGAGGGAAAAGAAAAAAATCAACTAAAAATACTAACACTACCTGCTAAAAAGTATTACAATCAAATGGTTAATTTATTTATTTATTTTTTTTATCAAAGTCTAGACCCTTGGTATTGTTTACGTTACATTGCTTTAGTTTTGGTCGTGGAATAATCTTCAAAAAGCGCTGAAACTGGATTTAACAATATCTCTTAATGAATTTAAGAGCATCATTATGAATGTGGTTTCAGCAGCGTGCTGTTGTTTTTCTTTAACGCCAAATGTGTTTTTGATTGTTTTTTTTAAACCTGTTGATTGTGTTGTGTTTTTCTATGTACCGTGACTATGTAGGGCTGCTATTTTGGCCAGGTCTCTATTGTAAAAGAGATTTTTTAATCTCAATGGGACTCCCTGGTTAAATAAAGGTTAAAAACATACCATGACGTCGCTTTCATTTAGAAATCTTTCAAAAAAGGGAAAAAAACAAAATTGAAAATTGTACACTTTTGTTGTTTTTGATGATGAAATTACAACAAAAACTTGGTTAAAAAGAAAAGAAAAAGAAAAAGCTAAACAACAACACCCCTGTGAGTGAACATGAGCGACGTCTGCCTTCAGCGAACACGCAGGTGACCTGCGGATTATCGTAACGGAGAGACTGAATGTGGAGTATGTAAATCCAGCAGCAAAACAGCCTCAAGGTACAGACCAGCACATTCATAAACACAACTTCCTGTTTTTCAAAACAACAACTACAGATTAGAAAAAATCTGAAACCCTAAATAGGAGAGTAAGGAAAATGGAGGACAGGAAAAATCTGTGTGTTTATATTTAAAGAGACTGTGAGGAGTTTCTAAGTAATTACAAAAAGTCTCACTTTTAGATATATGCCTGATTGAAATACACACTTCAAGATGAGTTTTATAGCATCAAAATAGGTTATCTATAAATACTATTCCTTAGCCTTCGCGGTTGGGTCGGGCAGAGCTGGACTGGCCTGGATACTCAACTTCAGGAACAAGACAATTAAAACTAGAACAAATTTATATTATTCTGACACGTCTTAGAGCACCGGGCTGTAAGTAGCGATATATAGCTGGCTACAAAACTACGATACTAAGTTTTCCAAAAATTGCTTGTTGGCACACATCAAAAACTACCGCTACGTAACTAGAAAGAGATACATTACCTCGTCGCTTTGCATCCTGTAAGTTGTTGAAAAAAGAAGTTGTAAAGCAATGCAGAGTTCTGAGGAAGGTCCGAGCTGCATTTTTATTAGCATCACAACAAACACATGCTTTGGCTTGGGTCTTTTGGTGCGTTCCAGTTGTAGTCAGAAGTAGGAATTTCCGAGTAGAAAACTGCAACTGGAAATCCCCCGAAGTTGGAATTTCCTACTGGGAACTCGGTGAAACCTCGCCACCCCCGAGCTAACAACAGCTAACAGTAGCCTGGTAGATCGGCATGTTTTTTTACGACTTCAACTGGAACGCCTATAAGTCGGAGATGATGTCACTCCCATTTCCCAAGTTACTGGAACACAGCATTACAACAGTCTCATGTGCTCATGGGTAGCAGAGTCCTAATGTCGCCGGTAATAGATTCTCCTCATAGCACCTTTAAGGGAAAAGGTCATTGACTTTGTTAAAGGTGAGAGCTTTTTATAGAGAATATGTCTTTGTGACAGGCATGACATTTTTCTGTTAAAGGTAGGGATGGGAATTGATAAGATTTTATTGATACCAGTGCTATTAACGATCGTGCTAATTGATCCAATTCTTTCACGGTTCCCTTATTGATTCCTGTAGATTTTCCGTGTCAACAATGTCAAACACACTTCACAGCACAGATAACTGCTTCTACAACTTGCTGGTGTTTCCACTCACTTAAGGTTGTCCAGTAAGCGCCTTTTGTAAAAAATTAAACCACAATTCTGGCGCTTCTGAACCCTGTCAGTGGAAGGAATTGATAAGGGAGTTGATTTGCGAAAAGGACTCATGATATCGATTCTTTGATGGAGCTGTTAATGATTCTCGACTGGAATTGGTTTTTGATTCCCATCCCTAGTTAAAGGGACAGTTCAGTGCCACTGGACGTCTCATAATTACCCTAAATTAGGGCAGAACTACAAAAAAAAAAACAATGTTGGCTCAAGTAAATGCAACAGTGAGAGTTTTTACAACTCGCAGTGCTGCTGTCAGTGTTCATTTTGACAGCACTGTTTAAGTTAGTTTTACTTAAAGTCTTTTGTCTAAAATGTCTTTTAATTTAAGTCACAATTTGGTCATCTAAATTGTTTTAATTACCTCCGCCAAGGGGGTTATGTTTTCGGGAGAGTTTGTCCGTCTGTGAAAAAAATAACTCAAAAAGTTAAGGATGGATTTTGATGAAATTTTCAGGAAATGTTCAGCATGGAAAAAGGAAGAACTGATTAGATTTTGGTGTTGATCCGGGTCAGCGTCAGCCCGCCATGACGAAAAATGTGATTTTTGTGAATTACTACTAAACTAAAATAGATATCACTAGAAAAGCACTCGGAGAGCACAGACCTCCGCCAGCACCACAGTCCTCACCCATGTTGTGATTTTTACCAAAAATATTAGTCCTACCTTTATTTCATCTAAATATTTAGATTCCTTATGATTAGATTCATAATGATATCTATTTTAGTCCATCACAAAAGGAGAAAAATGTAATTAGGCAGCAATCAAAAAAACTTAAAATAGATGATATTTTGTTTGACACACAAAGATGTTCTTCATGAATAACAGATTTTATATAAAGAAATCATCATATCAGTAGGTGGTTCGGTATTAAAAATAATAAATTAAACTCTCACTCCTCTCCTGACTGTCATGGTGTCCGCAGGCCTCCAGATCTTCAGCCTGTTCCTGGCATCTTTGGGCTTCCTGGGCGCCATCGTGGTGTGCGCCCTGCCCATGTGGTAGGTGTCGGCGTTCATTGGGAACAACATCGTGATGGTGCAGGTGTTCTGGGAGGGGCTGTGGATGACCTGCGTGAAGAAGAGCACGGGCCAGATGCAGTGTAAGGTGTACGACTCCGTGCTAGCTCTGCCCCGCGACCTGCAGGCCGCCCACGCCCTCATGGTCATCGCCATCCTGCTCATCTTCGTGGGGCTGCTGCTCGCCGTCGCCGGGGGGAAGTGCACGAGGCGGCGAAGGGCCGTGTGGTGGTGACGGCTGGCGCGCTGCTCATCATGGGCGGGATCCTTTGCATCATCCCCATGTCCTGGTCGGCCCACGCCGTCATCCGTGACTTCTACAACCCCCTGGTCGGTGATGCCCAGCGGCGGGAGCTCGGCACCACGCTGTTCATCGGCTGGGGGGCGGTGGGCCTGCTGCTGATAGGGAGGGCGCTGCTCTGCTGCTCCTGCCACCAGCGCAAGGACGCCAGATACTCGGTGAAATACTCAGCGCCGCGGTCGGCGGGTAGCGGAGGCGCCTACGTCTGAAGCTGAACTCTGATTTTATGTTTTATGGTTTTTATAAAATTTTAAGTGAAAAAAAATAAAGTAAAATAATAATCATAATAATTATAGAAATTCTAATAAAAGCTTTAAACTTTTTGAACCTTAAAATCCAACAGAAAGAGAATTTAAGTTATTTTGGTTTGTTTGCAGTTTTTTATCTGTATTCCAAAAAAGGAACAATGATTTATTTTTTCACATATTAGATATTCCTGAATTGACTGACCTCTGCCAGACAGTTGAGCTGGTATATAAGGGATAAATTTGTCCATGTGCACTTGTTTTTATCAGTTACTGTCTAGCTTTTGTCAGGGAAAAAAGGTTTTTAATTAGTCAACAAAATTGACACTTCAGTCTCAAACACTTACTGAATGTTGTTACAATGAAAGGTGTTGAAATACATGGTAAACATGTCCCTGTCCCAGCATCTTATTGAAAATGAGTGAATATTTTCAACTAAAAAATAAACTTTATCAGTTTGAACACTGAATATCTTCTCTTTGTTACGTAATGGGTGGAAGAGGATTTCCAAATCATTGAATTTCATTGTTATTTTTGTCTACACAACATTAGTCAGTATGACTAAGCATTTTCAAGATGGCAGCCACTGTCTTTAGACTTTAGAAACCAGTTGGGACATGAGTTAGAACAGACTGCGGTCAGGAGCTTTTTCACCAACCAATGCATGACAGACTCTGCCTTTTATTTTCTTCTATCCCACTGGTCTGCAGGACATTTGTTGCATCTCTTGCACTTTTTTGCCGGATTAGACGGACCATCAGTGTCTGAGACTTTCTGTCATTGAGGTAAAAACCCTCCGAGCTAAAGAGATAGCCTTTGCTGTTTTATGATGGACAGATTTGCCCTACAAGCAAACGCACCAAATATTTGAGGCTTACAGAAATAAAATAGCTCACAAATATCGGATTCGGATTCATGCTGTGAAGCTTTCAGATTTCACATTTTGAACCCAGGGCTATATAAAGTAGCTAATCCTGGCCTTGACCAGCTGCAACAGTTAAATGCCTCTTATGTTTCAGTGGCATTCTCTCCTGTGATTATGGTTTCTTTAATGCTGCCAGCAGTGTCCATTACATCACTCTTTTGCCCATAATCACCGTGAAGAATGTCTGCCCCGGGTATTAGTGATATAATGTACAATCTTAAGTGTAACAAGCATCCAATCCAGCATAACCATGGATGGCATGTGGTCAGGCGTTTGCTCTATGACTGGGTTGATGTTTAACTAATGGGACAAAAGGCATGAACTGACTCTGCAATAACCATTTGGCTGGTTTAAGAGATATTTTGTCAGTGTAATAGCAGCAGAAAAAAACCCTTACCACTTACAGTGGCAGTTTTGCATATTGGGATGTTATTGTTGGCACTTTATTTCCACACTGGTATCAGTCCAAGTGTTGATTTTGACAGCATTTTTTAAGTCAGTTTTAGTCTTTTAGTTTCAGCAATCGTTTAGTCATCTACATTGTCTATTTGTAGTCTAGTTTTAGTTGATGAAATTTCAAGTAACACTTTACTTTAAAGGTCCGCAAATTTCATCGCACTTGGGTAATAATTAGACAAAGTTTTTTATTTCTTTGAAACTACCCCCAAAATTTGATGAGAATTTGGTGAAAATTAGCACACAACTTCTTTAAAACAATGTCCAAATTTATTGTCGCAAGTCAATACCTGCTAACATAATGGCTAACATAATGGCTAACAATAACCTGGTAGATCGGCAAGTTTTTTCCAACTTTGTAACCGAAACGATGATAACTCGGAGATTACGTCATTCCCACTCCCCTCTTCTCAGTTCCGAGGTTAATGGAACACAGCATTATCCCACCACCACCAAGCTAAGTCAGTTGTGCTTGGATGTCCCTCTTTACTCATCCAACCTTTCCCTGTGATTGGACATATTCCTACTGTGTCCCTACTTTCTACATGACCAATATAGGTCTGATTGGATTAAAGCTGGGGTCGGCGATTTTGGAAAACTAGCATGAATTTGAAAGTAGCATCTCCTCAGGGCTTCGCCTAGCCCCCCCACCCCCACCTCGCCGCTCGCATGCACGCGCGCAGCTGATATATCCAGATGACTGATTCAACTCCAAACCCTCAGCACAACGTGTTTGTTTTACACTACACCAAGTCATGTCTCAGTCAGCGGTAAGAAAACACCAAACAAACATGTAAAGTCAGTTAGTATTCACAGCCGATATTGATCGGGGTATAGGTATTTCCTCTGACATTCTCCACATAGCTGTCAAATCTCCCGTTTTGGCCATGAAACTACCGTATTTTCCATATTTTATCCTCTTTCCCGCCGTCCTCCTGTATCAGTATTCTCCTGTAAATCTCCTGTGTGATGATATAATAATATAAACATTCCTCTGCCTTTCCAAACTGAACTCTGTCTCTAGCCTGAATGGGACAGTAATGCTCCAAAATGATGGATGCCAACCGCCGTAAAACCAAAGAAGAAGAAAAATCCTCGCGAGAATGTCCACCTGCAGTAGCCTGGGTGGCAGCTATCGTGAGATTAGAGCAGCAGAACAAACTTAGAAAAACAAAGAGTTTATTTTAGATTTATTGTAAATCTGTCTTAAAATGTGAGGGATACTGGAGCTTGGTTGGGGTTGTGGGACAGCTTACAGCGGACTTCCCTCATTTTCAAGGACAAAACTTGAAAGGTAAGCATTCTCCGGTGGACTCTGACACGTATGAGCTCGGCTACGCACACCAAGTCTGTGCACGCCGGGAAAATGCACGCGCAGCAGGCGGGCAGAATGGCGACGGGATTTGATTGGTTTAAAAACAGGTGTCCCGGCATGATTATTGGTTGGGGTTTTCCCTGTTTTACTCCCGCTGTAGATAGCGGATATTTTTCACTCTGTTTTAAGGACACATTATGAGTTGATTACCATCGGGTCATTAAGACCATTTTAACCAGTATTACAAAAAGTGTATCTAAATCAAATCGCAGACCCCAGCTTTAAGTCTCTGTCAAACATTTTCGTCACGTTTTTAATTGTTAACGAAAACATCAGTTAATTTTGTTTTTGTCCATGTGCACTTGTTTTTTTTTAATGACTGTCTAGTTTTCATCAAGGGGAAAAAGGTTGTTGACAAAAACTAAGACAAAAATAATGCGTCAACAAAATTAACGCTGCTTAAGGCGCTTGGAGACGGGATTGGGATGCTCATAGTTCAGGTTCCATTGGACCAACAGAACCAGACGCCACTGAGACTGCGTTCGACAAACTTTGGTTATGTTATCCCTTGCTGCCCAAAGGTCACCGGGGCCAAAGGGGCCTTGTGTCAGGGTTGGTAATATCAGCCTTGTCACCACCTGGAACTTACATACACAGAGCTTGGGTCTTTGAGGGCTGCCCTGGGGGTGCGTTATGTAACTCAGTTGAACATAGAGGAATAATTGGGATTAGGGGTCTTTAACTGATCCTTTCATTAGGGCAAAAGTATCTGGTGTTTATTTTTAATGGTCCAAACTTCCTTGCTCAGCTGGCTGCAACAACAGAACTGAAGGAAAAACTTTGTATGTGTTCAGTTTTTGTTGTTTAGTTTATGTTAATGTCCTAAGAGTGGTTCTGTCATTTAAAGCTTTTTATCTGTTGACTCATTTTGTTGACTAGTTATTTTCGTCATAGTTTTCGTCATCAACCTTTTTTCCCCTGATGAAAACTAAACGGTAATTAACAAAAAGAAGTGCGCATGGATAAAAACTCAAACCAAATTAATGAACATTTTCATCAACAAGTACTAAGGGAAATTGTTTGAATGTTAGAAAGTAGAGACAAGTTAGGAATATGTCCAATCACAGCTACTTTGGTTGTGTGGAAAGGTTGGATGAGTTAAGAGGGACATCCAATCACAGCTGCCTTAAGACAAAGCCAAATATCAACAACACCCAGAAACACTGGCGGTTTCTCTGTGCCGAGCTCAACTGAGATGGACTGAGGCAAAGTGGGAAAAGTCTGCTGTGGTCTGAGTCCACATTTCAGACTGTTTTTGGACATCATGGACGTGGTGTCCTCCAGGCTATGCTGAAAGGTACATACGGGCTTTTATGGTACGGCTACACCGGACGTGAATTGGCAAATTTAGATGCGTGTAACGCCCGAGGCTGGACGCTGGACCATTTTGACAAGCTGACGCGCGTCACTGCGCTGGCGGAGTAGAGAGCCCGCTTATTATAAATAGATTGACAAAATCTGGCTCGCCTATTCAGTCACTGCGCAATCATGGCCGAGATAACCGTGATCGCTGCTCTTTACCTGATCTGGAGATCCCGGATGCGTCGGATGCGTCGTCGTCCAAAGGTCGGACGCTTTTGGGTTCACCCGATCCTGCGGAGTCGTCTGCAGCACGGTGTCACACTTCCCGGCTCCTTTTTTCCTGCTCTTTCCTCCTTTCTTTCAGGTAGATGTCCCTGAGGCTCTTCCAACTTTTACGACAAAACTCCACTGAGAAAAACACAGTCGGACTCAGTGATGACCCGTGTAGGCCTATCCAGCTGGAAACGAATATTTACAGAACTTACCTTCAAAACCTGTCTCCTCAGAGACTTTCACCCAAGCCTGCTCCTTTTTGTTCCGGTCTCTGTAGAGTACACACGTCGAATCGTATAGCTCAGGATGATGGCAAACAGCACAGATCAACCTCTCCTCCATCTTTCAGAGGGGTTTGAGCCGGAGCGTCACAGGTCATCAAATCAATGACGTCGGGGGGGGGGAATGTCATCGCTGATTGGCTGCTGTGGCACAGCGTCACGCGAATTTGCGTAGAAATGTCAATATTTTCAACTCGAGCGTAGAGGCGTTTGACGCCCCAAACACGCTGGATGCTCCATACGCGCCTTGCATTGACTTTGTATGTAATCTCGGCGCGCGTCTTTGCGAATTCGTGTCCGGTGTGGCCGTAGCATTAGAGCAACATATGCTGTCTATGCTGGGGGAATGTCATCGCTGATTGGCTGCCGTGGCACAGCGTCACGTGAATTTGCGTCAAAAGTTCAATATTTTCAACTCAAGCACAGAGGCATTTGACACCCCAAACGTGCCGGATGCTCCATACGCGCCGCGCCAAACGTGTCCAATGCGCTGCCCGGGGCGAATCTGCGTCCAAACGCGTCTTTGCATTGACTTTGTATGTAATCTCGGCGCGCGTCTTTGCGAATTCTCGTCCGGTGTGGCTGTACCATTAGAGTAACATATGCTGTCTATTTCAGGGACATCCCTGCTTATTTCAGACAGTGAAGACAAGTTCTGCTCGTGTTACAACAGCATAGCTTCAGAGGAAAGAGTGCAGGTGCGAATATGAGAACTGAGACCCCGTACTGTTGAGCAACTGAAGTTGCACATCAAGCAAGATTGTCGAAGAATTCCCACTACAAAGCTTCAATAATTAGTGTCCTCAGTTCCCAAACACTTACTTTGAGTTGTTAAAAGGAAAAGAAACGTAGCTTTGGTAAATATGCCTCTGTCTCCACTATTTCAGAAAGTGTTCCTGGCATCAAATTAAATATGAATGAAAATTTGATAAAAAACTAAAAAGTTGATCAGATTTATCATTTAGTACTTTGTCTTTGCAGTGTATTAAGTTGAATATCGGTCAAGAAGGATTTGCAAATCATTGTGTTCCATTTTGATTTGTTTTACACAAAGTCCAAACTTCATTGGAATGACTCTATTTAGTTCCATTTAGTAGCATCATTTCCTACCTTAAAGTAAGCAGTTTATTACTCACCACAAATGTTAACAGAATAAAAGTCAACATTAATTCCCCAGTGCACCTGTCATGTTAACACTTGATTCTGAGCCAAAGTCCTGTTCATGTTATTATATCACAGAGTAAAACCAAACTTTGTCTCTCACTCAATCGCTCCGTATCTTTTTCATCTCTGGTGTCGTGTGTGTGCCCTTGTGCCCTTCCTGTGTCCCGCTAAGCTCCCTAAAGCCTTAGCTAAACACCTCGGCTGTGAAAGGTTGTCCCAGGGTCAGAGGAAATTGAAAATACACTTGTTGGCAAAACTAACACGCATCATCATATGCACACTCCGGCTCTTTCTCTGTCTTACACTCTTTTCTCTCTCTTGTGACGGTCACGCAGCCACAGTGTCTGCACACGGGCTAACTGAGGTGAGCCAGAGTGTGTTTGGATAAAGTGTTAAAAGCTCAGACGGACATAGCTGTGGAATGTAAAGATAAGGCGTTTTTGCTTATACAATGAAACGCACACGCTTGCACGGCAGCCGCACCAAAGTGGTCATTATCTAACTTACACACATAATGGCGTTAATGGGCTAAGCAACGACAAATCTTCCCGTTCCTGACCTGGAATGGAAACACTGCTAGTCTGACACATTATACAAGAGGTCATGGCCTTGTAAAAGGATGAATTCACACGGCGCTCCAGTACAAGATTTTGTATAAACCAGAACAAGAGCCCGTTTGAACCTTCGCTGAACTCTGATGAACGGATTATGTTGAAGTAATAACGTTTTTTATAGAAGTTTGTGAATCAGCTTTGAATCAGAGCTGCTTTCCTGAACATCACCAACTCTATTCTCTGGGGATTTTTCCACAAGCCCAAGCACAAACTATGACACATTACTCTATTTTTATAACTAAAAGACCATGTGCAAACCCCAGTTCCTATTAAGTTGTAATGTTGTGTAAAACAGAAACAGAATATAATGATTTCCAAATCCTTTACAACTTATATTTCATTAGATAGATGACAAAAGCAAGATATTTAAACTTCAAACTGATGAATTTTACGGTCTTGTTGCAAATATTTACTGATGTTGAATCTGCTGCCAGGAACACATTCCAAAAAAGCTGGGACAGGGGCATGTTTATTACTATGAGAACTGAAGACACTAGTTCCTGAAGCTGTTGTCAAATTTTTTCCCCATATTTGACTTTAGTTGCTCAACAATCTGGGTTCTCTGTTGTTGTAACTTGCAGAATGTGTATTCGTCACTTCGATGGCAGCATGTTCCCCCTAAAGCTGTATGTACCTTTCAGCATTAACAGATGTGCAAGTTACCCATGCCATGGGCACGAACATCAGTTTAGTTTATTGATTTATTTGACAGGGACCATGTACAAATACATTAATCTTTCAATAGAAAAGATGCTTTGTACCAGATTTAGCAAATGCTAATTTCCATCTGCAGTCCCTGTCACATATGTTGTCTTTTGCCCTTTGCTCTGACAACAGCCTGGATGATCCTTTTCCTCTTTAGCCCGGAGGACACCACGTCCATGATGTCCAAAAACAGTATGAAATGTGGACGCAGACCACAGCAGACTTTTACACTTTGCCTCAGTCCATCTCAGATGAGCTCAGTCCAGAGAAGCCAGCAGTGTTTTTGGGTGTTGTTGATATTGTCTTTGTCTTTGCATGGTAGAGTTTGACCTTGACCTGTAGAGGTGAACTGTGTTAACTGACAGTGGTTTTCTGAAGTGTTCCTGAGCCCACGTGCTGATGTCCTTTACGGACTGAGTTGATTTTAAGGCAGTGCTACCTGAGGGATCGAAGGTCACAGGCATTCAGCGTTGGCTTTTGACCAAGCAACATATTTGCAGAGATTTCTCTGGAGTCTCTAAATCTTTTGATGATATTATGGACTGTAGATGATTAATCCCTGAATTGTACATTGCTACATGTTGCCCTTAAACCGTTGGACTAATGGCGAATGCAGTTGTTCACCAAGTGGCGAACTTCGCCCCACCCTGACTTGTGAATGACTGAGCCTTTCTGGAAAACTCCTTTAATACCCAATCATGATACTCAGCTGTTTTCAGTAAACTTGATCACCATACAAATATATTTTCGTGTTTGAACACCAACATCTTGCTTTGCAGTGTATTTAAAGGTGCTATGAGGAGAATCTATTACCGGCGAAATAAAGACTCTGCTACCCATGAACGCAGCGACTGTTGTAATGCTGCGTTCCAGTAACCTCGGAACTGGGAGTGACATCATCTCCAACTTATTGGCGTTCCAGTTGAAGTCAGAAAAAAACATGCCAATCTACCAGGCTATTGTTAGCTGTTGTTAGCACGCCCTGGGTTGTTGTTCACAAATACCACACAAGAATTTGATTATCACGATGGCAGCATTTTGGTAAATATAAGTCTAACAACACTATGTATACAGCTGATCTAGAGCGACACACCCCAGTCAGAAGTGCAGATAAATTGATTATTACAGGAGCTAAGTAACTGTTCACACTGGGGGCATCCATCTTTGATTGTCAACTTGGGGGTGGCGAGGTTTTCATCGAGTTCCCAGTAGGAAATTCAGACTTCGGGGGACGTTCCAGTTGCAGTTTCTTATTCGGAACCCGGAAATTCCTACTTCTGACTACAACTGGAACGCACCAAAAGCCGTGACCCAAACTAAAGGTTACTTTTTTTGTGATGCTATTGAATGCAGCTCGGACCTTCCTCAGAACTCTGCTTTGCTTTACAACTTCTTTTTTCAACAACTTCAGGATGCAAAGTGACGAGGTAATGTATCTCTTTCTAGTTATGTTTTTTTTTATGTGACAACAAGCAATTTTTGGAAAACTTATTATTGTAGTTGTAGCCGGCTATATATCTCTACTTACAGCCCGGTGCTCTAAGACGTGTAATATAAATGATAAAATAATATAAATTTGCTCTAGTTTTAATTGTCTTGTTCCTGAAGTTGAGTATCCAGGCCAGTCCAGTCCTGTCCGACCCGACCGGAAGGCTAAGGAATAGCATTTATAGCTAACCTATTTTGATGCTTAAAGTGTGTATTTTGATCAGGCATATATCTAAAAGGGAGACTTTTTTGTAATTACTGAGAAACTCCTCACATTCTCTTTAACTAAACATATGTAGATTTAAAAATTTAGAAGTCATTTTATTCTTTTAATTTATGTTTTACAGAGTGTCTACACCTTGTTGGAATTGTACACAAGATTGTGGTTCAGTCTGTTTTTAAGAAAGTGATAATATAATATAGATTTCCAGTAAAGGACTTGAATATCTCAGTCTTGACTGACACTGATCCCATAATGCTCAGGAGACCAAAAGAAAAACCCTTAATGACTTCATTATGACACAAACATTCTGAAACTGAAGTGGTTCTCTGGTGACCCCACAGTCTGGATTATATTAAATCACTGTCGTAAGGTAAACACGCTCTGACATCAGTACATACTACTGACTTACTCACAACAGATTTACAGTCAGATTCACAACAACACTGGTTTACAGGCAGCACAGTCAGACTTTGAGGATTTTAACAAGAACATCGACACCAAAACTCATCTGAACTCTTAACCCTGAAACACATCACTGATCTTTGTCTCGTGCTGAAGAAGTCTGTGGGTGTTCTGAAGACAAAAACAAGGCCAGATTATCATTCTACAGCTGGGACATTTGGTCAATTTGGTTAAAGCTCGAGGGTTGGGATTAAAATTAGGGTAATTTGGAAATTTTCAAGGGATGCATTCAAGGGAAGCAGTTTGCAGTGGGTTACCTAAGTGTGTTAACATCTTCAAGCCCGAGAAACTGACCCCCTAGAAACACTTCAGGAAATGTGGAAGGATTATTTTAAAGGTGCTATGAGGAGAGTCTATTTCCAGCGACATAAAGACTCTGCTACCCATGAGTATGCGTGGCGACTGTCGTATAGACATGACCCAAGCCAAAGCCTGTGTTTGTTGTGATGCTAATGAATGCAGCTCAGACCTTCCTCAGAACTCTGCATTGTTTTACAACTTCTTTTTCAACAACTTACAGGATGTAAAGCAACAAGGTAATGTATCTCTTTCTAGTTACGTAGTGGTAGTTTTTGATGTGTGACAAGCAATTTTTCAAAAACTTAGTATCGTAGTTTTGTAGGCAGCTATATATCTCTACTTACAGCCCGGTGCTCAAATGTCCGAATAATATAAATTTGCTCTAGTTTTAATTATCTTGTTCCTGAAGTTGAGTATCCAGGCCAGTCCAGCCCTGTCTGACCCAACCACAAAGCTAAGGAGTAGCATTTATAGATAACCTATTTTGATGCAATAAAACTCATCTTAAAGTGTGTATTTTGATCAGGCATATATCTAAAAGTGAGACTTTTTTGCAATTACTTAGAAACACCTCATAGCATCTTTAATGTCAACAACCCTGCTTTTACCTGTTTTCGTAATAGAGTGATGAGAAAACAATCATGTTCTAAATAAACCTCTTTCTGTTTTTGCCTTCATTAAGGAGGTTGTGATATTAATTGTAAATATTGGATTTTAAAGACAATTTCATGCTATGTTAGTCCTGGCTCATGGAAGCAGTGACTTAATTTTTGGTGGTGATCTGATGCTGGATGTAGATTTTTTAAGAAGCTAACTCAACAGTGTGAGATAGATTAGTGAATTTTCAGTGAGTGTTATTCACGGCACGAAACTGAAGAGGTACACTTTTGGTGGTTATCTGAATTTGGATGCAGATCCAGGATTTTTCTTAATGTTTGGTTAAAACTGCATAATAGGGCGGTTTCCATAACCTGACACACCAGATTGACAGTTCCATAGATCCACCATGGAAATATTTCACTAATCCATCTGTGAAAGAGCTGTTCAAAAATGTTTTCACTAGCAGAACCTAAAAAAACAACAACAGCTTGTGACTGGACGATTATTCGTCTCGTCACAGACCAATCCACATCAAGCAACACTGCTACATATGACGTCGTTTGCTCTTGTTAGCCGTTAGCTTAAAGTACACACAGATGTATCTTTTAACACTTATATGTGACATGAACCTTGTCAAAGACAATCCCTACCAAGTTCTTACCATAAACTTCTGAGGAGAGCAGAATTCGCCAAGTATTTCAGGAGAAAAACAAAAACATGATTTCTCGTAAGACAAGTTTCAAGTGTTGTTCTTTGCTACTCTTTCAAAGAATAAATTGAGTCAATTTCTGATTAAAAAGCAGATATTGAAACCACTTCATTGTTTTCTAACATACACAATAAGGCACTTCCTGTTGTCACGTTCGCAACTCCCGCCTCTCTTCTCTGAAGTCATTACACAATGGAATTTGGCAAGATGGACATGCCGGATTTCAGACAATAAATCAGACAGGTTTGTCTGGAAAACTGCAAAGCTACTTTCTCCAAACTTTTGCAAAAAACTCTACAAGTTCTCAACAGATTTTCGTAACGTTTTCGGGGAAAGTTGGTCATGGGAGAAGGACAAACTGATATGATTTTGGTGGTGATCAAATCTGGATGCAGGATTTCTAAAACGGAAATAGGGCATTTTTTGCATATTTCACAATAACTCACCCAACAATGTTGAAAATGCCTTGGCAGACGTGTGTTCTCTCTGATACTTCTAGTTTTGGACATTTTTAGTTACAGAGATCAATAAAAGATTATTTAGACAATTGTTGATGAGCCCTGTGATTGCATGAGGGTTCTGCGTTCTACCTATTTGTTACAAGGCATTTACTGTCTTGTTAAATATAGCCAAGTTGATGGTACTTGTCATTACACAACCACAACTACTAACTACTGACTAATACACCTCCGATACTGGAATCAGGTCTGGTGCCCATCAGAAATTGGGTAAACCAGTGTTTTTCATCTTTGTCTAAACACTAGGTCAAGTCTTGGTCCATTCTGAAGTCATGAAAACATATGCACTCTGAGAAAATATAGCCTTGCCACCTACTACCATCCCTGTGAACGCATAATCTTAGCAGTGGTATCCACCAGGGGTATTCTGGTTGGTGACCATCCCCAGTGCCCCTCATAAACAGAAAACAACCAAGGACTTCTGGACACAAAATTATAGTTTTTCCACTGTTCTCACAGGAAAGAAGTCAAAAACTGTTTGTCTACTTAAGAGCAAAGGTTGAAACAATTAACTTAATCAGAGCCTTGCAGTGTTTTGAAGCGCAAAACCTTGTGTTTCAGTCTGAAGCCAAATATTGAGGGAGTGGGTGAGTACACAAGGTACTGTGATGTGGACACGTAATTATATCAATTCAAATTGATTTCACAAAAGGAAGGATCTTCTAACTTTGGAAAATGATGATCATCACGAAATTCTTTGTGAATCAATGTAAACTGCTGAGAACCCTTTGCTATGTAATCACAGGTTGCACCAATTAGCCTTGCAAATTTTATAATCATTTCAACTCTTGGGTAACCTTCTCTTACCGAATTAAAGCAGTGTGGAGAGCAGCAGGGCATCTGCACACCCTATGGTTAGGAATAAACAGTAAAAGGAATCTGGCACAGCTGAGAACAACAACAACAAAACAACAGAGGAGCATCAGGAATGAAATCAAGAAACCGGCATTCGCCAACAGGGTCATGCAGGAGGCACAGATGTGGCGAATGGTTTGTTTTACGGGGGAATGGAGGCTCTTCTGAGTGGCACGCTTTGTTTAGGATCAAAATTTCTCCACTGATTAGCCGTACACGTGTGCTTCTGTGAGCCCTTCCAAACACTTTTAGAGTCAGTTTTGACGAGTTCGTTCAGATGGTCAATAACGTGGTTTTAGCTCAGAATAGCAACTTCATTTTATAACACTTCCAAAAACAGAATGACACATTTTTTTCTGTTTAAAGAGAAGTCTTTTCTTTTTATAGCTGATTGATTACAGACTTGTTTTCTCAGAAAGCGAACAAAACTCGACAGAAGGCATTTTTCAGGAATGAATTTAGAAGAAGGGGGAGAACTATCTGTGCTAGCTTTGGTGCCCACAAGATCCGGGGTCAGTGACTAAGTGTGGTGAGCTGCAGGATTTCATGCAGATTCCTTGAACTAATTAAGTACAAAGTGGCAGTTCGCCCTCTCTGCCAAATTTTCTGGATCGGGACTTGTGGGAAGACTTCTGAGTAAAACACTCGGATGTGGGTTTTTCGCGCTGCTTCGCGAGGTTAGTGTGCGACAACTTAATTCGGGTTTCATTTGATCAGATCTTTGTGTTGCCAGCCGTGGCTTTGTGTCTGACAGAGAAGATGGCTCTGATCAGTATTCTACATTAAACTGCTTCTGTGGATCGTTAGGTTGTGGGTTTGAAACCCTCAGTGTCGCCTGAAGGCAGTGGCTGGGTAAGTCGCTTCCCAAAAACACTGCTAATGAGCCTTTAGTTGGCTTGTAGTTCTTGAATCTGGTCACAGTCACAAGAACAATCACTTCTGTTACTTTCTAAATGTCAGCGGTTATGTAAGGGTCTGGCAAAAACACAACAATGTTCTTTAAATGTCAACATTTTTGACTCCACACATGAAGACAGTAATTACAGATTTAACATTTTTGTTCTTCTCGTATGTGGCGTACAATAAGATGAACAACACAACTCACTCAAAGACACTCAACAACAATCACAATCTCTATTCTTGCACCATGTTCCAGCTTTATTTAGCAGACACATCTGCCCAAATCATTATACTTCTGAGGTAGGCTTGGTTGCACTATAGGGACTTTGCCTAAGGGTCCACCTGATGTGAAATAACAGGGATTTGAACCTTCACCCCCTTTGAGAACTTTGAGTTCCACCAGCTCACTTTGAAGGAAAAGACTTCTGTTGTAGAGTTGGTCAAACCTGTAGTCTTGCTCCATGCGATTAAAAGCTGCTGTTTGTTCAGTATGCATATGGTGTCCTGAGCATTGTCCAAAACCACAAACTCGAACCAGTGCTACGGTCTGTTCGGCTCATATTAGCCCTTAGAGCAGTCCCAAGAGTCAAACATCGCTTTAGTGTCAACAAACATGGTGGACAGTAAGCAAGGGGAATTGGCTAAATGTGGCTAGCCAATAGCTACATTCTTTGAAGCTGTAATTTTGGTCCAGCTCCTCTCCTGGTCAGTTTGGTTATAATTTAGAGGTCATGCTGCATAAGCACTTTTACTTTTACCAAAAAGAGAAGTTGGTCCTTTATTTCTGACATTTGATTGAAGTCATTTTCACACTTAGATTGTTTGGGAGAAATGTTCCGATACAAGTTGGCACGCCATGATTGGTATGGTCCTTTTTATATATTAGGAACACAGAAGAGAGACACAGGCAGATTCATTATAGTTCCACTATGGTGTAAAATTAGCACCCTCAGACAAGTGGACCAGGGGAGCTTCAACATCGAAGGAGTTGCAAACAAAATAAGTGACGGCGGCAGGAAAAGCTACCAAAACATGGGTGGCACATGAGCTGCCTGTGGTGCTTTTTCTCATGGTGCAGTTCCCAGACTATAAGCAAAACTGATGCTCATCTACCGGTTGTTTACAGTGAAGGCGAATCATCACAGGGCATAAAAAAGTCTTGAAACAGCAGTGTGAATGGGGCTACTGAGGGTAAAATCAGTCTTAACAAATCACTCTGAAGGAAAGTCCAATAAAATAAACTTCATCACAACTTGATTTGGTCTTTGCCGTCTTTGGACAGAGGGGGAATTCTTTTAAATAAATCTCCAGAATTATCTTGAAGGTGTTCCACTTTATGTATATTTCATCTCTAGAAGTATTTTTTGATTCTGTCATACACATTTATAAAACTCTGGAGATCAAACCATCCTTGACCAACATTCTTACGAACCCCCCCCCCCCCCCCCTTAGTAGAGCTACTCACTCCCCACATCCTCACCATTTTCTCTTTTGTCAAATATTGCTGCATTTGTTATTTTCATGGTTGTTGCTGGATGTCTAATGGGACCTTGACCTTTTTACTTTGTCAACCACCAAGATCTAGCTGAAGCCTCAAAAATTAAAAGCATAAATATAATTAAGTAAATGTTGGTCACAAGGAGCCAAACACTTGCCGTGACTTTCGTGTCACTTTACCAAAGCTCCTTAAACTCTGTTAACTATAAATTTCCACAGGGAATGATTGCGCTACTGGTGGGAGTGGACGATGCTTTAAATCATAAAACTATGTCTTTGTTTTTGTGAGATGGACAGAAAGTCTCCAATCCACCCTCTCCGTGGTCACAGAAACAGACTTTTACGTTGAAGATCTTGAGCATCAAAGCGTCTCTATTCATGACAAATAGATGCTCTGATGAAGATGATGTGCAGAGAAGAAGAGCGAGGGACAAGAAAGCAGAAATGGACGACTTTTAATGACAAAATTATGTGATAAATGACAGAAACAAATGAGGCATGGAGAGGCAAATGCAACGTCAAAGACAGTGGGGTTTATGTGCTGTGGTTTCCTCTCAAACAAACCAGACAATCAACAATGAAGCGGATTGGAGGAGAGATGACAGACATGTTTGGAAACCAGATGATTCGTCCTGGTTTCTGTTTGTTCTGTTTCCTTTGTAGGACATCTTGTCCCTTTTTTTAAATTATTTCCGTCCCACCCATCTTGGATCTTTCCACTCTGAGGCCAGCACTCTGCTTGGATCAGGATTTCATTTTTAGGTCATTGTTTTCTTTTCCTACAGAAGTTCTTACCAAAACATATTTACGATCTACACCCAATGGTTACCAAGTTTGAATTATTGGACCCAATGCTGTTTCAAAATATTTTACGTAAAAACGACAAAGTCAGTGATTTGATCAATTTCAAAGGGTTTGAATCCATTTGGTAAAGATTTGGTTGATCAGACTCTTGTTGAAATCAGTCAGGCAAAGAGCGAACATTTCCCATTAAGAACCGTCAAGTGTTGCTCTATGCTCTTCTGTTAATCTACAAACCCCACAGTTTGGGACACTGATTAAAACATAAATAAACTAGAAAAGCACTCAGAGAGCGCAGTCCTCACCCATATTGTGGTTTTCACCACAAATATTAGTCCTACCTTTATTTCATCTAAATATTTAGATTCCTTGACCATGAAAACATACCCTTGGCAATTGGATTCATAATGATATCTACTTTAGTTCAGCAGTTATTCATGAAAATCACATTTTTCATCATGGCGAATCCAGACGGTGATCCAGATCACTCCCAAAATCTATTCATTTGTTCCTTGTCCCAATCTGGACATTTCCTGAAAATGTCATCAATATTCGTCCATAACCATCGAAGTTATCTTGCTAACAGAGAAACAAACCAAGCTAACTAACTAACAAAAAAACAGACACCAGCGATAACAACCTTCTGGTGGAGGTAATCAGAATACAATCAGGTTTGAATCCTCTTCAACCTGTATTCAATTATTTTGGGCAAATATTCATTCATTTTGAACATAATGCCTGCTTCATATTACAAAAAAGCTAGGACAAGGGCATGTTTACCGCCATGTTACACCACCTTTACTCTTACACTAAGGCTGCGGTCGAATAGTGGTCTCCTAAACCCTTTCCTAACCACTTAACCCTGATGGAGAACGTCATGAGGTTAAGGAAAAGCGAATTCAGAAGGACTTAGGAAAGGAAAAATGCCACGCAGAGAGAATCCGACTACATTTTCACTACACTACGTCATCACGTGACTGCTGCGGTGAAACTACAATTTTCCAAAGATGGACTACAAAAAGCTCATCCTAGAAGTGCTCATGTATCATGACAGTGTTGTTCCTTTCAGACAATTTGAACATTAACAACCTGGTAAAATTACATCTGCATAACTGATGTTGGAAGTGAGGATTTAAATAAATCTGTCTCGTCATTATCAATATGAACACCAATCAGTGCATGAAAATAAACGGTAACTGAATGAAAGAAAGTCAGAAACTGTTCAGACCACAATCTAATAGTGTAAAATTATTACTATTGAACCATGTTTAAAACATAATCCCCATCAAATATCTCATATCCTGCTCTCTTCAGAGAATCAGACTACTGGAGAGTTAAGGCACGTTTTGGTAAACTTTTGAAAGGACTGAACAGCAGTGGTAACTCACATGGTCTGTGTGATTCGTTCATCATTATTCGGTTGAATTCGTAAGCAGATGGATAATGTGCTGTTTTTAAATGCTGTTGCAGTGGAGAATTGTGGGACAGAATCTCCTCTCCCTTCCTAAAGGATGGTCTGGTGTATCCTATGCTAAAGGAGATGCTAAAGGAAGCATTGAGCCACCTTTCCTAAGCATTTAGACTATTCCAACAGCTCTTACCATGAACTACTTCTGGATTATTTCACTGTTAGGAACTTTCTAAGCAAAAAGGATTATTTTACTGCAGCCTAAGGATAATTTAGTCTGAAGAACACCACTTCCATGATGTCCAAAAAACAGTCTGAAATGTGGACTCAGACCACAGCAGACTTTTCCACTTTGCCATAGTCCATCTCATACGAGCTCAGTCGAGAGAAGCCGGCAGTGTTGCTGGGTGTTGTTGATGTTTGTCTTTGCATGGTCAAGTTTGACCTTGACCTTGTAGATGTCAAGGTCAACTGTGTTAACTGACGAAGTGTTCCTAAGCCCACAAGCTGATATCATTTACAGAATATAGGTCACAGGCATTCAATGTTGTTTTTTGGCCTTGCCACTGCATGCATAGATTTCTGGCACCCTAAGATGCCACGGAGAAAAAAAAAATTGTGCGCATGAGATACTAAAACATGTGCACGTTTAAGATAGAACGTGCGCTCCATTTAATTATACAGGCAAGCTGCAACAAACAGTCGGGCTCATCAGTAGATGGCGGTAATGCCCCATAATATATATTGTCATCAGCTGCCTTTACAAACCAAGAAGAAGAAGACAGGCGAGTCCGATTGAAGCATCCCAGTAACCAGCCAACGTTAGCTGTGTCTGTGTCTGTGAATGCAGAAGTGCAGGGTATGTACAGTCCCTTAGGCTATTTATCACTATCTTATATAAAAGCTGCACAACTTTCAAGACTCAAGCAAAGCTTGTGTCTTGCTGCCACCCGCTGAATAAAATGGAGAGAGTTAGTCCCAAGTTAGCTACAACTTCGCCTCTGTAGCAGCAAAAAGGTTCCCCCTGTGTATCCGAGGTGGAAGTAAAAGTTAACTAGCTCACTTCTTCTCTCCATTGTGTGTGTTTGTTAATTTCTGACGTCACTACGAGAAGCCGTAGTGGACAAGGACAAGTCAAAACGTGGTAAATAACTATTTCGAGCGCACGCTTTAGCTAAAACGTGCACACGGATAAGTATCACAAGCGCACATTTTAGTATCTCAGGCGCAGGATTCATTTTGTTTTTCCCCGTGGCACCTTTGGGGCTCCGTAGATTTCACTAGATTCTCTGAATCTTTTTGATGTTATGGACTTTAGATGATAACTTCCCCAAGTTTTTTTTAGGTGTTTTTTTTTTTTTTTTTTTAGCATTTCTTAACTTTCCCAGTCTTTTGTTGCTCCTGTCCCAGTTCTATTGAAGGTGCAGGCATCAAACTCAAATAAGCGAATATTTAAAAACAAAACCACAGCTTATGAGACTGACCACTGATTACCTTGATTGGTTCACAAGTATATGTTTGTGTCTGTAACTTTTTTGGGGTTTGTAACTTTGTAAATGTGCTACTGCCTGTCTTGGCCAGGAAATACTTGAAAATTAGTTTTTAATCTTAACAAGGCTACTCTGGTTAAATAAAGTTCATTCAATCTTGTCTTTGAGTATCAGTCATTTGAAAGTAGGTTGAAAAGGATTTGAAAATTATTACCTTCACCAAGGAGGTTATGTTATTGCAACTGTATGTTTGTTTTTTTTGTTTGTTTGGACGGATTTTGATGACATTTTTAAGAGATGTTGGTATTGGCTCAACTTAGAAACAAATAGATTGTGATGGTGCTCCAGATAATTTCTACAGCGAAACATTGTTTTTGCTCAACAGCTGTCTAACTAATGATGATATCTACATGATTCCCAGTGCTTGATGTGTTTTTAGGATCAGGAATCTATCATGAAGGTAACTTTATCATTGAACTAGGGCTGGGCGATATGGCCTAAAAATAAAAATTCCTGATATTTTTTCCAAAACCCTTAATTACGATTTTTAGCGTTTTTTTCCCTCCCCAAAACAAAACTCCTAGTGACACAAAAATGACATAACTCAAGTTTTTCCTTTATGTTGTCAAAATATTTTCCAACACCAAAAAAAATTTCCCTGTTAAAGTTAAAGTGTGTGGGGTGCTGGATTGGCGTAGTGGTTAGCACCCCATGTACTTGCTTCTGCCGGTCCAGGTTCAAATCCCGCCTGTGACCAGTTTGCAGAGTGTCTTCCCCTACTCTCTCTCCCCCTTTCACAAGCCTATCCACTGTCTCTCTCCTATCAATAAAAAGCACAAAATGCCCAAAAAATACATTAAAAAAAAAAAATAAAAAATAAAAAATAAAAGTTAAAGTGTGTGTCCTAAATGTTGATTAAGTAGTTCAAACATAGACAGTTTTGTCAACATAAACACTTAAGGGTGAGCTATTTTCACAAACTTTTAACACGAAACTCTCTGTTCAAGATTAAGTCTCACTGAAAAAAAACAAATACAAGCCTAAAAAAGTGCTTGTGTAAACCTGACACGGCCTACTGCTACGAAAACTGAACAATTTTCAAACACTGCAACAGTTTACAATTGGACAAAGGCAAGAAAAAAAATCTCGATTTGTAATTTTTAAAATCTTCAGCAAAAAATTTGAATTAATCGATAAGTTTCCCAGCCCTACATGGAACTATTGCTTATAAATGTAACATCAATATGTGAGCTACCTGTGCTTTTAGTTGTGTTCAACTTTTATTTACATTTACCACAACGTCCCAACTGCATTTAATTGGGGTTGGTATAAAACACTCCCTGTCAGTGCTGTAGTAACAACTTTTTCACAACATTTTTCGTCACACTCAGGCCCCATCCACACGAAGACTAACCGAGGTCTAAATGCATATGTCTTTGGTCGAATCTGCGAATCATCCATACGGAGACGGCGTTTTGGGGGTCTGTAAACGATCATTTTTGAAATCAGGTTCCAAAGTGGAAAGATATTAAAATGTTGTATACATAGCTCCGTGATGACTGGCTCTCCGCAAGTTTTCAGATTCGCTTACGTCATAGTTTCATATCGTCTTTGACACGCATGCGCCACACGCGGCAAAATAAACAGTAGTGGTGGCGTACGGTGTAGTATATGTGCTGATGAAGCTAGTGACCCTACTATCCCTGTTCAGAAAAATCTCCTTCTTCTCAGTCACCACCGAGTTGAACAATTATCGAGGACACATTACGGTGGTCTCTGTTTACAACTTTTGCTGCAAGTGCGCATGCCCACTGTTTTTTCATCTGTTTCCGTCATATCGTTACAGCGCCCCTAGAGGTCTTGCATGTGTTTTACAGCGTTTTGATGCATATCGAGTGCATTCATATAGATGCACACATTTTCTGAGACGCCTTTGTCTTGATGACGATTGTTTTTGAAACTGGTAAGCGTTTTGTCTTCATGTGGATGAGGCCTCAAAGTAACGGTTTAAAGCAGCACAACGGAAGATACCCGCTTGACCGGAGAGAGAACTCAAGTACCCATGAGCTCTAGCGCGCATACTGTCATAAGGATACAGATCTGCCGGTCGCATGCGTTTGTTTTGTAGGTGAATCACAGAAGCCAGGACTTTGCTCTAAAGTATTCTTCTGTCTTCAGCAGCTGTTTGCAGGATGGATAGCGACGAGGTAATGTATTTATTTTTGACTAAATGACGATGTTAAAAATTGCTAAGTTCAACTTGGTTTTATTACCGTGAAGTCGCCCCCGTCCCCGTCCTGTTGAAGTGATAAAGTGAATAAAAGTAAAGACAATGACGAGCTGGTGATATCACACACTTGAAATAGGTATAAACAAAACTACATACTGGTACGTTCTGGATTTATTGCGCTGTACTTTTTTCCTGTCAAGTTTTTTTTGAGGAAACGAATCGGGAATCAGGGAAGTGACGTATGCCGTAAAGCAGTCCAAACGTGTAGCTTTTAGTGTGGCAGGGTTCCCACCATCCACCTCGAAGTTACATAGCGCCAGTGAAAGTGATACAGACCACTCCAGAGGTGTCATTCAACTCATTGTAAAGTGGTGGACCATCACAATGAATATCAAAGGATTATATTATGTTTGAAAAACTACATAGTGTTGGTTTAAGTAGCTACTGCGTCAGCTGGTGACTTTCAGCTGATGGTCTTCCTAAATGTCGTTAATCAGCTGTTAAAAACCGGGTAGGTCCTCGTTGATGTCTCTCCTGAGTTTTAGAAAGAAGCCCCTGGTTCCCTCTGATCCTGTTTTTATTGAGAGTTAGGCTGTGCACATGTGTTTGCATGTCTGTATTTCACCGGGAACCAAACAGTTGGGTGGTGGTTCAAGGTTTTAAAGCATTTGTTTGATCAAGTCTGACACAACATCTGACCTCAGACTGACATTTTAAGGGCACGACCAAACATCTCATAACCTCTGTGCTCCGCCGTGAAACATCTGTAAACCGTCTGCGGGTCTCCGGGGCGTCAGATCCCCCGCTTACTTTCTCACTTTCTGGTGCCAACAAGGCGACCCACACATCCTAAACCCATGAGTCTGCAGCGCACGTTGGATCCAGAGCGTGAAATAAAACACGCACGGTACTCTCTCCCTCTCTGACACACGTGCTCTGTTGTTACTGAGCGTTTATGGATAACACATGTAGCATCAGTTTCCCATGATGATGCACACCGCCGTCAGGGACACAACACGGTTCACCGGGTCAGCGCGGTGAGTTCATGAGAATACTAACAAGCGTGTGCATGAGTGTGTGCGAGGGTTAATTGGCACCCGGGATGAGTGTGTTTGTGTTCGAGCGTGTTTTACGAGCACTTGTGTCTGACTTCAGCTCGTTCGGTTGTTGCAGGAGGTGAAGAGGCGAATGAAGACATCTGGGCTCCGTGACTCAGCCTGTGTGTTTGTGTGTGTTTGTGAGCTGGTGTGTGTTGTCCTGTGTTCTTTACTCATCTTTGAATGTTTAGGTTTCTTCAAGTTTTGTTAGTTTCATCAGCTGCAGGGTAAAAAGTTCAGACTCATTGAAGGCTGAGATAATAAAATAATATTAGGATAAGGGTTTGGTTAAAAGGATTCGGCAACATATTTTGATGTTTTCATGTCTTGCCTCACTCCCGAGTCAATGACAAGGATTAGGACACCATTCTTTTGACTGTGCGTGCAGTAACAAGGAGGGACAGGCAAAGCCCACCCACCGCTAATTAGCTTAGCTCAAACACTGGGAGTCAATGGGAAGCGTTAGCCAAACTCTTTTGCAACTCTAAACAGTCCTGTGTATGTTGACCTACTTACCAGCACTTCTGTGGTTTGCACAAGCGTCCAGTGGTTTGGTTTAGTATGTTTTTCTTTCAAAAATTACATAAAGTGCTAATCTTAGGCCCCATCCACACGAAGACAAACCGAGGTCTAAACACATACACTTTTTGCCGAATCTGCGTATCTCCATACGAAGACAACATGTTTGGGGTCTGTAAACGATCATTTTTGAAACCAGGTTCCAGAGTGGGAAGATTTGAAATGTCGTATATGCAACTCCATGATTACTGGCTCTCTGCAATGTTTCAGATACGCTTACATCATAGTTTTATATCTTCATTGACACGCATGCGCTGCATGTGGCAACGCCAACAACAATGGCGGCGAACGTGAAGCATATGTGCTGATGAAGCTAGTGACCCTACTATCCCTGTTGCAGTAAAATCTCCTTCTTCTCAATCACCACCGAGTTGAACAAACAATTATCGAGGACACATTACGCCACTTTACCATCACTTTATGACAATCTCTGTCTTTTGTCTCAAGTGCTGTTTTTTGTCTGTTTCCTCTTGTTTCAATCATATTGTTAGAACGCCCCTAGAGGTATGGCATGTGTTTTACAGCGTCTTCATGTGTATCAAGTGTATTCATGTAAACACACATTTTCTGAGACGCCTTCGTCTTTATGACGATCTTTTTGAAACTGTTCAGCGTTTTGTCTTTGCGTGGATGGGCCTTAGTCTAAATAGATAACGTAACATTATATGGGGAAAAATAGTAGCAACAAGCAGTACTTTGGCCAAATGTAGCTTGGTGCTGCTGAACATTGTAAAAAAATATTGTGACATCACTTAACAAACACCATTTCGAGTCTTAACACACACATATACAAAGTGTCCATAAAGTCTCTTTACAATGAGATATCTTCACCAGATATGTTTTATTTTAAGCAGTGTTTATTAGGAGTGCGAAATAAAAACATGACGAAATAAAATTCAAAGACGCACGAAATAAAAGCACGGAATAAAAAACGCGAAGGGGCGCTGGTGATTTTTTACCCTCCTCGCTTACCGTAGCAAAACACTTGCTTCAATATTGAAGATGACGAAGTGGAGGAATTAGCCAACGCTCCTTCATCAAATAAATCGATTGTGTGGACCTATTTTTGCTTCCCATGTAAAAGACGAGGGAACGGTGAGAAGATTGCGGACAAAACAACAACCGTGTGCAAAATATGCCGCTACAGTTCGCTGTATACTGCAGCGAGTACAACTACCAACTACTTTGAACTGGAAACAGGCAGCAACTGTATGTTTGTGTAAGTCTGCATAAAAAAAACAATATTTGATTTTTGCATCTCCTGTTGAGTTGACAGAATTTGATCATACTTGAAGATCAGAAGTATATGCACTGTTATAGGCTAAATATTATAGTTCACAGTTCAGACATTTATAGGTCTAAACTGCAGCTCTGAGGACTGCCATTTGTTTTCCTTTTCATTCAAGAATGTACTTATACTGATTGTTACAACAACAAAGCACTTTTTATTGAGATTTTATGTTTGTATTTGCACTGTAGTCTAAATAAGGGGAAAAACTACAATTTTGTTTTTTTTCAAAGAGCATTTATTTTGTACTGATGGAGCAATATTTTTGTATGTCTGCATTAGGAAGAAAATAAAGAAAATGAGATTTTTGCACAACTTCCTACTGTTGGGGATTTTCTATAATCTTTATTTTGTATCGTGAGCCCTGTTTTGTATTTCGTATCATTTCATGAGTTGACCATTTTGTTACACCCCTAGCGTTTATTAAAGTTTTTATTAATATCTTGTGTTTTAGATATTCTGTTACAGTCCTGATTAAAATCTTAAGACCAGTTGAAAAATTGCTAGAATATGTATTTTGCACATGGAGCTACAATATGCAAAAACAAGAAGGGGGAGTGTGACAAAAAGCACTTTGAAAAAGTAATTTATTGAAAACAAGTAAACTGAAATAGGCTGTTTGTCAGCTGATCAAAACTTTAAGACCATTGCTCAAAAAATTACAAAAATACTCTCCAAACCACAACAAAAATGTTTCTCAGTAGGACTCAGTAAGGCGTAGCTCCACCGTTCTTGTTAATCACTTCAAAAAGTCGTTTGGGCACGCTTGATGTGAGTGTTTCCAGGAAGCTTTTGGGAACATTGCTCCAAGTGGTGAAGATGGCTTCACGAAGGGCACCAACTGTCTGGAACTGATGGCATTTTTATAAACTTCCCTTGTCATCCATCCCCAAATGTTCTCGATGGGATTTAAATCAGGGGAACATGTGGGATGGTCCAAAAGAGTGATGTTATTCTCCCTGAAGAAGTCCTTGGTCAAGCGAGCATTGTGAACTGCGGCGTTGTCCTGTTGAAAAACCCAGCTGTTACCACACAGACGAGGGCCCTCAGTCATGAGGGATGCCCACTGCAACATCTGCACGTAACCAGCCGCCGTTTGACGACCCTGCACCACCTGAAGCTCCAGTGTTCCACTGAATGAAAAAGCCCCCCAGATCATGATGGACCCCCCTCCACTGTGCCGGGTAGAAAACATCTCAGGTAGGATCTCCTTGTCATGCCAGTAACATTGAAGCCATCTGGACCGTCAAGGTTACATTTTTTCTCATCAGAGAATAAAACTTTTTTCCACCTTTCAATGTCCCATGTTTGATGCTCCCTGTCAAAGTCTAAACAGGCAGTTTTGTGGCGTTGAAGGAGACGAGGTCTTTGAATTCGGTCTTTGTTTTTGAAACCCTTTTCTGGCAGATGCCGTCTAATGGTTACTGCACTGCAGTCGGCACCAGTAAGGGCCTTAATTTGGGTCGAGGACCGCCCTGTGTCTTGACGGACAGCCAATCGGGTCCTCCGGCTCAGCGCAGGTGTAACTGTTTTGAGTCTACCACTTGACTTTTTGTTCCATAAAGCTCAGGATCTTTCAAAAAATTTAGAATGACTGTCTTAATGCGTCCAACCTCAGCAGCAATGGCACGCTGCGAGAGGCCTTGCTTATGCAGCTCAACGATCCGACCGCATTCAAGAAGAGAAAGTTTCTTAGCTTTAGCCATCAGGAGGGCATGACCGTGTGAATGCCGGACAGAAAATGAACATTTTGAGCAGATTTTGGCTTTAAGAGCCTGTGGTCTCAAACTTTTGATCAGGTGATAAACAGCCTATTTCAGTTTACTTGTTGTTTTCAATAAATTACTTTTTCAAATTGCTTTTTGTCTCACTCCCCCTTCTTGCTTTTGAATATTGTAGCTCTATTTAAAACCTCATTTAGGTCCAAATGTGTAAAATGCATATTCTAGCAATTTTTCAACTGGTCTTAAGATTTTGATCAGGACTGTAATGGAAGGAGAGGCTTGTCTTACATAATTGATGTTTTCCTTAGATGTTCTTGGTCATACTCCTCCCTTTATCCAACAATGGCCCTGTCTCCATGTATGAATTGTAGGACGCGATGGTGGATCTCTTCAGTACTTATGTAGTTTTCACAGAGTCTGTACATCCGATTTTTTCTCAATAAACCAGGATACACATCGTGCCTTCTCTTGAAGAGCAGCGATTTTATAGGGATTTATGTAACAGCTTTCCTTCCATTAACAGAATATCTGAAAAACAAAATTTTAATGTGACTAAAAACTTTAATAAACACTGATGAAAATAAAGGAAATATGATTAAGATATCTCATCAACTGCCTTTGTAATACTTTTTTTAAATTGTAAAGAGACTTTATGGACACCCTGTATATACACAAGAGGGATGTCTACTCGAACATTAAAGTAATTTAACAAAACAATAATTATGTACCATTTATCCGTTTAAAGTTTTAATTTAGAATATCTTTACTTTTTATTTTGGAGATTTAAAATGGGCTGGAGGACAAAGTATATCCCTATATAAAGTATATACAGAGAGAGGGGGAGAATTAAAAATAAGCTGTATATAGTAGGGCTGGGAAAATACACTTTTCCCCCAATGCGATTTTTTACGATTTTTTAGGTACCGATTCCATTTAAATTGCGATTCTACGATAGTGCCGATTTTTGAAATTTTTAGTTAGCTTTTTTAACAGCAGTTAAAAAGATGAACAACAATGACGCCTACAGACTATATCAGGAAAATTACTCATACTAGGATTTATTCAGAAATATATTTTAACCAGCTGTTTATACTCTTACTTCAAAAGCCTGGATTGCATTTAAAAGTGGCTTATTAACACAGACTAAAATAAAGCCATTCAATTTGGAAAAAAAAAATTGAACAATCAATTTTAAAATTCGCCAAACAAAAAATCCTGATAGTTATGTGAATCGATTTTCTCCCACCCCTACTATAAAGCAGTAATTGACCATCTTTACTTGCTAAATACAATGGATTCCTTAAGAACTTTTTTCTTCTAACAGGACACACTTTATTCATTCGAATAAGAAAGCAAAAAAAATATATCAATTACTTTACAATATAACAATGAAAAAGTTTCATTCTCAATATAAATTTATTTTTTTTTAACACTTGGATGTGAGGTTTGGTAGAGACTTTGTTTTAAAATTATTAAAGATGCTATGAGGAGTTTCTAAGTAATTACAAAAAAGTCTCACTTTTAGGTATATGTATATATCGGGTCGGACAGGTCTGGACTGGATACTCAACTTCAAGAACAAGACAATTAAAACTAGAGCAAATTTATATTATTCAGACACATCAAACTATGATACTAAGTTTTCCAAAAACTGCTTGTTGTCACACATCAAAAACTACCGCTGCGTAACTAGAAAGAGATACATTACCTCGTCGCTTTGCATCCTGTAAGTTGTTGAAAAAAGAAGTTGTAAAGCAATGCAGAGTTCTGAGGAAGGTCCGAGCTGCATTCATTAGCATCACAACAAACACACGCTTTGGCTTGGGTCACGTCTTTACGACAGTCGGCGCACGTGCTCATGTGTAGCAGAGTCTTTATGTCGCCGGAAATAGATTCTCCTCATAGCACCTTTAAGTAATTAACATTAATAAAAGCTGATTATGTCTGTTTAATGCTGATAAAATATTTTTTCTGTGTAACCGTTACAATACTTTTCTTTTTAATTTAACGGTCATCATTTTTTTCCCCAATGTTTTGGTTTGTCACCACAGCAGTGTTTTTCCAAAATGAATTAAGTGCTAATACAGCAGATTTAAACTGACATAAACATGATCATTCAAGAGAAATTCCACATAACTAAAGCACAGCTGGACCATTTCTCTACATCCATCTCCATCAGAGAGCAAAAGGAGAAATGAAATAAACACATTTACCAAATGATGATCGTTCCCCTGAAACCAGAACTACAGCGTGTTAGTCAGTCCACCAGCTGGATATCTGCCCGCTCAGCTCTTTAACGCCACACACACACTTTTACACACATCACCAAAAATCCCCCAGAGAGGTCTGTATCCAATCAGATCTAAAACGGCAATTACCGTAATGCTGCCCGACACTTTAATGTTTATGTATTTACCGTGAAGACCGGGGCGAAGATCCAGCACACACACACTTCAAGTATGCCATAATAATCCCTAAAACTGAGACAATCAGCTCCGAGCCTCGGACTTAATAAGCAGAGTCATTAGGATTCATGTGGTAACAGGACAGGAATGAAAAACTGGCAGAGCTTCAGAAACACACAGTAGTAGATCTTTGGTGAGGACCAGGGTTTGATGGTCGGGCCACAAATATGTTCAAGAGGAGATTAGTTCGACTAAAACTAAAAAGAGAAGAAGAGGCGGGAGAGAGCGATTCAGAGAGATAAATGCTGTGGTCGGTCTGGGGTAAGAGGAGGTTTTCTGTTTTAATGAAGTTAATTCAACAAATATTTTACAATGTGGCGAACTCTGTAAAGCCAGGCTAACACACTGACTTAATGCCGGCACTTTTGCTGACGTACGCAGAATATCGAGCGAAGTCTGGCCACAAAGAAGTTAACTGCCAATGCTCGTCAGGTAAGACAAAAATCGTCTACTATCTACTATCTCTTCACAAGGCGGTCCGGAAATGTCGCAACTTTTCTCTCTGCTTTCAATGCGCCAACCTCTGTAACCAAAATCTTTGATTACATCTCAACGCTGATCAACATAAACTACTACAAGTTGATGTGAAACTGATCCACCATTTTCTGATGAGTTTTTAATGGTGTTGTAAATAGAATAAAACCTTTAATTAAATCAAACTTTTGATGGTCAACTCAAGAGTTATTGTATTTTATTGCAAATCGAAACTTTTGTGTTTTTTGATTAGTTTTATGGTCGAGTTTATGTTTATGTTTTCGTGTCTTGCCTCTCTCGAGTCCATTAAAAGCAGATAGACATTCTTTCGACTGTGCGTGTAGTAACAAGGAAGGTATTTGTCATTATGTTATAAATGCTTAAACTATGTGTAATTACAAGAAAAGAAAAAAAAAGATTTGTACTTTAAACAGGATTCTCTTCATAAAAAATTGTAAATGAACATGTTCAAAGTTGCCAAAAATAAATTTAACCTATTTTACATACACTCACACATTTTAGTTTGCCTGCAGCATTAGTGTCCATGTTACAGCTCGTTACATTAGTACATGTCCAGGCGTTTTTTTTTTTTATACTAACGACAGGTCCTGAAGCAGTTAGACCCCTTCATGACTCTCCTCTGGTCTCCCCTTTTCCATGGCAGATCTCCTCGACATCTCCTTCTTTAATATTTCCAAATTACGATTGATTAAATCCAGAAAACACGAACTATGACGGAATATACAGAGTTAATGTCATCAATCAGTTTCCCCTTGACATCCTTGTAAAATACAAACTTCGAGCAGACTTTAGAGTTTGTCTGTTTCGAATAGGAAAACCTGAAAGAGTCTGAGAGGAGCTCCAACTTTCTTTCGGAGGCCAAACATTGCAAACTGCGCCTCTGTGAGAGACGGCTGCCTCACTGAGGAGCAGACACACATAGTTCAGGCTTTTCCAGTCAATGAGCAGCATCACCGTGAGTTAGTGACACAGTGTGGTGAACAAATAGGGTATAACGGTAATTTTAGTAGGACACAGTAATGATTACAATGAGAAATTTTACCGGTTACCGTTACATCCCTATTCCTGTCGAAGAGCTGACTGTTATTTACAGGCTTATCTCATAATATACAAAAAAAAAAATCCCAATAACTACAAGATAAGGTACCTGTCAGGATATATAATTAGATTATTGGTTAAGTTGTTACGTTATCAGGTTTTATTACATTTTTGATTGACTGTAAATTTTGCTACACTATCGGGCGTTATTACATTATCAGTAAATTATTACATTATAGGGTGCTACAGTCCTTATTTTTGCCATCAGTTCATCCGTAAAGAGAAGATCTGTCGTGTACTTAAGCTCATGTCCTGGTGAGAAATGTGATGTTGAGAGGGAGAAAGGGAAAGTTACACTCACAGTCAGTGTTTCTGTAACATTTGACCTCCCAGGATCATCAATAACCAGAGGGCGAGGAGAAGTGTGTGTGCTGTCTCATCTGTCTTCATTAGACTCCTGTGCGAGAGTGTGTGTGTGTGTTCTTGTGTGCTTGTGTGTGTGTGTTGAACCTCGGGGGACAGAGTTCACTCCGTCAGAGAGGTTTTCTGCTTTTAACGTTTATTAACTGAAATGAGTTTGTTTCGGATTGTGTTTGGTGCAAAGTTTGACCCACTTTCACTCCCAAAAACAAAGTCCTTTTTATCTTCACATCACTCCTCTCTGTTTTTCTTTTACAGGAAGAAGAGCTGAACGCATCGATAATCTGATGAGCTGATAGTGTATCTCTCACAGGAGCTCGACTGCATGCAAACCAGACACGAACCAGGAAGTGATGGTTACTGAGGCTCTTAAAGCTGTCAGATGATCCTCGTTTAGATTAGAGAGAATTCAAAGGGGCAAAGTGCTTACCTTGCACAGCAGCTGGATCAGCCTGACTTAATGTCTGCAATCAGGCAAATCCGTCCTGCCAAGCTCCAATCTACAACAACTGTGTTTGGCCCAAAGTGGCACGGCCCGTGTGGTCCGTCAAAAACGCTCCGTAATATCATAATTAAAGAGCATTTAGATCTGAATAAATAGTGAGCACTGTGGGCACACAACTACTACATTCTCAAAAAAAAAAAATTAAATGAACTGCATAAAGTATAAAAAGCATAAAAAAAACAGGAAGAATGTAACATTTCATGTAACCATGTAAGTTCAGCAGGTGGAGAGAAGATGAATCATAATGTTATAGCAAGTGACTGACAATGAGGAGGAACTAAAAAGTTTCCTAAACTGCTAGCTGTGCTTCCCTTCTTAGTAAGGACAGTTGGCTTAAAAGCACTGAGATTTTTGCTTGGGGAGATTGTTTGGTAAGCTTCAGGTCATCCATTAATGTTTGTTTAAATTGTCTTTTTTTTAATTATATTTTTTTACCGTTATGGTCGCTCCTTCATCCGCCGCCTGAGTGTGAGAGTGTGTGTATGTCTGCATGTGTAGTGTGTGTGTGTCTTTATCATCCCCTTCACACAACGCGCCGCTTCCAGTCATTTCAATGAGGGACAGGCGGCTGACAGCACGCGGTTTGGACTGCCGCGGTTTGGACTGCCGCGGTAGGAGCGGTTGCCGCCGAAGAGCACATGCAGAGATTTTGTCCTGCTGCTCAGAGTCCAGCGTTTTGAACTTTCTGGCTATAGTCGCCGGGCAGCAGCCAATCATATCGAACTATCGAAGACCTGGACGTGGGAAAGCATTTCTACTGAATTGTTTTTAGGGAAGGGAGTGTCATAGTAGTATGTCAGAGTGAGCATCTTCAGAGTAGACGATCTTTGTAGTGTTAAGGCTGCTAAGGGGGGAGCCCGGGGATTGGCTGAGGGTTACGAAAGTGTAGACTGAGAGAGAGAACTGCTAACTGTATGACAGGCTGTTTGAGTCTGTTAATAAAGAGAATTAACGATTCAGAAGTTATCGGCTCGTTCTATGACAGGGAGTGTTGTGAGACACTTTTAGGTGGCCCCTGCTCTGGCGTTCGCTGAATCATCGCTACGTCTTGGCCCGCGGTGGCAGCAGTCTCTTAAAAAAAAAAAAGCATGTCGGGGGGGACTCCGCCTGCAGAGAGACGGTTTGGTTGCCACGCGGCTTATTGCACAAGAGGAGCGGGGGAGGGGGTGTTTGTCAGAGCGGGGAGGAAAAATGCATTTCATTAAATGTAAGCAAACCATAGCGACACAACTATGGGCAAGATAGTTATCTGCCTCAGCACCCGCGACACCCAATTTAATGCAGGACTCTGATGTGAAGATGGCGACATGATGCTGCAGTAGTGTATTTACAGTTTAAAAAAAAACATTGCATGAGCGGCGGGTAGGATTTAGGAGCGGCGGCTAAAATTGTTTGAATTTTAGTTGAGTTTTAGTCGATTAAATCTACTGTAAAATTAGTCCACTAAAATATGAAGTGTGAAGTTTAAGGCAAAATGTTCCTTTAATTTCTAAAGTCATGTTTGACACTTGGATAAAAGGAAACAGCTTGTAACCCTTTATTGAATGCTAGTCAAGTTTGAATGTATGAATGAACAAACACATTTAACTTTTGTTTGAAATGCAGTCACCTTTATTCAGTATTATGAATACTTTATTATTCAGTATATATTTATTCTGATTGGATTAAGTCTCTGTCAGACGTTTTTATTTGTAGATGAAAAATGTAAGTTAATTGAGTTTGAGTTTCATCCATGTGCACTTGCTTTTATTGGTTGCTGCCTGGTTTTCAGCAGGGGAAAAAAGATTGTTGACGAAAAATATAACCAAAATGGTCAACAAAATTGACACTGGTCCAATCACCTGCAAGATACGCTTCTGAAAGAGTGTTGCTGTTGTGGGAATATCTTATGATTTTATAAGCTATATTCACAAATTTTTAAATATTGTTAGGTGACAATCTGATCTTTAAAAGGTGCTATGAGGAGAATCTATTTCTGGCGACATAAAGACTCTGCTACCCATGAGCACATGCGGCGACTGTCGTAAAGACGTGACACAAACTAAAGCGTGCGTTTGTTGTGATGCTAATGAATGCAGCTCGGACCTTCCTCAGAACTCTGCATTGCTTTACAACTTCTTTTTTCAGCAACTTACAGGATGCAAGCGATGAGGTAATGTATCTCTTTCTAGTTACGTAGCGGTAGTTTTTGATGTGTGACAACAAGCAATTTTTGAAAATCTTAGTATCGTAGTTTTGTAGCCGGCTATATATCGCTACTTATAGCCCGGTGCTCTAAGACGTGTCTGAATAATATAAATTTGCTCTAGTTTTAATTGTCTTGCTCCTGAAGTTGAGTATCCAGGCCAGTCCAGTCCTGTCCGACCCGACCATGAAGTTAAGCAATAGCATTTATAGATAACCTATTTTGATGCTATAAAACTCATCTTAAAGTGTGTATTTCCATCAGACATATATCTAAAAGTGAGACTTTTTTGTAATTACTTAGAAACTCCTCATAGCATCTTTAAACAAATCACAAGTCAACCAGATCATATATATTAGTTCTTGGTCAACCAGATGTACTTCATTTAACAGTAACAACATTTTGATATAGATATTTGAATTGTTATATCGTGACTGTGGTTTGGTTTGTTTGATATCACTGCTGATATTACCATGAGGAGATGGAGGAAAGGAAACAAGGAAGCACACGAGCCTTCCTCTCTACTTTCATGGCGTTTGAAAACTATCCCGCTGTTTGAAGGAAGTTTTTCTACAGTTTTTGACGAGGACTTCCTGTTACTAAACTTAACTGTTCATCTCTTCCTGACAGACAGACGGCGATTATCTCCCTCCAATAAAACCAAACACACAAAGTGAGGGATCAGATAATAAATATGCAAAAAGATGAACAGTGTGGTGTTCAGGGTGAGGAAGAGAAGCTGTTAGATTAGATTATTTAACTGTGGGAATGTGTGTGTGGTCACTTCACCGCAGCATCGCCATGACATTAATGACCTCAAGTAACCAGTGATTGACCTCGAATGATCAGAGACAGACAGGAAAAAAGACTGAATGAAGTGATTGATAGACATTTTCAAAGCTTTAATACATCAGAAGAAGGGTATTCAGCATAGTTAATTTACCTTTTTAGAATAAGTTAGTTTAGTTACTAGTTCAGTTTCTAGTTAAGTTAATAGTAAAGACTATAAAAGCTGGTATTAAGAGTTAAAGGATTGTTCAATATAATATGTTACAGACCCCTGTTGTAACATTGCATCAACATCAATTTTATCAATAATCTCATTTATATTTAAAGCTGATCTTTAAAAAAAAAACCCTGCCCTCCAACATTTATTATATAGAAAATTACTAACTTTATATGTTTTTTTGTCATGAAAACAGTGACATCATGTAAAGAAATGGACACTGAAAGGGTAAAAATAATAAATGATAATTAAATATTTGTTATTTTTGATTAGGACTAAAGTTGATTGAAAGCTCTGAGCCACATAAAAAATAAATATAAAAATGATCAATGAAAAATAAATAAAAATTTTAAAAACAATGCATGAAAATCAATTTCTGTACTTATTATACATATACTTAGACCTAATAATTACACAAAAAAATCCCCTGCCCTGCAACATTTATTTTATGGAACATAACCCATTTATTGTGTATTTTTCATAATAAAAACTGTGACATCATGTTATCAAAATGGCATTTAAAGGGTTAAAATAAAATAAATGATTAAACTTTTGGTATTTTTGATTAGGACTTCAGTTGATTGATAATTTGACCAAAAAAGTGCATAAAAGTATCAATCTTTTATGTTTTTAAAGCATTTTTTGGGAGAGGACATTTTTGTCCCCTAATAACTTTAAAGGGTCATAAATTAAAATGACTCACAATGACATTCTTATCTATGTTCACAATGCTGACATGTTGACGTGAAGCCAGGGTGCCTGGGGAAAACCCATGCATGCACAGATGAACATGTAAACTTCACACAGAAAGGCCCTGGCTGGCACAGGGATCGAACTGGCAACTGTTCGTGGGGTACATGTACTTCTGGCACTGTCCCGCCCAGTATCAAAAACATTTCTAACTAAAACATGTTTGTTAGGAAATGTGTGATTCCCACGATGATCTTAGAATTGAGCTGCTTTATTGAACCTCCTGACGTGTTTGGATCCTCTTGAAAGACAAAAGAGAGCAGAGGAAGCACAGAAAACATTTTATTGAAGCCTGATGATCTCCTCTGTCTTCATGTGTTTAAAAAAAGAAAGCTGTTTCTTCTCAGAGCAGAAGTCAGAGACATCGGACTGTCGAAGGAGTTATTCTCCAGAATGATGTCGCACCGTAACACATCTTGTAACTCTCAAACTGCTTAAGTGTCAGGAAGAGAGTTTAAATGATCCAACTGATGTTGGCATATTTACATTTTAGTTGTGAGGAGAGAATTTGCATCCCATCACATCACCCTGAGACAAAGAGGACCACTTGGCTTCCGAAAACTCATTCTTGTTTACATTAAGGAGGTAATAATACTGAATTAATGAATCAATAACGTGTTGTCAGGGAAACGTTTCAATTTTGGGGAATTCTTGGGAAAGATTGCCGAACGAATCCTCACAGCAGTTTGTGTCATCGATGTTCCAAGTCTTCATCATCAGATCACTGACAGTAGGAAACCTCCCTCAGTAGGGCCGCATAAAATCTTTATGTTGACAAAATTTGATCACCCAATGCATAACAATCGTTGGGAAACTGTTCTGCCCTGAACTTTGGAGTTAGCCAGGAGTTTCGTAGCTTCTTCGCCGGAATCTCAGGCAGCCGCTTTTGACATGTTTATATTGTTGACAAGGGAAGGAAGAGGGGAAAGCAAAGTGAAATGGCATCGTCCCCAGAGTTAGGTGGTGTTTACAGGTTAACAAATTCGACCAAAAACAGAGACTTCATTGCGTTTTGGCCTCCCGTTTACACGAGACCGGTATCCCGAGTGCCTAAAAACACCTAAGTTTTTAAACCAGGGTCCAGAGTGGAGAGTTTTAAAACGTATTGATGTCCGGCTTCGTAAAGACGGGATTCAGCATTTTAGGGTGAAACGCCAGGAACAACAGCAGCTTCGGCTGTTGTTAATTTATTCAACTTCTATCCGTCTATATCCTTGTAGAAAAGATGTTTGGTGTCATGTATACAATGTTATATATTTCTGTACCTCTACGATTCACTTTTCTTCGTCCATGGTGTCGTGTTGCCTCTGGGACCCTCTGACCGACTCCTGACCTGATGCTCGTGCCTCCGGTTTTGATGTAATGACCATCAATCAAGGAAATTTATGTTCGAGAGACCGTGCATTGTGTTTTATTTTGAAACTAACGTATACTCCACACGTTGACTTCCTGTCTGGCGCTTTCTTACCAACAGTGACTTTACGAGGTTTGGACGCAGCAGCGCAGGAAACAGACCTGAAGTGAATCTCCAGCGCCTTGGTGTGCATTGGCGCTGCACCACCACAGCACTGAGTTGCGCGGCGCTTTCACGTGCAGTGGACTTTGGGGGCTAGTCCTTCTCCTTAGCCTTACGGAGTATTGGGACACCACTTCACTAGACACAAAAGCGCAAAAAAAAGGTTAAGACAAGGGCTATGGGGGTATTGGGATGGACCATAAATTTGATGACTGTAGGCAGAGGCAGGCTAACACTACCCATTGCCTCACAGTGTTTGAGCTAAGCTAACTTGCGGTGGCCAAGCTTTGGCCATTTCTTCCTTGTTACTGCACACACAGCCCCAAGAATGGTGTCTACCTGCTTGTCCTGGACTCAGGAGTGAGTAATGACACAAAATAAAAAATATGTTGGACTCTCTCTTTATTTTTGAAAATAAAAAAAAATTCAATGATTCTGCAGGGGGCTGCAACGGATCTTTAACCTCAGCAGTGTCTCAAAATGTGAAAAGTGTGTAACTACAATCAGAATGTTGTTATTTTGTGGAATAGGGTCAAAATATGAAGCTAGAAGGAGAGAAAAAAATATTTTAGTGACCCAATGTTCACAAAAGCAGAGAAAGAGAGAGCGGAAGAGTCGTGAGGTTTTTGTGCTGAAGCTCGGAGCGCTTCAACGCTCCTCTATGGAGAGCAGGAACACACACACACACACGCACACACGCACACACACTGGAGCATGCCGAGAGTTTGTGTTGCTTCAGCTCCGAGTCGCTGCCCTCCACTGAACAAGAACACACACACACCTCCCACCTGCAGCGCCAACACACACTCGTAAACACGAGGGGAGCGGCCTCGTTAATCACACCGCTCACCGCAGACGGCCCACTGTCCCAGAGGTCAGAGGTCGAACGGGGAGAAGAGCGGAGAGGGGAAGAGACGGAGAGATGCTGCAAGTGTTTGGGAGAATTTATGTCAAAAATGTTTTTGTCAAAAGAAAAGAAATCAGAAAATTTCCATAAAAACATCAAAAAGTTAAAATATGAATCAGACTTTTTTTTACTTATTTCCAATATTTTTGATTTTTCTTGACTTCTTATTTCGATATTTCAAATTTTGTTTAACTTTTTTTTGTTTTGTCCTTCGCCACCTTCACCAAAATTTTGACTTTTTTGTCATCACTTAAACTCTTTTAAAATGTTTCAAACCTCAGTATTTGTCTTTATCAACATCAACGAGAACATAATTTCAATTAAAACAGGGTTAGTAACATTGAAATAAGAGGCAGTACAACATTTTCTCTGTTGTTTTCATTTATTCCATATTTCTTTGTTGCCAGTTGTGGCAAAGTTATTAGTATTTAACTTTTGTTTCCATTCATTAGTGGTTTAATACATCAGCGTGTACAGTGCTTCTGTCTCAGTAAAGATCTCTGCTTACAAAATATAAAAGACAAAAAAAGACAAACAACATCTGCAGGGCGAGGATCTGGACCGTCAAACTGAAACACTACAGCGGAAATACGGGAAAAAAAACCGTCAGTGCGCTTACATTTCTGTGACTGAATCCAAACTGGCAACTTATGAGAGCGTTTCAGTGCTGAATGTGAAAAATACAGAAAACAGTCAGAAACAAACGGTGGTTAAAGAAAGTAAAAAAGTTGAATATAGAACAAATTTTAAATTGTTTGACTTGTTTCTCTGTTATGAAAATAGATTTTTGTTCTTAAACCCGAACTTTACTGAGGAATACGTGTGGTCTCTAAACGGCCCTCAGTGATGAACACTTCAGGTTGTGATTTAGGAAAAAAATCTTGACTAATTTATTATTTGAAAAGCTAAAAAAAACATTTGAGTATAATATCAGTTAATCCAGAAGAGGATTAGGGCCAAAGAAAGAAAAACAAGGGGCTGAAAATTCTATTTCCATCTGTGAAAAAAGTCAGAATTCTTATTTTTGTCACAGATTTCTGATTTTTGGGGGGAAATCCTGATTTTATCTCAACAGTTTTAGGTAACTTTTCGAAGAAAAGAAGTCAGAATTCTGTTTCTATTCTTAAAAACTCCTGACTTAACTTGGATATCAACCCTAAATGCCAGACGAATTCTTTTCTAAAAATTGGAGATTACTCAGACTTCTGAGAAAAGAAGAGATTGTGTTTTAAATACAGAATTCTGATTTGAATTTCAGACTTCTTACTTAAATCTCGGAAAACTAATTTAATTCAGTTCTGAGCTTCTTCTCAAAAATTTGAGATAACTGAGGAAAAAAAGTTGTCTTCAAACAGAATTTTAACTTAAATCTCAGAATTTCGATTTTAGTCTTAAAACTTCTGACTTAACTCAGACTTCAATCTTAAATCTCAGAATTATGACCCTTTTTGAAAAAGTTTGAGATTACTTAGAATTCTGAGAAAAGAAGAGATTGTGTTTGAAGTACAGAATTCTGATTTGAATTTCAGAATTCTTACTGAAATCTCAGGAATCTAGTTTAATTCTGACTATAGTCTCAGAATTCTGACTTCTCTTAAAAAACTGAGATATCTTAAAATACTGAGAAAAAAAGAGTTTTCAAACAGATTTCTGACTAATCTCAAATTTTCATTTTAAGTCTTAGAAAATTCTGACTTAAATCAATCTTCAATCTGAGTTATGACCCTTTTCCAAAAAGTCTGAGATTACTGAGTTCTGAGCGAAAAGATTGTGTTTTAAATATAGAATTCTTACTTAAATCTCAGAAGTCTGACTTAATTCTAATTTCAAATTCTTTCCAAATTCTCAAAATTTTGAGAAAACTTAGAATCTTGTGAAAAAAGAGTTCATGAATACAGCATTCCAAGATAATCTCAGAATTCTGACCTATTTTTTTACTTTAATTTCGGAAATCTGACTTAATTCTAACTTTCATCTCAGAAGCCTGGCTTAATTCTGACCTCAGGTCAACAAAGTCTGATCTTTTTCACAAAATTTTAAGAAAAATCAGAATTCTGGAAAAAACAAAACTGCGTTTTAAACAGATTTCTAACTTTAATCTCAGAATTTCTTTAATTAATTCTAACTTTCATCTCAGAAACTTTACTTAATTCTGACTTCGGCCTCAAAAGTACGAACTTTTTTCCACAAAATTTTAAGATAACTTAGAATTCTAAAAATACTAAAAATTGTGTTTTAAACAGATTTCCAACTTTAATCTCAGAATTTAACATAATTCTAACTTTCATCTCAGAAGTTTGAATTAATTCTGACTTAAATTTCTGAATCCTGTCTTAATTTTGACTTTGGTCTCAATAGTCTGACCTTTCTCACAAAATTTTAAGATAGCTCAGAATTTTGAGAAAACACAAAGACGTGTGTTTTAAACAGATTTTCAACTTTAATCTCAAAATTTCAACTTAATTCCAACTTTCATCTAAGAAGTTTGAATTAATTCTGACTTAAATTTCTGAATCCTGACGTTATTCTTACTTTGGTCTCAAAAGTCTGACCTTTCTCACAAAATTTTAAGATAGCTCAGAATTTTGAGAAAACACAAAGACGTGTGTTTTAAACAGATTTTCAACTTTAATCTCAAAATTTCAACTTAATTCCAACTCTCATCTCAGAAGTTTGGCTTAATTTTGACTTAAATTTCTAAATCCTGACTTGGACTTTTAAGTGTATTCTCAGAATTTTGACTTTCTTCAGTTATATAAAAATATCCACCCCGCCTTTTTTTATTTATTTTTTTATTTTACAGTGGCCCAAACCCTCTTTTGTAGATCAGCTAAACAAAATTAAGAAATAAATTAGCATAATTAATGTTTATAGTCTGGGTCACATTAATATCACAGCCTCCTCAGAACTATGACACGTGATAGAAACCTCCGGAAAAATCATGGAAATATACTTTTTATAAAGACTATTAATTGTGGTCATGGTTTTTCGTACTGACGAAGAATTTTCAGTAAACTGCGCCCAGCATCGACGCGCTGCAGATTTGCCGCTTTATTGGAAGGAAAAACAGAACAAAAACTAAATACAGCAAAGGCACATTCAATAGACGGCCCATTCCCTTACTAACACCTGAATACGACACACACCTGTGGATGGATGAAGAAAGACCCCACACGCTCCAGCTCACCGTGCCGACGCGCATATGTGAACCAAAATCTCACAACAAAATATCAGCATTAATAAATCAAACATGGCAACTTCCTAACAGGACAAAACAGGAAGACTTGAATTCCCTTCACACTCACACGTAGGTCTGACTCCCTTTGTAAAGCGCCATGACACACACACAATGCTGCAGTTTGTTTTGTTATTATTGCACCGAAGTTCAAGAAACAAGCAGAAAAACACAAACAGACCCATATTAGTCCAAAGATCATTAGTGTAAATATAATTATGTGCTGTGCTTTAACTAAACAAACACACACAGCTGGTACAAGTATGGAAGACTGAAAAGTGTGTGTGCGCATTAGTACAACAACTCTATACAAATAAGTTCCTTAACTGGCAACTTAGCATAACTCAGTTGCCAGATTTGGGGCTACAACCCCCCTTTTAAGACTCAGTTTGTTATATATGAGGAATAAAAAAGCTCTAGCCACTACTTAAATATGGATAAATGGAAAAAGAGGAATGGGTTGCCATGTTGGGTCAACATCCCCCTTTTTAGATCTGAAATGCACTCTGCTCAGGAAGTTAGGGTAATTAGTGTGGCCTGTTCAAGTGTTTGCAGGATGTACTGTATATTAAGAAAAGAAAAGGTTGCCATGTTGGTGTAAATTCCCCTTATTCAGTTTATAAATGATAAAAATAAAAATATATACACTTCCAAAAAGCTGATGACTTGTCCCCTTAATAATTCCAGTTGTTGCTGTATTTTACACCTTTGGAAAGCATGATTCGTCACCTTTACGATGAGGTAAGACTTACAAGGATCGGGCATTTGTGGAATGAGCAACACAGCTGAACAAGTGGGTAGCAGCCCAAACAAAAATTTTAAAATGGCAGGAAGCCGGGGTGGCAGCTTTGTTTGGGATTCACCAATTTTTACCTCCGCCAAAGACGTTGTGTTATTGCCGGCGTCTACTTGTTTTTTTGTTTGTTGGCAACATAACTCAAAAAGTTAAGGACAGATTTCGATTAAATTTTCAGGAAATGTCCGGATTGGGACAAGGAACAAATGAACATATTTTGGGAGTGATCAAAATGACGAAAAATGCAATTTTCGTGAATAACTACTGAACTAAAATAGATATCATTATGAATCCAATTGCCAATGGTATGTTTTCATGGTCAAGGAATCTAAATATTCAGATGACTTAAAGGTAGGACGAATATTTATGGTGAAAATCACTATATGGGTGAGGACTGTGGTGCTGGCGGAGGTCTGCGCTCTCCAAGTGCGTTTCTGGTTAAACTTGAGACTGGTGAAGCCAACGACAGACCGTGAAACGGGCATCCCAAGATGACAAGAACCCAAGAAGATGGGTTCCCCCCCTGCTTCTCTAAGGAACCTTAAACTTTTTCCACGAGAAGTGGGTATTTTGGCACTTTTTGTTGCGCTACGCACATGTTTAGCCGTGTTGCTGGTTGCAGGAATGCACGATCCTTGCAAGTTGTACCTCGAAATAATTCCAATCAGTGTTACAAAAGGGGAAATAATCGACAAAATGAGTTCAGTTACATGTAAGAATGAAGAATGGGTTGCCATGTTTGAACAATATCACCTTCTAAGCCCAACCACGCTCTGCTTGAGAAGGTGGCAGATAATAAGTGAAGTCCATTCAAGTGTCTTGAAACAAGGGTTGCCATGTTATGTGAGTATCCCCCTGTTTTTACACAATAACTGAAACAGCAGTAACATCTTTGTCATCTACATTTTAGACCACACCTGAACTGGATTTCAGTGCTTTTCTCTCTAATCTCTACCTGCTACAACCCTCTGCGATGTACATTCAAGACAAAGTTATGTGGAAGACTTGAAGGCGGTCAGTAACGGAGGACGTGAAATAAATTCAAAGCTTTTTAAGAAGGAAAATTGAGAGCCTGACTTGTTATTTGGGTGTTAACGATGGCCTAAAGGTGCTGGTTGGGGTTAATGGAAGACCAGTGATGCTAAGGTGCATAGATAAAGCAATAGATGAGTTTGCAGCAGACTGGATGGTCTAAAATGGGCCAAATGGTTGCCAGTTGAGTCAGGCCACTGGTTCTAGGTGTGGTGCTGTGCGATGAGGTTGCGTAGCTGCTTGATGACCGTGTCGATGAGTTTTTGTCTGTCTCTGTCCGTCTTTCTGAACTGGGCGAACATGTTGTTCTTCCTGCTCGTCTCTTTCATCCTAAAGATGGAGGGAAATGAGGGATTGAAGGGGGGTGTAGAGGGGTTTGAGGAGTAAATGGTGGTCAAAATGGGGCATGAAGGAGGGAAAAAGAAAATGAATTAAGAGGTATTCAACACTTCTTTAACCTGTTCAGCCCCAAAGGACCTGATTACTGGAATGCTTGCATGCTCTCCAACAAAAATGTAAGAAAAAGTGAACTATTCAGGAAATTTTCAGCTGCACAACCACACAAGCCATTTTTACACACACCAAACGTCACATCAACACCAAGCAAATGAATTATCAAAGATCCAAATCTGTTTCACTTTGATTCAAACTTGGGCTACTTTGTATGGATTTCTTTACATGGGAAAAAGTTAAGAGTTCTGGTTGATTTTTTCCTAAAAGAAAAAGAAATACATATATATGGGGGTGTAACGGTACATGTATCCGTGCGGAACCGCTCGAAACAGACGTTCGGTTCGGTACAGTTCTGCGTTAGCCACTGCATATGGCTCTTTAATATTCACAGGGGTACTCGTCTATGATTGGCGTGGTTAGGGAAGGCTTTTTAATATTCATGAGGAAAGTGGTCTGTGATTTGTGCTCTTTTGATCATGTACATATCATGTGGATGTGACGTCTCACGGCGAGCCAATCAGAAGACGAATATCAAAGAGCTTCCATAACCACTGGAGCTTGTGTCTGGGGTGCATCATGGCTACTGCTAGCGACCAACCAGAGCTTGAAGACCCTCCCCCATCCCTGAAATCTCTTGGCTTCCTGGTGAAATATTGCAACGGAGAAAGACAGGTGGGTAAAATGAAGGCGGCATGTGGATACTGTTCAACTGAGGTCGGGTATTTTTCCAACAGCACGTCAAACATGCTAACTCACCTGAAACGGCACTACTCAAGTGTAAAGAATTCCACGGTAAGACGGAATAAACACTGTAGTGCAAATTCAACTGCCGTCTGCATTCAAGCAGCCTCTCCCTGACAGTTTAGATCGGGCCAAAGCGATAACAGCACCCATCAGCGTTTTTATAGAATACGATCTAAGACCATATTCAGTTGTGAAAAGTGCTGGTTTTAAACACATGCTAAAGGTGATTGAGCCCCGGCATAAAGTACCCATTCGTCCACATTTAAGCCAGGATTTAAAAAGTAACTCATTATTTTTAATTTCATACATTTGCTGTTTATTTATTTTATTTAACTTATTAGTTTTACCAAGCAGCACATTGAATAATATTTGGGTTTTCAGTTTGAATAATTAAAAATTTTTGGTTTAATAAACGTGCTAAACAAGCAAATGGTTTTGCGTTGTTCCCATACTGTACCGAAAATGTACCGAACCGTGACCCCAAAACAGAGGTACGTACTGAACCATCATTTTTGTGTACCGTTACACCCCTAATATATATTTAACTTTATTTTTCAAAAAGAGTCAAAAACTACCACAGATAAGCAGATAAGGATAAAACGGTTGTAATTTGGTATAGTGAACACCAAAAGTGGCATAAAAGTGAAATATAAAGTTAGGTATATCAGTCTTGGTCTGGTGTTGTATCTGTGCAGGTACCCTCTGCCGTACTTTCACTTTCAGAGGCCAAACATTACGAACTGCATCTGAGGGGCTCACTGCTGCAGACACATAGTTATGGCTTTTCCAGGCAATGAGCAGCACCACTGTGAGTTATTGACAAAGTGTGGCATATAAACAGGATTTTAACGGTGATTACAATAGAAAACCGTGATACTAACTTAATTTTTACGTTTATCTTTTTTTTTTTGATAATTCCACATCTGGACAAATCTCTCAAGTGTTACTTTTATTATGACACCAAAATTATTCAAATAGACCTTGTGGTTGCAGAGATACACTCTTTTCTTTGTCATTTTTGAGCAGATGGCTTAAAAAAGGGGCTGAACAGGTTAATAATTCCTCTGTTTGACTGTTGTAGAAACATCAATCCACACTGCAAGTTTAGTCCAACACACTCAGGAAAACAAGGTGCCCAATAATCCATCCATGCTCACACAGACACACACGTCGCTGCTCTCCGGCTCGTCGGTTTGTTTTTTCGAAGGTATTAGTGTGTCACATGAGAACGTGCGTGTGTTTGGTTGCAGAACATCGGACTGTTATGGACCTCCAGGAAGTTCAAGGCTCCAGCGGACCAGACAAGCCCCAGCAGGGTGCTTCCTCCTGGGCACAGAGGGACCACCGGGCATGGCTCCTCTGGAAGCCCAGAGATAAAATACTGATCTGGATTAAGGGAGTTGGACTGGACTGTACCGAGCAACGGGTGCAACCGCGTGACCAATTTGTGAGAAGGTGGTTTAAAGTTTTTAACCCTTTCGTGCAGGAATGATTAAATCCCAAGGAAATAACATTCAAAATGTTTGTTTTTACTTCCAACAAGTTAAAAATCAGGGTCATTCATTTTTCTAGGCATCTGTCCACTACAGTTATGAGAGTTATTTAGTAGACAGATCCAAAAACATGTCTTTGACAAACATTTATTAACCCTTGAACTTCCTCAAAAAGAGCCATGAAAATGTATTTTTTGACAAATGGGTGCGCTAATGCAACAATTCATAATATTTATAAATCAGTAAGCTTTGCCATCTGTTTGAGCTGGGAGTTCATACTTCTCAGATTTTAGAATCCATTGAAATTATTTGGACACTTGAAGAGTTGCAGTTTGTTTTTTAAGTTTTATTTATGGGAGTTAAAAAAATACAGCGAGTTTAAGAACGATCTGCAGTGGTCAGAGTGACTTTCTTCACCTCTCCGGTTTCTTGTCGAGGTCTTTCTCAACAGTCCAGACAGGGTGACCGTCTTCAATCAATTTTGTAAAATCCAAAATAAAACCAGACTCCAGACTTAGGGTGTATTCACACCTGTGGCTCGTTTGCTTTGTTAAATCGATACAGTTGTTTTAGTTGTCACTTGGTTCATTTGTGTTCACACAGCAAAAGTCTGTTGCAGACCAAAGTTTGAAAAAAATGTCTCGAACAATCAAATGTTTCTCTCATTGGTCATAAATCTTACCCGGAGGGCGGGAAGTGTCCTTCTCTGCTTACAACAGCTATGGAGCATCAGCAGTGTGTGTGGCTATTTTGTGCTATAGTGTCCATCTGTCACTCATGCAATGACTCACGAGTTTGTAGACCTCTGTATTTTTATGTGTTGTGTCCAGCATTTGGCAAATTTCCTCTTCTGCACAGATTTCTATGAGGCATTTTATTTCCTCACTGCTCCACGTTAGCCTGCGACTCATTTTGCTCAGATTCTTCCACCTACTCTTCTTCTTCTGCTGTTGCTGCGTCGTCCAATCCTTCTTCTATTGTTTTGACTGAACGATTGGCAACCAGGCGCATTACAGCCCCCCACTGCTACAGTGTGAACCACAGGTATGAGTCAGCGGTTTTGGAGGTGTTTGAGTTCTCACTGCAAAGGAAACTCTACAGGGCTCGAATCAAAGCGAGTCTAGACACCTATTTTGGCGATCTGGACCCGCTTGTTTGTCCTGCATCCGAGTGCGATTGCTGTGCTCACATATGTCCAAACGAACCAAACTTAAGAGGGGGGTCGCTCATTGTTTCAGAACAACTGCCCCAAACAAGCCAGGTGTGAATGCACCTTTAGTCAGTTTCAAGGGGGAAAAATCTCTGGTGTTGTATCGGTGCGGGCACCCTCTGCCATACTTTCACTTTCAGAGGCCAAACATTACAAACTGCATCTGAGGGACCGCTGCTGCTTTGCCAAGGGGCCGACACATAGTTCTGGCTTTTTCAGGCAATGAGCAGCACCACTGTGAGTTATTGACGAAGTGAGATAATCAAACACGGTTTTAACATTGATTCAAATAGAGAATGGTAATACTAATTGTCTTAAATTTAACGTGCTTTATCATTTTTTTCAGAAACTATTACATTGCTATTGCATACATATTTATTGTCTTGGCAGTTTCTTTGAGTGATCAGAAACCTCAAAACCCGGTTTTCCTCTCCAGAGTGTGGATGTTTTTAGTAATTCACATGCCAGAATTCAACGTCACTCAAACACACCAACACTCGAAATACTCACGGCTTAAATAACCTGTCAAAACATGACAGAAAAACACAGAAAAATGAGAAGAAAATGAAATAAAATAAGAATGGAGTTTTCGATAAATTAGGATACACCTGATAAATCTAATGATTAACTTCCATGAAATAAAGGTTTGTTTTAAAAGAAAGGAGAAAGGGATGGAGGGTAAAGGAAGAAAAACGTGACGGACTTGAAGGTAAAAGAAGTTTGTCTTACTTCTCCAGCAGGGCCAGTGCAGTGTGTGGGTTCACTCTCAGGTATTTGCAGGTTGGTTTTCCATAATCAGCCAGGTAGGTCGACCAATCCCACTGAGTGAACAGGTCCAGTAACTAGAGCAAGACAGAAACATGGGGGGAAATTAAGGAAAAGCTGTTGGCTGATAAAAATAACTTTGATTTTAGAAAAATACATTTGTATGTTTCTACTTGTGTAAAACAAGATCTAGATACTCAACAACGGTCCTGATCTTACTGAAAGACTGTGTACAAATGGTTTGCTTGTTGTCATTACAAGAGTATGATTTACGTGATGTCTGTTAATTCAGGGTTAAAAAAGCAAAAAAATTGTTACAGAGCGATACTACCGGAAAATCTAAATTTGTGTATGTGTCCTTGTTTTTCAAAAAAATCAAGTAGTAAAGTCATTTTTGTGGGTAAATGTTTGTAAATGCTTTTTTAAATTATTTCAGATTTTTGTTTCTGTTTAATATTTAATGATTCGTGTGACTGTATTAGTTGTGGATTTATTTTCAGTTTCTTTTTTATGTATTACAAATATGTGGAGTGTAGCTTCATTTGTTAAATAGGACAGGCATTAATATATGCCTTATCCTTCTGCCTAGGGCTGAACGATTTTAGGAAAAGTTCCAATTGCAGTTGTTGTGGCAGAAATTGCCATTTCAGTGCAACATTCACTATGTTTACGGTACTGACAACAGTATGGAAATCAACGATCAAAAGCACATAACACATTATTCATTCATTTTTCTTAGAGCAATGATAAATAAAGCAATTAACCGCTCTATAAATAAAAACATCCTCGATAGGTTGCCGGCCTTGATATATTGACACGTGCCTGCATGTTTGTTTCCCTCCTCTCTTTCTACCAAACAGGCTGGATGACAAGAGGGTTCAGTCCGCACATCTTTCTCAACACCTGGGCGCGTTGGTTCTAAAGCAGAATGAACGGAGTGAGCCCTCTGTCAGTCATTCAACCTTTGTGGGGGAAACGGGGCCGCTCATACGTACACACACACACACACACACACACACACACACACACACACACACAGAGCTCAAGTGAGCGTCGTGAGAAGTAACAAGGAAACAAACACTAATATGAATGAAGGCACGAAATCGATGGTTCATAAGCTGGATGCCACAGCCCCAGTGTGGGAATATTTTAGTTTTAAACAGAATGAATAAGGTGTGAGCCCATGAACATAGACGAGCTGATATGTCGCATTTGTTTGAAAGTAGTGGCAACGAAGAAGGGGGGGTGCAGCGGAGCCTTCGTCCTGACAGTCAGCGCTTACTGAGGCGTTTGGTCGGCAAAGTAAATATAAATAAAAGAGCGTAAAATGGTGCTCGCTCACAGACAGTGTCGTTCACTACATTACAAAAGAAATGCAGCCCTTCAATACGGTTGAAAAGCCAGCAGTGTTACAAACATGTTGACAGAGTACGAATTGACTGTGAGAACGTACATGTCACAAACAATTCTGGAACTGTATAAACTCCATTTTTTTTTTTTTTATTGTTGTGTGTGTTTTCATTGGAGTTTTTTTTTCTTTTTAGAGACAGGGCCTATTTTTTATTGTTTTTGGTTATAATAATGACTTATTTACATGCAGTTTTTCCTTAAAGAGAGTCCATTTCATTTTCATTTCTTTTTTTTTCTCTCTTTTTTTGTTAGTTTAATTTATTATATTGTTTGTTTAATTTACTTTATTTAAAAGCTCTTGACACTCCGCACATATGTTTTGGAGCTGCCCACCAATCGTTAACTTTTGGAATAAAACATTTCAAACTCTATCAGAGATTTCACAAAAACAGATCTTACTTGATCCATTGTTAGCAATATTTGGAGTGAAACCTACTACCATTCAACTTCCATGCAATCAATACAACATGATTCGGTATATAACACTGTTAGCAAGATGATTGATCTTGTTAAACTGGAAACAGAGAAAACCTCTGACCCATACAGCTTTATTAAATAATGTAATGCAGTTTTTGGAGTTAGAAAAAATAAAATACTCATCAAGAGAAAAGGAACACTTATTCTATTCTATATGGCAACCTTTTATAGATCATTTTAACAAGACAAACCCATGAAGGAGAAAGTGATGGAACGAACTGATACAACATGACTTTTAATTTAATTTAATCATTTTCTTTTGTTTGCTTTTTTTATTATTATTTTAAGATGTATGAAAAGTATGTATGAAAGCATTGTACATTGCAGATTTGTAAATTTTATGTTGATTATATATATATTTGTATTTTTCTGTTGCTGTTTTAAAAACACAAAACCCCAATAAAAACAAGTTTGAAAAAAAAAGCTCTTGACACTCCAATTACAGTTAAATACTCTTAAGAAATTAAAGTTTATTGCTTTTTTTTGGAGTACTCACTTTGACATACAATTACATTAATGAAAAAATAATGTTTCAAAATAATGTTGGCAATGATACCGATTATTGGCAATACGTTCTTGGACTATTATCATCCAGCAAAATTTGTTATCATGATAGGCCTAAAAAAATGAATACAAATAAAAATATGGCGATTGTCTACTGCTCCTTCCCATCTCCCGTCTTCCTGTTGCTCCCCCTCCCTCTGAGTGTTGAGTTGTACAGTCAGTTAAATATCACCAATTCCCATCCCTAGTTTAGTAGTTGATGACTGTGGTCTTGATTAATCTGTTTGTGTATAAAACTTTGTGTTCCAGTTGTTTCTGCTGCTGTGCCCAATCTGTCAGAACTCGTCTGCCGCTGCACTGATCCTACCAGTCACGCGAAGCCTGCAGAAATATCTTCCATAACAAATTTCTACCGCTCACATTTTGTAAATTGGATAATGTTCTGGGAGCTGTTAAGGCCTGATGTAGCCCCAGGACTGCCAGCTGATGATCACCGGTCTGCAAGGTGAATTTGGGGTAAATTTACCGAATATTCCTTGAACCCTTTGGAGGAATGTGTACGAATTTCGAAAGAGCTTTGCGGCGTAATCCGGATGTTTATGTTCAACATCAACGTAATGCCTTGCAGATGATTCGCTGGCAACAAATCCACCGGATTGCTCAACTTCAGGGATTCTTTTGGAGTGGACAGGTAAACAAACAAAACAGACAAAACAGAAGGAGGGAGGAAGCCAAGAAGGCGAAAACGATTCGAGGAGGGGATCAAGCCTTCCTTTAAATGGCCCACATTTTAACTGTTGCATAACCCACTGCTGCCCTGCTGAACTCCACCGACACACACACGCCCAGGCAGGCAGACACACACATGCTGTCTCGCTATCTCAGGCTGTAACACACACATGTACAAGCAGGGAGCCCCAGTGAACTCTGGGTAACACCAAACACACACAGATCCAGAGAGAGAAACCATATGTGAGCGAGGGATGAGAGAAGAGGAGGAGAGGGAGGGAGGAGGGGAGAGCAAAACCACATGTGGGGGGGAAAATGAGAGAGCAAAGATGGAAGGAGATGCAGATGGAGAAAAATGGATAAAAGAAAGAGACAAAGAGAGGATAGGGGTAAAGAAAGGGCAGATAAAGATGGATGGATAAAAGAAGAAAGAGATGCTGGGAAATGGAAGATCGGGACAGAAGACGTGCGTGATGGAGTATGTACGTTTGGAGCGATGACGGAGAACGGGAAGTCGAACTCTGGATCTCTTCAAACACTCCAAAGTTGCCAGTCCAAGGTTGCATTATTTCTGAGTCAGTGAATGACGAATTTGTGTTGCTTAGTCTTCCTAGAATCCTTCAGTCCTTCAGGATGTTTGGTTTTTTTAATAGAAAACAAACTGAAAATGGTCTGGTTGAACAAACGAGATAACTGCTTGACTCCCAATAGGCCCCTCTCGATGACAATCTGAGAGCTAAAACCTTTGCAAAGGCATTCCCAACATTTTCAGGCCACTTACACCACTTTTACACTAAATTTAACGGGTTAACACGGATTTTTTGAACGTGGGTGCCATCAGGCCCGAGCCTAACCAGCAGCAGACGAGCTGTGTGGCTGTTTTTTCCTCTGGCACATCAAGCTGATGTCATCACATTGATGACATCATCAGTGCGACAAAACACGACCATGTAAACAAAGGAAAGGAGCATGGAGGCTGTGGACACGGTTTTCTGTGCTTTATAATTTTGTCCCCCTTTAAAAATGTACAAACTTGGCGCTGATGATACAAAGGTAGATGGAATTTGTTGCTGAGGAGAGTCACGGAAGTTATGGACAGAGGGTATGAGCGCAATATTGTGCCATGGGCACGGTTTGCCAACGTCATGACGTAATTTGCAGGTTGACCAGGATGTGATGTTCCCACTGAAGCCGATCATAGGTGAGATGATTAAAACCCGTGTTGCTTGCAGGGTCAGTTGACCCGGGTCGAAATGCCGATTAAACTCTTTCAAATTGCTGACAGGAGCCGATTGTTACCGGGTTTAAACAGTTTTTTTTGGCCAGTGTGAAAGGGGTATAAGTGTTCAAATGTGGAGAACTGAAAATTCCAGCATCTACATCCAGATTGGGATCACCCCAGTTTTGTTTTGTATTGTAGCATTTGTCCACTATTCTATGATTACAATGGTCTTTTGTGTTATAACGTGGAAAAAATAAACTACTACTACTTCTACTGCTACTAAACCAATCAGTTTTTCTTATGCTGCAACTGACATTCCCTGGAAATGTCACTCAAAATCCATTGAGAACTGAACGAATTATTAGCAAAACCTGCCCTCATAAAAGCCTCTTGCAATGTAAACAAATCCTTCAAAACATTTCCAGAAACTTGACTTCCACCAAAATTGTACCACTTTTTTCTTGTACCATGACTAGCATTACCCGAAAATTTCTTATTAGCTTATTAGCAAAAATATAAAACAAAAAAATCCTCCTAGCTTTCAAGCATCAACATGTGGATTGGGATCACCATTAAATCTTATTCCGTCTACCTTGTGCCATGACCAGTATTTCCTGAAATTGTTGTCAAAATCTGTTGGGAACTAAATGAGTTATTGCCGAAAGCTTCCCTACATCGCAAAATAAACAAATCCTTGAAAATTCCCCTGATCTGCGCCTTAATTCGGATCAGCCCTCCGATTTTTAATGACTAACATTTTCTGAACATTTAATCGAAATCTGTTCAAAACTTTTCAAGTTATCCCGTCCAAAAACAAAAAAACAACAGCAACAAAATAACTATGACAACAACAACAAACTGAGAGCCACCATAGAAGCTAATTTCTATGAGGCCTGGTCTCCCTGTGTCTTGGAGGGTTTTCTCCCGGCATTCCAGTTTCCTCCTACGGACCAAAAACAGGGAGCTCTAAATTGATCTTAGGCGTGAGCGTGAATGGTTGTCTGTCTCTCTATATGGCTCTGTGCTTGGCAGGCGACCGGTTCAGGGTTTAGCCCATCTGAATGCTCAAGGAGCACTCCAACTTTTATTTTTTTGTTTTGTTTTGTCTTGCCTTGCTCTCGAGTCCATGACAAGCAGATTAACTGCATTCTTTTGACTGTGCATCTAGCAACAAGAACAAGACAGACCACGAGTTAGCTTAGCTCAAATTCTGGGAGTATGTGGGTAGCGCATTAACCTGTCTCTTGCTACAGTCATCAGATAAACTCATGAGCAACTCTAAGCAATCCTGTGTGCTTGTTGTTTTTTAACTGCATCTTTTAATGTCTTCATAATACCTTCTTCTACTCTTAAACAGAGGCTAAGTTTTGTTGGGTTTTGCAAAAGACATGTGACGTTTGCAAACAAGTCGTCTTTTGAACGGCTCTTTTAAGTGAGTGATAAGAACTGATTGCCAGCTATTATTAAAGGAAAATTACCTGAAAATTTAAGAAATGAACAGTTAACTCAGGGCTTCAGATCAGTCAATTAAAAGAGCCATTCAAAAGACTCAACTTGTTCACCAACGTCACATCTCTCATGAAATCCACAACAGATGTAGGTCAATAACTGAGAGCCTCTTTTTAGGAGCAGAAGAAGGTAATATGAAAATAACTAGAAAAGCACTTGGAAAGCACAGACCTCAGCCAGCGCCACAGTCCTCTCCAATACTGTTATTTTCACCATAAATATTAGTCCTACCTTTAGGTCATCTAAATATTTACATTCTTTGACCATGAAAACATACAAATATGCACACATACCAAAAATGGTCATATTTTGCAGTGTTAAAGAATCCACCAAAAAATTCCTGGATCCAGACGGTGATCTGGATCACTCCCACAATCTAATCATTTGCTCCTTGTCCCAATCCAGACATTTCCTGAAAATGTCATCGAAATCCGTCATAACTTTTTGAGTTATGCTGCTAACAGAGAAACATCAAGGTAGCCTAGACAGAGGTAGGCTAACACTACCCATTGACACCCAGTGTTTGAGCTAAGCTAATTAGCAGTGGACGAGCCCTGTTACTGCACCCACAGTCGAAAGAATGGTGTCTATCTGCTTGTCATCGACTCGGGAATAAGGCAAAACACGAAAACAAAAATGTTGGAGTGTTCCTTTAAAGCAAAAGTATCTATTGTTGCATTTTGTTTGTGTTAAAGAGAAAATCTAAAAATGTTGAGTAAAAAGTGAAATCCGTCTAAAGGGTGAATAGGTCGCACCCTCTCACCCGACCTCACCTCTTCGTAGCTTTTCATGAAAACAGGACGTGTCCCGAATACTTTCACAAATTATTAAAACTTCCTCCGAGTCTGACTGCAAGACCAACGGCTGATTTGGACTTCCTGATCTTTTCCTCCCTCCCTCCTTCTTCCCACACTTCTCTTCCTCCCTCCGCTCCTTCTCACTCCTGTGTTCACCTCCCTCCCTCGCTCTCTCCTTTGTCCCCGAGTTCACCCTCGCACGGCCGAAGTTTGACCTGCTAATCTTCCCAAATAAACAAGTACGAACACACACACGCCGGGGCTGCGTAAAAACAGTCGACCTGTACGCATAAACAGGTAAAAAAGAAGTTATATAAAAGTCGGGAGTCTCTTAATGAGCTACTGACATGAGAGGAGTTGTGTTAGGTAAGAACAAGGCGGAACACGGTCAGATAAAGAGCGACACTCCAAGAATCTGAGTCAACATACGCACAGACATGATGTACTCAACAGGCGGACGATATCCAAAGCCGCACAAACACACTCGGCAACACACTTCAGATAAGCTGGTGACTGATGCTGATGAGATTTTCAAGCTATCAGGGAGCGGATCACCCGCCTTCATCTCCCTCCTTTGGTCTTTTTTTGTTGTTGCTTTCTTAATCTTATTTTTCTGTCATATTGGACAAAAACAGGATTCTGTCTAGGAATGAGGAAGAAGGGTAAGAAAACAAGAGAGTGAGGAAGGTCGATGAAAGGACTGAAGAAGGGATGTAACGGTATGAAAACTTCATATCACGGTTATTGTGACCAAATTTAGCACGGTTTCCATTATTTTCACGGTATTGTTGCAGTGTGCTCAAAATGTTCAAAAAAGGACTTTAACACAGTCTTGAAATCATTTAACCCCTTAATATTATAATCCTAACAGTTATTTTGTCTTTTTTTGTTAATAACTGTGTCAGGAAATGTTTTATAAATACATTTGTTTAAACTTTTTTCACAAGAAATAAAAGTAAACAATTCTGGCAAGTATTTGTCATTATTATGTTATAAATGCTTGAACAGTGTTTAATTACAAGAAAAGAAAAAAACTAATTTGAACTTTTAACAGGATTCTCTTTATAAACAATTATAATTGAACACATTCAAAGCTTTGAGATGACCAAAAATAAATGAAACCTATTTTACAAAACACTCACTGTTTTTATTTGCCTACAGCATTAGTGTCCATGTTACAGCTCGTTATATTAGATCATGTCCAGGCATTTTAATATTTTACTTTTTGTTTTATTAACAACAGTCCCTGAAGCAGTTAGCCCCCTTCATGACTCTCCTCTGGTCTCCCATTTGCATGGCAGATCTCTTCGACATCTCCTTCTTTAATGTTTCCAAATTTTCCAACACGGCGGATAAACGGCAAGAAGACACTCTGTACTGATCGTGATGCTGTTATTTACAACCTTTATAAATTATTTACACAGAAAATCCTGTAAAATCATCTATAATCCACTCAGGTATGGCTCTCTGAATCCTCTCTCTTTCTCTGCTCATTTACTCGAGGAGTTACAGCAGTTTTGATTGCGCGTATTTTTGTTTTTCACTGCAGCTTTGTGTTTTAGACAGGGTGACTGTTGTCAATCAGTTTCCCCTCAACATCCTTGTAAAATCCAAACTTCGACCAGACTTTAGACTTCGTCCTTTTCGAGTGGGAAAATTCACTATTCAAATCCATTATTCACTATGTTTACACTAAATACCGTACAAGAGTTTCTCTCTCATCCAGATGCAGAAATACCACACATATCAGGGCATCGGTGGCGCAGTTTGTGCGCTTGGTCAGTGATCGGGAGGTTGCAGGTTCAAGTCCAGCTCTGGGCGACACATGGCAATGTGTCCTTGGGCAAGACATTTAACCCCAAGTTGCTCCCACTGCTGCATCAGTGGTGTGTAAATGGGCACGAAAGGGCGAGAATGTTTAAGAATTAAAGGTGGATAACTAACATAGAAACTCAGAGCCATCAGTGAGTGAATGGGTAGCAGCTTTGAGTAGTCAAAAAGACCAGAAAAGCGCTATGTAAGCTCAAGTCCATTTACCAGTCCATTTAAATATTCATTTTCTACCAGAGCAAAGGCAGTCATAGTATACCAACCAATCAGAGAATCAGCTATCAACATGACAATGTCTTCCACCAATCACATTGCAGCTATTTTGGTCCCCTTGCTAACAAGATGGCAGCGCCCTGCATTTACATGAATGATACCGTAACGCTTGAGAATTACACAATCATCACATATAGGTAAGCTAATTAATAGGCACGCACAATATTGGATTTTTGCCGATATGCCAATATTGTTTTGATCTATTATTGCTGATACTGATATTTTAGGTCAAGAGCACAAGCTCTGTGCTTCATAAAAATTGACTTGTTTTTTTCAGTACCACAGCATATTATCGCACAGAAGAACAGAAGTACAATAAGATAAATGGCAGCTTTTAACTCCTGCAAAATTGAAACCCTCGATATTTTAATGTACCCATGCAGTGATGAGAATGTGCATTAATTTTGAACATTTTTATAATTTGCCGATATTCCAGCCAATATATGGCCAATAGGTGTGGTCAATATCGGCTGTAAATATCTGCTAATTTTTCAATATCAGCTGATACCAATACTTAACTTTTTAGGCTGATACGGATATCAAACTGATAATATTGTACATTCCTACTTATTAAGACCCATGGTATTTGATTTAAACAGTTTAAAGTTTCAAAAGAAAAAGAGAAAGAGAAAAAGACAAAATATTTGTCATATTTTTCTTGTGCTTGTGTATAACACGCCTTTGAAAAATTGGACGTTATTTATGGGCAAAAAAGATGCGAGTTATTTGCGAGAAAGGGCAGATCTTGGAGAAAGAAGCATAGTTTAGGAACAGTGAACAAAGGGGACATTTAAGAAAAGATGGAAAAGGTGCAATAAAGGCAAGAAAGTAAGCGAAGAAGCAGAGAAAATTAAGGAGAAAGCGATGAGGAAAGGAGAGAAAAGAGGAGACAAGGACAAAGGAGAGGAGTTGGAGGAGTTTTGGGTGAACTTGAGGTCAGTAGGTAAGTTTGGAAGGACAGAGAGCGAGAGAGGGAGAGCAACAGGACGGGAGGACAGGCGGGGAGGAGGGACCGATAAGACTGATGAAAATGGAAAAGAAGAAGACGAAGAGTGTGAGGGCTCTTTCCAAAAAATGAGCCACACGCGAGCCAGCAGGTCCTTCTGGCGCGCGCACACGCCTGACCCTCGATTCACCCCGAGCACGCACGGGGAGAAAACGGCAGGTCTCTCTCTTCACCTCTCGCTGAACTTCTCCCTCCGTCTCGCTCCCCCTCGCTCACCTCGCAGTGACCTCCCCCCCGTGCTATCGCTCCTGTCTCCTCACACACACACTGATTATTGCTTCCTCTTATTCTTCGGCGGGGGACGAGCAGAAAAACAAAGTGACGTGTTCTCCTCACTTTTCTTGTTTGTTTTCTCTCATTTCTCCTCCGCTAATGGACCCCCCCCCACAAAACCCTCCTCCAATTTCCCCATCTTCTCGTTCATCTCTCTTTCCTCTCTCTCTCTTCTTTTTCATCCTCTACTTGTCAAGGTCACTCGTCTCCATCTCTGAACCCTCCACACTTATTTGTCCTCCTCTTCGTCTCTTTACCCTTTTGCCCAAACTTTTTTTTCATCATTTGCCTCCCTCCTTCTCTCCCCTTTACTTATCTTTTCCTTCCACCTGCTGTAGCATCAATCCATCATACTAAATATAGGAGATTTTTCTTTCTGTGATAAGCTACAGAGAAACTTGACTGGTGTATCAGCTCAACTCATGATCGTGTAAAGTGGAGACATCCAACTGTCTCCGTCTTGAAGCAACACTCCAACATTTTTGTTCTTTCCGTGTCTTGCCTCACTCCCAAGTCCGTTAACAAGCAGATAGACTCCGTTTTCCGACTGTGCTGCAGTAACAAGGAAGAGACAGGCAGAGCTGGCCAACTGTTAGTTAGCTTAGCTCAAACACTGGGAGTCAGTGGGTAGTGCTAGCCTTGCTCTGCCCACAGTCATCAGATAAACTCTTGAGCAACTCTAAACTGTTCAGCCAGCTCTCAAAAACTCAGCAAAATTGGCACACACCCCAGATTTGGCGAAAAATTTGATACAACTTTTAACAATAACCGCCAAAAAGCCAAAATGAGCTCTCTAGCACCCCCTAGCATTTAGGAGTGTTGTACAGCAATGAAACCAACACTGATTTGTTCGTTTCATTGGGGGCGTCGGTGGCGCAGTTGGATAGTGCGCTTGGTCAGTGATCGGGAGGTTTCAGGTTCAAGCCCAGCTCCGGGCGACACATGGCGATGTGTCCTTGGGCAAGACACTTCACCCCAAGTTGCTCCCACTGCTGCATCAGTGGTGTGTAAATGGGCATGAAAGGGCGTGAATGTGTTAGAGATACTGATGGATAACTAAAAATAGAAACTCAGAACAATCAGTGAGTGAATGTGAGAGCGAATGGGTGTGAATGGGTAGGTGTGACCTGCGGTGTAAAGCAGCTTTGAGTAGTCAAAGACTAGAAAAGCGCAATATAAGCTCAAGTCCATTTACCATTTACCATTGAGACCCACATATCAAATGCCAACACCCCTGATCAATCTCAAAAAGGAAGCCTACAATTTCACTTTCAAAATGAAATAAGCCTAAATTTATATCTCCTCCTTGGACGTAAATGGTATCAGCTTGAACTAGGGATACATGATATCAGTTTGATAGCAGTATCAGCCAAAATCAGCCTCAAATGTTAAGTATCCGTATTGTCTAATATTGATACTTAAGCAGATATTGACGGCTGATATGTCGGCCACACATATCAGCTGGAATTTTGGCAAATTATACAAATGTTCAAAACTGATGCACCTTCTCATCACTGCATGGGTGTATTTACATGTAGAGGGTTTCATTTTTTCACAAGTAAAAAGTTGTGTTTCTTGTTTTACATTTGTTCATGTAAAAATATGCTGTAACACTGAAAGAAACGGGACCATTTTTATTAAGCACGGAGCTCGTGCTCTTGACCTGAAATATTGGTATTGGCAAAATGAATCAAAAAAATATATCGGCATATCAGATAACGGCAAAAATCCAATATCTTGCATCCCTATTTGAACGTGTATAAATGTCATACTAGGGCATGCTGATCAAAAGTTCTTAAATAATTTGTTGTTTTCCAAATGATTTTCAAATGAGACGCTCTCAAAGTTGGTGAACCCCAAAGCAGCCCTCCCTGCTCCTCCCATTCAAATAAATGGGGTGAAGAGGATACAGCTCCACATAATCTGTGGAAGTTACGTTACACATAAAACCAAAAGTCACACAGCTTTAAAGATTACATGGTAGGATTCCTGACAAACATCAAAACATATTTTTCAGGGATATCGTCAAAATTGTGGCACCATTGGTTTTCCTGCCTTGCTGTTTGACTGCAGAGACTTCTCCAGATTCTCTGAATCTTAAACGATATTATGAAGAGTGTCCTGGCCAAGACAGCAGCACATTCAACAGTTTTACACAAACACATGCAGTCATTAAACACAGTAAACAAGAATTCAAAACATTAAGAAATAAAAGTCAAAATTTCAGACAGCCAATTTTGTTTGGTGTGTCCACATGAGAAAGGTAAAGTGCATCGGCCAGAGCTTTTGCAGCAAGATGTGTCCGACTCCAAGTTGCTCAACATCTTTTAGATTCAGGTCTTTTTGTGGATCCAAGCATGTGGAGCCGCAAACCTTTTATCCGAGCTCAATTCTTACTTTTGATGATGAAATCCCTAAAGTCATTTTAATGGTACTTTAAGACATGATGTGATTAAACTGTTGGACATCCTGCTGTTTCTTCCTTTCTTTCTTCCCTCTCCAGGGTTTTTTTCCACAACACTCAAGACACTTAGGTATGTTGATGGGCGCAATTATAGCCCGTTCAGACTGGCCAAAAAACCTGTTTTAACCAGGTAACAATCGGCTCTGTCTTCAAACTGTCGGAAGCTTGAAAGAGTTTAATTGGCTTTAAGGTTGTCACTTTTCCTAAAAATCAAACTCGAATGGATTTCAAACATGCATCGAAATAATCAAAGAGATTCGATTACCAGCTGCACTCAGAGCGCCCTCTGTTGAACGGAACAGTCCACTGCTCCAGGCACCCTGATGTGCCACTACACTCAATATTATACATTTCAATATTTATTTACTATTCGGTTACAGATATTTATCCCAATATTGGAACGGTTATTCAAATTTTGAATATAAAGTGAGAGCCCTAATTGGCATTTTGACCCTGGTCAACTGACCCTGCAAGCGATGCAGCTTTTTATTGGTTAGCCTCTGATTGGCTTCAGTGAGTACGTCACACCTGGGTCAACCCGCTGACTTCCAGATGACGTCAGCGTAATGTGCCCATGTCATAACATTGCGCCCGCCCCCTGTCTGTAACTTGCGCGACTCTTTCCCGTCTCAGCAACAAATTCTATCCACCTTTGTATCATCAGCACTGAGTTTGTACATTTTTAAAGATGGACAAAGTACAAAGTACAGAAAAATTTGTCCACGTCTTCCATGCTCCTTTCCATTGTTTACGTAGTCGTGTTTCGTTGCGCTGATGATGGCATCAATGCACCAGAGGGAAAAAAAACAGCCACGCAGCTCATCTACTGCTGATTAGACCCGGGCCTGCTGGCAGTGGGGAAACTAGTCACTTCCCGATTGTTAGCAGGTGAACCCACAATGAAAAAAACCTGTGCTGACCTGCTAATTTTAGTGTGAAAGCGGTATTACAGAATTGATCATTGTACCCATTGTACTGTGCGCTAATGAACCACAATCAAGGCCACAATTGGGGTGCCTCAAAACCTTGATGGTAGGGATGTATATCGTAATGATTTTATCGATACCGATACAGATACTGATAATCCTTATCGGTATTGACACTTATCAATACTGTTATCGATACTACAACACGCAATTTTGTGTAAAAAATAAAGACTTTACAAGATATTAAAGACTCAACCTTTTTTTTATTAACACAAGATAATATATCAGTGGTGCTAAAATCGAGGCTGTAATGATTACTTGACATAACAGTAACAAAACCGTGTGCTGCTGCCACGCTGCAGCAGTCTTTAGTGCTAGCCGGGCTGCTAACTTTACTCATGTTGCTATAGCAATCAAACAGCCCGCACTCCTTTAGCTTTATACTATGCGTGTGCTCTAAGTGTTTGGTGATGTTGCTAGTATTTCCCCCCTTGGACACAACTTCTCTCTGACAAAGATTGCATCAGGCCGAGTTTTCATTAACTTTGCTAAAGTGAGCTCAAACCTTCGAGCACTTAGCCCTCACCGACATGCTTGAGCCAGCTGCGTCATCACCTGTCGACGGTGGTGTCATAACTACGTGACAGTTGAAGAGACGTTCAAGTACCAATAACAGTACCGTTTTTCCAGATTCTTAACGGTATTCAGGTGCTGACCCAATTAGGGACCGGTACATTAAAGTACCGGTCCGCAGTATACATCCCTACTTGACGATGTTTTAATTTCTGGTTTCTACAATCTAGGGAATCAAATCAGTGATGCTCACAATCTATATCACATTTAGATTTTTTTGTCCAAGATTTTTTTAACTGAATTTTTGTCAATTAAAAACTTGACTCTCTTCCTTTGCTTTAACCATCTTCTTTTTATCTGAACTCCTGTTACTCAATCCTCTTTTTTAACTTTTACTGTTTCCACTCTTCAACTCAAGTTCAATCTCTCATTACTTCTATTTCCTTTATTTACCCCTTCTCTCCTCTCCTCTCCTCCCTTTTCTTTCTCCACTCTCAATCAACTTTGCTCCTTACTGTGCATCCACGCTCCCATTCCCTCCCCCTCCTCCCTCAATGTTTAGCAGATTTGTTAATGGTTATTCCGGCTGCAGGCAGGATTTATTTGTTTGGGGCCGTCCGGGAATGGTCGTGTTCCAGTTCCTAATGGCCGAACGTCAGGGTCACCCAGAATTCATCATGTTTACACTCTGTAAGTGCGCACACGGAGCTGAGATTACGTAAGACGCTGTGAACCAGATCCATTGATCTCCTCTGTGGATGAAGGAATTTGATTTGAAATTTCAGTCTTCTGGTGTGAAGTTTAGTTTCTTAAACTCTTCTTTCTCTCTTCCATTTTCATCCCTCCCCCCGCACGGTTCCCCACCCTGTTGTCCGTCTCTCTCCAGATTTGACAGGCAGGAAGTCAAAGGTCACTAAAAGCAGTGAAAGTGGGTTTATCACGAGCAGCAGCCATGATGGCACCTGTCAATCTCTGCTGTCTGGTCTTCTCCAAGAACCACTTCCATCCATCCATCAGTAGTCCTCAACTTTTATCTGTCCATCCAAGCATTTCACAGAATTCCCTCCTGCTGGTTTTACTGTGTAAAGAACTGTTCATGACTAACCAATCACTAAGGCTTTGGTTTAAAGATTATTCTGATTAGAAACATCACAGCAGTTTTAAAGTCTCTGTATTGGCTGCCCGTGTCTTAAAATAGATTTGAACGCCCCTTTTGTTGGTTTTTAAATCCTTTAATGGTATTGGTCTTTCTAATTTAACTGACTTCTCTTACAATATGAGCCCAGTAGAGCCCTCAAGTCTTTAGGTAGCGGTGCTTTAATCATTCCCAAAGTAAAAATCAAAACATACAGTGTAGCATAGTTTCATTATTGGGGCAACATCTGTGGATCAGTCTTGATCTGCATAATGTGACTTTTTTTCTCTATTTTAGTTTCAGAGTCCCTACTTTGTGTTTTATTAGACTGAAAATGTATATATTTAGGATGGCTTTTAATACCCAGTAGCGTGGTGATACTTTTATTTTACTATTTATTGAATTCTATTTTAAAGGTGCTATGGCGACATAAAGACTCTGCTACCCATAAGCACGCGCAGCGACTGTTGTAATGCTGCGTTCCAGTAACCTCAGAACTGGGAGTGACATCATCTCCGACTTATCGGCGTTCCAGTTGAAGTCAGAAAAAAACATGCTGATCTACCAGGCTATTGTTAGCTGTTGTTAGCACGCCCTGTGTTGTTGCATGAAGAATGTGATTATCACTATGGCAGCATTTTTTTAAATATAAGTCTAGCAATACTATGTATACAGCTGATCTAGAGCGACACACCCCAGTCAGAAGTGCAAATAAATTGATTATTACAGGAGCTAAATAACTGTTCACACTGGGGGCATCCATCTTCCATTGTCAACTCGGGGGTGGCGAGGTTTCACCGAGTTCCCAGTAGGAAATTCAGACTTCGGGGGACGTTCCAGTTGCAGTTTCCTACTTGGAACTCGGAAATTCCTACTTCTGACTACAACTGGAACGCACCTAAAGACGTGACTCAAGGTACGTAACGGTAGTTTTTGATGTGTGATAACAAGCAATTTTTGGAAAACTTAGTATCGTAGTTTTGTAGCCGGCTATATATCTCTACTTACAGCCCGGTGCCCTAAGACGTGTCTGAATAATATAAATTTGCTCTAGTTTTAATTGTCTTGTTCCCAAAGTTCGGTATCCAGGCCAGTCCAGCCCTGTCCAACCCGACCATGAAGCTAATGAATAGCATTTATAGATAACCTATTTTGATGCTATAAAACTCATCTTAAAGTGTGTATTTCAATCAGGCATATATCTAAACGTGAGACTTTTTTTGCAATTACTTAGAAACTCCTCATAGCATCTTAAATGCATTTTGTAGCTGTTTTGTGTTTACTGTTTTTTTATTATTCCTTGTTATTTGCTATCTATTGCAAAGCACTTTGGTTCACCGAAAGGGTTGTTCTATAAATAAAAACATTGAAATTTCATGTATTTTCTTTTATTAAGACTATTACTCTAATTAACTTTTAACACATCCTTACCTTATTTTTTCTTATTATGGTTCTATTGGTCTAGTGTTATATGAGTGGCTGTGTGCACTTGTCTGCTTGTGTTTGTGAATGTTCAGCACGTTGTGCTACATTTTTATTTGTATGAAAAGTGCTTAATAAATAAATGTAATGGATGGCCACTGAGGATTTCATTTGTAAATGAAGAATAATTGATCAGGAGAACATCATCAGATTTGTAGCAACTGTCTGATGCTATCAGGTCAACACGGGCGAAAAGCTGAGGAAGACTTCCAGCATATTATTTAACCCTTTCATGCATGAATTACTTAATTGCAAAGGAGTACTTTTTTCACTGCTTCGTTTTACTTTCAAACAAGTTAAATATCATGGTAATTTTTTTTCAGTGTTATATTTTGGAGTAGTTTTACATGTGTCCACTTCACCGTGCATCAACAGTAATTTAGTGGAACTTAATAAGGATCCACAAACACGTCTTTGACAAACATTCATTAAGAGTAAAAAAAAAAAAGCAAAATTCAAAGTATATATTTATTATTGTTGTTAAATCAAACAATTAACTTGTGGACTACACCAAAATTGAAATAAAAAATACAAATGTATGTGAAATATAAATACCAAATTTGCCCTTGATGGATGTTTAGGATTTTGGATGCAATATTTCAATATTGTAAAAAAAAAAGTGCAAAGATATTATTTATATGAAACTTAAGACAAGGGTTTGGGAGCTGAACAAGGTACTGCAACATAAAGGTTATAAAATGTATTTCAAATATCTGTCTACTGTTGAGGACACCATGCATGAAAGGGTTAATAAATGCTATGAGGAATTAAGGCAGGATCCATCCATCGGTGATGGAACAGGATATTAAAGCAGAATTCAATATAAACACAGAATATCAAGGAAATGGCCATCATTTAATAAAAAAAAGCTTTTTTCATAATAAAAAATGAACATATTTGCAATATAAACGTGTCAAAACGGCTGAGTTAGAAATAAAGCTACAAAACTCCCGGCTAACTGCAAAGTACAGGGCATAGCAGTTTCCCAACATTTATTCTGTGTCAGGAGGTCAAATGTTCTGTAAATTTAGCCAGCACACTGTTGACTGGACCCATAACTATACGTCTGAGGACCACCTGAAGAGTGAGTGTCTATATTTTGTTACTTTGTTCTGTGTCTCAGGCTCAAATTTGTGTAAAAAAATAAATATAAAAAAGGAAATCTCAAAAAATATAAAGGGAATAGAGAAAAAATAACATGGATTTTATTGGGTACTAGCAAGCTGCACCATCACTTTAACAAACAGCCTCGTTGTTGTATGTAAGTATTTCAACCATTTCCTCAGTGTTCATGTCCTGTTCAGTGCTGTTTACAGTAAACTGACTCTGCAGGCTCAACAGTTTCCTCAGATTTTCTCTAAATAGAGAAGATGACACGAAGTTCCCATCTATGCAACTTTTATTTTCCAGCTTCTGCTTTGAGAAACCTCAACGACAGGAAGAAAAACCTCTTCTAGACTGGAGGAATACTTCAGATTGGCATCTGTCTTCTCTTCTCCCTCACTGAAGCCCATAAATCAGAGTTCACAGGTCACAGCCTGAACATTGAGACCGTCCTGACACCTGACATTTTTCTGTTGTTGCCTGGCCGTCTGTCTGGGCTGTGGTTCATGTCAAACAGATATCCAAAAAGGGAAGAAACTGCCTTTAAGTGGAAGAAAGGATGGGAGATGTTGACACCTGTCAATCACTGACTGTCATTTCTGACCTCTAAAAGCAGAGAAAGTGGTTTTCGAGTTTCAGCTCTCAAAGTTTCATCTCCTCTTAGACGTTAGCCAGGTCTTAGTGTCTCTTTGCACATATTTCAATCTAACTTAAATTGAATGAATAAGAATGGAAAAAATAATTAGTTAAAAGGCTTATTTTGTCCAACCAAAAGTCCAAGAACCTCAAGAAAATAATGTTTTAACCGTTTACATAAATGTAAAAATGCTGTTTCTTAATCAGGGTTCCCACTGTCATCTAGAAACCATTTTCCAGGACATTTTCACTCCTAATTGGGCAATTTTCATGTAGATCTAAATTCTAAAAAGCAAGATTAAAGGTTAATAACCAATATCTAAGGCTCCACCGTATCATATTGAACTTAAAATGTATTTATTTCCATCTCTTGGGCATGAACAATGTCTGCAAGCTATCTTTTTAGTCTGGCTTTAATGTAGAGTCCAAATGGAAAAGCACCTCTGCCAGTGCCACAGTCCTCACCCATATTGTGATTTTTCACCATAAATATTAGTCCTATCTTTATTAAATCTAATTATTTAGATTTCTTGACAATGAAAACATACCATTAGCAATTGGAATCATGATGATAAATATTTTAGTTCAGTAGTTATTCACGAAAATCACATTTTTCGTCATGGCGGATCTAGATGGTGATCCAGATCACTCCCAAAATCTAATCATTTGTTCCGTGTCCCGATCCGGACATTTCCTGAAAATTTCATTAAAATCCGTCCATAACTTTTTGAGTTACGCTGCAAACAGAGAAACAAAAAACGAAAAAACAGACACCATTAACATCACTTCCTTTGTGAAGGTAACTATGGTAACCATGGTTTGTACTTTGATCTGTATCTGCCCTGCTTTTTTATATGTGTATTTGTTGATTAACTGTTTAGTAGCCTTGATTTAATTTAGCTATTATTATTATTTCTATTCATCAGCATTGTTTTGAGGTAGGGCTGAAAGATACACTGTTATCATATCGATATCGAGATATGAACATTCAAGATATCGAGAAAGGAACGATAAGAACAATGTAGATTTCCATCGTGCTCGCCCTGCATGTACAGCTCTGGAAGTGACAACGAATTTCATTTTTACAATTGCCCTTGAATGCACCGCTTGGTTTTCACTGAACCTGTAATCATATCGCATCGTATCGATATCGAGATATCTGGCATGAATATCGAGATATGAAATTTTGTCCATATTGTTCAGCCCTATTTTGAGGTTTTACATTTTATTCCTTAACTTGCATTATTTCATCTCCTCATAGTTTATGGCCAAGTGTGCATTAGTCACTAAAACATTTTTACTTCATTTCCAAGGTAGAAGGAAGATTTTCAAGGATAATTCAAGCTTTTCCAGGACATTTGACTTTTTCCTCATTTTCCATGACTGGATAATTGGTCAATCATTTTCAAAATCTTCCAGGACATGTGGGAACGTTGTTAATGAAATGGAGCTCATTGGTTGATGGAATTATTTGATCTATTTCCTCCATTTATCTACAAACCGAGTGAGAAAACCCAGTTAAACTGAAAATCAGACAGACCGTCAGCAAGAAAAAGGATTTTTCACTTAACCCCGGAGTCCGCTCTTAACCTCTAAAGCCCTAAGTCAAAGGTCAGATTTCAGAGGTTATCAGGAAGTGCTGTCAGGCTACTGGTTCACACAGCACCTTAAAGATAGTCCATCAACTTTCACTGAAACTTTGACCTACATTCCTTAAACCACACAGTCATTCCTGCGTCTTTAATGCTTGTTTTTTTTCATTGTTTTCAGACATTTGTAGAGCCAATCACGAAGCAGCTTGGTCGGTCCCCTGCATCTACAACTATGACTGCAATGAGGCACACTTGGATGATATCGCTCTTCAGCAGGGATCTAATTTTTCTCTCTTAGTAGAGGGCCAAAAATTAAATCAAAACCAAAAGCCTGTATCTTTGTACATCTGCCTGCAGCCTCGCTCCTGCGACCGCAGCGCCCCGCTGCCAGCAACCACAATCCAGCCCAGCCTCCGCTGTGATACTCCTTCGACGTACAGACTCTGCTTTATTAATCCGCTGTGGGTCCATCGCTCTTCATGTGTGGGGTAATAAAACACAGCCGAGTGCAGATAAAATCGTGATGCTTTATCGCTCCCTGTAGGGGAGTTCTGCTTTGTTATGTTCCCCTACATGGAGAGGTTAGAGGTGAGCTTCAGAGCAGCAGCACAGGAGCCTGCTTAGACGGAGATTTCTGCTGGATCAGGACTTCAAACTTTGATCAAAAAGGATGGAACCTACATACAGAAACGCTCCAAATCTGGTAGACTTGAGGCATAAATCGCTGGTGATTGTTTTCTTTTGAAAGCCCTCTGGTCCGGTGAAAAGGAACTTAACGTAGAGGTCAGGAAGTTTTTGTTTAGGAGAGGAAAAGATCTACTCTGTCGCTCTTTCCCGATTAACTGGGTTGTCGTTGGAAGCACAATTCTGGACTCATATCTTGTCTTGTTGATGCTTGGGCACCGGAAGCTAGTTTCGACTCTCCAAAGTTTGAGTAATGACTAAGAGCACGAGTTTCAGTTCAACTTTACGCGTCCTGAAAGGTGCGTAAATAATTATAAATAAACACTTTTGTTGTTTTCGTGTCTTGCCTCACTCCTGAGTCTATGACAGGCGTATAGACAACATTTTTTTGACTGTGTGTGCAGAAACAAGGAAGAGACAGGAAGAGCTTGTCCATCGCTAGTTAGCTTAGCTCAGACATTGGGAGTCAATGGGTATGTTAGCCTGCCTCTGCCTACAGTCATCAGATAAACTTTAGCGACTCTAAACAGTCCTGTGTGCTTGTTGTGACATGTTTTTATGTCACGTTATCTTCTACTATCTCCATATGGCTTTGTTTTGTTGACCCTCCGCGGTGGTTTTCACTACAGATGTGACGTTCATGAACGAGTTGGGTCTTTTGAACAGCTCTTGTCAGGAAACTTATTCTCAGCTGTGAGTGTGTGAAATTTGTTGGAGAGCCATTCTTATATGCAAATGCCTGCAAATTAAAGCACCAAATGGCTCACTCACCTCTGCGAATCACTTCACTTAAAAGAGCCATTCAGAAGACTTGATAATTCGCGAACGGCACATCTCTGGTGTAAACCACCGCAGAAGGAGAAGAAGAAGATAACAGGATGATAGCGCAAAATAACGTTACATTAAAGAGTAAAAAACAAGTAAAAAAAAACAAAACGTATTGAGTTGTTGATGAGTTTTAGCCTAGGTCACACACTTGGAGTCATTGGGTAGCCTGCCTCTGCCTACAGTCATCAGATCAACTGTTGTTGGCAGCATTTCGCCGAAAACAAATGATGAGTACATCAATGTTCTTATGTTTCAATTGGTTTGTATAGTCCGTCAAAATAGGTGTACTATCATCCCCATAAAACGTTCATTTTCTTTTTATTAAGTTAGAAAAACCTTTATATACCTATGTACTGTGGGTCTCCCCTCTGTGGAAGCTGACGTAACAATCCGCCATGGGTAGGTTTTTGAGACAAAAACAGCGGAACGCAATATTGCTTGATCTTGTTCACTTCTTATTAAAAATTTACAAAACCTATAATCATCATCTCAACTGACCTGTTGTCCATAAAAATAATAGTTACAAATATGAATGAAAAAACCCTCGCCTGGTAACTGTTGTAAATAAAGCCCTGTTCACAATCTTTTGGTCTTCACTGGTTCTCGTCGCTTGGTGATGTGATGTTTGAGAAAAGGACTGGCTCATTCCAAAATCTGAACACTAGATGTCTCTAAAATGCAGGTTTCTACACACTGCATCTTTAAGAAATGAACGACTCGCTCACAATTGCAAATCTCTTCACATACAAGAGCCATTTTTTATGAATTTATCTGATTGCTGTAAGCAGAGGCAGGCTAGCATATGACTCCAAGTGTGTGAGCTAGGTTAAAACTCATCAGCAACTCAATACATCACGTGTGTTTTGTGACATGTTTTTTACTCTTTAATGTAACATTTTGTACTATCATTCTGTTACCTTCTTTTACTTCTTCCACGGTGGTATTCACCACAGATGTGATGTTCGCGAATGAGTCAAGTCTTTTGAACAGCTCTTTTAAGGAAACCGATTTGCAGTTTTAATCCATTCGATGCTTGTATTTGCAGGCAATTTGCACTGAAGAATGGCTCTCAAACAAAGTGCTTCCAAATGAGAATCGGTTTACTTAAAAGAGCTGTTCAAAAGACTCGACTCGCTCGGGAATGTCACATCTGTGGCGAAAACCAGCAAGGTAGGTCAACACACAAAGCCTCTGTTCGTAAAAGAAGATAATATGAAGATAGAAGATAACGACATAACAATTAGTCACAGCAACCTCATAGGACTGTTTAGAGTTGCTGATGAGTTTATCTTATGACTGTAGGCAGAGGCAGGCTACCCAATGACTCCAAGTTTGTGAGTTAGGCTAAAACTCACGAGCAATTTTATACGTCATGTGTGTTTTTCGGGAATTTTCTTATACTCTTTAATGTAACGTTATTTTGTATATCATCCTGTTATGTTCTGCTACTCTTTCCGCGGTGGTGCTCATCAGAGATGTGACATTCCTGAACTATAAAGTCTTCTGAATGGCTCTTTTTTTTTTAAATATTTTTTTATTGCAAAAACAAACAATACAGAGACAAAGACATATAACAGGACAAGTTACATAACAGCTCTTTCAAGTGAAGTGATTTTCAGTGGTGAGTGTGCCACTCGATACTTGTATTTGCAGGCAATTTGCACTGAATAGCTCTCAAACAAATCGCAAACTCACTACTGAGAATCGGTTTACTTAAAAGAGCTGTTCAAAAGACTCGACTCGTTCGCGAATGTCACATCTATGGCGAAAACCACTGCGGTAGGTCCACAAAACAAAGCCTATGTTCATAAAAGAAGATAATATGAAGATAGTATTTGAATTTATTTGATCTCCCATAGGAGAAACTCTCCCACAGGCCCCCCCAGGCTGCTACATACATTGGACAATAAGGTGTAAACAAGACACAGTGCAGACAACCACAACACCCGCCCAAAAACCATAAAAAACATAAAAACGTACAGGCATAGGTACACCCCACACTGTCCATCCCCAGACATTACATGGTTTACGTAGTGGGAGCCCTCATGTCCTCCCTCTAGTTGCTTGTTAATTAAGCTTATGGCATGTGGGAGAAGTAGTAGAAGATAACGTAACATAAAAACAAGTCATAACAAGCACACAGAACTGTTTAGATTTATTTATAAGTTTATCTGATGACTGTAGGCAGAGGCAGGCTAGTGCTACCCATTGACTCCCAATGTTTGAGCTAAGCTAACTAGCGATGGGTTAGCTCTGCCCGTCTTTTCCTTGTTACACATTCCAAAAATTGGAGTCTATCTGCTTGTCATGGACTCGGAGTGAGGTTGGACATGAATATAACAAAAAATATTGAAGAGTTCCTTTAAGCAAGCGGTCGTGAACATTTTTACAGGTTAACTGCCATGTGATTGGCTGAGCTATTTGAGGTAACTAGTTGAACAGGCCGCTTAGAAAGTGGCCGGTCAGGGTTTACTTCGTGAAATGAAAGGAAACTCAACACTATTTGACCCTCTCAACTGACCTGTGAACATCTTCTCATTTGAACCTTTTCCTCTGAACTCTGAGCTACCTCGCTTACGCAAGTTACTGATGATCTCCTCCTCCTGCTTGTCCCTTACTTTCTCCTTTATCTGCCCTCTCACAGTCTCACTCCCCCCCCTCCAGCAGTGACAGAGAAAGTTGTGTGACCCCTTAAAAAAAGTGACAGGGCTGAAATGGAATGAGCGCGGAAGAAAAAAAGAAAAAATACCCAAGAACACCGAGAGAAGAGCGCCGGTGGTTCAACCAGGGGTCTCCGCTGTCAATTAGACACTGCGCAGATGGAGAGAGGGTGAGTGAGGGACGTAGACTTCGAGAGAGAGGGGAGAGAGGAAAACTCCGAAAGAATGATCGTGGAAATATTACAGGAGAAAAGGGAAAGGAGGGAGTGGAAGGAGGTCAGGCGGAGGGTAACTAGATGTTACGGAGGAGGAAGAACGAGTGAGTGAGATACGGGGAGACGATAAACGAGTGCAGGCTGAAGTCAGAGGGGCCTGCTGGGAGCTGCTCCGAGCGCTGATAAAGCAAATAAAGACAGAGGAGTCCAAAACAAACAGGGCTGGAAAAACAGCAGCTTTTAGCTCCGCTCCTCAGCTCAATTTAGACTCAAGCACTTTTTAAGAAAAGGTCAATTTGGACTCAGCCACTTTTTTACGCTCAATTTGAGGACAGACACTTTCGGGAGGTTAATTCTCGGACGGGGGTTCAGTTTGGGTTCGTCCGCTTCTCAGACTTCTCATTAGGGAGGCTTGGAAATGATTGTGATTCATTTGTGCAGGACTGAATCGATTTGGTAATATTAACATTGAATGGCACAATATTTTGAACTGAAAGTAAAACCTGCAGTTTCAAATAAGTTGGGATGTGGAAAACATAAATTAATGTAACTACATATATATATTTTGGCAGATAGTCTTTCATTTTGAATTTGATAGCGGCATCACACTATAAAAAAGCTGAAACAAAGTTCACTTCAGACCGGAAAAGTTGAGGGAAGCTCTAAAAACATCATTCTACAGGTGAACAATTTCAAGGACTTCATGGATTTCATCATCCACAATCCATAATATCAACAAAGAATTCAGAAAACCCAGAGAAATCTCTACATGTAAGCAGAAAGGCTGTAATTCAACACTGAATGCCCGTGACCTTCAATCCCTCAGGCAGCACTACTTTATAAACCAGTAACACTCTGTAAAGGACATCAGTTAACACAGTTCATCTCTACATCTACAAGGTCAAGGTTAAACTCTACCATGCAAAGACAAAGACAAATATCAATAACACCCAGAAACACCACAGGCTTCTCTGAGCTCATCTGAGATGGACTGAGGCAAAGTGGAAAGGTCTGCTGAGGTCTGAGTCCACATTTCAGACTGTTTTTGGACATCATGGACGTCGTGTCCTCCAGACTAAAGAGGAAAAGGACCATCCAGACTGTTATCAGAGCAACGGTCAAAAGACAGCATCTGTGGTGGTATGAGGGGTGTTGGTGCCCATGGCATGGGTAACTTGCACATCTGTGAAGGCTCCATTAATGCTGAAAGGTACATGCAGGTTCAGGAGGAACATGTGCTGCCATCCAAGAGATGCCTTTTGTTGATAATGTATGACAACAAACCTCTGGACTGTCGATCAACTTAAGATGTGCAACAAACAAGATTGGGAATGAATTCTGATTCAGGCACTTTGGGCATCGTTCGAGTAAAAAGAAGGTGTAAACACAACAAAAACTTTCAATCTTCAGCCACTGTTGTGGAAATGGGGCCTAAATCTCAACTCTAGTCTCCGTTACATCATTGAGGTTCGTATTAATTAAGCTATACTACTTAAGGATAGGGCTGGGTTTTAAAATCAATTGATTTTAATCCTTTTCCCTTTGAGTGGTCCCTAATCGATCCATAAAATCAAAAGATCGATCTTTTTCTTCATTGGACTGTGGTATCAACCATGCTAGTCTTGAGTGACCAGCGTTTAGCTCACAAACATGGTGGAAGAGAGTAGCACTATAGGGGCACCACCGGTGAGTTTAAAAGCTGATGTTTGGACGTATTTCAGATTTAGCTAGTATGAAGTTAAAGATGAGTTTGACAAAAAACAAGTAATAAGCAGAATATGCATTAATGTATGTCATTAATATATGACTAAGGTAACTGCTTTGAGTTAAGTTCTTAATGTAAAAACAATTTTTATAAAGTACCAGGTCAGAAGGTCACTTTTTAAATTTACAGCATTATTTTAACTGAGATATCCAGACTGAATAAATATCGAATCAAATCGGTGAGACCTTGAAATATCAAATCGATACCCAGCCCTACATAAAGACATGTTTCTATTAAACTTCTGACATCAAACCTCTTTAAACTAGACCCTGTGGTATTCAGCTGTTTTAACAAAACTGTGGGACCCTCAAGTTTGTGCCTCCAGAATTTAAGAAAACCACAAACTTTGCACGTTTCAAACAAAACTGCAGCTCTAAACTGATTTGTAAAATCTAATTTGCAGGGAGAGTTGGACCCTGCGGAGTGAAACACATCCCTCTGTCTCGTCGACAACCCCAAAACAGGAAACGAGCGAAAGGTGAGAGCCGTTTAGGAGTCTCAACGTTTGAGTTTGACCATGAAGTGACCGCAGACACACACACACAGGAAGGGGTGTAGATGCAGGTCGTATCGGGGAGCCTGACGGAGAGGTCACCGCTGATAACGCAGAACAATGACCTGACCCGGTCACCATGTGGCCACGACTGTGTTTGTGTGCGTCGCTCCATATCTGTGATTTAACAGCTTCACAATATTTATTAATGTGTGGGACCAGCACTTGACCATCAATCGGAAGAAGTGAACTGCTGCTCACCTTCCCGTCCAATCAGGTCGCCGAATGGCCGCGCTGCCGTGACCAGCGCCTGACCTGTTGTCATGCCGATAAGGCCGGCCACAGACGGGACAGGAAGTTGAGGCAGGGGCCGAGTAACACACACATGCGCTGATCTGTCCCACACAAATAACAGTCTGAACTCATAAATCCACAGATATAGACGCAGGGACTATTTTTGCTGTTGTTTTAGGCAACAACCGGATCGCTGAGTGATTCATTACACCGTGCTGTGAATGTGTGGGTTTGTTTTTGTGCAACCAAAAGAGAAAATATCTGCATGATTCTGAAAGTGCATGTGTGTGAGTCAGGTAGGAGGGGAGCAGAGAGCCTCTGCTGAGACCGCTGAGGGATCACATTCATTGTTTTGGTGCTCAGATGAGCAGTGTTGCCAGATGTTTCGACAAAATAAGCGATCACGTCGATAAAAACAAGCTCAAAAGAAGCAACCTCCAGCAACTTGTTTTTTCCTGATGTGTTATATCACTTTTCTTCAAGAGAAATCTACAAATCACATGTTTCGATTTTCATTTACGTTATATTTCAATTTCACATTTTTTTCTTATTTGGCTTTTTCAACATCCTTGTGTTTGAAGGTGGAACATCCTTTTCTTTACACAGAAGTGAATATGTACAGACGCTACTGTTATTTATAACTCTTTTATCACTAAACAGTGATAACAGAGTGTTGTTAGATCTCCTTAAAATTGTGCAGCCTATCTTTTAGGATTATCCAAAAATCTTTGCCTTTGAATGTCAATATACGGAGCTAAAACATGCGTGCAATCATTCATACTCCCTGCTAATCAAGAAAATGCAAAGAAATGAAGAGAGAAGGAAAAGATCAAATTGCGATTTTTCTGGCAGATTTTTTGATTTCAATTTGATTTATGATTTTCTTCAAATCAAGCTTCAGTGCAATACTCACACTGTTTACAGTATAGACAACAGTGAGGAAATAAGTGATCGAAAGCACATTATTCATCATCTAATATTGATGATAATCTGTTTTTCAATGAAATTTTGTGCCACAGAATTTTGCAAAATAAAAAATGACGAAATAAAATTTAAAGATGCACGAAATAAAAAACGCCTTTTTTTAACTTTTCATTCAAGAATGTAGACATCCTGATTGTTACAACAACAAAGCACTTTTTATTGAGATTTTATGTTTGTATTTGCACTGTAGTCTAAATAAGGGGAAAAAAACTACAATTTTGTTTTTTCAAAGAGCATTTATTTTGTACTGATGCAGCAATATTTTTTGTAAGTCTGCATTAGGAAGAAAATAAAGAAAATGAGATTCCTACTTCCTGCTGTTGGGGATTTTCTATAATCTTTATTTCGTATAGTGAGTATTTTGTATCGAGAACCCTGTTTCGTATTTCGTATTGTTTCGTGAGTTGACCATTTCGTTATACCCCTATTTAAGGGTAACTCCAACTTCTACTTCTTAAAAAAGTCCTTGTGCTGTTGACTTGCTCAACAAGCATGTCCGCGGTGGAGGTGTGACGTTCGCGAACGAGTCGACGCTATGGAGTGAACAATGAGAGCCGACTCGCAGTTGTGAGTAAACAGTTTATTTGTAGTCTGATCTCAAATGCAAATGCCTACAAATGCGTAAAATAGTTGACACAACAGATCCTGGGTCAGTCAGGGATGCTGCAAAAAATTGCAGCTTTGGCGATCACGTTATTGCGTCATCTGAAATTGTGATTTCAATCGGAAAACGATAAATCTTTCAGTGCTAGTCACCAATCAAATGAGCATATTACTGATTAGTGGGGGGAAGCCACAGAACATGCAAACTCGAGAAAAGGCCCTGATCAACTTTGGATTCGAACCAGCAACCTTCATACTGTGCTTTACCAACGTGGCGCCCAGGGTTTGAATATTTCCATTTAAAAAAGTTTCAGGAAATTTTGAGGAATTAACGGAAAGAGATTTTATATGGCGCCTCTCCCTTCCATTGTCAAGATAACATGTCACCCAATTTACCTGCTTCACAAATACATGCAAAAAACCTGAAACACAATATGAGTTTTCGTACCATTTACTATACATTAACTATTTATAAATACTTAATAAATTAGCTTTATTAAAAGCCATACAAATTACCCACCCATAACCATGTGTAAAACCATAGGTAGGGGGCAAAGGGAGACTTAATTAGCTCTTTTAATACTATAACAGGGTGCCTTTTTTTTCTAGAATGATACTGATGCTATTATTTACAATATTTGTACATTATTTTCACAGAAATTACTGATAAACTACCGACAAATCCTCACGTTTAACGCTGGATCCTTTCACTTTGCTCTCTGAATTCCCACCCTTCCCCCTCAGGCAATCCGGCCTTTACCATAATGTACCGTTTATCACTGTCAGGGTTAATCCAATTCTACCCCTTAGCCCTTCCTCTTTGTCTTACCTCTTCCCCTTAGCCCTCTGTTTTGAGGGCCACGCTCATGAGAAACAAGATGCCACTTGATTCCTGTCAAGTCATCACCCAGAGCCGCTTGCTCGCTATGACATAGACAGATGTGACAATAGCCGTAGCTACAGCTGTGAAAGCTAGCTCGTTATAATGAGAAATTGTTAAAAAAAAAACAACAACCAACAATTCAAACATGATTACTACTTAATGATTTAAATTCAGTCTCTGCTCTGCCTTCGTGTCAGCGGGCAGAATGTATTATAGAAATTCTCAAACCCCTTTGGTTCAAGTGAGGTCTTCGTTTTGAGGGGTGTGTAGTCCTTGGTCTTAGCCCTTCCCCTTAGCATTGGGACACCCTTTCACTATATGTGAACACACAAAACCAAGGGGTAAGACAAGGGCTAAGAGGTAGAATTGGGATTCACCCTAAAGCTCCTCTTCTCAGCTTTAAGAATCCGTTAGAATTATTTCAATGGAGTGGATACTCGAGAAGTTACGGTCATTTGAATCACTCATGTCTCGTTCTGTCAGATTCGTGAGTTTTACTGAAGGTGATTTTTTCCCCCAAATTTGTGGCGCCCCCTGGAGGCCAAGGCACCCTTAGCATCTGCCTACGCTGCCTAATGGGCGAGCCAGCCCTGCCTCGTTACCTCAACTTCTGACCAAAAGAAGTCAGCGCCATTACTACTCTAGAGAAAGAAGACATTTTATTAAACTCTGATAAAACTGTAGTCACAGTGACCATAGCACCAAACACACAAACGAGTCTATGAGCCGTTTCCGCGCCTCAAAGACCGTTCGCACGAGTGTCCATGAGAAATGTGCCGACGTGGTCCGTCAGCCGAACCCTTTGCCTCCACACTTGTGTGTGCGCCTGTTCTGCCCTTCCAAAAGATCGACGGGGCGAGCATTTAGATGTCCGTCTGCTGCTCATCCTCCCTTCGCCCTCTTTCTTCTCCGCTCATCCCGCTCTTTCACCCCTCACCACTCCTCTATTCATCCCCCCTTCTGTGAGCGGTCAATCGATGAAGGGAAGTGTCAGCCTCCCGAGGAGTAAGAGAGAAGGGGACCACCCCGTATGGCCATTTCAGCCGCCCTATCACTTTCACCTGACTGCACTCTTTCACCCGCGATCCCTCGCTTTCTGCTCCGCTCGACCAGCATTTTCAGACATTCAGGTCGTGTTTTCCCTCTGTTTCGTTTCCGTCTCCTTTCGTCGTCTCTCTTTGGATTCATCCCGGTCTCTTGAACAAACTCTCTCCCTCCTTTTTGTGCAGGTTCTCACCCCTGATTTCCTCCACATTTATCTGCTTTCTGGCGAAGGCCTTAGAGGTCAATGCCGGCCTGTTGATGACGTTGTTGATCAACCCTGACACACGGACTTGCAGTTCATCCTTCTGTCATCAGCAGCAGCCCTTTCACTGAACTTGACCCCCATTCAGCACACATACACACTCCAGCTGTCCCGGTGTGACCACAGTCCTCAGGAATGCGACAGTAGCAGGTTTTCTGTCTCGCTCCATCTCCGTGACCTCGTCTATCTCTTCCTGTCCTCATCTTCACCCCCGTCTTCTATCATCCGTATCTTTTCTCCACTTTACTCAAAGTTTATTATCTGAAAAGAAAACTGAACACCTCTTCTGAAATCTTTTTTCCGTCAACTGAATCAAGTGAGGCTGCCGAGACATACAGGTTGGACTTGAACCTAGCAATGCACAATAGTGTCAGTTTGACATTGGTATCTTCTGATGTCAGCCAAAAAGTTAAGTATCGTTTTGGCCACTATTTTAATTTTTGCCTCTATTTACAACCAATGTTAGGTCCTTATAAACTCCAAGATCACAGATTCGTGGACTTAATTACAGTATTGGATGTACTAAGCGGAATTAAATATAAACACAGAATATCACGGAAATGGCGGACATTTTACGTAAAAGCTTTTTGTTTTGTAATAAAAACAAATGCAGCTCTTGGGGAATTGCTCTGAGGGGGTCATTAAGGCTGGGGACAATGCACGCTTCACTTTCCCTTCCCTCCTCCCCTTATTAAAGATGCAAACATGTCCAAGCGGCTGCCTGAGACACCGGCTAAGTTGGCGAAAAAGCTACAAAACTCACAGCTAACTCCAAATTACAGAAAAGAGCAGTTTCCAAACAATTATGTGTCAGGCAGTCAAATGTTCTGCAAATTTAAGGTTAAACATACTGCTTAACCTTAAACCTTTGCAAACAAACTGTTGACTGGACCCATAAAGATGCGTGTCTCAGGGTTTAATTTGCGTAAAATACTAAAAAACGAATCTTCATAGTATTCATATATAGAAAAAAACAGAATTAGAGAAAAACTAAAATGTAATTTGGGAGAAAATATCACAGATTTTATAGGGCCCTACTTATCTCTAGCCTTGCAGAGCAGACAGACCTGCCTGATTCTGAAATCCTGCAGGTCCGTCTTACCAGCCTCTGTTGTCCAACAAATTCACTTGGCTGAATTCTTAACGGCCCAATCAGGGAAGAGGGGCGGGAGCAGCAGAATGCGGGCGTGACGACAACCGGAAGTTGACAACCGGAAGTTGAGAACGGGCATGACGATTAGCCTATTGTCCTCATAGCTACTCAGTGAAACTTGGCGAAATCTGCCCTCCTCAGAAGTTTACTTGTAGTGATTGTCTTTGACGAGGTTCATGTCACATATAAGTGTTAAATGAATCATCTGTGTGGTATAATTTAGTGTGAGACGATAGTATAAGGCCGTTAGCTGTTAGCAGCTAAGGTGGCGGCTAACGGCTAATGGTCATTAACTGTTGTTAGCTGTTAGCGGCTGAGTAAGCCGCTATGGCTAATGTCTAATGTCAATGAACTGTTTTTAACTGTTGTTAGCCATTAGCCGCTACATTAGCCGCTATGTATGCTACATTATAGGAGGCAACCCTGCTTGATGTGGACTGGTCTGTGATGAATGTGATGAGCCAAACGATTGTCCAATCACAAGCTTGTGGTTTTTTAGAACATTCTGTCCCTGAAAACAAATTTAAAGGGCTCCTACCAAGATGGACTAGTGAAATATTTCTGTGGCAGATATATGGAGCTGTCCATCTGGCTTGTCAGGTTAACTTATCTCAGCCACACATGTATCAACTGGAACACTGAAAAATTACATAAATGTACAATATTAATGCATCTTCCCATCACTGCATTGGTACATATAAAATCAAAGGTTCCATTTTTGCTATAGTTTTTCATCGGTTCCTCCAAAAAAATACATTATAACACTGAAAGACACAAGTCCGTTTCTGTTAAGCTTGAGCTTGTTAAGCTTAGACCTTGTGCTCTTGATCAGAAATATTAGTATCTGTGATAGTTAAAAAAAAGTCAGCATATCAGCAAAATCCAATATCATGCATCCCTACTCGAATCTTAACAGTCTGCTTTAACGTCTACAGTCTTTAGCTTTGAGGCACAACCAAACTACACAAAGTTCTGACTATTAATGTCTGAGCCCTGTGATTGACCAACTTACAGGTTGATTCCTCACCATCCATCATACATCCTCAACCCCTCTACTTCTGCAACCTCAGCTCCATCATTAAGAAAAATGCTAAATAAAGAAAGAACCAGGCCATGAACTGTGGTTAGACAATAAGATTTGAGGCATTATTTCCTGGAAAAGTCCATCATTTGGTTCATTGTGAGCTGAGCAGCTGAAAGGAAGCAAGGCGCGCTAACTAGCATGTGCACTCAGGTCAGAACACAATGAGGAATCAACAAACTGTGACAGAATCAAGTGAAGGTTTCCTGCTGCGGGGATGGATGGGCGTCATGTTGAAAACACCGTTTTACAGAACAAGAATAGAATTTTAAATTAAAAATTACTGTAAGTTGATCAGTTTCTTGTAATGCTTATCTAATACTTTGATTATTTTCTATAGCAGAGGTGACTTGTGGTAGCAAGAGAGCAAAAAGTTATCATAGTTCAGTTGAATGATCTTTCTTTGCGTAAAACTGGTTTATTTACAGTGGCATTGGCTTTTACAAATAGTATTACTGCAACAAGTGAAAGCATATTCATTGAATGCTGCAGTATATTATGCTTGAAAATGACATTCTCATAAAGAAAAGAGTGCATCTCTGCAACCACAAGGTCTATTTGTATAAGACTTGTGTCATAAAGAAATTAACACTTAAGAGATTTGTCCAGATTTGTAATTATTAGTACATGTGTTACTGGGACAGAAGAAATGAAGATAAAAGTTAGAATAATTTGAAAATGTAATCCTTGCCTAAAACAAAAACATTTTTTATTGAGAATATCTCTTAGAAATTATGCTGGAGTGGCTGTAAAGATCAAAATTAATAATAAAAATGCTTACATTATCTCCACAAAGGATTATTGTTACAAAGAGATGCAGAGAAAAATTAGAGAAGTTTTATAACAATATGGTCAGGCGAGGATTTTGAAAAACAGTGCCTATCGAGCCAAAGGTAAAAATACACGTATTTTGTCAAATAAAAGCCAAATATAATAATATAATTTTAATTTTTTAACACTGCCTTGTGCCATTGTGTTGAGGTGCTTTTCTGTTGAGCCCCAGCAGACCCAAAATGGGGTCCTCTGCGGCTATATTGGTTAGGACTTCTCTACGTTATTATATTTTGAGCTAAATGTGGCATTTGCCCATCGTATATTTTATACGTTTTGTTTGAGATATTACACAGAATATAAGTTCAGATGAACAAAATGCTGTGTGCTTTTGATCATTGAGTATTAGGGTGATGTTAGATGGAGAAAATAATTTTGGGGAATTCGACATTAGAGTCGAAATTTCAAGAATTAAGTCGAAAGTTTGAGAATAAAGTTGAAATGACAAGATTAAAGTTGAGTAAGAACTTTGAGATAAAATTAAAAATGTCAACAATAAAGATGATATAAAATGTTGACTTAATTCTTAAAATTTCCACGTTTTCTCAACACTTTCATTTTTTTGTCGACATTTCGACTTCATTCTCAACATTTCGACTTTTATCACTAAGAACTGTATTCAACTTTATTCTCAACATTCAACTTTATTCTTGTGATTTCAACTTCATTTTTTTTAATTTCGACCTTATTGTCAAAATGTCGACTTTATTCTCGAGATTTCAACTTGTCAAAATTATTTTCTCCATCCAACATGGCCCTATTGCTTTTTCGTTTTGATTTCCCTACTGTTGTCTTTATCATAACCAGTGAGTATTGCACTGCAGCTTGATTTGAAAAAAACTGAGAATGAAATTGAAATCTGCCCGAAAAATAATAATTTGACCTTTCCCTAAAATTGTTCAGCCCTAACTCTACGGCAACATGTTGACATTTAAACTTATTCAATAACAAAATCACAGAATCACTCACAAAGATGAGCATTTTAAACTCACTGATTCATAGGTTTTCATAATTTCCCTTAAATCGAGTCTCCCCTGTCTGAACCATCCCTCCTCCTACTCCCTTCCTCTTTCTTGGGTTATGAGGAGGTGACATGGAGGCTTCCTCTCACCCTCCTGCCTGCCGTTACCTCCTCTAACATACAGAGGCAGAGGGGGAGAATCGGCCTTCGTGTACTGGGAAATCGCTGCTTTCTACGCCGGTCAATCTGCACACACACACACATACGCTGGCTTTGTCGTGTTGCTCTTGGAATGGAAGGGGAAGCCTCGTGAGGTAATGCTCACCGTTTCAGACACTCGTGAAAGCAAGGGAGTGCTTCAGTGTGTGTGTGGTAAGAAGGAAATATGAGAAGAAAGATTCAGTCATTTTAGGACACAAGTGTTGATTGGCAGATTAAAAGAGAAGTCAGCCTGGAGGGAAGCGAGACAACAGCGGCGAATTCTTCCGAAGTTTCATATGAAATGAAAGAAACACAAGGGGCATCACTTAAATGTGAAAAGACTAATATTCATGATAAAGAGGCCCAAATAAAAGGCTGTCCTGTTTCTCAAGTGCTGTTGACCAAGGGCACCCTCTAGTACCCTCAATGAAAAAAAAAAAAAAATCTATAAACCCGATTCACACTTGCAAATTAACTATGTATCAATCTTAATTTTGGCAGCACTTATTTAGTTTTTGCAATAGTCTTTTGCCTTGAAAGTCTTTTTCATTATGTCTTCTAAATTGTTTTAATTTTAGTCTAGTTTTAGTTGATAAAATTTTACAACATTTCAGAGATGTATCAAGAATAAAGTATAAAATGTATGTCAACTTCATTCTTAACATTTCCACGATTTTTTCTCGACACTGCCACTTCTTTGTGGATATTTGACTTTTTTCTTGACGTTTCGACTTTTATTACGAAATTCGTCGACTTTATTCTCAAAATTTCTACTTCAATGTTGACTTCCTTAAAATTATTTTTTTTTCAACTAACATGGCCCTTATACTCGTAAAAAAACAAACAAAAAAATTAAAAATTTAGTCGACTAAAATATGAAGCGTAAAGTGTAACGCATTTCTTGTTTCCGTGAATTTCTGAAGTCATGCTAGTGAAGGATTTCTCAATTGAAACTTTATCGGTTTGAACAATTTGGCCCAATCACTTGGCCTCATTGAATTTCCCTGATTATGTGCTGCTCCATTCACATTTGACTCACCCAGACATTATGCATAAAAATACTAGGGTGGGGTACAAATAAGTTACTCAGGTACAGTTTGAGTGAAACACTCGACTGTTTTGCTCACTAGTCCAATTGATTCATAGTTAATTTGCAAGTGTGAATCGGGTTTATGGAGTTTTTTTCCTTTTTTTTTTGCGTTGAGCGTACAAGAGGGTGCCCTTGGTCAACAGCACTTTAGAAATAGGACAGCCTTTTATTTGGGCCTCCTTATAATGAATATTAATCTTTTCACATTCAAGAGATGCCCCTTGTGTTTCTGTCATTTTGTACGAAAATTCGGAAGAATTTGCCGCTGTTGTCCTTTAGGATAACTTCTTCCTGCAGTTGTATGAAATATCTTAAATTTGGGTCGAACACATCTCACATTTAATATATTTAGGACCTCTTTACCTGAGCAGTGTTGATTTTGACAGCTTTTTATTTTATTCTTTGTTAGTCTTTTGCCTTAACACTTTCTAGTTTTAGTCAGCGTTAAGCCATCTAAATTGTTTTAATTTTGGTCTAGTTTTACGAGATGAAATTTCGCAGCATTCTAGTCGACGAAAGTGTAAAGTTTTGTTTGTTTATATTTGTTAATGAAAATCTTAATGCAGTTTTAGTTTTTGTCCATGTGCTCTTTTTTTATTTGGTACTGTCTAGTTTTCATCAGGGAAAAAAAGGTTGCTGACAAAAACTATGACGAAAATAGTCAACAAAATGAACTCTGGGCTGCTGAATGGAATGTTAAAAAAGCACATTTTATCAGATCTGGACTGCATTTTTTTATTAAATGAAATACCAACAGTAGCACTTGGCAGTTCTCAATAGTAAGGATGTCTTTACTCCACTTCCCACATGTTTTACAGAGTTTCCTCTGTGCCATGCCTCACAATTTGCAAAGGGAGAATATGCAAACTTCAAACAGAAAGGCCCAAACCAACCTGGGGATTGAACCGGCGACCTTCTTGCTGTTTGCTCTAAAATGTAAGATACTGGAATTTTTAAAGATGACGTAAACTTTAAAGGGGAACTGAATAAAAATCGACAAAAGAAAGAACAAAATCAGATTACGTTTGACAAACTTAAACCTTTAAGAAAATAAAACGGCCTACGAAAGAGACGACGTGATGATTGGATGGAATCTGACGGCCTGTGGTCGACCAGAGAAACGAGCCCTGGACCAATCAGTGACAAGAGACACACACACTGACGGTGGAAGAATGCACGCCTGGCAGATAAAGGAGTCGAGAAGGGGATGAGTGGAACTCTACTGTTGCAAGCTTTATTCTGGGTGGATGCCACACCGCAGCGCACACATACACACACCGAACGAGTGGAGGGCCAGCCAAAGGTTCGAGGTAACCGCAGCCTTCTGAATGTTCTAAATATAGGACGATTGATAGGATCTGTGGAGAGGGGCGGCCAAGGGAGCGCTCACACACTGGAACACGCATCAGCCCTCCAGCTCACCAAATTATTTAGCGATCTCAGAAAACAAGAGAAAGATATTGACAGCTTGGAGAAGATCATTACAGACAGGATAACCGAACAGAAAGTATGAAAAAGGCTGGAAACTTGGTGCAAAATTCTTACTTCTTTTATCATCTTAGAAAGAAGAGGACTGTTGGAGCATTTTTATTTTTTATTTTGACGCAATACGAGTAGACGAACCTTCAAAGTCAATGAAATTGATTAAACAGCAACAAGACATTAAGTAAGAACCAAAAAATGAGCTGTATTCTTGAATTGGTGATGGTAGTGTTATGTTACTCGAGACTGGTCTTGGTCTTGTCTCGGACTGGCCAGACTCTCAATATGGAGGAACACTTTACCAAGTGTTCCTCCATAAAATTGATTTTGATGGTCTTGGTCTTGTCTCGATCTGGGCTTGTTTGACTCCCAAAAGTCTTGGTCTTGTCTTGATCTGGGTGCATTCTGATCTCAGGCAAGTCTTGGTCATGGATAGTGTTGTCCTCAACACAACCCTTGGTGATGGTAAAGAAAAGCCAATAAACAAGAAAAATATTTACAGACCACTCATTAAAATACTTTTTACTACCTTGCACTGTGATTGAAGTCCAACAAGGGTTTTTCGAATTTGTCACTTTTTGTTTTTACCGCTACACAGACAAGATACTTCATGTTCAAACTGATAAACTTTGCTTACAGAACACATTTAGTCATTTTGAACAACATGCTTACTTGTGTGTTACATCAGCTTTTTAACAAAATTGATGACCATTTGAAAACTGATGAGATTAAGTGGCAGCATATGTTGCTCCAAAACCTCTCAGTACTAACGGGGCCTTCACAGATGTGCATGTTACCCATGCCATAGGCACTAACACATACCACCACAGATGCTGTCTTTTGACCTCTGCTCTGATAACAGTCTGGAGGGTTCCTCTTTACCCCGGAGGACACCACGTCCATGATGTCCAAAAAGTCTGAAATGTTGACTCAGACCACAGCAGACTTTTCCACTTTGCCTCAGTCCATCTCAGATGAGCTTGGGCCCATAGAAGTTGGCGGTGTTTCTGAATGTTGTCATTTGTCATTGCATGTTGTCATGGTAGAATTTGCCAACATGATTATAACCTTTACAGAATGATGTTGGTTTATAATGTAGAGCTGCCTGAGGGACATAGGTCACAGGCATACAATGTTAATTTTGAGCCTTGTTGCTTGCTTGCAGAGATTTCTCTGGATTCTCTGAATCTTTTGATGATATTATGGACTCCAGATGACAGAATCCCTAATTTTCTTGCACCTGAGAAACTTTCTTAGCTTTTTTGGACAAATTGCTCATGCCCAGTTGTTGACAAAGTGTTGAACCTCGCCCCGCCTTTTTCTGATTAACCTGTTCACCTGTGAAATGTTCCAAACAGGTGTTTTATGAGGGATTCCTCAACTGTCCCAGTCTTTTGTTATGCGCTGCAAGCAATATTTTCAAAATGAGTGAATATTTCCAAACAGTAAAGCTGAACATGAATTGAACATTGAACTGATCAAACCCAGTCTGTCTCAGTAAACAACAACATTAAGTCAATCTTTGACACTAAGGCTGAAAGATTAATTGTTTTCGGATTGAAATTGCAATTTCTTGCTCACACTTTCTTTTTTAACAAACGAGCAAAGCTTTTAGCTCATTCCTTTACATTTTTCGACGGAGCTCTTCCACCTTGATGACGAAGGCAGAAGAGCTCTGTTGAAACATGTAAAGGTATGAGTTAAAAACCTTGCTTGTTTATTAAAAGAAGAAAGTATATGTATATTACTCACGCAGACATAATGAACTTTCTTGGACTAATCGCATTTTCAGACAATTATTTTTCATACAGTGAATAGAGAAGGAAGTGGGGCAAGAGTGGGGTAAACAGGCCTTAGGCAGGATGCAAACCTCATGGGGTGCAACCTTAACCACGAGGCAATCTGTTAAAGTGGTCCTGACTGACCCAGGATCTGTTGTGTAAACTATTTCACAAAGTTGGAGTTTCCCTTAAATAATGAAAACAGATGGTGAATAAAGCGTTATGTGCTTTTTTGATCATTGATTTCATTACTGTTATTTGTACTGTTAACATAGTGAATGTTGCAGTGAAGCGTGATTTGAAGAAAATCTTGAATGGAATTGAAATCGCAAAATCTGCCAGAAAAGTTGCGATAACATCTCCTAAAATCGCTCAGCCCTAGATCCAACCATGGTGGAGTTTTCCTGATCCAAAACTTCTTATTGAGCATAAAAAAGAAACTCCAAACACCCTCATCCACACACATATAAATTATGATTTTGCCACCGTCATGGGTCTTGATTTTCGAACATGCTGCGCTTTTCAAACTTTCGAACAAACCATGTTTTCATCTCTCTCTGTGTGCGCCGTGTGTGTCCGTCCAAGTATCTAAGAGTGCGTGTGTGGTGTCTCTGAATATATATGTGTGTGTGTCCTCGGGGAACTCCTGTCTCGGCCCCGTCCCAGGACCCCGGAACCTTCCAGAACACCGGGACCCGAGCGCACAACAAAACAGCCCCCGTCAGCGTGATTTATCGGCCATTCACCCGGCGGGTCAATCACACGCGAAGTCGCCCACAAAGGCGCGAAGATGAAAAATTTACCTGAAGAATGAGGACTGGTGGTGGAAAAGATGCGCCCTGACACCAGAGATCACGTATGAAAGCGAGTTGAAGAATGGAGGGTAAAACAATGGCAGGAGGCCGGCAAAGAGAGAGAGAGGAGGCTGAAAGAGTCAAAAAGACGGGATGGAGTCAACGTGTTCTGATTGGCGAAGGCGGAGGGAATGAGGAGGATGATGGAGCCGGGTTTGAGGGCGAGCGGGGCGAGGAGGGGGGTTGGACTGAAGTAAACATCGATGCCGGATGAATGCAATTTTTCCTTTTCTCCTTCTCCCCATCTTCCCCCCTTTCCTTCTCCTCCTCCGAGCGGGAGAACAAGAGGCACTGCATCATCCCGACAGGCGCAGAAAGAGAAGAGAGGAGGAGAGAAAGAGGGATTGTGACGGACGGATAAAGGGCTATCCGTCTCTGTCTGTCACCTCATTCATCGTCCCCTGCTCCGTCCTGCCGGCCCATCCGTCATCCGCTGTCACACATGCACACAAACACACACTCTCCGGCCACTTTCACACACTTAACCACGACACACACGCATCAAAGCGAGCGGACACACAGAGTTCCTCGCTCTCCGCCCTGTTTCGCTTCACTCTCACAGCAACGACGACAAAAACGCGACCAAGCCAGAAAGTCACACAAGCTTTTTTTTTTTTTTGACTCTCCGCCCCGTTTCACACAGTCCTGACCGGGGACGGGGACACACAACGGGACGCACACTCTCTCTAGATTCACAAAGGTCCACAAACTGTTAAGAGAATGAATTCACATGTGAAAACAACTAATTTGACCGGCTGCGGAATAATAAAAATAAGAAGAACACGCTCATTAACAATCCAAGTGCACACACAGTGGAGCCGTCCAGTTATGTCCCTCCTCCAACTGGTTCTGCACCGGTTTTCCCAGGACCCCCAAAACAAGATGCCCCAGTTAACAGCCCAAGCCCGAGTCCTTGACGCAACCATGTTTCTTTATCTGGTCGGATGACCCCAAGTCGACTCCGGTACAAAAGTTGTTGACTTATAATTTTCATCATAGTTGTCGTCAACAACCACTTTTCTCCTGATGGAACTGGACAGTAACTAATAAAAACAAGCGTACATGGACAAAAACTAAAACTAAATTAACTGGGACCAGTTAGAAATATATCCAATCACAGCTGCCTTAGCTTGGGGATGGTGGGACAAGTTGTGGAGTGATCCAATCAGAGCTGCTCTCTTTATGAATTGATATATTCATGTAGAGCAGGTTCACTGTTTGTTGTCAGTTCTGGTATTGTAACTGAGATTCTCTGCCAGGTAGTCTGAATAAAAGTGACTGCATTTCACACAAAAGTTCAATTTGTTTCTGTTCATTTATACATTCAAACTTTACTATCAATCAGTAAAGGGTTATTGATGTTTTATTTAACCCAAGAGTAAAATATGACTTCAGAAATTCAAGGAAACTTAAAAAATGCCTTACACTTCACGCTTCATATTTTAGTCGACTAAATATACAGTAGATGTTATCGACTAAAATGTTGTGAAATTTCATCAACTTAAACTAGACTAAAATTAAAACAATTTAGAAGACTTAATAATGACTAAAAGTAAAAGATATTTTACGCAAAAGAGTATAACTAAAACTAAAATGTGAGATATGTAAACCCAAATTAAAGATATTTTATACAGCTGCAGGAAGAAGTTATCCTAAAAGACAATAGTGGCAAATTCTTCCGAATTTCGTACGAAATGAAAGAAACACAAAGGGCATCACTTAAATATGAAAGACTTGCATTTATGATAAGGAGCCCAAAATAGTAGGATGTCCCATTTCTCAAGTGCTGCTGACTAAGGAAGCCCTCTTGTTCCTGTGAATGCAGCCTTCCTGCAAGTGTGCACCAACCACAGCAAAAAAGAAATCCCTGTAACCCGATTCAGACTTGCAAAACCACTATGAATCAACTGGACGACCTGAGTGAGCAAAACAGCCGAGTGTTTCACTGAAACTTTTCCTGGGTAATTTCGTTGTGCCCCACCCAACTATTTTTCTTCATTAAGTCTGGGTGAGCAAAGTGTGAATGCTGAAGCACATAATCAGGGAAATTCAGTGAGAGCAAGTGATTGGGCCACACTGGTCAAACTGATCAAGTGCCAGTGAGAAATTCTTCACTATCAAAAAATTCCTTCATCAATGGGTTGACAAAAAAAAGGCAATAATTGTACAAGATTTTTGGATGGCCAATCAGATTTCGGGGGCCCTGGACACCACCAGATCAGCCCTGGTATTGTTTAAAAAATCCCTTCATGCAGCAGAAAGGAGACACCGGAAGCTCATTTTCCCTTTTAGACTCAAAAAAGAACAAAGTGTAGATCTTTGTCAGATTACTGGTCATTAAAGCTTATTGACATAATATATATATATATATATTATATATATATATATATATCTTTTTAATCAGACTACCAGACAGGGAGCAGATGAGGGAAATCAACGCTGCTTTTAAAAGCTGTCATCAGTTTGCTTCATTTATCAATCTGATGAGAAAGAGCTTGAAGCTTGTGCTGTTGGTCTAACGGGCATAGTTGCCAGGTCTGTTAACTATAAGCAACTTCGGACTTCTTTTTTAAAAGTTGCTTGTAAACATTGGCAGTTGTGGGTTGCGTTTTGTTTTTTTTAGCTTGTCGTGCCCCCTAACCGAGGAAAACCTGACAAAAATGTAAATTTTAATGTAGAAAGAGGCAAAAATGATGTTTCCACCAGAAAGACATCCTTATAGCCAGACTTAAACTCATTTCTGATGTAGCTGTTACTGTTTTCACCATAATAAAGCTGTAGAGGATCAATATAAAACTTACATAAATGCCTGACTTTGTCTGTTAGGTTAAAAAAATCAAGGTTAGACAGACTGTTTAATGATAATAGAGTTTTGAATAACAGTAGCCCCTCTTTTCACTTCTTTATAAAGGAGAGGAAGTTGAATAAGTAAATTAAGAGCCTAATAAGAAAAGTGTCACTGTGAAATTGAAATGTAATGAAGATGAAAATTAAACACATTTTGCGTAGCATTTTCTACGGAGCCCCTAAGGTGCCACGGAGAAAAAAAAAATATGAATCGTGCGCACAAGATACTAAAACGTGCACATGATATATTAAAACGTGCACACGAAATACTTATTTGTGCGCACGTTTTATAAGGTAGTGATAAATAGCCTAAGAGACTGTACATACCCTGCACTGCTACATTCACAGACACAGCTAACGTTGGCTGGTTACTGGGATGCTTCAATCAAACTCAGCTGTCTTCTTCTTCTTGGTTTGTAACGGGAGCTGACCACAATATATATTATGGGGCATTACCGCCATCTACTGATGAGCCCGGCTGTCTGTTGCCCCTTGCCTGTATAATTAAATCGAGCGCACGTTATGATATATCGTGCTCACGTTTTAGTATCTCGAGCACACAATTTCTATGCTTTTTTCTCCGTGGCACCTTAGAGGCTCCATAATTTTCTGAGAAAAAAAAGGAATATAAAGCATTAGAAAAAAATACCTGGTTTTTGCTAGTTTTGGGCTTGCTTTTATCTACCAGGTTGCTTATTTCGGTAGAAATATCTGGCAACGCTGCTCCTGGGCCACAGATTAGACTTAGATTTCATCAGGTAAAAAAACTTTAGTTGAACTTCATGGTCTTTAATGCCCCTCTTAATGGTCCGTGAGGCTAGTAAATCATTTTATTAATGTCTGACCATTTTAAAACCAGTGGATTTCATTAAAATATCTGAACATCAACATACAGGATGATGTTGAGGAATTCAAAAGTAAAAGGTGAAAATCAAGACACCAAATGAAGCAGAGGGATGAGGAGAAGACTCTGGAGAAGAGGATGAGAAGGAGGACAAGGGGGAGGATGCGATGAGGGATAAAAAGGACGAGGAGGGGGGAGGAGGAGGTAAAAAAAAAAAAAAAAGATAGTGGAGCAAGAGAAAAAGGAAAAACGAAGGAGAGAGGACCACGAGGGAGACAAAGACCTACTTGTCTCAAGTCACTGAAGGCCAGAAGCAACGTGTCACCCTGGAAGCCTGCGACCGGGCCGGCTCTGGCAAAACCTGTGGGAAAATACAAACCCGCCTCCCCCCCTCGGTCCTCCCCCGGAGAGAGGGAAGAGAGGAGGAGGAGGAGGAGGCGAGAAGAAGAGGGTGAAAAAAACGGAATAATAAAGGACCTGGTCGGATTCGCTATGCATCGGGATAGATTGGCAGACAAATGACAGGCCGGGGGGGGGAGGCCGGGGGGGAGGAGGGGGAGGCAGGGTGTTAGAGTCATGTCGCTGGGTCTTGTTGGGGAAGAAAAAGAGGGTGTGTGTGCGTTTGTGTGTTTGATGGTGAAGGTTTGGAAGTGTTTTAAATGTGGACTCTTACATGGATGTGTGTGGATAGGGCCGGGCGATAGGACGAGTTTTTAAGATTTATCAAAACATTTTCAAAGACGATTAAATTAAAGACAATATCGTTACCATCAGCATGACGTTAAAAACACTTTTCTGCAGATGTTCTATGCACAGTATTGAGTAGGGGTGTCCCGATCAACGTTTTCACCTCCGATACAATACCGATATCGTCGATATATCGATACGATACGATATCAGCAGGAATCAAACAGACTTTTATTACTTATTTTGTCATATGAACTGTAAGAAAAGGCTTGATCAAGTGAGATTACTCAAACAGAGAACAGTAGTCAGCAAAATTAGGAAAGAAAAAACTAACCGATTTGTTATTTACCAAAGGGTTTAATAATTTTAACCTTAAAGATAAGAATGTAATACAATAGAATAGAATAAAAAAATTACAAGATCCTGAAAAGTAACCTCAATAAATCCAATAAAAATCAAAACATATATGTTTAAAATGTAAAATAACCACTGTGTTTAACTTAAACATAAGAATATTCTACAACGGAAATAAATAAATAAAAAATGAATTAGAATGGACTGCTTGTACAGGAGATTTTATAATGGAGATTTTAGATGCAGGCCAAAATAATTTGTTTTTTTTTGTTTGTTTGTTTTTGCTGATATTCGACATTATTCAATATTAATATCGGATTGGGACATCCCTAGTATTGAGTGTAATGATGAGGGAATTGTTAAAGAATACACATTTACAAGCCTGACGTTGAGTTAAAATAAAGTTATTTGGCACCTATGGCAACAGCATCAATAGACATTTAAATCTGCATATCTGAAGTAAAATTCAAAGATTTTATGAGTAGATTTTAACATAATGTTGTTAATAAAGCACCTTTAAAACAGAACTTAATGTGCTTAACAGAGAAAACAAAAACCCAGGGAACAATAAAATGAACATAAGAGATGTAATACATATATATTAACTATATTATAAATATATGGCGTTATTATATTACACATATATCCTAATTTGCGAAAGGGAGTTTTCCAAAAGAAAAAGTTTTACATAATCTAATCTAATGTAATATATACTAATAAAGCTTTAAGATTCTGCTTGTTGCAACCTGTTTTCTTAATTTCTTCTTATTTTTCTATGCTATTATTTATTTAAAGATAAAATAATAAGATAATCTTTTAGTAGTCCCATAGAGAGATAATCCAAGTCTACAGAGCACTTAGAACAAAGAAGAAATCAGAAGAAAGAAACATACATATGAAAATGAAAGAAAAAAATATATTAGTGGGATAAACAGCTGTTAAATACATGTTAGATATATCACATTTGGAAAATGTATGTCTTTATTTGATATTCATACTGCTACACTATGTATAAGAGCAACTGGAATAACTGAATTACACCTTGGAGATTAATTAAATGTTTCTGATTCTGATTTTGAGTCTGAAAAATACTTCAGTCAAACAAGCACACAGAAACAAAAATGGACACATTGAAGGAGTAAATGACTAAAATCCATTATAAGATTAAAATATCAGCCCCAGAATATTATAAATAATCACAATTTTTAAAGACGATATACTATTGACAATAAGAAGACAACACAATAAATAGATGAATAGATGACATCACATCAGGGAGATTGGAGGATAAGACTGAATAAAAAAGGGATTTAAAAAAAAAAATCAAAGCTGCACCAAAGAAGATGAGAAACCAGAGTAGAGAGAGAGCAGAAGATATTGAAAGTAAACAATTAAACTATGACAAAATAAGTAACTGACACAATTAATAAATTGTAAATAAGCAAATAAAGCACCTTGTGAAAGCACAAGAGTTTTAAGAAGTGATTTAAAAGATGTCTGATTCAGTGCTTATCTCTTCAGGTAGGCTGTCGGTAGTTTGGATTTGTACTTTGGGCCCAGGCCTGTAAGGGATTTTAAAGATGATCAATAAAACCTTCAAATCAAAAGGTAATGGACGGAAAAGTGAGGATGGGGGGAGAGATGTGATGTTGTCTGTTAATATCAGTTAAAGATCATGTCACCATATAACAAGTTTAAGATTATCAATTTTTATTTTTTCATATTGAACATATATATGTTTTTGTCACTGTGTCATTAAGCAGTTTTAGTTTATAATTATTTGTGTCCTAAAAATGGGAATGTTTATTGGTGTATAAAGAGAGAAAAATAAAAATCTCTGTTATAAGAGAAAGGGACATATTCATTCAAGGGAACTGGATATTTTGTCTTGTTCAGACCATTGCCCTCAGCATGGTTGTACGCAGAAATCCCATTGTTGCGCCTCGTTTTCCAGCTCTAGAGTGAGCGTAGGCAACGGTTTGGCTTGTCAAAGTTTGTGTTTGTTGTTTTCGTGGCCCCTCTTTGCTTGCATGCTCCAGGGAACTGGACACTTTCTCTTATTCAGATCATTCTCTAGTTGCCCTCAGCACAGTTGTGCACGGGAATCCCATTGTTGCGCCTTGTTTCTCAGCTCTAGAGTGAGCGTAGGCAATGTTTTGGCTTGTCAAAGTGTGTGGTGTGTGTGTGTTTGTTGCTTGCAGGACCCCTCTTTGAACACTTGCTCCAGGGAAGTGGATACATTCTCTTGTTCAGATCATTCTCTGCATGCCCTCAGCATGGTTGTGCAAAGAAATTCCATTTTTGCGCCTCATTTCCCAGCTCTAGAGTGAGCGCAGGCAATGTTTTGGCTTGTCAAAGTGTGTGTTTGTTGTTTTCGGGGCCTCTCTTTGAAAACGTGTCCCAGGGAACTGGATACTTTCTCTTGTTCAGATCATCCTCTGGATGCTCTCAGTATGTTTATGCAAAGAAATTCAATTTTAGCGCCTCGTTCCCAGCTCTAGAGTGAGCGCAGGCAACGTTTTGGCTTGTCAAAGTGTGTGATGTGTGTGTGTTTGTTGCTTGCAGGACCCCTCTTTGAACACTTGCTCCAGGGAAGTGGATACATTCTCTTGTTCAGATCATTCTCTGCATGCCCTCAGTATGTTTATGCAAAGAAATTCCACTTTTGCGCCTTGTTTCCCAGCTCTAGAGTGAGCGTAGGCAATGTTTTGGCTTGTCAAAGTGTGTGATGTGTGTGTGTTTGTTGTTTGCGGGGCCCCTCTTTGCCCGCGTGCTTCAGAACAGTTGAGGTTTGTTGGGTTTTGAACCCGAGGTGACGTCTGTTTTTGTGCACCTCTGCGTGTGCGTGTGTGTGCGTCGGGGTCGTACGGAGTGTGAGCTGGGGTCTTGGCGTCAGTTGGCCCCTGTAAACAAGCTGACGGGTATTCTGAGCGAGGGAACGAGAGAAAGGAGGAGTGCCGTGGAGCGAGGGAGCGAGAGCAGGCCTGTGGCTAATCTCTTTCACCTCACACACACTCGCAACACACACTTGAACAGACACACAAGGCCATGCACACACCGCCGCACGGATTACACGCCTGCCATCTTCGGTGACCCCCGTGGGACACGAAAACACGAACAGAGGGCGGCGGGGCGTACCTTTAATCTGATTCCAACACCAAACCTACAGGCGCTACCTGATAACGAACACTGTTCTGATTGAGCTCATACGCCCAAATACGATGACCAAAAAAGCTTGTGCGTGAGGGAAGGGGGAACGTCAGCTGATACGTCTCTGTGATTTTTGATAGTGAGTTTTGATTTTTATATTCAGAATCAGAATCAGACACTCAATTAATCCCCAAGGGCAAATTTGGTTGTTCCAGTTGCTCCTATATACAGTGTAGCAGTAGGAAAAACAAATAAAGACATTAAAATAAAAAAGAGCATAAAAAGTAAGTAAAAACATTAAGAAATAATGCAGAATCTTTGAGCCACAAAAAACCAGACTGAAGGAAAAAAAAGGAAATGAAACTATGAACAAGTCCAAGGAATTTAAACTATTAACACGGCTAAAGACACACTTGGTCACTTTGGCGGAGTCTAGCCACTTTTATTGGGCTTTTATTGGTTGTACTCATTAGTAAAAATATTTATACCGTATTGTTTTTGTTCCTATTGCTTTAACTGGTTTTTATTACTCTTATTGGTTTTACTGTTTTTACTGTCTCTGCCTTTCCTACTGTAAATAATAAAATAAAATTGGCATTGACAGTAGAGCAATGTCGATTTTGTTGACTAATTATTTTTGTCACATTTTTAATCAACCTTTTTTCCACTGACGAAAACTAGACAGTAACTAATAAAAATATGTGCACATGGACAAAAATTAAACTAAATTAACTGGGACAAGTTGTGAATATATCCAATCACAGCTGCTTTGGTTGTGTGGAAAGGTTGGATGAGTTAAGAGGGACATCCAATTGCAACTTACGGAGGGGTATTTTGGCTATTTCAGATGGAAAAATGATTTTCAGCAGGTTGCGATTAAATGCGAAATGACGAGAATAAACTCAAAATTTTGAGATAAAGTCTAAATTACGAAAAAAGTTGAACTGTTGACAATAAGGTCGAAATACAATTACCCGATAAAGAGTCAAAAGGATGAGATTAAAGCTAAAATGTCAAGAAATAAAAAGAAAGTTGAGAATAAAGTAAACAAACAATGTATTTCGACTATATTCTCGAAATTTCTGCTTTTATTCTGTTTTTCAACATTTTGAATTTTTTCGCAAAATTGTACTGAAACTGTATTCTCGAAATATTTGCTTTTATTCTCGCCATTTCAGTTTTTTTCACAAAACTGTACTTCACATTTATTCTCGAAATTTCGACTTTAATCTCAACTTCCCCAAAATTATTTTCTCCATCTAACATGGCTCTTCTATTCTTCCGTACAAACTTTACTAACATTCAGAAAAGAGTTATTTGATGCTTCATTTTATCCAAGTGTTAAACATGACTTCAGAAATTCAAGGAAACATTAGACTAGACTAATGACTAGACTAAAATTAAAATCATTTAGATGACTAAATCAAGACTAAATTACGAAGCATTTGTTGGTTAAGTACTGATCGATAATTACCAGGCTAAACTGCCAACAGAATAAAAAGTAAAAAAAAAAAATTAAGATCTACCGGACATTAGTTCATACTCATCACATCATCTTTCAAACAATATAAATAAATCAAAGTCTCATTTTGTCTTTTGAAACTTTCCTCTAAATGTGCTTTTTATTTATTCTTACGGGTTCAATTAGTCCTTTATTTTTTTCTTTTTGTAACTAATTACTTGTTCATCTTGCGACTCTTCCTAAACTTTCCTTCTAAAACAATCTTTCCCACAGAAATGTAAAATATAAATCCGTCTCGTCTCCTTTCTCCTCTCAGTGGTCGCACCTTTCTCATCTCCTTGTTTTCTTTTCTCAATAAAATTCTCCTTAAATCTTTAATTCCTCTTTCTTCTGCCCTTTCACTTCCTCTTTCTGCCCTTTTCTTTCTCCTCTTTTTATTTCACACTTCTTTGATTTAATCCCATTTCCTCGGCTCTCTTGTTCCTCCAGCACTTTCATCCCATTCAATCTATATAACCTTCTTTTTTGCTTTAATCCCGTCTTAGATCTTTCTTTTCTTTACATTTTATGTGTTCTCAGTTGAGTTTGGTTCTTCAGGCTTCTTCCTTTCAGTGTCTTTAATCAAGTTTGTGCTTTTGTGGTCTAATTTTTCTTTTTTTCACGTTTTTTCTCATCACTTTTTTCAGTTATCCTTCATAATCGTCAAAAACGCCAGATTTCGCCGATTTCTCTTCCCGCCTGTTCGTTTAACCACATTTGGATTCTTCCGTCGGTCTTATTTTCATTAAAATGGTTTGGGTAAGTTAGTTTTTTTATTTGAAATCCTGCTTTTCCTCCATCATTACATGTTGCTTAAACCTTCCTTGCTCTTTTTCTTTTCACTTTTTGTGATCCTTTGTTTGTTTCCTCTTTATGTTGAGATTTAACGTCTCTGCCTTCATAGATGCTCACCACAGAAAAAAGTTTGATATCGGCGATTTCAACCACAGTTCAGCTCTACCAAGACTCAAATTTGGAGCACATGTACTCAAATTTGTCAACAAGTGCCCGAGTAGACTTTAACTAGTGAAGCTTAAAACGTCACTAGCACCACAGAAGTATTAGTGAGATATTTTAAGTTTAGTAGTAATACTAAAAAAGGATTACAAATAAAAACCTGTAGTACTAGTAGAAGAACATGTCCACTAGTAGATGATTTTACTAGTAAAAAAAAAAGTTTAGTTTACTAGTAGGGCTGAAAGAATTATCATTTTTGGATCAAAACTGCAATTTGTTTAAGCTCACCTGACTGATCCAGGATCTGTTGCATCAACTATTTTACAAACACGCCGAGAATTTGCATTTAAGAACGGCTCACAAATAAACAGCGTACCCACAACTGTGAATCAGTTCTCAAAAGAGTCGACTCGTTGGCGAACGTCACTTCTCCACTGCGGAAATGATGGTAAGCAAGTCAACAATTTAAAGCCTCAGTTTAAAGAACAGAAGTTGGATTTTCCCTGAAAGAATGAAAACATATTATTTATCACCAATATTAGATGATGAATAATATGTTTTTGAGTTTTGATCATTGATTTCCTTACTGTTGTCTTTTCTGTTAACATAGTAAATATTGCACTGAAGCTTGATTCGAAGAAAATCGTGAATCGAACTGAAATCACAAACTCAAAACATCTAACTAGCTCAAAATATCGATACGGCAAAATATCGTCATGCAATTCTTCGGGATAAGTGTATCGATACGGATTCTACAGAATCAATACCAAGCTACACGAAAAAACACATGCGCACTTGCGGCAAAAGTTGTCAACAGAGACCACTGTAATGTGTCCTCAATAATTGTTTGTTCAAGTCGGTGGTGATTGAGAAGAAGGAGATTTTGTTGCAACAGGGATAGTTGGGTCACTAGCTTCATCAGCACATATGGTACACCTTACGCCGACATTGTTGTTGTCGTTGCCGCATGTGGCGCATGCGTGTCAATGAAGATATGAAACTATGACGTAAGTGTATCTGAAAAGTGGCGGAGAGCCAGTAATCACGGAGCTGCGTATACGGCATTTCAAAATCTTTCCACTCTGGAACCTGGTTTCAAAAATGTTCGTTTACAGACCCCCAAAACGCCGTCTTTGTACGGATGATACGCAGATTCAGCAAAAAACGTATGGGCTTAGACCTCGGTTTGTCTTCGTATGGATGGGGCCTCAGAATGACAAATCCATATTTCCTGTAATTTTGACGAGAGTAACTTAAAAGTAGTGTGATAATAGTGTAATGCCTTACATTTCAAATACATTAATATTATAATGACACTAATTACTTTGAAATGACATTAACAAGTAATAAATAATGCATTACATTTTTGAAGTAATTTGCCCAAAACTGTCTACTAGTAGTACGAGTGGTACTTTTTGCTTCACTAGTAAAGTCTACTCGTGCCTTAGTTGACCAAAGTTGAGAACTAGTAAAGCTGAACTACAGCTGATATCTCAGATATCAGCTTTCTATAGTCTCAGGGATTTTTCTCTCCACTCTTCCGTCATTTTTCATTTTTATTTCTTCACATCTGTGATTTTTCTCTCTCCTGTTTTCTACTCTTTATAACAAACGTAGGCCTGTCACGATAATCAATAAATCAATTAAGTACGATAAAATAAAAACGTCCTCGGTAAGTTTGCCAGCCTCCATAAGTTGACACGCACATGCATGTTTGTTTTCCTCCTCTCTTTCTACCAAACAGCCTGGATGAGAAGATGGGTCACTCTGTGCAACTTTCTCAACACCTGGGTGCGTTGGTTCTATAGTGGATTTAGCGGATTTATAGTGGAGTGAGCATCTGTCATTCATACAATCTTTGTGGGGGGGAGGCGGTGCTGCTCGCCTGTACACATGCACTCACAAGGCTGTGTCCGAAATGGCATACTAACATACTACATACCCAATGAGTATATATTTTATACTACATACTATTAGTATGATTAGAATGCCAACCATCTTTTATTTGTTGGAACAGCTTACTTTCCCTTAAGAACAAAAACAGACTGCAGGGCATAGTGAGAGTGTGCAGCAAAATTGCAGGCATTGACCTCAACGATCTTTCTGATGTGTACAAGCTCAGGACCCTAAGTAAGGCCCGCTCACTCCTCACTGACCAGAGCCACCCCTTGGTTGGTGAGTTTGTGCTGCTCCCATCAGGCCGCAGGTACACCCTGCCAAGATGCAGGACTAACAGACTTAAGTATTCTTTTGTCCCTGCTGCCATAGGTCTTCTCAACAAGTGATTTGCTAATCTGCTGCTATATTTACTACTGTCCTCTGTGTAATATGTTGTTGTTACTGTGATTGTTGTTGACTGTTCTTGTGTTACTGCTGACTGTAGAGCGATTTGCCCCACGGGGACAATAAAGACTCCTTGAACCTTGAACCGTTCACACTGTAGTATACTACTAAGTTTCCCATGATGCATTTCAAACCTCCGACAACAAAAATCAGAAGCACACCAGGCTATCAAATATCTCTGTTGATTCACCACATTTGAAAGTTCAGAGAGCATTTTAGGCGAGAAAGTCACCACGTAGAATAACAAAATGTGGTCGTTTGAGCCATAAAATGCACGGATACAGATTTCATTTCGGCATTTCAGATATTCCGTTATGCGCGCCATTATGCTATCGAAGAAACTTCCGGTCGGCTCCAAAACAAGAGCCCATTGACAAAAGCGTTAAAGGACTAAAAGGAGATAATAAAAGACGAGTTTATTTTAAAAATGGGAAGTTTGCTCGTGGCTGATTTTTAGCTGAATGCCGGGCGGTCATAATGCATGGTGCAATGCATTATGGGGCGTTTGAGTGTGACTAGTATGCCCACCTCGCATACTTAAAACATTTTCCGACACAGTATACATCTGGGTATTTCTCGCACACTCAGTCTTTTCATACTATCTAATGTGAACGCACTGCATACTCATTTTGACGTCACACTTAGAATGAGTAGTACCTTAGCATGCCATTTCAGATACAGCCATACACTCAGAGCTTAAGTGAGCGTCCTAGGGAGTAACAAGGAAACAAACATGAACATGAATGATGGCACAAAGCTACAGTTCCTAAGCCGGCTGACCCAGTGTGGGAGTATTTTGGTTTAAAGAGAATGCACAAGGTGTGAGCTCATGAACACCAACGAGCCGAAATGTCGTGTTTGTTTGAAGGACATTGCAAAAGAAGTGCAACCCTTCAATACGGTTGAAAGCCAGCATTTCGGGAAATGTTACAAACATTTGACAGACAGCATGAATTGACTAGGGGAAAGTACATATCACAAACAATTCAGTAACTGTATAAACTCTGTTTTATTTATTGTTTTTATTGTAATGTGTGTTTTTATTGGAGTTTTTTTCTTTAGAGACAGGGTCTATCTTTTATTGTTTTTGATTAGTGTAATGATTTTTATTTATATGCAATTTTTCCCAAAAGAGAGTTCATTTCATTTTCATTGGTTTTTTTTTATTTATTATGTTGTTTGTTTAATTAATATAAATATAAAGCTCTTGCCCTTCCAATTACATTTAAAAACTCTGAAAAAATTAAAGTTTATTGCTTTTGATATGATGTACTCACTTTATTATGACATATATTATAATTACATTAATTAAAAAATGATGTTTCAAAGTAACATTACAATATCGTTTATCGGCAATAATTTTTGGAAAATTATCGTCCAGCAAAATTTGTTATCGTGACAGGCCTACACAAACGTTTACAGAACCTCAATCCTTCATTTAGTTCTGCCCTCGATACCTGAAACTCTGTAAGACCAGCACTGAGACTCTAAAGACCTTGATCAAGTAAGAAACCGAGCCAATGAGATTTGGTCTTTTATCAGCGTCTTTGAGTTTCAGAAAACAACGAGAGGGACGAGGAGGAGGAGGAGGAGGAGGAGCAGACAGATAAAAAATGGAGAGGGGGAGAGTGTGAAGAAGGCGGACAAAGCGTCAGAAAGACGAGTGGGCCGATGAAAAGCAGAGGAGAAGAAGAGGTGACATGTCAGGGTTGTCACAGAGTGGAGATCAAAGATGCTGCTGCAGAGCGCCCCCTAGGCTTTAACAGCAGAACTGTGCATGAAGTGAGAGCTGCACAAACAGTTTATTCATTTATTTATTCAAAACTACATTTGTTTTTACCCCGTTTTTATTCATGATGCCTTTTTACCCCAGTCTGTGGAACACAGAGAACGTTATGATCTTATTTTAGATTTATCTCTTTCATCAAACAAAGCAACTTTAATTTCAAGACTTCTATATTTCCATTTTTCTCTTTGTGTGATATTTCAGTGAAAAATCTTAAATAAGTTAGAATTCAAAACACTTTACAGCAATCTTAGCAGCAGCTTATCTGAAAAAATCCCTCTTTAAATTGTTTTTTAGACTGTATTTCTGTTCTTGAGCTGAAAGTATCTTCACTCGAAAATAAATAAAAAAAGATATTTTCAAATGCCTTAAAATAACATTTTTGTTCCAGTTTGTGTCAACATCTTCTAAATCTATTTAAAATAGATAAAGCCAAATCTGATGGACTATGTTTTTCTTACTCATTACAAAATACACAACCTTTAAGAATACTCAAAAAAAAGAAAGGTAAAACCCTTTAAGGGAAGGTTTGACTTGTTGTGTGTCAATATTATTCTGACCATAAAAGAGTTAAATGTTGAAGAATATGGACTTTAGTTGAATATAATTAGAAATCTTTCAGTTTAATAATCACTTCAGTTTGTATATTAGTCTTGCCATTAAAAAAAGTCATTGACCATATTTTTGCTCACCTTTTATTTCCTTTAAAAGAAATAGCACTTAAATGACTGTAATGGTTCATGTTATCACTTAGTTAGAAAATCAGGATTTACAATTCACTTAAAGACCAAAAACATTTTGTTTGTATTATGTTTCTTTTTATGCAGTTCAATTACTGAGATTTATATTTTTAACCTTTAAAATGTTCTAATAAATAAATACTTGGAAACTAAATAGAGATCACTTCCTAAAAGCACATTTTAAATTTCTATTTTATTGCTTTACATATTTAACCACATAAATGATGTTTTAAAATTATCTTTGAAATAAACACATTCAAAAACCCAAAGAATAAATATGACTGAAAATACTGAAAGACTATAATATCTGCTTGAGTTTTTGTCAGGATGTTCTCCTCCATAATTCACTTTTGTTAAGAAAACAAAATTCCAAAATATTGATTTTTACATTTTACACCACTGAAGAAAAGAATACAGACTGTGGTTTGAAATACTTCAAAAATCAATGTTCTGTTCATTGTAAAAGGTTTTGTTATGAAAAAAAGGTTATTGTTATTCATTTATTAACTAATTTCATCATATTGGACCTTTAAAAACTCGAGATTTAGAATAACTGTAAAGGTGAATCTCTTTTTGTTTGCATTTTTAAACAGTTAAAACATCTAAAATACTATTTTAGGGAAACTGTGTTAAACTTTAAAATCATTTTTTGTAACTGCCACATACAAGAATATTTGTATTAATGTTCTTTAGATAAATAAATAAACCTCAAAGACGTAATTTCATTCATTTTGTGTCAAAGTACTTATTCTAAAATTAGCTCAGTCGTCAAACCAAACTAAAGATGGCCATTTAACTAAAATCTAAATATTCAGAAAGTTAAAAAATTAAATGAGATAAAACCACATTGTGAGAAAAATAAATGTAGAAAATAATATATGAGTTACAATTTTAGGCACTTGTGTATCTGAGTTGAGTTTGTGCTGCAGAGCAGCCTGAGGCAGAGGAATAAGAATAATAAATGTGCACAACAGTGAGTTAGAAAAACAAATCATTAAATAAATATAAATCATTACGAAAAAAGAGAAATGTGACAAAGCAGAAGTGGAACTGAAGAAGACAGGGGGACAGAAAAAAGGACAAAAGACTCAAAATCATTAATCTGGTCTAAAATACAAACTATGAATATTTGATTTAAAATAATATGACTAAATACGATCTAATTCTGAGGTTAAATTATTGTTACTAATGTTCTATTTTTCCTGTAAATTTACTTACTAACTAAAATCAGGCCTGTTTTGTTGTTTTTTTACTGCATCATTTCTTGTGTAAAAACAAAAGCATGATCTTAAATCATTAAAAAACATCCTGACGGTCTTAAAAACTCTTCCTATCAGCCGAGCGTGCAGGGTGGATTTATGGATTTATTGAGCGGCGGTGGCGGCGGACACTCACTCTCGCACTCCTTGACGTCGGTGTAGAGCTGCTGCAGAGCTCCCAGCGAGATCTGCCGCACCTCGGGCTCCTGCAGCAGCTGCATCAGAGACGTGGAGATGTGTTTGCAGGCCGACATGCACGCCGTCTGAGCCACTTTACCCTGAAACAGAGACAGAGACAACGAAAAACCTGATGAAACGGTGCCTGTGAATGTGGTCGAGAGTAGGGATGGGCAACTGCTCCACGGCCAAACTTTTAAGAGTCAACCATGTTTTTAATCGCATTAAGAATGAATTATCAAACGTTGAATTTATGTCCACATTATTCTGTTAGTGTGTGACAAAAAGCCTTAAAGAAATTTTTAAAAAAGGCTGAAATGGAGCCGAATTAGAAAGAATAAAAAATAATAAACATAATTTCTCATGTGGAAGTGAAATGTTTATCAATAACTTCTTCAGCTTGACACCAAATAAAGTTCAGCTGTTTTTGAACTGCTTTTCAGATTTTTTCTTTCTTTTTTTTTTTTTATTTAACTTGCTAGCTCAACTGTTTGGCAGAAGTCAATAAATTCAGGAATATTTAATGTCTTAAAAAAACACATCATTGTTTCTGTCCATTTTTTAGGATACAGAAAAAACTGCAAACAAACTAAAATAACTGATATCGTCTTTGTGTGGGATTTAAAGGCCTAAAAGCCAAAACTATTATTTTATTTTAATCGATTTTGTCCTGAATTTTTGTTCATTTTTCAATCGACTGTTAGCTTTTACAACCTTGAAATCCCACACCAAGAAAATATCATTTTTTTTGTTTGTTTGTAGTTTTCTGTTCCCTGAAATGTGAACAGAATCAAACAATGATAACATTTGTCCTGTTTTTTAAAAACATTAAATATCCCTGAATTTGTTGATGACCTCTGCCAAACAGCTGAGCTGGTAGTTAAAGGGTTAAACAAATGAAACAAGAAAGAAAAGTCAAAATTTCAGATTTTGCTATGACTGTATTTACAAAAGAAATAATTAAACCCAATTACGTAGACTAACCAAATAGTGAACTCATGTAAATATCTCAAATTGAAAAATTGAATATTTTAGGTCCCAGTTTCCCACCCCTTGTCCAATTTGTAATAGACACACAAAGCAGAGCTAGAAAAATAAATACTTTATTTTTTTTAAATATGTTAAAACGATTCAATAATTAAAAATCACAAATAGGCTGACTGTAAATCATTTATTAGGTGCTTTAAAACTGGTAAGTACATTAAATTAATTCATCAAAGTTGAATTTGATGAAATTCATGGCAAAATATCAGTCATAAAATAAAAATATTAAAAGCTTGTTAAGAAGAGAGTTTAACAACACGTGAAAATAGGCACCAAAAGTGAAATTATTGGCACATTGAAATCCTTAATCTTTTAAAATTGTAACCAATTCTTCCTACTATTTGGAAAATGGTTAATAAACAGAAAGAAGTCAACAGTTTAAAGCAGCACAATGGAGGATCTCCGCTTGACCGGAGAGAGAACTCAACTACCCATGAGCTCTAGCGCGCGCTTACTGTCGTAAGGATACAGATCTGCCGGTCGCGTGCATTTGTTTTGTATGCGAATCACAGAAGCCAGGACTTCGCGAAAAGTATTCTTCTGTCTTCAGCGGCTGTTTGCAGGATGGATAGCGACGAGGTAATGTATTTATTTTTGACTAAATGATGATGTTAAAAATCGCTAAGTTCAACTTGGTTTTATTACCGTGAAGTCGCCCCCGTCCTGTTGAAGCGATAAAGTGAATAAAAGTAAAGACAACGAGCTGGTGATATCACACACTTGAAATAGGTCTAAACAAAACTACATACTGGTGCGTTCTGGATTTGTTGTGCTGTACTTTTTTCCTGTCAAGTTTTTTTGAGGAACTTCGTCATAAATTAGTCGCCCAACATACCTGATAGTAGTCGGACATCCCTCCTCGTCTTTTATTTCACGCCAGCGAGTGAACGCCGAACCGATGTTTATTCTGCTCCGAGCATTCAGCTTGTTTTTCTCTCGCTTTCTTTGTTTTGTATCCTCCGACAAAACTTTTCTCTTCCTTACGTTGTTGCCTCCGCCATGGTTACAGCTCCGCGACTGGCTTTTGCCGAGACTTCCGTGTTTTAAACGAATCGGGAATCGGGGGAAGTGGCATATGCCTTAAAGCAGTCAAAACGTGTAGTTTTTTAGTGTGGCAGGGTTCCCACCATCCACCTTGAAGTTATATAGCGCCAGTGAAAGAGATACAGACCACTTCAGACCACGACAGAGGTTTCATTGAACTCATTGTAAAGTGGTGGACCATCACAATGAATATCAAAGGATTATATTATGTTTGAAAAGCTACATAGTGTTGGTTTAATTAATGAATACGGCCAGCAAAATAAAATACACTCACCAAACAGAAAGCAAATAATCTCCAGTGGGTGAGGAGGAACTTTAAATGGAAACTAATGTTCATATTTTAACTTGATTTATCATTATTTTAGACTGCTGTTTTAGACTGAAAGTTAATCTTTGTTTTCCTTGTTCACCTGTGGATAGCGTTTGTAACATCAATATGTTTACCACGCTGTGCATGAATGTAAATGTTTGCAAACTAGATAATCCGAAGTGAATTGTTGCAGCAAAAAATCTTGTCACATATTTTTGGATCCTCTAAAAGTCATAATTCAGTTGAAGGAAATACATCTGACAATAAAAAGTGTATCTATGATTCCTCAGAAAACTGGGTCAACCCCTAAATATACTGTATGTAATGTTTTCATATGGAAAAACATGGGCGCTGCGACACAGACTGTAGTGGAGGAGTAGCGTGAGCGGACCATGATGAAATATTGGTGAAACTAATGAGTTTTTGGACGATTAATGCAGTTTTAGGAGCGGTGCTATACATGCTCTATGTGCTACCATTATATGGATGTCCGCTGCTCGATTTTGGATCTAAATATCTCCTGAAGCACTGTTTGGATCAGGAAAGCCTTCTGGGTGAGTATATTGTTCTACTTCATTCTATAAACAATGTGAAAGCTGTAGAAACCGAACTTATCCTTTAAATTAAAAGTCATCTTGACTTCAGGTGCATTTCATCAGCACACACAAACAGGGCGAGCTCGAACTAAGCGTGCTGCGTTCAGGTGCAGTCAGGATGATGAAGGAGCCTCACCAGAGTAAAAGCAGCGGATGAGGAAGTCCATGACGACGCATTAATAGAGAGAAAAACACGTGTTTGTGTGGGTGTGATGGAGCGTTTGTGTGGGACGGAGAGACGGGACGAGGCCTCCGTCTTGACCTCCACGTTTGCATGCCAGCAAAATGAAGTAAAAAGACAAAAGGAGACCAAAAAACCTCGCCTTGTGAGGTAAAGGCGGAAAAATACAGCTGCTGAACTCACACGGTGAAGTGAAGACACCAGCAGGAGAAACTTTTTATTCCCTGAGTTAATGATCTAGCAGTGCTCTGAGGGCGAAAAACTTCCGCCAAGGCATTGCAGACATTGTTCTGAGAGTCATTGCAAACATGTATCCTGTTATCCAGGACTGGAAAATTGGTCAATCATTTACTGGGTTTTCCAGGATGTGTTTGAACCCTGAACATGTGAGCTACCTTGGTGGAGGTTTCTACTCTCTGAGTGCTTTCTAAAATTCTGAACATATTTCAGGGTTATTAAGATCCATCAAGAAGAGCTACAGTGGTCTCTAGTGTTCTTAATCTGCATTACACTCGAGACAGAGCATCTGAATCATTACTTCACTGGCCCAAATTTAAGGAAGGAGAGAATCATCTGCTGACTTCTCATGAGCAGCATTTCATCATTTAGCCTTGTATCATTGATAACCTGTTAGCAGCCAAACTCTTTGATCGGCACTGTAACCGTGCGGTTGACTTTTTGCCACCTTGCCACTGTATTTAAAATTTTGAAAGACTATCTTTGTCTGTTTTTCTTTATCTACTTCATTTTAGAATGTTTGTAACACCAATTTGAATCACATAGGTGGTGATACTGTACATGAACATAATTGTTTAAAAACTAGAACAATAGGAAATCAATAACTTCTCCTCAGAAATCTAAAAGTAAGAGTTTATATCGGAGAAAGAAAAAGTCTTTCCACATGTATTGAGATCCTTTAACAAGCATAATTTAGTTGAAGAAAATAATTTGATGATAAAATTATCTATGACTCCTCAGAAAACTGAATTAACTGCTAAATAGTAGGGCAGGAACGATACGCTTATCTCCCGATCTGATTTTTTTTACTTTTTTTAGGTGCCGATTTGATTTAAATTGCGATTCTACGATATTGCCCATTTTTGCAATCTTTAGCTAGCTTTTTTAACACCAGCGAAAAAGATGAACAATGATGATGCCTACAGACTATATCAAGAAAAATACACATCACATGTGAGTCCATTTTTAGAAATTATTCAGCAATATATTTTAACCAGCTGTTTATACTCTCCTTTTCAAAAGCCTGGACTGCATTTAAAAGTGGCTTATTTACGCTGACTAAAATGAAGCATTTAAATTTGGAAAAAAAAAATTTTGAACAAAAAAATCTATTTAAAAATCTCGATACTTAAGTGAATCAATTTTTGCTCTCTGTGATGTTCTCAGATGAAGAAACAAAACTTTAGTAGCAGAAATGAAAGAAGTCTATTCATGCCCAGGATAACCCTTAACAGGCAGGTCAACCAGCTGGTTGACCAACATACCTGATTGAATAAAACCTGAAATGTTGCTTAATGGAGAGGATTGAAACAAACTTTAACAGCCTTGCATTTCTTAGTTTTTAAGTCAAAGGGTTAAGTATAAAGGTGTTCTCCTTCCTGAGCTCCATAAAACCCGTCTTATCTTAAATATTAAACACGGCAGCAGCAGAAAATTCACGCTGTAGCTCTGTTTGTGAGTCTGGAGCTCGGTTCACCCAGGAGGCAGCCGTCACCTCAAAGGAAAATCAAATTACGCACACATGCAGACACATATGTTCATGAAACGCACACCTACGAGCGGCCGGATATCCTCCAGTGTGACGGCGGCCTCTGAACTCTCCACGCACAGTCGGGGGGTCGGTTATCAGAGGGGGAGATTGAGCGTGAAATGGGCTAATCATATTTACATGTCCTCACACACAGGTAGGTCCGTCTGTTGTCTCACACAGACGACTGGGAACTATTAGCCTGAGGCTCGCCGGAGGAAAAGAGAGGAGAAGGGAAGGAGTGAAGGCAAGGTCACAAAAGGTGAGGGAACGGAGGTTATGGGAGGGAAGGGAAGGTAACAATAAGGATGTCAAATTACACTAATGAAAGGAAAGTAGGACTGCGACAGGTGGAATGAGAGGATGAAAAGGGAAAGGCTTCATTAAAAGCTGCTAATGGCTGAACAAACAGAAAAAGCAGGAGAGGTCAGGAGAAGGATGTGGACGGGGAATAATCAAGGAGAGGGAATGACGGGAGAGGAAGGAAAAGGAGGAATGAAAGGAATGCAGACGGACGAAATTGACGTTAAATATGTGGGGACACGTCTCACCATCTGTCTGAATGTTCAAAACAGGGCTCAAAGATTTATCATTTAGGGTTGAAATCTCAATTTTGGACAACGCAATCATTCTGACCCAAGCCAAAGCGTGTGTTTGTTGTGATGCTGATGAATGCAGCTTGGACCTTCCTCAGAACTCTGCATTGCTTTACAGCTTCTTTCTTCAACAACTTACAGGATGCAAAGCCACAAGGTAATGTATCTCTTCCTAGTTATGTAGCGGTAGTTTTTGATGTGTGACAACAAGCAATTTTTGGAAAACTTAGTATCGTAGTTTTGTAGCCGGTTATATATCACTACTTACAGCCCGGTGCTCTAAGACGTGTCCGAATGATAAAAATATGCTCTAGTTTTAATTGTCTTGTTCCTGAAGTTGAGTATCCAGGCCAGTCCAGCCCTGTCCGACCCGACCCGACCCGACCCGACCACGAAGCTAAGGAACAGCATCTATAGATAACCTATTTTGATGCTATAAACTCATCTTAAAGTGTGTGTTTTGATCAGGCATATATCTAAGTGAGACTTTTTGGAGTTACTAAGAAACTCCTCATAGCAGCTTTAATGTCATCAATGAGAGCTCCCATTATCAAATTCAATGGGTTTTTTTGTGACGTGAATGTGGATCTGAGTCAGATTAAATTTACCTTGATCATAGGCATATGAACCCCATGTTATCCTGTAAAATTGGAAGAGAATTCGTTAAAAAATGGCATACCTGTCAACCCAATTCAACCGAGTTTTAACTCAAGGGATTTTATTCAATTTGGGTCCAACGTTTTGCTTCCGGCCACATATCTGCATCACCACCAAAAAAGTATTTCTACGTTTGGCCATTACCAACATCTCCTGAAAATTCCAGCAAAATCTGTTCAGTAGTTTTTTGCGTAATCTTGCTAACAAACAAACATATGCTGGCATTAACATATCATTGGAAGAGGTAAAAATCATCCTGCAGAGATTTGGGGGTACCATCCAGCAATCTGATGGGGTTTAAGGAACAATTAGCAAACAAGTTAGACCGAAAACCGCTTCTTTAGGCTTTCAAATACTTTCATAAAGCTCTAAAGTGGTCCTGACAACCTTTCTTTTAATTCACTCCCTCTAGCTTAGAACAACAGGAGAAAAATGTGTGTTTGTGGTCGAAAAGGGGATGTGGTATCGTTTAGAATCACATTGTATTTCAGGGTAAATTCATCTGTCTGCGTGTGGTCAAACTCTCAATCCCCCGGCAGTCGCGTCCTGTTAGCTGTACAAGCTTTCACCATCCACAGTGACAAGTTATTTAGAAAAGCTGTGGTGATGTGACCGAGGCACTTCAGGTACTCGGTATACATCAAATAAACACAACGGGTGATTGGTTTAGCATATTTTGTGGGGCATATTTCCACATTCGAGGCCTCATTTCTGTGTTAAATTTAATCAAGAGACTCAAAGTGTTTGAGAGTCTGTTGACAAATTTGTTCGAACAACCAGAACCTCGTATGTGAAATCGCTCAGCGTAAAAACAGGCTGATGTGCATCTCCCCGACAAGCTGCACCCCCTCCCGTGCTGGACTGGGATTTGTTTTGAAGCAGTCCCATCTGAATTCAGCTTGTGTCGTATAATGCCAGAAGCAGGCCGAGGTAGGAACGCAGCCGTACAGTAAGCACAAAAACGCCATAACGCACTGATTCACGACTCCTGGAAGGGATTCGCCACGGCGTATAAAGTACTCCACGTCTATCCAGAAACCTGCCAGTCACGGGAACGACGAGTCAGGGCAGCCAAAAGTCAAAGAGGTGGGATCACAGCAAAAAAATATGATTCTGATATGCAAGGCATTGGAGTTTTACGCTTCATCTGTGGCAATAAATCAGAGCTAGAGTGTCTTCAGCGAGGGGTTATGTTTGTTTACTCCAATGGAAAATGACCAAAGATGGGATTTTACTTCCATTTTTCAGTCTTAAATTCACATATTTAACCTCAAAATCACCGTAAAAGGAGCAGGTCCAGGTTCCATCTTGAGGAACAATCACAGATTTCTGCATTATGGCAGGTATTTGTTCATGTCACTCAAGAAACACCACAAAAATGAAGTCTGGTCTTCAGGTTACAGATGCATTTTTGCGAGGGTTTGTCTTTGACTCTAACCTTGACACACACTCAGCCAGTGCGAGCAGCTCCGCTCAAGGTCTAGAAACCACATTTGGTCAGACGAATACCAGGGCTGGAAATTCCTTAGAGTCTAGAGTAACAAGTGGTAAATACATTTTTATAATCACTCTTTTCTCCTTCGATTTTGTATTATTTAACATGCTGCTTTGTTATGCAAAATATGCCCACAGTTGAGACGACGAACGCAGACATGCCATCATCTTTTCCAGGAAGGACTTGGAAACCTCCCCTGTAAACTTAATCTCAAAGCCAGTCAACAACAAGGACATTTCATTTGCATAATGTAGACTTAGGCCTGTCACAATAATCAATAAATCAGTAAGCCGCACGATAAATAAAAACGTCATCGGTAAGTTTGCTGGCCTCGATAAATTGACACGTGCATGTTTGTTTCCCTCCTCACTTTCTACCAAACAGGATGGATGAGAAGATGGTTCACTCCATACATCTTTCTCAACACCTGGGCGCATTGATTCTAGAGCGGAATGACCGGAGTGAGCCATCTGTCAGTCATTCCATCTTAGCGGGGGAGGCGGGGCCGCTCACGTGTACACACACAGAGAGCTGAAGTGAGCGTTGAGAGGAGTAACAAGGAAACAAAAACTAACATGAATGATGGCACGAAAGCTACGGTTCCTTAGCCAGCTGCCACAGCTTCAGCGAGGGACTATTTTGGTTTTAAACAGAACGAACAAGCTGTGAGCTCATGAACACCGATGGGCCGCTATGTCGCATTATTTTGAAAGTAGTGGCGGCGAAGAAGGGGAGGTGTAGCGAAGCCTTCTCCTGACAGTCAACGCTGACTTAGGTGTCTGGCCGTCAAAGTAAATATAAATAAAACAGCGTAAAATGGTGCGTGCTGTAACACAGTGTCGTTCACTAGTTGCTAAAGAAATGCTGCCCTTCAATACGGTTGAAAAGTCAGCATTTCAGGTAATAATACAAACTTTTGACAGACAGTGCAAATTGACTGGGAGAACGCACATGTCACAAACAATTCAGTAACTGTTTAAACTCCATTTTATTTATTGTGTTATAGCTGTGTGTATAATGATATTATTGACATGCAGTTTTTCTCAAAAGAGAGTCAATTTCATTTTCATTGTTTTTTTTCTCTTTCTGTTTAATTTATTATATTGTTTGTTTGATTTATTTCATTTTAAAGTTCTTTACCCTCTAATTACAGTTAAATACTCTTAAAAAATTAAAGTTTATTGCTTTTGATACAGTGTACTCACTTTATTATGACATATATTATAATTACATTAATGAATAAATGATGTTTCAAAAATGATATTGACAATATTATTGTTATCGGCAATAAGTTTTTGGACAATTATTGTCCACCAGATCATTGCTAAACGACTCCATGCTGCATCAACCATCACCAGAAAGGACATCGTTACCAGCGTGTGTTTGCTCGTTAAGTCCCAGTCACACATGCCCATATTCATGGCGATTGTTAACGATTGTCATAATTCTGATGAAACGTGTTTTGGTCGTGGCGCATGCGCCACTTAATCTGGATCAGCCTTGTATAGTTGTGAAGGGGGAAGGGTGCCGATTGTTTTGAACTGTTCAAAACTTTCATGGAAGAATTGCTGCTCTCAATATGTGGGTGGAAGCCTGATGCAGTCCTAAGGCGAATGGTACTCGTGTGGCATGTCCATCTATGAGCTTCTCTTAAAGTGTGCGGCACAGATTTGTAAAATGGTGTACTGCCCTTAGAGGTCATGAATCCTGGTTTTCATGAACCTCTAGGGATTTCACATTTTTAGGAACTAAGTCAAATAAATGGTGGAGACCAGGGGACTTTTGTTGCGGGTAAGTATCCAGTGGATGAGGACAAAGGAAGGTTTCTCTGAGCCTCTGAGCAGTAAACACACTCCTCTTCTAGAAAGCGAACACTGTCCTAAATGAGCGCATTTTGCAGAGATTAGCATTGAGTCCTTATAGGGCAAAATCGCTCATTTTGGCTATATTTTGTTCATCCATCGCCAGCTGTTATCATAAAGTCAGCTCATCTTCTCTTCAGGTGGGTCAGCTGACCTGGTAAACAAACTTTGATGACGCTATAGTCACACAAAAGGTACAGCTGACCTACTTTTAGCCGGCAGTGCTGAACAACATGGCAGAATATTTATCTGATGCCGAAGAGTCAGACTACAACGACCGGTTTGAGTCTGAGTACACGGACGAGGAGCTCCATGAGAGAAGACTGTGGAGGGAGAGAGACGAACAGCTGGCTCGAGAACAACAAACAGGAGCACGTCCATGACTCAATGCTAACTAGTGGTGCGCTTGTGGACAGCTTTCGTCTATAGCAACAGAAGAGGAGTGTGTTTACTGCTCAGAGTGGGACTTGAAACCGGCTGACACGCGTATGGATCTATCCAGGAATATATGTCTGACTACTCTGGAGGATTTCTCTGCAATGACAAACCGGGCTGTGGTAGAGACGAGCGATTTTGCAGAGATTACGTCCCGCGCTGAAGCTCCTTTGCCGTGGCCCCCGCTAAGTGCGCTACATCGGTTGGATCTAAATAACTTCTGAAGGACTCCGAGCTGCACGATGTTTGTCTGAGTGAGTATATGAGCATGCACAAACCTAAAAATAAGGTCCAGGTGTCAAAATACCGGAGTTTCCCTTTAAAAACCAGGAAACTAGAGGTAGAGAATGGTGATCTTGAGTTAATGAACTGTTAATCCAAAATTATTTGAACCTGTTCAGCCCCTATTTTAAGCCTTCTGCTTGAAAATGACATACTCATAACAAAAGAGTGTAGCTCTACAGCCAAAAGGTCTATTTCAATAATTCTGGTGTCTTAATAAAAGTAACACTTGAGAGATTTGTCCAGATGTGAATTATCAGTATATGTGTTACTGGGGCAGAGAAAATGAAGATAGAAGTCAGAATAATTCGAAAATGTCATCTTCGCCTAAAAATAAACAAGTTTTTACAGTGAATATCTCTTTGGAATGATGCAGCTGCAGCTTTAGAACTCTATGAATGAATGGAAAAATATGTGAACATTACCTCTGCCAAGTTTGAGTCTGATAAAGTGATGCAGAGCAAAGTTAGAGAGGTTTTACTACAGAGTGGTCAGGTCCAATCTTGGCACAGTGTGGCACCATTAGTCTCATTTGAAATTTCTGATATACCAACCTTTATACTTCACTTTTATGTCACTTTGGTGTGCATTACACCCAGTTACAACAGTTTCTATCTTCTTTTCTTATCCATGGTAGTTTTTGGCTGTATTTGGAAAAATCAACCAGAACTCTTTAGATTTTCCCATTCAAAGAAATCCATACAAAACAACCCAAGTTTGAATCAAAGTGAAACAGATTTGGATATTTGATAATTTGCTTGGTGTTGACGCTGCGTTTGCTGTGTGTAAAAATTGACTTACATCGTTGTGTAGCTGAACATTTCCTGTTTAATTTGATATGCAACATGACTTTGGACACAATTTACTCTGACCCAATAAAAAGGGAACTCAAGTTTTTGAAAAAACTAAATTTTGTCCAATTTCAAGGCAAAAAAAAAAATCTCACTATAACCCACAACCCACAATTTCCTTGCATGTCTGGATTTAGATGTTATTTGAAGATATAAAAACTTAAAATAAGGTCTTTGTTGCTTGTAATATATTTAAAATAATCTGCCAATAAGACGAGAAATTTAACTTGAGCAGACATAAAACCTGAATTTAAGACACTGGCTGATTCAAACTTTCCTTGTTCCATTGGCAGATATTCTCTTTTCATTACAAGCAGCTCAATGCCTTATTTTTATTCTCATTCTTTTAACTCCCAGCTCATTTGTTAGGCAGAGGTCTATAAAATCAACAATATTATTTGATGTGATAAAAAACAGAATTGTTTCTGTCGGTGTTTAAGGATGCAGGTTTAAAAAGCTAAAAGCTACTGTTACCATTACCATCATTAGTTTAAATACTTCACTAAACCATATTCTGATATGATGATTTTACTATCTGATATTCATCGACAACACTTACGTGTGTTTGTCAAACTCAATATCATCTATTTCAAGTAGTTTTTGATTGCTATTTTATTTACAAACACTTCTGCCTTTGTCCCAAATATTTGTGCATTTTTATGTAATCATGTAATCAACTGTTAGCTCTTTAAACCTTTAAACCCACACCAAGAAAATGTCAGGTTTTTGATTTGTTTGTAGTTTCTTTGTTCCCTCAAATGCAAACAGAATCAAACAATGATATGATTTGTTTATTTTTTAAACATTAAATATCCCTGAATTTCCTGAGAACTTCTTCCAAACAGTTGAGCTGGTAGTTCAAAGATTAAAGTAAGATATTTAGAATTACCGGTTAAGTGACGTGGATTAGAATAAATGTTTTGGATATTTTTGACTTGAAAAGAGAGTTTTTGTTTGCCCGTTGTTTGTTCCTACATTATCTCAGGAAGGCTTCGATGGATTTCCTTCAAACTTGGCACAAAATAAGAACAAACTATTTACATGTTGGAGGTAGAAGGTCACGGTCCACATGACCTAAAACAAGAACATAAACCAATAAAAGAGTTCGACATTCAACACACAGCGGCCCACTTCAGTCTGTTACTGTCTGGTTCTAACTTTTGTGCGGGTATTAAACCATCAGGCTGCAGTTTCAGTTTCTTAAGAGTCCTGGGAGGCTCTTTTTAGATACACAGAAGGGAAAGTCGAGGCGAAAAGGGGTTTGGAAACACTGCTTTATGGTCGTAACACAAACAAAGCTGGTTAACGCTTGTGGGTTTCTGAGTACGACTTCCCTCCTAATATTTCAGGCACAGGAGCACATCGTCAGGCAAAAGCGTGCAACACTCCTCTCTAATCTCACATGCTGGTTGGTAAACTCTCAGGTAAGGTTTGTTGGGTTATCAGGGTCAGTTGGGGATTGGTGAACACCACTCGGTTACATCAACAACCCAAAATACTCACCGGCAAGGTAGCGTGTTCTACTGGCGTTCCCTACGGTGGAAAACAAACCATGAAATTTAGCAACGTCAAACCTTCTCTGTTATTAATGAGAAACATAAAAAGTCAAAGGAAAAAAAAGAGGCAGTTTCATGGAAATACAACCTTTTTTCCACCTCGGGGTTGAGTATTTACGGCGCGGACGCCCTTTGAGGTGAAGCTAATCTGGCTCTACGTGGCGATTTGTTGCAATACGCCGAAGCTCCGTGGAGAACCGAGTAAATCCTGGACTCACAGGAGAGGGAAGCTGCCGCCAAGCCTCCTCGGAGCACGGCAGAAAACTGATCAAGGAGCTTATGGGGCAGAAAATTGGAGCTTTATGGTCCAAAATTCAGGTGATTATTTTCACTTGGGAGGCCCTCGCAAGCCCCCCCGATCCACCCTTAAATGCGGGCTCAGTTTGATTATGAGTGTTTAGCTAACACTAAACTCTAAGTGGTATTATTAGCTCTTGGATAGAGTTCCTCCCCGGGATGGTTGAGCGTGTGTGTCCGGAGCCAGATGAGCTTTCTCGGTGCTCGTCTGCTTCCAGCGAGTAACTCGGAGAGCCGTTAAAACGACCGCATGAGCACAAACACACACACACACACAGAATGCTGCTGTGTCACGGTGAGCCTTCGTTAACAAAGCGGGCGTGTGTGGAGGCTTACTGTTACTTGCATAACATCCTGGGTTTGAACAGTCAACAGAAACATAAAACCACTTTTTCTTGGATTCCTGACGCCTGTCCAGTGGTCGTGCTCCAGCTCAGATCTCTCCTGAACTCTCTCTGTCTTTGTGTTTCTTCAGAGAATATCAAATTCACATTATTCACTTCCTTTACTGAAACATATCTTCAATTTAGTGCAAACGGTGAGTTTCTTTAACCCTTTACAGGGCTCCAGAGTGCAACCATTTTGGGCACACATGCACCCAAAATTTGTGAGAGTGCGCCTAACATTTTTTCTTGGGCACACTGGTGAACCAAGAAAAAATGTTAGGTGCACTCTTTAAGTTGACAAAAGAAACTGCAGTAGCGGATAAATCATACGTAAACGGAAATGACAGCACCTGCTTCCTCTTTTTTCTCTGTCCCTGCGTTGTATCTTCACAGGCTGCAGGCCCGCCCAAACACATGCACACACACGCATGTACACACACACAGCCCTCAGTTATCACCCAATCAGCTGGTAGTATGCAAATGAGCCCAGACTGTGGTGTCAGGTTTCAGCACGGAGTGGTAACTCTGTAGAAGCAGCAAAACTCTGCCAAATTTGTATTAGTGACTGAGGAGGGCTCCCGGCCCACGAGGAGCGCAGCCGGAGACTTCCATCCTCCCGCACAGACACAAGGCCCCACAACACAGTGCAGGGGCCTATGGCAGCTCCCATTGTTTAGAGCCCCCATGAGGAAGCACTGGAGCTAAAAAAACATTATACTAAAACAATAATAAAAATATAACAAAAGGAGACAAAATAACATAAATGGACAAAAAATTAAGAATTAAATACGTTAAGTTTGACTAAAAGAATAAATAAGTTATCGAGTAATAGAAGAATAAAAAATAAGGAATAAAAAAGTCAATCAAATCAATTAAAAGTTTGATTAAAAAGGTGGGTTTTAAGCCTCTTTTTAAAAGTATCAACAGACTCTGCAGCCCTGAGATTCTCCGGCAGGCTGTTCCACAAACGGGGACCATAATAACTAAAAGTGTGTCTTGTCTGTCTCTAAATGAACAGTTATTCAGACTTTCACAGAGTTCTGGATTCAGGCTCGACCTTCACGTTAAAATATGTAATCAGATCTTTGTCTGTGAGCTCTGGGGCACGTCTCAGGTTTGTATGTAGACTGTCAAAAACACGCATGACCCCTGATCCCACCCTTCATAAGAGGGGATTGAGCACATGGACAACACACACACACACACAAACACACACACTGATGCCGGCCGTGAGATTATTTGGCTCGCAGATTTGGCCAAAGCGGGTCACAAGGCCAGAAGGCCACACACACAAGGTGGTCGAGCTAAGTGTTTTCCAGCACTTTTAAGCAGCTTTTCTTCCACCCCCAAGAGCCCCGGACATGACCCCGTCACACACACTTTAGCACATACTTGCACACACGGAGCCGGGCCTCCTAAGTAGATCAGATGTTATGGATCTAAAAAGCCGGGTGGTACTACTTTCTGAGGAAAGAGAGTCGAGTTACACACGAATGAAGGAGACGCTTTTGATGGGAGTCTATAGAAACGACAATGAGAGAGATAACTGCTTCTGTTAGCGCTGCTGCTAACGCCAGAGGAGCTAATGCTAACATGTCTGTAGAAGTAGAAACAAAACTTTCACTCTTAATTTCAAAGGCAGCCAATGAAAACTGCACAAAAATCGCAAAATAAGATTACATATTATAAGAGTCAAGTAGAAATATTCATTTATTGTTCGAATTTCTTGAGTTGAAACCACGAAAAAAAAACAAAAAAACAAAAAAAACAGCTATGTCTTTGTACTGGTGTCAGTATCGGAATCGTCCAAACTAAGTTTTTAACTGTCAGCATATCAGATATTATCAAAAAGCCAAAGTTTAGCATTCCTAGTTTCTCCCAAAATACTTAAACAGCTAACAAATATATTTACCACCCCAAAGGAGGGCATGTTTGTGCCAGCGTATGTTTGTCTGTTTATCTGTTTGTTGCTTGTCCGTTTGTTTGTCCATTTACTTGTCCATCTGTTTTTTTTTTTTCATTTTTTTGTTGTTGGTTGGTCTCTTTGTCTGTCAGTCAGTCAGATTGAAGGCTGGTTTGTTTGTCCATCTGGTTGTTTGTCTGTTTGATTGTCCGTTTGTTTGTCTGGTTGTCTATCTATATGTTTGACTGTTTGTTTGACTGATTGTCAGTTTATTTGTTTGTCTGTTTGATCTGGTTGCAGGCTGGTTTGTTTGTCCATCTGTTTGTTTGTCTGTCTGGTTGTTTGTCTGTTTGTTTGTTTGTCTGTCAGTCTGTCTATCTGTATGTTTGACTGTTTGTTTGTTTGTCTGTCTGTTTTTTTGTCTGGTTCTTTGTCTGTTTGTCTGTCTGTTTGTCCTTCGGTTTGTTTGTTTGTCTGTTTATTTGTTGTCTGATTGTTTGTTCCTTTGTCCGTCTGTTTGTTGGTCTATTTGTCCGTCTGTCTGGTTGTTTGGTTGACCATCTGTTTGTCTGTCTGGTTGTTTGTCTGTTTGTTTGATTGTCCGTTTGTTTGTCTATCTATATGTTTGACTGTTGGTTTGACTGATTGTCAGTTTATTTGTTTGTCTGTTTGTCTGTTTGATCTGGTTGCAGGCTGGTTTGGTTGACCATCTGTTTGTCTGTCTGGTTGTTTTTCTATTTGTCTTTTTGTCTGTCTGTATGTTTGACTGTTTGTTTGTCTGGTTCTTTGTCTGTTTGTCTGTCTGTTTGTCCTTCTGTTTGTTTGTTTGTTTGTCTGTTTATTTGTTGTCTGATTGTTTGTTCCTTTGTCCGTCTGTTTGTTGGTCTATTTGTTTGTCCGTCTGTCTGGTTGTTTGGTTGACCATCTGTTTGTCTGTCTGGTTGTTTGTCCATCTGTTTGTTTGTCTGTTTGGTTGTTTGCTTGTCTGTCTGTTTGTCTGTCTGTTTGTTTGTTGTTTGATTGTCCGTTTCATTGTCCATCTGTTTGTCTGTCTGTTTGTCTTTTTGTCTGTCTGTCTCTCTGTCCGTCTGTTTGTTTGACTGTTTGTTTGGTTGTTTCTCTGTCTGTTCTTCTATCTGTTGGTTTTTCCGTGTGTTTGCTTGTTTGTCCCAAGTTCACACAGAAACTACTGGTCGGATTTTGCTTAAATTTTCAAAAATGTTGGTAAAAAAAAACAACTTAAAAATGATTAGAATTGGTGTAAAAATATATATACGTTTGGATACCAAAAATATCAAATCCCCAAATGAAAAAAAGTTCCATAAGTTAAGAATGCACGGAAGCTTTAAAAAATCACATCTGCCATTTTGTTACAGATTCACTTCCAGTTTTACAGGATACTATGTCTTTATCATCAAGGTAAATTTTAACGGGATCTGATGTCACAGAAAACACACAAAGAGATGTTTCCAAAACTTGTTGTGTTCATACAGGACAACAACCAAGTTTGGTCTGGATCCTGGATTTTCTGGATCTGGTGATCCAGTCTTGTATCTTCACAGCGTTGTTGAAAAGCCACAGCTGGAGCTGAGCTGCTCTCTCTTAGTGCTTCTCTAGCTCTTAAATTGAACAGATGTAATCTTCTGCAGCTTTAAATTAAATAGATGTATTCTTCCGCAGCTTTAAATTAAATAGATGTATTCTTCCGCAGCTTTAAATTAAATAGATGTATTCTTCCGCAGCTTTAAATGGATAGATGTATTCTTCCGCAGCTTTAAATTAAATAGATGTATTCTTCCGCAGCTTTAAATGAATACATGTATTCTTCCGCAGCCAACTTTTGAAAAACAGGATTAAATCACCAAATGCTGACGAGGTCGACCTTTTTGTTAATGACTAAGAAGATTTAATCAAATGAATATAATCCAGAAAATTAGTAAAGTGAGCTGATGCAGACGGATTAGACTTTATCGTTTTGTCTCAAACTTCAAACTTGAATTCCTGATCGGAGCGTTTCCATCACGAGGATGAAGTGTTATTCCGAGTGATCTGCACTGTACAACTCACTGCGCCCCTCCAGCTCTGGTGTATAATGTCATTAGAGTCGGGCTGTAGAGTCAATGGCCTGATCCGCGGTGTAATCCGGTGCTGCTGACCTGACCGGCTCACCCTTTAATGAGCTTAACGAGGCCCCATGTTAACGATCTAACCCGTAACAAGACCAAACTCGAACCAACTAAAGCTGATTGTCCGGCCCTGTGATGTCTCACGCTAACATGCAGGGAGAGGCTGCTGAGGGGGCTTATATAACACACACACACAAACACACACACACACACACACACACACACAAACACTCCAGGTGTGTACTGATACACACACTCTGTTTACACACATGACACAAACACGTGTAGGAAAAATCAACCACATGAAGAGAGTATCTGACATTTAACATACAGCTACACTCATCCACTACACAAGGTCAACCCATTCAACTGGGCGATGATGCAAGCAGCTAATCAGCCAATCACACTGCAGCAACTCAATGCATTCAGGCATGTAGACATTGTCAAGACGACCTGCTGAAGTTCAAACTGAGCATCAGACTGGAAAGGAAAGTAAAAATGGCGTGAATAAGTATTTCCAAAACTGCTGCTCTACTGGGATTCCAGGCACAACATCTTTAGGAGTTTCACGGAATGGTCTGTGAAAGAAATGATATCCAGTGAGGGGAAGTTCTCAGGGTCAAAATGCTTCGTTGATGCTCGCGGTTGGAGGAGAATGTAGTACCTCCAAGCACATTAACAGAAATGAAACGTTTGAAAGTAAAATGTTGAAATATTTAAAATAAGGCCTTTTATTATCTGAATGTCTTTTTATATACGTCTGTTTATTAATGCATATTTTATGTGTTTGTATATATTAATGTAAAGTCAATTTGATACCTCTATTGAACAAGTCTGTTTTATTTCTTTTCATTAAATAATTAAGTCTTGTTTTTCCAGACATTGACAAAATAAAACTGAAAAAGCAATTACTTGTTTATACCCTTTTGACCCGAGTATCTTTTTTAAGCCTTCTGCTTGAAATGACATACTCTTAAAGAAAAGAGAGTGTCTCTGCAACCACAAGGTCTATTTGAATAATTTTGGTGTCATGATAAAAATAATTCAGAATAATTTGCCTAAAAAAATTATAAGCACTGTGAACAACCCTTAGAAATGACGTTTGAGTGGCTATAAAACTCCAAAAATGAATAATAAAATAAAGGGGTGTCAAATTATCGTGTTAATTTAGATTCATTCATGACAGACATAATTAGCGCACTACGTTTTTTAATCTCGTCAATCTTATTTTTGATCTGATTTTACTGATTTGGTATTTTCAGAGGGCAAAACCTTAAAATACCATGGCAGCTGGTGTGTTCATCATATTCTTCTCGGACCAATCACATCAAGCCACAGATTGACGTAGCAGCTCGACCCTGTTATTAGCCATTAGATTAAACTATGAGTACTTCAGTCCTGAGACTATCGTTTTACCTTATATTAAATGAAACCACACAAATGTGTCATCTGCCACTTGTGACATGAATCTGGTCAAAGACAAAACCCACCAACTTTTGAGGAGGGCATATTTGATATTGTAGCGTAACCATGACTACAGCTCGGCGTTGTTAGCTCAGCATTTCCACATCTTTCTCGGTTTCCCAGCGTTGATTCACAGTCAGGAGAAGAGCAAAATCATAATTTACCATAAGACAGCTTGAAGTGACGTTCTTTGCTCCTCTTCTAAATGAAAAATCGAGTCCATTTCTGATAAAACTGCAGATTTTTCTGCATTTACGGAGATCACTTTTACAAGACGCTGTTGTTTTCAAACATGCAGTCACTTTCTGCTGTCATCACTTCCCTAGCTCCGCCTCTGTCCCCTGATTGGGCCGTTAAAGCTGGAGAGTTTTAATGCATTGGGCTTTTTGTGCTTCAGTTTTTGATCTGCCACAATAATCTAATGAAATTCAATGAAAATACCTCAAGCTGAGGCTTTTTTTCAACAATTTTTAAGTGATATTAAAAGAGCGATTAATAAGATTAATTACAGGTCATAATTAATTAAAGCTGGGGTTGGCGATTTTGGAAAACTAGCATGAATTTGAAAGTAGCATCTCCTCAGGGCTCCGCCTAGCCCCACCCCCCGCTCACATGCACGCGCGCAGCCGCTATATCCAGAAGACTGATTCAACTCCAAACCCTCAGCACAACGTGTTTGTTTTACACTACACCAAGTCATGTCTCAGTCAGCACGAAGAAAACACCAAACAAACATGTAAAGTTAGTTAGTACTCACAGCCGATGTTGATCGGGGTATAGGTAGTTCCTCTGACATTCTCCACATAGCTGTCAAATCTCCTGTTTTGGCCATGAAAGTACCGTATTTTCCATATTTTCTCCTCTTTTCTCCCGTCCTCCTGTATCAGTATTCTCCTGTAAATCTCCCGTGTGACGATATAATAATAAAAACATTCCTCTGCCTCTTTAAACTGAGCTCTGTCTCTAGCCTGAATGGGGCGGTTCTCCAAAATCATGGATGCCAACCACCGAAGAAGAAGACGTCTCGTGAAAACTGCCACCTGCAGTAGCATGGATGGCAGTTCTCGCGAGATTAGAGCCAACAGCGGAACAAACTTAGAAAAATAAAGAGTTTATTTTAGATTTCTTGTACATCTGTCTTAAAATGTGAGGGATACTGGAGCTTGGTTGGTTGTTGTGAGACGGCTCACAGCGGACTTCCCTTATTTTCAAAGACAAAACTTGAAAGGTAAGCATTCTCCAGCGGAGTCTGTTCCCTACATGCTACATGCTACACGCACTGTCTGTGCACGCCGGGAAAATGCACGCGCAGCAGGCACGCAGAATGGCGACGGGATTTGATTGGTGTAAAAAAAGGTATCCTTGCAAAATTATTGGTTGGTGTTTTCCCTATTTTACTCCTGCTGTAGATAGTGGATATTTTTCGCTCTGTTTTAAGAACACATTATGAGTTGATTACCATCGGGTCATAAAGACCATTTTAACCTGTATTTCAAAAAGTGTACCTAAATCAGATCGCCAACCCTAGCTTTAATCGCTCAATTTACTAACAGCACTAAATAAAAGATGTGTAAATCATCTCTGCAAAGGGCTATTGTTATAAAAAGATGCAGAGCAAAGTTAGAGAGGTTTTATGACAATATGGTCAGTCGAGGATTTTGAAAAACAGTTTACGCTAATAGAGCTAACACTCAGAAATGCAGGTATTTTGTCAAATAAAAGCCAAACTTAATAAAAAAAGTGTCTAAAATGCACATGCAGCAATTCCTCTACATAATAACCTCTTTTGGACTCAAAAATGTCCATAAAAAAGCCTTAAAACTGTAATATTTGATGATCTGACATCTCCATTGAGGCTTCATGGCATGCTGTAACATATAACGGCTACATCTCAGTCGCTGATTGGTAGATTAGGATGATTCACTTTATCGACTCTTCTGAGTCAATAAGATTAAACTGAAGTGCTCAAATCCCTCCCAGATGAATTACTCGCCAACCAGAGCGGCCAATATCTGCTAGGTACATCCAGGATCCAAATCAAATAAGTATATAGATGATGAAGCTGAATAATTGGTCATAAGTTAACAGAGAGGAATTAAAGACTTCTTCTTGCTCTTTTTCAGACATCTAACGTTTATCCAGGTGCTAATTTTCTATTTTTTCTGTTTGCTTAATTTGCCTTTTGGTATATGTTTGAAATAAACTTATCAAATCCAAAATATAACCCTTGTATATGTCTGTTTTATCCTTACCTCAGAGTTTTACACTTTTCTGAATTCTGAACATTTATGATTAAACCGTTTTGACATCAATATTCCTGTTTCTCTGTTCACCATTACATCGAGGAGCATCCTCGTCTTCAAGAATAAATATTTACTCACGGGCAGGTTGGTGAAGACGCTGAACGTGCTCCTCAGGAAGGCGATCAGGTCGATTAAATAGTCGCTGGCGTCCTGAGTCCCGCCCCCCTGCACTGGGGCCATCCAATCGTAATCGGCCAGCTGCAGGAACTGGTCGATCTTTGCGTTCAGGCTGGTGTAGATCTCCGCCTCGGCTGCATGACGGGCGTCCTGTGAGAGGTCAAAGGTCAGTGACTTCTGTTTCATAGCTGCTGTCATGATTCTTTTATTGCGTAGAGAATCAATTATCATGGTTACATGAGAATTTTAATTCCAAATAAGACTTAAATCCCCTTTAAAAAAGATTAAAAATGACCATGTAAACACCTAATTCTGAATGAAAATGACAATTCTGTATAAAACTTAATTCTGAAGTAAGTGGCTGGTTTGTTCTGATTTTAAATCTGAATTAAATAACTCCTCTATCATGTTTACGTTCATTCTGCTTTAAATTAATTCTGGTCGTCCTGCACATGCTCGTTCCCTTGTCCTGTTGCGATGACGTGCGGGACGCTGACGAGAAAAAGATGGCTTCCCTTTAGCAAACATTGGACTCCATACAAGCCGAGACAGTTTATGAAAACAGAGCCTAAGAAGATTTGGAAGTCATGAAAGTGTGGATGGACACAAGAACTAAAATGTGGACTTTTTTTTGAAGCTGTAGTTTCCAAGTTGGACGCGGTTTCCCTGACGGAGACGCTGAACTGGAATTTTTCTTCCAGTAGACGTAAATACGTCACTACGTCATGCCCACCCCTGTCATATCAGAACCAGGTCTTGAATAAAGGCGAATAAACGTGTTTTCTATGTAAACCTTTACTCTGAATTATTATTTCCATGTAAACATAAATTCTAAATTATTTAAGTCTGAATAATTAATTCAGAATTAAAAAGCATCGTGTAAGCATGGCCTATGTAAATGTAACCACGAAGGAGAAATTTAAAATGGAGGTAGAACGTGAGAAAAAAGGAAGAGGCTGCCTTTTTTTTAAAGGGATATGCTATTTAGCTTAGCTCAATATTGGGAGTCAATGGGTAGTGTTAGCCTGCCTCTGCCTACAGTCATCAGATAAACTCTTCAGAAAAGCCAAACGATCCTGTGTGCTTGTTGTGACTCGTTTTCTTGCCACATCGAGCTGCATTATCTATTCTTAGACCAAGATTAGCACTTTGTAATTTTCAAAAGAAACGCATACGAAAACTAAACCGGAGGGAGAATGCATCAGTAGGTCAACAAAACAAAATCTCTGTTTAGGAGTAGACGACAACAAGAAGATAACAGAAGATAATGTAGCATAATGTGGTAAACAGCGAGTCACAACATGCACAAGACTGTTTTATGGCCCTTTTCCACTAGCACGCCTTTGCCCTACTCTACTTGGCCGTTCTCGATTTGCAGTGTGTTTCCACTAGCCTGGTGCCTCCTAAAACAAGCTAGTTTTAGTACCTACTCCACTCTGGCTCCGAGCGAGATGAGTCGATACTAAAAGATGACGTCATTGACTGCCGGCTACTGATTGGTCAGACAATGTCGTCAACAATGAGTCATGAGCGCGACGACCTAGCATGCTAGCGGTAGCTACCATTAGCTTACCCTCATACGTCTTTTCTTTGCAGCTGGATTGCTCTCGTCCTCGGCTTCATTCTGTTGTATAGCTTCCAAAACTCTTCTGTGCTTCTCAAGGGTTATTTCTTCTTACCACCTGCAGCCTTCTTCTGCTTTCCTTTTTTACTCGGTTTGTGACAAAAAGCCACAGATTGTTGTGTCGCGCTCAAAATGACGTCACCGCAGTGCCGCTCAGCTGTTTACAGCGACACTGCACCCCGTTGGACAGGCAACTGGGGCTAATGGAAAAGCAGCACAAGGCGAATAGAGTAGAGCCGGGTAGAGTCGAGTAGAGTAGGGCTAATGAAAAAGGGCTTATAGAGTTGTTGAAGAGTTTATCTTAAGCCTATAGGCAGAGGCAGGCTAACACTACCCACTGACTCCCATTGTGTGAGCTAAGCTAATTAGTGGTGGGCGAGCTCTGCTCATGTCTTCCTTGTTACTGCACACACAGTCATAAAAATGGATTCTGTCTGCTTGTCATGAATGAGGCAAGACAGGAAAAGAAAATGTTTCGGGAAAAAGAGGGTGAATACATTTAAAAAGACAGAGCCAGAGAGACAGCATTGTGTTTACCTTAAAGGTGGACGTCCCATACAGCTTGGTGGCGTTGACGGTGTCAGGTGGGACGTTGGTGATGTTGGATATGAACTCTTCCAGGAAGTGACAGCTCTGCTCCAGGTGGGTGGTGTTAATGATGACCTGCACCAGCTGGACACAAACAGAGGCCACGCTAAGAAGACATCTTTTTGAATCACTGATCGGACTGTAATAGCTGTTTAGAGCTTGACTTCATGAAACTGATCAGGGCTTTCAGCATGAATATTGGGGTGTAAGAAAATACGGATACATCAAGTCAAAAGTAACTGTTGTGTCAAACTGTTTTCTTTGGCTACTGTTGTTCTGTGGCAAGTTATTTTTTTCCAACATCAAACTAATGCTTGCCTTCAGTCTACAGGGAGATATTTGGTGTCTTCATGTTTCAAAATTACAAAGTTAAAGCTCAACAAAGAAATGTTACTCAAGGGAATCCCTTTGCTTAATTCTGACTCTAATTAGGTTACTTAAACTGAGAAAATAAAGACTAAAATATCTGAGAAAGTTCCATCAAGTAGCAGCTAAGGATTGCTGTTAATTGTTAATATGGATGGAAAATCTGCACAGACAATGCGAAACAATCACATTTAAAAGTTGCAGTCTAACCCTTACTTACCCGGCAGAAGCAAAATGTCAGTTATTTTTAAATAAGTGGCATTTACAAACCATTTGTCCTACACAGAAACAGACAAAACTTTAGTAATTGTTAGATTCTCAAGATTCCGAAGGATGTATCTCAAGTAGCATTGGCAACATATTAAAAAATGGAGAACACAGTCGAATTTCATGAGATTTCATCAGTATCGCTTTACTTCTCATGTCTTCGTTAACAATTTGCACTAAATTAACCGTTCGCTCTGCCTTTATTCTGGAAAAAAAAAAAACTACGCTTATTACTGCATTCAACAAGACTGAAATAATTCACATATTTAATTTTTTCCGTGTTCCTTAGGCAAGGGTACCTGAAAGTGTTGTGTGCACTTATTCCTGATTTTTATTTTTTAATTATAAAATCAGAAAAATTCAATGTCAGTTTTTCTTTTTTTGAATGACTTGTTGCATGTAAATTTTGTTACACTGCATGTAGACATAATTGAGTTACATCATCTAAAGGCCGTGTTTGTCCTGAATCTATAAAGCTGCTGGACTTCATATTGCAGAGAAAAATGAGACAACAGTGAGTAAAATGTGAGGATTGGTAGGGTTAAATGCCAGCATTCAATATTCACAACCATAATTCTGGGATCATTAAGAGCACCACTATTAATTTTGACAGCATTTTTGAATCTAGTATTAGTCTGTTGCCTAAAATTTCTTTTAGTTTTAAGTCATCTACATTTTAGTCAAGTTTTAGTAGATGCAATTTAACAACATTTCAGTCGGCGAAATCTACAGTTAATTCAGTCGACTAAAATATGAAGTGTGAAGTGTAAGACATTTTTTGTGTTTCCTTGAATTTCTAAAGTCATGTATTGGATAAAATAAAACATCTAATAACCCTTTATTGAAAGCTTGTAACATTTGAATGTATAAATTAACAAACAAATTTAACTTCTGTGTGAAATGCAGTCACTTGGATAGATTGCTAACTTGTCTCTACTTTCTGCAGGACCAAATTAGTCTGATTGGATTACGTCTGTGAAACATGATAGTCTAGTTTTGATTTGTTGATAAAAAAATAGGGTAATTTAGTTTTAGTTTTTGTCCATGTGCACGTGTTTTTATTAGTGACTGTCTAGTTTTTGTTAGTGGAAAAAAGGATGTTGAAAAAACTATGAACAAAAATAATTTGTCAACAGAAGTAGCACTACAAAGCACAAAGTTGAGTAGCTTGGCTGTCCAAAAATGTTTCTTAAAGGTTAATTTGTTATTTTTTAATATTTTATGCAAGTATGTGAATGAATTGATTCATAATTTAGGAGAATTAAAGAAATAAAAGCACATTACGGAGGAAAAAAGTCACATTACGACCAAAATCAAGCTAATAAAATACACGTATGCGCTTGTTTGTCACGCCAATAGACTGTCCTTTATTTTAAAGTACTGATTTACCAGCTGTTTAGAATCTGATCTGACATTTCGACTCTTTATGCAACTGTTGGCATGTTGATATTTCCATAACACTCTCGAGCTTTTTTGTTGCCTCCTGTTCTCTTGATTGAATGTTTGGTCTCTAGGATGATCGCTGAGTGAAACAACAAACATCCAAGGAAGTGGAAATCAAATAATCAGCACTTGGTATCACAATGCTGCAGTTATGACAACAAAACAACAACAGCTTGAAGAGGAAAAGTCTGTTTTGGTTTGAAGAAATGAGCTGGAAATGTTGCGATGCCCAAACAGAACAATGGAGCCGGACTGAGAGCTTGCAAACATCATCAGCCTGCAGAAAAATTACAAAACACACGCTGCAGGTACCTCAGCGAGGCCGACATTCTTCTTCTTGATGGCGTACTGCAGACAGTTACTGAGCGTCCTGGTCAACAGCAGATTGGTGGACTTGCGGATCATATCGTCGACCTCCGTGGAGCTGTAGACACACAAATATACAGATATAAACAAAGAGCAGGGCAAAGAATAAGCGGGTGTGTTAGAATGATTAATTCCACTTCTCGCAGACGGACAGCGGCTGAATCTACGAGCCAGAACAAACAGTTTAAGTTAATTTGTCCGTCTGCGATTCTCTCCGTTTGGAAAAAGTGGGAACGTCAGCCAGTCTAAATGAGAACATTAGCATGTCTGAGCTGTCAAGCTCATTAGAGTCTCACAAAGCTTTAATTTTCCTGATAATACTCAGGATAATTGTGGAGAATTCCGGTATTTTCTAACCCGGACTTCATCAATAATAGTAGAACACTTTTGGAATAGATTAACTTCTTGGAGGCAGCAGTATGTAGCAAAGATTGCTTCAATAAATGATAAACGGTACCATTTATCCTGTAAAGGCCAACACAGTCTTTAATGAAACAGCATGTAGCTTATAACTATTGGAGGGTTTTTTTTCTGAAAATGGGTACTTTAGATTTTGTTAGGCTACATTCAGTTTGTTTATATCCTGTCAACTTAAGTCTGTAACACATTTGAGCACTAAATAAATAAATAAAGATATAAGATTAACAAGATAAATCCATCCTGGCAGTGGGACAGTGGACCAGATCTTCACCCTTGGCCATTGGACAGTAGAAAAGCTCTTGACCGTTGGCCATGGCACAGTAGAATAGCTAAAACACATGGCCATGGGACAGCAGATCATTTTGTCAACCCTGACCATGGGACAGTAAGCTAGTTCTTTGTTGCTGGTACAGTTGGATAGTGCGCTTGGTCAGTGATCAGGTCAGCGGCCATGAGACAGCAGATCATTTCTTCAACTCTGGCAATGGGACAATAGGCCAGTTCTTTACCATTGGCCTTGGAACAGCACAAAAGTTCTTCACCCTTGGCCATGGGACAGTAGAACAATTGTTCACCCTTGGCCATGGGACAGTAGAACAGCTCTTCACCCTTGGCCGTTGGACAGAAGAACTGCTTTTCACCCTTGGCCATGGAACTATAAAGCAGCTCTTCACCCTTGGCCATTGGACAGCTCTTCACCCTTGGCCATGGGAGAGTAAACCAGCTCTTCACTCTTGGTCATTGGACAGTAAACCAGCTCTTCACCCTTGGCCATGGGACAGAAAAACCAGCTCTTCACCCTTGGCCATGGGACAGTAAACCAGCTCTTCACCCTTGGCCGCTGGACAGTAGAACAGCTCTTCACCCTTGGCCATGGGACAGTAAACCAGCTCTTCACCCTTGGCCGCTGGACAGTAAACCAGCTCTTCACCCTTGGCCGCTGGACAGTAAACCAGCTCTTCACCCTTGGCCATGGGACAGTAAACCAGCTCTTCACCCTTGGCCACTGGACAGTAGAACAGCTCTTCACCCTTGGCCATGGGACAGTAAACCAGCTCTTCACCCTTGGCCGCTGGACAGTAGAACAGCTCTTCACCCTCGGCCATGGGACAGTAAACCAGCTCTTCACCCTTGGCCATGGAACCGTAAACCAGCTTTTCATCCTTGGCCATGGGACAGAAAACCAGCTCTTTACCCCTGTAGGAGCAGTGGAAATTGAACTTCCAGTCTACATGTGTATTGTTGACTTGGAGAAGGCCTACAACCATGTTTTTGGGATCTTGTGGAGGATAGAGAGTGTGTGGGTGTTTAACCTTAGGCCTGCATCACTGGCAAAAAGTCAAAAGCCCGGAGCATAATGGTCCCTGCCAGGGTTGTCCCTTGTCATCAGTTCTGTTTGACTTTCATGGACAGGATCTCAAGGCCCAGCCAAGGGGAGGAGAGTGTTCAGTTTGGAGACCTTAGAGCCTCATCTCTGGTTTTTACAGATGATTTTGTTCCATTGGCTTCTTTAGCTTGGGACCTGCAGCAGGCATTGAGGCTAGTTGGATCCAAACCAGGGCAATGATTCTCTGCCAGAAAAAGGTGGACTATCACTCCAGGTGGGGAGTGAGTCCTTGCCCCAAGTAAAGGAGTTCAAACAAATCAGGGTCTTGTTCACAAAAGAGGGTAAAATCAACCAAGAGATGGAAAAGCAGATTGGTGGATTGTAATTAAGAAATAATTATGTCGTGGATACAAGCAGTTAAAATGTAATTCCGTGGGATGAGGAGGCTCTCTAATTACTATGCCAGTGAACCAGAAACATGGCTCACAAACGGTCAAGAGAGATGATGTGCACAAGTATGTTCCTGTTTTCTGTTAGCTTCTGCTGTCCACGAGTAGCCCAAAATGTAAACTTAAGATCACCAAGAGGGCCTACGTCTGGCTTGACCTAAGTCAGCAACTGTAGTAAATATAAAGCCTAGCTGATACAAACATTGATGTAGAATCAGTGAACTGTACAGAACCCTTTTTCTTTGTGTTTGTAATCTGCCCTAATAAAAGGCATGCAGTATTAAACATATTTATTTTCTCTCCTCCCCAAGCAGACTTTAAAAAGTCATAAAATTACCACCTAAACTCAGCCAACGAGGCGTGAAGAGAGCCAGCAGGCTGTTAGTCTGAACGAGCTCAAATTTACAGTAAAAACAAACGTCTGATGGTGCTAATCTAACCCACTCACAGAATCTCTGACAGGGTATTATGTTTGAAATGTGGGCGATGTTTTGGGGGAAAAGCCCACAGGGTTTTCTTCATGTTTGGTCCAGTGAGGTTTTTCATGGCACTGTATCACTGCAGGATAAAAATGGAGAAGTCTCTGTGCCTGAGTGTTCAATCTCTCATAAGAGTAATCAAATATGGATGATTAAATAGAGATACACATGCAACTATCCAACTAAAACCTAATGTTCTCATCCTTCATTCCAGATGGATATCTGTCAATGAATTGAGTCATGTAGGCAAAGTAAGAAAGACCTGCTGGAGCATCAGAATAAGAACATGCCTGGTTTTTAGATACTGCTGATCTACAGGGATTACTATGCATCTTTAGGTTTGCAAAGAATGGAAAAAAAAGAAAATATCCAGTGGGTCAAAATGCCTGACTTTGGAGAATAGCCAGAATGGTTTGACATGAAGAATAGCAACAGTAACTCAGATGACCACCGAGCTTTGCAGAAGACAACTTCTGAATGCACATAACAAAGCTTGAAGCAGATGGGCCACAATAGCAGAGGACCACACCTGATGCTACTCCTAAGACTGAGAAAATGTTACCTGATCTCGAGTCTTCATTTCTATCGGTGTTACTTTTATATCTTATCATTTCCCTCTTAGATTTCATTAACAACCTTTTGGTCTCCTAACGAAAATTAGACAGTAACTAATAAAAACGAGAGCACATGGACAAAACTAAAACTAACTGAACTGACATTTTTATCAACAAAATAAAAACTAGACAAGAATGTTTGACAGACTACAATTCATGCTTTACATGAATTGACACATTCATGTAAAGCAGGTTCACTTTTTGTTGTCACTTCTGGTATTGTAACTGAGATGCTCTGCCAAGTAGCCTTAATAAAGGTGACTGCATTTCACACAAAAGCTCAATTTGATTTGATTGAAAAAAACATGCCGATCTACCAGGCTATTGTTAGCTGTTGTTAGCACGCCCTGCATTGTTGTATGAAGAATGTGATTATCACTATGGCAGCATTTTTGCAAATATAAGTCTAACAATACTATGTATTGTGCTGATCTAGAGCGACACACCCCAGTCAGAAGTGCAAATAAATTGATTATTACAGGAGCTAAATAACTGTTCACACTGGGGGCATCCACCTTTGATTGTCAGCTCGGGGGTGGCAAGGTTTCACCGAGTTCCCAGTAGGAAATTCCGACTTTGGGGGGCGTTCCAGTTAAGTTTCCTACTGGGAACTCAAAATTCCTACTTCTGACTACAACTGGAACGCACCAAAAGATGTCTGCAATCCAAAGCGTGTGTTTGTTTGTTGTTATGCAGCTCGGACCTTCCTCAGAACTCTGCATTGCTTTACGACTTCTTTTTTCAACAACTTAAAGGATGCAAAGCGACGAGGTAATGTATCTCTTTCTAGTTACGTAGCGGTAGTTTTTGATGTGTAACAACAAGCAATTCTTTGGAAAACTTATTATCGTAGTTTTGTAGCCGGCTATATATCGCTACTTACAGCCCGGTGCTCCAAGACCTGTAAATAATAAAATAATATAAATGTGCTCTAGTTTAAACTGTCTTGTTCCCGAAGTTGAGTATCCAGGCCAGTCCAGCCCTGTTCGACCCGACCAGAAGGCTAAGGAATAGCATTTATAGATAACCTATTATGATGCTATAAAACTCATCTTAAAGTGTGTATTTGGATCAGGCATATATCTAAAAGTGAGACTTTTTTTAAATTACTTAGAAACTCCTCACAGTCTCTTTAAAGGTGCAGTGTGTAGAAATTGGCATTTTAGTGACATCTAGTGTTCAGATTTTGGAATGAGTCCGTCTGTTCCTGAAACATCACATCATTAAGCGACGAGGGCCCGTGAAGACCAAGGTGAGGGTTTTTCATTCATATGTGCAACTATTGTTTTTATGGATTATAGGTCAGTTAAGATGATGATTGCAGGTTTTATAAACTATTGTAGACTAATATTCAAAAATCGTGTTTCGCTCTTTTTGTCCCTTAAACCTACTCGTAGACAACATGGCAGATCATTATGTCACTTTCCACAAAGGGGAGACCCATGGTACACAGACATAAAATCTTTTTCTAACTCTACAAATGGAAACACTATATTGACTGTTTCTGTTTGGTGAAATGCTGCCAACTTCTACACACTACACCTTTAATTTATACATTCCAACTTTACTAACATTCAATAAAGAGTTATTAGATGTTTTATTTTCTCAAAGTGTAAAACATGATTTCAGAAATTTACGGAAACTTAAAAAATGCCTTTACATTAGAGCTGCAGCTATCGATTCTTTTAATAATCGATTACTCTATCAAATTTTTGCCGAGTAATCGTGTAATCGGATAACTGTTACATTGCGCTCACTATTTTTTTTTTTACATTGAATCACTACACATTATTATTATTAGTAACACACAAAACAGAAAAGCCAGGTCACTTAAAGTAACAACTTACTTTTCTTATTTTGAACATTCTGAGCATAAATGGGATCTCAAAATCAAAATCTATACTTTTGTTTATACTCTGGGCCATATCTTGCTTTTTTCAGTATTTTTTTTTAAGTTTGGTTATTTTTATTTTATTTGTATTCATGCTTGTCTCTTTTTGCTAAATTATTGCCTTTACTACTGTACCATATTGATGATCTTATTTTGCTTACTTTACTTCTAGGACCAAATAATATCATACTTAGATACTAAGATAATTTAACTAGCTAATGTACATTTCTTGTAGTGACCACACACTTGGGACACTCTGCCATTTCTTCTGTGGACTCTCTCCTTTCTGTCCCTCTCTTTTCTCTTCCTTCATGATTTTACAAGTCACAAGAGCAGCGGAGGTAGCAGGTGCGTTGTGCCACAGAAATGACCGTCTATGTCTAACACCGTGCACTGTATAGTAGTCCAGATATATATTTTATATGTATAATTATATATTAAACGAGGCTTCGAGGCACATAATTTGCCTCGGAGATATTTTGTAATCGAGATTATTCGAGGAATCATTTCAGCTCTACTTTACACTTCATATTTTTGTGACCAAATTCAGAGTACATTCGTCAGCTAAAATGTTAAATTTTCAAAGACTAAAACTAGACTTAAATCCAAACAACTTTGAGACTAAATATGTTTAAAACTACAAGATATTTAAGGCAGAAGACCGAAGCCAATCTGAGTATTGTTACTGACAATGTTTATCCCTTTATGACCACAGTGTCTTCTGATGGAGACTTTCCAGGACATTGTCCATATCACAAAGCTTCCTTCATCTGAAACTGGTTTCTTCAACATTATAATGAGTTCAATGTACTCCAGTGGCCTCTACAGTCTCCAGATCTCAATCTAATGTTGAACAAGAATGGGAGGCTCTCATCATGAATGTGCAGCGGAGATAATCAGCAGCAACTGTGTGATGCTATCATGTCAATATGGATCAAAATCTCAGATGTTTCCATCACCTTGTTAAATCTTTGTTCTAGAAAGGTGTACCTAATAAAGTGGTCAGTGTACACGGTAACACAAGACAGCAGAACAAAAGGCACACACACACAATACCACGAAGTCAAAGGAGGTCAACAGAGCCAAGATAATAAGCGGAAACAAAAGAGATCCCTTTCTCTCGCTGTGGGACGGCGAAGAAGAATTCATGTTCTGCTCCGTTTGATTCCAGCGCGCTGTGGGTAACAAACACATTCCCACCAAATCAGCAAATTATCTGTAACTGGAATTCACCCTGAGCGCACACATGCACACAAAACCCACTTAAACAGCGTCGCCTCAAGGAGAGCGAGGGCTGGAATTTCTAACTGATTCCAAAAAAATGAAAACAGCAGCAGAGGAATCCTAAAAACGTTCCGACAATTTGGGAGCAAGGGGGGAAAAAATTCCTGGAGCGGCAGAAGTGCAGAGTAGGCAAAAAAAAAAAAAAGTCATGTGTGTTTGGAGAGTAGCAAAAAGTCAGTGAATGCTGGTGAACCCAGCAGGCACACACACACTTGCACACATACGGATGGAGTTTCATGATATTTTCGCCGCCATCAGTCACAATAAACGTGCGGTGGTCGACGCCGTCAAACGGAGGCCAGATGCTTAAAGTGCAGGAGTGTTTACACGTGGAGATGTTTCCAGAAAGAGCCTGTGAGGAACAACAATGATGGGAGAAAAATGAAGACGGCGAGCAGAAAATGTGGGAGTAAAAACAGAAATCAACTGCAGCCGTCAATCCATCTTGGTTTGTCTGTTCCGTCCAACATCGGCATTCGAAGTCAAGTTCCTCTCATATTTTTCGTTCACCCTCAAATGGCTGCTTAGCACGACTTCCTACATCATTTGTCACAGAAAAAGCACTTCTGACACTAAATATCGCCGCGGTTGACTCTCCAACCGCCGCTGACTGAAATAAACAGACATGTCTGAAACATGATGAAAGAGAGCTTTGCAGTAGTAGCGCTAAATGACAGGTTAGAGGGTCCAGAACTTGATATGAACTGGAATCAAGTCAGGAACTTTTAACCAGAACTGTAGAGGATCCTGAAAACCAGTTACAGTTCTGAACGAGTTCTAAGGGTAAACCCCAATCTTACACTTTCATCTACCTGTTAGTATGAATTTTAAGACCATCCTTTCAAGTCTTTTATTCATCTTTTAGGTTTCCAAGTATCCCTTCATATTTACTACCTACATATTTAAGTTATAAGGTCCCACACATGCAACCGACATTCACCACACATGAAAATCCATGACGAGAGTCGCATGAACTAACCATTGCATACTCACCTAGAAATCAATCAATCTTCATTTGTTTGGCACCAATTCATATCTCAAGACACTTTACAAAAGAGCATAAAACCCTTAAAATTCCCCAAAATAACAAGAATGACCTGCATTCGACCCCATTCACACATGCAGTAGGATTGTGAAATTGAAAATGAGCTCAGTACAGGTAACAGAACTTGGATTTGCAACGCGATCTTGGTCGCAAAGTCGCATTCGGTGTGAATGCACCTCTACGGTCAATATTAATTCCTGGATGTTTTTCTGCTACTACTACTACTGGCGTCGATGCAAACCTTTGAGCACAAACCTCTTTCCACTTCTCAGGAAAATAAAAAATACCCTTAATGAATGGATACTGTATTTTCATAACAAGAACAGTTTGTTTTTTTTTTAGAATAGAGCATAAAACTCTCTATTTTATGGTTACGCATATATGCATAGATACATGTATAAAAGACAAATATACATACATATACAAACACCCAACATGAATCCAAGAAAAAAAATTCTGTTAAGCAGCTGTAAATCTTAAATGTGGATCCCAGTGTCATGATGAACAACAAATCCACACAATGCTGTGTTGGGTGTGTGGGCGAAGGAAGGGAGGTAAGAGGAGACAAGTGGACTAAAGTAAGAACTAAAGCTTTACCGCTTTCACACTAAAATTAGCGGGTTAACGCAGGTCTTTTCAATGCGACGAAACCCACTAACAATCAGCAAGTTACTATTTTCCCACTGCCAGCAGACCTGGGTCTAATTGGTAGCAGATGAGCTGCGTGGATGTTTTTTTTTCTCTGGCGGATCAAGCTGATGTCATCACGTTGATGACATCATCAGCGCAACGAAACATGACCATGAAAGCAATGGAAAGGAGCATGGAACACGTGGACACGCATTTCTTAACGTTGTACTTTTGTCCCTCTTCAGAAAAGTTCAAACTCAGCCTTGATGATACAAAGGTGGATGAAATTTGTTGCTAAGAAGGCAAAGAGCCACGTAAGTTGTAGATGGAGGGGACCGGCGCAATTGGGGCTGTTGGGAGTGTTATACAGACGTCATGACGTAAATTAGCGGGTCAACCTGGCTGGGATGTTCCCACTGAAACTGTTCAGAGATGAGCAGATTAAACCCTTTCAAACTGCAAACAGGAGCCGATTGTTACCGGGTTTAAACAGGTTTTTATGCCAGTCTGAAAGGTGTCCTAGTGACAGATCCATGGAACAATCATAGACCTGATGTCGTCAAATTTGTTTCTGTTGTATCCATAGAAGGACACTTCACGGACTTACACGAAACTTGTCAACATGCACCAGCATTCCAAAGAAGAGGAAAGAACTTTTATCTCCTTGTCAGTTTCCCCACTAAATTAGCCAAAATAAACTGCTAAGATAATCCCCCAGTCCGGTCTAAAGAGTTGTTCCAACTCTACAGCCCTAAAGTTCCCGATTTCAGGAATGCTTGCACGCTCTCCAACAAAAACGCAAAAAAAAGTGAACTACTCATGTAGAAATATAGTCATGTTGCAAGTCAAATTAAACATGAAATTTCCAGCTACACAACCATACAAATCATTTTTACACACACCAAACGCAATGTCAACTCCAAGCAAATTAATTATAAATATCAAAATCTGTTTCACTTTGATTCAAAATTGAGTTACTTTCTATGGATTTCTGTGAATAGGTAAATGTAAAGAGTTCTGCTGGATTTTTTTGTAAAAAGGAAAACTAACAGGGAATGACATTCAGACAACATGACCCAGCCCTAGTCGCAGGCCAAGGGAGGGTAGACAATACACCCTCAAACATAATGAGGTTCTCAGGCATGTAAGTTTTTATTTCTTTGTCTGGTTTAAGGCCAACTGAACTGAGAAACACGGCCTTTGTGATATATGGGAGCTTGAATTCACCTGGCAGGATCCCTGCAGCGGCTGAATCTCTGCTGGTGTTTGTGATTGAACGACACGCAACGCAGTTTGATCCAGGATCACTCAATCTCGACGATTGTTCTGGCTTTGTGGCCGAGAAGAGTCTTCCCTTTCATCCATACTTGTCTCTGTTTCTTCCCAGTCCTTACCCTGACCGAGCCTGAATGTTCTCCCTCACCAACACCTTGTTTCATATTTGCATTTCAACGCATTCACACCCACAATCCCCCAACCCTCGACCCAAGTTTGGGGTCGAGTGGAGTCTGGCTGATGGGCACCTGTGAGAAGGATCCAAAGACAGACTGTTCTCGTGTTTTCATTGGTCGAGGAATCAAACAAGCTTCAAACCAAATAGTTTTTACACCGAGAGTAGAGGCTGATATATCTCCAATAAGAATCCTGCCAATGTCACTTCATCATCTACTTCTCCTGAGTACTGCTTGTCAGTAACCAGAATTCGTCTTTTTATGAATCATTATTGATATCTCTGCATCTAGGGCCATGCTAGAAAATAAGACAGTACATCCGCCCAAACTTCGTGGAAAGGCAGGACCACATTTGTCAAGAAATTCAATTCAAAACCTCAAGTGAAGGCAAAGATATACGTGTGGCAAAAAAAATGTTGGTACCCTTCAGTTAAAGACACAAAAACCCACACGGTCACTGAATAACTTGAAACTGACAAAATAATACATTAAAATTTACTGATAATCAACTCATAAAAATCGGACAATCCTTTTGAATTGTGGTTCAACAAACAATCATTAAAAAAAGAAACTCGTGAAATTGGCGTCAAAAAATAAGATAACCTTAACGCAATGCAATGTTGCACAACCCTGAGGCAATTTCTGTAACTCTCAATGAGAATTCTGCAACTGCCCACAGGTATTTTGGCCCACTCCTCCTGAGCAAACTGCTCCAGCTGTCTCAGGTTTGAAGGCTGTCTTCACCAGACTGCATGTTTCTGCTCATTCTTCAAATGTTCAACAGGATTTAAATCTGGGATCATAGAAGGCGACTTGTGTTCTGAGACATTCTTGGGTGTTTTTAGCTGCATGTTTTCTGCGACTGAAACCAAGCTCTCTGACACTGGGCAGAACATTTCGCTCCAGAACACCTTGATAATCTTGAGATTTCATTGTACCCTGCACAGACTCAAGACACCCTGTGTCAGATGCAGCAAAGCAGCCCCAGAACATAACTGAGCCTCCTCCATGCTTCACAGTAGGTACAGTGCTCTTTTCTTTGTATGCTTCATTTTTGTGTCTGTGAAAACAAAGTTAATGCGATTTACCATAAAGCTCCAGTTTTGTCTCAACTGTCCAAAGAACTTTCTTCCAGAAGCTTTGTGGCTTGTCAATGTGCATTTTGGCAAATTCTAGTCTCGCTTTTTTATGATTTGCATTCAACAGTGCTGTCCTCTATCAAGTCCATTTTGGCTCAAACTGTGATGGATGGTGTGATCTGATTCTGATGTACCTTGACCTTGGAGTTCTCCTCTAATCTCGTTGGAAGTTGTTCGGCTCTTTGGTTTCCATTCATATTATCGGTCTCTTCAGTTTGTCATCAGTTTTCCTCCTGCAGCCACAAGGGAGGGAGGTTGGCTACCATCCTGTGGACCTTAAACTTCTGAATAATCTGTGCCGCTGTAGTCACAGGAACATCAAGCTGCTTGGAGATGGTCTTATAGCCTTTACCTTTAACATGCTCCTCTATAATTTTCTTTCTAATCTCCTGAGACAGCTCTCTCCTTAGCTTTCCGTGGTCCATGTTCAGTGTGGTACACACCATGATACCAAACAGCACAGTGACGACTTTTTAGCCTTTAAATAGGCAGACTCACTGATTACAAGCTTGAGGACACCTATGATGCTAAATACAGGACACACATTAGTTTAATATGCCCCAATGGTCAAATAATTTTCAATCTTTTGTAGGGGTACCATCATTTCTGCCCAGTCCAGTTTCATTTGTTTAATTTTTTTAAATAATTCTGTTGAACCACAATTAAAAAGCAATGTCTGATTTTTAATAGAAGATTTTTGGTAAATTTTTATTCATTATTACTTGTTAGTTTCAAGTTATTTTAGTTACCATGTAGGTTTTTCTTTCTTTAACAAAAGGGTACCAATAATTTTTTCAATGTGTTAAATAATATAAAAACACTGAGGAGCTTGGGATTAACACTTTATACAGACTTGAAGTCAAATACACTCAAGCTCTCAGAGGTTGAGATCAGAGGTCAGAAGGATCAATGACCACACTCCCACTCCACCATCAGGTCTGCTTCCGGGCTCGAGCATCTGTGTGCGTTTGAAGCAGGCAGGAAGGCCCGCCGACGCTGTAACTGGATAGCAGGGTGTGTGCAGGACCGTAAAAATCAGGCCAGGTCAAATAATGAGAGTCATTACTCTGATTGAGAAGAGCGATTAGTGCTGTCTGGTCAAACGGAGACCAGAGGAGGGACTGTTACACACAATAAAAACATCTGTCTGAACTTTAGGTTGGTTCAGACGGACGATTTCTGAGCTGTTTCAATTATATGATGAATGAGACAAAAAGGCTATTCAAGAAAGATCTTAAGAAGTTTGCTGGCTGTACAGAGATTTCTCACAACGGATGCAAACATCAACTATTAAGGTTAATCTTAGCAAAATAGACAGCAGCATCTATAACGGGAAATCCATTTATTTAAACTATGTTTGGAAAATAAAAAGGTTCTACTCAAATTTTTAGGACAATTATGCTCATTTTGACCCCTTCATGCATGAACTTCTTAAAACACAAGGTAACAAATATTTTAAAAATCACTGTCAGTTGTTTATGAGGTAACACACAAATAATAATTCAATAGAGCTTAATATAGATCCGCAAGAAATATTTGCTACGAACATTCATTAAAAGCATATAAAATAAAATGCAAAATCTAAAATATATTTAACATTTGCTGTTCAATTAAACTATTACGCCTTTCAGCAAAATTTTTAATTTAAAAAAATGCAACTAGGTGAAATCAGAATACAGGCATAATCCATAGAGTATTTTTTTGGTCAGAGATAAAAAATAAACAAGAAAAGTATTTTAAAATCTGCATAAAGGTGTGCCCGAACATCTCATTAAATTAGAATATTTGTTTTTACCTGACTAATTTTTTGATAAAAGAAGGATTTAACATTTCATCCTGAAGCACGTTGTGCATATCCCTCTTTGTTGGACATTTTGGATTTATGATGTAATATCTCAAAATGAACAAAAAGACACAATGATCATATTTTATGACACTTGAGAAGATAGTTTTGGTGTTTACCACCTGGTAGCTGGTACATGGTGCTGCAGCCTAAATGGTCTAAAATGTATTTAAATATCTGTCCACAGTAGGTGACACTGCATGAAAGAGTTAAGTCTTGACAATTTTGACACACAATTAAAGTTCATGGACATTGAGAAAATGAAACCGTTTCGCTGGAGCAGAGAGTTCAACCCTGCTCCATCGTTTTCCTTATGGTACCATGTTAACATATCTTTAAAAATCTTGTATCACCAACTGGATTTGGATCAACACCAAAGCCGAAACACTTCTGTCTTCTGCCAGGACCAACATTTAGTAACAATAACATCACTGTTGAGTTATCTTGCCAACAAACAGAGAAACAAAGGCAAAAACATGACCTCCTTGATAGAGGGAAGCACCTTGAGAAGATAAAAACCTGCATTAAAAAATGCCTTAAACTTTAAACTTCATGCACTATAATGCCAAAAGTATTCTGCAGAGTCGATCACTACAGAGCTCCAAACTTCATGTGGCCTTCAGATTAGCTCAAGAACAGTGCAGAGAGCTTCATGGATGGGTTTCCATGGCCGAGCAGCTGCATCCAAGACTCACATCACCAAGTACAATGCAAAGCGTTGATGCAGTGGTGTAAAGCACGCCGCCACTGGACTATAGAGCAGAAGAGACCCATTCTCTGGAGTGACCAATCACACTTCTCCATCTGGCAATCTGATGGGCCAGTCTGGGTTTGGTGGTTGCCAGGAGAACGATACTTGTTGGACTGCATTGTGCCAAGTGTAAAGCTTGGTGGAGGGGGGATTATGGTGTGGGGGTGTTTTTCAGGAGCTGGGCTTGGCCCCTTAGTTCCAGTCAAAGGAACTCTGAATGCTTCAGCACACCAAGACATTTTGGACAATTCCATGTTCCAACTTTGTGGGAACAGTTTGGAGCTGGCCCCTTCCTCTTCCAACATGACTGAGCACCAGAGCACAAAGCAGGTCCATAAAGACATGGATGACAGAGTCTGGTGTGGATGAACTTGACTGGCCTGCATAGAGTCCTGACCTCAACCAAATAGAACACCTTTGAGCCTCACAAATGTGCTTCTGGAAGAATGGTCAAAAAGTCCCATAAACACACTCTCCTGTAAAATTATGACTCAAATGATAATATATTTTAGGCAAAAGACTGTAACTAAATTAAAATGTGCTCCTAAAATTGAAACTGATCATGATGATATGGAGCAAAATCTCTGCTTGTTGAGTCTTCATTTCCTTCCATCCTTTCCATGTTTTTTCTTTCTCGTTATTCCGATTCCACGTCTATGATTAGAGGCCTCGTCTTTTTCCAATCACTCCCGTTTCTCTGTTTTCCCTTGGTCACACATGGATGGTATCCCTCCGTTTTCCTGCCCCCACCATGATCAACAAACAAAACACACTGGGATTCAAATTCAACAATATAAAACAGAGAAGGATTCGCCATTTGAAGTTTATTTCTGCTGGTTTTACTTCGTCCGCTCTCAAGTTCAGCTCTGATTTTCTGTTTGTGTTTGTGTAACTTAACCATCCGATGCTCCCTGCGTGTGTGCGTCCGTATAAGTGCGAGTCTGGCCAAGTCCCAGACAGTCCAATCCCCCTGGACGGCAGAGGATGTTTTCTGATTGCTCGTCTCCTCGGCAGAAAAGAAGCTGCATTGTTTGACTTAATTCCTCCATCATCCACACACACAGAAAACACGCACACACTCAAACAAACAAACGCTTAGATGGTTGCTGTTTAGCTTGAGCAGAACACTGAACAGAAGCTGGACCTGGCTGCTGCGTTTTTGTGTGTTTGTGTCCACGTGTGAGCCAAGTCTAATCAGAGCGAGATCCCCGCTGAGGAGGGGAAGAGTCCGCTTGTTCCAGTGACTGAGTTTGTGTTTGTTTATGACTTTATTACAGTGACACACAGACGGGGGAGCGGATGGCAGCAGTCCGAAAAGTGACGGGTGACCTATTTTAAGGCCTTGCAGGTAAAGTAGCATAAGGGGTAAAACCTGGCTCGAAATCCTTAAAGGTGCTATGAGGAGAATCTATTACCGGCGACATTAAGACTTTGCTACCCATGAGCACACATGGTGACTGTCGTAATGCTGCGTTCCAGTAACCTCGGAACTGGGAGTGACATCATCTCCGACTTATCTGCTTTCCAGTTGAAGTTGGAAAAAAACATGCTGATCTACCAGGCTATTGTTAGCTGCTGTTAGCACGCCTGCGTTGTTGTTCACAAATATCACATGAAGAATGTGATTATCACTATGGCAGCATTTTTGTAAATATAAGTCTAACAATACTATGAATACAGCTGATCTAGAGCGACACACCCCAGTCAGAAGTGCAAATAAATGGATTATTACAGGAGCTAAATAACTGTTCACACTGGGGGCATCCATCTTCCATTGTCAACTCAGGGGTGGCGAGGTTTCACCGAGTTCCCAGTAGGAAAGTCAGACTTCGGGGGACGTTCCAGTTGCAGTTTCCTACTTGGAACCCGGAAATTCCTACTTCTGACTACAACTGGTACGCAACAAAAGACGTGACCCAAGCCAAAGCGTGTGTTTGTTGTGATGCTAATGAATGCAGCTCGGACCTTCCTCAGAACTCTGCATTGCTTTACAACTTCTTTTTACAACAACTTACAGGATGCAAAGCCACCAAGTAATGTATCTCTTTCTAGTTACGTAGCGGTAGCTTTTGATGTGTGACAACAAGCAGTTTTTGGAAACTTAGTTTCCAAGAGTTTCCTTAGAAGTTTGTAGTTTCATAGCCGGCTATATATCTCTTCTTACAGCCTGGTGCTCTAAGACGTGTCTGAATAATATAAATTTGCTCTAGTTTTAATTGTCTCATTCCAGAAGTTGAGTATCCAGGCCAGTCCAGCCCTGTCTGGCCCGACCGCGAAGCTAAGGAATAGCATTTATAGATAACCTATTTTGATACTATAAAACTCCTCTTAAAGTGCGTATATCTAAAAGTGAGACTTTTTTGTAATTACTTAAAAACTCCTCACAGTCTCTTTAGATATGAAGAAGAGTTGGTTTTGGGTTTGAGGCTCTGATGCAACAGAAGCTGACACTGACCAGAGGATATTAATTATCAAAGTAGAAAACACTCTAAGATCGCAAAGCTCCACTTAGGTAGCTCATACTGCTGTTATATCTTTAAGAAGTAGCTCCATGATCAAGTTACCATCTGAGAAACTGTTCTGTCTCTCGGGCCATCAGACTGTACACCTCCTCACTGAGGGAGAGGAGCAGTAACTGGAAGACTGAAGACGGTAAGGAGCAGTTATAGTTTTTGATATCCTATGTTTTTAATACCTGTGTACAATACACATAAAAAAAAATTGTATCTAAATCTTAATTAGACTTAACTGAGTTGACTTATCTTAACGTATCCTCACTTACTTATTTTAACTTAGCTTATCCTACCTTAATTTATCTCATCTTTGCTTATCCTGACCTAACTCACCCTAACTTATCTTTTTTAACTTGTCGTATCTCGACTTAATGGAACTTACCATAACAATGTAACTTAACTTTTCTTAAATGAAGTTATCTTAACTCATCCTAACTTAATTGATCTTGACTTATCTGATCTTCACTTACCTTAACTTACATTATTTTAATTTATCTTGACTTAACGTATCTAATAATAACTCATCTTAGTGCATCTTAACTCATCTATAGTATCCCAACATTTCTTAACTTAAGTTATCTCTGATTATAATAGGATCCCTTGACCCTTAAAACCCACACCTAGCACTCGGAATCATGTTGATTTCATTAGTTTGACAGTTATTGAGCAAAAATGTTCATTCGCTCATGGAGGTTATCCAGATCACCACCAAAATCCAATCATTTTAAGTTGGGCCATTACCAGCACATCCTGAAATTTTCATTGAAACCTGATTGGTGTTTTTTGTGTAATGTTGCTAACAAACAAACAGACAGGTAAAAGCATAACCTCCTTGGCGGAGGTACTAATGGAGGATGAATACGCCTGATAGAGATGATGGTGTACCTGAGATGCAGGTCTTCAGAGTATTTCAGACAGGCGTAGATGAACTCTTTCAGCTGGCAGTAGACTTTTGGCACAAACTCGGAGAAAGGCAGCTTCTTGGGGAAAGGCAGCTAGAGCACAGAGGGGAAAACTCAGGGTTTAATAACATTTTATTCAGTTTAACATGGGGGTGTGCATCACTGCAACCTTGATGATCAAAGCTATTATCTTAATAAACCAGGGATGTCCAGATGCCTGCTGTTTGCTGGCAAGTTGGCTAAAAATTAGCTTAAATCAATGCAGCCAAGTTGTCTGTACATTTTTTTAAATGGTCTGCTGTGTAGAAAGTTTGGACACCCCTGGTCTAAACAATGGCAACAAACCACACAACACTTTTTGTTGTGGTCTTTCTCAAAGTATTGACTTGCCCAATACCTTTTCCAGCTCTGGGTCTTGAAGGGGAAACTGGGCGGTGTAGTGTCTGTACTCCTGCTCTGTAGAGACGGGGATTGGGCTGTAGTTGTCCTGGTCCAACACCTGCCTATGAAGGAGGAGGAGAACTATAAGTAAACATCCATTTTCTGGTCCACAAAAACACCAGAGCACCATTGTCTCTGAAACCCGTGTTCATTTTGTTGACTGGTTATTTTCGTCAACAACCTTTTTACCCATTATGAAAACTAGACAAGTAGCTAATAGAAACAAAAGCACATGGAAAAAACTAAAACAAAGGTCCAATTTGTGTAATTATTAGTCTTCAGAAATTCATGGAAACATAAAAAATACTTACCCATTACATTTCATATTTTAGTCGACTAAATTATCAGTAGATATCTTCGACTATAATGTTGTGAAATTTCATCAACTTAAACTATTTAAGTTTAATGTTTTACGATTACAATTAAATTAAAAAGTGCTGTCAAAATCAACACTTAATTGAATGCTAGCAAAGTTTGATTGTGTAAATGAAGAGAAACATTTTCTTTGGGTTTCGCTTTAATCAAGCTTAAAACATGACTTCAGAAATTCAGGGAAACATAAACAATGCCTTAAACTTTGCATTTCATATTTTAGCCAACTAAATTTACAGCAGATTTCGTCGACTTAAATGTTTTGAAATTTCATCAACTAACAATAGATTGAAATAAAAGAACTTAGATGACTACATCATGACTAAAACTAAGACAAATCTAAATTAAAAAGAGTTGTCAAAATCAAAATTTTGACTGCAAGTACAGTTTAAGTGCTAAATACTAATTATTACACAAATATAACTTTCTTTTTTCACTTTATCAAAGCATAAAACATGACATCAGTAATTCATGGAAACAAAAAATTCTTCATCCTCTCCACTTCATGTTTTAGTCGACTAAATTTACAGTAGATTTTGTCGACTAAAATGTGAAATTTCATTGACAAAACGAAACTAAAATTTGAACAATTTACATGACTAAATTATGACCAAAAATAAAAGATATTTTAGACAAAAGACTAAAACTAAATGTAAAAGTGCTGTCAAAAACAATACTTTGCTGAATGCAAGTAGAGTTTGAATGTATAATTACTAATAATTTAACTTTTGTGTTTCACTTCAGACTTTCCAAATTTTAGCCGACTAAATTTACAGTACATATTTTGTACTGAAAAGTTGTGAAATTTCATCAACTTAAACTAAACTAAAACTAAAACAATTTAGATGACTAAAACTAAAACAATTTCTGACAAATAACTAAAACTGAATTAAAAGGTGCTGTCAAAATCAATATTTATTGAATGCTAGTAAAGTTTGAATGCATAAATAAAATTATTACACAAATTTAACTTTCGTGTTTCACTTTATCCAAGTGTAAAACATGACTTCAGAAACTCGAGAAAACAAAAATGCCTTATACATTACACTTTGTATTTTAGTCGACTAAATTTACAGCAGATTTAATTGACAAAAGTGTTGTGAAATTTCATCAACTAAAACTTGACTCAAATTTAAATTAATTTAGATGACTATACTATGACTAAAAGTAAAGATATTTCATACAAAACACTAAAACTGAATTAAAAAGAGCTGTCAAAAACACTTAACTGAATGCCATCGAAGTTTGAATGTAAACAGTGCCTTATCTTTTACACTTCATATTTTAGTCGACTAAATTTACAGCAGATTTCATTGACTAAAATGTTTGAAATTTTCTTTACTAAAAGTAGACTTAAATTAAGTTAATTTAGATGACTATATTATGACTAAAAGTAGATATTTCAGACAAAACTAAATTAAAAAGAGCTGTCAAAATAAACACTTTATCTAATGCCATCAAAGTTTGAATGTATACAATGCCTTATCCTTCACACTTCATATTTTAGTCGACTAAATTTACAGTAGATTTCGTCAAAATTAACTGCTGTCAGAATCAACACTGTCTTAAACACACATAAACATGTATATATCAACAATCATCCCACTGGGGGTCATTCGAACGCTTATTCAACCCCCTCCCCTCCATCACCGCCTCAGTCGGCGCTCCAAAATTCGGACGTTCCAGCGTTCCGTGGAGAGCCCGTGAACCGGAGAGTGTGAGTCCAACAATACAACACAACATTCCTGCGGCTTCCCCAGAGTGTGTGTTTGTGTGTGTGAAAGAGAGAGAGAGCGAGAGGGAGCGTGCGTTTGTTTGTCTGCTCTCGCTCCAGGTCCCTCTGGTGTCATTGGGACAAACGCGATGGCGAAACAATGGCATGTAAAAGCTCAGACACACACACTGGAGTGTAACGCACAGTCTTGCGAGGGTAGTGCCCATTCTTAAGGGTAAAGAATGTTCCGGAAAACTTGCTTTAAAGCACTTCCTTTCTCTGGCTGGTTGTAAAAACTTCAAAACCGGGACCAGGAAGTTTCCCACAACCTGAACCTGCCCTCCTGACCCTCTGACTAAAGGAGTGGGAGGTCAGTGCGGCACGCACTCGGTAAGGAACCGGCCAAACACGCACATTTTTGAGCTTTTTATGTTTATGATGAAAGGTTAAATATCAGGTAAAAATCCATACCTGAAGGTAGGGCTGAACGATTACAAAAGAAGATCCAATTGAGACTTTTCTTGCAGACATGATTTCACTTTGTTTCACGACTTTCTTCAAGTCAAGCTTCAGTGCAATAATCACTATGTTTACAGTTAAGACAACAGTAGGGAAATCAGTGATAAAAAGCACAAAACAAATCATCTATTACTGATGATAATTGAAATTTCAATCCAACAACACTAAATCTTTCAGCCCTACCTGAAGGTGAGGTTCCATCTCTTCAGCAGGATCTCCCCGTACTGCTCCCTCATCTCCAGCAGCATGTCGAACAGCTGGGACACGGGGAAACCATAACCCTGCAGGAGAAGAATCCGAGGACAGGGATTAGAGAAGCTTTTAGTATCAAGGTGTTTTCGTGAAATCTTTTGAGCTGTCATTATATGTTGACGCCCTGGTTGATAGTTCAAATCAAAAAAAGAGAAAACCCAGATATAATCTCAAATCTTTTACAATCCCAAAAAAGATATCATAGAACTAAGTTAAGGGAATGATAACAGTAAATGGACTGGAGCTTGTACAGCAGAACTTGAACTGGTGACAAAACAATGGTATGACATCACACTGGTAGGTGGTTTCCAGGAGGGAAGGAGAACAAGCTCTTTCAGGTAGAGATTAGTACTGAAAAGAGGATACAGACATACTCTATCTGCCCAAGGAGGCACATAAAACGCACCAAAGGGCATGTAAAGCTCCAGAAATATCTTTACCTCTCTCCCGAGTCCATGACAAGCAGATAGACACCATTCTTTTGATTGTGCGTGCAGTAACAAGGAAGAGACGGGCAGAGCTCGCTCACCTATAATTAGCTTAGCTCAAACATTGGGAGTCAATGTGTAGTGTTAGCCTGCCTATGCCTACAGTCATAAGATCAAGTCTTAAGCAACTCTAAACAGTCCTGTTTGCTTGTTGTGACTCATTTTTCAAACTAAGATTAGAACTTACTTTGTGTTGTTGACCTACTTACAAGCACGTCTACAGTGATTTGAGATGGTGCCGTACGCTTTTTAAAAAAAAAAAAAAACAGTAAGTGCTAATCTACGTCTAAAAATAGGAAACGTAACACAACAACAACAAGCAGCAAAGCTCGCTTTATCTGATGACTGTAGGCTGAGGTAGGCTAATGCCATTGACTCCCAGTGTTTGTGCTAAGCTAATTAGCTGTGGGCGAGCTCTGCTTGGTACTGCATGCACAGTCAAAAGAAAGGTGTCTATCTGCTTGTCATGGATTCTACAGCAAGGCAAGACACACACTGGGAGTCAATGGGTACTGTTAGCCTAAATATGCCTACAGTCATTGATAAACTGTGCAGCAACTCTAAATGGGCCTGTTTGCTTGTTGTAACTTTTTTTTTAAATTAATATTAGCACTTACTTTAGTTGTTGAACTACTTACAAGCACACACTTTTTTTGTGTGTTGCGTGTGCTCCGTATGGTTTAGTTTGGTATGTATTCTGAAAAATTACAAAAAGTGCTAATAACTGTCTAAAAAGAGAAAACGTAACATTGTGGTTAAAAAAAAGAGTTACAACAAGCACACAATCCTGCTTTATCTGATGACTGTAGGTAGAGACATGTTAATGCTACCCATAAATTCCCAATGTTTGAGCTAAGCTAATTAGCTGTGGGCGAGCTTTGCTTGTTACTGCACACACAGTCGAATGAATGGTGTCTACCTGCTTGTCATGGACTCTAGAGCAAGGCAAGATTCACACTGGGAGTCAGTGGGAAGTGTTAGCCTAAATATGCCTACAGTCATTAGATAAACTTTACAGCAACTTCAACTTTTTGTTTGCTTTTATTGAGTCATTTTTAAACTAATATTAGCACTTACTTTAGTTGTTGACCTACTTACAAGCATGTCTTTGGCGTGTTGCGAATGCTCCGTATGGTTTAGTTTCGTATGTATTTTGAAAATTACATACAGTAATAATTGTCTAAAGATAGATAACACAACATAACAGTAAAAAAAAAAAAAAAAAAGAGTCACAACAAACAGTCAAGCCTGCTGTATCTGATGACTGTAGGCAGAGGTAGGCTAACGCTACCCATAGACTCCTTGTGTTTGTGCTAAGCTAATTAGCTGTGGGCGAGCTCTGCTTGGTACTGCATGCACAGTCAAAAGAACGGTGTCGATCTGCTTGTCATGGACTCTAGAGGAAGGCAAGACACACACTGGGAGTCAATGGGTATTGTTAGCCTAAATATGCCTACAGTCATTAGATAAACTTTACAGCAACTCTAAACGAGCCTGTCTGCTTTTTGTGAATCATTTCAAAATAATATTAGCACTTACCTTAGTTGTTGACCTACTTACAAGCATGTCTTTGGTGTGTTGCGTATGCTCCAATAGGTTTAGTTTCGTACGTATTTTGAAATTACATAAAGTAATAATAATAATTGTCTAACATAACATTGTTAAAAAAAAAAGAGTCACAACAAACAGTCAAGCCTGCTGTATCTGATGACTGTAGGCAGAGGTAGGCTAATGCTACCCATAGACTCCTAGTGTTTGTGCTAAGCTAATTAGCGGTGGGCGAGCTCTGCGGGTTATTGCATGCACAGTCAAAAGAATGGTGTTGATCTGCTTGTCATGGACTCTAGAGTGAGGCAAGGCACAAAAAGAAAAGAAAACTTGGCATATCCCTTTAAACACTCATATAAAGCACTGAGTAAAGAACAAAAGAGTCGACTCGGCCATTTTCTGTCACCTCATCACTTCACCTGAATGAGTTTTGGGCTTGGCACCATCCATTCATCACCCTCCTCTCTTTCTCTCTCACTCATCTCTGAGTCCAGTTTTCACCCACATCCCCTTCTATCTCCCCTCCATCCATCACACTCACTCCATCCATGTTACTTCATCCACACGAGGAGAACAAATATACAGAGGGTGAACTGACATGGGATGATAAACTTCTCCTTCTATGAGGACTGAATCAAAAAGTCTTTCTTCAGAGACTGGCAGGCGTCCATTTTAAAAGTACAAAACATGCTTTGAAAGAGTTTAACAGGCCTCCGGGGTCACGTAACTCAGAGCTTACATGGAATATGCCAAGATATCTGGACATAAAACACCGTGAAAAACAGAGAAAGTGAATTTTATACAGTTTGATGTTAACAAGGGCTTCAGAGGGTAGAGCTGGCGGTTAATCACAGACCTGCAGCGTGTCAGCAAAGAGGACAATGAGGTTCTTCAGATCCAGCACCAGGTCCGGGTTGTCACAGTATGACTGCGGAGACAAACCAGTTGGTCAGAGATCTACCAACTCAAACATGCTCTTTCTCGTTTGGCTGTGTTTTCTTACAGAGTGTGTTCTCAAGGCAGCGGTTATTTTGGACAGCGCCAACTCCCAGAGCTCCTCCACGTACGCCCTGTTGACCAAACCCTGCGTGGTGTGAAGGACGTGGTCCTCCACCACAAAGAAGCTGGATGGAAAGACGGCAAACGGAGAGAAACACGTGAAACATCAAAACATTTTTTTCTTTTCACTGTTTTAACAAAGAATACAAAACAATAATGTCCAATTAAACTGCCTGGCCAAAGAAAGTCGCCACCAAAAGACAAGGTCACACTCTAATATTTCTTGTCCTGCCTTTAGCTTTGATTACAGCACACATTCACTGAGACATTATTTCAATAAGCTTCTTCAATGTCACAGATTTGTCCCAGATCACAGCACTGCCCCCAAAGGCTTGGACAGTAGGCACTAGGCATGATGGGTGCATCACTTCACCTGCCTCTCTTCTTACCCTGATGCTCCCATCACTTTGGAACAGGGTCAAACTGGACTCATCAGACCACATGACCTTCTTCCAGTCCTCCACAGTCCAATCTTTATGCTCCCTCGGAAACTGAAGCCTTTTTATCTGGTTAGCCTTACTGATTAGTGGTTTTCTTAAGGCTACACAGCTGTTCAGTCCTAATCCCTCGAGTTCCCTTCACATTGTGTGTGTGGAAATGCTCTTACTGAGTTCTACTGTTGTTTTTCTTTTATTTGATTTGGCCAAACATTCAAGTGATTCGCCAATCACAATCATTCAGGATTTTATTCTGACCACATTTCTTCCTTGAAGACGATGGTTCCCCACTATCCTTCCAGTTTTTAATGTGTTGATCAGTTCTTTACTCAGTTTTAGTAGGTTCTTCAACCTCCTCAGATGTTTTCTCTGCTTGATGCCAATGATTTGACCCTTCTTAAACAGACCAACATCTTTTCCACAACAACAGGATGAGTCTTTGACATGGTTGTTTAAGAAATGAGAAGCTGGTCATTGCATCAGCTGGAGTTAAATAACTTGATCCAGCTGAAAGATAATCACCCATGCAGTAATTATCCAACAGGAGGCTCGTACCTATTTGCTTATTAAAATTCAGGTGGAAACTTTTTTTTGGCCAGGCAGTGTATGTCAGTTCTATACATTTTTCGTAAAATAAAACACCCCTGTGTGGTAGTTTAACTTTTTCAATATCAATGAAGCATAGAGTAGAAATGTCATGTAGTGCAACATTAAAGTGTACAGCCACAGAATAGTCCCGGTCATTTCTGCGTATGGAATTTTTATGTTCAACTTCGCAACAGAAGATGGCATACTGGATTTATACTTTACAAACTCTGACTCCAAAAAGCCTTAATGATGAACTTTCTCTGAATATATTTATTTTTTTATAACCAAACATGTCCTCCATCTTTCTGATTAACTAATGTGGGATACATGTGAAGTGTACACATTTATTTCCACTTTTAATGATTTTACTTTAATTTGATTTAATGTAATTCACAGTTAGTTAGCTTAGCTCAAACGCTGGGAGTCAATGGGTAACGTTAGCCTGCCTCTGCCTACTGTCATCAGCTAAAGTGGTCTTGCGTGCTTGTTGTGACTAGTTTTCTTTTTACCACATTATGCTACGTTATCTATCTTAACTGTAATATCGCTTTATGTATTTTTCAAAATACATATGATACAAAACCGTACGCAGCATGCGCAAAACATCGAAGACGTGCTTTTGCGTCAACAAAAGTGCTAATCTTAGTCTAAAAATAGATAAAGTAACATAAAGGGGTAAAAAAAAATGAGTCGCAACAAGCACACAGGACCATTTAGTCGCTAGAGTTTATCTGATGGCCGTAGGCAGAGGCAGGCTAACGCTACCCATTGACTCTCAGTGTGTGAGCTAAGCTAACTGAACTGCTTATCAGGGACTCACACGAGAGGTAGGACATAAAAAAGAAAAAAATGGTTGAGTATTCCTTTAAGGTTTGTTTATTAATAGCTCACACTTTGTATGTGATAGTCATATGTCAGTTTCAGGCAGCGTTTTGTGAGATAATAAAGGAGATCCCTGATCAGAATCTAGACCAAAGAAACGCGATCTGGATGTCCCCGGGTTATGACTTCTCGATTTTGTTTTCATTGGGCTCGAACTCAAAGACTTTAACAACTCTCATCTGTCTGCACTGAGAAAATCAAGGCTGATTTAACAAGGGAACGAATGAAGATGGACAGGATGAGTGTAATCAAAGGGCTGTCCAGTTGTTAGTGGGAATAAAGCGGAAATGAAGGATTCAATTAGCAAGAAATTCAGACTGTAACAAAGGAAAGAATGATTAGAGGGAGTGATAGATGGATGGGGAAATAAGGGGAAGAATGGACGACTGGATGGCAGAAAATAACAATGAATAAGAGACAGGATGGCACTTTCCAAATGTCAGATGGGAATAACAGACCTGAGGGTGTGTGTGTGTGTCAGTGTCCAGCCTTGACGGTGTTTATAGAAGTGTCTGCCCGGCTCAGACAGACAGAAGGAATAACAGCAATAAGCCAACCACTGTCACACTCACTTTATCAGTCCTCGCCGTTATGTACGTGTGTGCGCAGTGGAGAGAACTGGATGGAGTGATGGATGAGAGGAAAAGTAAAATGAGGGGAAGGGTGATTGTGGCCGGAGAGGGAAGAGAAAAGATGGAAAAGAAAAACAGTCGGAGGGATGAAAAGATGTCAAACAGTCACGAGTCACTCAGATGAAATGAAACGAGGTGTGGCGAAATGTCCGATGTTTGCGTTAGCTGGAAGTTTCTCTCTCACTCTGCCAAGTTACACAGATGTCTAACAACAGCCGGACGGATGGATCATATAAGGCAATCATGCAGGAGAGAATGAGAAGTTCACTGATAGTCATGAATGCCCATTAGCAGAAGTTAAAGCAGGGGCAACTGGCCTATAATTTACCACCATGGCATTTTTTTGCTCTTAAAATATTTCATCCCACCAACATCGCAATTACAACACGTCTGATACAAAAAGCCAAAATATTCTTTCTTTGCGAAATGTTACCGCCAAACTTTTGTAATTCTTTTAAAACTGATTCTTAAACAGTTCTGATCTAATGTTTTGGGTCTTAATTGGTTTACCGTTTTGTAATGATCATGTAATTCCCAAGCGTTACGTAGGGCCCTACAAAATCCGCCATCATGGAATTGCAGACAGAATCACAGAATTAGGCATTAAACGCAAATGTAAGATAAACACAGAATATCACGTAAATGGACGACAATTTTTAACGTAAAAGCGTTTTTTTCAGACTAAAACGGAACGTATCTCTCGGGAAAATTCCCTAAGGCAGTCACTGATGCTGCGGACAATGCACCCTTCACTTCCTCTCCCCCTCCTCCCTCCCTCTTTAACGATGTCAACATGTCACAGCAGCTGTCTAAAATACTGGCTGACCCTGAGTTCACACCAAAGGCAATCGGAGCGTCCTCTGTGTCAGGCTGCACTCATTGTCAATGATTCCTGACGTCGAGGTGCGACGACCAGCACTACGCATATTTCATTAGTTTATACAGTGACTCAGGGTTAAATTGTGTAAAATACAAAACAAAAAAAAAACTAAATGAAAAATGCAGAATTTGAGAAAAAATAAAATGAAATTTTGTAAGAAATAACTTGTATTTTATAGGGCCCTAGTTACGGTATCACTCACGTGGAAGTACACAGGGTGCTGCCATCTCGTGAGCAAGGGGACGGAAATATCTGCACTGTGATTGGTCGAAGACATCGACATGTTGATAGCTGCTCTCTGATTAATTAATTGAAGCTCTTACCTTGATTACGATTAATGAACGATTATTTTATGATATACTGCGACAAATTAGTGGTATTACCAACAGTCGTCAAAACGACCTTCCTGCAGTATTTACAATGAACTTCTTTCTGCTTGACGCCTCTGTGCAGAACCCAAAATAGGGATGGAAATCGGAAACCAATTTCCATTGAGAATCATTAACAGCTCCATCAAAGAATCAATATCATGAGTCTTTTTGCTAATCAATTCCCTTATCAATTCCTTCCACTGACAGGGTTCAGAAGTGTCAGAATTGTGGCTTAATTTTTTTACAAAATACACCTACTGTACAACCTTAAGTGAGTGGAAAAACTAGCAACTTGCAGAAGCAGTTATCTATGCTGTGACATTTGTTTGACATTGTTGCTAGGGGTGTCTCAATCCGATATTGATATTGGTCCAATATCAGCAAAAATAAAAAAATCAGATAACATCAGCCTGCATCTAAAATCTCCGATACAAGCACTCTGATGCAAGCAGTCCATTCCAACTTTTTTTTTAAATTTATTTCATGTGTAGAGCATGCTTATGTTTAAGTTAAACACAGTGTTTACTTTACCATTTAAAATATATATATTTTGTTTTTATTGGATTTACTGAGGTTACTTTTCAGGGTCTTACAATTTATTTTTTAATTATTTGATTTAATAGTAGTATATTCTTATGTTTAAGGTTAAAATTTGTTTAACCTGTTGGTTGATAACAAATGGATCAGTTTTTCTCATACCTACTATTGCTGACTACTGTTCTCTGTTTGAGGAATCTCATTTGATCAAGCCTTTTCTTACAGTTCATACCACAAAATAAGTAATAAAAGTCTGTGTGATTCCTCCTGATATTGTATCAGAACGATGTTGGAATCAGCTAGGGGTGTAAAGATCCATCGATCTGGATCGATACATCGACTGGTTAAGCAATGATCCAATCACATCGATGGAAACTCGAAACATCAATCAACATCGTCATCTTTAATATACACCTTTATTTTGAAATCCCGACCGGACATGCGTGCCAGTTTCCGCCCAACCGCGCCACACCTGATATTTCTCCTGCTTTAAAATGTGTTGTGTAGCGCCCACCGAGTAACACCGTTGTAGGCGAATGTGTAGCAAAGCGCTGTTAGCATCACAGAGCTAAACGGGAGCCAGACGTATCAGCCAATCATAAAATAGCTCTGCTGTATCCGGGTAAGATACGGTCGACCTCACAGCAGAAGTTGCATGCTGCACGCACGACAGGAGTGCATTATTATACGACTGCAGTGAGTTATCTCATCATTTGATTTTGTAGTGCACTGATTAATGAAATTTCATAAAGTTAGAAAGTAAAACAGCGAGAGCTTAGTGTCATTCCTCCTCCACACCGACCATTAAACAGTGGAACAAAGTCTAAACACAGACATACAAACTGTGGTTAACAGGCATTACAGGAAAACAAAGTCATCAATGGTGAGTTAGTAAACAGTTCTTATTTTGAACTTGAGAATTTTTTTGATTTAAGTAAAATCAAAACTACACATTTTTAGTTTGACAGAGCATTGTCAAATATTGGAGGTCAATAATAATAAAATAAAACAATAATAATTCAATAATTTGTATTATAATGTTGCATCATTACTTGATATAATATACAAACATTACAGTCTAACAATAAGATTCATAAGGTTATTATGGGGGCCAAAAAAGCACCTTACCTGAATTAAATTAATTTTAAACATGATTGGAGCAAACAGATGGTTATAATCCTCTATAAACTATCAGACCCAAAGGTCAGCACATTGTTCCACATTTCAGTAATAAAACTATCAAAATTGTTTTGTATTTCTTTCTTGCTGCAGGTTAAATGAAGCTGATCGTTTTCAGTGAGGACATAATATCGTCTTAAATCGATGGAAGGTTCCGGAATCGTATTGTATAGAAATCGAATCGTGGCAGACTTCGTGATTTCGCCAAATGTTGTATCGTTGTCCAAAGAATCGATATTGTATGGTATAGTCATGAAGCTGGTAATTTACACCCCTAGAATCGGCCAATACTCAAGGCTGCAATATTGATATAGTATCAGAAGTGAAAAAGTTGGACTGGGACACCCCTAATTGTTGACACTGAAAATCTACAGGCCAACACTTATCCACACAAAAAATCTGCAGGTACCAATAAGGGGAGCATTAAAGAATTGGATCGATTATCAGGATTGTTAATGCCACTGATATCAATAAAATCTTATCAATTCCCATCCCTAATCCAAAATGTAACTAAACAATGGAGACTGCATTTTTCTTGGCTACAAGGTCCTCTGATAGATTGTGGTTTGTCTCCTCCATGTTCACCATTGGAGAAAGTGAACACAGACTGTATTGAGGGGCCGCGGTCACGACATGAGTAAAAATACTTTGATTAGAGAGTCTAAATGTCAGTTTTGAATATTTTTTGATTAACTGTCCAGCCCTAGCTCCAGAATTGTGTCTTTTAAAGGAGTTGTGGGAAAGTATCTTGATACAAGCTCCCTTTGTAACAAAAGAGTTTTGACTGAGAATCATGAACTGCTCTGAATCAAATCTCCATTTTCAAAATTAAAATCAAATAAAAACTTAATGCGGGGAAAGATTCTCTAATCAACAGCCTCGGCTTAAATGGCTTTCAGATGTTTCCAATATAAAGTGGAGTTTTCCATCAGTTACAGATATTCTGTGAAATTCCTGCAGAAACTTACCCAACAATCTGATTGAAGTACCGCCTGTATCCCTCCAGAGTTTCATGCTAATAAAAAGAAAAGGTCGACACAAAGACAGAAGGAAGACGGAGAACAACGAGATAAAAACAATTAGCTACGAAATAAACAAATATATAACAATATGTTAACTTCTATGGTCAATAAAGCTACAAAAAACAGCATTAGTTTGTATTACTCCATTGCTGGTGTGTGTCTGTGCGAGGGGGCAGGGGTAGTTAGCAGTGTGTGGGTATAAAAGTGCAAAAACACAAATTTAAAGAGTGACGGTGCAGGATCATACCATGTTAGAGTGGGGCTGCAGAACAAGGCGAGCCTGTTTCCTCCTCTGCTTTCTGTAGTAGTTCTCAAACACATCACGCAAACCCTAAAACACAAACTCAAGGTGAGAATGGAGCAGATGGGGCACTTTGTGAGGTTATTATCGACTTATTAAACACATTAACAGTGAGGCGACAGTCCCAAATATAAAGTTCAAGAGAAAAAGATGGAGAAAATGTTCCTCTCGTGATTATTTTTCAGAGACAATGAAGGTGACCTGGTATAAAATGTTTTCTTTATCCAGTGTGGGACGACTCTTAGCTAGAAACTACCAACAAATGATCTAAAGAGGATTACCTACAGGAGAAGTTCATGGACAATACCGGCAAACGTAACTAAAAAAATCCTAAGTAAAAGGATAAACGATATTAAGTGTAACCAATGGGTATGATCAACTAACATCATCAATGGGTACTACCATGAGCTGTTTATGATCAACAAAAATAATCAATGATCGATAGCAATACCTGCTACGAACGGGTATAATCAATGGATAAACAGATATAATCAATGGGCATGACCAACAGCTGCTACCAAAATCAATAGCAATAAGCATTGGGTATGATTAACAGATTTAATCAATGGGCACTTCCACTAGCTACTACTAAATGGTATAATCAATGGGTATGATCCACAGATATAATCAATGGGCACTACCATTAGCTGCCAATGATTTAACAGATGAAATCAATGACCACTAACAATACCTGTTACGAATAGGTATAATCAACGGGTCAACAGATATAATCAATGGGCACGACCAATAGCTGCTACCAATGGGTAAAATCAATGGGTATGATAAACTGATGCTATCAATGGTTACTACAATGAGCTGATTATGATCAAAAGATATAATCAATGACCACTAGCAATATCTGCTACAAATGGGTATAATCAATGGGTCAACAGATATAATCAATGGGAACGGCCAACAGCTTCTACCAAAATTAATAGTGATAAGCACTGGGTATGATCAACTGATTTAATCAATGGGCACTACCATTAGCTGCCAATGATTTAATCGATGTAATCAGCGACCACTAGCAATGGGTGCTTCCAAACGGTATAACCGATGGGTATGATATATGGATTAAATCAATGGGCACAAGCAACAGCTGCTAACAATGGGTATAATCAATGGGTATGATATATAGCTTTAAAAAATGGGCACTACCAATAACTGCTACCAGTGGGTGTAATCAATAGGAATGTTCCACAGATTTAATCAAAGGGCAATTACACAAGCTATTGCCAGTTGGTATCGCAAAGGGGTATGATCACCAGATATAATCACTGGGCACTACCAACAGCTGCTACCAATGTATATAACTAATGGGTATGATCAATAGATATTACAATGGGCACTACAACAGCTGCTATCAAAATCAACGGGTGTAACTAATGGGTATGATCAACAGATGTTATCAATAGGCACTACCAATAGCCGCTTCCCATGGGAATAACCAATGGGTACGATCAATAGATATATACTCACTGGGCACTACCAACAGCTGCTACCAATGGGTGTAACCAATGGGAAGGATCAAGATATAATTAATGGGCACTACCAATCGCTACATAGAATAGATATAACCACTGGGTTTGATCAACAGATACAGTATAATCAATGAGTACTTCCCACTGGTGCAGTCATTGGTCATTAACAGGCATAATCCTGGGCTCTACTAACTGGTCTAACTAATTATCACAGCTAACTGATGTGGAACATTTTGCCAGTGAAGCAACTGAAGACCAGAAAATGGCCTGAGACACATCTTGAAAGACAATCACTGAATTCTCACAGTGCCTTGACTTACTTTAGGCTCATCCCAGTTTTCAAAAGAAGGCCTTAAATGCAGTTTTTGTTCCTGTGGGGAACAAATGATCATTTATTTTGCTCCTCTGTGACATATTTGCATTGACAATATCCTCATATTACAGCAGCACTGAAGAAATCGGACACATGAACCTTTTATACTTGTCCAGATTTACAAGAAAGGTCATGAGTCTTTAGGGATGTTTAAAAACCCTTTGGCAGACCTTTAAAAGACGAGGACTGGTTTGCATTCACATCAGAGTTATTGCTGTTGAAGATGATGTCTCATTTCTTCAGATAAAACCTCTTCAGCCAAGAGGATCCTCTGAAAAACATCCCAGCTAAGACGTCATGTTCTGCTGGACTGCAGCGTGGACGACGGCCAAACGCTGGAGGTTGTTCGAGGCTGTTGACGGTTTCAGCAGGAGGATGAATTTAATGAGGTATAAAACCAAAGGTCAGGAGACGCACTGAATGATGGGAATGCCGGGATAATGTCATGCGTTTGAGCGACTGCGTGCAGCAGAGACAGACAATGTGTCTTTTATGGCCAGCGCTGGTTGCTGCTCGGTTTTGGTTGGCGTCAGACATCAAAACTCAAACCCACACAGAAGCAGAATCAGCTCCGTAAACCTGACCGCCCTCTATCTTTTCCTTCCATTACACAGAAGCTCGCCTCTATCTCCGCCTCGGCTCAGTGTGAGAAACTTGTGACCTATCAGGAGTCCAGATTAGGAGCAGCAGTCAGTGAGCTCAGAGATAAGAGGCCAGGACCTGGAAGATAACAGGAGGAGAGCCTTACCTACTGAGCAGACCACCACTGCGGCACTCTGCTGATGACATTACTCTGTTCATACCTGTACCTGCTGCCTCTCTGATAGAGGGCACACCCGTGATCTTTCAAAGAGGGACAAAAGTACCAAGTAAAGAAAACCATGTCCATGGCCTTAATGCTCCTTTCCATTGTTTACATGGAGGGACAACTTTTGGCATTTTTTATGTTTCCTTGAATTTCTGAAGTCATGTTTTACTCTTGGATAAAATTAAATATCTAATAACCCTTTATTGAATTCTAGTAAAGTCTGAATGTCTAACTGAACAGAAACAAATGTTCCTTTTGTGTGAAATGAAGTCACCTTTATTTAGGCTACCTGGCAGAGCATCTCAGTTACAATACCAGAACTGACAACAAACAGTAAACCTGCTCTACATGAATATATCAGATCACAAAGAGAGCAGCTCTGATTGGATCGCTCCACAGCTTATCCCACCACCACCAAGCTAAGGCAGCTGTGATTGGATATATTCCTAACTTGTCTCTACTTTCTACATGACCAAATTAGGTCTGATTTAGGGCTGGGCGCTATGGCCTAAAAATAAAATCCCAGATTTTTTCCCCACAAAACTCAATTTACGATTTCAATCTTTTTTTTTTCCTCTGAATGCAGAAAAAAAGCTCAAAGTGACACAAAAATGACAAGTTCTACCTTTTTGTTATCAAAATATATTCTTAAATCAATCAGAATTTCCCTCAGAATTAAAGTGTGTGTCATAAAATGTTGATTATTGAGTTCTAACGCAGGCAGGTTTGCCTACATAAACACTTAAAGCTGAGGGATTTTAACAGCTTTTTAACATGTTTCTCTCTGATCAATATTTAATTAATTTTTTTTTTAAATACAAGCCTATAAAAGTGCTTGTGCAAAACCTGACAGGGCCACCATCATGAGACCTGTAAAGTTTCAGTATTTATATTTTTTCAAACTTTGCAAGTACTTACTATTTAAGTAAGTGAACAAAAAACAAATTAGATTCTTAATTTTTAAATCTTCTGTGGAAATAATTTGAATTTATCGATTTAATCAATATATTGCCCAGCCCTAGTCTGACTGGATTTAGTCTCCATCAAACATTTTTGGCCAGTTTTTATTCACTGATGCAAATTAATTAAGTTTTGTCCATGTGCACTTGTTCAGTAGTTAAAGTCTAGTAGGGCTGAACAATTAATTGCATATTAGATTAAATTGCAATATGGCTTGTTGCAATTTTCAAATCGCAGAAGGTTCAATTTTTTCACCCAGAATGTGTTGAACATTTTGGCATTGTGATGTAATTTTTTGCAATTTCATGCCTATTTTTTACCTCTATTCATACACTTTTTTCCCACTTTTTGACCATTTTTACCTTTTTTTAACCCTGTTTTTACAACTTTATGCCTTTTTGCCCCCATTCATCTTTTTTTGGCCACTGGCGGAACCATTTTTGGAATTTTTACATAATTTTTTAAACTTAATTTCAAATTTGATTCCCAATTTTGCTGCCATAATCAATTTCCTAAGCCACTTTTGGATTTTTCTACCAATTTTTCCCAATTTTTTTTGCAATTTCATACCTATTTTGCACATATTTATTAACCTTTTTCTGCTTTCATACTAATTTTAGCCAGTTTTTACAATTTCATGCCTATTTTGCTTCTGTTCTTCACTTCTCCACTTTTTCTCAAATCTTTTATCCTTAGATTTTAGGCAAAAATCTGCCAAGCCAAGAACGGATCCCTGGCTGAATGACACCACCCGCGCCGTTAGGCAACGCTGCAGGCAGGCCGAACGCAGATGGAAAAAGGACAAATTGCATGTGTCTCTGGAAGTGTTAAGGGTTTCCCTTGCTGATTATCAGAGAGCTGTACGAGAGGCAAAATCTCAGTACCTCTCTGACATTATTTCTAGCAGCAATCATTCTCCCAGGGTTTTATTTAACACTATCAATGCTGCTGTGAACCCATGCACCTCTGCTCTGACTGATGTTTCTATCGCGACTTGTGAGAAGTTTCTTTGCTATTTTGTTGACAAAGTAGAGTCTGTCAGACAAGGCATCAGCAAATGCAACTTGAATCTTAATAAGGACTTACTTGTTGCTCCTATTCACTCTGCTGTGTTCAACCAGTTTGAGATGGTTTCTCTCACCTCTCTAAGCAACATTTTTAATTCCTTAAAACCTACAAATTGCCCACTGGACATTGTCCCTCCCAAGGTGCTGAAAATGGTTTTTAATACTGTGGGGCCTAGCCTACTTTTACTTATTAACAGTTGCCTTGGACTAGGAACCGTCCCAGCCTCTTTTAAACATGCTGTGGTTAGACCCCTTCTTAAAAAGCCTAATCTTGATCCCTCAGTGATGTCTAACTTTAGACCTATTTCTCATTTGCCCTTTCTGTCAAAGGTTTTAGAAAAAGTTGTTTTTAATCAATTACAATTATTTCTGGAGAACAACTCAATCCTTGAGAAGTTCCAGTCTGGGTTTAGGTCTCGTCACAGCACGGAGTCTGCGCTGTTGAAAGTACATAACGATATAGCTCGGGCAGTGGACACCAAATCTCCTGTTGTGCTGGTGTTGCTTGACCTCTCAGCTGCCTTTGACACGGTGGACCATTCAGTCCTCCTGTCACGTCTATGTGATTATGTTGGCATTCGCGGTACGGCACTGAAGTGGTTTGAATCATACTTATCCGGCAGAACATTCTCTGTTACGGTTGGTGACTTGTCCTCCTCAAGTGCTCCTCTCTCCTGTGGGGTACCACAGGGGTCTATTCTTGGCCCTATCCTTTTTTCTTTATATATTTTGCCTCTTGGGTCAATTATAGCGAGGAACAATCTATCCTTTCACTGTTATGCAGATGATCTGCAAATTTATCTGCCAGTGAAGTCAAACAGCCAAAGTGCACAGAGTTCATTGCTTTCATGTATTGCAGAAATTAAGCAGTGGTTGGCCCAGAATTTTCTTCACCTTAATGATGATAAAACGGAGCACATCATGTTTGGGGACACAGGGACAGCTGGCTTTGGAACCTTGTTTCCAACACTCAGTCGAAATGTCAGAAATCTGGGAGTGTTTCTCGACTCAGAACTTAAATTCGACAAACAAATAAACAGTGTTGTCCAAACCAGTTTTTTCCAGCTTCGTCTCCTGGCCAAAGTTAAAATGTTTTTAAATCACCACAACCTTGAAATGGCCATCCATGCTCTTATAAGTTCTAGACTTGACTATTGTAATGCTCTTTATGTTGGTGTCTCCCAGGCTTCTCTTGGTCGCCTCCAGCTTGTGCAAAACGCTGCGGCCCGTCTTTTAACCAGCACTAAAAGACGAGAGCACATCACTCCTGTTCTTAAATCACTTCACTGGCTTCTCATCCAGTACAGGATTGATTTTAAAATTTTAATGTTTGTTTTTAAAGCTCTTCATGGTCTCGCCCCAGTGTACTTAACTGAGCTTTTAACTGTTCGAGAACCTGGTAGAGCGCTGAGGTCATCAAAACAACTTCTGCTGGAAGTGCCCAGGTCAAAATACAAACACTGGGGTGATCAAGCCTTTTCTGTCGCTGCTCCCAGGCTTTGGAATAAGCTCCCTGTTGAAATGCGTCTAATTTCTGACCTGGGCCTTTTCAAATCCAGACTGAAGACATGTTTATTTAGGATGGCTTTTAATACCCAGTAGTGTGGTGACACTTTTACTTTTACTTTTAGTCTGTTTTTACTTTTTTATTGTATTTTATTGCTCTTATTGCTTTTATTATTTTCTGTGCTTTTATTGTTTTTATTGCTGTTATTGCTTCTATTTGTTTTTAATTGTTTTATTTATCGCTCTTTTTCTTTCCAACTATTGTAAAGCACTTTGGTTCACCGAAAGGGTTGTTGTAAAGGGCTGTATAAATAAAGAACATTTACATTTACATTTAGATTAATTTAATGTCATATTGGTTTTACCATAAAAAGATCTACTGCTAATGTTTGTTTAAGAATACATAAGATGAGGAATATTAAAACAACTGCAGAGTAAATCGCAATATTGGGGAAAAAAATCGCAATTACATTATTTTCTCAAATTGTTCAGCCCTGGTGTCTAGTTTTTATCAGGGAAAACAGGTTGTTTACCAAAACTAAGACGAAAAAAATTAGTCAACAAACTAGTCTGCTGCGTGATGCTGTAAGCGGAGGCCTCGGCTCGAGCCTGGCTTCACTCCAGCCTGCTGCTGCCGCCGTGTGTGCGAGATTGAGCCAGTTCGCCTCTGTGTGTGTCTCATCTCAGGCAGAGTGAAAGCGACATGGGTGGAGGTGTTGACTGGGCCATGCCGGGGTTACACTCACGTTTTGGGTTCCCCGCTCGCCCGTGTGTGTGTTTGCGTGCCTGCGGGCCTGTTGGGGGCCACGACCGGGCCAAGAGGGTCGACTGTTTCTGTTCAGTTTGTGTATCTGTGTGTGTGTTTTTGTGTTTGTGTGCAAGGGGCTCGAGGGCGAGGGGGACAGGAAGTGCATGAACTTTGACAGGAAGGAGAAAATGAACGGGCGAAAAGAGCGATGGAGGGAGAGCGAGGTTAGGGAGAGGGTAAAGGGGGCGACACGATGAGGGAGCGCAGCGTGGAGGGGGGAGACGGGGGTCAAAAAGGTTCACAATAAGAAAAGCTCTACTAAGTACTATATTATTTATTACTTTTTATTTTATTGATTGTATTTTTTAAATTTACCCGTTTTTCCCCCTTTTTTAATTCTTCTTCCACCTCTCTTTACCTCAACACCAGAGGCCAAATGAACTCAAGTCATTTTTATTATTTTGCTGTTACTCGTTCCCGTGGGCTTATTAATAACATAAAAAAGAACAAATTAATTTTTATGAATTTGATTTGATATCAAATAGATGGGAATCAAAACTAATTCCAGTTGAGAATCGTTAACAGCTCCATCAAACTATCGATATCAAGAGTCTTTTTGCTAATCAGTTCCTTCCACTGAAGCGTCAGAATTGTGGCTTAATTTTTGACAAAAGGCGCCTATGGCACAACCTTAAGTGAGTGGAAACACCAGCAGCTTGCAGAAGCAGTTACCTCACCTTAACTGTTTAAATATGAGAAGCTTATAGCCCTTTTCCATTAGCTCTACTCTACTCGACTCGACTCTACCCGGCTCTACTCGACTCGACTTGTGCTGCTTTTCCATTAGCCCCAGTCGCCCGCGCAACGGGGTGAGCGACACTGCAATAACGCCATTTAGAGCGCAACACAACAATCTGTGGCTTTTTGTCATAAACAGAGTTAAAAAGGAAAGCAGAAGAAGGCTGCAGGTAGCAAGAAGAAATACCCCTTGAGAAGCACAGGAGAGTTTTGGAAGCTATACAACAGAATGAAGCCGAGGACGAGAGCAATCGAGCTGCAAAGAAAAGACGTATGAGGGTAAGCTAATGGTTGCTCCCGCTAGTATGCTAGGTCGTCACACTCATGACTCACCGATGACAACATTGTCTGACCAATCAGTAGCCGGCAGTTGGTGACGTCATCTTTTAGTATCGACTCAGCTCACTTGGAACCAGAGCAGAGTAGGTACTAAAACTAGCTTGTTTTAGGAGGTACCAGGCTAGTGGAAACATGCTGCTAATCAAGTAGAGCAGGGCCGAGGCGTGTTAGTGGAAAAGGGCCATTATACTCTGTGACAAATGAAGATAAAATAAAAAATAATGTTCAAAAAGAGAAGTTTAATGAGAATTTGGAGCAAATTATCATTAAAAAGTCACTGGTGATATTTCAGATACGAAGGGGAAAGTGAAGAAGCTTGATAAAATATTAAACGAAGGACGCTTCAGAGGTAAAACCCTGGTACTGATAGGGATAAAACAGAGATTAGGGAGGGTAGAGGTCAGGGGAGGTACAACAGGAAGGTAAGAGGAGAGAGTGAATCGGCCATGGAGCGATAAGGAGGAAGAGAGGGGGAGGAAAAACAGGTCAGGGGGAGGTTAAAGGGGCAAAAACAGGAAGACGAAGATGAAAACAGAGGCTGGGAGGAAAATGAAGGAGAGGGTACGAAGGATGAAAGACTGCAGAGTGTTTTCTGTCCCTGGAAGGTGTTGAAAGGTCTGACCTCTTCACCTCTGAGGTCAGCCTCGCTTTCCCACAGGTCACTTTATTAGGTACACCTCGCTCTTACCAGGTCTTACAGAAATAATTCAGTATATGCTAGATTCAATTTTCATTGGTTTTTGAAAGTTATTGAGGAGCTTACTTTGATATAACAGTGTTTCTAAATCTTTTTCATAAAGCATTAGGACATTATTTTAAGTATTACTCAATACTGTATTTAGAAAATGGCAGCAGTCACATATTTGTGCCTTAAAAATTGGAAAACCCTCACTGTTTTATTGATTCAATAATAGCTTTATTGGCTTTAAACCAACACTTTGTAGTGAAATAATATTTCTTGAATTATTGTGATGGTACATCACCTGACAACAGGTTGTATGACACCTCTGTCATGGTCAAGGAGGGTCTGTGTCACCTTCAATGGCACTGCAGTTTTTACTGATTTGACTGCTTTACAACATGCGTCACTTCCCCCTTGAAACCAAAGCTAAATGTTGGGAAAAGGAGAATATAAAGCAGTTTCTGAATTTTTAGAAAAGATTTCATGAACAGAATTTAGTCTAAAGTAAATTCGCTCTTATTTTCCTAAAGTAAACAAGGACCTCTGGCTCACACTCCTGCACAGTAGGTGGCGGTAATGCTCCTCTGACGTTGGATGCCACTCGCCGTAAACAAGAAAAAAAAAGTAGAAAGCTAAATGTAGAGTTGTTATCATGGCAGAAGCAGCAAAAAACCCAAAGAAAAGAAAAGTTTTATCAGAGAAGACATTAAAGGAAAGCAGGAGAGCAACAAGCTAAATGCCCAGACAGGTATCAACATTAGCCTGGCGTGAGCTGAAAGACGAGGAGGGATGTCTGACTGATGCTGATTTAGCCCTGTTATTGTTGGACTTGTAAGTTCATGATGTTTTATTCCAAAAGAAACATGATCAGACTGAACCTTATCAGTCCAAAGGGTTGATTTGTCCTGTCAGCTCGCTTCTCCTCCCTCTGTATGTCAACAAATGCACGTTGGTGTAGGACAGTGCAGTTACACTCAACGACCACAAAGGCCACTAGAGAGCTGGAAGCTGGAATTTTACACAGTGCGGCTTTAAAAGTAGCTTTATTGGCTTCAAGTCTGTGTACAATGGCTAAATCAGTTTGAATTCCACATCAAATTAAGCACAATCGCCTTGTGTTTTGTGTCATAATGTATGAATACTGGAGTTTGTACAGTTCCTGAATAGTGTGTGACATGTACGTTCTCCCAGTCAATTTGCACTGTCTGTAAAACATTTGTAACATTTCTGGATTTTTAACCGGATTGAAGGGCTGCATTTCTTTTGCAATGTGACGAACAACACTGTCTGTGAGCAGGCACCATTTGGCGCTGCTTTATTTGCATTTCATCTGCCGACCAAACGTCTCAGTAAGTGCAGACTGTCAAGGACAAAGCCTCCGCTGCACCTCTCCTTCTCCGTCGCCGCTACTTTCAAAATAATACAACATATCGGCTCATCAGTGCTCATGGGCTCACACCTTGTTCACTCAGCTTGAAACCAAAATATTCCCACACCGGGCTGTGACATTCTGATTAGGAACCATCGCTTTCGTGCCTTCATTCATATTAGTGTTTGTTTCCTTGTCACTCCTCACAATGCTCGCTACAGCTCTCTGTGTTTCAAAGATTGAATAACTGACAGATGCTCACTCCGCTATAGAATTCCACTATAGAACCAACACGCCCCGGTGTTAAGATGGACAGAGTGAATCTTCTCATATAGCCTGTTTGGTAGAGAGAGAGGAGGGAAACAAACATGTATGCACATGTCAATTTATCAAGGCAGGCAAACTTGCCGAGGATGTTTTTATTTATTGGTTAATTGATTTATTGATTATTGTGACAGGCCTAGTCTGACCTGTCAAGTGGTCTTTCTACTGCTTCTCCCATTGGTCCTTGTGCTTGTTTTACACCAATCACAACGTCCCACAGGTTTCTGAAGAGTCCACTTCACGATCGTGGGTTACACAGAGGAGTATTGTTCAGGCGGATCAGACTTTAAACATGGAAAAGAGAGCGATGGACGTAAAGAGGGGAAAACAGACGGAGGACGATTTGGAGAAAGTCTTGATTGTAAATGAGGTTTCAAATCCAGGTTTACTAGAAAAATAAATTAATATGTTAAAGGCCCGTGCAGAGAGAGCAGAGCCATTATCAGCGAATAATACAACCGTGTCTCTAAATGTGTTTGATTTTCCAAACACTAGACTTTTCTGATTTATACTCAAAAAGTAAATCTACCTCTCTGCTACACAAACACATTAATGGATAAAACTGATTTTTAAACATAAATAAAGCACAAACTCACACTTTAAATCCATTAAGAAGGAAGCTTAAATAAAATAAAGAGAAGAAACTAACCCATTAACTCATCATGAGCTCTGGCTCAAAAAGAATTTTCACCAACTGGGTCTATTCTCTTTCTCAGGCCATTTTCTGCTTACTCCAGAGAAAGGGTGGGTGATATGAGACTGCGTGAATTATATTGATTATTTTGTTAGCCACAGTTCTGTTAATGTCCTTTTTTCCCCTCATGAGAACTAGACAGAAACTAATAAAAACAAGTGCACATGGACAAAAACTAAATTAACAGAAATTTTCACCAACAAATAAAAACAGGGCGAAAATGTTTGACAGAGACTTAATCCAATCAGAGCTAAAGCTAAATTTGTTTCTGTTCGTTTATACATTCAAACTTTGTTAGCATTCAATAAAGAGTTATGACTTCAGTAATTTGGAAACATAGAAAATGCCTTACACTTTACTCTTCATATTTTAGTCGACTAAATTTACAGTAGATTTCGTCGACTAAAACTAGACTAAAATTAAAACTAAATTATGACTGAACTAAAAGACATTTTAGGCATAAGACAAAAACTAAAACTAAATTAAAATGTGCTGTCATAATCAGAAGAAATGTTACGGTTTTCCTCCTGAGGAGACTCGGACAATGGTGTTTTTGTTTTTGTTCCTCAGTCAGCTCGCTTTTTGATTGGCAACATTCACGTCACAATTCACGGAGTCATGAGTCGTCGGCTTTCCCCAAAGATTTTTGGTCATAAATATGGAGCGTTAAATCTTTACGAATGTCAGTCTGGGCCTGTTTCAGAGCTAAGTGGACTAATTCACTCTGAAAACACCCCAAACCAAAGGATAATCTTGTAAAACTGGAGATAATCTGGTTTGCTGTCATTGGTCTGGATGGGGGAAAGTCGGGACAAAAACAGCCCGATAGACTCTATGTGTACCCTGTTTTAGGAGTAGCAGAAACTTTGGGAGCCGCTGCATTGGCTGTTGCTCTACTTCCTCCAACTCTGCCATTCTGTCAAACCTTTTTAAGAGCTCCCACAATGGCACCTAAATCCACTCAAACAGCTATTTTAATATCTCCAAAACTCACACTCCCATCTGTAACAACACTAGCTTTGAACTCTCAACATCCCACCTCCACTGAGCAACCTGAACCTTTCACCCTCACTGTTCAGCTTCAAGTCAATCAGACAAAACTGGTCCCGGGTCGTGACTGTGCAGTAGAAGAGTTTAATTCAATTATACCTGGATCACCGTTAGAGACTAACCGCTCGAGTCAGAGGATGGATGAGGAGACAAAAGAGAGGAAGATAAGAAACTCACCAGCACGGTGTAGATGTGAAGACAGCGGTAGACTGGAGAGAAGTCCACCAGATCCTGAGCTCCTGGGACCTGCAGACACACCATCAGTTTCAGACAGTCAGACGTCAGAAATACCAGTAATACCAAACTCGCTGTTTCAGACACCATAACTGATCTTATTCTTGTAAAAATGCATATCCAAGATCCTTGAGTCTCCCAAACTTTAAACTGACCTATCCTTCCAACTGGCCAGCATGATGGATTTAATTTGGAATTAATTATTCAGAATGAAATAATTCAGAAATAAAGTTTTCCCCTTCATTTTCATACAGAAATAATAATTCTGAATAATGGTTTACATGGAAAACACACTTATTCAAGGCCTGGCATTGGGTATGGTTCTGATTGGACAGGGGTGTAACGTGACGTAGTGACGTATTTACGTCTACCAGAAGAAAAATTCTAGTTCAGCGTCTCCCTCAGGGAAACCTCGTCCAGCTTGGATGCTACAGCTTTTAAAAAGGTCCACATTTTAATGCTTACGTCCATTCACTCTTTCATTATTTCTAAATCTTCCAAATTGTCTCGGCTTGAGTCCAACGCTTACGTCAGAATTAAGTTTAATCCTGAATTATTATTTTCAGTCAGAATTAGGTGCTTACATGGTCATTTTTAATGATTTTAAAGACGATAAAAGTTTTATTGGGTGGCACGGTGGCGCAGCTGGTAGAGCACATGCCTCACAGCAAGAAGGTTCCCGGTTCCCGATAGGGGAATTAAAGTTCTCATATAATGTATATAAAAAAGAAAGGCCACATTTGATTCTCTTATACGATAAAGCTGTGCATCTTCACTAGTGGATTATGATTATGAAGTTAATGCTTCAATCCAATATCATGATCAGGGATCGGGATCAACAACAAACTGCAGTTGTGATGAATAACAACAATTGATCCCATGTTATGTCAGTTTTGTATTTCTTTTATTGTCTGTGTTGTGAGCTGTTAATTTTGTTGGCAAATTATTTCATCAGTCTTTGTCAACAACCGTTTTTCCCCTGACGTTAACCAGACAGTAACTAAAAAAAAACAAGTGCACATGGACAAAAATTTGGTTATGTAGAAGTCAGGACAAGTTAGAAATATATCCAATCACAGCTACTTTGGTTGTGTGGAAAGGTTGGGTGAGTTATATATAAAGTAGATTTCGTCGACTAAAATTGTGGAATTTCATCACTAAAACTGGACTAAAATTAAAAAATTCAGATGACTAAATCACCACTAAAGACTAAAGTAGAAAAGCACTCGGAGAGCGCAGACCTCCACCAGTGCCACAGTCCTCACCCATATTGTGATTTTCATCATAAATATTAATCCTACCTTTATTTCATCTAAATATTTAGATTCTTTGACTGAAAAACATACCATTAGCAACTGGATACATAAAGAAATCTATTTTAGTTCAGTAGTTGTTCACGAAAATTGCATTTTTCGTCATGGCGGATCAAGATGGTGATCTGGATTCATCATGGCGGTTTCTTCTGGATCTAGCTCCAAAGTTTTTGAAGATACAACAAATCTGATTGAACACTCCAGACTCCACAGTATCTTGGCTTTGTTTTGGTGTTTGTTGCAAGTCTATATCTTTATTTGTTCCCTTGCTTTAACGAAAATTCCAAGGATGTCTAAAATTTTCATGTTCTGGATCAGAGAATTTTGCCAGGATCCAGATCAGTCTTTTATATCTTGTAGAACCTGTTGGAAACTTGTCCTGTATTTTTTTTTCTAAATGCCCTGACTATTTTTGGTGGAGTAATATGCACAAATGGCGAAAATGGTCCTATCTCACAATGTTAAAAAATCCTTTAAAAATTCCTGGATCCAGACGGTGATCCGGATCACTCCAAAAATCCAATCATTTGTTCCTTGTCCGTGTCCAGACATTTCAAGAAAATTTCATCGAAATCCGTCCATGACTTTTTGAGTTATGTTGCTAACAGAGAAACAAACAGACGAACGCCAGGAATAACGTAACCTCCTTGGCAGTGATGAAGATGTTTTTGGCAAAAGACTAAAACTAAATTAAAAAGTGAGTTAAAATTTACACTGCTAAAAAAAAGAAATCAAAAAGATAAAGGTCAGGGCCTGTATTCCTAAAGATTCTGAGAATCCTCTCAGAGAGCTCCTAACTTAGCCTAAAAATTCCCAGCAAGGAGTCTTAGCTTACAAGTGATTCCAGAACACTCTCAGAGAACTCTGAGCAAGGAAAGGACAGAAACTCCTATCTTAGTGAGGGGGTGTGGTTGACCCCGTTGCTAGGTATGAGTCATCATTTCCAAAGCTGTGATTGGTTGATTCTAAAAGCTGGATAAAAAAATTACTTTTGGTGATAATTGATAAACTTAATCATGGAATCTAATCTTATGAAGACTGTGTAATTGTAAATAACATATCACATAAAAGAAAATACATGTTAAATGAATAGTAAACTGTACTATAAAATAATCCTACTGAATGCCCACATATTCACATAGTGATGGTTATATTAATTTACTTTTATTAATTGCATGCTTTTGTACTTTCAACTATCAACATCTCAACATAATTTGGTATTAACGAGTGTAACACAGCACAGCTTTCATCAATGTCCTTGATTGCTGACAGGTGTATAAGAAGCAGGCTTGTCTAGCTTTTACATCTGCTACAAACTAGTGAACAACAACGGAGAAAAAAAGAACAAGAAAACCCAACTGGACTGAGGAACAGTGTTTGCTTTTGGCTCCATTAAACAATGAGCATAAAAGTGTTTTGAGGGGTAAATTTAGCCCCAGTGTCACAGTGCAAGCCAAAAAGCAAGCCTGGGACACTATAGCACAACAGATAAATGCCTCCTTTCCGTTGGTTGTGCGCACAAGTGAGGATTGCGAGAAGCGATGGTACGTGTTGCAGTCAAAAGCAAAAGAGGAGATTGCGGCACAAAAACGTGAACAATATCTCTCCTGCCTCTTCCCTCCGCCATTTTGTGCTCTGCTTAGGGAACTCCTAAGCTGCTTAAAAGTTCTCTTCCCTGCTCCTAACAGATCTCACCTTAGGAGCACTCTTAGGAGCTAGGATTCTTTTAGAATAGCTTTTATCTTTACTAGGATCTACTCTTAATTTTTAGGAGAAATTCTAAGAAAACACCAAGATTCTAAGAATTTTCTTAGAATTTGGCTACTAGGAGCAACTCTTTGCACTAAGAATCTTTGGGAATACGAGCCCTGGTGAAGGAAAAACTGACCCCAGAGAGGGAGGATGCCCGGACTCACGGGAATGACTGTAAAAGAAGGGAAGAGGAAGAAAGGCGAAGACGTGGCAGGGGCAGTGATGGCGTGAGGAGACAGCAAAGGTTGGCATCACTGTAACCATTGGCGCCAACGTGGTCGTAACCCCCGTGACCGCGGGGTCAGGCCTTTGTTTGAGCCAAGGTCTTCCAGAGAAGAGGGTTGAGCGGAGTTTACAGGACGTAAATAAGCGGAGGGGACGACAGGGACCTTAAAACAGAATGGCAGCGCGGGGGTGACAAGTTCAGCTCTCTGTTCTTTCAGCCGCATTGTGCTCCGTGCTTTTCCTCAAGGGCCGGCAACAAGGATGAAAACAGGACTTTACATCCCGCGAGGGATGACTTCAAGAGTTCAGAGTCTTTGTGTCCACTTTTAATAATGACAAAAGTCCAAGAGTTCGACCTTTGGACTGCCTTTAAACTTGTTTGTGATGCACTAACACAACCCAATGTTCATTTCACCAGAGTACATTCACCAAAGCTGTTACAGCACCACATTATTTATTGTTTCTTCTTTTTAAAATGAGGTTTTCAGCAAGCATAACAGTGACAATAATTACACTTGTGACTAGGGCTGGGACGATACGCTTTTCTCCAGATTCAATTTTTTACAATTATTAGGTGCCGATTTGATTCAATTGGCGATTCTACGATATTACCGATTTTTGTAATCTTTCGTTAGCTTTTTTAACACCAGCAAAAAAGATGAACAATGATGATGCCTACAGACTCTATCAGGAAAAATACACATCACATGTCAGTCTGTTTTTAGGATTTATTTAGTAATATACAGACCTGATCAAAATCTTAAGACCAGTTGAAAAATTGCTAGAATATCCATTTTGCACATTTGGAAACAAACCCATGGACGCCCAGATCATAAATCTGTCCTCATCACATTAGTCTCTTCTTTATATAGATTCTATCAATCGATCTTTATTTGTTTGGCACTATATTTTGTGATAGAAAAATCCCCGTTATGTACCTACTTGTGACGGATAACCTCTCTTTAAAAGACCCTGACATGGCCAAGGACAACAAATGTCAAATCTAACAACACTTTTTGTCATTAAACTAGCGAGGACAATTATCACAAGAAAATTAACCAACTAAAGAAGACAGGGATGGACTTCAAGTACAAACCCAAAAACTGTTGTGTGTTTATTTAACCGTCTTTGTGTGTTTTTTGTTTCCTCACCTCATCCTCCTCCTCGTCCTCTACATCCAGAATCCCAGAATCCTGCTCTGATAACGGGCTGCCACCCTGTCCATCGCCGTCAGTCGCCATCGCTGCCGTCAGCTCCTTCCTGCTGCGTCGACCAATCAGGGCCCTCGGCTGCATCGACACAGAGCTGTCCAAGGAGCGCTGGAGCTGAGCCTAAAGAACAAACAGGAAAACAGACAGGTGTAAAATCATACCCTGTAATTCACTCTTTTTCACATTCTTTGATTTGGAGGGTCTGACATCAAACCCAGACGTTTTCTTCGCTGACCAAACTTTGAAACTACAGCGTTCAGGGGGGTGCAGAAGGTGCAGCGGGGGTCAAGGTCGAGACCTTTGGTGCACCACCTTTTTTATTGGTCATTTCCATGGGAATTTTCATGGGACAAGGAGTGGCAGGTTTGAGACAAAGCGCCCAAGAATGTGTCATGGGGCAAACAGTAAGACAGGAAGGGAAGAACAGGAAGGATGAAGAGTCAATGAAACTGAAAACAAAGCACGTACGGCTGGGCCCAGAACCTGGAGGCAGGCAAACAGCGTTTCCATGTTTGATCCAACCTCCAACACTCGAGCCGATAGGAAAGCGCCCACTGGCTGTCAGTGCTGTGGTCCAACAACGATCATAGAACTGATACGTTTTCAACAAATGAAAAAATATAACTGAAGCTACAGAGACACGGTCTTATTGGGTGGTTCAAACACCTTTTGTCGCCTGATGAAAACTAGACAGTAACTAATAAAGACAAGAGCACATGGACAAAAACTACATTAACTGACATTTTTGTCAACAACTAAAAACTAGACTTCAGACTAAACTACCATTCAATAAAAGTTTATTAGATGTTTGATTTTATCCAAGTGCAAAACATGACTCTAGAAACTGATTTCATATTTTAGTCGACTAAATTTACCGTAGATTTTGTCGAATAAATCGCTGTGAAATTTCATCAACTAAAAGCAGACTAAAATCAAAACAATTTAGATGACTAAAGTATCATTAAAACTAAAGGTATGTTAGTCAAAAGACTATAAAAAACTGAAAAAGTGCTGTCAAATGAACACTGATACGGTTAGGAAGATAAAGAGGTGGAATGACATTGAATATTACGCTTAAGAGAAATGAAAATTCAATTAATAAACATTAAACAAGACAGCTTAAGCCATTTAAAAAGTCTTTTGGACAAAATCTTTAAGACTTACTCTATATTTAGTGATCATTAATTAGTTGAGTACATTATTTAAAGAGGACATATCATGCTTGTTTCTTCTTTTCATTATGCCAGACTAGGATGCCTGTAAAGCATTTCTGCCCTCAGTACAAGTCATTTAGTTCCTTCATTGCCCCACAATAGCGTTCTCAAAATCCTCATTTTAGGCCATTATGAGGCGCTCGTTGAAACACTTGGTCTCAAGGCTGACCTAAAGTTACCTCGCAACGTCACAGCCCTTTGTGCTCTGATTGGTCAGTTCTATCGTGGGTAGAGCCAGCCTGTCCTTCTTCTACTACTGTATTTTCCGGCAGGCTCAAAGCAGCAACCGCGTATTGAGTCCCCCTACAGGCCAGAGCTGGTAATGAGTGAATGTGAGCGAGGGAGTTTTATACCCCTGCTGCTGGATGTGTTCCTCGGTGACGGTTTTGTGGCTAACGGACATCACAGAGGAGGAAGTGTTTTATCAGATTACTCCAATAAAAAGAAAGGTACCTCGTGATGTCACGACGTTTGAAATCTCGCGGACATCTCGCAATGACCTATTTTCAAAGGCATCAAATCTCGTTCTAGGATATCAGAAAAAATACAATATCTCATTTTTTGAAAATTAAGGGGGTGTAAGGTCTTGTTTACAAATTTATTATATTATATGTAAGTATTAAATCATGCATCAGCATGATATGTCTCCTTTAAGCAAGACAGTTACAATTTTTGTGTTTTCATGCATTCCACGTGTAAAAATTAATATTTTTGGGGATTAACAATTTTAGCAGCATGGTGGTGGTATCTGCAAATAATGTCCTACACAGTTTAATATTGGTATTGGCCGATACTAGGGCTGGACGATTATGGTAAAAATAAGAATTCCGATTATTTTAAGTGATATTGAAATCACAATTAAAATACACAATTATTCATTTATTTAAAAACTTCAGTATTGCTTTAAACACAACTTTAAAGAACCAGCGAGTGGCACATACAGTATTATTGATCCACATAAGTCACACACACTCGCTGTGGCTGCACGTGGAACACAGAAGTACTATGAAGCGCAGGAACTTGGATACACTGCACTCCACACTGTGTGGCATATTAATCGTTTTTCTTCGATTATAATGTTTTTATGATTGTCAGATGGCAAAATTGAAATCACGATCAAAATCCGATTAATTGTCCAGCCCTAGCCGATACTCAAATTTCTGTTTATATTTACAGCTGATGTATCTGCCAAAATCAGCAATAATAACAACAAATACGCATGTGCACCCTAATGCTTCACCCCATGCATCCATCAATACTCCATGGGTGCATTTAAATATCGCTTTTATTGTTTTACATCAGTTCCTCATGCATAGGCCTGTCTCCATAACAAATGTAGGACAATAACTGTCCAAAAATTTTTGATATAAACGATATTATTGTCAATATTATTATTATATTTTTTTTTTCATTTCTTCATTAATGTAATTATAGTGTATGTCATAATAAAGTGAGTAAACCATATTAAAAGCAAGAAACTTTAATTCCTTAAGAGTATTTAACTGTAATTGGAAGGTCAAGATCTTTAAGTAAAATAAATCAAACAAACAATATAATGAATTAAACAAACAAAAAAAAACAAAAAAAAAACACTGAAAATGAAATGGACTCTCTTTTAGGAAAAATTGCATGTAAATAAAAATAAATATACTAATCAAAAACAATAAAAAAATAGACCCTGTCTCAGAACTCCAATAAAAACACACACAACAATAAAAACAATAAACAAAATGGAGTTTATACAGTTCCGGAATTGTTTTTGACAAGTACTTTCTCTTGCCTATCAAACATTTGTAACATTTCTGGCTTTTCAACCGTTTTAAAGGGCTGCATTTCTTTTGCAATGTAGCAAATTACACTGTCTGTAAGCGTGCACCATTTTGCACTTTTATTTATATTTTCTTTGTCGACCAAATGCCTCAGTAAGCGCGGACTGTCAGGACGAAGGCTTCGCTGCACCTCCCCTTCTTCTTCTTCTTCATCGCCACTACTTTCAAACAAATGCGACATATCGACTCGTCGGTGTTCATGGGCTCACACCTTGTTCATTCTGTTTAAAAGCAAAACATTCCCGCACATGGCTGTGGCAGCCAGCTTAAGAACCGTATCTTTGGTGCCATCATTCATATTAGTGTTTGTTTCCTCGTCACTCCTCAGGATGCTCACTTCCGCTCTCTCCGTGTGTACGCGAGTGACCCCCCCCCAAAGATTGCATGTCTGACAGATGCTCACTCCGCTATAAATCCGCTAAATCTGCTATAGAACTGATGCACCCTGGTGTTAAGAAAGATGGACAGAGTGAGCCATCTTATTTAGCCTCTTTGGTAGAAAGAGAGGAGGAAAACAAACGCGCATGCACGTGTCAGTTTATCGAGGCCAGCAAACTTACCGAGGACGTTTTTATTTAGCGTTTGGTTAATTGATTCATCGATTATCGTGACAGGCCTACTCATGCATTTTATTTTATTCTATTTATATTTGAATTTATATATATTTTTCTTTATATCTATCTTTTTATGTATCTTTGTATCAGCTGTTTTATAACTGCTACTGTAATTGTAAATTCCCTGAGAAGTTTTCAAAAGGGATTATTAAAGTATTATCTAGTCCAATCTACACTTATCTAAATAAAGTCTTACATTAAAAGTAACAAGTCAGTTTTCATAAGATTAAGACTTGATGACTTAAGACTTAATCCTTGGTGAAAATGATTGGTATTGGTGATAATGAGTACAGAAATATCAATATTTTGAATATTGGTATCAACAAAATCTTAAATAACTGAAAAAAAAAATTTACGTTATTTACTGAATAAAAATCTATCTTTTCATTATTCAGCATTCAATCAGCCTTTTTAAAGTTATTTACTTATGAAATTATTGATATTTGATAATTTAAGTAGCATTTTAAATTTGTTTATTAATCATTTGTTTAATTATCATACAGTTCAGAGTTTATATTTTCAAAGACCGTATTAACGGTAACATATCTTTGCTCATTCCAAATGTTATCTTTTTTAACCAATACTCACATGTATGACCAAAAGGATTAGCAAACCATTGTATCCTGTTTTTATTTAAGCTTTACAAAATGTCCAATTTTCACTGGATTTTGGTTTTGTCACTTGAATCTTCTTTTATTCAGCATGAACGGCCTTGGACTTTGTGAGATTCTGGACTAATATGACGTACGTCACTTCCCCATATCATCATTAAAACACTAAAAGAGCAACCACCCACGGAAAGACGATGTTTGTCTTCATCAATAAAACAAAGTCTTACTGGATCCATTCCAGGGAACTCTAGGGGTTTTCCAGAGGCATACGCCGGGCCCACACCTCACCAAGACCTAGTCTAAGATTTTCCCCTTGAGCATCTTTATTTATCGTTTGTTTTGGTGACATGACAATGATAACTTCAATTTATAAAACCAAAAAGGGGGGAGGGGGGACACAGACAAGAGGAAAACGGAGTCTAGCCTAAGTGGAAAGACTTTCCACAGAACAATGCAGTGAGTAAGACGAAATCTAATGTAAACCACGTCCTGTCTGTGCATCTATTCGTGGCGTATTTTGGGAAATGATGCACTCTGCTCCCACTGGAGTCCTAAAAATAATAATAATAATCAGGGGGGAAGCTTTGGTAGGAATTAAATGAGAGCATGTATCCAACACAGACTGAGAACAGAGTCACGTTTTATCTGGACAACCATGCCAACCTCCCATCTTTGCTTTTTAAAGCCCAATACGAAATGGCGTTTATATTGAAAATTTCATTTTTCTTGGATTTTCTTGCTCATTTTCAAGGTTCTTTAAGGCCACGGTCCAGTGGCAACTCTTTCTAAGGCTTGATCACCAGATGTTCCTGTGGGAAACCCCCCCTCTCATCCAAAGTTCGAGCATCTGCCCATCTTCACGAAAACTCACGTGAATGTCGTGGCGTCCTTTGTTCACCCGGCGCCAGCGGGCAGCCTACATCATGCACTAAAAACTGCAGATTGGCACGTCGACAGATGCGTCAGAGGCTTCAAGCGCCTCAATTCGACCAGGTTAATGAGAAAAACTGGTGTTGGTGGCAGGGTGGATACGCACCAAAGCGGAAGCACACAATCTCAGAAATGTTGGGAGAACACAATGCCATCTTTGATCTGATGCCCACAGACATAGAAGACTCGTGAGTCATATCAGACAATAACTACAAACAAAATCAGGGGAAAGTCAGAGTCCTGAGCAGGCTAGGTTAGCTGGGAAAGTTATTGAAGGGGCACAGAAGTATGCCAAGGTGTGCCCTCGAAGTCGAAGCAATTCCTGAGAGCACTCCCAGCGGTCCACTCGCTTGTTCTTCAAAGCTTTGTTGAGCAAAACTCTTCAAAAACAAAAGAATGATCTGACAGAGGCGAAACCAAACCGCACCGAATCCTCAAAGCGTAGAAGCTGTAGTCATCAACACTTAAACTCGGATGGCATTCCTTTCCAATCCGTCAAAGGGCTTTCTTTCTGCCCACAAACACATTAACATATCTGGACCTCCGAGGACACAAACCCATGAAAGGCACACATTAAAGAGGCACTGAATGACATAGAAAAGCATCTTTCCAACAACACAAGGCAAAGTCGAAGTCGTACGTCCGAATCTACGTCAGAGAACGCCACTTGATGACTGAATTCAGCTCTTGGGCTTTCTTCGTCAGGTGTTCTCGTCTTGAGGAATCCACTGGCATGTTGTGCATATGCTCATATTCATCCATTCACTCTGGACCATCACACAGTCTTGAGTTCTGCGGCAAATGGGGACCTTTTTAGCCCCGTCTTTTGTGGCGTTTGTCCTCAGGGGTGGCAATCTGTGCTGCACTTGAAGCTCAAGTGTGGGAATGTGCGTCATCTGTTGCGCACAATCCCAGAATAGATAAAGATTTGAGCGGGAGAACGTGGGGAAGAACGGTTGTGGAAGAGAATGTCATACCAAGACTTGGGAAGAAAAGGTGAAAGGAGTGAGGGAAGGTGGTGGCAAGGAGGAGGACCGAAGGAGACGAGCGGGGTACAATGGAGAATTCAAGAGCTCCATGAATATGTAGGAGCAGGCTGAAGGATGGGGTTAAGAACCTGAGCCAGACTTTAATCCAAAATGTGCAAAATGACAAGAAATTACCCTTAAAAATGATAGAATTTCCTTTTTACAACATCACTAAAAAAGTGACGTTGTGTAATAATAAGTATATGAGCTACTGGGACAGAGCAAACAAAGACAGAAGTCAGAATAATTCAAAAATTTCATCCTCGCCTTTAAAAAAAAATTGTATTGTGAATATCTCTCGGAAATGATGCTGGAATGGCTGTAAAACTCTAAAAATGAATAATAAAATATTTCTACATCACCTCTGCAAAGGACTATTGTTATAACGTGATGCAGAGCAAAATTAGAGAGGTTTTATAACGATATGGGTAGGCGAGGATGTTGAAAAACAGTTCACTGTTTCTCACTTTATTGGAGATCGCCCAAGCATTCCCGAAATCAGGTCCTCTGAGGCTGTAGAAGTTAAAAGAAATGATTCTTGGTTTCATCGCGTTGCATTTTCTCTTGTTTGATTTTTTTGAAATATTTTTCAGTCATCTTGATTTTATCATTTCTTTTAATTTAGCTTCTCTGACGGGGATTAGTCTACAAATCCTCTTGATATCTGCTTTACCAAAAATAATCAACATCATTGACATGCATGAATAGTAGGGAATATTGGATTTTTGCTGATATCCAATATGCCAATTTTTTTTTTTTCCAATTCTTTTATTAAACTTGTTGGACATTACAGTAGAGCAAAGCCGTCAACAAAATTAAGGCTTGGATGCAGCTGCTCGGCCATGGAAACCCATCCATGAAGCTCTCTGCTCTGTTCTTGAGCTAATCTGAAGGCCACATGAAGTTTGGAGGTCTGTAGTGATTGACTCTGCAGAAAGTTGACAACCTCTTCTCACTATGTGCCTCAGCATCTGCTGACCCCGCTCCATCAGTTTATGTGGCCTACCACTTGGTGGCTGAGTTGCTGTCGTTCCCAAACACTTCCACCTTCTTATAATCCAGTTGACAGTTGACTGTGGAATATTTAGGAGTGAGGAAATTTCACGACTGGATTTGTTGCTCAGGTGGCATCCTATCACAGTTCCACAATGGAATTCACTGAGCTCCTGAGAGCGACCCATTCTTTCACAAATGTTTGTAAAAGCAGTCTGCATGACTAGGTGCTTGATTTTATACACCTGTGGACATGGAAGTGACTGGAACACCTGATTCTGATTATCTGGATGAGTGAGAGAATACTTTTGGCTAGTGTAGATATGATAGATCTTTCAGCCCTACTTCAGACTGCTTCACTGTGTGGAACATATTTACGTCTAACAGTCAAACAACATCAGGGTTTACTGCTCCAAATTGTACCAAACTGGACTGATCCAGGAGGAAACAAAGCTTATATGGCCCTCGATTAAAAAGTCGGCTACTCTAGAGTAAAACTAGCCAATGATTATGTTGGTGCACATTTCTTCATTCAAACAGAAACATGAATATCCTTTTTTAAAGCCATGACAGACTTGAACTTGCTGTTTATGTTGATAAATTCCCTACAAAGTTTGCTGAAGTATCACAAAGACCCACTGAGGCTCTGGCCCTGTACGGGAGAACAGCACTAAGTGCACTCTTGGTCCACTGCACAGCTGGATCATGTAGTAAAATATTAAATATCAATTTGGCACTCGAGATCGAAAAATACTCCACACTTAATGACTCGCATCAGGATTTGGGTCAAAATCTTGACTGGGACATCCCTACAATAGATCACTTTTTGGCAAGCCGGCTCTGACCGAGGAATAATGGTGTCCGGAGGCAGTGAACTGTGGACCATTATTCTGCAGACAACACACTGGCGCACACAAACACACACTTCAACAGGCTTTTTTTTTTTCCCCTTCTGTGATGGTTCGATACAGCGATGGAGCGCGCGCCCTCCGCCACCCTCGCGCGCTCGTGTGTGTTCAGTAACTAGATACAGGTAATCAATCTTCCTCCACTTCACGGGCCCAGCAATCTGTTTCCCATTAGTGTGTGCGACTGTGTGTGTGCATGTGTGTGCAACTACTGAATACGCCGCAGAAGCTCTGGGCTTGTCCTCTGCTAAATGTGAGTATGACAACAAAAAAGAGGAAAGGATATCGACGGAAAGATGAGGAGATGGAAAGAGTGGAACGAAGGGGACGACAGACTGAGGAGGGAGAGGGGGAAATGTGATGTGACAGAAAGAGAGGCGAGGGAAATGACAAATGACGAGAGGGAGCTAAAAAAGTGTCAGTTTGGGATGATAGTTCAAAATTCACTCCATTATCTTTTTGTCTAATTCTCGCTTCATGCTTTGACTTCTTCAACCCTTAACTTTCTCCACGTCACTCGTTCAAACCAACTTATTGTAATCTGTAAGATAAGGCTGATTGATTTTAAGCTCAAATTGTAGTTTTTCTGGCAGACATTTTGATTTCAATTCAGGAAATTTTTTCAAATCAAGCTTCAGTCCAAATTTCACTATTGGCCCTTTTCCACGAGCACGCCTTGGTCCTACTCGATTTGCAGCGGGTTTCCACTAGCCTGGTACCTCCTAAAACAAACTAGTTTCAGTACCTACTCCGCTCTGGTTCCAAGCGAGCCGAGTCGATACTGAATGATGACGTCACCGACTGCTGGCTACTGATTGGTCAGACAATGTCTTCATCGATGAGTCATGAGCATTACAACCTAGCATGCTAGAGGTAGCTACCGTTAGGTTACCCTCATACGTCTTTTCTTTGCAGCTCGATTGCTCTCGTCCTCGGCTTCATTCGGTTGTATAGCTTCCAAAACTCTCCTGTGCTTCTCAAGGGCCATTTCTTCTTGCCACCTGCAGCCTTCTCCTGCTTTCCTTTTTTACTCGGTTTGTGACAAAAAGCCACAGATTGTTGTGTCGCACTCAAAATGACGTCACCGCAGTGCCGCTCACCCCGTTGGGCAGGCGACTGGGGCTAATGGAAAAGCAGCACAAGGCAAGTAGAGTAGAGCCGGGTAGAGCCGGGGAAAGTCAAGTAGAGTCGAGTACGGCTAATGGAAAAGGGCCATATGTTTACAGTATAGACAACAGTAAGAAAGTCAATGATCAAATGCACATAACACATTATTAATCATCTAATATTGATGAAAAATAATCTGTTTACATAATTTAAGGGATACTTCAACTCCCACTAAACAGAGGCTTTGTGTTGCTGACCTGCTCACCAGAACTTCCACGGTGGAAATGTGACATTTGTGAATGAGTCTACTCTTTTGAACTGCTCTTTTAAGTGAACAATGAGAGCCAATTTGCAGCTGTGAGTAAACCATTCATGTGCGAGCCATTTGTCATAATGGAAACTTAAAGGGAAACTCCGGTATTTTGACACCTGGACCTTATTTTTAGGTTTGTGCATGCTCATATACTCACTCAGACAAACATCGTGCAGCTCGGAGTCCTTCAGAAGTTATTTAGATCCAACCGATGTAGCCGCACTTAGCGGGGTCCACGGCAACGGAGCTTCAGCGCGGGACATAATCTCTACAAAATCGCTCGTCTCTACCACAGCCCGGTTTGTCATTGCAGAGAAATCCTCCAGAGTAGTCAGACATATATTCCTGGATAGATCCATACGCGTGTCAGCCGGTTTCAAGTCCCACTCTGAGCAGCAAACACACTCCTCTTCTGTTGCTATAGGCGAACACTGTCCACAAGCGCACCGCTAGTTAGCATTGAGTCGTGGACGAGCTCCTGTTTGTGTTCTCGAGCCAGCTGTTCGTCTCTCTCCCTCTTCATTCTTCTCTCATGGAGCTCCTCGTCCGTGTACTCAGACTCAAACCGGTCGTCGTAGTCTGACTCTTCAACATCAGATAAATATTCTGCCATGTTGCTCAGCACTGCCGGCTAAAAGTAGGTCAGCTGTACCTTTGTGTCGCGCGGCTATGACGTCATCAAAAGTTTGTTTACCAGGTCAGCTGACCCACCTGAAGAGGGTAGATGAGCTGACTTTATGATAACACTGGTGATGGATGAAAAAATATAGCCGAAATGAGCGATTTTGCCCTATAAGGAGCTTCAGCGCGGAACATAATCTCTGCAAAATCTCTAGCGGTGCGCTTGTGGACAGTGTTCGTCTATAGCAACAGAAGAGGAGTGTGTTAGCTGCTCAGAGTGGGACTTGAAACCGGCTGACACGCGTATGGATCTATCCAGGAATATATGTCTGACTACTCTGGAGGATTTCGCTGCAATGACAAACCGGGCTGTGGTAGAGACGAGCGATTTTGCAGAGATTATGTCCCGCGCTGAAGCTCCGTTGCCGTGGACCCCGCTACGTGCGGCTACATCGGTTGGATCTAAATAACTTCTGAAGGACTCCGAGCTGCACGATGTTTGTCTGAGTGAGTATATGAGCATGCACAAACCTAAAAATAAGGTCCAGGTGTCAAAATACCGGAGTTTCCCTTTAACCTGACAGCAGCTGGAAGTTTGATGCACATCTCCCAAGCCAACAACAAACAGCCTCATCATCCAATACAGAGTATATATCTGGCTTCTCTCATCTCATGAAATTAAAAAGAAAGGAAAAAAAGAGGCTTGCTGAATAAATGTAATTCACTCAGTGTCTTAAGGATTTACCTGTGATTGCCCATATTTCTCTGTTTTAGTCTTTAGTCTTAATTTAATCTAAAAAGATGGAGTACATTATTGCAAGGAGGATGAGAAGGAGATACCAGGAGAGGATATATCACCAAAGGTTCTGCTATTTGGTAATGACAGACCAGGAATGCAGGTGGATCACAAGCATGATGAATGGATTAGCCTGCTGCTACGTTTAAATGTAACCGTCACTTAATTTTGTTCTCCTATTCATGAAAAAGAAACAGATTACATCTGTCCCGGAAAGCGGTCAACACGGTGACACACATTGTGGCCTCCACTGCGCTTCGATGGCCCCTGTGCTCTCACAGATGCTGTAAAAGTGACAGCGGCTCTGACCGTCTCCGCTACCGGGTCTTTCAAGCACACTGTGGCCATGGTGGCAGTCACTGCGCATTTAAAGGCAAGAAGAGGCGTTCATTGGATTGGCGAAGACAGCACTCGACTGTGATGAAACCACTCACGCCTTCTCTCCTCCCTCTCTTGCACTTGCCTGGGGGGCAGGGATGAAGGCGTGGGTGCGCCTCGCTGCGCCTAAGTGCGCCGTGCAGGAAACTTGCAAAGTACGTTGGACACACCCTGACACCCTTCGTCCAGGTGCAGCGCAGGGCAGGACAGGTGCACTGCGTCTGCGCCTGGTCTATGAAATTAGAGCCCATTTTATCAACATTTGTATCCCGCATTATCAAAGTTCTGTGATAAAACACCAAATACTAAAGTTGTCATCATGATTACAAACAAGTTTTATGCTATCGGTACATGTATTTTTAATGATTTAATGAATTATATTGTTCTAAGGAGAGGTCACAGCCATGTAAGGAATTCTGGAAATGATTGACCCGAAAACACACTCGCTCTCATCATCCCTGTTCCCTGTTTTCTTATCCCCTCTCCACTTTCTGAACCTCTTTCCTCTCTCATCATTTTGCATCTTGTTCGCCGTCCTCCTCCTCTGTCTTCTTCCTGGCTCACCCTTCCTCTTCTTCATCTACAGGCATGTGGCAGCAGACAATAGCTCCATTGTGAGCCTCGTACTCTCCTCCATCCCCTCCTCTTCCACCAGATCTATTTATTTTCACGTCTTCAGTGGAAGGAGCTGTACCGTCGGCCAGGCACAGAATCAGAGCTAATTTGGAACAGAGCGCTAAGACATGAAATAGAGAGAAAGAGAGGAGTGGGATAAAAGACAGAAAAGACAGAGGGGGGTCCAGTTTCTGCTTCAGTATCGCTGACAAAGACGCACACACTCACTCAGGACGGGAGGCTGATTGCCAAACATTTGATTCACCATAATCCCAGTATCAGTGTCGGGCCGCTGGACTGCTCGGGTTTCCATAATCTGTCTGGTAATTTGTGGTTAGCAGAGTTAGCGGTTAGCTTCTTCAGTGACTACAAGAGGATTTTCTCCACCGCAAATCCTCAAATTGAGATCTCTGGACCCTCCATCTGAGGGTCAGAGAGGGGTTTAGGGCGTGAGGGTACAGCGGGAAAACTCAAGCTACATGTTAGTAGGGCTGGGAAAACAACTCCAGCTGATAACCAATAACCACTCCCTGAAGAAATCGATATCAACAGACCTTTGGCTTATCGATTCCTTCCACTTTGTTGATCTGCATGCTTTGGAAATCAAAGATGTCACACACTCATCAGAGGAATCAGAAGAAATCAGAATGAAGAAGTCAAAAATCATGGCAGAAGTGGTCAAAATTGTGTCTTATTTTGACAATAAAACACTTAACTGTCAATATGTCAGTAAGTGACAATACCAGCAACTTGTAAGACCATTATCAGAATAGGCAATGAATATCAGGAGTGTCGTGTTTTTGACATCCGTGCCTCTGAAAACCTGTGTGGTCCAATGTTTTCATCAAGAAAATCAGATGGAATCAATAAGGGAATAATTAAAGAATCAGACGAGGCCTGTCAGGAGAATCAATAAATCAATCAACCGCAGGATTAATAAAAACGTCCTTGATAAGTTTGCCGGCCTTGATGAACTGACACGTGCATGCAGGCTTGTTTCCCTCCTCTCTTTCTACCAAACAGGCTGAATGAGAAAATGGTTCACTCTGTTCATCTGTCTCAGCACTGGTATGTGTTGGTTCTATAGCTGAATCAGCAGAGTGAGCATCTGTCACACATGCAATCTTTCTGGGGAGAGGCAGGGCCGCTCGCGCATACACAGAGCTACAAGCGAGCATCATGAAGAGTAACGAGGAAACAAACACTAATATGAATGATGGCAAGATGGTTCCTTAGCTGGCTGCCACAGCCCCAGTGTGGGAATATTTTGATTTTAAACAGAATGAACAAGGTTTGAGCCCATGAACACCGACGAGCCAATATGTCACATTTGTTTGAAAATAGTGGTGATGAAGAAGGGGAGGTGCAGCCGAGCTTTCGTCTTTGACAGTTAGTGCTTACTGAGGCGTCTGGTCGGCAAAGTAAATATAAATAAAACAGCGCAACATGGTGCGCTCTCACAGACAGTGTCGAACGCTACATTGTAAAACAAATGCAGCTCTTTAAAACAGTTCAAAAGCCACCATTTCGGGAAATGTTACAAACATTTGACAGACAGTAAGAATTGACTGGGAGAAAGTACATGTCACAAACAATTCAGGAAATATATAAACTCCATTTTATTTATTGTTTTTTATTGTTGTGTGTGTTTTTATTGGAGTTTTGTTTTTTTTCTTTACAGAGACAGGGTCTATTTTTTAATTGCTTTTGATTAGTATAATTATCTTTATTTACATCCAATTTTTCCCAAAAGAGTCCAAATCGTTTCATTTTTTTCTTTGTTTTTTGTTCGTCACATTTATTATATTGCTTGTTTAATTTCTTTTATTTAATAGATCCTGACCTTCCAATTACAGTTAAATACTCATAAGAAATTAAAGTTTATTGCTTTTGATATGGTGCACTCACTTTATTATGACACATATAATTACATGAATGAAAAAAATTATGTTTCAATATAATACTGACAATAATACCGTTTATCTGCAATAAACCTTTGGACAATTATCGTCCAGCAAAATTTGTTGGGCCTATATCAGATCAGTAAAAAGAATCGCTAATGGCATTGGTATCAATGAAATCCTATCAATTCCCATCCCTACATTTAAGGGTCAACTAAAGCAATTTGGATTAAATACGTAAGTCAGATACTTAACTAAAGTCAATACCAGTGTTTTCTTGTCAAGAGCACAAGGTCTAAGCATTACCAGGAAGTTAATCAACATTACATGGAAGGTCTGACTCCCAACCCTCTCTAGCAAGATGGATTTTGGAAATGAAGAGTTGTATTCCACTTGAAAAGATTGAATACAAACTCAGAAATGACTCAAATATGGGCTGCAGTTGAATAGTCCTTTTTGCTTAGGAAGGCTGAATTGATCCAGAAGTAGTTCGTGATAAGAGCTGTTCGAATAGCTTAAATGCTTAGGAAACGTGTTTCCTTTGGCATCTCCTTTAGCATAGGATACATCAGAGCATCCTTTAGGAAAGGAAAGAAGATTCTGTACCACAATTCTCAGCAGCATTTATAAACAGCGTATCCGACTGCTTCTGAATTCAACCGAATAATGACGAGCAAATCACGCAGACCATGTGAGTTACCACTGCTGTTCGATCTTTTCAAAAGTTTACCAAAACCTGCCTTAACTTTCCAGCAGTCTGATTCATTGAAGAGAGCAGGATATGAGGCATTTGATGTTGATTATGTTTTGAACTTGGTTCAATATTAATAATTTGTACCCCATTAGATTGTGGGCTTAACAGTTTCTGCCTTTATTTAATTCAGTTTCCATTAATTTTCATGAACTGATTGGTGTTCATGTTGTTAATGAGAGGATAAATTTATTTGAATCCTCATGTCCAACATCGGTTATGCAGACCTAATTTTTACTGGAATGTTAAAGTTCAAATTGTCTGAAAGGAACAACACTGTCATGATACACGAGCACTTCAAGGATGCGTTTTTTTTGTAGTCCGACTTTGGAAAATTGTAGTTTCACCGCAGCAGTAACATTAAATTTATCAGACCATTGTTGTATTTTATTATGTTCAATAAGATAATATAAACAGTTGGAGAAAAACAGCAGGAGAAAAAAAAAGAAATGACTAAAAAACTTTAAGATAAAAATAATCAACCAGCCTTTGGTCACCAAGTATTGTTTGCCTTGCTTTCTGTTTCGTTATCTTTTAGTTTATGCTCTTGTATTTTCATATATGTCTCATTAAGATGGAAAATAAAATGTTCTTTTAAAAAAAAGGCCTCCATTTTACTAGAATGGCCATATTTCTTTCATGGCTATGGTCCAATTCTGTTAAACAGATGTGAAGCAAGTAAAACATTTTATTTCATGAATACACTTGTGATTTATAAATGTAATTATGAGCTAAAGCATCATGGGACATTTGTACATTATCCCAATATTACTGCCAATATAGGGGAGGCATGTCGGTGAGAATCAATCAGCAAGTATTCTGTAAATATTCAGCTGCCCTATGCAAAACATTTCCCGATATTTTTTATATTCTTAATATTTATTTTGTTTTCTGATCTTACATTTGCATAAATAAAAAAAACTTAAAGGGAAACTCCGGTATTTTGACACCTGGACCTTATTTTTAGGTTTGTGCATGCTCATATACTCACTCAGACAAACATCGTGCAGCTCGGAGTCCTTCAGAAGTTATTTGGATCCAACCGATGTAGCCGCACTTAGCGGGGTCCACGGCAACGGAGCTTCAGCGCGGGACATAATCTCTGCAAAATCGCTCGTCTCTACCACAGCCCGGTTTGTCATTGCAGGGAAATCCTCCAGAGTAGTCAGACATATATTCCTGGATAGATCCATACGCGTGTCAGCCGGTTTCAAGTCCCACTCTGAGCAGCTAACACACTCCTCTTCTGTTGCTATAGACGAACACTGTCCACAAGCGCACCGCTAGTTAGCATTGAGTCGTGGACGTGCTCCTGTTTGTTGTTCACGAGCCAGCTGTTCGTCTCTCTCTCTCTCTCCATTCTTCTCTCATGAAGCTCCTCGTCCGTGTACTCAGACTCAAACCGGTCGTCGTAGTCTGACTCTTCATCAGATAAATATTCTGCCAAGTTGCTCAGCACTGCCGGCTAAAAGTAGGTCAGCTGTACCTTTGTGTCGCGCGGCTATGACGTCATCAAAGGTTTGTTTACCAGGTCAGCTGACCCACCTGAAGAGGGTAGATGAGCTGACTTTATGATAACACTGGCGATGGATGAAAAAATATAGCCGAAATGAGCGATTTTGCAGAGATTACGTCCCGCGCTGAAGCTCCGTTGCCGTGGACCCCGCTAAGTGCGGCTACATCGGTTGGATCTAAATAACTTCTGAAGGACTCCGAGCTGCACGATGTTTGTCTGAGTGAGTATATGAGCATGCACAAACCTAAAAATAAGGTCCAGGTGTCAAAATACCGGAGTTTCCCTTTAATTGGAAGTGCAATTTAATGCAGTAAGAAATTTAATCGACTTGGATTTTAATATTGTTGATTAGATGCAACCTGAGTTTGTACTGAGATTTATTTATTTTTATATTATACACGTAAACAGATATGTTATATCAGGGAGGAAACTTTGATAACAAAATTAAAATAGCACATTACGATGCTATTATGACTGCACCCGTATTCTTCAATACAACTACCCACCCCTGCTGTTTCAAACTGATATTCCTGCTGCTTTTTCAGAGAAACAGGCTATTTTTTCTTTGTATTTGTTGTAAATTAAAAACAAAGGAGGGGGGCTTTGGCTTTTTTTAGTACTTATGCAAATGTGGGGGTATCTTTGTTAAGACCTCCTGTATGTTAAAGGTGCTATGAGAAGAATCTATTACCGGCGACATAAAGACTCTGCTACCCATGAGCACGCGCGGCGACTGCCATAATGCTGCGTTCCAGTAACCTCAGAACTGGAAGTGACATCATCTCCGACGTATCGGCGTTCCAGTTGAAGTCGGAAGAAAAACATGCCGATCTACCAGGCTATTGTTAGCTGTTGTTAGCAATGTGATTATCGCTATGGCAGCATTTATGTAAATATAAGTCTGACAATACTATGTATACAGCTGATCTAGAGCGACACACCCCAGTCAGAAGTGAAAATAAATTGATTATCACAGTTCCCAGTTGGAAATTCCGACTTCGGGGGTGTTCCTGCTGCAGTTTCCTACTCAGAACTCGGAAATTCCTACTTCTGACTACAACTGCAACGCACCAAAAGACGTGACCGAAGGTACGTAGTGGTAGTTTCTGATGTGTGACAACAAGCAATTTTTGGAAAACTTAGTATCGTGGTTTTGTAGCCGGCTATATATCTCTACTTACAGCCCAGTGCTCTAAGACATGTCTGAATAATATAAATTTGCTCTAGTTTTAATTGTCTCGTTCCTGAAGTTGAGTATCCAGGCCAGTCCAGCCCTGTCTGACCCGACCGCGAAGCCAAGGAATAGCATTTATAGATAACCTATTTTGATGCTATAATGTTACAGTGTGTATTTCGATCAGGCATATATCTAAAAGTAAGGCTTTTTTGTAATTACTTAGAAACTCCTCATAGCATCTTTAAGATGAAAAAAATGGATCACTACAAAAATCAAATTATTTTCAAGTTTGGCCATTAACAACATCTTCAAAAAAATTCAGACAAACCCATCCAGCAGTTTCTGTGTAATCTTAAAAACAAAACAAACATACATTGGAAAAACATGACCTTGTTGGTAGAAGAAAAAGTCCTGATAATGTTGTAAAATATCTTAAAAATACTCTGTTATGCACTTCAATGTCTAGTTAGAGGGAAACTCCAGCTGATTAGCCCTGTTTCATTCCCTCAGTTTGTTGATACCAAGATGGAAAAAGTCTGAATCAGGCTCACGTGAAAACAGAATGATTCATCTTTGTTTGAGAAAAAGCTGGTCAGACATTCATGTCGACCACTTGAAAGGCGACCAGTCAAATCCAGAGTCTCTGATTTCATTCACATGTTGATAAAAAGTCAAACATGTCCCTCTAAAATCGGCTGTTGCTGCAGAAGCATCAATCTCAACAAAGAAACCGTTTAATGAGCCCTGAAGCCTCGTGCTGAAGCATCTCTCCTCCAGCCTCTGTGACTGAGATGAATGAATCACAGCTGAGGGAAGAGGGAGAAGAACTAATCCTTTGGCGACATCTAGAGGACGAACCATCTTAATCTGAACTCTTCTGAGAGCTGCCTGAAGAGGAAGTATGTTAAGATGCTTTTGACGCCTATAACCTGTCTTCAACTTAAAGATTATAAAGCTAGGGTTGGTCATTTGATTTAGATCCACTCCTTAGTTATACTGGTTTAAATGATTGTTTTGTTCTGATGGAAATCAACGCATGATGAGTTCTTAAAAAAAGAGCCAAAAACAGCCTCTGTCTACAGCGGAGTAAAACACCAATCAATCACAGCGACTCATTCTGAATCTATTAAAGCAATCAAATCTCATAACTGCCATTCTGCCCGCCTTCTGCGCATACATTTTGCTAGCGTGTACAGACTCTGATATACGAGCTGAGAGGGATCCAAGTCCGCTGGAGATTGCTCACCCATCAACTTTTGGCTTTGAAAATAAGGGAAGTCCACTACGAGCCGTCCCACAACCCCAACCAAGCTCCAGTGTCCCTCACATTTTAAGACAGGTTTACAAGAAATCTAAAAAACTCTTTGTTTCTCCTGGTTTGTTCTGTTGGCTCTAATCTGGTTCTAACAGGTGCTACCCAGGCTACTGCAGGTGGACGTTCTCACCAGGCTTTTTCTTCTTCTTTGGTTTTATGGCGGTTGGCATCCATCATTTTGGAGCATTACCGCCCCATTCAGGCTAGAGACAGAGTTCAGTTTGGAGAGGCAGAGGAATGTTTTTATTATTCTATCGTCTCACGGGAGATTTATGACTAACTTTCCACGTTTGTTTGTTTATTTTAACTTTACTATGATAATGTTCTGGTGTTTTCTAATTGCTGACCAGGCCTGTCACGATAACTGAAGTTTGCCGGCCTCGATAAATTGACGTGCATGCGTGTTTGTTTCTCTCCTCTCTTTCTATCAAACAGGCTGGATGAAAAGATGGGTCACTCAATCCATCTTTCTCAACACCTGAGCGCATTGGTTCTATAGCGGAATCAGCCGAGTGAGCATCTGTCAGTCATTCAATCTTTGTGGGTGGAGGTGGGGTCGCTTGTGCATACACACAGAGAGCTAAAGTGAGCATCGTGAGGAGCAACAAGGAAACAAACACTAACATGAATGAAGGCACAAAAGTGATGGTTCCTTAGCTGGCTACCACAGCCCCGGTGTGGGAATATTTTGGTTTTAAACAGAATGAACAAGGTTTGAGCCCATGAACACCGACGAGCCAATATGTCACATTTGTTAGAAAGTAGTGGCGACGAAGAAGGGGAGGTGCAGCGGAGCCTTCGTGCTGATAGTCAAGGCTTACGGAGGCGTCTGGTCAGCAAAGTCAATATAAAGCAGCGCAAAATGGTGTGCTGACAGACAGTGTTGTTCGCTACATTGCAAAAGAAATGCAGCTCTTTAAAACAGTTGAAAAGCCAGCATTTCGGGAAATGTTACAAACATTTGACAGACAGAACAAATTGACTGGGACAAAGTGCATGTCACAAACAATTCAGGAACTGTATAAACTCCATTTTATTTATTGTTTTTTATTGTTGTTTGTGTTTTTATTGGAGTTTAGTTTTGTTATTTTTTCCAGAGAAAGGGTCTATTTTTTTTTCTTGTTTTTGATTAGTATAATGATTTTTATTTACATGCAATTTTTCCCAAAAGAGAGCCCATTTCATATTCATTGTTTTTTCTTTTTTTTTTTTTGGTTAAATTCATTATGTCAATTGTTAAATTTGTTTTAATAAAAAGCTCTTGACCTTTAAATTAGAGTTAAATACTCTTAAGAAATTAAAGTTTATCGTTTTCGATACGGTGTACTCACTTTATTATGACATATTATTTAATTTATTAAAAAATGATGTCTTTAAAATAATATTGACAATAATATTTTTGGCAATAATTACCGTCCAGCAATATTTGTTATCATGACAGGCCTACTGCTGACTGAGACATAATGTGGTGTAGCGTAAAACAAAAATGTTGTGCTGGGGGCCGGTTTGGAGTTGAATCAGTCTTCTTGTTGTGAATCTGTGGTGCTCATGCATGTGAGCATGGGCACCATTTTGGAGAAGGGGTGGGAGGGGCTAGGCGAGCCCTGAGGAGATGCTACTTTCAAATTCATGCTAGTTTTTCAAAATTACTGACCCTAGCTTCCAGAGCCTGTTATTCATCAGAGGTAATCTGGGTCGTCCCGTGGTGCTGTTTCATAAAAGCAGTGGACGATAAATCTCCAGCCTTAAACCGAAACACAGCTGGAAAAATCTTCATGTAAATCCATTCAGCAGTTTTTGTGTATTCCTGCTAACATACAAACACACGGGTAATACGAGCACATGAAGTGGCACAAAAGTCCTGGGGTCACATCTTGGACCCTGAGATGACACAAGAGCCAAAAAGAGACGATTATATTTGTAACTGCTGGTTTAAGAGCTCAAACTCCAGACTGTGAGGCCTCTTTTCTCAGTCTGCTGTAAGTCCATCATCAGCTGCCCCGTCCGTTCCCCTTCATCCTGCCATCCTGCCGAACAGCGTTCCCAAAATAATGGAGGCGCACAAATAAACAGGAGGCCTCGCTTTGAGCCGAGGACACCGCAAGAGAACACAAAGCACACGCTGGTGAGCGGGACTTCCTCGACCTTGAAGGCAGAAAAACAATTAGGTGGGTGCTGAAAGGCCCCGTCTCTCAGCGAGCGTCTCCTGCCCTCACTTCACGCTCGTTTACCGGCAGCCGGACCACAGAGCGGGAATCTGGTCCTAAAACACGCAGAGGCTGCATCTTATTAACCGACGTGATGAGGAACGAAACACAGAGGTGGTGCGAGAGGAGTTGGACGAATCGGCAAAAAGAAAAGAACTGATGGACAAAGTCTGAGATAAAAAAACATTGTGTTGTGAGACGTGGATTATACGACGCACCAGTGTGTGAGAAATTCTGCAACAACCGAGTCTAATGAGGCCGGGATGCTGTAACTGTAGGCAGAGGCAGGCTAACAATACCCACTGACTAACGCCTAGTTCACACAGGACGCGCCGCGCGCTCATGGCGCTTGGCTGTTCACACATGAAGCGTTTTCTGCTGCGCTCTGACACGCCGATCAGACATCGACTCAGCTCGGCAGTGATCGGATGTGTCCGTCTGCGCTCAGTTTTCCAAACTTTCTGAGCGCTTTAAACATGGGTAAGTCAATATCTTACCCATGATCTGTCCGCAGCTCATATTGCATAGTATTGTATTTCCTTGTCCTGCACTGTTATGGCGACTGTATGATGTCCTCTGTTGTTGCTGTTGTCTGTTGAGGTGCAATGTTGTTGTTGTTGTTGTCCCTCTGTAATGTACAGTCAGTGGAAATGAATTTCCCCCTTGGGGACCAATAAATCTAAATCTAAATCTAAATATCTATTTATCTTTTAATAATGTCATACATAACGTCATCTAAATATTGGCAGCATGTTTTTAAAATTATTGCCCCTCCCACCTCCCTTCCCTCTCCTTTGTCTCAATTACATCAAGTGTACCTCTGCTCTCCCTCTGATCAACCTCCGTGTGTGTGAGTGTGTGTGTGTGTGTGTGTGTGTGTGTGTGTGTGTGTGTGTGTGTGGGTGTGTGTGTGTGTGTGTGTGTGTGTGTGTGCGTGCGTGACTGTTCATCGGAAAAAAATAGACCGACAAGCAACAGCGTAAATCCTTTGTTTTGTTTAAATAATTTATTGAGATCTATTTTATTTTGAAAATTGACCGGATTTTCCTGTTCCTGACTTCCTGTCTGGTCCGATCTGCTCTGTCCAAACTTTACAACTGGTGCTTGTGGCACGCACGGCACGCGGAAAAAATTGAGAGAAGCGGAGCGGTGGCCCTCCAGAGCGTGAGCCGTTCCGCACACGGCGCTTCCGCGCGCGTGCTGTGTGAACAGTTATATAGGTTAACACGGGCGTCGATCCGAAACTGCTGTGGGTGGCGCTTCCGTTCCGCGCGTGGCACGTCCTGTGTGAACCCTGTATTAAAGTGTTTGAGCTAAGCTAATAGTAGTCCACAAGCTCTGCCTGTCTCGCCCTTTTTTACTGCAATCCTGATCTGATCACAGGACTGTTGTAGCAACATAACTTATACTTGTACACAGACGCTAGGGCTGAAAGATTCAGCATTTTTGGATCGAAATTGCAATTTCAGACAACACAATCATGTGATCGCCAAAGCTGCAAGTTTTTGCAGTGCTCCTGACTGACCCAGGATCTGTTGTGTCAACTACTTTACAAATTTGCAGGTGATCTGCATTTACAGAAGTGCTGGTGAGCAGTAGCCTTGCAGAGCAGACAGACCTGCCGGATTCTGAAATCCTGCAGGTCCGTCTTGCCAGCCTCCGCTGGCCAACGAATTCACTCGGCTGAATTCTTAACGGCCCAATCAGGGTAGAGAGGCGGGAGCTGCAGAATGCCGATTAGCCTATTGTCCTCATGGCTATCTAGTGAAACTTGACGAAATCTGCCCTCCCCAGAAGTTTACTTGTAGGGATTGTCTTTGACAACGTTCAAGTCACATATAAGTGTTAAATGAATCATCCGTATGGTACAATTTAAAGTAAGACAATAGTATAAGGCTGTTAGCTGTTAGCAGCTAAGGTAGCAGCTAACGGTCATTAACTGTTGTTAGCTGTTAGCGACTAAGTCCATGGCTAACAGCTAACGGACATTAACTGTTGTTAGCCGCTATGGCTAACGTCCATGAACTGTTTTTAACTGTTGTTAGCCATTAACCGCTATGTTTGCTACATTATAGGAGGCAACCCTGCTTGATGTGGATTGGTTTGTGATGAATGTGATGAGCCAAACGATTGTCCAATCACAAGCTTGTGTTTTGTTTTTGTTTTTTTTTAACGTTCTGCCACTGACAACAAATTCAAAGGGCTCCTACCCAGATGGACAAGTGAAATATTTCTGTGGCAGATATATGGAGCTGTCCATCTGGGTTGTCAGGTTAGGTGAGCAGGTCAACAACAAAAAGCCTCTGATTAGGAGCAGAAGTTGGAGTATCTCTTAAATAATAAAAACAGATTTTTATCATCAATATCAGATGATGAACAACGTGTTCTGTGCTGTTGATCACTGATTTCTTTACTGTTGTCTGTACCAGTCGTTCTCAACCTTTTGGGTCCTGGGGGGGGTTCCATGATCTTCTTCTACTTCGTCTTCTCTGTTTGTAACACTCATCTAATTTAAATTCTAACCTGAAACACTCAAATTGATGTGTTTTCCCCCCAACACTTTCCTGCAGATGATTGACAGTAAATCATTATTGAGTAATGAATGGTGTCTGCCCACTGAAACAGTGCGGGGCTCTTTTTTTTTTTTAAAGGATGCAGATCATGTTACATTAGTATAATACAAACTTAAATATATAAACAACACTTGGGACACTGATGTAATTAGAGAGAAAAAAAGTCCTGTTACCCTCTGGTAAAGGTCTCAGTCACTTTTATGTAAAGTAGTCCTATTTTTGTAAATTCCATAGGATCTGTTTTAAAATATGTTTTTTTTTTAAGGACCCCTTGCAATTACACCACAGACCACTAGGGGTCCTTGAACCCCTGTTTGAGAAATACCGCTTTCAAACTAAAATTAGCAGGTTTTTTCAATGCGGGTTAACCCACTAACAACCAGCAAGTGACTCCTTTCCCACTGCCAGCAAACAAGCTGCAGGGCTGTTTTTTTTCCTCTGGAAGTCATCCAAAACTGTGGAGCAAAGTTTCTTACTCTCATTTTCTTCATTTGAATCCTTTTATACACAAACACGTTAAACAATATCGCTCATAACGGCGGGTTAAAAGTGTCCGTTACTGTCGTCTTTGTGTACCTGTTTGATGGCCGTCTCCCCGATCTTGTCCGAGTGCTTCCTGATGCTCTCCAGGAAGTCTCGCAGCTGCGTCATGGCCGTGTCTCTGATCTGCGTCCTCAGCTTGGGGATGTTCTCCGCCATGATGGAGCAGAAGCGGTACTGTCCGGCCCGGGGGAGGCACGTCTGCTCCAGCTGCTCCAGCGTCCGCAGGGCCGGGTAATACCTTCAAGAGAAGAAGAAAACAAAGCCTGCTTCATGTTTTTACTCAATCAGTCGACTTTTCAGCGTGAGGTTTATTCAGAGGTCAAAAAATTCATCTTCTGCTATTTAAACTTCTTGTTCTGGGAGGACACGCTTGCAAAACTGAAACCACCACAGCAGTGAAACCACGTCCTCGCCGTCAGAGGCATGAACACACAGAGGAGTAAATACACACAGATACACCTCAACACAATGTCGTCCAAACACTTCACACACATGCTCGCTGCAGGAGCACAGGCTGCTGGCTGACCTCCTGCTGCTCTCTGTGAGCCCGGCAGCCACAGGACACAGAGAAGCAGAAAAACACACAAACAAACGACAAATTTATGACCAACCAGACTCCTGTCTGCAGGTCAGGCCGAGGGCAGGGGGAGAGGAACCTGCGGGCTGTGGCGCCATCGAGTGGCTGAAGAGAAACACAGCAGGGAGCAAAAGTGGGAGGTGTGGAATTATTACACTACGAGATTCTTTTAATAACATTTACCCTACGTATCAGGGAAAAATTCTCAAGTGATAATTTTGTTGACTAATTAGGTCTATAACAAATTTTGCTGAACGATAATTGTCCAAAAACTATTGTCGATAAACAATATTATTGTCAATGTTATTTTGAAACATCATTTTTTCATTAATGTAATTTCATGTCATAATAAAGTGAGTACACCATATCAAAAGCAATGAACTTTAAATTCTTAAGAGTACTTAACTGTAATTGGTGTGTCAAGAGCTTTTAAATAAAAAAAATAAACAATATAATAAATTAAACAAAAAAAAAGAGGGGAAAAAAACAAATGAACATGAAAGGGACTCTCTTTTGGGAAAACCTGCATGTAAAAAAAATCATTATAATAATCAAAAGCACCAAAAAGACAGACCCTGTCTCTCGAAAGAAAAAAAACAAAACTCCAATAAAAACACACACAACAATAAAAACAATATTGTTTGTGACATGTACTTTCTCCCAGTCAATTTGTAGTCTGTCTAAAGTTTGTAACATTTTCTGAAGTGCTGATTGTTCAACCGTACTGAAGGGCTGAATTTCTTTTGCAACGGAGCGATCGACACTTTGAGCCCATCATTTTGCGCTGTTTTATTTAAACTTCTATTTTACCAAACGCCTCAGAAAGCGTTGACTGTCAGGACGAAGGTTCTGCTGCACCTCCCCTTCTTTGTCGTCACTGCTTTCAAACAAATGCAACATATCGGCTCGTCGGTGTTCATGAGCTCACACCTTGTTCATTCTGTTTAAAACCAAAATATTCCCACACTTGGGCTGTGGCTTTTAGCTTGGGAACAGTAGCTTTCATGCCGTCATTCATGTTAGTGTTTGTTTCCTTGTTACTCTTCATGACACTCGCTTCAGCTCTCTGTGTGTGTACACATGAGTGGCCCCTCCTCCCCTCTAAAGATTAAATGACTGACAGATGCATCACTAACCCTAACCCCACTCATTCCGCTTTAGAACAAACACGTCCAGGCGTTTAGAAAGATGGACAGAGTGAGCCATCTTCTCATCCAGCCTGTTTGGTAGAAAGAGAGGAGAGAAACAAACATGGATGTTCGTGTCAGTTTATCAAGGCCTGCAAACTTACCGAGGACGTTTTTATTCATTCGGTTAATTGATTTATTGATTATCGTGACAGGCCTATGACTAATTATTTCCGTCAACAACCTTTTTTCCCCTGAAGAAAACTAGACAGTAACTTATAAAAACAAGCACACATGGACAAAAACTAAAACTAAACCAACTGACATTTTTATCAACAAAACCTAGACTAAAATGTTTGAGAGAGAATTAAAGGTTTCATTTATCCAAGTGTAACACATGACTTCAGAAATTTTAAGGAGACACAATTAAGTTAATTATTTAAAATGTTGAAAATTAAATATCATCAACTGAAACTAGACTTAAATTAAAAGTATTGTGGCGCCATCGAGTGGCTGAAGAGAAATACAACAGGGAGTAAAAGTGGGAAGTGGGGAATTTATACACTACAAGATTAATAACATTTACCCTACATATCAGGGAAAGTGTTAAAAGTTCTCAAGAGCTGAATTTGTTGACTACTTATTTCCGTCAACAACGTTTTTTCCCCCAAAGAAAACTCGACAGTAACTTATAAAAACAAGTGCACATGGACATTTTCATTAAAAAAAAAAAACTAGACCAAAATGTTGGACAGAGACTTAGAGGTTTTGTTTTATTCAAGTGTAACACATAACTTCAGCAATTAAAGGAAACATAAAAAATGCCTTACGCTTTACGCTTCATATTTTAGTCGACTAAATTTACAGTAGATCTTGTCGACTAAAATGTTTATTTGCATTCCTGAACTGAAAAAGCTTTGTTGGTTGAATGTTCTGTTTTATTAATATCTGACATTGACTAAAATGTTGAAAATGAAATATCAACTTAAAAAACAAAATTTAAACTATTAAGATGACTCAATTATGACTAAAACAAAAATATATTTTAGCCAAAAGACTTTAACTAGAAAGTTCTGTCACAATTTACTCCCGACAGTTGGTTGAGTTTGAAATGATAAAATCACCAAGTACCAAAAAAAACACGAAAAGGCAAGCTCTCTCTAAATTACATTAAAAAAACCTGGTAATATCAACACCTCTAAGACTGAGAACAGCCCGGCTATTGGCTGATCAAACTCTATTATGTCTGCATGCAATGTAACAAAATTTATAAGTTTAGAATCATTTGAACAAAGAAAAACAAACATTTAAAAAATCGACATATTTAATATTTGTCATATTATAAATAAATAAATTAATGTAATTAATTTACAGTATACTATGCAGAGGTAATCTGTAAAGCACTCTTTCCTTTGTAAGAACAGCAGTTTGCTGAAAAAGTGAATCATTCAGGTCTCGTTGAACGTGGTAAGAAGCGTAGATTTTTTTTGTTTTTTAACAGAATCAAGCCAGAGCAAACAGTTCATTTTCTGAACATTTTTACAGATAGCCTGTGAATTAAAGCGGTGTTGATAAAATCTTATAAAATTTGCATGTTTTCTTCCTGTTTTTGTCGATATGTTGCCAACGTGATACATTCAGGTACCATCGAAAAATCTAAACTCGAACAATTACACCTGTGTTTTCTGCTTCTGGACAGGACAAAAGGTTTGTAAACGCCAGTCATTTAAAAACAAGTGGTATTTTGATCCTGCTGGTGGGATTGGGTAGGATTAATCAAAACTGCTGATTTTTTTTGTAAGAAAATTCCTCAACATCCCGCTGACATTTTGGCATATGATTGTGAACTTTATCAATAATTACATTTACAAAAATCTTTAAAATCAATGATAAAAACTTTATTTTGCAGAATATACCTGAAAGTTTCAGCACAACTGAATTAAAAATGCTTGACATTTTTTTATTCTTTGTCAACCACAAATTCAAAAATCCCTTTCCAGACAAAGATGACTTCATGATTTCAGAAAAAGAAAAACAAACATGTCACTTTTCCTAGATTAATGCTACAACCACACCGCACGCAAATTCGCGCGTTGAGATTACACACAAAGGCAGTGCAAAGACGTGTTTGGATGCAGATTTGCCCTGATTTGCGTTGGATGCGTTTGCTGTGGCGCGTACGGAGCATCTGGCACGTTTGGGGCGTCAAACGCCTCTACACTCGAGTTGAAAATATTGAACTTTCGACGCAAATTCCCGTGACGCTGTGCCGCGGCAGCCAATCAGCGATGATATTCCCCCCGACGTCATTGATTTGATGACGTGTGACGCTCCGGCCTCCTGCTCCGGCTCAAACCCCGCTGAAAGATGGACGTGAGGTTTATCTGCGCTGTTTGCCATCATCCGGAGCTATACAATTCGACGTGTGTACTCTACAGAGACTGGAACAAAAAAGAGCAGGCCTGGGTGAAAGTCTCTGAGGAGACAGGTTTCGAAGGTAAGTTCTGTAAATATTTGTTTCCAGCTGGATTTGCCTGCACGGTTCATCACTGAGTCCGACTGGCTCCGGCTCTCTACTCCGCCTGCACAGTGACATGCGTCGCCCCTCAGCTTGTCAAAATGGTCCAGCGTCCAGCCTCGGGCGTTACGTGCGTTTAAATTCGCCAATTCGTGTCCGGTGTGGCTGTAGCATAAGACACCTCTCTCTAAAGCTAGAGGACTGCTGACGTACCTTTTGGCCCTCATCTGCTCCTGTAGTCTGCTGTACATCTCCAGGACTGGACAGAGCAAAGAGAAGAAGTCAAAAACGATCTTGTGCATTAAAAACTTCAAGTTCTCTGCTGAACTGGGCTTGTTACCTGGCAGGCAGTGAGTGAGTTTGTCGATGGTGGTGGCGATGTTCCTCTGCTGAATCCGACACTGCTGCAGCTCCTCCATGGAGCTCATGAGCTGGAGAAAAAGAAGAGAGAGGAGGTGAAGAGCGCTGCCGCAGGAGCAACTCAAAGGACTAAAACTCACACTCACATCTTTGCCATCGTCCTGCAGACGCCTGTTTGTGTCCGTCACTTGACTCTGAGGAAAAAAACGACACCAGCATGACCAATCAGAAGGTTAAGAAGATCCACCTGAAGCTCCTCGTCCGCTCTTACCTTGAGTTTCTGCGCCTCCCCTCGCACTTTGAGCAGCTCGGTGATGGAGTCGACGAAGCCCTGGAAGTGATGGTTGCACATCTTCTCGATCTCTCGGTCATGGTTCCTGATCCGAGCGTCCAGCTTCTCCATGAAGAGGCCATGCTCCTGACCGTCGTACACGGACCTGCAGACAAGACGGTCGATTCTTTAAATCTAAAAAATATCTCTGGAGATGTTTGCTCGGCCAAAAGAACCAGACTTTACTCAAGTGTTTTGTGTTGGAGCTGAATTCATTTGCTATGGACAGATGTGCAGAGGGTCACAAAGCAAATTCATGGCTGCACTTACAAAATGTTTCCATCAGGGGGCGCCACTGCAGAGCTCACAGTAGTTTGAAGGTTCGAGTTTGACCCTGTCTGTCTGTTTTGTTGTCTCATGTAAAAATCCACTAAGAGAAAAACTGGAATCCAAACTCACATTCCAATTAAGTTTTGTGTGAAACAAACAAAAACAGAACATTTTTCAAAAGCTTCTCAACCTTTATTCAATTAAATACACCACAAATACAGAGCTGGACAGTTAAATGCAAATTAGATTAAATCGCAATATGTCTTGTTGCAATTTTCAAATCGCAGACAGTGCAATATTTCTAACCCAAAATGTGTTGAACATTTTGGCATTGTGATGTAGTTTCTTGCAATTTCATGACTATTTTAACCTTTTTTAACCCAGTTTTACAACTTTATTCCTATCTTGCTCCCATTCACCTTTTTTTTTAGCCACTGTCAGACCATGTTTGGAATTTTTACATGGTTTTGAAATTTAATCCCAATTTCGCTGCTACAATCAATTTTCCTTAGTCACTTTTGAATTTTTTTGCCTTTTTTTTTTGCAATTCCATACCTATTTTGCACCTATTAACTTTTTTTCCACTTTCTCACCATTTTTTTAACCCAGTTTTTATAATTTCATGCCTATTTTAACCTTTTTTTAACCCAGTTTTTACAACTTTATGCCTATCTTGCTCCCATTCATCTTTTTTTTTGGCCACTGTCAGACCATGTTTGGAATTTTTACATGGTTTTTTAAAATTTAATCCCAATTTTGCTGCTATAGTCAATTTTCCTTAGTCATTTTTGAATTTTTTTGCCTTTTTGTTTTTTGCAGTTTCATACCTATTTTGCACCTGTTAACTTTTTTTCCACTTTCGTAGAGTGTTTTTTACTCAGTTTTTACAATTTCATGCCTATTTTGCTTCTGTTCTTCACTTCTCCACTTTTTCTAAATCTTTTATCCTTAGATTGATTTAATGTCATATTGGTTGTACTATAAAAAAATCTGCTTATGTTTGTTTAAAGCTGGGGTTGGCGATTTTGGAGAACTAGCTGTCTGTCTCTAGCCTGAAGGGGGCGGTAATGCTCCAAAATGATGGATGCCAACCACCGAAGAAGAAGAAGTCTCACGAGAACTGCCACCTGCAGTAGCATGGACGGCAGTTCTCGTGAGATTAGAGCCAACCGCGGAACAAACTTAGAAAAAACAAGAGTTTATTTTAGATTTCTTGTAAATCTGTCTTAAAATGTGAGGGATACTGGAGCTTGGTTGGTGTTGTGGGACGGCTCACAGCGGACTTCCCTTATTTTCAAAGACAAAACTTGAAAGGTAAGCATTCTCCAGCGGAGTCCGTTCCCTACATGCTACATGCTACATGCTACACGCACTGTCGGCGCACGCCGGGAAAATGCACACGCAGCAGGCACGCAGAATGGCGACGGGATTTGATTGGTGTAAAAGAAGGTATCCCTGCAAAATTATTGGTTGGGGTTTTCCCTGTTTTACTCCTGCTGTAGATAGCGGATATTTTTCGCTCTGTTTTAAGAACACATTATGAGTTGATTACCATCGGGCCATAAAGACCATTTTAACCAGTATTACAAAAACTGTATCTAAATCAGATCGCCAACCCCAGCTTTAAGAATACATAAGATGAGGAACATTAAAACAATTGCAGAGTAAATCACAATTACATTATTTTCTCAAATCGTTCAGCCCTACACAAATATATATATAGATATGTCATGTACAAACTGATTTTGTTTGTTGCAGATATTCTCTCATTTTGAATTTGATGCCTGCAACATGCTCTAAAAAAGCTGGGACAGGAGGAAGAAAAGATTGACGACAATTTCACCAAGTTTCTGTTCATTTAGACATTCAAACTTTACTAGCATTCAATATAGTGTTAAGTATTTCATTTTATCCAAGTGTAAAACATGGCCAGAAATTCAAGGAAACATAAAAAACGCCTTACTCTTCACACTTAGTATTTTAGTCGACTAAGTTTACCAGAGATTTTGTTGATTAAAATATTCTGAAATTTCATCGGCTAAAACTAGACTAAAATTACACGAACACTCCTGACTGAAAAATGCAAAGATTTTTTCTTTTGCGTTTTCAAGGTCGTTCTGCGTGCATGGGTAACCTGCACATCTATGAAGGCTCCATTAATGCTGGAAGGTACATAATGGGTTTGGAGCAACATGTAGCATGCTGTAGTGTCCATTTATCTTAAAAACACGAAAAAAATCGAAATACCAAACTGAAACTTTAACCAAACTTAATCAAAGGATCACTGATGTGATTTACGCAGGCATAGTCCAATATCCGAGCAAAAGTTCTGCGGTTTCCAATGATTTATTTCATGGCAAGCAAGCAAACAAATGAACAAAAGAATTGACGACTCCTGCCGCCTCTCTTGCCCTGGTAAAAAACCATCGGCCTTCTGTCGACTACCTACCTAAATAAAATCAGGTGCCCACAGTTTGTCATTACCAGACTAGGGAAGTGTATTACGGCCATGTTAGAGAAAATAATTTTGGGGAAGTCGACATTAAAGTGGAAATTATGACGTTAAAGCCGAAATTTTGAGAATCAAGTTAAAAATGACAAGACTAAAGTTTCGTGATTAAAGATTAAAGAGAGTAAAGTCCACATACAATGTACTTTATTCTCGAAATTTTCGCTATTTTTTCGACACGTCACGAAATAGTTACTCAACTTAATTCTTTTCATTTCAACTTTATTCTCGAAATTTCGACTTTAATCCCAAAATTTCTACTGTAATGTCAACTTCCCTAAAATTATTTTCTCCATCTAACATGGCCATAATACTCTTCCGTAACCAGACACACTAATAATAATAATATACAAAACATCTAATTATAAACAAATGACTAGCCAAAATATATGTGTATTTATATACTCAACCACAAAAAATTACCTTAAATTATGATAAATAAAAATGTAGAGAAATCTAACAACAATACTACTAATTAATTCCAATTTAAAATAAACCACTTGATTAAAAAAAATTTTAAAAAATAGCTCCAACAGCTGCCGTCCAAGAGTTCAGACAGAGACTATTTTGTAGGGCTGTGATGATTCACTTTTCTCCCGATTCGATTTTTTACAACTTTTTAGGTGCCGATTCGATTTAAATTTCGAATCTACGATGTTGCCGATTTCTGCGATCTTAAGTTAGCTTTTTTAACACCAGTATAAAAGATGAACAACGATGATGCCTACAGACTATATCAGGAAAAATACACATCACATTTGAGTCAGTTTTTAGGATTTATTCAGCAATATATTTTAACCAGCTGTTTATATTCTCACTTCTAAAGCCTGGACTGCATTTAAAAGTGGTTTATTAACACAGACTAAAATTGAGAAATTAAATTAGGAAAAAAATCGATTTTTGAACAAAAAAATCTATTTAAAAACCGTCAAACAAAAAATCCAGATACTTATGTGAATCGATATTTTCTCCCACCCCTGATATTTTGTAAGCATCAAACTCAAAATGGGAGAATCCTTAAAAAACAACTATTAAATAATCAGATTGAACATAAATATTTCGTCTTTTTGGTGTATTTAACTGAATGTAAAAGGATTTTCAGATCACTGTGTTCTGATTGATTTTGTTCATTTGTATTCAAAATGTGGGTGAATTAAGAATTTAGAGTCAGATGTCGTCATGTTGGTTGCGACACTACAAAGTTGCTCCATCTGTAAACAAGTCGTCCGTGTTGGAGGGATCACGGCTCTTCCTGTGTTCCCTTCAGTCCAAACACATACACACAGAAATACCTGCGTCCTGAATCCTCCACCCTTCCTCCTGTTGACCAGGAAATGCTCGGCTTGTACAATAGAGAGCACACATTTAAACACACTCTGGGCTTCTTTGGGCACACAGCTGTGGGCGAGGAATGACATCAAACTGATATTCATAGAAACAAGGAAAACCAAACACACAGAGCTTTCTGAGACGACAACAGCCACGCGACGTCACCGGATAATCAGACTGAAAAAAGAGGCCTCATTAGCTGGACAATAGTTAAGGTCTGAAACTTCCTGCTCAATAAGGACACCGCTGCTCCTTTGAAAGTCTCTTTTCACTTATGCCAAAGCCTTAGGCAAAGATAAAGCGAACAACATGTGCCATGACTTGGCTTACAAGCATCACAGAGTCAATATTTCATATGTAAAGCATCAATCTGATGCATTTTGAAAGAAAAATCAAGCAGAATTACAAGACAGTATAATGTAAAATGAGGAACCTAATAAATTCTGGGGGAACGATGGGTTTTAATTTACCAAAATACTGACTTGTCATTTTTTATATCGTTGTGTTCACTTAAACAGTGCACCGTTTATAGTATAAAAACACAAGGAGTGACTCAGGATTCCTGTCCCGTGTGCTGCGGGTCTTTGCACTCACCAGCACACAGTGGAGCCCTTTGCGCTAGTATTTCCATGCTTTCCAGAACCGCACCAGTGTGAAAGCCTCACAGAGGAACATTTCTAGAGTCCTATAAAATCTGCGATTACAAAATTGCGAACAGAATCATGGAATTTGGCATTTGACGTAAAATCATTTTTTCAGACTCAAACAGAACCCATCTCTCTGGAAAATGCCTGGAGGGGGCCACTGACGCTGCGGCCAATGCCCACGTCTTCCTCTCCCTGTCCCCCCTCCCTCATTAATGATGTCAACATGTCACAGCGGCTGTCTGAGATACCGGCTGACCCTGAGTTCACACCAAAAGGGATCTGAGCATCCTCTGCATCAAGCTGCCTGTCATGATCAATGAACGCTGGGGTCAGGGCTGGGCTACGAGCAGCGCAATGCAGGCGGGGCGATGCGAGAGGGGTGATACGAACGGGGTGAGCAAGCGGCAATGCTAGCGGCGGAATGCAAGTGGCGCAACACAAGCGGCGCAATGCAAGTGGCCTGACGAGATGCAAGCAGCAATGCAAGTGGTGCAATACGAGCGGTGAGATGCAAGCGATGAGATGCAAGCGGTGCGATGCAAGTGGTGAGATGCAAGCGGCGCAAAGCAAGCGGCGCAAAGCAAGCGGCGCAAAGCAAGCGGCGCAATGCATTATGTTGGTAAATTATCAATGAAACTCCCAGCTAATTTCAGAGTACAAGGCAGAGCAGTTTGCCAATGATTATTATGTTTTAGGAGATCAAATCTTGTGCAATTTTTGTCAAAATACTGTTGACTGGACCTATAAAGATGCATGTTAGGACAACCTGAAGAGTGTGTGATTAGAGTTTCCGTGTTAAATTTGTGTAAACTACTAAAAAAAAAAAGAATCCTCAAAAATTTGAACGGAAAAATCAGAATATGGGAAAAATGTTAACAGAATTTGGGGAAAAAATAGCAGGGATTTTAGCACCTTGCCAAATCCTTGCCACCAGGAATAAAGTCGACTCTGAGGGCAAAAGGTCTCCTTCACCTTGGCTAATTTTAGCTGTCATCCAGAGCTATAAACTGGAGTCTCCTGTGTAGTCTCTTAACAATAGTGTGTTTCCTGACTGTGTGTTAGAGCCTGGTACCGTCTGACACAGAGGACAGCAGCATGTTTCACTTCTTTTTACATGTTTGTGTCAAAGAGCAGAGGGTTGCACAACAAAAGGCTGTTTGAATATGTCACAGAGAGGGGACTGAGGGGGAATAAACTGTTCTCTTCATGGAAATCCTCTTGGTATGACTTTGAGTTCCTCTTCTGAAAATGCTAATCTGGAAAACATAAAGCACTGACCACGACGATCCGAGAGTTTCTCGAAATGACATCAGTGTGAACAGCTGTGTGAGAATCTTCAGGGGAAAGAAGCCAGCTGAGGAGAGTCATCGGTTCTCAAACTCGAGTTTATAAATGTGCAGGTCTGTCCTGACGGAGCCATGAGTCAGCAGGGCGTGTGCACGGTTGGCTCTAACGTGCTGGTGGCAGGTTACTCCCTCGTGAATCTCCATAGACTCTCACTCAGACCGGCAAGGACCAGGCCTGGAGAAAAGTCTTAGACTACTCCCAAAAATACGAGCATGTCTGACAGCTTAATCATATTTCCATTCACTCTGGGATTTGACCGCCTTTTAACCCCAAATCAATAAAGTTTTACTAACAAATAAAAACAGAATCTGCAAACACATCGACTTATATTCCGGAGTAAATTTTGCTGACTCATTATTTTTGACAGTTTCCGTCAGAAAAAGATATTTATATTGATGCACCGCAGGTCTCCCCTTTGTGGAGGCTGACATAACAATCCACCAGGTTGTCTATGGGTGGGCTTTGGGGACAAAGAGAGCGAAACGCGATTTTATAAAATGAGTCTAAAAAAGTTTACAAAACCTAAAATCTTTATCTTGACTGATCTGGAATGTACAAAAAATAATAGTTACAATTATAAATGAAAAACCCTCACCTTGTAACTGTTGTAAATAATGCCCTTTTCACAATCCTTTTTGGTCTTCACTGGCTCTCGTCGCTTAGTAATGTGATTTTTTAAGAAACGGACGGGCTCATTCCAAAATCTGAACACTAGATGTCGCTAAAATGCCAATTTCTGCACACTGCACCTTAAAATTAATTTTATAAATGGAGAGAAACAACCCATTTAAAGGTGCGTGCAGTAACAAGGAAGACGACCAAAGCTCGTCCCCAGCTAGTTAGCTAAACTCAAACACTGTAAGTCAATGGGAAGTATTAGCCTGCCTCTGCCTAAAGTCATCAGATAAACTCTTCAGCAACTCTAAACGGTCCTTCTTATGGCTTATTTTTTACCTCTTTATGTTACATTTTCTTCTACTATCAGCTTATTGACTATTTTGTAAACCTCTATTTTTAAAAAAGTGCTATGCCAATATAAATTTATTTTTCTTTTTATTATTTTGTTTAGCCGACCTTCTTCTGAGGTGATTTGCAGTTAAAATGTGATGTTGCCGAAGGAGTCGAGTCTTTTTGAACAGCTCTTTTAAGTGAACAATGGATTTGCAGGCAATTTAAATTTAAGAATGACTTGCAAAATCTGAACATTAGATGTTGCAAAAAAGCCAATTTCTACACTCTGCACCTTAAATTCCTTTACTTGCATTAGTTTGTCTACTCAAATGTGTAATTGTTGCCAAGTACATTTTTACTTCATTTCCTGTGTGATTCTTGTTTGCTAACAAGGTAGAAGGAAGATCAATTACTTTCCAGGACATTTTACTTTTTTTCCTCATTACCTCCACCAAGGAGGTTAGAGTTTGTCTGTCTGTCCGTCTGTGAACAAAATAACTCAAAAAGTACTGGATGGATTTTGATGAAATTTTCAGGAAACGTTCAGCATGGGAAAAGGAACAAGTGATTTGATTTTGGTGTTGATTCAGATCAGCGTCTGGTCGCCATGGCGAAAAATGTGATTTTCGTGAATAACTACTGAACTAAAATAGATATCATGATCAATCCAATTGCTAATATTCTGTTTTCATGGTCAAGGAATCTAAATATTTGGATGAAATAAAGGTAGGAGTATTATTTATGATGAAAATCACAATATGGGTGAGGACTGTGGCGCTGGCGGAGGTCTGCGCTCTCCGAGTGCTTTTCTAGTTTTTCATATGTTTTCCAGAACATGTGGGGGGAGGTCAAGGTACCTGGAGAACAAACTCCAACCTGCTGCCTGCACTGGACAACCTCCCTCATTTAGACAGCCAAGCTTCGACTAAAAAGCCTCTTCGCTGAAGTCCAGAATATTGCTGCAGCAGTTTGAACCCACATAATAAGCAGAGTCACACAGGCTCTCTGTCATTGATTCAAAATCCAAGAAAAACCACAGCGCTGCTCTAAAACACAGGGTGGAGCAAACACACGCCCAAATGCACACACTGAGAGAGAGAGATGGGGGAAGTTATGAAGATGCCAGATTTGTCTGGCAACCCCGAATCCACACTAATCGGTTTTATTTCTATATTTCAGTTCAGTTTGTTTTTTTAAACAAAACAAGCTTTTAATGTGAAGTGTAACTTTTATTTATTTTCTTTAAGCGAAATCAGGAAGTGTGTTTAATTTGGATCTAGATTACATTTTAGTATCACGGTGACATTTTTCTTACTTGTTTCTTAATTTATGTCATCCTTTTGTTTGGAGGTGAACATCCTTTTCTTCTTTATCCAGAAGTGAAGGGGGGGCCGGCTGTTATTTATAACTCTGTTATCACTAAACTGTCAGTCTGACCTTGATTTTTGTAACCAAACAGACAAAGTCAGGCTTTATTTCAGTTTTGTGTTGATCTACAGCTTTATTATGGTGATAACAGTAAAAGCTACATTAGAAATCAATTTTATTCTGGTTAAAAGGATTTGTTTAAGGTGGAAATATAATTTTTGTCTCTCTACTTGTGATCAGAGTGGGACACAAGAGTTTGTGTAACTTCTGAATTAGGGACGTATGGGGATGAAAATTTCACGTCGTGGTTATCATTGTTATCGCAGTATTGTTGCAGCGTGCTCAAAATGTTCAAAAAGTACTTTTACTCACTTGAAATCATTCAACCCCTTTAACATTAGAATTTTAACAGCTCTTATTGTATTTTTTGTCAATAAATGTGTCAGGAAATGTCCTATAAGTACTTTTGTTCACCTTTTCTTTTATGAGTAAACAATTATGGCAAATATTATTGCCAGGATATTTCTGAATTACGACTGATGAAATCCATAAAACACAAACTATGATAGAAAAAGACGATCAATCATGAAATATGGCAAAACACGGCGCACAAACAGCAAAATAACGGCAAGAACACACTACAGAAGGATACTTGTGCTGTTATTTACAACATTTTTACATTATTTTCACAGAAAACACCGATAAACACTTTGAATTCTCTCAGGTACAGCTTTCTGAATCTTCTCATTCTCTCCGGCTCAGTCAGCTCACTCACTCGAGGAGTTCCAGTAATCTTAATCACGTGCGTCTTTTTCTTTCTGCAGCTTCATGTTTTAGACAGGAAGACCATCTTCAATCAGCTTCCCCTTGACATCCTTTATAATCCAAACTTCAACCAGATTTAAGACTTTTCTGTTTCAAGGGGAAAACTCTCCGCTATAGTGTCTGAGCGAGGCTCCAACTGTCATACTTTCTAGGGGTGAGTATTGGCAAGAGCCTCATGATACGATACGTATCACGATACTTTGGTCACGATACGATATCACGATATCACAATATTGTGATATATTGCGATATTATACAGTAAACTAGGTAAAACCTAGAGACAGTGAATATGTAACCTTTCCATTTTATTGTAATTGAAATATGTCAAATGCAGTGTTACATTAATACACTTAACCTGAAACACAGAGTGGATCAAGTCACTTAAATTAATGTTGCAAAGAAGTTATTCTTGTTTTCCCCTTAAAGTATTGAAAGCATCCTAACCTGCAGTGCAGCTCAAACTGTAACTGAACACACGAGGAACAAAGTGCTTTGCTTAGAACAACAGTAAGTGAGTAAAAGTAAAAAAATCACATATTTCTCTTGTCACTGTCTGAACTGACACCTGTGCACCTGTGCATACATATTTATAAGTAGTATTTTATTTCAAACTCTAATAAAATATGAGTTTTTATTTTTACAAAAATATCGATACTAAGATTTGAAATATCGATATTGTATCGGGAGTCAGAATATCGCGATATATTGCGATACCCATATTTTTTCACACCTCTAATACTTTCACTTTCAGAGGTCAAACATTGCAAACTGCACATGCGCTCCTCCGTCTGTGAGGGACCGCAGCTGCTCTACCAAGGATCAGACACATATGGCCCTTTTCCATTAGTGCTACTCTACTCTACTCGACTCTACCCGGCTCTACTCTACTCGCCTTTTGCTGCTTTTACATTAGCCCCAGTCACCTGCCCTACAGGGCACAGTGTGTCGCTGTAAACAGCTCAGCGGCACTGCGGTGACGCCATTTTGAGCGTAACACAACAATCTGTGGCTTTTTGTCATAAATCGAGTAAAAAAGGAAAGCAGGAGAAGGCTGCAGGTGGTAAAAAGAAATACCCCTTGAGAAGCACAGGAGAGTTTTGGAAGCTATACAACAGAATGAAGCCGAGGACGAGAGCAATCAAGCTGCAAAGAAAAGACTATGAGGGTAAGCTAACGGTAGCTACCGCTAGCATGCTAGGTCGTTGCGCTCATGACTCATCGATGACGACATTGTCTGACCAATCAGTAGCCGGCAGTCGGTGACGTCATCTTTTAGTATCGACTCAGCTCACTTGGAACCAGAGCAGAGTAGGTACTAAAGCTAGCTTGTTTTAGGAGGTACCAGGCTAGTGGAAACACGCTGCAAATCAAGTAGAGCCGAGTAAAATAGGGCCAAGGCGTGCTAGTGGAAAAGAGCCAATAGTTACAGCTTTTCCAGGCAAAGGGCAGCATCACTGTGAGTTATTGACTCAGTGTGGTAATCAAACACAATTTAAACAGGACACGGTAATGCTAACCTTCTGAAAATTCACTGCCATTTTACCAGTAACCATGACATCCCTATTCTGAATTGAGTTTATTTTGTTAGTAGAGTGAGCATCAGACAGCCCTTGGTTTGGGGGCATAACAAGTCCAAAACAGGAACCAAAAACTACCAATATTAAAAAGCAACTTTCCAAAAAAAAAGAGCCCAAAGTTGCTAATCAGATCTTGCAACTACCATGAGTTAAAGGATAACTTCGGTTCCTGCAGCTTTTACATTGTTTCTAGAATGAAGAACAACAATATACTCACCCAGAAGGCTTTCCTGATGCAAACGGTGCTTCGGGAGATATTTAGATCCAAAATCGAGCAGCGGACACCGATATAATGGTAGCCTGTAGGGCATAGATCGCCGCTCCTAAAAACTGCATTAATTGTCCAAAAACTCATGTTTTTCACCAATATTCCATCATGACTCGCGCCGAATGGACGGCCATTGCAGCCTGTGTCTCTCCACACAGCGCTGTGTGGCTGAACTACCCTCTGAACTGACGAGCTGTTTACATGCTCTTCGCGCATGCGCAGTACTCTCTGGAGCGCTATGACGCTTCCTTATCTGTATATCTGTATACTGTGGCTCCAAACTGTAAGGACGCCCATCATATTCAAAGTCCTCCTCCAAAACATCTTCATCCCATAGATATTCGCCCATTTTGCACAAAACTGAAGAAGAAAGTCGATTTGTAGCTGCCCTGAAACAATGAGTCGACTGGCGCATGCGCGAAGAGCATGTAAACAAACTCGTTGGTTCAGCCACACAGCGCTGTGTGGAGAGACACAGGCTGCAATGGCCGTCCATTCGGCGCGAATCATGATGGAATATTGGTGAAAAACATGAGTTTTTGGACGATTAATGCAGTTTTTAGGAGCGGCGATCTATGCCCTAAAGGCTACCATTATATCGGTGTCCGCTGCTCGATTTTGGATCTAAATATCTCCCGAAGCACCGTTTGGATCAGGAAAGCCTTCTGGGTGAGTATATTGTTGTTCTTCATTCTAGAAACAATGTAAAAGCTGCAGGAACCGAACTTTTCCTTTAATTCATTTGACTATGAGATGCTTTACCATTATAAATAACTGTGTTTGGAGTGACTTCACAAACACTCACAAATCTCTGTCCTGGTGTGTGCTTGCTCGGCTTTTTTGTGTTCCTGTCAGGCTGTGTTTGCATCAGATGAGCGTTACATCATTTTATCCTCGCTGCTCCTCTGTGCATCATCTTCTCCTCTGAGAGTCTCTCTGCTGCTTAACAATTGATGAAGTTTTGGTTATTTCATCAACCCCAAGTGAGGTGTTCTCAATCTCGACTGACGGCAGATTCCTGATTGTGTCACAGGCCTCATGGTTTACTCTCAGGTGTCCAGTCTGACTCCACATCTGCAGATTTATGTGAGGAATCCATCCAGAGCTGCAGTGCTCATTTTGCTGACTCATTATTTTAGCCATAATTTCGTCAACAACCTCTTCTATCCTGAAAAAAACTAGACTGTAGCTTACACCCCTTTCAGACTGGCCAAAAACCTGTTCAAACCCGCTAACAATCGGCTCCTGTCGGCAGTTCGAAAGGGTTTAATCAAAATTTCAACCCAGGTCAAATGACCCTGCAAGCGACACAGGTTTTTATAAGCTCGCCACCGATCTTCAGTGAGAAGAACATCGCACCCTGGTAGACCCGCGAATTTACGTCATGACACTGACATGACGTGCCCATGATATAACATTGCGCCTGTTCCCTCCGCCTGTAATTACGTGACTCTTTGCCATCTCAGCATCAAATTCCATCCACCTTCATCATCAGCGCAGAGTTTGTACATTTTTGAAGAGGGACAAAAGTACAAAGTAAAGAAAACCACATCCACGTCTTTCATTCTCCTTTCCATTGTTTACATGGTCGGGTTTTGTCAAGCTGATGATGCCATCAACGTGATGACATCTTAACGCACTAGAGGAAAAAACAGCTATGCAGCTTGTCTGCTGCCAATTTTTGGCAGGTTAACCCACGTTGAAAAAACCTGCGTTGACCCGCATATTTCGGTGTGAAAGCAGTATCAGACTAGCCAAAACCTGTTTAAACCCGGTAACAATCAGCTCTTGTCTGCAATTTGAAAGGGTCTAATTGGCATTTCGACCTGCAAATGACAGGGGTTTCAATCGGCTCGCCTCCGATCAGCTTCGGTGGGAAAGTCACACCTGGGTCGACCCGCTAATTTATGTCATGACGTCATCATGGCATGCCCATGGTATAGCATTGTGGCTGTTCCCTCAGTCTTTAACTTACGTGACTCTTTGAAGTCTCAGCAACAAATTCCATCTGGATTTGTATCATCTGCTCAGAGTTTATTTAAAGAGGGACAAATGTACAAAGTACAGAAAACCACGTCCACGTCTTCCATGCTCCTTTCCATTCACACTTTCCATTCTGTAAATTTGTTTCCATTCATTTATACATTCAAACTTTACTAGCATTCAATAAAGAGTTATTAGATGTTTTATTTAATCCAAGAGTAAAACATGACTTCAGAAATTCAAGGGAACATAAAAAATTCCTTACACTTTACACTTCATATTTTAGTCATGCGTGTTTGTTTCCCTCCTCTCTTCCACCAAACAGGCTGGATGAGAGGATGGCTCACTCTGTGCACCTTTCTCAACACCGGGGTGCATTGGTTCTATAGTGGAATGAACAGACTGAGCCTACTGTCAGTTATTCAATCTTTGTGGGCAGAGGCGGAGTCAAATGCCACAGTCCCAGTGTGGGAATACATTGGTTTTAAACAGAATGGACAAAGTGTGAGCTCATGAACACCAACGTATTTGTTTAAAAGTAGTGGCGACGAAGAAGGTGAGCTGCAGCGGAGCCTTCGTCCTTACAGTCAGTCCTTGCGACAGTGTCGTTCGCTACATTGCAAAAGAAATGCAGCCCTTCAACACAATTGAAAAGTCAACATTTTGGGAAATGTTACAAACGTCACAAAGTACGAATTGACCGGGAGAACATACATGTCACAAACAATTCGCAAAATAAACTCATTTTTATTTATAGTTTTTATTGTGGTGTATGTTTTTATTGGAGTTTGTTTTATCTTTACAGAGACAGGGTCTATTTTTTTAATTAATTTTTATAATTTTTATATTTAAAAAAATTAAAAATATATATATTTTGTATTTACATACAATTTTCCCAAATGAGAGTCCATTTAATTTTCAATGTTTTTTTTCTTATTTTTATTTATTATATTGTTTGTTTGTTTATTTTTTTATTGAAAAGCTCTTGACCTTCCAGTTACAATCAAATACTCTTAAAAAATTAAAGTTCATTGCTTTTGACATGGTGTGCTCACTTTATATTGACATATAATTACATTAATGAAAAAATGATGTTTCAAAAATTATTGGGGGCGGGGGGTTATGCATTTTCTTCAATTGTATTTACTGTTCAGCTTGGTTAGGCCCATGTGCCCACTTTATTGAATTGTTTTGTTGAAAAGGTGAAAATGAATGAAACATTTGAAATAAAACTAACACTGAACCAGGCCTGCAGTTATGGCTGTAATCCCGTATAATTATAGAAATCTGACCACTAAATGCGTATCAGATGCTTCATCTCTTCACCACATTCTTCAAATTCTTTGAGGTTCTGTCTGAGAAACTTGTCTTTACTAAAAGTGTCAATTTGAAAGAACTGCAAACAAGCAATAAAAACTAATCCAGAATTTTGAACAGACCAAACCCTGGACGGGCCCTGGTGCTGCAGGTCTTGAGTTTAGAGAAGAAACTCTTAACAACTCTCAGTTGAGGAATGCTGCTGCCGGCCTCAACCTGCACACTGCTGCTGATGGAGCAACACACACCAACACACAAGCACACGCACACCAACAAATCACTGTCGACCTGTTTAACTGAGGCTGTTTGAGGAGTCTTGTTCAGTAATTACTGGGAGCTGAACTATGTCTGACTAACTTTTGCTCTGTAGTTAGTTTTGATACCACGTAGCTTTACGGGCCTAGTTAATGGTGTGTTGACAAAAGTTGCAGAACATTAGACACGTGTTAATTGTTGGGAAACTGCTCTGCCCTGAACTTCGGAGTTAGCCGTGAGTTTCTTAGCTTTTTGCAAACTTAGCCGATGTCTCCGATGGCCGCATTGTTAACCAGGGGAGAAGGAGGGGGAGGGGAAGTAAAGCGTGCAGTGTCCACAGCGTTAGTGACCCCCTCTGAACATTTTCCCAAGAGATGAGTTCCTTTTATTCATTCACTTTCTATACCAGTTATCCCTTTTAGGGTTGCGGATGCCTGGCCCGTTGTCATTGGGCGAGAGGCAGGGTCCACCCTGGACCAGTCAATCAGCCAATCACAGGGCCACATGGAGAGAAAGACAACCTTTCACACTCACACTCATACCAAAGGGCAAATCCGAGCCACCAATCAACCTAATGAGCATGTTTTTGGTCTGTGGAAGGAAGCCTGAGGGCCTGGAGAGAACCCACACATGCACAGGAAGAACATATAAACTGACAACTTTCTTGCTGTGAGGCATGTGCACTATCTGCTATGCCATCCTGCTGTCCGCAATCCTTAAAAGTAGTAAAAAAAATCTTCTCCATTAAATGTTGTCTACCTCCATGATATTTCATGTTCATACTGAATTCTAGGGGTGTCCCGATACAAGTTTTTCACCTCCAATACAATGCCGATATTGCAGCCTTGAGTATTGGCCGATACGATATCGATCAGATATCAGCAGGAATCATACATACTTTTATTACTTATTTTGTAGTTTGGACTGTAAGAAAAGGCTTGATCAAGTAAGATTACTCAGAGAACAGTAGTCAGCAATAGTAGGTATGAGAAAAACGGACCCGTTTGTTATTAACCAATGGGTTCAATAAATTTAACCTTAAACATAAGAAAAAAGTACCATTGAAAAGACCCTGAGAAGTATCCTCAATAAATCCAATAAAATCAAAAACATGTATTTTAAATTTGCAAAATAACCACTGTGTCTAACTTAACATAAGCATATTCTACAACAGAATTAAAGAAATTAAAAATAAATTAAAATGAGCTGCTTGTGTTGGAGTGCTTATATTGGATATTTTAGATGCAGGTATCGGACCAATATCCAATATTAATTTCGGATTGGGACACCCCTAACTTACACACTAAAATACTACAAATTTTTACTGCTTTGACTGCTTTACGGCGTACGTCACATCCTCGAGGCGATAGCTAGACATTGGGAAAAGGACAATATAAAGCAGTTTTTGAATATTTAAAACAGATTTAATGAACAGAATTTAGTTTAAAGTAAATATGGACTTATTTTCCTAATGGATATAGGGACCTCTGGCTCATACTCCTGTACAGTAGGTGGCGGTAATACTCCTCTGATGATTGATTCCACCCACCGATAATCAAGAAGAAGGAAATGTAGCAGCGAAAAACAAAAAGAAAATTTTATCAGAGGAGACGAAAAAAAGAAAGCAGGAGGGAAACAAGCTAAATGCCTGGACAGGGAAAAAATTAGGCCCGGCAAGGAAAGACGAGGAGGGATGTCCAACTAATGCTGATTTGGTTACAGTTGGACTTGTAAGAGCATGATGAATTTATTCGAAAAAAGAAACATGATAAGATTATACCATATCAGTCCACAGGGTTTATTTGTCTCTTGGGACGTCCTGTCATCTCACCTTTCCTCCCTCTGTATGTCAGCAAATGCACGTTGGTGTACGACAGTGCAGTTACACTCAACGACCACAGAGGCCACTAGAGAGCTGAAAGCTGGAATCTTACACAGTGCTGCTTTAATTCATGTGTAAAACATCAGAAACCAAATACCAAAGTCATTGTTATACCAGTTATTCTTAGGTAAAGAAAAAAATATCAAGGACATTTAACTGCCCTTATAAGGAAGTCGAAAAAGGAAACTAATTACAAGCCCTGTTCCTGTTTCTAAAAGCTCCACACATGCTCCAAAATTAAATCCATCACCACCTGATCCTCTCCTCAAATCAAAACTCTATTTTCAACACCTGTGAGGCTAAACTTAGCCGGTGATGAAGCCGAGCACAGGCCGCTTTACCGTCTGAAGAGGGAAAACTGTGCTTCAAGTGGAAACACTGAGACTTCAGAGGAGGCTGGAAGAAATGAAACATCAGGCCGAGGAAAGCAGAACACGGCTGAGAGTGAGGCTGCCGGCATCGCTCGCGCAGGCCCTGCAGCTCTCACAGGGGAATTTGGCACCCAAAGGTGTCACACAGTGTTGACAGGTCATATGGTGTTAGCATCAGGAGAGGGACACAAACACACAACACAGACACACAAAACTGAGCAGCAGTTCACTCAGGAAGCTAAGAGGATAAGAGAAGGAGGAGAAGTTAAGTATCTTTATGAAAAAGTGTCATGGAGTCAAGTAAAATGCTGAGAGGTGTTAGAAATAATGATATAATTATGTATTGCAGTAATGTTTTGTTACTTCAACTATGTCAGTGTGTCTACGCAGAGGGCCATATATCTGAATGTCTTCCAATCACTAAAGGTGTCCCCCAGGGATCTATTCTGGGACCCATTCTGTTTTTTATTTTTACAATGACTTGGGAGAGGACATAAAGGCTAAAATACATCTATATGCTGATGATACTGTCATCTACACCCATGCAAAATCTATTACAAAAGCAGTCGAAGAGCTTCAGGCAGTATTTCAGCCCTTAAACGAAGCTACGAAATCTAAAGCTAGATGTGAAAGCTAAAAAAACAAAGTTCATGGTGTTCTCAAGAGGTAACTTGCAACAGGCTAATAATTTATTTATTTTTTTACTTTTGAAGGAAACTTTATTGAAAATGTGACCGCTTACAAGTACTTGGGCATTTGGATAGACAACAAACTCTCATTTAATGTACACATCACAAACCTAGTAAAAAGGCTTAAAATGAAGATTGGCTTTTATTTCTATTTTGTTTTTATGTATGTGTGTGCTTATAGATGGACGGTGACGAATGGTGAATTGTGAATAAAGTCATTGGTATGAAGAACAACGGTGCAGTATGTTCAGGAGGGAGTGAAAGTCATTATTATTAATATTATTATTATTTTGTTTGATCATTTGACTGGCATCGTAACCATAAGGTTGACTTTTTGCCACTTTACCACTGTGTTTAAAATTTTGACAGCCCATCTTTGTCTATTTTTCCTTATTCAGCTCCCTGTACACTGTCTGTAATAGGGGTGGGAGTAAAAAATCAATTCACATAAGTGTTGAGATTCTTTTGTTTGACGATTTTTAAATCAATTTTTTTGTTCAGAAATCGAATTTTTTTTCCAAATTTAAATGCTTTGTTTTAGTCTGTGTTAATAAGCCACTTTTAAGTGCAATTCAGGCTTTTGAAGAGAGAGTATAAACAGCTGGTTAAAATATGTTGTTGAATAAATCCTAAAAACAGACTCACATGTGATGTGTATTTTTCCTGATATAGTCTGTAGGCATTATTATTGTTCATCTTTTTCGCCGGTGTTAAAAAAGCTAACTAAAGATTGCAAAAATTGGCATTATCGTAGAATGGCTATTTAAATCGAATCGGCACCTAAAAAAATCATAAAAAAACGAATTGGGAGAAAAGCATATCATCTCAGCCCTAGTCTGTAACACCAATATGTATTCACTTGGTGGCGCTGCTACACATGAATATAACTGTTTGAAAACTAGAATAAATCGGAAGTCAACCATTGCTGCATAGCTCCTCAGAAATCTAACAGTATGCTAACAGAGCATACATCGGAGTAAGAAAATAATTTTTCACATATTTCCAGATCCTCTAACAATCATAATTTTGTCCTATGGGATGTTCTAAAATAAAAAAAACAAAAACGTTGTTGCAGAAATAAAAAAAAAAAACATTCACACCCAGAACATCCCTTAACAGGCAAGGCAACCGGCTGGTTGACCATCTGCTTCTCAACTGGGTAATCAGAAAAAAAAAATGAGATATTGCTAAATGAAGAGGCAGGAACACACAAACAAAATAACTTGTTGCAAATGCATTTCTTGGTTTTGAAGTCAAAGGGTTGATTATTATCATCACTTTTACATCATTCCTTTTATGGATGTAAATATTTCTGTTATTGTACGAAGGAGCAAACATGCTCGCTATTTATTTCTGTTTTGCTTTGCTGCCTGGTCATTGAGACGAGTGTGTTCAAACTTCAAAATTTCATTAAAATGTCTTATTTAAAAAAGCAAAGTAAGAAGAAATTCCTAATATAAATGGACTGTAAATGGAAACTGGACTTGAGCTTGTACCGAGCGAAGCTGGTCTCTGTCATCTAAATAGGTCACATCTACATGTTGACAGCGCTCACTCACTGGCTGCTGAAGTTTCACACCCCTGCTCTTCCATACAAAAACACAACACTGATTCAGGAGAGGGAGCAGCAGGGGGTTCAGTGTCTTGCCCTTGGACACATTAACAAGTGACAGCCAGAACTACAGGCTTGAACCTTTAAATTGATGGTAGAGCCAACCAGACTGAGCCGCTACGCCACGCAGCGCTAGAAATAACACAAGAAACTATGGCTGAGGGAAAAAGCTAAATAATAATAATAATTCAGAATATATTACTCAGAATTAAATTATTTACATGGAAAACACGTTTATTCACTTTTATTTAGGGCGTTGTGGTTGGGAATCCTCCTGATTAGACAGGTGGCGGACGTGACGTAGTGACGTATTCACGTTTGCTTATAAATAAGCAAATAAAAAATAAAATATGGCTACTGGCTGGTTGTACTTCCCTTGCAGTTCTTTCAAAATATTTAGAGCAAATCTGAAGAAAAAATCCCGCACACTGGCCAGGTTTTCTTTTTGCTTGAAAAAGGTCTTAGACCGAAACTTTGCAATAAATGTTCTATTCTGGAAGATGGCCAGTCTTGCGGGATTATTTCATCAGATTTGGACTTTACTGTTTTTGTCCAACGCACCTGCCAGAGAAGTAGATGTGCAAAGATTTTTACTGTTCAAACATTTAATGCAGAAAACTGACCTTTGAGTCGGGCTGGGTAATATACCCATTAAATCCATTAATTTGAATTATTTTCTGCATTAGGTTGAAAGTTAAAAATCAAGTTTTTCTTGACTTGCTTTAATTCTAAGTTGTTGTTAGGCATGTCGCAATAATCAATATATCAATTAACCGAACGACAAACAAAAACGTCCTTGGTAAGTTTGCCAGCCTCACTAAAGTGACACATGCATGTGTGTTTATTTGCATCCTCTCTCTCTCTACCAAAGAGACCAAATGAGAAGATGGCTCACTCTGTCCATCTTTCTTAACATCAGGGTGCATCGGTTCTGTGGCGGAATGAGCAGATTTATAGCGGAGTGAGCATCTGTCAGACATGCAATCTTTGGGGGGGGGGCTTACGGGTACAAACGGAGAGAGCTGAAGTGAGCGAGAGGAGTAACGAGGAAACAAACACCGATATGAATGATGGCACGAAAGATACGGTTCTCAAGTCGGCTGCCACAGTGTGGGAATATTTTGTTTTTAAACAGAATGAACAAAGTTTGAGCCGATGAACACCGACGAGATGATATGTCTCATTTGTTTGAAAGTAGCAACAACGAAGAAGGGGAGGTGCAGCGGAGCCTTTGTCCTGACGGTCAGTGGCGTTTGGTCGGCAAAGAAAATATAAATAAAAGAGCGCAAAATGGTGCGCACTAGGGGTGTCCCGATACAACTATTTCACGTCCGATATGATACCGATATTGCAGCCTTGAGTATTGGCCGATACCGATATCAATCCGATATGATATCAGCAGGAATCATACATACTTTTTAAAAGGCTTGATCAGGTGAGATTACTCAAACAGAGAACAGTAGTCAGCAATAGTAGGTATGAGAAAAACTGACCTATTTGTTATTAACCAATAGGTTAAATAAATTTTAACCTTAAACATAAGAATATACTACAATTAAAACAACATGAATAAAAAATCTTATTAGACCCTGAAAAGTGACCTCAATAAATCAAACAAAAACATATTTCACCAACTGCAAACTAACCACTGTGTTGAACTTAAACATAAGCATATTCTGCAACTGAATAAAATAAAAAATAAATGTATTAGAATGGACTGCTTGTATCGGAGTGATGATATCGGAGATTTAGGATGCAGGCCGATATAATCCGATATTTGTTTTTTTGACCGATATCCGATATCAATATCGGATCGGGACATCCCTAGTGCGCACTAACAGACAGTGTCATTCACTACATTGCAGAAGAAATGCAACCCTTCAATACGGTTGAAAAGCCAGAAATGTTACAAACGTTTGACAGACAAAAAGAAAGTACATGTAACAAACAATTCAAGAACTGTATAAACTCCCTCTTGTTTATTGTTTTTATTTTTGTGTGTGTTTTTATTGGAGTTTCATTTTTTCTTTACAGAGACGGGGTCTATTTTTATTGTTTTTGACCAGTATAATTAGTTTTATTTACATGCAATTTTTCCTGAAAGAGAGTCCATTTGATTTTGATTTTTATTTTCCTCTTTTTTGTTTGTTAAATTTATTATATTGTTTGTTTAATATATTTTATTAAAAAATCTTGACCTTCCAATTACAGTTAAATACTCTTCAGAAATTAAAGTTTCTTGCTTTTGATACGGTGTACTCACTGTATTATGACATATGTTTTAATTACATTAATGATAAAAGAATTCAAAATAATACTGACAATAATATGGTTTATCGTCAATAATTTTTCTGGCAATTATCGTCCAGCAAAATTTGTTATCGCGACAGGCCTCGTTGTTGTAATGTTTAAAAATATAATTTTAAAAATGTGGTTTTCATGATGGCAAGCCCTGTCAGGTTTTGAACAAGCACTTTTATATGCTTGTATTTGCTTTTTAAGAGATTAAAAACTGATCAGAGAGTTGATATACTGTGAAAATAAATCAGTTTGCAGTGTTTATGTAGACAAACCTGCCCATGTTTGAACTATATAGTCAACATTTTATTAGAGAAATTCTGTTTGGTTTGGGAAAACACTCTGGCAACATGCATTCAAACTTGACTCCTGTCATTTTTGCCATAAAATCATGAATCGAGTGTTATAGAAACAAATCAGGGACTTTATTTTAGGGCCATATTTCCCATCCCAAGCTGTAAGTGACCCAGTTCAGAGGCAATCCAGAGCTGAAGGAGGCTGATGTGATCCTCCAGGCTGCTGCACACACCACAAATGAACAGTAAAGTCATTCAGCATCTCAGTGCAGCTTCCAATAAAATATCATTGAGCAACAGAGTAAACATTCATGAGCAATCACACACATAAACATGAGGTAGGGATGTGTTGTAATCACAGAGCTGCGTGCTCTCATTCATTGTGTACACAGACTGAACTGCTGCTGTTGCACTTGACACTCCTTGATATGTATCTCGACTGTTGCTAACATTTAGCAGCCTCTGAGGCGATGATATGCCTTTTTGGTCGACGGGGTATCTCTAGATAAACTGGCCAGCTTAAGTTTGTCACATAAAAGTAAGCTAGTGATAAGAAAAGGTATCATTTAAAGCCTAGACTCAGTGTAAGCTCTGACACCAGTGAGCAGAATGACAATAAGTTAGCCTGCGTTCAAGTGATGTCTGTAAAATCGGAAAATTGAGCTACCCTGTAAAAATAATCAAAATGAAGCAGCTTGATAAGGGTATAACAGCTCTAAAACGGGTGGAAATTCATTATGGTTCAACATAGGAGCTAACTCTATGTTGACATAATTATTTAAAACCTTCTAATGACGCTCAAGTTTTGTAAATGCCCCTACACGCAGAGTTCTGATTTCATTAGTTTGCAAATGCTGCAGTAAATGTTGATGGTCGAAGTTTGTCTGATAAATAACATACATAATCCCTTTCAATTTATAATGACACAACCTGATATTCCATAGCACGTAAACTTCTCTCATTTAAAAGGACTGAACTGATCTTTGAGGAATCCGAGCATTCGAGTGGCCCTTAAATGCAGCATTAGCGAACTTAGCTAATATTAGCCCAACTTGCTTAAACGTTTGTACATAAAGTGACAAAATTAAATGACGAACTAAAATATCTAAAGGTTAGTCTAACTCAGATGGTCAGGGGTAGCCGTCCACACAAATGTATCACAGTGTTTGGTGCTATTTAGGCAGAGCTTTCCCTAGAGTTAGCCCACCAGCTGTCCGATAATGGAAACATGACCGTTAAAGTTTTGAACAAGCTTCCCAGAGGAGTTGCTAACTTGGGGGCTAGTCGAGGCTAGCAGCGCTCCCACCACCGCTGGGTTGACTGGCCGAGGGGTCGAGCTGGGGTCCCCCCGCGGGGTTAACCGAAACCAGGGGCCGGGCTCACTCACCGGAGGGTCGGGCCGATACAGTTGGTGTCTGTGCTCTCTATCTCCCGCAGGATACGCTCGTGTTCGGCGGCTGTCTCCACACTCGCCATCCTGCATGTTGCTCCTCCGGACGGATCGAGCTGCTGCTGCTTCTCCGTGCGTCATGCAGGAGGGACACAGGGTGTGTTCGGTGCTTTCACAGGGCAGGCCGGGAGAGCGGGGTTTACCTGGCTGTTCCAGGAGGGAGGTCCCGCCAAAGGGGTGTGTTTGGAAAACTTGGTATCTTTAATTTATTCAACTGCAATGAGACTAGGTGGGCCATTTTCATCATAAGATCTCCAGTCTGTGGTGGCAACAGCAAATGTATTTTACTAAAATAATAAATAAATAAAATGAATAAATAAATGATGATAATAAAAATTACATTAATAATAATAATAATAATAATGATAATAATAATAATAATAATAACAATGATAATTATAGTAATAATAATAATGATGATGACCATGATGATGATGGTGATGATGATAATAACAATGATAATAATTATGATGATAATAACGACAATAACAATAATGATAACAATAATAATGATAATAGTAATAATAGTAATAATAATATAATAACAATAATAATAACGATGATGATAATAATGATAACGATTATGATCATAATAATAATAACAATAATAATAAAATGATAATGATAACAATAATGATAATAATTATTATTATTATGAGAATAACAATAATAACAATAATAATAACAATCATAATGATGATAATAATGATAATGATAATAATAATAGTAATAATAATAATTATATAATAACAATAATAATAATAACGATGATGATAATAATAATAATAACAATAATAACAATAACAATAACAATAATAATAACAACAATAACAATAAATATAACAATAATAATGACAACAATAATAATAATTATTATAGTAATAATAATAATTTATCTGTGAATGAATTAACAATATACTAAGAACATATTTTTCTATAAAAAAACTAGTAGTAGCCTGCCAGTCAGTTGCCTATATTAATTTATTTGAGTATATATATATATATAATATATATATATATATATATATATATACATATATATATATATATATATATATATATGGATATATATGGATATATATGTTTTAAACTGCCACTAGAATCCTTATTTCTTTAAGGGAGTTTCCTAAAGGGATTAATAAAGTTCTATCTAATCCACTGTTAAAAAAAAAAAAAAAATCTTATATATAGATATATAGATATATATATATATATATATATATATATATATATATATATATATATGTATATATATATATATATTATGTACACGTTTACAAATGTAGCAAAATAATAATGTTTAAAGTAAGCAAACAAAGAAAAAAAACACATATAAACACATTTTACTGAACACAAAAACATTTCATTTTTGTTATTGAAATCGTGCTCTAAATATTATTTTAGTTGAGTTAATGGAGACATCCAGGGGTCATTTAGAGAAATACAGGGTCCATTTTAAAATTAAAATTAACTTACATAATTTAAAATCATCATACATTCAAGAAATGTATTTTAAAAATATATTTTAAGTTTCTGCAAATTCTGTTATCTTCTATAAACTTAAATATGTCCCTCCATCTTCTCCAGAACTTTTTAGCACTTATTTTGAATTCAAATGCATAAATAGAAACGAATTAACACTTCTAATCAGACAGAAGCTGTGTCATCGAGCTATAACCTCGTTAATGTTTAAAATTTAGGTCAAATTTATCGATTATTTAGAAACAAAAGTGGGAGTGACCGAGCTCTGATGGAGCATCAAGCTAACGGCTGTTTTGACGAATACGTTAGCGAAACTACTTCCTTATATTTCAAAATAAGAACAGAAACGCCACCTTGGTGGTTCTGTTTTGCTATTTTTTTAATAAATAATATGCCATTTATATTTAAAATTAATAATTTGTCGTTTAAAACATCATATTTCAATTAATTGTCATCTTTTGTGGCATTTAATTTAGTACATGCTTTTATTTTGAAGGTCAAATCACGATACGTTCGGTTTTAATCCTCCGCAGTCGGTTGATTTTATTGCTTATTCAGCCTGCTGTCAAAGAGAGAAGACACGAGAAAAGGTCCAGATGGAGGTAGACTTTTCTTCCAAAGACTTTATTTAGCATTATAGAGTAATTAGTCGAAGAAGCAGGTAGACGGTGTTGTGTTTCTGGCTGTCGTAAAGCGTCATAGAAGGGTCGGTTTTTGCTAAAGTAGAGCTAGCACGCTCTGCACACTCGCTTTAGGATCAGAGTCCATGAAAAGACGACATGATGAGGACGAGGGTTTTAGTTTTTTTGTTGTTGCAGATGAAGTTAAACAATCTAGACTCTTGTAAACACACGTTATAATGATTTTTGCACACGTGTGCGTTAGCCATTTTCACTTTTAAGGGATGCAAATGAGACGAACTGTGTTCAATTGTAACAGTAAAATGACTGGCCACTTTATTAGGTACACCTTGCTGGAACAGGTTGGATCCCTTGTGTGTTCAGAGTTCATTTATTCTTCTTGTCAGAGCTTCAACAAAGTGCAGGAAACCTTCCTCAAATATTTGCTGCGTATTGACACGATAGCATCACACAGTTCTGCAGATTTGTTAGATTGAGATCTGGTGACTGTTGAGTACAGTGAACTGATGTTATGCTCAAGAAACCACTTTTCTATCATGTCTCAGGTGTCTTGCAAAAAAGTCAGAGCGTGACACACTTCCTGAAAACTGGGAGATGATTTTTCGACAGATAAATGAGTCAAAACATAGAGAGAGAGAGGAAATATTTGACAATGACTCCTTAATGCCTGTAAGGGTTAGTGAAGGAGTCCCACAAGGTTCAGTCCTTAAACCACTTTCAAAGGTTTCAAGAGTTTGATTTTTCGGGCCTACAATGCACAATTTCCATGGACATTTTTTTAAAATAGCTAAAAATACGTTTGTAGATGACTTTATACAGGTCCCAAACTGTTTTTATTATGTAGAACTTCACAAGTTTTAATTCTTAAACTACAGAAACCATAGGAATGTGAGTAATTACATTAAATGTAGTTGTTCATTTCATAAGCTTTCATTAAAGAGCAGATGAGCAAATGAAGTAACCTGTGAAGTAAATGCTTTTAGCAGCTCTTAGTGTTAACAATCTGTACAGGACACTAAATCTGTAGTATTTTGTGTTCTTTAGCTAATTAATAACTATTAATATAAGAGTGTTTTAATGTCTTTAAAAATGGCCAAAAGTCTTATCATTATATATGTATACATATTATCTAGGCCTGTGTTCAAAATATCGATACGGCAAAATACCATCACGCACTGCTTAGGGATACGTGTATCGATACGAATTGTACAGAATCGATACAGCCTAAATATTTTTGACAGTTGTTGTAAATACACTTTGGCTAATGTTAACAACGGCACAGTTCAAGGTAGAAAACGAGCTACATAATGAAGCATATGTTCTAAATTTGATCTTAGGTCTGCCATCTTTCAGGATCTGAATTTATGTCTCTCAAGTTGTAGAACCACTTAAAACCCATCCTTGTTCTTTTTCTTCTTATAAGAAAAAACTAAACTTGTCAAGAATTTTGCTTAAAGCATAGCCAATGTTCACAATTTACGTGTATTGGGATACGTATCGTATCGTGGCCTTAGTATCGGGATACGTATCGTGAGGTTGCTGGAAATACCCAGCCCTAATATTATCCATGTTATTTATTTCATTTATTCTGTTTCTTTATTTTTTCCCTTCCTTTTTATTTGTTTATGTTTATAATGTATGATAATGATGCGGTGTGCTGGTGCGAGTGCATGTGTTGATCCAGGTAAGCGTGTTTGTCTTTATTCTGATCTGCTATGACAGCATGCTAACTAGTTTGAATGTGAAAATGTAAGAAATTACAATAAAAACACTTGGGAAAGAAAAAAAAAGTCTTATAATTGAGCCTTTGTGTTTTTGTGATTATTGCTGGATGACTAAGAAGAATTAAAACATTGCTCCAGGACATTTTTGGTGCACTTTTGCTCCTGTTTTAATGATTTTATTCCTTTTTTTTTTAGTATTTTCTGTCTGTTTCCGCCCTCAGCCTAAAAAGAAGCTGATAAACTCAGCAGACAGCTGTGTGGACGAGGCTCTCGGCGGCCTGGTGAGGGCCAGCGGGGGCCTCTCCCTGCTGAAGGGCCACAGAGTCGTGCTCCGCTCAGACCTCCACAGCTTGAAGGGGAAAGTGGGCCTGCTGTCCGGAGGGGGGTCTGGACACGAGCCGGCACACGGGGGTCAGACCTTTATTCTTTCTGCTGGGACTGAGATGAGTCAGGCTTTAGTTAGAGTGTTCATGAACTTTTATTTGTCTCCTCCAGGGTTTGTCGGAGCGGGGATGCTGTCCGGCGCTGTGGCCGGTGGAGTTTTTGCATCTCCACCTCCAACCAGCATCCTGGCTGCTATTCTCTCTTTACACAATGCAGGTAATGAACTCTGTTGTTTTAAACTTTATTAGAGACAGTTTTCTCTTCTCTTAATGGTTTACATGGATGTGATTTTGATTTGTTTTATTTAGGATCCCCATTAGCTACAACAGCAACAGCTGCTCTTCCAAAATCAGCAAAATACAACAGTGACATTCAATGTTCTCTAAAAACTAAGACAAGAAATAAAAGACAGTTAAAACCACCTGACAGTCAGAGTGATGGTCTCTTATATGCCCACGGATCAGGGTGTTTGTACATTAGGGCTGAACTATATATGGTTATCATATCGATATCGAGATAAGAACATTCAAGTTATTAATATTAGGCCTGAACAATTAATTGCAAATTAGATTAATTCACAATATGGTTTGTTGCAATTTTCAAATCGCAGAAGGTTCAATATTTTTAGCCCAAAATGTGTTGAACATTTTGGCATTGTGATGTAGTTTTTTGCAGTTTTAAGCCTATTTTTTTTTTTTTTTTTACCTCTATTCATACACTTGTTTTTCCCACTTTTTGACCATTTTTACCTTTTTTTTAACCCCATTTTTACAACTTTAGGCTTATTTTGACCCCATTCATCTGTATTTGGCCACTGTCAGAACCATTTTTGGAATTTTTACTTCTTTTTTGAAACTGAATTTCAAATTTAATTCCCAATTTTGCTGCCATAATCAATTTTCCTAAGCCACTTTGGATTTTTTTTGCCAATTTTTCCCCCTTTTTTTGTAATTTCATATCAATTTTGCACCTATTTATTAACCTTTTTCCACTTCCTTGACATTTTTACCCAGTTTTTACAATTTCATACCTATTTTGCCTCTATTCTTCACCTCTCCACTTTTTCTCAAATCGTTTATCCTTAGATTGATTTAATGTAATATTGGTTTTACTATAAAAAGATCTACTGCTTATGTTTGTTTAAGAATACATAAGATGAGGAACATTAAAACAATTGCAGAGTAAATCGCAATATTGGGGGAAAAAATCCCAATTACATTATTTTCTCAAATCGTTCAGCCCTAATTAATATCCAAAAAGCAACAGTATAAACAATATATATATTTTTAGCAATAAAACCCCACTTTCCACATTCTTTTGTATTATGTTTTTATTTTTCTGAAAAACTCTTGGTTTTCACAGAACATAGTCATATATTTTAAGTTTTGTAATTTATTGTTTTTTGTCAAAGCACTTTGGAAACTTCTGTTTTAAAAAGTGATATATAAATAAAGTTGTTATGATCATTATTGTTATATCACCATCAAAATATTTGGCATGAATACCAAGATATGAAATTTTGTCCATATTGTTCAGCCCTAATGTACATCAACTAATAAATTATAATTTAAGACAATTCTAGAAATTAATGATTCCACTTTTATCATACTATTATTATTATACCAAAATAAGATCGAAAAACATAAAGAAAAATGCAAAACTGCTGCTGTAAAATTAAAAAAAAAAAAAAATATATATAAATATATATAAATATATATATATATATATATATATATATATATACATATATATATATATATATAGATAATTAGAAAATAATGAGAAAAATAGAATATAATATATAGATATATATAATGCAAAAATATGACTCTATAGAGTAAAATTAGAGAATAAATATTGGGGGTGTCCCGATCAGATATTGATATCGGGTAGCAGTTTAATATCAGCAACAAACAAAATATCATTGGATTATATCGGCATGCATCTAAATAATATGATATAACCTGATATAAGCACTCCAATACAAGCTGTCCATTCTAATTTATTTATTTAATTCAGTTGTGGAATCTGCTTATGTTTATGTTAAACACAGTGGTTATTTTGCAATTTAAAAAATACATGTTTTTTTAATTGGATTTATTGAGGTTACTTTTCAGGGTCTTCTAATTATTTTATTTACTTGTACTATATTCTTAAGTTTAAGGTTTGGCTTATTGAACCCATTGTTTAATAACAAATGGGTCAGTTTTTCTCATACCTGCTGTTGCTGACTACTGTTCTCTGTTTGAGTAATCTCACCTGATCAAGCCTTTTCTTACAGTCCAAACTACAAAATAAGTAATAATAGTCTGCATGATTCCTGCTGATATCATATCAAATGTAAGAAATGCAAATATTGGACTCAAACAAACTCCATAATAGTCACTGATAACAAATAAAGCAGCACTGAACCCTCTCTGTAGAACATTCTGGATTTGTTCACAGGAGCGTCAGGCGTCCTCCTCATCATAAAAAACTACACCGGGGATCGTCTCAACTTCGGACTGGCAGCAGAGCAGGCGCGAAACCACGGGGTCAACGTGGACATGGTGATCGTGGCGGATGACTGCGCCTTCAACCAGCCCAGTAAGGCCGGGAGGAGGGGACTGTGTGGAACCATCTTCATCCACAAGGTAAACCCCAGCAGGAGGAACGCTGCTGGATTAACGTTTTACTCACGATGATAAAAGCAAGAATGTTGCATAACCACGTTCAAGTGTAACGGAAACAATGAAATAAAACAAACATAACATCACAGCTTCTGTAGCTGTGAACTTCTCTTCTTTTTCTTCCAGTGATACACATCCCTGATAAAGTCTGCTAAATGCTAATTTCTTAGAAATTATCTTATTGCCTGATTCAGAAATCCTGCAACTCCGCCTTGTCATTCTCCATTGTCTAACTGTTTCACTCGGCTAAATTCTTAACGGCCCAATCAGTGATCAGTGGGAGCTGCGGGCGAGACAACAACAGGAAATGACTTGACAGGAAGGAAAGTCACTTCCTGTTGTACAAATCATGGCAGCTAATGTCAGTTAGCTTGTGGTCATCATGGTTACTGAGTTATACTTGGTGAAATCTGCTCTCCTCATAAGTTTACTATGTAGGGATTGTCTTTGACGAGGTTCATGTCACATATAAGTGTTAAATGACACATATGTGTGGTATAATTTAATCTGAAACAATCGTCTTAAGGTAGTTATGCTATCAGCTAATGGCTAACAAGGGCAAACAACAGTTAATGGCTGTTAGTCGTAGCAGCATTGTTTACCTTTGTAAGCCATTAGCCGCGTGTGTGTGTAAAAAAATGTTACCAATTAAAGCTGGACTGTGTAACAGTAAAAGTTTTATGCAACACTGTAACTGTAAAAATTTGATTTAGAGTCAAAGAAATGCAAAGATTGGACCCAGACAAAATACAAAGTAGTGACTGATAACAAATAACCAAAGCCAACATTAAGACAAAGTCTTATTTTGACTGCCCAGTGTAGGATGTACATTTGTATTTTATTTTTATTTTCCTCTTCTCATCCTCTTTTTATGTGCTCATTTCTCTATATTTCGATTTTTACTTATTTTTTGCGTTTCTCCTCTTTAGTTAAATGTTTTTTTGGCAGATTGAGATTAAAGTCGAAATGATGAGAATAAAGTTTAAATTTTCAGACAAAAGTTGAAATGATGAAAATAAGGTTGAAATACAATTTTAATGAAATAAAGTGATGAGATCAAAGTTCAAATGTCAATGAGAGATGTATTTCGACTTTATGCTTGATATTTCTACTTTTTTTTCGACATTTTGACTATTATCACAAAATTGTATCTAGACTTTATTCTCGTCATTTTAACTTTAATTTCAAAATTTCAACATTAATCTCGACTTTCACAAAATTATTTTCTCCATCTAACCTGGCCCTAATACCCTTCTGTAGTATGTGAGTATAAATGAAAAAAATTTCTTCCATGTTCCTCGGCAGCTCGCAGGTGCTTTAGCCGAAGAAGGCTGCTCATTGGACCAGATTGTTCCAAAGATGACGGAGATTTTGAAGGGCATCGGTAAGTCTTTGTATTTTCTCTTTATGAAAACTCTAAAAAAGTCTTGCATCGTATTGCTCTGTGTGTTTATGTTTTTATTTCAGGCACGCTGGGTGTGAGTCTGTCCCCGTGCAGCGTCCCCGGCTGTCTGCCTTCCTTTGAGCTGCCAGCTGGAGAGATGGAGCTCGGACTGGGTGAGGAGGGATTTAAGAATAAAAGATACTCTTTATTGACAAAAGTATTCGCTCACCTGCCTTGACTCTCATATGAACTTAAGTGACATCCCATTCCTAATCCATAGGGTTCAATATGACGTCGGTCCACCCTTTGCAGCTAAAACAGCTTCAACTCTTCTGTGAAGGCTGTCCACAAGGTTTAGGAGTGTTTATGGGAATTTTTGACCATTCTTCCAGAAGAGCATTTGTGAGGTCACACACTGATGTTGGGCGAGAAGGCCTGGCTCTCAGTCTCTGCTCTAATTCATCCCAAAGATGTTCTGTCAGGTTGAGGTCAGGACTCTGTGCAGGCCAGTCAAGTCCATCCACACCAGACTCTGTCATCCATGTCTTTATGGACCTACTTTGTGCTCTTGTGCACAGTCATGTTGGAAGAGGAAGGGGCCAGCTCCAAACTGTTCCCACAAAGTTGGAGCATGGAATTGTCCAAAATGTCTTGGTGTGCTGAAGCATTCAGAGTTCCTTTGACTGGAACTAAGGGGCCAAGCCCAGCTCCTGAAAAACACCCCCACACCATAATCCCCCCTCCACCAAACTTTACACTTGGCACAATGCAGTCAAACAAGTATCGTTCTCCTGGCAACCACCAAACCCAGACTGGTCCATCAGATTGTCAGATGGAGAAGCGTGATTGGTCACTCCAGAGAACGCGTCTCCACTGCTCTAGAGTCCAGTGGCGGCGTGCTTTATACCACTGCATTGACGCTTTGCATTGCACTTGGTGATGTGAGGCTTGGATGCAGCTGCTCGGCCATGGAAACCCATCCATGAAGCTCTCTGCACTGTTCTTGAGCTAATCTGAAGGCCACATGAAGTTTGGAGGTCTGTAGAGATTGACTCTGCAGAAAGTTGGTGACCTCTTCTCACTATGCGCCTCAGCATCCGCTGACCCCGCTCCGTCAGTTTACGTGGTCTACCACTTCTTGGCTGAGTTTCTGTCGTTCCCAAACACTTCCACGTTCTTTTAATCCAGCTGACAGTTGACTGTGGAATATTTAGGAGTGAGGAAATGTCACGACTGGATTTGTTGCACAGGTGGCATCCTATCACAGTTCCACGCTGGAATTCACTGAGCTCCTGAGAGCGACCCATTCTTTCACAAATGTTTGTAAAAGCAGTCTGCATGACTAGGTGATGATTTTATACACCTGTGGACATGGAAGTGACTGGAACCCCTTAGTCTGATTATTTGGATGGGTGAGCGAATACTTTTGGCAGTATAGTGTACTTGTGAACCTGAAGATTGGGTCCAGATGTTAATACTCTATTAAAACATGAAACATTAAGGAGACTATAGCGGGAGAGAGAGGGTTGTTTGTTATCCCTAAATGTTGATAAGTGCTCTCCAACCTCAACAGGAATCCACGGTGAACCTGGCATCAAACGATCAAAGGTGATTCAGAGTCAGGCTTTTCACGCGTGTCTACACTTTTAATTTGTCGTTTTGTCCTCTTTATGGTTTTATTGTTGATTGTTCCCTTTTATCAGGTGGCCTCGGCGGACGAGGTCGTAAAGACGATGATCGATCACATCACAAATCCTGACAGCCAATCACATCTGCCCCTTAAATCAGGTACTCTAACATTTTCATGTCAAAGAAAAAGTAAATAAAAGTGGAAATATAAAGATTAATGTATGAAATAAAAAACTAATAATGTTGCTACATAAAGCAGTATTACTCAAAAAATGAATTAAAAAAAGACAAGGGTTGTAGAAGTTGAAAATATAAAGACAAATTAATCAAAAAAAGAAAATAAGAAGTAATGGTTATAATTAAATACGTAAACTAATAAAGTGGCTATATAAAGCATTATTAATCAAAAATAGATCAGAAAAGACAAGGCTAATAAAAGTAGAAATATAAAGACATTTGAAAATTAGGTCGAAATGTAACTACAAGTAAAATAAACATTAGATAATGTGGCTATATAAAGCATTATTAATCAAAAAATAGATCCATAAAAGACATGACTAATAAAGTACAAATATAAAGACATTTAAAAATAAAAAGGACACATTCTTACAAATAAAATTAATGTTAAATAATGTGGCTATATAAATAATTATTAATGAAAAAATAGATCCAAAAACAAAACAGGTTTATAAAAGTAGAAAAATAAAGACATTTAAAAATTAAGTTGAAATGTGATTCAAAATGAAATGAACATAAAAAATGAAAGATTTTTCATTAATTAAATTTGGCTATATAAAGTGCTATTATTCAAAAAATAGATCCAGAAAAGACAAAGTTAATAAAAGTAGACCTATAAAGACATTTAAAAAATATGTCAAAATGTGATTAAAAATAAAATAAATGTTAAATCTGAGGCTAAAGAAGGCATTATTAATCAAAAAATAGATCCAGAAAGACAAGGCTAAATAAAGTATTTATATTAAGATGTTTAAAAATAAAAAAATTAAATGTTCTTATAAATACAATAAACATTAAATAATGTGGCAATATTAATCAAAATAAATCTATAAAAGGAAAGGCTAATAAAAGCAAAAATATAAATACAAATAAATCAAATAACTAAAAAATTGTACTTTATTATCAGTACATTGCCATCGCTTCTGAGATGCACTTAATGTTTGCTTTGACTGTGCGCATTAAACGCCACATTGTCATTCATTTAACTGGTTCCTTTTTCTTTTTTTTTTTAAAGCTGACAGAACCACTTTTAAAAAGAAAGGGAAAAATGTGCACAGTAAGAATGTGCGCAGGTTTAGAAAGACAAAGCCTACGTGGAGTTAGGTGACAAAAGTTGCGAACGCCACAAAACGTCAGTCACAATGGAAGTGAAACGCCAACTTTTTCGTGTCTTGCCTCAGTCCTCGAGTCCACAACAAGCCAATAAACCCCATTCTTTTGACTGTGGGTGCAGTAGTAAGGGAGAAACGTGCAGAGCTCACCCGCCGCTAACTAGCTTAGCTCAAACACTGGGAGTCAATGGGAAGTGTTAGCCTGCCTCTGCCTACAATCATCAGATAAACTCGTCAGTAACTCTAAACAGTGCTGTGTGCTTGTTGTTACTACTTTTATACCGCTTAATCTTCACTATTATTGTATTACCTTCTTGTACTCCTAAACAGAGGCTTTGTTTTATTGACCTACTTCTGTGGTAGTTAGCTAGACATGTGACATTCACGAACGAGTTCAGTGTTTTGAACAGCTCTTTTAAGTGAACGATGAGAGCCAATTCACAGTTGTGGGTAAGCCGTTCATTTGTGAGTGGTTCTAAAATGCAAATTGTCTGCAAATCCATTGCTCACTTAGGAGAGCTGTACAAAAAGACTTGGTTCATTCGGCAACGTCACATCTCAACTGCAAACCACCTTAGAAAACGGTCAAAAATAAAATTAAAAATAAACTTTATTTGTATAGCACTTTTAAAAGCAGAGGTTTACAAAATACATAATGAGCTGGTATAAGAAGATAATATAACATGAAGAGGTAAAGAAATGAGCCATAAAAGCACACAGGGCTGAGTTGCTGAAGACTTTAGGCAGAGGCAGGCTAACACTTCCCATTGACTCCCAATGTTTGAGCAAAGCTAACTAGCATTGGACGAGCTTTGGTCGTCTTCCTTGTTACTGCACGCACCTTTAAATGGGTCATGTCTCTCCATTTATAATATTAATTTTAAAGGTGCTGTGTAGATATTGGCATTTTAGCGACATCTAGTGTTCAGATTTTGAAATGAGTCTGTTTCTAAAACATCACATCACTAAGTGACGAGTGACGGTGAAGACCAAAAACGATCATGAGCAGGGCATCATTTACAGCATTTGGTGAGGGTTTTTCATTCATATTTGTAACTCTTATTTTGAAAGATTATAGGTCAGTTAAGATGATGATTATATGTTTTGTAAACTTTTGTAGACTCGTATTCAAAAATCGCATTTTGCACTTTTTGTCCCCAAAACCCACCCGTATTCAACATGGCGGATCGTAATGTCAGCCTCCACAGAGGGGAGACCCGTGGTAAATAAATATTAAAATCTTCTTTTAACTTAATAAAAAGAAAATCAAAGTTTTATAAGGATGATTGTACACTTATTTTGACAAACTTTACATACACGTAGAAACATTATATCCTATATTCACCATTTCTGTTTGGTGAAATGCTGCCAACTTCTACACACTACACCTTTAACTCCATTCAGACATTTTCTTAAATCTTAAACTTTTCTCTGGTCCTCAGGAGATCACGTGGTCTTGTGCGTGAACAACCTCGGCGCTCTGTCCTGTCTGGAGATGGCGGTGGTCACTCGAGCGTCCATCGTCTGTCTGGGTAATCTAGTCTTTTTATGTTTGAGTTATGTATGTAACCTTTTCTGAATCACTACTGGAGCTCTTATGAAAGGCACAAAACCTTTAAAAATGAGCGTATGTATTTGTTTTTGTTCTCAGAGAGTCGTGGCGTGGTGGTTGCCAGGGTGATGTCGGGGTCGTTCGTTACGTCACTGGAGATGGCGGGAGTGTCTCTGACTCTGATGAAGGTCGACCAGGAAGCTCTGAGACTGTTCGGTGAGAAAGACCTCACTCACTCACAATTGCTAATAATTAGTAGGGGTGTCCCGATACAACTTTTTCACCTCCAATATGATACTGATTTTGCAGCCTTGAGTATTGGCCGATTCCAAAATTGATCCGATGCAATACAAGCAGTATCATCAAGTTAAATTTGTTGATTTATAAAGTCAAACTTTACTAGAATTCAGTGAAAGGTTGTTAGATGTTTCATTTTATCCAATGCTGTAAAATGCTGTAAAATTTCATCAATTTAAACTAGAGTAAAATCAAAACAATTTCAATGACTAAACTGTGACTAAAACTAAAAGATATTTTAGGCAAAGACTTCAAGTAAACCTAAATGAAAAAAATGCTATCAAAATTAGCACACAAACATAAAAACTTGCACTTACACTTCATATTTTAGTTGACTAAATTTACAGTAGATTGCATTATGGAAGACAATAAGAGCCATAACAGATGGAGAAAACTTTTTTGGTGAAGTCAAGATTAAAGTCGAAATTTGAAGATTTCAGTTGAAATGACAAGAATAAAGTAGAAATAGAATTTTGTGATAAAAGTTAAAATGTCGAGAAAAAAGCTGACAAGTTGAGAATCAAGTTGAAATACATTGTATGTCGACTTTTTTCTCGACATTTTAGCTTAAATCACATATTTTGAGTTTAGTCAGTATAATTGAAATTGAATTTCAACTATACTGTAGACAATTTAACTTTTATCTCGTCATTTTGACATCTATCTCAACATTTCAACTTTGTTCTTGTCATATCGACTTTAATCCTGACCGGCCCAAAAAGATTTTTCCATCTTAAATAACTCGAATACTCTTCCGTATATCACCTACTAAAACGTTGTGAAATTTCATCAACTAAAATTAGACTAAAATTAAAACAATTGAGATAACTAGAAGATTTTTAGGTAAAAGAAGAAAACTAAATTAAAAAATGCTGTCAAAATTAATACTGACTGAAAATAAGATCCTCAAAAACATAAAGCCACAAGAAGACAATTATAAGGAAGTTAAGGTCCTCTGAATGATAGAAAGACAAGACGACACACTCATAACTGTCCCCAGTTGATGAACTGTGTTAAAAACAAGGTCCTCAGAAAGATACGACAACAAGAACACACACACTGAACCAGTGTCCTCTTGATGATAGAGAAACAAGATCACACAGACTCTAACATCCTTCATCCTCCTGCAGACGCTGAAACAGCCGCTCCTGCCTGGCCAAACCTCAGCAGGGTGAACGTAACAGGACGCAGCTACACCACCGAACCTCAGGCCATGAAGACGAGGCCTCAGGACGACACACACGCTGAAGGTTTGTCCCTCAAGACTTTGACCTGAACAAGTTTCTGCAGAGCATTAAAAAGCATGAAGGTGCCTACACCCCGAACGCGATTTGAGCGTCCTCAGGGATCACTCTCCAGGTAAAGTCAATGTTCAGCCGTGATGGGGCGGGGCTAACCCTCCCGTGATGAGACTGTTTTGTTCAAGGCGATCACTTCCCTCGTCGCATGTTGCCAAAGTCAAAAAAGTTGATCTTTTCAGGCAATGTCGTGTGTGGCTGTGCGGCAACAGTCAATCAGCGTTGTGTGCGTGTGTGACGATACCCATGACAGATGATTTTTCATCCGGACTACAGAGGAACAATCCATGTCCGTGTGGAAACATTAGTCAGTGAGGACATTAGTTCCGCCTAGATGGACTTTAGAAAACTGACAGATGATGCTGCTGCAGGGCGTCAGCTGCAGTGTTTTGTGGTTGATAAGTGAGTGAAAAGGATACAGCTGGAATAATGTCCACTTATACATCCTATTGTATGACATATGATATGATTGCGGTGAAACTTAAGCAGACGTGATGTCACAGAGCTATTGCGACGGGCGATGGTGACCAAAATGAGGCATTTAAAGACATGCAACGCGACTTTAGTAGGCAACGCCATAATGAACGCAAAGTAGCGTTCGGTATGAACGCAGCTTTAGATATTAAACTGATTTTGCAAAAATGAAGGCCTTTAATGGCATTAAAAATCATAAAACTGGATTAAATATACTCAAGAAAAAATGTTGAATAATATGCTCATAATAAAATAATTACATAACTACAAACAGTGATTTGCCACGTACACATGTGGTACTGTAAGGTCTCTCTCAGCTCCATAAGCTTTGATATGTTTTAAGTATTTTTGGAGCATTTTGTGCCTTTACTGAGAGGAGAGAGACAGTGGAAAGGCTTGTGACAAGGGGAGAGAGAGTAGGGGAAGACACTCAAACTGGCCTCAGGCTGGATTCGAACCAAGACCGGCAGAAGTATGGATATGGGACGTGTCTGGTTGCTCACCACTTTGCCAAAGCAGCACCCCAAAAATGATCTTTTACAAAAAACAAACCTGTGTAATTTCTCTTGAGTTCATGGTCATGGTGTTTGAAATTTAACAGCACAGATTTAAAATGACATTAAAAAGAATTAAATGTGACGGACTGATTTCTGAAGAAGCCCTGACGCATACTTCTTAAAGTCCAGATTAGCTGTTTTCCTTTATTTATCAAACCCAAAAAAAAATCCACTTCTTTGTAGGATCCATAATGTTTTTTTTATTTTAGAAACATCCCAACGTCTAACAGGTTTTTCTCTATAAGATAAAAAGGCAATCACAGCCACCTTGTGGCCACTTGAAGGAACTGCAGCTAAGCTGATTTGGTTTTAAACAGTTTAGCTAATTGATGTGATTTATTTTCTTAACCTCTTCAAACTAGTATCCGTTTTCATGAATGTTTGCACGCTCTCCAACAAAAACGGAAGATAAAAGGGAACAATTTTTCAACATTCTTGATTGTTTTAATGTTCCTCATCTTATGTATTCTTAAACAAACATAAGCAGTAGATCTTTTTATAGTCAAACCAATATGACATGAAATCAATCTAAGGAAAAAAAGATTTGAGAAAAAGTGGAGAAGTGCAGAACAGAAGCAAAATAGGTATGAAATTGAAAAAACTGGGTAAAAATGGTATGAAAGCAGAAAGAGGTTGATAAGTAGGTGCAAAATAGGTATGAAATTGCAAAAAAATGGGGAAAATTGTCAACAAAAATCCAGAAGTGGCTTAGGAAGATTGATTATGGCAGCAAAATTGGGAATTAAATTTGAAATTAAATTCAAAAACCATGTAAAAATTCCAAAAATGGTTCTGACAGTGGCCAAAAAAAGATGAATGGAGGCAAAATAGAGCTGTAATAACAGGGTTAAAAAAGGTAAAAATGGTCCAAAAGTAGGAAAAAAGTGTATGAATAGAAGTTAAAAAAAAATAGGCATGAAACTGCATAAACTACATCACAATGCCAAAATGTTCAACACATTTTGGGCTAAAAATATTGAACCTTCTGTGATTTGAAAATTGCAACAAGTCATATTACGATTTAATCTAATTTGCAATTAATTGTTCAGCCCTACAACAGAACTTTGGAAATATTATTAAAAAATATTATTCATTTTTAGAGTTTTACAGCCACTCCAGCATCATTTCCAAGAGATATTCACAATAAAAATAGTTTTTTTTTTTACTTCTATCTTCATTTTCTCTGTCCCTGTAACACATATACTGATAATTCACATCTGGACAAATCTCTGAAGTGTTACTTTTATTATGACACCAGAATAATTCTAATGGACCTTGTGGTTGCAGAGATACTCTTTTCTTTATGAGGATGTCATTTTCGAGCAGAGGGCTTAAAAAGGGGCTGAACATGTGAATTCATCTTTGCTCATCCATCAACATCTGTGTCTGCTGCTCTTAGGACCACTGAGCCCTCTGATGAAGAACGTTTTGGAGAGGATTTGCTCCACTCTGTTGGAGAAACAAGAGGAGCTGAACTCTTTGGACCGAGCTGCAGGAGACGGAGACTGTGGAAACACTCACGCTCAAGCCGCCAGAGGTACGACATCCCGTTTGGCTTTAATTTAATCAGAGAGAATCGGTGTTATTCTGAACACTAAATGCTCTTTCAGCCTTTCTGGACTGGCTCCAGGGTCACGTGGTGCCTGGCTGCCCCGGACAGCTGTTGTCCGTCCTCGCTGGATTGGTGCAGGAGAAGATGGGCGGGTCTTCGGGAGCGGTTGGTAAAAATACATTGGGCCGGATCCTCAAAAAGATTGCACTGCTTTTGCAACCGCTAGACCTGTGCAAATGACAATCCACAGAGCACACACAAAGAGTGAAATGCACGCAAACTGAGCACAAACTGCCACTCCTCGCTGCACCGGTCCAATCTACAAACATGTGAATTAGGCAATATTCATAAATTTAGCACAAAATTGCCCCTGTCATTAAAAATACCACCTAATCCACAAAGACCAGCGCTGCTTTAGCCTTGCAGAGCAGACAGACCTGCCTGATTCTGAAATCATGCACATTCATCTTGCCAGCCTCCATTGTCCAATGGTTTCACTCGGCTAAATGCTTAACGGCCCAATGAGGGAAGAGAGGTGGGAGCAGCAGACGTGATGACAGAAGTGACTGCATGTTTGAAAATAATGGCATTGTCTATGGCGAGGTTCATGTCACATATTAGTGTTAAAGGATACATCTGTGTGCTATGATATAATGTGAAATGACAGTCTGAAGGTAGTTAAGCTAACGGCTAACAAGGCCAAACAACAGTTAATGGCCATTAGCTGAAGCGGGTAATGGCCATTAACTGTTGTTTGGCCTTGTTAGCCACTACGTTTAGCCGCTAAGTAATCTACACCATAGCAGCGTTGCTTGATATGGATTAATGTGATGAGTGTGACAAGCCGAACAATTGTCGAATCACAAGTTGCTGTTGTTTTTGAAGGTTCTGCCCCTGAAAACCTTTTTGCAGGGCTCCTCCCCAGATGGATTAGTAAAACATTTCCAATATGGAACTGTCCATATGGCGTTTCAGGTTAGCGCTAATTGCCACAGGCAGTAAAGCGGTGCTATTTAACACCAGTGAGACCTGTTTGTTAAATCTGCACAATTTCTCTTCCTCACTTTCTCACTCTCTCTCAAAATGATTCCATATTGCACTGAGTTGGTGGTAACTGTGGAGCAGAGCCTATAAGTGCGGTCATGCCAGGACTCTCCTGTAATCATGGCAGCAGTGATTGTAGCCAGGCGAAGGCACCGTGGCAGGCGAGATGGCAGGTGTGCACAAGAAAGGATTTATCAGAGGAGCTCTCACTTTTTGATTTAAGTGACAATGAAATCATTTGCAGATAGCAGTTGCCAGACCCCATGATCCTTGCACTGCTGGATGACATCAAGGATGGCAGTTATATAGCCTACTGTGTTCGTCTCTGCGAACATTCCACCGTTTTTAATAAACATGAATAATTTGTCTAAATACAGTCTGTTAAAAACCCCTATGACCCCCTTGACCACTTTTTGGTCATTTGAGTTGTATTTTCTGCATTTGTTTTGCGATCAGAGGTGCAAATTGCACTCAGATGCCAAACTGTGTGGGCGTGTTAGCACCTGCAAATGATTAGAGCAAATTATTTTGAGGATAAGGTGCTAAAACAGATTGTGGGAGCTTATTCTGCGCAAATAATGGCACTATTAGCAGGAGCAATCCATTCTTTGTGGATCTGTCCCTGTGTTTTTAATCACCTCTTTGATATTTTGTCCAAACAGAAATGATAATTTCTGCGTCTTTTTCAGCTGTACAGTCTGTTCCTGACTGCAGCGGCTGGTCATGTGACTGAAGAGCAGAGCGGTGCTGCAGCCTGGGCTAATGCAATGCATGCTGGGACACAGGCTATGAAGAGGTATGTGATTGTTGAGTTAAGGTCATTGTTTACTCAAATAATAGTGTGGAGTAGACTAATTGAGCAACACATTGTAGAAAACTGTAATTTCTCAAATATAACACCCATTTTTTTGCTTTTAAATGAAGTATAATTTTATGGAGCGTATTGAACACGAGCACAAGCAAAATGTGTAAAATATTTTGTCTTGCCACACTGTGGTTACAACACATCTGATACAAAAAGCTAAAATAAGGGCTGGGTTAAAAAAAAACCTTTAAATGGTTCTTAATCGATTGATAAACTCCAAAGATCGATCTTTTAACTTGAGTTGTTTTTTCTTCATTAGACGTGTAGAGAAGCAGCCTGTGGTATCAACCCTCTTAGTCTCACGTGATCTGCGTTTAGCGCTGCTTTCCACTGAACAAGATCTCGTGAGATGTTACTGCAAACATCAAACAAACACAGCCGAAGTGAGTCACAGTGCTTTCATATCACCAAAAATAACTCACAGTACCTCCTTCAATTCATTCAGGTATTTTAAAGACTATCACATGACATGTCCTCAAATCTTAATAGAGCATGAAATCACAGTGTCATCAGCAAATCACACAAGCTTCAACATTTTAGGAATTCATCAGAGTTCATTCACATGGAGTGTCTACAGTTTGGAGCCTGACATGTAACACTGATGTACTTCACCAGAAACCTGCTCTGAATCAGATTTTATGTTTCTCAGTTGTATGTGTTTAGCTCCAGAGCCTGAATTATCAAACTTAAATAGAACTTTGAACAACACTGACACTGACCAAAGTGCTGCAGAGTGATACAAACAATTAATTCTATCAGAACATGTATCAAACTCAGAATGTGTACATTTATCCAAACAGTAAGTAAATAGATATATTTTTGATCTCTGATATATTCACTCTGGTCTTAATGTAATATAGCATTGGTTAAAATGATTTATATGTCATTGTTTTCATTGACATTTTACACACCAGCCTGTCTGTGTCACAGTATGGGTTTTTAGAAACACATTGAATGTCAATAGAAACACATGAACACAGATCAAAAAATAAAACACTTGCATTGAAATGAACGCTGGTAAAACACCTAAAACATTATTGACTAACGCAGGGTTCACACAGGACGCGCCACGCACAGCAGTTTTGGATTGGCGCCCGTGTTAACCTATTTAACTGTTCACACAGCACGCTGAACGGCTCAGCGCTCTGGAGCGCCTCCGCCCGCTTCTCTATTTTTTCCAAGAAGGCGGCGCCAGTTGTAAAGTTTGGACAGAGCAGATCGGACCAGACAGGAAGTCAGGAACAGGAAAATCCGGTCAATAGTTTAAAAAAAGGATTGATGGTGTTGCTTGTCGGTCTATTTTTTTCCGATGAGCAGTCACACACTCACACGGAGGTTGATCAGGAAGAGAGCAGAGATTCACTTGATGTAATTGAGACAAAGGAGAGGGAAGGGAGGTGGGAGGGGCAAGGGCTCTCCACAGGTCACCAAAAAGTGACACTCACATGTTTACAGCGCTCAGAAAGTTTGGAAAACTGAGCGCAGACGGACACGTCCGATCACTGCCGAGCTGAGTCGATGTCTGTGATCAGCGCGTCAGAGCTCAGCAGAAAACGCTTCATGTGTGAACAGCCAAGCGCCATGAGCGCGGCGCTGCGCGCGGCGCGTCCTGTGTGAACTAGGCGTTAGTGTTATAATCTCATGTATCTATTACTCATAGCAAGAGGCTTTTATATAGGGGAGTTAAAAAGCTGATGTTCAGATTTAACAAGCACAAAGGAAAAGGCGAGATGGACAAAAAACAATATGCAGAATATGCATTAATGTATATCATTAATATATGATTCATGTAACTGCTTTGGGTTCAGTTCTTAATGTAAAAACGGGAACTTTTTAAATTTACAGCATTATTTTAACTGTGATATCCCAGGCTGAATAAATATCCAATTGAATTGTGAATCAAATCGATTTGAGGCCTTGTAATATCGAATTGAATCAATCCAGACAATCTGAATCAATACCCAGCCCTAGAAATAATCATCCAGTATTTTGGGTCTTAATTTATTTTCCTTTGTGGGATGATTTTCTGAGAAACATGTTTAACTTTCTGGATGTCACATCCATTTCACATAAGCATTTTTTGTATTAATGACTGGTGTTATTACAATGCTAGGTTTACATAACTGAGAAATCCCTCTCTTTACTAAGATGATTGGCTTTTTTCTTGCATTATGTTTGACCCCATAAAGTATAGGTGACCTAATCAGGTTTAAGAAATTAATGCATTTTTTTAATGAGATGCAGTTGCTCAAAGTTTGGTCTACCAAGCAGTTGATCTGGGAGTTAAAGGGTTAAGAGTAAATAAATAAAAAAGCTAAATCTGAAGTTTATGTGTTATTCTGTTTAATCAAACTATTCACTTGTGAATTACACGAAATTGACAACTTAAAAAAATATATGTGAAATCTGAATACAGGCAAAACACCCAATTTGCCTTTCACTACTTTGAATTTCTGATGTAAAAGTAAAACGGTAAAAATGTGCAAGACAATATTTTTATCAAACGTAATACAACAGTTTGGGAATCTACCACCTGGTAGTTGGACATGATGCTGCAATTTAAAGGTTATAAAATTTGTTCCAAATATCTGTCTACTGTAGTCGACACCATGTATGAAAAGGTCAAATAATTCATAACTTGTTTCCGATTGATCAGATAAACTTTGGAGCTTTTCATGCATAAGTAAAAGTGGTTTTAGTTTCCTCAGTTTGGATCCTAAAGAAGTTTTAAGAGCCTTGACTACTATTTTATAAAGTGTGATAAACTTGCAGAACTGAAAAGACCAAAAACAAAACAAAAACCCAAACCAACTAGAAATTAAAAATCTGTCATAATCAAAGAGAAAAGCAGCAACATTTTAGAAATACCTTTCATCAGCAAGTTTAGAAAGCTAAAAGCTCAGCAGAAAAAGATGTACGTCTGGTATCAAACTTGAGAATAAGAGCAGCGACAGGAAACAGAGAAACACCTCAAAGGTCAAAATGGAAGAACAGCTGGCTGTGTGGGTTGATATTTTTATATCTCTGATGTGATCTGTGTTTCAGATACGGAGGAGCTGACACCGGAGACAGAACAATGGTGAGAAAAAAAGGCCTTAATGAACGTCCTCCATTTTCGAGATTGTAGAATCAAATCGTCTGACAGCTTTAATAAACCATGATGTATGAAAGTATGTTCTGTTCTGTTATATCAAGCTCTTTGGTGTGTTTTCTTCTTTTTATGAGTATTTGTCCATTTACCTTTAGTTATTTAGCTTTATTTGGGTTTGTTATTAGTTACTGAAGATTGTTTTACACATACTTTATCTACTTTGTTCTTACGTTGTATAACAAGCACCATACAAATCAAGTTTGGTTGATGTAAACTGTAGACTAAAAGATCATAAACAGAAGGGGTCATAAGACAGAACCTTGGGGAACACCAGTAGTGAACGAGTATGTCCTAATGAGTTTCTGTTTTCCCTTAAGCTGGATGCTTTGTGTCCCGCTGTGGATGAGCTCATGAAACTCACCACAGCTCCCCCTGGTGGAGAGATGGCTGTCCTACAAAATGCTGTGAAGGTAAAAAAAAAAAAAAACACTATTAAGGCCTAATCCTCTTTTTTGTATCATCTCTGAGTCTTTTTCCTGCCCTTTCTAGAAAGCGGAATCAGGCGCAGAGTCGACCCGTGACCTCACAGCGAAGGCTGGGCGGGCTAGCTACATCGCAGCGGAGCTGGTCACCCAGCCCGACCCTGGCGCCGTGGCTGTAGCCGCCATCTTGAAAGCAGTTCTGGAGTCACTGGAGAAGTCAAAATAATCCAACTAAGAGGATTTTAGAAGAAAATAACTATCACTAAACTCGCACTGTTAGAATACTTGTTCTTATCAACGAGCAACTGAAAGGAAAACACTTAGAGGGTGATTTAGCACCAGGTAGAGTATTTCAAGTTTGCAGGATAACAACAAATATTTAAATCAGAACTATTTAGAAAATTTTAGTTCAAATTTATCATAAAAAATAAATAAAAAAACACACTAAAAGGCAGCTTTGTTCATTGTGGAATTTGTAATCCTGCAAGCTACATCGTTGAGCGTCAGCCTTAAATAATACGACAAATCTGAGTGGGGGGTGGAGCCTATTCCAGCTGTCATTGGCAGGAGGCAGGATACACCAGCCAATCACAGGGCTGCATAGACCGTCAGACAACCATTCACATCACATTTATGAAACGGGGAGTTGAACCAGCATGAGCACCAACCAACAGTTTTCTTTACATGCAGGATTATGACCCAATGAGGGAGAAAAGCTGTTAAAAGTGGCACTGCCAATCACAGTAAAGCAGCAGTTTGCAATCAAAATAAACGGAGCTGTACATCAAATGCACTGAGTGATCAAATAATCTTCATTCTTATGGCGTCAAATCATAAATGATGTTATGTAGAGGTGGCAGCTGCACTTAAGGTCATAACACCATGTGTGTTAGCACTTTATGCTAGTTATCATAGCGCTGGTGAATGAAAGTTTAACCCTTTAACTCCCAGCTCAACTGCTCGGCAGAAGTCAGTACGTTGAGGAATATTTTCAGTGTCCGAAAAAAAACATAACATGTTTGTTTCTGTCAATTTCACCTGCAAACAAAAGAAGTGATATTTTCTTTGTGCTGGATTTTCCAGTTTAAACAGCTAAAAGCTATGATTATTATTACCATCATTATTTTAAACACTTTACTTAACCATTTAGTGATAATATGATTTATATATAGTCTAAGGTTTATCAAAAACACTTGTCAGACTCAGTTTAGTATCATCTACTTTAAGATGTTTTTGATTTCTACTTTATTTACAAACATTTTTGCATTTCCAATTGATTCGTATACCAAATATTTCTGCATTTTATATCATCACATAAAATGTTTTTAAACCTTTAAATCCCACACCAAGGAAATGTCTGTTTGTTGTTTTTTTTTTTAGTTTTCTTTGTTCCCTGAGGTGTTGACGGAATCAAACAATGACTTGATTAGTTCTGTTTTAAAACATTAAACATCCCTAAATTTATTGATGACCTCTGCCAAACAGTTGAGCTGGTAGCCAAAGGATTAAGTTGGGAATAAAAGTGTCAAGGCTTTTAAATTAAATACATGTATTTTGGGAAACTATCACTAGTGATGAAGTGTGCTCAGAAGTCAAAGTATGAGCTCAAATTTGGTAAAAATAAATAAATAAGTTTTGGTCCTTACTTCAAACTGTAACAGGCCCAGAAAGTAATAATCCATGTTAAAGAAGTTAAAACTTGAGAACAATTAAAATTAATAATGTTAAGAATTTTGTTTCAGTGGTTTGACAATGAACATAGCATTCCTTATGACTCCTTATATGCAGATATTTATTGTTTTGAACATCTTTATTCCTAGTTTTAAAGATTCAGGGTTGGTATTACTACTAATGTGGGCCAAAATATGAAAAGAAGCACTTTTGACAGGCGAAAATAAATCATCATGAATAAAAGTTTAAAGGCTTTCAAGGTAGATAAATAAAGGATCACAAAAGATAAAGTATAAAGTCAAATTTGGTAAAAATAAAAAAGGTTTGTTCATTACTCAAACTGGAGTAGGCTCAGAGAGTAATAATTTGTGTTAAAGTAGTTAAAACCTGAAAATAATTAACATTAATAATGTTAAGAATTCTGTTTCAGTGGTTTGACAATGAACATTTTATTTCTTATGACTCCTAATATGCGGAGATTTATTGTTTTCAAAATCTTTATTCTGAGTTGTAAAGACTCAAGGTTGCTATTCCTACTAATGTGGGCCAAAATATGAAAAGAAGCACTTTTGGCAAGTGAAAATAAATCATCATGAAACGATTAAAAACAAATAGGTGCAAACTAAATTTGAGTTGAATAAGGATATTGATAAATTAGCTGCAATGAAATGAATGAGGGAAAACACAGACATGCTTGTGTACATAAAACATGCTTATAATGAGACTTTGGGTGGTAATATTTGATGATTGAATGATGATACTGATTGAATATGTTTTATGATTTATGTCGAAATCATTAGTGCTTTCTAACACGCATTCCTCATCAATAGCAGGTGATTGATTCTGACAAAAACTTTATTTTCAAAGTTATAGTGTTTGATTTGTTTTCATGTTGAAAACTTGATCTTAGAGAATGGAGGGTGTATTTCTAATAAACATTTCTAATCAAGAACATTTGTTTGCTTGTTTTTTTTTTAATCAAAATGCTTCATCTTATCACTGCCTTTAGGAAAAAAAATCATGATGGTCAATGAAGACATCTGTGTGGAAAAAAAATAACTTTTGATAATGCTAATAATAAAAGTGACAACAGTTATTTTCATTATTATTCTCGCTGTGCTTTTTCAAACATCTCTTACTTTAATTTTAGATTTTTAAATTGTTTATTCATCTATTTTCTCTTGCATAAATGAGCATTTTTTATATGAGCATATTATTAAAATTGGGTATTTTTTGGTACAATATTTTTATTAACTTTTTAACTTTGTCAAAGAAATAACGCACTGCAACATACAAACAAGTAACAAGTAAACTTTGGCCACAAGACATACAGCCCCCCCAGTTCCTCCATACATACATAACACACAGAAACATCCTGCTATCCAATGTACAATCTTGACTGTATTCACAACAAAGTTATACAACTTAAATATATGTATGTACCAGGTGCATTCAGCCTGCCACATCAAGCAGCTGCCAGCAAGACTGGCCTGGATACTCAACTTCGGGAACAAGACAATTAAAACTAGAGCAAATTTATATTATTCAGACACGTCTTAGAGCACCGGGCTGTAAGTAGAGATACATAGCCAGCTACAAAACTACAATACTAAGTTTTCCAAAAATTGCTTGTTGTCACACATCAAAAACTACCGCTGCGTAACTACAAAGAGATACATTACCTCGTCGCTTTACATCCTGTAAGTTGTTGAAAAAAGAAGTTGTAAGGCAATGCAGAGTTCTGAGGAAGGTCCGAGCTGCATTTATTAGCATCACAACAAACACACACTTTGGCTTGGGTCACGTCTTTTGGTGTGTTCCAGTTGTAGTCAGAATTAGGAACTTTCAAGTTGCGAGTAGGAAACTGCAACTGGAATGTCCCCGAAGTCTGAATTTCCTACCGGGAACTCGGTGAAACCTCGCCACCCCTGAGTTGACAATGGAAGATGGATGCCCCCAGTGTGAACAGTTATTTAGCTCCTGTAATAATCAATTTATTTGCACTTCTGACTGGGGTGTGTCGCTCTAGATCAGCTGTATACATAGTATTGTTAGACTTATATTTACAAAAATGCTGCCATAGTGATAATCACATTCTTCATACAACAACGCAGGGCGAGCTAACAACAGCTAACAATAGCCTGGTAGATCGGCATGTTTTTTTCCCGACTTCAACTGTCACGCCGATAAGTCGGAGATGATGTCACTCCCAGTTGAGTAGTTATTAGAGTAGTTAAATTTACAAAAATCAACAATAATAATAATAATAAAAATAATAGTTAAGAAAATAGTAATAATACAAATAATGATAATAAATAAAAGAAATAAAAGTGGAAAAAAAAGAAACCTCAAGCTCTAAACACCTCTAAGACCTGTTACCCAGGACGGACATTTTGCCCATTTGGGGGGTTGCAATCAATCACTCCCTTTAAGATGACATTTGTAAGTCTTTTACCAGCATATCCAAAAAAGGGAGTCCAAATATCAAAAAAATCTTCAGTTTTACATTTGATTCTGTAAGTAAGATATTCCATAGGAATGACATTAAAGGAGACATATCATGCTGATACATGATTTAATACTTACATATAATAGAATAAATTTGAAAACAAGACCTTACACCCCCCTAATTTTCAAAAAATGAGATATTGTATTTTTTCTGATATCCTAGAACGAGATTTGATGCCTCTGAAAATAGGTCATTGCGAAATGTCCGCGAGATATAAATCGTCGTGACAACACGAGGTACCTTTCTTTTTATTGGAGTAATCTGATAAAACACTTCCTCCTCTGTGATGTCCGTTAGCCACAAAACCGTCACCGAGGAACACATCCACCAGCAGGGGTATAAAGCTCCCTCGCTCATTTTCCTTCATTACCAGCTCTGGCCTGTAGGGGGACTCAATACGCGGGCCTGAGCCTGCCGGAAAATACAGTAGAAGAAGACGGACAGGCTGGCTCTACCCCCGACAGAACTGACCAATCAGAACACAAAGGACTGTGACGTTGCGAGGTAACTTTAGGTCAGCCTTGAGACCAAGTGTTTCAACGAGAGCTTGATAATGGCCTAAAATGAGGATTTTGAGAACGCTATTGTGGGGCAATGAAGGAACTAAATGACTTGTACTGAGGGCAGAAATGCTTGACAGGCATCCTAGTCTGGCATAGTGAAAAGGAGAAACAAGCATGATATGTCTCCTTTAAAGATTAATCGTGCCATGCTGCAGTCGAGGGAGGTGTGTTATAAATCCATTTTAAAAATAGCAGCAAAAGAAAATTGGGTATTTTTACGCTGTTTCTTTTGTTCTGATGACTGTCATGATTATTCTCACTGTAATGACGGTCAGGAAAGATAAATGTCTAAAATCAATCATGAACTCCATCAGCAGAAAATGTCCAAAAGGTGACTTTGACAGAGTGAATGTTGACATGTTTATTAAGAGGCTTCAGCTTCACTTCAACATTTGAGAAGTTTCTAAGTCAGAGTTTGAACAGAAAGAGCCGTCCGTCTGCAGAAACCTGTGGTCTGATTTGGTTTTATTGGTCACGCTGTGCTCTCAACAGCCTTTTAAATTTAGAGAGTTTCATAAACACATAAAAATATCCATTCTGTGTCACACTGAAGTTAATGCTTTACATTATGCTCAACCAAAACTTCACATTCCTTCATCTTAACTATCATATTTTTATAATTACTAATTTAATTTTCTAATTTAATAAGCAAGTCCAAAGAAAAAGTCACATTTTAAGAGCTAAAGTTGAACTGATCTTTCCCAAAGTGATATTTTTTTACATACAGTTATAGTTATTTAAGCTTACTATGATAATTTCAGAGTGGAGATGTCTTTTAAACTAAGGTATTCCAATCTTTTAAGTATGCGGCCACCAAAACAGCAACAACAAAGCCTCAAAACCTAATCCTGTGCAACTTTAAAGATCCATGACCTACAAAATCAGTCTTATATTCTTTAAAATGATATTCCCAGGGATTTTTTACTTATTTTTTGCGTTTATCCTCTTTAGTTAAATGTTTTTTTGGCAGATTGAGATTAAAGTCGAAATGATGAGAATAAAGTTGAAATACAATTTTAATGATATAAATCAAAGTGATGAGATCAAAGTTCAAATGTCGATGAGCGATGTATTTTGACTTTTTTGACTATTATCACAAAATCGTTCTAGACTTTATTCTCGTCATTTTAACTTTAATTTCAAAATTTCAACATGAATCTCGACTTTCGCAAAATTATTTTCTCCATCTAACATGGCCCTAATACCCTTCTGTAGTATGTGAGCATAAATGAAAAGAAATAAAAGAAATTCTCATTTTGACTGCCCAGCATAGACTTTAAAAAAAAAAAAGTGCCTCCTTGTTTGTTGTAAATTTCATCCATGTTCCTCGGCAGCTCGCAGGTGCTTTAGCCGAAGAAGGCTGCTCATTGGACCAGATTGTTCCAAAGATGACGGAGATTTTGAAGGGCATCGGTAAGTCTTTGTATTTTCTCTTTATGAAAACTCTAAAAAAGTCTTACATCGTATTGCTCTGTGTGTTTATGTTTTTATTTCAGGCACGCTGGGTGTGAGTCTGTCCCCGTGCAGCGTCCCCGACTGTCTGCCTTCCTTTGAGCTGCCAGCTGGAGACATGGAGCTCGGACTGGGTGAGGAGGGATTTAAGAATAAAAGATACACTATATTGACAAAAGTATTTGCTCACCTGCCTTGACTCACATATGAACTTAAGTGACGTCCCATTCCTAATCCATAGGGTTCAATATGACGTCGGTCCACCCTTTGCTGTTATAACAGCTTCAACTCTTCTGTGAAGGCTGTCCACAAGGTTTAGGAGTGTTTATGGGAATTTTTGACCATTCTTCCAGAAGAGCATTTGTGAGGTCACACACTGATGTTGGGCGAGAAGGCCTGGCTCTCAGTCTCCGCTCTAACTCATCCTAAAGGTGTTCTATCAGGTTGAGGTCAGGACTCTGTGCAGGCCAGTCAAGTTCATCCACACCAGACTCTGTCATCCATGTCTTTAAGGACCTGCTTTGTGCTCTGGTGCACAGTCATGTTGGAAGAGGAAGGGGCCAGCTCCAAACTGTTCCCACAAAGTTGGAGCATGGAATTGTCCAAAATGTCTTGGTGTGCTGAAGCATTCAGAGTTCCTGTGACTGGAACTAAGGGGCCAAGCCCAGCTCCTGAAAAACACCCCCACACCATAATCCCCCCTCCACCAAACTTTACACTTGGCACAATGCAGTCCAAAATGTACCGTTCTCCTGGCAACCTCCAAACCCAGACTGGTCCACCAGATTGTCAGATGGAGAAGTGTGATTGGTCACTCCAGAGAACGCGTCTCCACTGCTCTAGAGTCCAGTGGCGGCGTGCTTTACACCACTGCATTGACGCTTTGCATTGCACTTGGTGATGTGAGGCTTGGATGCAGCTGCTCGGTCATGGAAACCCATCCATGAAGCTCTCTGCACTGTTCTTGAGCTAATCTGAAGGCCACATGAAGTTTGGAGGTCTGTAGTGATTGACTCTGCAGAAAGTTGGCGACCTCTTCTCACTATGCGCCTCAGCATCCGCTGACCCCACTCCGTCAGTTTTCGTGACCTAACACTTCTGTCGTTCCCGAACACTTCCACGTTCTTATAATTCCTGAGAGCGACCCATTCTTTCACTAATGTTTGTAAAAGCAGTCTACATGCCTAGGTGCTTGATTTTATACACCTGTGGCCATGGAAGTGTCTGGAACCCCTTAGTCTGATTATTTGGATGGGTGAGCGAATACTTTTGTCATATAGTCTAACTCCCTCTCATGTTTGTTTATTCTTCTTAATGATGAAACAGCACTAGATAACATCTTTTCATTCCTCTCTCCGTCTGTTTCTCTTCTTTAAACTCTGTTCTCTTGCTCTGTATCTCCCACCATCAACCCTCCGAGTACTTCCTGGCACACAAGCTCTCTTGTTTTTTCAGACTTTGAACACGCCCACACACGATAGGAAACCTGCCGCAATACTGAAGCCTGGTTTCAGTTTAGACTCCACAGCTGTACACGGAGCTCTGAAAAGGTAAGCCGTCTTTCTGCTTCTAATGTAACTTCATACATTTGTTCCCAGAGAGAGAAAAAGCTCCTCTGTGACGATGTGAAGTGGAGTCTGATGTTTGAGATCAGGGAGTGTAAAAAGTGTCAAAGTACATTTACAGTTCAGCTCTGTGGTTTTATGGTCGTCTTATTATCTTCATTATGATTCTGGCCTGCTTTAAAACTCGCAGTCTGATGTTTAAAAGCAGTTTTTAGTATTTATTTCTTACCACAATGGCTTCCTGTTGTATCATTTTGTTTTCCTAAACCCTTAAGAAAATGCTGAATGATCTGTTTTTGGCTGTTTTAAAGTATTTTACAAGCTTTTAAACGTCAATTATATCAGTTTGTGTTCTTAGTTTCATACCTTTTAAACTCATCTGCCAGTGTTTGATCATTTTGTTGCCTTTCATATTATTTTATTTATTTTTTTTTTTTACATTAGCTTCTAAATCATTTTACCCATTGCTCTTTTAATGGTGTCTGTTTGTCCATTTGACTGTTGGCAAGATAACTCAAACAGCCATGAACAGATTTCATTGATATTTTCAGGAATTGTTGGTCATGGTACAATGAAAAAGTGATTAGATTTTGTTGATGATCAGAATCCGGATGTGAACCCAGGATTTGTTTTAAATTATTTTGTAACAAAACATAATAATAATAAAAAAAAATCCCTGGCTTTTTTCCCCTTGTTTTCGCCAACAACTAAAAAAATTAAACAGATTTTCACTTTTAGGGAAAGTTGATCATGGCACAAGGAACAAGGTTTTTGATTTTGGTGTTGACTGGAATCCGGATGTGGATTCAGGAACTTTTTAAACTACTTTTTAATACACGTTACGTATTTTTACCAATTACTCTAAAGTTTTTCAACTGATTTTATGACATTTTCATGAAATTTCAGTCATGGTATAAAAGTAAGTGATTTTATTTTGTTGTCGATTGAAATCTAGATGTGGATTCAGACATTTTTTTAATTACTTTTAAAAACAATGTTGGATTTTTTCAAATTTTTTGCCTATTACTCATGAGTTTTTTTTAACAGACTTTAATGACATTTTTATGAAATTTCAGTCATGGCACAAAAATAAGTGTTTTTTTGTTTGTTTTTTTTCTTTTGTTGTTGTTGTATTGATTGATAATCAAATGTGGATTGGGAACTTTTTCAATTACTTTAAAAACAATGTTGGCCTTTTTCAAATGTTTTGCCAATTACTCAAAAGTTAAAAAAAAAAAAGATTTTATGACATCTTCGTGAAATTTTAGTAATTGTATAACAATAATTGATTATATTTTGTTTTTGATTGAAATTTAGATATGGATTCGAAATTTTTTTAATTACTTTTAAAAACAATGTAGGGCTTTTTTCAATTTTTTTGCCAATAACTCAAGAGTTTTTTTGACAAATTATATAAAATTTTCAGGAAATTTTAGTCATGGCATAAAAATAAGTGATTGTATTTTGTTATAAATTGGAATCCAGAACTTTTCAATTACTTTTTAATGCATGTTAAATGTTTTTGCCAATTACTCAAAAGTCTTTTCAACAGATTTCAAAACATTTTCATGAAATTTCAGTCATGGCTCAAAAAAATATATATATTTTTTCTGATATTCAAATGTGGGTTGGGAACTTTATAAATTACCTTTTAAAAACAATGTTGAGCCTTTTAAAATTTTTTTTGCAAATTAATCAAAAGTTTAAAAAAAAAAAGGTTTTAGGACATTTCCATGAAATTTCAGTCATGCCACAAAACTACGTGATTAATTTTTGCTGTTGATTTGAATCCAGATGTTGATTCAGGAATTTTTGTAATTACTTTTTAACACATGTTACATGTTATTGACAATTACTCAAAAGTTTAACAGATTTTATGACATTTTCATGAAATTTCAGTCACTACATCAAATAAGTGATTTGTTGCCAATTGGAATCCAGATGTTGATTTGAAACTTTTCAAATTACCTTGAAAAACAATGTTGGGCTTTTTAAAAAAATTTTTGCCAATTACTCAAGAGTTTTTAACAGATTATATGACATTTTCAGGAAATTTTAGTCACGGCATAAAAATAAGTGATTGTATTTTGTTATAAATTGGAATCCAGAACTCTTTCAATTACTTTTTAACACATGTTACATGTTTTTGCCAATCACTCAAAAGTTTTTTCAACAGATTTTATAAAATTTTCAGGAAATTACAGTCATGGCATGAAAATATATATATTTTTTTTATTATTGCTATTCAGATTTGGATTGGGAACTTTTAAATCACTTTTAAAAAAAAATGTTCGGCTTTTTAATTTTTTTTTCGCAAATTAATCAAGAGTTAAAAAAAAATAAGATTCTATGACATTCTCATGAAATTTAAGTCATGTCACAAAACTACGTGATTAATTTTTGCTGTTGATTTGAATCCATATGTGGATTCAGGGATTTTTTAAATGACTTTTTAATGCATGTTACATGTTTCTGCCAATTACCCAAAAGTTTTCAACAGATTTTCTCGACATTTTCATGAAATTTCAGTCATGGTACAAAAAATAGGTGTTTATTAATTTGTTATTAATTGGAATCAGAGATGTGGATCCAGGAACTTTTTTATTATTTTTTTTACATAACGTGATGAGGCTTTTTTCCCTGAATAATGCAAAAGTTTTTCATCAGATTTTCAAAACATTTTCAGGGAGTGTTTATCATGGCCAAAGGAAGAAGCGATCGTGATGTGGGTCTGGAAACTTTGTTAATGAGCAACATCTTGAAATAGGAAAGTTTTTCCATGTTTCACCAAGAACTCAGAAAGTTTTCTTTGGAGTTTCACGACATTTTCTGGGAATGGTGGTCATGGCACGAGATAGATAGATAGATAGATAGATAGATAGATAGATAGATAGATAGATAGATAGATAGATAGATAGATAGATAGATAGATAGATAGATAGAAAATAACTCAGAAAGCTCAAATTCAGTTGAAGTGCAGCATTATCTTTTACTAGTAGACCTGGTAAACCTTTTATAATGACAAAATAATTCAAATAATAAAAATGACAATACTAATCATAATAATATTAATGATTGTAATTATTGTTCAGTTTGTCATACCTGATTAAGTAAATATATTAGAATTTCTCACAGTGTGTTCAACTTCAACTTTATCATAGTCCCATGGGAAAATTGTTTTTCAGCAGCAGACATCAGCACACAGCACATGATAAAGCATAAAACATACAGGCATTATGAAAATCAGGAAAGATCCTGAACTAAAGTGGAAAAGGACTTAAAGCACAAAATGCCAACAACTAAGAATCAGGCAAAAACCCATGAAGTGAATTCAGTCATCAACGTGCTGTACAGTAGGTAAATAAACTGTCATGGTGAATATATGAGGTAGAACAGAGAGAAGAGATTCAATAAATAGTCAATAAATCACCAAAGAATACAGTCTAAAATAATTTAAAAAATCAATAAGGCCCTGACTTGACTGACGTATTTTAAAACATCATCAATCAATCTAATTCAGATCGTAGTTTCGTTTCTGCGTCTCACATCAGTAATCAGTGCTAATTAATCACTTGGTTTGTTAAACGTTCTCTCGTGTTTTAATGTTTCATTCTTGTTGTTTGATATCGGGCTGTTACGAAGCTTTTTTTTTCTTTGTTATTCATACAGGAAACGCCTGCTTTCATGGTTTTACTCACCCACCTGTTCACAGAAAAATAAGCAGCTCCAGGCCAACAAAATATTTACCAGATCTGCCTCTATCGCACTGCTCATTTATCATTTCTTCTCCTTTTTCACATCTCTCCTTCATCTTGGTGTTATCTTTTTTTTGTTTTTTCATTCACACACAGTTTCACTTCTTCTCTGTTGAAGATGGAGTTCGCCTGCAGCCATGTTGTGTGTTATTCCAGGTCTGATGGAGGTGAGCACGAAAACTTTACACTTTTAAAAAGAGGTTTGAACTTCAGTTTTCTCTGTCACTCAACATTGTTTTTAATCAACTACTTAAAGATCTAAAAAGAACCTCAAAGTAAAACAGGCCGATCACTATCATGTTTTTCTGTGGTGACATTTATTCTGCTTATTTTTAAACATATATTTATGTGTTTAACTGATGTTTATTGATCTTAAACTCACTTGCAACCTGTTGATTAAAAGTCTATCATAATTAGGGATGCATGATATTATTGGTTTGATATTGGTATTAACAAGTATTGGCCTAAAAAGTTTAAAATTGGTAACAGTTGATATTTACAGCCAATACATGTTGACTGTATAAAGCAGCAGTGATATCTGTAATATACACAAATGAACCATATTTCTTCACCAGATTGTCGGTGCATTAGTGTCTTTAAAAATCAAAAGTCACATTTCTTTAAGAGGGAAATGTTTTTTTCATGTTTTTTGTTGGTTCCTTCCACAAAAATCTGCCACGTTGAAAGCAACAAGTCAATTTTCTCAAAGATGTTATGAGGAGTTTCCAAGTAATTACAAAAAAGTCTCACTTTTAGATATATGCCTGATCGAAATACACACTTCAAGATGAGTTTAATAGCATCAAAATAGGTTATCTATAAATGGTATTCCTTAGCTTCACAGTTGGGTCGGACAGGGCTGGACTGGCCTGGATACTCAACTTCAGGAACAAGACAATTAAAGCAAATTTATATTATTGGGACACGTCTTAGAGCACCGAGCTGTAAGTAGCGATATATAGCCGGCTACAAAACTACAATACTAAGTTTTCCAAAAATTGTTTTGTCAGGATTTTTCCCTTTACAGTCCTGAGATAGCTCAGTTTCAGGTTCGTACCTACACCTGACATTTATTCAAAATAAAGACGACAAACAGCGGCTGGATGCAATCAAATGGAGCTTTACTTCTTCGTGACAAAGTAGATGGCGTTGCAGGTGCAGTAAGTTCAGCAAGTTCAGCAAAGCAATGATTTTACAGCAATTCAGGATAGTTCAAATACATAAGAAAAAACTATAAACAAGAATCAAATAGTTCCTCACATGCTTGTTGTTACACATCAAAAACTACCGCTACGTCACTAGAAAGAAATACATTACCTCGTCGCTTTGCATCCTGTAAGTTGTTGAAAAAAGAAGTTGTAAAGCAATGCAGAGTTCTGAGGAAGGTCCGAGCTGCATTCATTAGCATCACAACAAACGCACGCTTTGGTTTGGGTCACGTCTTCACCAGTGATGGGGAAGTAACTTTTAAAAAGTAGTGTTTGCTCGTTACTCGTTACATCTGAAAAAAGTAACTCTTTACTTTACTTAGTTACCCTCTATGAAGGGTAACTTCTCAAGTTACTTTTCCGTTACTTTTACATCGCTTGATCATGGACAGAACCCCATATCTATTCCTAAATGTGAAGGCCTACAAAAAGTTCTACTGCAGAGAACATAACAGTTTTTTGTGCTCTTTATTTTACAAAATGTCACAGACCCTGTGGAATCAGAGCTCCTGCCCAGTGTTTCCACATTTTGCTTCTGAAATAAGCAACCTGGTCAATAAAAATAAGCCCAAAATAAACAATAAACATTTCCGTTCCTAATGTGATATACTACTTTTTAAAAAGAGAAGTCTACACAAAGTGTGTTAATTTTCATCTACATTACATTTCAATATCACAGTGCTAAGTATCTATTCAAGAAAAGACCGTCGCTTATAACAAGCAGACCTGGCAACTTTGGCTCTGGAGCATGCGCAATGTGAGCAAGTGTGTTTTGAGGCGTGCATATAACCAGGAAACGAGGAAGTGGACAAACTACCTACCGCAGTCGTGTTTTCCTTTATGTTAGGAGCTGGAAGATAATCGGGGGATACACACAGACTTAAGAGCCCCAAGAAGCAACATCACGTCTAGAAACAAGCCCAAAAAACCACGACCTGCGGCCGTGACTCACGAGATTTTCAGCCTTTAGACGCTTAAAACGAGCGGACTTGGCAACGCTGCTCATGTCTGTGCGAGCAGCTGAGAAGGCAGCTTCAGCGTCAGATCTGTCCGAGGGAAATGTAACCTCGCGCTGCATTAAAAACGGAACGACGTTTCGTTACCAAATTTTCAACAGTAGCGCGTTACTTCACTTTTTACCCGAAAAAGTAGTTTTGTTACTGTAACGCGTTACTTTCTAACGCGTTACACACAACACTGGTCTTCACGATAGTCGCTGCGCGTGCTCATGGGTAGCAGAGTCTTTATGCCGCCAGAAATAGATTCTCCTCACAGCACTTTTAAAGAAAAGACTTTATGTTCTTTATGAAAAATATCAATATTGGCAATAATGCATTTGGAAATATCAGCATAATAGTAAAAGTCCATTATTGTACATCCCTAATTACAATATTTTTTTATCTCTAGATATCATTGAAAACCTCAGATATTAAAAATGTGTGTTTGAAATTCTTAATCAGGTTTTATTTGAGATTTTATCTTGCTTATTTTGCTCTTTCTACTTTTTAACTTTATTTTTAAATTGCTCAAAAAGCGCTGTCATTTTCTCAATCACCACCATTTCCATTTCTGATAAGGGATGTACAACACTGGGATATTGCTGGTAACCAAAGTCAAGATATGTCCTGCACTACTTTAGTCGAAACATTTTTTTCCTTTGCTAAACAGGTTTATGTTGTTGCCAGTGTTTGTCCATTTGACTGTGAGCAAAATAAAAGAAAAAATTAACAGATGTTGACGAAATTTTTGGAGAATGTTGATAAAAGCACAAGGAAAAATGGATCTGATTTGGGTGATGCTCTGAACATGGATCCAAGATTTTTAAAAAGGATTTGTTTGCATTGTGCTACAGGGCAGTTTTCCACATTTTCAGTTATAACACAAAAAGCTTTGAATAGACGTTAATGACGTTTTCAGAAAATGTTGGTCATGACAAAAGGGGGAAGTGATTTGACTTTGTTGGTGATCTGGAGTCAAATTAGGATCCAGGATGTTTTCGTTAACATTGCAAGATATGTCATCTCTCTACATTTAATAGCTCAAAAGTTTCTAAAAGATTTTAGTGAAGTGTGAAATAATGTCAGTCATGGTACAAGAAAGAAATTGTCTGATATTATTGGTGATGTATTTTTAAAAAATATTTTTTTACTGTAAGTTGCAGGATAGTAACCTTGCATAGCAGATGGGCCTGCCTGATTCAGTTCCTGAAATCCTGCAGAGCCCATTTTGTAGCGCACCGTAGTCAAATGGATTCACTCGGCTAAAATTTTAACGGCCCAATCAGGGAAAAGAGGCGGGAGCTGTGGGAAGAGCGGAAGTGACGAGAAGGCGTGACGTCAGCAGACGGCTACCCGATTTGTACTGCGCATGCGCGTAAACGGCGTCACTTCCTCTAGAACCGTGATGTGTATAAAAAAAAGATATAGATATATACGTGATGGATTCAGACATAGAAATACGTACGGATTGGGTAGTGACTCCTGTCATAGATACTTCGTAAAACTTGGCGAAATCTGCCCTCCTCAGAAGTTTATTTTTAGTGTAAGAGGATAGTATAAGGCCGTTAGCTGTTAGCAGCTAAGTTAGCGGCTAACGGCTAACTTTACCCGCTACGCACATAAGCTACGTCATATCAGGGCTTGATGTGGATTGGCCTGTGGTGAGTGTGTCAATCAGAACGGTCGTCCAATCTTCTTCTTCTTTGGTTCAAACGGTCGTCCAATCGCCAGCGACTGATTGTTTTGAAGGTCCCGCCTCTGAAAGCTAATCAGAACAGCAGCTACCCAGATGGACTTGTGAAATATTTCCGTGGCGGACATATGAAACTATCCATCTGGCATGTCAGGTTAGCAGGATAGGGCAATTTTCCACTATTTCTCCAGGAACTCAAAAAGTTATGATGAATTTCTCGGGTACATTAATTTAACTATTTAAATTATTTTGAAAAAGCTAGTTTTTTCTGTTCAATTGAAGATTGTTTAGATTATTGTATAATGGTACCATTGTAGAAAGAGAGTGGAAGGGAGCAGTAGCCAGTCTGTAGCAGTATATATTTATACTTTTATTTTATTCATATTTACATGTATTTTTTAATGGTTTTATTTAGACCTTTTTTTTCTCTAATCTCTAATATTCGACTGATACTGATTTTTAATTTGGTTTTACCCAAAGAGATTATTAAAGTACTATGTAGTCTATCTAATCTAATCCTTTACTTGTTTTTATTCGGCCTCTGAAACTAAAAGCAACGTTATTGTGGCCCTTGTGGTAACCATCCCTGATTTATAATTGATAATTCAGCTGGAAAAAAAAATAAATTTGCATTTTACAGATAATCAACTTTTTACAACAGCGTATTAAGGCCAGTTAAAGAAATTTAAAAAATTAAAACTTAAAATTTTTTTGTTTTAAAAGTTGCAAATTTACAACTTTATAAAGTCACAAATTTGCGACTTTATAAATTTGACAATTTCTTGTTTTTTCTTGAAAATTTCATATGTTAATTTTTTTTTTTTTAGTTCTTTAAGTGGCCCTAATATTCCGTTGTAACTTTTTCAGGCATCTGCAGATCATCTAGATTTAAGATCTTCCTATGTCAGTTCTGAGTTGTGGTGTAAAGATGATTTGCAGAAGCGGACTGATCAACTTCAAAATAATAGAAACCATCTCCCACTTCTTGAATATCACCCAAATAAACCTACATATTCTCACATTATCTGGTTTCAGTTCTTCTTTTTCTACCAAAATGTAGTTTTAGTGCCAAAATGATCATAATCATCTTATTTTCAAACAGAATCACCATGTATGAAAACAGGAAAACATAATGACTTTAAATATCTTTTTTCACATAAACATTCAGTTTAAAGTGTTTTTCTGTCTCAACTGTTCATCAAATCCTCAAGAGTACTGCTGTAAAACAACAGGAAAGCAGATTAGGCTGTGAGGGTGTGCACATCTGTGGGCATGCTCTGCAGATGCAAAGAAAGAGAAACTTAGCAAGAGACGTTTGAAAATGTGGTTGTGGTTTGATCAAACCATATCAAAGATTTACTGAATTTAAGGTGACGAGGAAAGATTTAACTGCTCTCTCTAATTAAAAAAAAAGCTTCTTTTTGACAGCTTTTTACCAACAACTTATCATCCAGGCAATGATGCATAACTGTAAATCTAATCTCATTACACCGACAAAAAAAAACCCGCTACTGCTGCTGAGACCATAAAACTTCCGCCAAAGTATTTCTGACGAAGTTAGCCAAGTTATCAGCCTCCATTGTCCAAAGACTTCACTTGGCTAACTCAATCAGGGAAGAGGGGCGGGAGCTGCGGACGTGACGTCAACAGGAAGTGACAGCTTGTTTGGAAACAATGGCGGCTTCTGAAGCTTCTCTATATCTATGCTTTGATCAGAAATGGACTCAGTTTTTTCTTTAGAATAGGTGGAAAGAACGTCACTTGAAGCTTGTTTGTGAGAAATCATGTTTTTGCTCCTCTCCTGGCTGCTGGGAAACTTGGGCGGGGGTTCAAAATATTACTTCTGGCATTGCTAGCATCTGTTTGTGTGTTTCCCTGTTAGCAAAATAACTCAAAAAGTTAAGGGCAGAGTTCAATGAAATTTTCAGCAAATGTCCGGATTGAGACAAGGAACAAATGATTTGATTTCGGGAGTGATCTAGATCAACGTCTGGATCCTGGAATTTTTTAAAGAATTCTTTAACAATGCGAGATAGGACCATTTTTAGCATTTGTGCATATTACTCCTCCAAAAATAGTCAGGGCATTTGGACAAAAAAAATACAGGACAAGTTTCCAACAGGTTCCACAAGATATCACAGCTTGATCTGGATCCAGGCAAAATTCCAGATTCTCTGATCCAGAACAAGAAAAATGTATATCCTTGGAATTTTCGTCATAGCAAGGGAACAAATAAAGACGTAGACTTGCAACAAACACCAAAATAAAGCCAAGATACAGTGGAATCTGGGGTGTTCAATCGGATTTGTTGTATCTTCAAAAACTTTGGAGATAGATCCAGAAGAAAACCGCCATGACGAAAAATGCAATTTTTGTGAATAACTACTGAACTGAAATAGATATCATCATGAATCCAATCGCTAATGATATGTTTTCATGGTCAAGGAATCTAAATATTTAGATGAAATAAAGGTAAGACTAATATTTATGGTATAAATTACAATAGGGGTGAGGACTGTGGCGCTGGCGGAGGTCTGCGCTCTCCGAGAGACTTCTATCTTCATTTACTCTGATATACTGATAATTCCACATCTGGACATATCTCTCAAGTGTTACTTTAATTATTACAACAAAATCATTCAAATAGACCTTGTGGTTGCAGAGATACACTCTTTTCTTTATGAGTGTCATTTTCAAGCAGAAGGCTTTAAAAAGGGGTTGAACAGGTTAAAGTGTATTTAATTCAAAACTAAGTTAAGGAGTATATTATTCTGATGGTTTGTTTTTGTTCCTGTTAATACAGTGTAAATTCTTCTCAACGTCTGTGTTTAAATGTCATCAATCTTTGCACATTTGTTTCTTTCTCAGGCCCGGTTCCTCCACCTCTGCCTCCTCGCCGTCTCAGAAAACCCCGGCCCACCTCTTTGCCCCTCCCCCCTTTCCCATCCCATCAGCCTCCTCCTGGTCCCCTGTCCTTACCTCCACCCGTCCCTCCGAGAAGTGAGCTCAGTTTTCCCCTCGTAACCCACAAACAGCACGAGAGTCTCAAAGACCCACCTCATGTTCTTCTTCTTCCTGCCTAACAGGTGGTAAGCAGGAAGTCGAGAGCAGGCTGACGGCAAACGCAAACGTCATTTCTCTGAATGTTGGAAAACTTGTTGACATCAGCCAAGGTGCGCCCACTCATAAGCATAAACACCTTTACTGAAGGTAGGACTCTTCAAAGCTGTAGAGCAAACCAGGTCCTGACTGCAGGTCTCCTTCTATAGCAGAATAAATAACGGCATCATCTGCATACGGTGTTACCTTATGTTACACTCCTCAGAGCTTATTCATTATTATTTTCTGCTTTTACTCTACACTTGCTTCTTCATAAATACATTTTATTGCTTTTCCTTTCACAGCCTCAGGATTGGAGAGTTATCAGAGCCCAGTGGTTTGTGGGAAATGTAGTTCTGCCTTGTCATGCCTCAGCTGTATACAGAAAACGGTAAGTTTAATTATACACTTTGTTTTTACATTTTCCCAGTGGCGGAAATCCCTCTTCAATGTTGATGATTCACATTTTCAGTAACTCAAACAGTTCTCAAATGATTTTAGCAACATTTTCAGGGACTGTTGGTCATGGCACAAGAAAAGAGTATTTAAAATTTGGTGATCTTGGTGATTTTGGTGGAGCTGTTACCATTGAAAGATAAGGAAGTTTTTTCATACTTTTGCTCATGACTTAAAAATTGTTCAACAAATTTAAATGAAATTTTCCCAGAGTGTTTATCATGACACAGGGAAGAAGTGCTTTAATTTCAGTGGTGATCCAAATACGGATTTTAGTAGGAAATACTTTAACGACTTGTTAATGTGGCAAGATCCACAAGGGAATTTTCCACATGTTGACTTATAACTAACCCACATTTTTACTTGTAACTTTAGAATTTCTCAATTCTAAAGTTGATGACACTTTTTGAGGAAAGTTTGTCATGGCACATGAAAGACGAGCTTTAATTTTGGTTGTGATCCAAGTACGGATGTTAGTCCAGGGATTTTTTTTGGATGATTTGTTAACATTGCAAGGTAATACAGTTTTTCCACCTTTCAGTGATTCCAACAGTTCTCAACTAATTTTAATGACATTGATGGGGATTGTTGGTCAGGGCACGAAAAATTAATTTGATTTTGGTGATCTGAAGACGGATGTGGATTCAGGAATCTTTAAATTATTTGTTACCGTTGAAAGATAAGGCAGTTTTTTTCACATTTTTGCTCGTAACTTTAAAAGTTTTGAATGAATTTTAATGAAATTTTCAGGAAATGTTTGTCATGACATTGGAAAGAAGTGCTTTCAGTTTGATGGTGATCCAACTAGGGATGTTTGTTCGGGAATACTTAAATGACACTGAAAAAGTTCTCACAGACTTTAACAGTTTGAAGAGAATGTTGGTTATTTGAATTTGTTGATGATCAGCATCTACATCTGTTTTTAGGAATTTTTAAAAGATCTACAGCAGGACCGGGCAGTTTCCCATATTTTGGCTTAAAACTTTAGCATTTCTCAAAAATATTGACGACATGATTTGAGGAATGTTGGTTATGGCTATCTGCCATTTAAAGCTGGGGTTGGCGATTTTGGAAAACTAGCATGAATTTGAAAGTAGCATCTCCTCAGGGCTCAGCCTAACCCCGCCCCCGCTCACATGCACGCTCGCAGCCGCTATATCCAGAAGACTGATTCAACTCCAAACCCTCAACACAACGTGTTTGTTTCACACTACACCAAGTCATGTCTCAGTCAGCACGAAGAAAACACTAAACAAACATGTAAAGTCAGTTAGTACTCACAGCCGATGTTGATCGGGGTAGAGGTAGTTCCTCTGACATTCTCCACATAGCTGTCAAATCTCCCGTTTTGGCCATGAAACGACCGTATTTTCCGTATTTTATCCCCTTTTCCGCCGTCCTCCTGTATCAGTATTCTCCCGTGAATCTCCTGTGTAATGATATAATAATAAAAGCATTCCTCTGCCTCTCTAAACTGAACTCTGTCACTAGCCTGAGTGGAGCAGTAATGCCCCAAAATGATGGATGCCAACTGCCGTAAAACCTTAGAAGAAGAAAAAGCCTCGCTAGAACGTCCCGCTGCAGTAACCTGGGTGGCAGCTATCGCAAGACTAGAGCAGCAGAACAAACCAAGAAAAACAAAGAGTTTATTTTAGATTTCTTGTAAATCTGTCTTAAAATGTGAGGGATACTGGAGCTTGGTTGGGGTTGTGGGACGGTTCACGGCGAGCTTCCCTTATTTTCAAAGACAAAACTTGAAAGGTAAGCATTCTCCAGCGGACTCTGATACGTATGAGCTCGGCTACACGCACCGAGTCTGTGCACGCCGGGAAAATGCACGCACAGTAGGCAGGCAGAATGGCGACGGGATTTGATTGGTTTAAAAACAGGTATCCCGGCATGATTATTGGTTGGGGTTTTCCCTGTTTTACTCCTGCTGTAGATAGCGGATATTCGCTCTGTTTTAAGAACACATTATGAGTTGATTACCATCGGGTCATGAAGACCATTTTAACCAGTATTACAAAAAGTGTATCTAAATCAGATCGCAGACCCTAGCTTTAACTCTTGTGCATTTAAGTTAAAAAAGTGCTGAAAATATAGACAATCATAAAAATTTAAACATGTTTTTCTGTTTGATCTGCACAGGTTTGGGTGTGCGAGTTCTGTGGACGTGAAAACGTTGTGAACAACAGCCTTGAGGGAGTGTGTGTGGGTCAGCGAGCAGGTGTGCACAGTGATGACATCTACCTGGCCACTCAGAGCGACGACGACTACCAGAACCTGGAGGACACTCTGGTGGTGTTTTGTGTGGACATTTCAGGCAGCATGAGTGTAACGACAGAGGTGTGTGTCCTTCTATGTGTAAAAAAATATGAAGGAAGGATGGAAACGAGCATTCATTAAATACAATTAAACAGAATCTATTATTCTGACAAATTTGTTCAAAATTGGTTTGATTCATACATTTTTTCTCCCCCTTGTCCATTTGTTTGTTTGTTTGTTTGTCTGAGAATGACAATTTGATGGATTTTAATGACATTTTCAGGGAACGTTAGTCATGGATGCAGATCCAGCAGGTTGGAAAGCTCTGTTCTAAATACGTGTTTTAATACTCCTCATTTGTTTGTTCCATTTTAGGTCACAACAAGCAGTGGAACAGCACACATATCCAGATTAGACGTAAGTTGCTGATGGTTACAGTCCTTTCACGTTGTTTTAGACATGATGGATAAATAAAGATGTCAAAACTTAAACTATTTCTCCACAGAGTATGCAAGACGCCCTCCAGAGGGCACTAGCATCCCTGCTGCAGAAGTCCCCCCACAGGAGAGTGGCCCTGGTTACATTCAGTGATGAAGTAGGTGAATAAACTAAAAGTGGAGTTACTCTGACAGTCGAAGTCACGAAAAGTAAAAATAATAGACTAAACATTCCAATAGAGTTGAGATGTGGAGTAAATTATATAGATTGAAAAGAAAGTGTTGTTCTAACTAATTATTTTATTGTATTTTTCTGTACATTTTCACTCATTTTGATTTTAATGCCTGAAGACAAGAATTGTCGAAGCTTTGTAGGTATTCTTTCACATTCTTGCTTGATGTTCGACTCCAGTTGATCTACAGTCTGAGGTCTCTGTTGTCATATTTTATCAATCAATCAATTAAACTTTATTTGTATAGCACTTTTCATACAGGACTTTGTAATACAAAGTGTTTTAGATGGGACAATGGATCAAATACAATAACAATAAGTGAAATAAAAAGCAGAAAATGCCATAATTGCATAAAATGACAACATAAGACCCCCGCGACCCCCTCCCCCAATCTACATTCAATACACACACTCACTTACTCAAAGACATACAGTTGTGCCCAAAAGTTTACACCCCCCAGAAGAATTTCTGATTTTTTGGCCTTTTCTCAGAAGATATGAATGATAACACAAAAACCTTTCTGTCACTCATGGTTAGTGGTTGGGTGAAGACATTTATTGAAAAAATTTTAAGTTTACTCTTTTTAAATCATAATGACAACAGAAACTTCAAAAATTACCCTGTTCAAAAGTTTACACCCCCTGGCAGTTTTGGCCTGATAACATGCACAAAATTTGACACAAATGGGTTTGAATGTCTACTAAAGGTAACCATCCTATCTGTGATCTATTAGCTTGTAATCAGTGTGTGTGTATAAAAGCTCAGAGAGTTTCTGAGCTCCTGACAGACACGTGCATCTTTCACTGCGATGAAATTTCAGGTTTCTGCGTCATGGTAAAGCAAAAGAATTGTCAAAGGATCTGCGAGAAAAGATATTTCAACTGTATAAAACAGGAAAAGGATTTAAAAAGATATCTAAGGAACTGAGGATGCCAAGAAGCACTGTTAAAACTCTAATTAAGAAGTGGAGAGAGAGGGATTCTGTTCAAACCAAACCACGGTCAGGCAGACCAACAAAAATTTCAGCTCCAACTGCAAGGAAAATTGTTGGAGATGCAAAGAAAAGCCTTCAAATAACTTCAGCTGAAATACAGGACTCTCTGAAAAAAATTGGGGTGGATGTTTCAAGATCCACAATAAGGAGACTCTTAAAGAAACATGGGCTGCATGGTCGGGTCGCCAGAAGAAAGCCATTTCTACGCAAATGCCACAAAATATCCCGCCTACAATCCAAACAGTACAGAGACAAGCCTCAAAACTTCTGGAACAAAGACATTTGGAGTGATGAGACCAAAATTGAACTTTTTGGCCACAACCATAAACGTTACATTTGGAGAGGAGTCAACAAGGCCCATAATGAAAGGTACACCATTCCTACTGTGAAACACAGAGGTGGATCATTGATGTTTTGGGGATGTGTGAGCTACAAAGGCACAGGAAAATTGGTCAAAATTGATGGAAGGATGAATGCAGCATGTTATCAGAAAATACTGGAGGAAAATTTACAGTCATCGGCCCAGAAGCTGCGCATGGGATGTTCTTGGACGTTCCAACATGACAATGATCCAAAACACAAAGCCAAATCAACCTGCCATTGGCTACAGCAGAATAAAGTGAAGGTTTTAAAGTGGCCATCTTAGTCTCCTGACCTCAATATGATTGAGCCACTCTGGAGAGATCTCAAACGTGCAGTTCATGCAAGACAACCAAAGAATTGGGGTGCTGGTTTGGCGGAGTGGTTAGCACCCCATGTACATGCTTCTGCCGGTCCGGGTTCGAATCCCGCCTGTGACCAGTTTGCAGAGTGTCTTCCCCTTCTCTCTCTCCCCCTTTCACAAGCCTATCCACTGTCTCTCTCCTATCAATAAAGGCACAAAATGCCCAAAAATATACATTTAAAAAAAAAAAAAAAAAAAAAAAAAAAAAAAAGACAACCAAAGAATTTACAGGAGCTGGAGGCTTTTTGAGAAGAGGAATGGGCAGTTTTACCATCTGAGAAAATAAAGACCCTCATCCACAACTACCACAAAAGACTTCAAGCTGTTATTGATGTTAAAGGGGGAAATACAAGGTATTAAAAACTGGGGGGTGTAAACTTTTGAACAGGGTAATTTTTGAAGTTTCTGTTGTCATTATGATTTAAAAAGAGTAAACTTATCTTTTTTTCAATAAATGTCTTCACCCAACCACTAACCATGAGTGACAGAAAGGTTTTTGTGTTATCATTCATATTTTCTGAGAAAAGGCCAAAAAATCAGAAATTCTGCTGGGGGGTGTAAACTTTTGGGCACAACTGTATAAAGGCAATTTTGACAGAAAATTTATTTAGAGGACTGAGGAAACGCAATCTTGAATTTAAAATAAGAAAACACAGGAGCTAAAACTATAGTGATAGTCAAAAATACTAGAGGGTAAGATAAGTAAATGAATATATAATAATAATACAAAATAAAATATATATAATATGGTAAAATGAGAAAGCGAAACATCAGGTGCATCATAAAATCAGATAAAGTAGGATAATAAAAGGAAAAGCATTTTACAAAGAAAAAAATTCCAAATAAAAAATCTGAACTGAAACGTAGAAAAAAACAGAATAAATGGGTTCAAATTAGTTAAAATATAATGTAAAATAATAATAAATATAATCAGCTAAAAGCCAGATTAAAAGGGTAGGTCTTTAGTTTGCTTTTAAAAATATGAACAGTAGGTGCTGCTCTCATTTTGTGTTTCACAATGGGCCAAACATTTTCAATAGGAAACAGGTTCATGTGAGTCTAGTACCTGTACTCTGTCACTCTGAAGCCACACTGTTGTAACATGTCCAGGATGTGTCTTGGTATTGTCTTGCTGAAATAAGCATCGGATTCAAAATGAGTGAAAATTTGAAATAAAATAGTTAATCAGTGTGAAGATTAAATGTCTTGTCTCTGCTGAGTATTCAGTTAAATATGTGTTGAAAAGGATTTGCTTATCATCAAACAAGTTTTTATTTGACTTTTCAAGCCATATCCCAACTCAACTGGAATAGGAGTTTGTATTTATTGGAGTATCCTGGACAATCAAAATCTTGACTTTTGCATTTTGAAGTGATTTTATTCTCTCTCTTGTATTCGCACATGGACAAAATTGTTGGTACCCTTCCATAAAGAAAGAAAAACCCACATGGTCACTGAAATAACTTGCAACTGACAAAAGTACGAATAAATTAATAATTACTGAAAACCAACCAGTGAAAACCAGACATTGTTTTTGAAGTGTGGTTCAACAGAATTATTAAAGAAATAATAATAATGAAACTGGCCTAGACAAAAATGATGGCACCCTTAACTCAATGTTTTGTTGCACAACCTTTTGAGGCAATCACTGCAACAAGGCGATTTTTTTAACTCTCAGTGAGACTTCTGCACCTGTCCACAGGTATTTTGGCCCACTCCTCATGAGCAAACTGCTCCATCTGTCTCAGGTTTGAAGGCTGTCTTCTCCAGACTGCATGTTTCAGCTCATTCTACAAATGTTCAACAGGATTTAGATCAGGGATCATAGAAGGCCACTTCAGAATAGTCCAATGTTTTGTTCTGAGCCATTTCTTGGGTGTTTTTAGCTGTGTGTTTTGGGTCATTATCCCGTTGGAGGGCCCATGACCTGTGACTGAGACCAAGCTTTCTGACACTGGGCAGCACATTTCACTCCAGAATGTCTTGATAGTCTTGAGGTTTCATTGATTCTGCAAAGATTCAAGCAGCAAAGCAGTCCCAGAACATAACTGAGCCTCCTCCATATTTCACAGTAGGTACAGTGCTCTTTTCTTTGTATGCTTCATTTTTGTGTCTGAGAACATAGAGCTGATGAGACTTGCCAAAAAGCTCAAGCTTAGTCTCATCTATCCAAAGAACATTCTCCCAGAAGCTTTGTGGCTTGTCAGTATGAATTTTGTCTAATTCCAGTCTCACTTTTTTATGATTTGCTTTTAACAGTGATGTCCTCCATCAAGTCCACTTTGGCTCAAACAGCAATTGATTATGCGATTTGATACTGAGGCACCTTGGCCTTGGAGTTCACCTCTAATCTCTTTTGAAATTGTTCTGGGCTCTTTGGTTACCATCCGTGTCATCCGTCTCTTCAATTTGTCATCAGAGGGAGGTTGGCTACAGTCCTGTGGACCTTTAACTTCTGAAAAATTTGTGAAACTGTAGTCACAGGAACGTCAAGCGACTTGTAGATGGTCTTAGCTTTAACATGCTTGTCTATAATTTTATTTCTAATCTCCTGAGACAGCTCCCTCCTTAGCTTTCTGTGGTCCATGTTCAGTGTGGTCCACACCATGATACCAAACAGCACAGTGACCACTTTTTAGCCTTTAAATAGGCAGACTGACTGTTTACAAGCTTGGAGACACCTGTCTATTATTACTTTTGTCAGTATCAAGTAATTTCAGAGACCATGTGGGTTATTGTTTCTTTAACAGAAGGGTTCTCTCTGGTTGGAGCTGTAACTAGGCTTTTTGAATTCCTTCCTCTGCCCTTATGTCTTTCTAACCTCTTGCTTTCTTCCAGGTTGTGATATACGGTGATGGCACCAGTGCTCCCCTCTCTCTCAGGGACTGGGCGTTGGTAGACTATGACTACATCTGGCAGGAGAGTGTAGCTTACAGCATCCCACACTGTATCGCAGAGACGCACAACCACCTGATCCAGAGAGTCCGGGAGTGAGTGACCACTGAGAGAGTTTTGGTTAAACTGATTTACAGGTGGAATCTTTATTTTTCTTTGTTTGTACTTTCACAGCCTGAGGCAGCATGGAGCTACAAGTCTTGGTCCTGCAGTGTTAGCCTCAGTAGCCATGGCATCAAGGTATCCAGGGTCAAAGGTGAGTACAATATAATAAGTGTCCATTTTAAAACCGACTGCATGGGTCAGTGCAGTTTTGAGTTTGACAGCACTTTTTTATTTAGTTTAAGTCTTTTTCCAAAAAAACATTTTAGTTTGACATAATTTAGTCATCTAAATTGTTTTAGTTTTAGTCTAGTTTTAGTTGATGAAATTTTACAACAATTTAGTCGACTAAATCTACTGTAAACTTAGTCGACTAAAATATAAAGCAAAGAACCCACAATACTGTATGTGTAGAAAAATGGCTGAGGCTGCACCAAAGTGAAAAAGGTATTGTACCATTTTTTTTAAAAATTGAATTGCTAAATATCTCGTCACTTCATACAAATACACTGAGAGTAAATGAGACAACTTGTGGCTAAATTGTTCCACAAACAGCGCAAATTCTTGTGCAAAAAAGTGCAAATTTCACCACTGTCATCCCTTTGCCAAAGTTGAAAATATTCAACTTTTTATGGGCTGTATTGTGAAAGAATTCTGCCAGTTTGTTTTTTTATCAGTGCTAATTTTGACAGCACTTTTCATTCAGTTTTACTCCAAGTCGTTGCCGTAAATATCTTTAGTTTTAGCCACAATTTAGTCATTAAAATTGTTTTAATTTTAGTCTAGTTTTAGTTGATGAAATTTTACACCATTTTAGTTGATGAAAACTGCTGTAAAATAGTCGACTTAAATATGAAGCATAAAGTGTAAGGCATTTTTTATTTTCCCTTGAATTTCTGAAGTCATGTTTTACACTTTTACACAACCTTTTACAGAATGCTAGTAAAGTTTGAATGTTTAAATTTAGAGAAACAAATGGAAATTTTGTGTGAAATAGAGCATCTCAGTTACAATACCAGAACTGACAACAAACAGTGAACCTGCTCTACATGACTATATAAATTCATAAAGAGAGCAGCTCTGATTGGATCGCTCCACAACTTATCCCACCACCAAGCTAAGGCTGCTGTGATTGGATGTCCCTCCTAGCTCATCCAACCTTTCCACACAACCAAAGTATCTGTGATCGGATATAATCCTAACTTACTTTCTACATGACCTAATAAGATCTGATTGGATTAAGTCTGTCAAATTACTGTCTAGGTTTTCATCAGGAGAAAAAAAAAGGTTGTTTATGAAAACTATGACGGATATAATTAGTCAACAAAGTTAAGATATACCAAGGACACTAGATTAAGTAATTCCTTATTTTCTGTTCTGCAGGTGATTTTGTGCACAGATGGCAGAGCCAACATAGGGCTGGGTGAAATAGAGCAAAATCCCTCTTTATCGTCGTCCTCCAACACGCCATATTTCTACAGAAAACTGGCTCTACAGGCTGTTGGGAGTGGGTGAGAACACAAACCATTAGGAGTGTAGTGTGATGTATAGATTTTGGATTAAGACTTTCAAAATGAGATAAATACAAAATTCTAATAAGATGCTCCTTCTCCTTAAGAGTCATCATATCGGTGATGACATTTGAAGGCACAGACTGTCGACTGGCTGACATCGGGAGGCTCGCAGACACTACAGGAGGAAGGGTTAGACCCACATTTTCATATCTACTGTGATGACACTATGTCTTGATGTAGACGGGTATTTTGGAAAACGTGTGTTTTGTTCTTCCGTCCATGCGCAAGGGAAAACAGCTTTCAGACTTCAACATTTCTCTCTGATGAACTTTATTCAGGTGAAGCCACACCATTCAACATTATGTCTGTTGTTCACACGTGCCGCCGCAGACTTTCCTTAACTGTTACTGACTGGACTTTTTACACAGTGGCACAGCGGTGAACACAGACTTTCAGCTGCTGTAAAAATGGTACAACATTTTGGCCGGGATTCGGTGTCCCTGTTTCACAAGTGACTGTGTTGACTGGTGACCTGACTTTGTGGCTGCCGTGGTAAAAATAGATGTTAAAACTGGCAAGAGCAGCCAAGAAGGTTTCTAAATGCCACAGAGCAATCAAGATTGTAAGACATTTCTCAAACTGAAATAAAGAAATATCTACCCAAAATGCCTGTTAGCACCAAGTAACATGGCCACAATCATACCACAACACCAGTCAGACTTTTGATGGAATAGACATGACAGTGAAACAGCTTTTTGCATAGAAATTGCAAATGAAAAAAAAAGTCATTACAACTTGGTAAGGATCAGCGTCTTTAACTTTGCCTTACTGTATCTTTTTAAATTTATTTTGAAACCTCTATTTTTGAAAATAACTGTTTATGTGTGGACATATCCAATATATCCAAGAGACTTAAAATGGAGGGAACATTGAAGTATTAATGTTATTTAACATACATATCTTGTTATTTTTAATACAAATATATTTGTGTGAACTTGTTTCTTGTATTTCAGACAGAATACACTTGAGTCAATAGTTATTGTGGTCAATCCAAAACTGAAAACTCAGATTTAAAATGAGAGAGACTGGACTTCATGTTTGTATATGGCCATAGTGGTTGATTTTTCAAACAAATCTCCATTTTGAGGTATTTACTGGTATTGCATCGGCTGCAGAGTTGAAGTAGCTTTGTTGCCTGATTTGTTTTAAAAACAGGATATTAACTTTTGCTTCAGTTTGTTTTTAGAGGTTTATTACTTTGCCAATTTTTAAATAACATTTGTTACTGAGTAAATAAGAAAAGTTAAATTGAGGAGTTTTTATTCAAAAAGACATCAAAATTTGACAATACAGCTAACAACACTAACTCTTACTCCTCTCTTGCACCTCCTGAACAGGTGAACATGGTGAGCATTGGCACAGTCGCAACAGAAATCCAGTCTGCCTCCGTAGACAACGTCCTCGCTACGGGAGTGACAGCAACTCTTCTTGCTCCAGATGGAGTGTGAGTTCAATTAAATAAGTAAGCTTGATACATGAAATTGTTCTTCATGTGTAACTATAACTGTTAGTTGAAAAAAACAGATGTACTTTACATCATGAATTTCAAACATCTTGGCCCAATAAACAACTTAAATGGTGCAAATGCCTCACACGGGGCACCACATCCATACCAATGCAACACAGCCCTTGCACAGCAGTTCCCAAATTCATCAGTCATGTCTTTTTCTTTGAAACACAAGGGGAATTTTTTACAAATCCATTTAACATATTGGACAATATTTGCAAAAGAAAGCCAAAATGATGTTTGACCTCTTATGTTACAGTATGAGTTATTAGAAAAACGTATGTTTTTTTTAATTGTAGCAGTGACTTATGACTATACAAATTTCCATTTGAGAGCCAATAGCTATATTTACATGCAGTCAATATTCAGGTTAAAGTCAATATTCTGAAACATTTAGAATAACATGCGTGAGCAAAAAGGGTTATTCTTGTATACAAGGTATCCCAATCAAAACAGCCATGTAAGGAATCCATCTCTACACACAGGGATTGTCATGACACAATGCGCGGTGCAGAGGTAGCTATCCAAAATATCTGATATTCAAAGGCAACATTTCTGTTGTCTTGTCTGTTCTCTTAACAACCTTTATTTCTCCTTTTACACTTTAGGTATTTTCCATATGAAGATGAAAAAAATCACAAACTGGTCATAGACGTAGGGAATGTGACCAAAGGCCTTGAGATCACTGCTCAGTTTGCTGTTAAATCAGAATTCACGAAGGGTAAGATTTCATTTTTATCTATTTAAACAACTTCTAAATTATTTCAGGTGTTAGTTGACTTACATCATGGCCTCCATGACCGAACAAGTGTGGATACTAACGACAAGGAAAAAAAGAAAATGGCTCCTAATCAGTTAAGAAATACATCTGATGATAGGAAGTAAAATATTAAGCCAGTTCGACATGTTTGACAGTTTTTCTGCAGAAGAGCACACTTCCATTCCAAGTCCAACTGAGCTTCAAGACCAGAGACCAACAAAAAGTCACTCGGATTATAACAGAACAGCGTCCAGTCACTACCTACAGGTAAACACCTCTGGGTTTACTCAAATACCTATGATAGTAAACTACAAAGTCTTCGATAGATTTATAGTCTTATAAATTTTATAAGAATGTGATTTTAAAAGTAAAATTTGTTCTTAGAGTAGAGATTATTTTTATCACAATTATTTTTAAATTAATTAGGGCCCGAGCCGAAATGGCCGAATCGGCCGGCGAAGGCCCTATTGGAATCGCTAGGATTATTATTATTCTCCTTCTTCCGCCACTTTAACCCCAAATAGCGTGCCTTCAACTTGAGATAAACGTGACCATGCCTAGGCCAAAAAATTAGTCCCCCCGAAAAATTTATGAATCCAGTCATTGCACAAAAAAAAGTGCGCCATAGCGCCACCTTGTGGCCTTAAACTGCAGCCCCTCCGGCAACTTTCAAGTATCGACCTGAAATTTTTAGGGCATAACTATCATGCCAGGACCTACAAAAAAGTCTCTTACAACCATGGTCAATTCCAAACAGGAAGTTCGCAACTTAGCGTTAAATTTCGGATTTTCGCGATTCTAATGCTCGCATTTGAACGAACTCCTCCTAGGTTTTTCATCGGATCAACTCCCGATTTTGATTGTGTATATTAGACATATTGACGATGAAAGGTTATTAAAAGATTTTTTGTAAGTCAGTGGGCGTGGCCAGAAACCACGCCCAAATTTGGTGAATTTTTCACTAACTCCGAATTGCATGAAATTTTTTGGGCAAAATCCCCAGGCCAGGACCTTCACAAATATATAAATTGTCATAGGGAATTCCGAACAGGAAGTTTGGAAATTAACATTGAAATTCCGATTTTAGAGATTCTAAGGCTCGCATTTGAACAAACTCCTCCTACGTTTTTTATCGAATCAACTCCAGATTTGGATTGTGTATACTAGACACATTGATGATGAAAAGTTATTAAAAGATTTGTCGTAACTCAATGGGCGTGGCCAGGAAGGACGGCTAAATTTCACTATTTTTTGAAAACACGTTAACCTTAATAACTCACTTGTAAAATGTTAGATCCAGACCAAAACATGTACACATGTTCACTGTCCCTGCCTGAGTAAATCAATATGCTTTGTTTCACTCTCAAATATAGCGCCCCCTGCTGGTAACAGGAAGTATGATGTTTTACTTGAGCATTAGTATCTCCTCTGTTTTTCAACATACTTATTGTGAATGTTCATACAAAGGGTCTTCACACCTTCATGGAGCATCAGTGTTGAGATCGTGTCCTTCTGTAAAAGGGTGTGGCGATGGTGAAGTCTCAAACTTTATAAGGGCCGAATGGCCCGATCGGTCAGACGGCCCACCAATTTTAGGCCCAAATTATGCGTGTATTGCACTTGAGATAAATGCAAACGCATCTATCCTCAAAATTCTGTCACGGCGAAAAATTTATGATTCCAGTGCCTGCAAAAAAATATGTGCTCCATAGCGCCCCCTAGTGGCTTAAAACTGCAGCCCCTCCAGCTACTTTCACCTACAGACTTGAAATTTTTAGGGCAAAACTATCATACCCGGACCTACAAAAAAGTCTCTTATGACCATGGTCAATTCCGAACAGGAAGTTTGCAAATTAGCGTTGAAAGTCGCATTTTCGTGATTTGCAGGGTACGCATTTGAACTAACGCCTTCTAGGGTTTTTATCGGATCAACTCCAGATTTGGATTGTGTATACTAGACACATTGATGATGAAAAGATATTTAAAAAATTTTCATAGGTCAATGGGCGTGGCCAGGAACCATACCCAAAGTTTACCATTTTTGGAAAATACGTAAACATTAATAACTCTCTTGTACAATGTTTGATCTGGACCAAAAAATGTACACATGTTCACTGTATGTGCCTGAGTTAATCCATATGCTTTGTTTCCCTCTCAAATATAGCACCCCCTGCTGTTTTATATCTCAAATACCTGCTTGTATGTGGTGGCAGCAACATGCAGCATTTGGGACATGTGGGGCCAACCACATTTAGCGGCACCTATTCGCCACAGCAGCATTTGTTGGAAGCAATATGTGGCGGGCGAGGCGATCATCATCGCCGCTTGCGGCTTTAATTTTAAATATATTTTATTTTCCTATAAATTTTCCCAAGTTCACTTATTTTCTTGAATGATGGTAATTTTTTCCTTTGTTTCATTCATCACTTTTCACTACTTTTTTTCAATATTTAATTCATCAATTGTTTCCTTTTAACTTCTTGTGCTTTGTTCAGTGCGTTGTCAGTATTTGATGAGTCTTTTTTATTGATTGATTTTTTTACTGATTTACTTTGCACAGAGACTGTGTTATCTGTTTGTTTTTATTTGTTCTTTAAAAGAAAAAGTAAAAGAGGGGGAGAACGTTTGCTGTTATTACTTGTATGCTTTATGTCCCCTTTTATGTTCCCTTATAAACAGATTTATAAAAAAAAGTCAGATTCGGAATTTATGAATTATCCTGCATCATTTGTCCGTCTAAAGTCAGATCAGAGCTGAAAGCCTCAACACCGCAGTGCTCGGCGTCCACTGTGCCCAACTCTGCGCCAGGCTGACCATGGAGGGCCGAGTGCAGGAGGCTCAGCAAGAACTCACGGCACAGCAAGAGCTGCTCAAACAAATCAGGTATTACTGTCCAAAAAAACCCAAAAAACAACCCTACAACTGGTGGAAATTTACCAAGCAGGAGTAAACAGGCAAATCTTAAAAGGGCTTGATTTAATATATATGTATATATATATATATATATATATATATATATATATATATATATATACAGTCATGGAAAAAATTATTAGACCACCCTTGTTTTCTTTAATTTCTTGTTAATTTTAATGCCTGGCTCAACTAAAGGTACATTTGTTTGGACAATTATAATGATAACAACAAAAATAGCTCATGAGAGTTTAATTTAAGAACTAAGAACTATTCATTTTCCATGGTTTTCTTGATAATAACCAAAATTACTTAAATTCTTACATCAATAGCTATGGCATTCTACCGCCAAAAACACTACTTTTAAGCATTCCATGTTTTCTTTTCTGTTTGCTTTAAACACATGATACACACAAGAGTTAATACTTGATTGCATAACCATTGTTTTTGATGACTGCAGCCATGCGTCTTGGCATGCTCTCCAGCTTCTGACATTGTTCTGCTGTCACAGCAGCCCATTCCTGTTGGACAAATCCAAACAAATTTTCTTTGTTTTTGGGCTTGTGGTTCTCCATTTTGAGTTTGATGATTTTCCACAGGTTTTCAATTGGATTAAGATCTGGTGATTGAGCAGGCCAAGGCATGGTGCGAATGTTGTGGTTCTCCATCCAGGCTTTAACTGACCTTGCCGTGTGGCAAGGGGCATTGTCTTGTTGGAAAATCCAGTCATTCGAGGCAGGAAAGAGTTTTCCAGCTGATGGAAGAAGACTGTTTTCAAGGGTAGTCCTGTACATGACCTGGTTCATTCGGCCTTCACACCATTGCATTTGCCCTGTTCCACTCAGACTGAAACAACCCCAGATCATGACTGATCCACCCCCATGTTTTACTGTAGGGGCAAGACAGTCTGGGTTGTAAGCTTCTCCGGGCTTCCTCCTAACCAGTAAGTTGGCTGGAGTGGGCATCAATTCAAAATTGGATTCATCACTGAAGAGAACCTTAGCCCAATCATCAACAGTCCAATCCTTCTGGTCTCGAGCAAAGAGTAACCGGGCCTTCCTCTGCCTTTCATTGATGAAGGGCTTCTTGCGTGCTCTGTGTGACTTCAAACCAGCTTCAACAAGTCGGTTTCGAACTGTCCTTGCTGAACAAGTCACATTTCTCGACAGTGCCCACTCATTTTTAAGGTCCCTGGAGGTCTGGCGACGATTCCTGACACAGGAACGGATGAGTGCACGGTCATCTCGTGGGGTAGAAAGGCGTTTCCTGCCACGGCCAGGTAGCAATTTGGTAGTGCCATGTTCAGCTTTTTTTTTTTTTGTTGTAATGAACGGCTGTCTTGGAGATCTTCAGTTTTTCGCTACCTGTCTCTCACTCATGCCAATTTCAGCAGTGCCAAGATGGCTGCCTTTGTGGCTTCACATAATTCTTTTGTTTTAGGCATTATGTGAGAGCTGACAACTTCTGAGTTGTGCTACGGCTTGAATGTAAGCAGGAAACCACTCTAGGCCTTTGCATGTGCAGTGCTGCTTGTGACATGAAATGGCCTCTTATATACCCTGGGAATCAATTAAGCTTAAGAATGTCAAATAGGACATAAAGTATTATGTGACCAGCTGCATTTTTTGTTGTGTTCATTGTATTATACGTTTAGTGGTACCAGATATTAGAATGAACAAGAAACTGAAGAAAACAAGGGTGGTCTAATAATTTTTTCCATGACTGTACATATATATATATATATATATATATATATATATATATATATTAGGGCTGTCACTTTAGTGCATTAATTAGATTAATTAATTACACCTCAAATTAATGCATTATAAAAATTTATCGCAAGATTAATCATAGCACACAAACATTTTATTATTGTCCAGCTGGAGGACCCGTACATGGCAGTGGCACGTCACTTCACACATGTGTCTCTAGTCAAACCAAACAAAGCCCAGGTGACAACAGGAATGGCATATTTAAGACTTATTTTATTTTTGAATTTATTTATCTATATTTCTACTACATTCTTTAATAATGCATCAGGCCTAATTGGTTTGCTGGATGTCCTCGACCTTTTTCTTATTTTGAATTTGATTTATGAAACACACTTAAAGTGTAATTTGAGTTGCCTGATTGAGCTTAGAATTTTCTGGACAAGTTGTCCTGACTTTGGTTTTATTCTGTCACCGATAAAAATGTGGATTTACAAATCTTCACTTCTTAGTGTATTCATTTGATTATTCATGCACTAAAATTTTATAACATCCTAGAATTCTAATTCTTTATTTGGGTACTGAAGCAGATATGAGATTCATTAATTATAAATTAGGTAATTAATTAGACTATATATATATATATATATATATATATATATATATATATATATATATATATATATATACTAATGTATATATAGATATATATATATATATATATATATATATATATATATAGATAGATAGATATATATATAGATATATATATATTAAAGGCTTCCTAAATAAAATAAAGATTCACAGTAAGGTTTTAAATAATGTGTATTTCATGAATATTGTTTATGGTATCTCGTGGTATTTAATTTCATTTGTCTAACCCACAGTGAGCAGAGGCCAATCCAACGGGAGGAAAATATTTACGGTAACTGGGTGGACACCATGACGATGATCTGTGATGACATCACAGAAGAGTCTCAGGTATGCTAATAACTCATAACTTTATTTATAATACTGACAATCTAATCCTTCCCGTCAAATAAGCCGAATGTGCCTGATCTTAAATGTGTTTCTAAATTTCATTAAAGTTTTATTTATCCATCAACTTAATCCAGAACAAATTCTCTTACTATAATGTTTCTTGTTCTTCTGTTTGCAGATGCTCTCTGATGAAACGGCTAAAGTAATATACCAGATGAAGAGAGCCAGCAGCACTAACGACAACAACAACAGCTACATCTACAGCAACGTAACTGAGATCCAGAAGGCAAAGAAAGAGAGTACAAAGAAGACGAAGAAAACGAAGAAGAGCGCCCTCCTGGAATGACTATAGAGATGGACCGGGTTAAAATGTACTGTACGAAGACTGACCTGCACATTTCAGCGTGTTTTTACCTCATCAGACTGAACAGGAAACAGATTCTGGGGAGATTTCAAACAAGTGAAGTGACTAAAGACTATTGTTGGTGTTGTCATATAAGGTTATTTTACTAACTTTAAGATTAGAGATTAGATAGTACTTTATTGTTGATCCTTTCAGGGAAATTAAGAATCAGTAGCAGTTAACTATAAGAGATAAAAAAAAGTTATATAAGAAGAAAATAATAATAATAGCAAAAAGAAATAAAACTATTAATGAATATACATAAATATAAATACAATAAAAAAACAAAACAAAAAAATATATATATATATATATATATATATATATATATATATATATATATATATATATATATATATATATATATATATATATATATATATGTACTAGGGGTGCAACGATACACAAATTCATGGTTCGGTTCGGTTCGATACGTTTCTGTCACGGTTTGATACATTTTCGATACAAAATATGAGAAATTTCAATGCCTTTTTTACTTGTGGTTTATTAAAATAACCAGCATTTGTTTTAAATCAGAGTATATTTTCATTAAATTGAATTAAATGTAACTCTTGCAGCTAAATCAGGCACATTCTTCAGTGCATACTTAGATCCATAAAAAACAAAAACATCACTGACACTTTGACTTCCTTTATTGTCATTACGCAAATTACACAGCAGTGCACTTGGAATGAAATTTCGTTGCACTGGCTTCCTGGATTGTAACAACACACAGTGATATTGTTAATGAATAAGTGTATAAAACTATGAATATTATTAGGACCAGAATAAATAGTATAAAAAATAAATATGAATACAAGGGCTATGCAAGAAACATTGATCAACACTGTCAGTTAAAAGTGACCTATAACTACTACAAATATTTATGTGGAATGAAGTGTATTGCACTGAGATAAAAAAAAAACGGCCATTATATACCATGTAAAAATAAGAATAAGTAAAAATTAAATGAATCTAATAGAGAACTCACCCATCTTATGTGGTACTTTCTTAGCAGCAGAGTAAATATTACAAAGAACTAGCTATAAGTGTATCAAGTGCCGTTATCCACAACAGAAAAGGGTCTCATGTCCACAGTAATAAAAGTAGCTATGGCCCGGTCGATTTCCTTTGTCCTCTTTGAATCATGTGCTAATGGCTGTCTAAATGACCCAGGTAAAGTCTGTAGCATGTGTGCTGCTTGTTGTTTCTGTCTGCTTTCACTTGTTTTAACTCCGGGATGATGTCTGCGTCTGTTGTTTTCCCTCGACGTAGCTTAGCATCGTGTTGCACTTCCAACATTCCGTTGTGTTTTGTCCCCGTTTATCATCAGGGTCATACTTAACACGGATGCCAAAGTAGTCTCAAACACCAGATCTGAATGATAGTGGAGGGTCCCCAGTTTCAGCTGAAGGTAAAGCACTCTTCATGTAGCAGCGCCCTAGCATGTAGCTTCTTCTGTCTCGGCAGCTTGGCTGGATGAAAGGGGAGGTGCTGCGCACGCAGCTCAGCGGATCTGTGCTCGACAATGCATCCCAGAGTAATCAAACCCAGATTCACTGAACTTTCAGTGCACAGCGCCTCGTCAGAAATTGATCAGATAAATAAATACAAAATAGTGTATCGTTCGGTTCATGGGTGTATCGAACTGTGGCCACTGTATCGAACGGTTCGATACAGATACATGTATTGTTGCACCCCTAATATATACTGCTCCTTCCAATCCTTTAATTGGAATCATATCATCACAATCTGGCACAAAAGTCCTTTTCCAGTTTTTAATTATTTACTTTTTTTGAAGGTGCTATGACGAGAATCTATTACTGGCGAAATAAAGACTCTGCTACTCATGAGCACGTGCGGCGACTGTTGTAATGCTGCGTTCCAGTAATCTTGGAACTGGGAGTGACATCATCTCTAACTTATCGGCATTCCAGTTGAAGTCAGAAAAAAAACATGCTGATCTACCAGGCTATTGTTAGCTGTTGTTAGCACACCCTGCGTTGTTGCATGAAGAATGTGATTATCACTATGGCAGCATTTTTGTAAATATAAGTCTAACAATACGATGTATACAGCTGATCTAGAGCGACACACCCCAGTCAGAAGTGCAAATAAATGGATTATTACAGGAGCTAAATAACTGTTTACACTGGGGGCATCCATCTTCCATTGTCAACTAGGGGGTGGCGAGGTTTCACCGAGTTCCCAGTAGGAAATTCCGACTTCGGGGGATGTTCCAGTTAAGTTTCCTACTTGGAACTCAAAATTCCTACTTCTGACTACAACTGGAACGCACCAAAAGACGTCTGCAATCCAAAGCGCGTGTTTGTTGTTATGCAGTTCGGACCTTCCTCAGAACTCTGTATTGCTTTACAACTTCTTTTTTCAACAACTTACAGGATGCAAAGCGACGAGGTAATGTATCTCTTTCTAGTTACGTAGCGGTAGTTTTTGATGTGTGACAACAAGCAATTTTTGGAAAACTTAGCATTGTAGTTTTGTAGCCGGCTATATATCGCTACTTACAGCCCGGTGCTCTAAGACGTGTAATATAAATAATAAAATAATATAAATTTGCTTGAGTTAGAATTGTCTTGTTCCTGAAGTTGAGTATCCAGGCCAGTCCAGCCCTGTCCGACCCGACCGGAAGGCTAAGGAATAGCATTTATAGGTAACCTATTTTGATGCTATAAAGCTCATCTTAAAGTGTGTATTTCCATCAGGCATATATCTAAAAGTGAGGCTTTTTTGTAATTACTTAGGAACTCCTCACAGTCCCTTTAAATTAAAGTACAAAAAAGAACTGTAATCACGACAATACAATGTTCATTCATTCACAGTTTTTTCTCACAGCCTTAATATTAATAACTTCAGAGAAAGGAGGTTTGAGCGCGACAGTGACACTAGGGATTATTTTTTTTTATACACATAGAATAGTTGAAAAATTTGAAAAGGCTTAAAATATCCAGCTGGAGATGGTATTATGCACTCAACCTGCCTGTTTTTATTAGGACTTTATTAGAATCTGATAAGATACAGTTTGTATTGTGATACTTGAGTGATGTGATATATTACTGTATATTAAAATGCTTTCAACAGGCAATATTTTTTCATCATTGCTAAAGACTTTTTAAAATAATTTCATAGCTTTAAGAACCCACAATACTGCATGCATAGAGAATGGCTGAACATCTGTTTGCAGTGGTCAGAGGGTTGCACTAAAAATGATTGAAATGCAAGATTGAACCAGTTGCACACACAAATACATGTGGGAAATTTAACTGCTCCAAAAGTAAACTTAAAAAAAGAGTTGTTTAGTTTTAACACAGCTTAACTTCTTTATATTTTTGTTGGAACTTAAAGTTTCTCCAATGCCTTTAGAGCTCAAGACACTTGGAAGTAGCTCATAAATTGTTTCGGAGAAGTTTTTAATCTATAAAAGCTTATTGTTATTCCTGTTCAAGATCAAGATGATATTTAGAAACTGTATTAAAGAAATAGAAGTTTTAGCTGTGTCACTCTGATGTCTTTTTGTTTTTACTTTTAATGAACCCAAAAAAAAAACAGTGTCTCTGTGCCAGGTAAATCAGTAAAAATAATACTGTAAAATATTGACTGCCCATTGACAAAAACATATTAAAAAAGGACAAGATGTAAAAAAGAAAAATATCTTTGTATAAAAACAAATGAAAGCTTCAGTAAAAAAATAGATTAATTAAGGAGCACTGATTAAACTAGAAAGCACTCGGAGAGCGCAGACCTCCGCTCGCGCCACAGTCCTCAGCCATATTGTCATTTTGACCATAAATATTACTCCTACCTTTATTTCATCTAAATATTTAGATTCCTTGACCATGAAAATATGCCATTAGCAACTGGATTCATAATGATATCTATTTTAGTTCAGTAGTTATTCACAGAAATCACATTTTTTGCCATGGCGGCCAGACGCTGATCCCGATCAACACCAAAATCTAATCAGTTCTTCCTTTTCCCATGCTGAACATTTCCTGAAAATTTCATCCAAATCCATCCATAACTTTTTGAGTTATTTTGTTCACGGACGGACGGACAAACTCTCCCGAAAACATAACCTCCTTGGCGGAGGTAACAATGACATGTAATAAAAGTATAAATAAATTATGAGTATTCAGCATTTCAGAGAATACTAGAGTAAAGTCTACCTAGAACAAATAAGATTTTTTAAATAAAATAGATTAATAAATACATACTGTAAAAGCTATTGAAATGAACAAAATAAAAGTTCATTAATTACATTTAACCTGGTCAGCCCCTTCCTTAAGCCTTCTGCTCGAAAAAGACATATTACTAAAGAAAAGAGTGTATCTCTGCAACCACAAGGTCTATTTAAATTATTTTGGTGTAATAATAAAAGTAACACTTGATAGATTTGTCCAGAATTATCAGTATATGTGTGACTGGGACAGAGAAAATGAAGATAGAAGTCAGAATTATTTGAAAATTTCATCCTCGCCTAAAAAAAAGTTTTTATTGTGAATTTCTCTTTGGAATGATGCAGCTGCAGCTTTAAAACTCTATGAATGAATGACAAAATATGTGAACATTACTTCTGCCAAGTTTGAGTCTGATAAAGTGATGCAGAGCAAAGTTAGAGAGGTTTCAACCATTAGTCCTATTTGACATTTCTGATGTGCAAAACTTTATATTTTGCTTTTATGTCACTTTTGGTGTTCATTACACCCAATTACAACAATTTTAACCTTCTTCTGCCTATCCATGGCAGTTTTTGGCTGTTATGGAAAAAAATTATATTTATAAAACGTCATAAATAAACACATTTTTTTGTTTCTCTTTGGAGAAACCAAGCAATACTCTCTACATTTTCCCATTCAAAGAAATCCATACAAAGAAATTCACGTTTGAATCAAAGTGAAACAGATTTGGATATTCGATAATTCATGTGCTTGGTGTTGACGTTGTGTTTGGTGTGTGTGAAAATGGCTTATATGGTTGCGTAGCTGAAAATTTCCTGTTTAATTTGATGTGCAACATGACTATTTTTCTTTATGAATAATTAGTTTTTCTTACGTTTTTGTTGGAGAGCATGTTAGCATTTCTGAAATCAGTTACTTTGAGGGTACTAAAGAATTTTGGGTACTGTAGAATTCGTTTGAACAGCCCTTAACAGTTAAACTTATCTTATCTTTTTAACATTTTTAAGTAGATATGACTCTCAAAATCACACCAATCATTTATCCCCCCACCCTTCACTGTGTTGACCAACCAGTCCCAATCGTCCATGTTTTTTAAACCCGATAACTACCATTTGACCAACCCAGACTCGTGGATCACAAAGCTCAACATCACGTGTCAGACTGAGTCGCATAAGTCAAACCATCGAGACTCTGATGTAGGACAAAGTTGAGTTAAAGTTAAAGAATATTTCGGTGACAGATTCAGTCTGTGAAAGCACGAGAGACAATCCCTATGCTTCAGTCACGTGTTGCAGGAAAGAAGTGAAATTGATGTCATATTTCGACACGAAACCCTCGGGTTAGAGGCCTTCAGGGTGGACTTTTGACTAAAGACTAATGACAGGAATTCATCTCCACGGCACATGAAACAGGGCGTGTGATTCAGACGCCTGAGGAATCTTGAGGTTAGGAGTTGAGAAGCACAAAGCACGACACACCGGCATGTGTTCACGTACCGATCAGGCAGTGACACACAAACCTACTTCTGAAACTGTTTATACAACTAAGATGTTAGATCACAACCTTAGATATGACAAGATATAGACTCTGGCTGCTGTTACTGCATCACAGTGGAACAATGTTTTACACTCTTACCTTTGAGATACTCGTAGATTACGGTTTTTAAGTCTCCTTTAATACACTATATGACAAAAGTAATCGCTCACCCATCCAAATAATCAGAATCAGGTGTTTCAATCACTTCCATGGCCACAGGTGTATAAAATCATCACCTAGTCATGCAGACTGCTTTTCCAGACAAAAAGAAAGAATGGGTCTCTCTCAGGAGCTCAGTGAATTCCAGCGTAGAACTGTGATAGGATGCCACCTGTGCAGCAAATCCAGTTGTGACATTTCCTCCCTCCTAAATATTCCACAGTCAACTGTCAGCTGTATTATTAGAACGTGGAAGTGTTTGGGAACGACAGCAACTCAGTCACCAAGTGGTAGGCCACGTAAACTGACGGAGCGGGGTCAGTGGATGCTGAGGCGCATAGTGAGAAGAGGTCGCCAACTTTCTGCAGAGTCAATCAAACTGTATTTGTACAGCACTTTTCATACAAAATCTTGAAGCACAAAGTAGTTTACATAAGAAATAAAATAAAAATAAATAGATAAAAACTAGAAGATTGAATACAATGACATTAAGGGCCCTTTTCCATCAGCCCTACTCTACTCTACTTGACTCTACCCGGCTCTACTCTACTCGACTTGTGCTGCTTTTCCATTAGCCCCAGTCGCTTGCCCAACAGAGTGCAGTGTCGCTGTAAACAGCTGAGTGGCACTGCGGTGACGTCATTTTGAGCGCGACACAACAATGTAAAAAAGGAAAGCAGAAGAAGGCTGCAGGTGGTAAGAAGAAATACCCCTTGAGAAGCACAGGAGAGTTTTGGAAGCTATACAACAGAATGAAGCTGAGGACGAGAGCAATCGAGCTGCAAAGAAAAGACGTATGAGGGTAAGCTAATGGTAGCTACTGCTAGCATGCTAGGTCGTCGCGCTCATGACTCATCAATGACGACATTGCCTGACCAATCAGTAGCCGGCAGTCAATGACGTCATCTTTTAGTATCGACTCAGCTCGCTTGGAACCAGAGCGGAGGAGGTACTAAAACTAGCTTGTTTCAGGAGGTACCAGGCTAGTGAAAACACGCTGCAAATTGAGTAGGGCCAAGGCGTGCTAGTGGAAAAGGGCCATATAAAGCCCAAATTCCACTGCATGCGTATCCGGTCCGTCTCCGCTCCGCTGCGGCAGCGGAGCCGATCCGTTTCCATTATAAGCAATGCGTGTACTTCCACCAGCTGTGGCACGGCTCCGGCACGGCTGCGTATCTACTCTGCCGGCCTCCGGCAGAAGGAGCAGATACGCAGAGCTTCTATTTTTGCCGGATGCCAGACCACGGCATTGCAATTTAGCACACAGAATATCAGGCGGGACAGGAAGTTGAGCACAAACACAAAATAAAACATCCATAGATGTTTCAAAATAAAATAAACCGTGTCAACAACGGAAAAGTACTGTACCTGGAAAACGTCTTAGGGCGGAGACAGACCTGGTGTCAAAAGTTCAGTCTCACCCCACTTCACCATGGATGAGGAGCTTTTGATTTTGGAGGTGCAAAACCACAAAATACTTTATGAGCTCGTTGACCCACTGCAAGGCAGAGCCGCGATGCTTCATACCGCAGACGGATCCAGTGGGAGTCGATGCGCATCAGATGACGGAGAAGGACCGGATACGCATCCAGTGGAATCCCCCAGTAAGACCCTGCCCACCCTCGCAACCCACATAAAGGACACACAAAGACTTTAAAGCTAGGGTTGGTAATTTTGGAAAACTAGCATGAATTTGAATGTAGTCGGAAAGTCAAGTTTAACAAGCACTTGTTGAGAATCACAAATTAGAGATCTTGACAACCTAGTGTGGACTTATTACATTATTAATATTATTTATCAGCGTCTTCAGGGTGTCTGCTCATTGTGCCAGTATTCAGTGAGCGCAATGCCACTTAAGGAAAACCTCTTATTACCATTATTTGTTCCTATAACAGACCTGCACCTGAGTACACAGGTGACGTCTGCACGGGGATCTTATTATATGCTATTGTGTAATTTAGGTTCACCAACTCATGCTCTGACAGCTAAACTGAACAGTACAGCTTGGTAGAGGGTTTGTCTCTGTTTTTCAAATTTTGTAGCTTCTTATGACTAAAGCTGTTTTGGAGATCTACCAAAAATCTGCATTCTGGTGCCAAAAGTGAAAATTAAAGGTGCTATGAGGAGAATCTATTACCACGACATAAAGACTCTGTTACCCATGAGCATGTGCGGCGACTGTCGTAATGCTGCGTTCCAGTAACCTCGGAACGGGGAGTGACATCATCTCCAACTTATCAGCGTTCCAGTTGAAGTCAGAAAAAAACATGCAGATCTACCAGGCTATTGTTAGCTGTTGTTAGCACGCCCTGCGTTGTTGTATGAAGAATGTGATTATCTCTATGGCAGCATTTTTGTAAATATAAGTCTAACAATACTATGTATACAGCTGATCTAGAGCGACACACCCCAGTCAGAAGAGCAAATAAATGGATTATTACAGGAGCTAAATAAATGTTCACACTGGGGGCATCCATCTTCAATTGTCAACTCGGGGGTGGCGAGGTTTCACCGAGTTCCCAGTAGGAAATTCAGACTTTGGAGGACGTTCCAGTTGCAGTTTCCTACTCGGAACTCGGAAATTCCTACTTCTGACTACAACTGGAACGCACCAAAAGACGTGACCCAAACTAAAGCATGTGCTTGTTGTGATAAATGCAGCTCGGACCTTCCTCAGAACTCTGCATTGCTTTACAACTTCTTTTTTCAACAACTTACAGGATGCAAAGTGATGAGGTAATGTATCTCTTTGTAGTTACGTAGCGGTAGTTTTTGATGTGTGACAACAAGCAATTTTTGGAAAACTTAGTGTCGTAGCTTTGTAGCCGGCTATATATCGCTACTTACAGCCTGGTGCTCTAAGACGTGTCTGAATAATATAAATTTGCTCTACTTTTAATTGTCTTGTTCCTGAAGTTGAGTATCCAGGCCAGTCCAGCCCTGTCCGACCCGACCGGAAGGCTAAGGAATAGCATTTATAGATAACCTATTTTGATGCTATAAAACTCATCTTAAAGTGTGTATTTCGATCAGACATATATCTAAAAGAGAGATTTTTTGTGATTACTTAGAAACTCCTCACAGTCCCTTTAAAGTCATCTCTCAATAAGAGAGAGCGCTTCACTATTTTACTGCATTACCACCTCGTACTTATTCAAAGGACTCCACGTCTCCTTCAGCCATTCAGTCACATCACAGTCGCTTCAGAGACTTGAGGAACAGGTTTAGTCGTAACATCGATAAATGTGTGTCAGTAAAATTCCTGTAATGTTTCTACTGCAGAGCAAGACCGACTGTGAGAGAGCACGGAGGCGACAGTGAGGAATGTCAAGGAGGTGGTTGAATTTAAGTATGAACAGAAAAAATAAATAAAAGTATTTGTGCAACTAAGGCAGCGAGCAGCAAAGACTGTGATTCAAATACTGAAGCGATTAAACTATAGGAAACATTTATTTTTATACTGTTTTTTTCCTGAACCTCAGGTGGAAAATGTGCAGCACTGAAGCAGATTTAATCAGCAGCTGTACGCTCCGCTTACATGAAGGATTAAGAAATTACATAAAAAAGACAAAAAATAACACCCTAACATTTCACAAAACACCAGATCTAAAAGACTTCCAATAATTAGAACTGAAGCAGGTTTAATATGCTTTGGCAAAAAGACAAGAAAAGAAAGTTACTGTGCACAATCATATCTTTATAGCACAAAGTAAAAACATCTTCAAATGAAAAAAATAATTTGGGACAACTCTAGAATAACTACAGCCATTTATCTTTAATTAGTCAAGCATTATTGAGGCCTTAATAATATTTATAAACAAAAATATTTTTGAAATATACTAAAAACCTGTAAAAAAAATTACATTATTATTAAACATTTTGATCAGGAATAACAAATTTCAAATCAAAGTCACTTTTTTAGACCCAAATCTAAGCGACTCACTGGGCTTCTCTGAAAAGTCAGAACTTAACCAAAGAGACCATTTAACCATTAAAACACATTTTAATGTTCAGGAATACAAGTACATAACTATAATTCAACATCTTAATAAAGAAATAAGGATGATCTTTACTATTTTTTCATTATTTTTTGTAAAACATGCAATTAAAAAACTCCTGAATAAAAAAAGTAGTGATATTTTCACATTAAAAATAGAATTTCTGTGAAAAAGCCTCCAAATATTTGTGGATTAAACATTACAGAAATATAAAATGATTTTGTTAATTGTCAGTACTATTAATTCAGGCAAAAATCTTACATCGGGTGGTGGTCTAGTAAATTGGTCAAGTACTGCAGTATATTTACTCTTTCTATACATATATACACTATATTGCCAAAAGAATTTGCTCACCCAACGTGGAAGTGTTTGGGAACGACAGCAACTCAGCCACAAAATGGTAGGCCACATAAACTGACAGAGCGGGGTCAGCGGATGCTGAGGCGCACAGTGAAAAGAGGTCGCCAACTCTCTGCAGAGTCAATCACTACAGACCTCCAAACTTCATGAGGCCTTCAGATTAGCTCAAGAACAGAGCAGAGAGCTTCATGGATGGGTTTCCATGGCCGAGCAGCTGCATCCAAGCCTCACATCACCAAGTGCAATGCAAAGCGTCGATGCAGTGGTGTAAAGCACGCTGCCACTGGACTCTAGAGCAGTGGAGACGCGTTCTCTGGAGTGACCAATCACGCTCCTCCATCTGACAATCTGATGGACCAGTCTGGGTTTGGTGGTTGCCAGGAGAATGATTCTTGTGGGACTGCATTGTGCCAAGTGTAAAGTTTGGTGGAGGGGGGATTATGATGTGGGGGTGTTTTTCAGGAGCTGGGCTTGGCCCCTTAGTTCCAGTCAAAGGAACTCTGAATGCTTCAGCACACCAAGACATTTTGGACAATTCCATGCTCCAACTTTGTGGGAACAGTTTGGAGCTGGCCCCTTCCTCTTCCAACATGACTGTGCACCAGTGCACAAAGCAGGTCCATAAAGACATGGATGACAGAGTCTGGTGTGGATGAACTTGACTGGCCTGCACAGAGTTCTGACCTCAACCCGATAGAACACCTTTGGGATGAATTAGAGCAGAGACTGAGAGCCAGGCCTTCTCGTCCAACATCAGTGTGTGACCTCACAAACGCTCTTCTGGAAGAATGGTCAAAAATTCCCATAAACACTCCTAAACCTTGTGGACAGACTTCACAGAAGAGTTGAAGCTGTTATAGCAGCAAAGGGTGGACCGACGTCATATTGAACCCTATGGATTAGGAATGGGATGTCACTTAAGTTCATATGAGAGTCAAGGCAGGTGAGCAAATACTTTATAGTGTAGTATAGTGTATGTATGTATGTACAGTTGTGCCCAAAAGTTTACACCCCTCAGCAGAATTTCTGATTTTTTGGCCTTTTCTCAGAAAATATGAATGATAACACAAAAACCTTTCTGTCACTCATGGTTAGTGGTTGGATGAAGACATTTATTGAAAAAAAGATAGTTTACTCTTTTTAAATCATAATGACAACAGAAACTTCAACATTGACCCTGTTCAAAAGTTTACATCCCCCGGCAGTTTTGGCCTGATAAAATGTACAAAATTTGACACAAATAGGTTTGAATGTCTACTAAAGGTAACCATCCTCACCTGTGATCTATTAGCTTGTATTCACAGTGTGTGTTTAAAAGCTCAGTTTCTGAGCTCCTAACAGACACGTGCATCTTTCACTCAGTGCTGCGTTGAAATTTCTGTGTCATAGGTAAAGCAAAAGAATTGTCAAAGGATCTGCGAGAAAAGATATTCCAACTGTATAAAACAGGAAAAGGATTTAAAAAGATATATAAAGAACTGAGGATGCCAAGAAGCACTGTTAAAACTCTAATTAAGAAGTGGAGAGAGAGGGATTCTGTTCAAACCAAACCACGGTCAGGCAGACCAACAAAAATTTTAGCTCCAACTGCAAGGAAAATTGTTCGAGATGCAAAGAAAAAACTCAAATAACTTCATCTGAAATACAGGACTCTCTGAAAAAAATTGGGGTGAATGTTTCAAGATCCACAATAAGGAGACACTTGAAGGAACATGGGCTGCATGGTCGAGTCACCAGAAGAAAGACATTTCTACACAAATGCCACAAAATATCCTGCCTACAATCCAAACAGTACAGAGACAAGCCTCAAAACTTCTGGAACAAAGTCATTTGGAGTGATGAGACCAAAATTGAACTTTTTAGCCACAACCATAAACGTTACATTTGGAGAGGAGTCAACAAGGCCCATGATGAAAGGTACACTATTCCTACTGTGAAACACGGAGGTGGATCATTGATGTTTTGGGGATGCGTGAGCTACAAAGGCACAGGAAAATTGGTCAAAATTGATGGAAGGATGAATGCAGCATGTTATCAGAAAATACTGGAGGAAAATTTACAGTCATCGGCCCAGAAGCTGCGCATGGGACGTTCTTGGACGTTCCAACATGACAATGATCCAAAACACAAGGCCAAATCAACCTGCCATTGGCTACAGCAGAATAAAGTGAAGGTTTTAAAGTGGCCATCTCAGTCTCCTGACCTCAATATGATTGAGCCACTCTGGGGAGATCTCAAACGTGCAGTTCATGCAAGCCAGCCCAAGAATTTACAGGAGCTGGAGGCTTTTTGCCAAGAGGAATGGGCAGTTTTACCATCTGAGAAAATAAAGACCCTCATCCACAACTACCACAAAAGACTTCAAGCTGTTATTGATGTTAAAGGGGGAAATACAAGGTATTAAAAACTGGGGGTGTAAACTTTTGAACAGGGTAATTTTTGAAGTTTCTGTTGTCATTATGATTTAAAAAGAGTAAACTGATCATTTTTTCAATAAATGTCTTCACCCAACCACTAACCATGAGTGACAGAAAGGTTTTTGTGTTATCATTCATATTTTCTGAGAAAAGGCCAAATAATCAGAAATTCTGTTGGGGGGTGTAAACTTTTGGGCACAACTGTATGTATATATAAATATATGTGTGTGAAAGAGTAATATGTTAAAGATAAAATTAGAGAATTAAAGACGACAAGTCTTTGCTGAATGCAAATCCTGGCAAAATGATTCTAATCTTCAAGGCCTTTACACCAGAAGTATTTCTTTTTATTTTTGAATCCATGGTTAGTCAATACAAGTTTTTTACACCTGAAACAAAATGATTCAAATGATGACAAAAAAAAAAGCTTTTTCTTCTTCGGACAGTGTCAAATTTCCACCACCTTCATACCTGCTAAGCCTGTTTGCATCGCAGCTGCCTGTGTTACTTGACCATAATCATTAAAAAGACAAAGTAAATACATTTAAAGACAACAGACTGATCTCTAGTTTTCTATTTGAGCATGAAGACACACTTTTCAGGTCACGATTGTCTTTCTATCTCATTTACAGCATCATTAGTCGTCTGGAATGAGAAACGGGACAAAAATGTCCTTCGTCCAGCATGTAGAGAACATAAATAAACCAGTGAAAAGTTTTTCACATGATGTCTAATGAGTTCAGATTCTCACAGTCCACAAGTGTCAAGCGTGAGAAGTCCAGACACAGACGATAAGAGAAGAACATTTTAATCCTCATATCGCCGTGAACTCGGGGTCATGAAAACGCCACAGTAATAACCCTGCAGGGTGGAGCAAAATAAAGATCATTTTTGATTCAAAGCCAAAGCAGAATCCTAATACAGCTTTTTCAAAACTTTTTGTTCAGGCACTGCGGACATTTTCACTGTCTTTGTCTTGTATTGTTACTAGAGAAAAGTCCGTTGACTGATTAATGTCCTTAGTTAACTGACATTTCTCCAGTTACAAACGTCAGATTTTACTGTTTTTATTCATTTTTCATCTTGATATATGTTGGACAAGCAACTTCTAACAAATAGGTCATGTTTTGGCCAACATTTCTTTGTCTGTAAAGAGCAAGAAAACTCAAAAAATTATCCTGCTCATAGCCTGACAGTTAAATTTGATGACAATTTTAGGGAATGTTGGCAATGGCACAAGGAAGAAGCAGTTTGATTTGAGTCTTGATTCTGAATCTTAATGCAGATCCAGGAATTTCTTAAACGATTTCTTAACATTGACCTAACCTGTTCACCCCAAAGTACTGGATTTTGGGAATGTTTGCATGCTCCCCAACAAAATGTAAGAAAAAGTGATCTATTCATGTAGAAATATAGTCATCAAATTAAACAGGAAATTTTCAGCTAAATAAACAATATAAGCCATTTTTACATACATCAAACAACGTCAACACTAGGGATGGGAGGATACACTTAAACTCACAATATGCTGCACCTCGATATGCCCGATGACAATATAATACGTCATGATACAATATCACAAAAGTAAAAAAAGAAAAAAAATAACTGTGTAATTACAACTTTTTTTTTTTTTTTTGAGTTGCACACAGGAAAACACAAGGCCTAACAGGCCAAACACAAACAATAACACTCTCTTTAACCCTAGAGAGGTTAGAGAGAGTGTATGCTAATGAGCGGTAGGCTCGTTTTCGACGGGGTCGTCTTCACATTTTTATGGTGACGCTGAAGGTGGTGGTTCATGTTTGTTGAGTTGGAGGCGGTGTACGGAATGACAGCATAGCAAAGTTTACACAAAGTCTTAGTCTTGTCAGTTATTCTGTTGTCATCTTCGTCTTTTTCAATGAGAAAACCAAAATACTGCCAGACAGATGACTTGTATCCAGGCGGAGCGTCCTCAATTTGACCTCATTCCACTCCATCATTCAGCTTTTTGGAGGCAAGGTAGTTGGTGCTAATGTTTGGTGTCGTCACTTCTGGTCACATGCGCTGTTACCGGACATGACGTCTTTATTTCGCGATCCATTTTTTTTAAACTTGATGCGTTTCGTCACATTCTGTATCGCGATATTTCGCCAAACGATATTTCATCCCATCTCTAGTCAGAACCAAGCAAATTAATCAACAAATATCCAAATCTGTTTTACTCTGATTCAAACTTGGGTTACTTTGTATGGATTTCTTTGAATGGGAAAATGTAGAGAGTTCTGCTTGTTTTTTTCCCCCCAAAAAATAAAAATATAATTTTTTAAAATATTTTTTCAAAACCAGTCAAACACTGCCACGGATAATGCTGTTCCACTTGTACTTGGACGTTGGGATTTCAGAGTTCCAAGTGGAAAACTTCAACTGGAACACCCCCAGAGGTCGAAATTTCCTACTGGGAACTTGGGGGATCTTCACCACCCCCAAGTTGACAAACAAAGATGGCTGCCCCAAGTGTAAACAGTTATTAAGCTCCTGTAATGTTCTGTTTATTTGCACTCCTGACTCGTGTTTATGGGTGAGGGTTTTATTTATGACTTGTTTATCTGGAAAAGTTGCCATAGTGTTACTTACATTCTTCATGTGGTATTTGTGAAGTACAACACAGGGCGTGCTAACAACGGCTAACAATAGCCTGGTAGATCGGCATGTTTTTTCCGACTTTGTAACTGGAACAATAATAACTTGGATATGACGTCACTCCCACTTCCCTCTTCCCAGTTCTGAGGTTAATGGAACGCAGCATAAGCAGAAACACATACAAACTTTTGTAATTGGGTGTAATGAACACCTAACATGACATGACTGAAAGACAGTTCCATATTGGAAATATTTCACTAGTCCATCTGGAGAGGAGCCCTGCGAAAATGTTTTAAGACGCAGAACCTTCAAAAACAACAATAGCTTGTGATTGGACAATCGGCTCATCAAACTCATCACAGACCAATCCATGTCAAGCAGCGCTGCTATGACGTAGCATACTTAGCAGCTAAATGTAGCGGCTAACAGCCACTACGACTAACAGCCGCTAACTGTTGTTTGCCCTTGTTAGCCTATAGCTTAACTACCTTAAGACTATTGTTTCACATTAAGTTATACCACACAGATGTATCATTTAACACTTATAAGTGGCATGAACCTCGTCAAAGACAATCTCTATGAAGTAAACTTATGAGGAGAGCATAAGTGTTCTTTTGTTAAGACAAAAAAGGTATGGTTACCTTGACATGTTTCGACGTTACTCTGCCGTCTTCTTCAGAAACGGTCATCCTGACAGCTGTAACGTGTCTTTTTATCAGCTGTTTCCGGGAGTTCTAAGAAGACAAGATGAATCTAATCAGTAAATTATGAGGACAGCAGATTTCGCCAAGTATCACTGAGTAACCATGATGACCACAGGCTAACCGGCATTAACTGCCATTATTTTCAAACACTTCCTGTCATCGTCATGTCCGCAGCTCCCGCTCCTTTTCCCTGATTGGGCCATTAAGCATGTAGCCGAGTGAAACCGTTGGACAATGAAGGCTGGCATGACGGATATGCGTGATTTCAGAATAATGAACACCAAAAGTGACATAAAGTGAAATATAAAGTTTGGTATATCAGAAATGTCAAATGGGACTAAAAGTGCCAAACTGTGCCAAGATTGGGCCTGACCACTCTGTAGTAAGACTCAAACTTTGCAAAAGTAATGTTCACATATTTTGACATTCATTCAGAGAGTTTTAAAGCTGCAACTGCATCATTCAAAGAGATATTAACAATAAAACTTGTTTTTTTTAGGCGAGGACGTAATTTCCAGATTATTCTGGCATCTATCTTCATTTACTCTGTCCCAGTAACACATATACTGATAATTCCACATCTGGACAAATCTCTCAAGTTTTACTTTTATTATGACACCAAGAATATTCAAATAGACCTTTTGGATGAAGAGATACACTCTTTTCTTTATTAGCTTGTAAAAAAAAAATTGGCTGAACACATTCAAGAGAGTTTTCCACATTTTGGGGAATAACTTCGATAAGAACGTCACAAATGCTTTGGTAGAAGTGTATCAGAGCACTTCTACATTTTTATGAAGCAACAATTGCATAAAAACACAAGTTCTTTATGGAGTTAAAAGATTTTAACTTCAGAAAACCATTGCCTGTTAACACATCTACAAGGTCAGGGTCAAACTCTACCATACAAAGACAAAGACAAATATCAACAACACCCAAAAACATCGCAGGCTTCTCTAGCAAAGTGGAAAAGTCTGCTGTGGTCTGAGTCCACATTTCAGACTGTTTTTGGACATCATGGATGTTGTGTCCTCTAGGCTAAAGAGGAAAAGGACCATCCAGACTGATATCAGAGCAAAGATCAAAAGACAGCATCTGTGACGGTATAGGGGTGTTACTACCCATGGCATGGGTAACTTGCGCATATGTGAGTCGTCTTTTTCAGGATCGTATCTGCTTATTACAACAGCGGGGACTCAGAGTAACAGAGTTCAGGGGCTAGACTGACCTGAACTGTCTCCCACTGAAAACTTATAAGGCCCAAAATACCACAACAAAGAGTTCACTGGACTGTCGAGCAACTGAAGTCGTTCATCAAGTAAGAATGTCAAAGAATTCCAGCTACAAAGCTTCAACAGTTTGTGTCCCTCAGTTCACAAACACATACGGAGTGTTTTTAAAAAGTTTTAATCAGTGTTCAGTTTAAACATTAAATATCTTATCTATTTGGTGCAGTAAGTTGAATATATTGTTCGAAAAGGATTTGCAACTCATTGTATCCTGTTTTTAATTAGTTTAATCAACTTCACTGGAAGTTTGTAATGTCAAATTTTACCCAAGTGAAGTGACAGACAAACAGTTGGGCAGTTCTTTGTAGTCTATATATTTTAGTTTTGAGAGATCTGCCTTAAAACGAGCAGAGAAGTCTCGATAAAATGGGTGTTTAAAGTTGTTAGCGGACCATCACCCAGTACTAGGGCTGACCGATTTGAGAAAATAATCTAACTGCAATTTTTTTTCCCAATATTGCAATTTACTCTGCATTTATTTTAATATTCCACATCTTATGTATACTTAAACAAACATAAGCAGTAGATCTTTTATAGTAAAACCAATAAGACATTAAATTAATCTAAGGATAAAAGATTTGAGAAAAAATGGAGAAGTGAAGAACAGAAGCAAAATAGGTATGAAATTGAAAAAACTGGGTAAAAATGGTATGAAAGCGGAAAACGGTTGATAAATAGGTGCGAAGTAGGTATGAAATTAAAAAAAGGGGGGGAAATTGGCAAACAAATCCAAAAGTGGCTTAGGAAAATTGATTATGGCAGCAAAATTGGGAATTAAATTTCAAAAAACATGTAAAAATTCCAAAAATGGTTCTGACAGTGGCCAAAAAAAGATGAATGGGGCAAAATAGGCATAAAGTTGTAAAAACAGGGTTAAAAAAGGTAAAAATGGTCCAAAAGTGGGAAAAAAGTGTACGAATAGAGGTAAAAAAATAGTCATGAAATTGCAAAAAACTACATCACAATGACAAAATGTTCAACACATTTTGGGCTAAAAAAATTGAACCTTCTGCGATTTTAAAATTGCAACAAGCCATATTGCGATTTAATCTAATTTGCAAATTAATTGTTCAGCCCTACCCAGTACTTGCTCATTTTCCCCAAGAGTGTGCCAGAGAAGAGTTTAATGGGAGAGATAATTAGTCCAGCATTAATAAAAGATCATTTTGACTTGTTGTTTTGTTGCTGGTTAACAGGTTCAGTAAGTTTTCATTTAATTGTTTTTCATCACAGCTTCATATTTGGGTCACAGACACTCATAGGCAGTAAATCATGTTTGTCACTGGAGATAAATCTGTTCATAAATGTAGGTCTGATTCTTTAAATTACTCGGGGGATTATTCACACTTGGCTGACTTCCCTCCAGGAAACCTGATCTGACCCTCTTAACGTGAAGACACAAAACAAGGAAGCCAAAAGATCAGCGTTCACACTTTGTCTATTTGACCTACTCTGAGTGAACTTGTGCTCATCGCTCACTTCACTTTAACCTGTCCTGCCACATTTATCAGGCAAATGGAGCAGCAGGTGGGTGGGCGTGGCTTTACCTCCATTTTTTAACAAAGAACAAAGACGACGCTCACGCTAGCTTAAACCCCCAGACCTGCAGAGTGGACTCACTCCTGAAGTGATGTCTCTGTAGATTAAGGGAGGCGCGAGGACGCATGCAGATTTTTGGATAGATTTGACAATCACAAACACCATCAGGACAGGTAAAAAAAATATTTAATTGATCTCTTTTAATGTTGATCAGAAATAACATGTTTACAGAAGGGGTTGTGTGCCACATGGGAAGTCTAACATGTTTAATCTAATGAGGCTTAAACACTGAATTATGTTCGTCTTGCCTTGTTTTTCAACCAAGTAACATAAAAAATTAAGACATTTAATTGACTCTAAATCTCTTTATAATTCTTAAAAATATCCACCATCTAATAGTTTATTTGTTCGTTAGCTTACTAGTTTTTGCATACATGTGTTCAACCATGTGTAAAGAAACAAAAAGAAATAATAATAATTGACAATAAAACAAACACAAACAGGTTTAATAAGGTTTAATTAATCTGTGAAATTAATTTGAAGGAACTTCTAAATGATGATTGTAGAGAAGAAGGTAAGAACATGTATTTATAAATAAACACACATATCCGATGAATATTTATATCATAAACTGAGAGAATGTTCAGTTTTTTAATGAGTGGGGCAGAAGCTTCTGTTGAATTAGAAAAAGTTTCCAATCTTATAAAATGTTTTTTCAGAGAGTAAATTTTAAGGTTGGACTGGTACGTGTTTGCCCAGACTATTTTACCATAAAACAAATACGGATAAATCAAAGAATAATACAATGTAAATAAACAAGACTTTTCAAAAAAATGTCTAACTTTGCTGATGATTCCTAATGACTTTACTGTTTTTTCATGAATGAAGTTAATGTGTTGTTTCCAATCTATCTTCTCATCGATGGTTATACCTAAAAATTTGACATGGCATACTTGAGAAATTCCATTTCCCTCAATTGAAACTTGAGTTTAATTTTAACATAGTCCTTGTCATAACTCCTGCCTCTTCCTGCAAATACTATGAAACTTAACTTTTTAATATTTAATGAGAGTTTATTAAAGGGCCTGTGAGGAGTTTTTTGTAATTTACAAAAAAGTCTCACTTTTAGATATATGTCTGATCGAAATAGCCGGAAGTCGGAATTTCCTACTGGGAACTCGGTGAAATCTCGCCACCCCCGAGTTGACAATCGAAGACGGATGCCCCCAGTGTGAACAGTTATTTAACTCCTGTAATAATCAATTTATTTGCACTTCTGACTGGGGTGTGTCGCTCTAGATCAGCTGTATACATAGTATTGTTAGACTTGTATTTACAAAAATGCTGCCATAGCGATCATCACATTCTTCATACAACAAAAAAGGGCGTGCTAACAACAGCTAACAATAGCCTGGTAGATCGGCATGGTTTTTTTCTGACTTCAACTGGAACGCCGATAAGTGGGAGATGATGTCACTCCAAGTTCCGAGGTTACTGGAACGCAGCATTACGACAGTCGCCGCGCGTGCTCATGGGTAGAAGAGTCTTTATGTCGCCAGTAATAGTTTCTCCTCATAGCACCTTTAAGCTTAAACCATTTTTGCAACCCTTGCCATTTCTTCATTTGCATTATTTTTAAAGTATGTAAGTCAGTATGAGATAAAATCATGTTGGTATCATCATCAAACAAAAAAGGAGAAGACTTACAAGCTAATGGGAAACCATTCATGTAAGGCCATGTGCAGCCCTCAAGCTCACAAAATATGACCACCAATTCTTTAAAAAAAATCTACAAATTGTGGTAAGATACTACAATGACACAGTGAACAAACTTTGATATTTAATCGAAATAATTCTACAAAATTGAGATTGTTGGTAAATGTAAAAATAATTACAGAAGTTACTTTGCTAGAATTGGTCCAAATCTCCTTAATGAGACATTACAAAATAATATACTATATAAAAAAAACTGATAAAGGCAAAATACTTGTATATTAATTATTGGTAAACAGTAACTGTTGGGCTTTATAGAAAAGAAGCTGTTTGGTAATATTAGAACGATTTCTCTTATTAATTATTCCTCCATAATAACAAACTTAACTATAGTAACTATATATATATATATATATATATATATATATATATATATATATATATATATATATATATATAGATATATATGTATATATATATATATATATAGGCATGAAGGGCATGACCATGAAAGAGCGAAGACCCGGGTCAACACCAATCGCAGTCTTTCTTCTGGATAGGTAAGCAACATTAGCTTTGTGGTGCTTCACATAACAGTAACAGCCGTCGGGCATTCATCTGATTGTCTAATCTGCCAGAATGTACTGTTGTCGTGATGTTTTCAATAACGGCAGTCGAGTTATCTGACGAGTTGGGGTTACCTTAGCTACATTGGTCAGCTGCACTGCAAAATTACCTTTGACTGACTGTGATACTCTGATAATGATCAGATGAATCTCGTCATGTCTTGTAACGTATAACTACGGAGATTTGAAATGTCTTTTATCACAAGAGCAGAGTTTCCAGTTTGTTCATTTTTTCCTCTTTTTATTCACTTTATTGTGCTTTAATAGTGTGAGATATACTCATCTTATTTTGCTGCTCTGTGATGCACTCATTTATTTAAAATATTGCCAAAAGTCCATCTTACAGTGAAAACAAATGTACAGAAAATGTAAAAGTTGAGCAAAATAAATGATAACTGAAGCACTGCTTAATAAGACTGAACTTTAGAAGTATAGTTGCCAGGTCTGCTTATGATAAGCAACTTTGTGCTTCTCTTTTTGAAAGGCTGCTTGTAAACATTGGCAGTTGTTGGATCCGTTTTTCAGCCTTGTTCCAAAAGTGCAGTCGTGCCCTCAAACCCAGGAGGGATCTGATGCTTACTGTACTACAAATATAAACTCAATTCAGAAGTCACACAAATTATTTTGTCCCATTCCAAACAAAAATGTTAATTTGACCGTAAAAAGGCGGTCAAAAATAATGTTTCCACCAAAAGAAAACCATATAGTCAGAATCAAATTTATTTCAAATGTAGTTATTACTGTTTTCACAATAATAAAGCTGTAACTCAGGTAAAGCCTGATGATGTCTGTTGGGTTACGAAGAGCTTAGAGAGATTGAGTGATAACAGAGTTATAAATAACTTTAGCTCCTCCCTTCACTTCTGTATAAAGTAAAGGATCCAACACTTCCGTACAAAAAGATGTTGAATAAAAAAAAAATTGTCAAATAAGAAAAAATGTGACTGAAATTCAAATGAAAAACATGCTTTACCATAAAATACCAAATAAAAGCCAGGTTCCAATTAATTACTGGGTCCCAAATAAACGGCAGGTGTAGCCGTACATTTTGATAAATAGATGCCCGTTTCAAATAAACGCCGGGTGTAATTTGTTCGGTGCAGCCTATGAACTACAGTCAAAGTTTACAGAACACCAATGGGAACACTAAGCTCACAACTGACAGCTGATGCTTGAAAAGTGATTTATTCGAAAAGAAATACGGTCAGACTGTGCCTTATCAGTCTGCATGGTTTATTTGTCTCTCAGGACGTCCTGTCTGTTCACTTCTCCTCCCTCTGTATGTCAACAAATGCACGTTGGTGTGAGGCGCTCTGTTTAACGACAGTGCAGTTACACTTAACAACCACAGAGGCCACTAGAGAGCAGAAAACCAGACGTTCTAGAGCTTCACAAATCCAAAGAAGACGACGTTGCCACTGCCGCTGCATGTTCTTTGCCCTCAACTAACATCAGTCGGTTGGTCATGTCAGTTAGCTGTACATTACTGCTAATCGCCATGGCTCCATTTACCATATTTTTTCATTTTTTGCGAGACAAGATTTTTGTGAGAAAGGAATTAAATGTCTTTCCCAAATAAACACCTGGTCTGCTCAGTGATTGAAACAAATGAATGCCCAGGCTATTATTTGGTATATTATGGGATGTAGACTTCTCTTTCAAGAAAAGTATTATATCACATAAGAAAGAAAATAGCTGGAGGTTGCTTGTTTTGGGCTTGTTTTATTAATGTTGTTGCTTACTTCAGAAGAAAAGTCTAGCAACACTGGATAAAATCCCAGAGAGTGAGTAGGACTGTGGAGTTTTGGCCCATACACACAATTAAACAAAATAAAGACATGGTCCTCATAATGAGACTCTGAAGTCAAGGTCCCCCAAATGACATGAAAACAGGAATGCGTGTGAAAAAGGTTTATCTGTTATTTTTAAACCTTCAGACATTTTCATTAAAATACCCTCCATTTTACCGCTATTGTTTTCTGATTCATAAAGTTTTTTATGTATTATGAGCTGACTATCTGGAGAAAACATCTGATGAGTCATTTTTTATCCTGTAATGATTTAATTCTTACGTCAGGGTAATCAGGCCTCCATCTCTCATCCGAAGTAAGTCCAAAATACTCAAAAACTGGAACATAACACCTCACAACAAATGTTCATTGGTTCCCTTTTCAACTGTGTTGCTTATTTCAGTAGAAAAGTCTAGAAACACTGGATAAAATCTGAGAAATTGAGTAGGACCCTGATGTTTTGGCTCATGCACATATTTAAACAAATTAAGACATGGTCCTCAGATTGTGGCACTAAAGCCATGGTCCCCAAAATGCCATGAAAACAGTAATGTGTGTGAAAAAGAAATTAGTGTTTAAACCTTCAGATATTTTCAGAAAATATCCATTTAACTGCTATTGATTTTTCTAATTCATCATGTTGATTAAGTATGACGATCTGACTATCTGAGGCAAACATCTGACAAGACATTTTTGATCTCGTAAGGATTTAGCTCTTTACTTTGGAGTAAATCAGGCCTCCATCACTCATCTACAGTTAGTCCAAAATGCTCCTGCTCGACTTTTACAGGTAAAAAAGACTGGAACATAACACCTCACAACAAATGTTCATTGGTTCTCTTTTCAACTGTGTTGCTTATTTAAAGGGACTGTGAGGAGAATCTATTACCGGCGACACAAAGACTCTTCTACCCATGAGCACGCGCGGCGACTGTCGTAACGCTGCGTTCCAATAACCTCGGAACTGGGAGTGACATCATCTCCCACTTATCGGCGTTCCAGTTGAAGTCAGAAAAAACCATGCCGGTCTACCAGGCTATTGTTAGCTGTTGTTAGCACGCCCTGTGTTGTTGTATGAAGAATGTGATTATCACTATGGCAGCATTATTGTAAATATAAGTCTAACAATACTATGTATACAGCTGATCTAGAGCGACACACCCCAGTCAGAAGTGCAAATAAATTGATTATTTCAGGAGCTAAATAAATGTTCACACTGGGGGCATCCATCTTCGATTGTCAACTCGGGGTGGCGAGGTTTCACCAAGTTCCCAGTAGGAAATTCAGACTTCAGGGGACGTTCCAGTTGCAGTTTCCTACTTGGAACCCGGAAATTCCTACTTCTGACTACAAGTGGAACGCACCAAAATACGCCACCCTAGCCAAAGAATTTGTTGTGATGCTAATGAATGCAGCTCAGACCTTCCTCAGAACTCTGCATTGCTTTACAACTTCTTTTTTCAACAACTTACAGGATGCAAAGCGACTGAATGTATCTCTTTGTAGTTACGTAGCAGTAATTTTTGATGTGTGACAACAAGCAATTTTTGGAAAACTTAGTATCGTAGTTTTGTAGCCGGTTATATATCGCTACTAACAGCCCAGTGCTCTAAGACGTGTCCGAATAATATAAATTTACTCTAGTTTTAATTGTCTTGTTCTCGAAGTTGAGTATCCAGGCTAGTCCAGCCCTGTCCGACCCGATCACTTAGCTAAGAATAGCATTTATAGATAACCTATTTTGATGCTATAAAACTCATCTTAAAGTGTGTATTTCAATCAGACATATATTTAAAAGTCCGATTTTTTTGTAATTACTTAGAAACTCTTCACAGTCCCTTTAAGTAGAAAAGTCAAGCAACACTGGAAAAAATAAGAGAAAGTGAGTAGGACTCTAGAGTTTTGGCACATACACACAATTAAACAAATTAAAGACATGGTCCTTATGTGACTTTGAAGTCATGGTCCTCCAAATGACATGAAAACAGGAATGTGTGTGAAAAAGATTATTCTGTTCATTTTTAAACCTTCAAATATTTTTATAAAATATCCTCCATTTTACTTCAATTGTTTTCTGAATCATGATGTTTTTTATGTATTATGAGCTGACTATCTGGAGCAAACATCTGACAAGACATTTTGTTTCAGTTAAGGATTCAATTCTTAATATCAGGGTAATCAGGCCTCTATCGCTCATTTACAGTAAGTCCAAAATGCTCCTGCTCGTCTTTAAAAAAAGGTAAAAACTGGAACATAACACCCCACAACAATATCCATTGGTTCTTTTTTCGACCTGGTTGCTTATTACAGTAGAAAAATCTGGTTGCACAGTTCAGAATCTGCTCAAATCTCAAAAGAATTTGTCTCTAAGAACTTTGTGTTAGTTTGTTCTGTTCTTTAAGATGCAGAACAGAATCTGACCTGACTTCATTCCTCGAGTTGTCTGACCATTCTAATCTGATCGATGTTGACAGGGCTGATGCATACATTTCTGATTACATAATGTGTACATTGAGCTTGCTCCTCTGCAAAACCTTTTAAAGCCATTTCAAACCACTTTTCTCTGTTTTAAAACCAATCAACCCACCTAAAGAAGTAGAAACAGCTGTTTTCAACTCTGCCTGGCATAAAGGATCATTTGTCATCTGCAGGATCCAACATAAAGGATGTAAATCCAATGTTCATAAAAACACAGGTGGTGCACAAAAACTGTAATCTGAATCTGATTATTTGGGATTAGTGTAGCAGTTCAAGTGGTTACACTAAGGCAAAGGTCAATACCTGTCTCGATCCATCACATGAAGATAAAAAGAGGGCAGCCGTCCTGATAAGACCAAAATGTATTCAATCTCAGGGCGTTCATGTCATGAGACATATGCTGCATTCAGATACCTGATCTCAGATATACACTAAATTGTCCTGAAAGATCACACAGCATGACCTGACTTAACTTAGGTGAACACTGTTCCTCTTACATAAACAATAATCCAAACTGAACACACTTATCTGGATTTCAGGGCCAAATTCAGGCTTATTTGTTGTCTTTGTCGTAAGATAGAGGCCCTGTTTTATGATGAATTAACACCCATTTTGGGCTTTTGGGTACCAACTGATCACATTACAGTCCAGCTGCAGACCTCCACTCTACACCTCCAATGTCAGAAGGAAATGGTGTCATGATATCAAAGTAAAATACTACAAAATAAAATAGAGATCATTGGGCCTCATGCAAGAACATTTTCGTATTCTCATCCTAAATTTTTCTTACCTTTTTTCTTATGTTGTGTTCGTACAATCATGCTCCGTCAGATTCAACAAACACTTCTATCTTTAGAAAAGCGTCTAAATGAGCCGCGGAAATATGATGAATGCCACCTGTGCGTACTCAAGCGCGCATGCACGAGGATAGCATATTTGCACAAGTAACACCACAAGAATACCATATAAGGATACATTTCCCACACCATAAAACAGGAGTTTTCATTCATAAAGATGGCATAGAACAAACGCTCTCTTCCAAGTGCCTGGCATGCCAGGGCATCCAAAAGAAGAAGCTCAGCCAGGACGCAGCTGGCTGCTCTCTCATTTAACGTTTTACATTGGCCAGTCTAATAAACCTTCAATTAATAGATTCTAATGTATTCTCTGGTTTGAGATCCTCAGATTTATTTCGTCTTATGCTATATTTTATTAAAAATGCTTGAAATTAGTTAAATGTATAATCAGTATGTAAGGGACCTGATTTGAAAAGAGCAGACTAATTTGTTGCGATTTTTAAGACAAGTCTGGACCACTCGTGATTTGTGTTCGTACTCGAAAGAAAATTCTAAATACGAAAAAAATGGGACAAATTCTCCTAAATCATTTGTACGCAACACTTACGAACATATTTGTTCATACGAACATACGAAGGCCCATTGTCTCCAAAGCCACGTTGGGCAGACACTTCCAGTTATTCTGCGTTTTGATTACTTTGGTTAACTTGATTCCTCAGTCATGTTACATTTAAAAAACAAAGTTTAAAATGCAGGTCATCAGTAGAGTAACATAAGTGTGTAGGCACCTCTGTTTGGTGTAATGATTAAGAGCGTTTTCATTTCGTAGAGAGAGACACAATTGCTTTATTTGCTTGGAAGTCCTATCACAACCTCTGTGTTTACAGTCACTGCTGTTTTAACCGTAAAACGGGGATAAAGGCAGCATCAAGGTTTTATTAGTTAAGCCCCCTTCACAGCACTGCACGGCAACCATCCCAAAAACAGCCTCCATGCCGGATGCAAAGCGTTTTTTAAAGCGTCTGCTGCCGCCGCGGTACGAGCATAGAGTCTGAGGCGGCAGTGACGGAGAGGTGATTCGGTGAACGTCACAGCAGAGCCCAAAAGTCCTCACAACACTCCCTCCCCAAACACTCTGCAGTGAAATGCTGTCTAATGCCAAGTTTTTCTCCTGATTATTTTATATGAAGGTACAGCAATTTGGTAGAGCTCATTTAATGTTTGCTTTGACCCATAAAGCCTGCTCTTTCCAGGTTCTCTCCCTCCTTCAATGTGATTGGCTGCTGCCAGGCGGCTGCCGCTAGAAAGTTTCGGTGTGACAGGGCAAGGGCCATAGACATTATATATGTATATGTCATTATAGACATTATAGACATTATATACATATAGAATGTCTTCAATTATATACATAAAAATGTCTATGGCAAAACCTGTACGTGTTCATGTGGGCGGCAACCGCTTCTCTGTCCTACCGCCGCGGTTAGTACCGCTTCCCGTCTGCCACTCATCCCTCATTAAAATGACTGGAGGTGGCGCGTTGCCATGCAGCGGTGTGAAGGGGGCTATATAGTTACTGTTTATATTTATGTCATGTTCATCTCATGTTGGAGGAGCTGTTAGCCAGCTGAGGTAGGATGTCTGCAGCTGGACCCCTCTCACTGATCATCAATGCTTCAGTGCATGCTGACAACATACTGCAATAGATCCCAGGAACAACAAGCACCTTTAGGACATCTGGTAAAACTATGTGCCATAGCTTGTTGTAACTTCCATGTGTTTGGACAGAGAAAGTTCTAGATTGTCCATTGTCTTTTATCTTGAAGCAGACGCTACTTCAGGGCCCATTTACACAACAAGGTTGTCATCAGAAACAGAAAGGGTTTTCCTTTGCGTTTTCAAAAGTGCTCCCCATACACACAGACAAGAGTGTGATAACAATGCGCATCCAAACAGATCCACGAGAATGACTGAAATGTGGTAGCATGCTTGCCAGGCCAGTAGTTAGGGACGTAAGGCCAATGTGGCCAAATCTGGAGACTTTTCATTGTGTTTTGGCCTCCCGTTTACATGGGAACGGTACCTGGAGTGCTTGAAACTGCAAGCTTTTGAAACCAGGGTCCAGGGTGGAGAGTTTTCAAAACATTTCCCCATAGAGCTCTGTGTAATCCAGAGTCAGAGCGTTTCAGGGTGAAATGCTGACGTCACCGCATGCGCAGTACCCTTACACATGAAGGTTGCAAGTGCATACCAGGAACAACAACAGTTCGACTGTCTAACGTGAGCTGCTTATGCTACGGCCACACCGGACGCGAATTTGCGTCGACGCGCGTCGAGATTACATACAAAGTCAATGCAAACACGCGTCTTGACGCAAATTCGCCACGGGCGGCGCGTTGGAGGTGTTTGGCGCGCGGCTGGAGCGTTGGACGCGTTTGCTGGCGCGCTTTGGAGCGCCGAGGCGTTTTGACGCCCAAACGCCTTTGACGCCGAGTTGAAAATATTGAACTTTCGGCGCCAGTTCGCGCGCAGCCAATCAGCGATGACATTCCCCCCGACGTCATTGATTTCATGACGTGACGCTCATGCCCCCTGCTCTCACTCAAGCCCCTCTCAAAGATGGAGGAGAGGTTTATCGGCACTGTTTGCTATCATTCGGAGCTATACTATTCGGCGTGTGTACTCTACAGAGACCGGAACAAAGAGGAGCAGACTTGGGTGAAAGTCGCTGAGGAGACAGGTTTTATTTAATAATGTGTGATGCCCCGGCCTTCTGCTCCTGCTTAAACCCCTCTCAAAGATGGAGGAGAGGTTTATCTGCGCTGTTTGCTATCATCCGGAGCTAAACTACTCGGCGTGTGTCCTCTACAGAGACTGGAACAAAAGGAGCAGGCTTGGGTGAAAGTTGCTGAGGAGACAGGTTTTGAAGGTAAGTTCTGTAAATATTCGTTTCCAGCTGGATTTGTCTGCACGGGTTATCACTGAGTCCGACCGGCTCCGGCTCTCTACTGCGCATGCGCCCGGACGCGCGTCGTCCCACAGCTTGTCAAAATGTCTAGTGTCCAGCTTCGGGCGTTAAGGGCGGCGCGTTACAGGCTTTACGCGCGTTAAAATTCGCCAATTCGCGTCCGGTGTGGCCGTAGCTTTACGGTGCTCGGTTTGTTATCCAGACAAAACTATAAAGACAGATTTGTCGTCCAGACGAGAAACTCCTGCGTCTTCCACTCACTATTGTTGTTTATGAATGTTTTCCTTTTTCATACATGTGCTGAAGCAGCGCTGTTTCTCTGCAGACCTACATTGCCATCTACTCGTTTCTTGCATCTAAGTCTGAACGCAGATCGATTTTGAAAACCCCCCCAAAAACCTTTGCATTTTATATAAGAGTGTCTCCATGTAAACAGGGCCTAAGTTTGTAGTGTCCTTGGGGAATATAACAAATGTGTCTTCACTGGTCATACTGGTTGACAAACCAATATTTTGTTGGAGGGGCACAGTTAGCAGCATGCATGTTGCACAGCTGTTATTGTTGTTGTTCCTAGGGGCACGCACAGCCTTCCTTTGAAAGAGTACTGCATTGACCGTCCTTGTTTTTCTGACAACAGCGACTCCTGTATACACAGAGATGACGTTTTCAAAAGCTTTTTCAAAACTTTCACTCTGGATGCAGATTCAGGCAATCCAGGCATCTGTTTAAGAAGGGTCAAATCAATGGCATGTATCAAGCAGAGAAAACATCTAAGGAGATTGAAGAAACTACTAAAAGTGGGTTAAGAACTGTCCAGCGCATTATTAAAAACTGGAAGGATAGTGGGGAACCATCGTCTTCAAGGAAGAAATGTGGCCGGATTAAAATCCAGAATGACTGTGATCAGCGAATCCCTTAAACATTTTGCCAAATTAAATCAAAGAAAAACAACAGTAGAACTCAGGGGTGTGTTTAATAGTGAAAGTAAGAGCATTTCCACATGCATGATTTGAAGGGAACTCAAGGGATTGGGACTGAACAGCTGTGTAGCCTTAAGAAAACCACTACTCAGTAAGGCTAAGCAGAAAAAAGGCTTCAGTTTGCTCGGGAACATAAAGATTGGACTGTGGAGGACTGGAAGAAGGTCATGTGGTCTGATGAGTCCAGATTGACCCTGTTCCAGAGTGATGGGAGCATCAGGGTAAGAAGAGAGGCAGGTGAAGTGATGCACCCATCATGCCTAGTGCCTACTGTACAAGCCTTTGGGGGCATTGCTGTGATCTGGGAAAGATCTTGTGACATTGCAGAAGCTTATCCAAACATTGCCACGGAGAATTTGAGCTGCGATCAAAGCTAAAGGTTTTCCAATGAAATATTACAGTGTGTGACCTTGTTTTTTGGTGGCGGCTTTTTTTTTTTTTTTTGGCCAGGCCATGTGTATCTAAAAGAGAAGCCAACTTAAAGTCTAATTATATTCTTCTAGGTTGTCCATGTTGACTCCCCCAGAGGCTGTCTCAGCAGATTCATTAGGATAAAAAGTCCTGCCCAGCAAAGACCTTAAAGAGGACATAACTTGCTACTCTGCACCCTTGCCAAAACTGAGTAGTCATTACAAAAATAAGTATGTCCAGATTTAACGGCCCTTCCCTCTTTGTTTTCACAGGATGTCCCTATATGGTAGCTTTCTGTCCGATGAGCAGTTCCAGTGCTCCATTTGCCTCGATGTGTTCACCAACCCCTCGTCCACACCATGTGGCCACAGCTTCTGCATGGCCTGTATCAGCAGATACTGGGATGGATCTAAGGTAGGACCACAAGTTTATTATTGTAAGACTTTGGTATGACTTGGGCCAATCCCCTCTTTTCCTTTGACCCAATGTATTTACTTGTTATTCCCTAATTTCTTCATTTTGTACCAATTCTTTCTCTTGGTTGGGATATACGGTACAATTTTCTAGCACAACCTGACATGACATGACATCCTGGTCCAAAGAATTCTGCATCAAATAGACCCTACCAGAAAACTATGAGAAACAGTTTAGGTTTGGTTAAAGAGTTTGTTTAGAGTGTTTTTAAGTTGGATTGTATGGGTTACTTGACAATAGTCAGTAAAGTGGCTGAAAGAGCTCCAAGTAGCACTGCACCTTTAATGACAACAAGCTTAGAATACCAGTAAGGTACACAGCTGTTGGTGAGTATGGTCACTTCAAATAATTTTGTGAGTTTTATGTAAAAATGAGCCATGAAATTAATGGCCCTTTTCCACTAGCATGCCTTGGCCATACTCTACTCGGCCCTACTCGATTTGCAGCGTGTTCCACTGGCCCGGTACCTCCTAAAACAAGCTAGTTTTGAAACCTACTCCGTTCCGGTTCCAAGCGAGCTGAGTCGATACTGAAAGATGACATCACCGACTGCTGGCTACTGATTTGTGAGACAATGTTGTTATCCATGAGTCATGAGCGCGACAACCTAGCATGCTAGCAGTAGCTACCGTTAGCTTACCCTCATACGTCTTTTCTTTGCAGCTCGATTGCTCTCGTCCTCGGCTTCATTCTGTTGTATAGCTTTCAAAACTCTCCTGTGCTTCTCAAGGTGTATTTCTTCTTACCACCTGCAGCTTTCTTCTGCTTTTCTTTTTTACCCGGTTTGTGACAAAAAGCCACAGATTGTTGTGTTGCGTTCAAAATGACATAACCGCAGTGCTACTCACCCTGTTGGGCAGGCGACTGGGGCCAATGGAAAAGCAGCCCAAGGCAAGTAGAGTAGAGCCGGGTAGAGTCGAGTAGAGTAGCGCTAATGGAAAAGGGCCATAAGTTGGATCATTGTTTTCCTCCAGGGAGTCTCTGTGTTTGGCACTATTTTACAACACAGCATATGGTGTGTCTCTCCACCTGTGTGTGTGTGTTGATTCTATTGATCTGCTGTTTTGTTCTACGGACTTAAGACGATGCAACACCAGCAGAGGAAAGTAATACTGAATCAGATGTGAGTGATTTTGACTCAGTTAACAATGACACTCCTTAACTGTGGATGTTACCTTTATGAATGGAGTGCACAGAAGAAGAAAGTCTTCATACTGAAGCCACATTCAGTTCAGAAATTTGATAAGAAAATGAATAAGAACAATCTGTATTTTGTTTAAAGGATTAACCTTATTTTGCAATGTCATTTTTGCACATCATTTGTTAATGTCTTTGCGGTAAGGCAGCTCAGAGGTTGAGGTTTTTCCGTTTCAAGGGGCATACACAAATAAATCGAAGGCCTTTTGATCAGCAACCCATCACACTTCAGAACAAGATTAAGCAGGTGGAAGAACACATAGCCATTTGCTGTATCATAAAATAATGCCAAACACAGAAACACCTTGGAGGAAAAATAAAGTGCGCTGAAAATTATTCACTTAACCAGATATTCAATCCAACATAGTTTTGTGGGTTGATTTCATGTGCATAACATGTCTATGCTTGCCAACAGCACTGTACCTTACCCGTAGTCTCGGCTTGTTTTTGTTAAAGGTACAGAACAACTAGGAGCCTTTTCAGCCACTTCACTTACTATTGTCAAGAACCTGATACAGCCCAACTTCAAAAATACTGGACTATTCTTTTGGTTTAGGAAACAATCTTCTTCGTAAATTCATTCAAAGCAGGTTTTATTGGGAGTCAGTTCTCCAGGGAGGTCCTCAATTCTGTGAATCTCATTTTGTCCATCTCTTACTCTCCTTCATCCCTTTGTGTTTTTAGGTCTGCCAGTGTCCTCTGTGTAAGAAAACCTTCCAGAAGCGTCCTGACCTCCAGATCAACAGGACTCTGCGAGAGATCACCGAGCAATTCAAATCCATGAGAGGAGGGGGAGGAGGGAGGGAGAAAAGAAATGGAGGGGAAGGTTTCTTTGAGGAGCTCAAGAAGAAGCTGCCTCGACCTCTGCCAAAACTGCCAAAGCGGAACAATGAGCCACCAGGTGAACTAAAAAGGCAACATCTTCACATCTCACACTGATTGGTGCTCAATCACTGACAGCTTTGTTTTGCTGAGGGATAACTCTTACGTTACGTTTACCCAAACAGTGGCCCTAAACACTTTCTCTAAGTTCTTTAAGAGCACTGAACGGTACAAATGAATGTGAGTAATGTGATCAAATCCATGCATCAATAACATTGAAAACCAGAGTCTGAAAGTTCTTTGTTGATATCACTCTTTTAAATCTGTCTTCATTCATCATGCTCAGTTGAAAAGCCAGTCTGCTCGGTTGACTCAAACATTATGCAGATGATACATGTCTGTTCTCTCAGAGATGGGTTGCGCAACAGCAGATGAGAACAAGATACCTTATACTTGTTTTGTGATGTCAGCACAATGAAGGTTAGATATGTTCTACATCTTTGAGTAGAGCCCTATAAGTTTTGTTTTATTTGCCCCAAATTCTTTTTTAATTTTTCCAATAATCCAGTTTTAATTTTTTGAGAATTTGTTTCATAGTATTTTAGCCTTGAGACACTGAATTGAATTGTAGATGTGTTACAGGCATCAATGGCTGTTTAAACTGGGTGGTGGTGTTATTATTTAAGACCTCATAGCTACTTTAAGCTGTTGGTAACACATCTTTAACAGTTGCTTGCAGCGGCCAGTCAAATCGAAGGAGGGAGAAAACCCAGAAATAGCAGGCGTCATGGAACAAAGCAAACAATGATGGAGTTCATAATGTTAGTGTCAAGTATATGGAGCTCTACAATACAGCTCTACCTTAGTATAAAGACAACCAGAAGAAAGGCATGGGACAACATTTATACCACTTGTTTTTGGGGACAGAGTATTTTGAAGGACTTTTGGCGGGCTCTGCTGTGTCGTTCGCCGAATCACCTCCACGTCACTGCCTCGTACCCTATGCTTTAAAGACGCTCTGCATCTGTAGGATTCGGGTGGCAGGGAGGCAGATTTTTCAAGGCAGTTCCCTCACAGCAGTGAGAAAAAGGCTTAACAGAACATTCTGTCATGTGACGTTGCACGTGCAGCCACAAAGCAATCTAGCTCTGACGTGCCACCAACACGTCATTGTAATGTTCGCAAGGAGGAAGATAAATATTCAGGGAGACTTTTTGGAGTCAAAGCTTTAACACCAATAAAATGTCATACCTGATAAAATCACAGTTAAGACTTTTTAATACTCTTAAGGACCTTATTCTTCCCACAATTGATTTATCAAGCTTTAATACTTTTTATGACCCTCATACTTTATCTGAGTTCGCCAGGAGTTTCGTGGCTACATTGCCAAGTTACGCCCTGTTTACACAACAACATTACGACCAGAACGCTTCTGATGAAGACAAACGACTCATAAACAACTATGGTAAGTGGATGAATGAAGATGCAGGAGTGTTCTGCCTGGAGAACAAATCTGTCTGGATATTTATGTCAGGGTAACAAACCGAGCACGGTAAGCAACAAACATGTTGCTCGGTAGTCAGCCGCAGCTGTTGTGGATCGTTTTGACTGAAAACACTAATCCCTGTTTAAACGTAGATGGATACCAAAACATTTTCTAACTACCTGTTACTGATTAGTTGCTTCCTTTTTTTTTTTTTTATTTAGCAGCAACTCAAAGTTTCAACAAACACACAAACTTATACAATAAACATCAAATAGTTAAATCAATATTAAATATTAATTACCTGCCAAAAAATATTTTGCCATCCACATTTGAGTTATTGCCCATTTGAGTATAAGCAGCCTTCACAGCAGTTGTGCACTGCTTAGGAAGGCTTGCGGCTTAGGGTATACGTGAGATTTTTCAGCTGCCATGATCGTTTGTTGCCCTTACAATCAGCTGTACGATAACTAGCTAAAATGTCAAAGGTCTATGCAACTTACCCTGTTATGAAAACACAGTTCAAAGTTTTAAGGATTGTTTTTTGCATTACCCCAGGACTCGGGAATTATGCCACATCCCACTGAGACACACTCCAGTTAAAAGCTGGTAAAGTTAAGAAATTCTGACCAAAGCATTCCCAGTGAAACGTCTTATCTTTTTCAGCCGACCCAACCTTATTGGCTACTTCAGTACCGAACACCAACCCATTCGCTGCCATGACCCCTCCCTTTGGACCCCCACCCCCACCTCCACCTTTCTGTCGCTCCAATGGCCGGAGGCGGTTCACAGTGACAGGAGCGGCAAGCAACGACAATATCCCCATCTGCGAGATCCACCACAGAGGAATCCTGGTACAACACTAGCTATAATACAAACCAACTTCTGACCCAAATTGCCAACATATTCAATGAGATAGTCTGTAATTATTACACTGTGTCAAACTCTCTGATTCCAGGTCTACTGTAGGACAGACAAAGTGTGCATCTGTCCTGACTGTGAGCTTGAGGAGCATCATGATCACGACACAGTGTCTATAGAAGATGAATGGACAGAAAACAAGGTAAGGAAACTTTAGCATGTTAGCAAAGAAGGTCACTGACCATGTTGGGCAGTAATTTATGGACTGTCTTTTAGAGCCCAACTGATATATCGGCAAGCTGATGATAGCCCTTTTCAAAGTGCGATAACGCGATATATTCCAAGCTGTGCAGAATGATGACACTTCATATATTCTCTGTTGTGTTTTGGGACCTTTTTTTCAAAATCATTTTCTATATGTTTTTTAAATTAATCAGCTGATTAATTGGTAATATGTATTTCGTACTGTAAAATATTGGTCGCGGCATCGGCCTAAAAAATCCAAATCAGTCAGGCCCCACCGTCTTTGTTCTAACCCAATCAAAACATCTGTTTGGAAACCAGAGCCTGAGAAGGTAAACTGAATAAGGGGGCAAATTTGGTCATGTTTCTCTCTAAAAGGGATAAAGCCAACAAATTGAAGTTTACCAGCTTATGGAAGTTTAAAGGATAGACTTTGTCACAATGACGTCATCACTGGTTTCTGAACCAGAGTTCTGAAGCCAAGTAATGGTGCCAGCCAAATGGTTATTCACGTAAGGTGACAGTCCTAGTGGACACTCGAGGAACTGCAGCTGAGTTGCAGTTATGCATTGGCTTCAGTTTCCAACATCGCGGTTCGAGTTCCAGGTGATTCTCTTGCCGAGCCAGGATACAAAGCATGCGATCAAAATAAAAACGTGATGATCTTTTACTTTAAATAAATATTAATCTAAATATCCTCTCTGTTGACACCTTATAACCTCCACTAGGGGGTCATGTGATTGCTGGTGTCTGTTAGTTAGTTAGTTAGCTTGTTTCTCTGTTATCAACATAACTCAAAAAGTTACGGACCGATTTTGATGAAATTTTCAGAAAATTACCGGATTGGGACAAGGAACAAATGATTAGATTTTGGGAGTGATCTAGATCAACATCTGGATTCGCCATGATGAAAACTACGATTTCCGTGAATAACTACTGAACTAAAATAGATACCATTATGAATCCAATGCCAATGTTATGTTTTCATGGTCAAGGAACCTAAATATTTAGATGAAATAAAGGTAGGACTAATATTTATGGTGAACATCACAACATGGGTGAGGACAGTGGCACTGGCGGAGGTCTGCGCTCTCTGTTTGCTTTACGAGTTTTAATTTTGGAAAGTGGTCAAGGCAGAACAAGGTACTCTAATAATTTGTGAAAATGTTTTACAAACAAACAAGAGAATATTTATGCACGTGCATGTTGCTGTTCATGACAGAATTTATAATTTTTGTACCAGACTTCTTGCTCATATGTTTTGTACTTGCAGTTATGCTTTAGTCACATAGTGATGTCTCTCAATTGGCAAAGCTGGTGTGATTGCCATGATGCAGGAAGAAATAACTGTCTCTTTAGGCCGGGCACAACATGTAAACACCATTGGTAACGCTTCTACGACGCTTAACGGGCGTTCATCCCGCTTCAGTTAGGTCGATCCAACGAGGATTCAATGAATTTCCATTCCGTTGACACGACGTCAGTCCCATTTGCATCACGATTAAGCCCCGTTGCTTGCATCACCTTGAAGGGGACACAGTTGGGGCAGAAACGAATACGTCCTTGTCAGTCGTCCTCAGAAAACGTTCTGGATTGATCCACTATCAGCCAGACTGAGCCCAGTACATGCCACGCTAATACGTTCGCCTTAGAACTGCAGAGAGGGTCGACTCTCCACGACAGTTGTGGACAGTTCAAAACAATCAGGATCCTTCCCTGCTCCATTGCGTTCATCCACGTCTAAACAACGCTGATCCAGATCAAGAATCGTAGCATCACAACCAAAGCACGTTTTATCAGGAGTATGACAATCGTGTGCCTGAGGCTTTTAACAGAATTCAAATGTACGCCAATAGCTGGTTTACTGTAAAGTCTTTCAATTGTTCCATTTTCCTCGTAGGCTCAGCTAAGTGCGTCAGAGAAGGAGATCCACAATATGATCCGACAGAAAATCAGGAAGATGGAGGAGGTCAGGAAGTCATTGGATGATGTAGAGGTGAGTATAAACACAATGATACAGCTCTGTGGCCAAACCAGTTCATCCTCCTGTCATTTGTTATCTATGTTCAATCACAAACACATTGTTGGCAAGATAACTTGGAATCTTACAAACAGATTTTAAGAAAATTTCAGGGAATGTTGGCAACAGCACAGGGAAGATGTGATACGATTTTAGTGACGATCCAAAAGCAGATGCAGATGCAGTATTCTTTTTTTTAAGACTTAACATTGCGAGACAGAAGAGGTTTAAGCCATTTTGTTAGTAACTCAAAGGTTCTCTACAGATCTTGATGAAATTTTCAGGGGATGTTGGTCATGGCACAGGGAAGAAGGGATAGGATTTTAGTGGTGATCCAAAACCAGATGCAGTATTTTCTTTTTAAGACTTAACACTGCGAGACAGAAGAGGTTTACGCAGTTTCGTTCATGACTCAAAGATTCTCTACAGATCATGATGAAATTTTCAGGGAATGTGGGTCATGATTCAACACTCAATCATTAATTTGTTTTTTAATTTTTATTCAACCTTTATATAAACAGATAAAAACTTGTTGATCAAGATCTCTTTCACACGGGTGACCTGGCCAAGAGGTCAGCAGCAGCACATGTCACGTTTTGGTGGTTATCAGAATCTGGATGTCGATCAAGAATTTTTTTTAAGGATTTCTTAGATAGGGCAGTTTTCCGCATTTTTGCAAATAACAAGCTCTCAACTAATTTTGATAAAACTTTCAGTGAGTGTTTGACATGACACAAGGAAGAAGTGATAAGATTTTGGTGGTGATCTTTACCTGAATGTGTACACAAAAGATTTTAAAGATTTTTTAACAGTGTGAGAAAGGGCAGTTTTCCACGTTTTTGACAATAACTTTCCCAACAGTGTCAGGAAAGCCTTAACTGTGTTTCGTTCTCTCTGAGCACTTCTAATTCAACAATCTATGCACATCAAGAATCAATGAAGAATGCTTTAAGATTTTTAATCTATAGTTTGTGGTATTTATGTAATGGTTCCTGTAATGGTCCTAAGTGTTCTATGAAGTACACAAATATTGGCATGCACAGCACCTTCTTATCTTTACCTTTCATTCAAATTGTTTTATTTTGAACCGGCAAAAACAGAAGGAAAAAAACTTAGAAGCATACAAAATTATATCTCTAAATTTTTTAATGAGAAAGATATAATTTTGTGAAGAAAATTAATAAATAAATATTTTTTATCCAATAAAATACATTTACTCAAACAATGGTTTAACCTAAATATGTGAAGTATTACTGAGAAAACATTACCTGCTACTGGTCAGTTTTTCTGTGAATTTTTTTTTTCTCCTGATCCACTGCTATTTTTAGTATTTACTGTATGGACATTTTACGGTAAATAACTGTAGATTTATGGTAAATGCTGTACATTTTTTACAAAAATCTGATTTTTTTTTCCAAAATATTTTGCCATTTACTGTTATTTACTGCATAGCTGTTAGCAGTAGGTAGCTGTGGATATTACAGCAAAATGTTGTAAAGTTACAGTGTACACTGTTAACCTTGACAAACCCTGTTAGGATTTCAATAAAAAAAAGACATAAAAGGAACTAATACCTATCATTAATGATGATGATGGTGATAATAATAATTGTCACCACCACCATCATCATTATTACTATTATTATCATTATCATTATTATTATTATTCAATGATGATAAAAATACAGTCATTTATTGTGAAAAATAATTTCCAGCATTTTACTGTACATTTGCAACATCACAGTAATATTCTGTATTTAATTTAACAGTAAAAAAACTGTAATCAGAATTATATTAACAGTAATTAACTGTATATTACTTTACAGTATAATACTGTACTTGTAAGTCCAGCAAGGTACCTTAGAAAATTACAGTATTTTACAGGATCACTGCTGCCAGTAAAATACTGTAATTTTTACAGTGAAAGTCTTACAGTGTACATAAAAGCCAGACTAAAAAGATAGCTGGCAGACAATGTCAGAAATAAATACATTTTAAGTTTAATATGATCAATGGAGCTCCCCAGAGTTATTGGTCATCACCATTGAATCTTGTTTTTTAGAAGGCTAGATTAACCTGAGAATTGCCCACACCAATATTGCAGGAAAATGTCCTGAAAATGATTTCTAGAGAAGAGTGGGAACCCTGATGTGGCATCTTAACTGACCTATAATCCATTAAAATAATAGTTACAAATATAAATGAAAACCCCCTCACCTGGTAACTGTTGTAAATGGTGCCCTGTTCATGATCATTTTTGGTCTTCACTGGCTCTTGTCGCTTAGTGATGTGATGTTTTATTGACAGACGAGCTCATTCCAAAATCTGAACACTAGAAGTCACTAAAATTCCAACATCCACACACTACACCTTTAAGACTTACCCACCTTAATCCTCCAGTTGGCGGTGGAGCGGGAGACAGCGGGCAGCGTCTGCCTGCTCTCCGTCCTGGTGTCGGCCATCGAGCGCTCCCAGGCCGAGCTGATGGAGGTGATGGAGATGAGCCAGAGGGCCGCGAAGAACCAGGCGGAGGTGATGATCCGACAGCTGGAGCTGGAGGTGGAGGAGCTGCACAGGAGAGAGAACACGCTCGCTGAGATCGCCCAGCTAGACGACGCCCTACAGGGGGTCAAGGTTGGCGCCAGTGAGGCCGTCATTAGCCAGTTCAGTGTTGTTGGGACACAGATTTAAATCTTGTTTCCTCTCCAGACTTTCCCGGTCATCTCCAGCCCTCCTCCCACCAAAGACTGGTCCGGAGTGTCACTGAACACCGAGTTAGGAACGGGAACCATCTACAGATCTCTGGCTGTTCAAGTGGAAAGTTTCCAGAAGGATCTGAGGAAGGTTGCAGAAACAGGTCAGTGCAGGACACTTGAGTCCTTAAAGAAGGCAACACGAAAACCAAGAAGTCCACTTTTAACAGCTTTTCACCCTTTTTATATGAGTTCATTACAGGGGATCAAGAATAGGCAGGGTGGTTTGTTCCATAGCAGAGACAGTCCATCGCGAATACGCAGCACATAATCTTGTGCACACCTGCCACGGTGCTTTCGCCTGGCTACAATCACTGCTGCCATCATTACTGGAGAGTCCTGGCATCACAGCCCGTATATAGACTCTGCTCCACAGTTAACTCAGTCAACAGTCATTTAGAGCGAGGGAGAGAGGGAGACAGGGAAAAGAGAAACTGTGTGGATGTAATACACGGGTCCCACTGGTGTTAAATAGCACCGCTTTACTGCCTGTGGCAATTAGCGCCAGTATTTGTGGATGAGGTGGTATTTGCAATGAGGCTCATTTGCATAGGAAGGGGACAATTTTGTACTGAATTTATGAATATTTCCCAATTTACATGCATGTAAATTAGACCAGCACGAGGAGTTCCAGTGCAGTTCGTGTTCAGTTTGTGGATTGCACGCTATTTTTTTCTGTCATTTGCACAGTTTTAGCGGTCGCAAAAGCAGTGCAATCCTTTTGAAGGTCTGGCCCTACGTGTCTTGTCATGGAGGCTTGGTCATGGCAGTCCTCATTAATTACTCAGACAGTTAAAACCAAATAATGAACGTTAAGTGTTCTTTTAATATCTAATGCTTTTGTTTTGTCCGTAATGGCAAGAAATGTCAGCTACTGAAAAACTGCTGGAAAAATAATATATATTGTAAAAAACTCTTTTAAAAACTTCAGAATGAAATGTATTTAAAATATGCATCACATTTTTCTGATTTTTTTTAATCTTTAAAAGACAAGTATGTTTACATAACTACACAGTATTTTTAATGCAAAAAGAAAGAAAAATAATTTCCATAAAATACATTTCAAGAAGTATTTGATTATTATCATAAGACCCTGAGATGGATCAGCAATTGACAGCAACATTGATTTTGATTATTTCACCCTGACAGCAGCCATAATGACGCTTTTATTATTTATACAGTATGTTGCGTGTTGTTGTGTTATGTTAAAGTTGCCCATCCCTGGACATAAATGCTATCAGGGCTGATTTTTTATTCTCATTATGGATGATTTTCTTGGAATTTTGATATTAACTGACAGGCAACATTGAGTAAGAAGGAAGACTGCATGTGGCCCCTGGGCTGCCAGTTACCCATCCCTGTTCTTATTCATTTATTTATTTATTTATTGTTTATTTGACATGGACACACAGTAAAACTGATGCTGTCATATCTAAATATGCACAAATGCACTGCTGTTAGTGTTCATAGCACAGTGCAAATTTCAACACCAGTCATTTGGAGGCTCTTAAGGATTAAAGTTGTACAAAGATACATTTAGAAAAAGAACAGAGATACCGAAGACACAGTTCATTAGAAAATATATCAGAATTAAAATAAACAGAAAATATAAAAGTTCAATAAAAAGCTGAATGAGAAGGTTCCTTCAGGTAACATCTATACAAGCAAATGTTTACATGTGGGAACACTATTGTTGCTCCTTCCGCCATGACTTAATACTTATGTTGAAACCTTTAAAGTTAGTTTGCATCTATAAATAAAAAAATTAAAAAAATTAACTCTTGTTTTGAGAAGGTGCTTCTTGTTTATGTCCTCAGGTTTTCCAGCCTCAGGAATGGAGCTCATTCCAGTCCGAACACAGCCCAGTGAGTTTGTCTTTGACTAAAATGTTTAATCAAAAGTGTCTTAAAGGGACTGTGAGGAGTTTCTAAGTAATGACAAAATGCATGACTTTTAGATATATGTCTGATCGAAATACACACTTTAAGATGAGTTTATAGCATCAAAATAGGTTATCTATAAATGTTAGTCCTTAGCTTCGCGGTCGGGTCAGACAGAGCTGGACTGGCCTGGATACTCAACTTCAGGAACAAGACAATTAAAACTAGAGCAAATTTATATTATTCAGACACGTCTTAGAGCACCGGGCTGTAAGTAGCGTTATATGAACGACTACAAAACTACGGTACTAAGTTTTCAAAAAATTGCTTGTTGTCACACATCAAAAACTACCGCTACGTAACTACAAAGAGATACATTACCTCATCGCTTTGCATCCTGTAAGTTGTTGTAAAAAGAAGTTGTAAAGCAATGCAGAGTTCTGAGGAAGGTCCGAGCTGCATTCATTAGCATCACAACAAACACACGCTTTGGCTTGGGTCACGTCTTTTGGTGCATTCAAGTTGTAGTCAGAAGTAGGAATTTCCGGGTGCTGAGTAGGAAACTGCAACTGGAACGTCCCCCGAAGTCGGAATTTCCTACTGGGAACTCTGTGAAACCTCGCCACTCCCGAGTTGACAATGGAAGATGGATGCCCCCAGTGTGAACAGTTATTTAGCTCCTGTAATAAACAATTTATTTGCACTTCTGACTGGGGTGTGTCGCTCTAGATCAGCTGTATACATAGAATTGTCAGACTTATATTTACAAAAATGCTGCCATAGTGATAATTACATTCTTCATACAACAACGCAGGGTGTGCTAACAACAGCTAACAATAGAATGGTAGATTGGCATGTTTTTTTCGGATTTCAACTGGAACGCCGATAAGTCGGAGATGATGTCACTCCCAGTTCTGAGGTTACTGGAGCGCAGCATTACGGCAGTCGCTGCGCGTACTCATGGGTAGCAGAGTCTTTATTTCGCGGTAATAGTTTCTCCTCATAGCACCTTTAAGTGAACTCAAACTAATGAATTGAATCATTAAAACATATATAATCATTACCTACACCCAGGAGGAGTTGCTTTTGCTGTTTTGTTCTTGCTAGTTTTTTGGTTTGTTAACAAAGTAAGTCAAAAACTGATAAACAGATTTGGAGGAATTCTTAACGAAACAAGAGAATTGATTGGATTTTGGTGGTGATCAGATTCATTCATTTCTTGTGCCAGTTTTCCTCATTTTTGCTATGACGCAACACATTTTTTAATCAGATTTTGATGATTTTTTAAGGAATTTTTATCATGACACAAGGATCAATCAACTCGATTTCAGGGGTGGATCCAGTATTTTCTCAAAGATTTTTTAACAGTGCAAAATTCTGCTGTTTTCACAATTTTGACAATGATTTGCTTGAAAATGCTGACATGCCTTGGCGAAGGTTTTTGCCTTCGGAGCACCTCTATTGCAGATATAATGTAGTGACTATGTTTGATTAAATCCATTAAACGAGTTCAATGTGTCAATCTATACTATGCATTTGTGATTTTTTTTAACAACTTGTTATTTTCTGCAGGAATAAAGAGGGTTCAGGAGTACGCAGGTATGATACATTCTCTTATGTTTAGTAAAATAATGTGATAATAATAACTTTTGCAGGGTTTGTGGAAAATAAAGAGGATTTCAGGAGGAAAAATCAGAGGATTATCTGAGGAAGTTTGGGGGATAAAAAGAAACTAAATTACCAAAAATAAAAAGGTCAACAAAAATGTCCATTACAAAAAACTATTTTAATATTTGGATACATTTTTAATTTTCCTGTAATTTTCTTCATATTTAAAAGATCATTAAAAGGTGTAGTCAGCGATCTTCTAATCTTCTAATCTAATGCACTATTTGTCAAAATCACCGTATTTCTCCTCTGCATCCACAAGATGTCCCCACTGACAACATGTTGAAAATACACAGCCTTGGCTCTGAATTTCAGCAGGTAAATACTGTGGCTCAGGCCGAGTCACCAAAACAAGGTACACCCGCCCACATCCAGGGGGCGATCATACCCATGCGCAGATCAGACAGAGGGGGGAGGGGGAGTAGTAGGTTGCGTAGCGTGCGCAGTTAGCGTAAGAGAGAGATACAATATGTGCAGTAGCAATGGCTGAAAAACAGCCCAAAAGAAAAAGGTCAGAGGAGTGAAAAGTGAAAAAGAAGGGCTATGACCATGAAAGAGCAAAGACCCGGGTCAACATTGGTGTTGCTTCTGAAGGTGGAGGGAAGTCCGCGGATTAAAAGACCTGAAAACAGACGCAGATGTCGCCGTCTTTCTGCTGGATAGGTAAGCAACATTAGCTTTGTGGTGCTTCGCATAACAGTAACAGCCGTCAGGCATTCATCTTATTGTATAATCTGCCAAAATGTACTGTTGTCGTGATGTTATCAATAACGGCAGTCGAGTTGTCTGAAGAGTCGGGGTAACCTTAGCTATGTTGGTCAGTTTCTACGGCCGTTTCCATGACGATGCATGTCCATCAGCTTTCGGGGGTGGAGCCAGGGGTGGAGCCAGGGGTGAGGTATGAAGGGAGAGGCGGGTCTAAATTTGTTTATAAACAACCTCTCCACTCATTTTCTCCCTCATCGCTGACTACACCTTTAAGGGCATAAACAATGCTTTACAAATACAAAACTTTGCTCCTGACCTTACACCAATATTCCAGCTGGTATCTTTTTATGAAATACAAGTTTCAACATCCCCCTGCATGTGTATTTTCATTTTAATTCTCCTCACAGTGGACGTGACTCTGGACTGTAGCACAGCTCATCCCAGGCTGATCCTGTCAGAGGATTTCAAGAGTGTGAGGCAGACTTCTCTGATTCGTCACTTTTAATCACGCAGAGTGATTTTTTTGTGAGGGTTTTACTGAAGAATAGAAATCTTTTTGTCTTCAGGTGAAGTGTGGAGATCGTCACCAGCTGTTCCCCGATAATCCGGAGAGGTTTGACCGAGTTGTTTGTGTGCTCGGGAGAGAGATGATCTCCTCTGGGAGACACTACTGGGAGGTAAAAGACGTCTTTCTCTTTCTGTTAGTCAAGACTGTCGAGTTATTTTCTATAGAGATTTTAGACAAACTGTGTCAGTTTGCAACAGAATTACACAAGTTTAAGTAAATCTAATGCCACCTTTCTATTCCAATCCCACTGAATTATGAGGATAAACAAAATTACTGGAAACAAAATTACAAAAATGCAAGTTATTACATTTTCCTCTATTTCCAGCGACATAAAGACTCTGCTACTCATGAGCATGCGCGGCGACTGTCGTAATGCTGCGTTCCAGTAACCTCGGAACGGGGAGTGACATCATCTTCGACTTATCGGCGTTTCAGTTGAAGTCGTAAAAAAACCTGCCGATCTATCAGGGTATTGTTAGCTGTTGTTAGCACTCCCTGTGTTGTTGTATCAAGAATGTGATTATCTCTATGGCAGCATTTTTGTAAATATAAGTCTAACAATACTATGTATACAGCTGATCTAGAGCGACACACCCCAGTCAGAAGAGCAAATAAATTGATTATTACAGGAGCTAAATAACTGTTCACACTGGGGGCATCCATCTTTGATTGTCAGCTCGGGGGTGGCGAGGTTTCACCGAGTTCCCAGTAGGAAATTCCGACTTCGGGGAACATTCCAGTTGCAGTTTCCTACTCGGAATTCTGACTTCTGACTACAACTTGAACGCACCAAAAGACGTGACCCAAGCCAAAGCGTGTGTTTGTTGTGATGCTAATAAAAACGCAGCTCAGACCTTCCTCAGAACTCCGCATTGCTTTAAAACTTCTTTTTTCAACAACTTACAGGATGCAAAGCGACGAGGTGATGTATCTCTTTGTAGTTACATAGCGGTAGTTTTTGATGTGTGACAACAAGCAATTTTTGGAAAACTTAGTCTTGTAGTTTTGTAGCCGGCTATATATCTCTACTTACAGCCCGGTGCTCTAAGACGTGTCTGAATAATATAAATTTGCTCTAGTTTTAATTGTCTTGTTCCCGAAGTTGAGTATCCAGACCAGTCCAGCCCTGTCCGACCCGACCACAAAGCTAAAGAATAGCATTTATAGATAACCTATTTTGATGCTATAAAACTCATCTTAAAGTGTGTATTTCGATCAGGCATATATCTAAAAGTGAGACTTTTTTGTAATTACTTAGAAACTCCTCACAGTCCCTTTAAACATATAATTAAATCACCATCCTAACCCTTTGACTTCCAAACTAAAAAGTATATTTGCAACAAATTATGTGTTGGCAAAATTATGTTCCTGCTAGAGATGGCTCGCCTTGCAGAGCAGACAGACCTGCCTGATTCTGAAATCCTGCAGGTCTGTCTTGCCAGCCTCCGCTGTCCAATGAATTCACTCGGCTGAATTCTTAACGGCCCAATCAGGGAGGAGAGGCAGGGGCTGCAGAATACGGACGTGACGACAACCGGAAGTTGAGAATGGACATGCCGATTAGCCTATTGTCCTCATGGCTACTCAGTAAAACTTGGTGAAATCTGCCCTCCTCAGAAGTTTACTTGTAGGGATTGACGAGGTTCATGTCACATATAAGTGTTAAATGAATCATCTGTGTGGTACAATTTAGTGTAAGACGATAGTATAAGGCCGTTAGCTGTTAGCAGCTAAGTTAGCGGCTAATGGTCATTAACTGTTGTTAGCTGTTAGCGGCTAAGTTAGCTGCTATGGCTAGTGTCCATGAACTGTTTTAACTGTTGTTAGCCATTAGCCGCTACATTATAGGAGGCAACCCTTCTCGATGTGGATTGGTCTGTGATGAATGTGACGAGCCAGACGATTGTCCAATCACAAGCTTGTGTTTTTTTTTAAACGTTCTGCCCCTGAAAACAAATTTAAAGGGCTCCTACCCAGATGGACCAGTGAAATATTTCTGTGGCAGATATATGGAGCTGTCCATCTTGCTTGTCAGGTTAAGAGATGACAATTCCAGTTGAGAATCGTTAACCGCACCATCAAAGAATCGATATCATGAGTCTTTTTGCTCATCAAATCCCTTATCAATTCCTTCCACTAACAGAGTTCAGAAGCGTCAGAATTGTGGCTTAATTTTTTTACAAAAGGCGTTTACTGCACAACCTTAAGTGAGTGGAAACACCAGCAACTTGCAGAAGCAGTTATCTGTGCTGTGACGTGTGTTTGGCATTGTTGACACTGAAAATCTACAGGAATCAGTAAGGGAATCGTTAAAGAATCAGATCGATTAGCAGAATCGTTAATAGCACTGGTATCAATAAAATCTTATCAATTCCCATCCCTAGTTCCTGCCTCTTTATCTAGGAACATTATTAGTGTTGTTATTCAGATTATCCTGCCGGGAAGCAGACATGTTTTTTGACCTACTACTATTTCTGCACAGTTTTTTGTCTTTTCAAATAAACACATCACAGAGAGAAACATTTAGATATTATGCTGTTGACTCTGTTGTCTGTGGAATCATGGGTACATTTTTAATCAACAAATTTATTTCCTTTAACTAAATTATGATTCTTAGAATATCTGGAAATATGTGAAAACATTTTTCTTCCTCTGATGTTCGCTCTTGCTGTTAGAATTCTGAGAAGATGTGCAGCAACGATTCACTTCTGATGTTTTCTAGTTTTTAAACAGTTCTGTTCATCCACAACAGCTGCTTTGATGTCAAGCTGATGTTTCCATGGCAACGATAGACATGCAGCCTCAATTAAATATTTCATATATTCATTATATTTTTAAATTTTCACCCGTAAAGGCAGGTATGATTACATAATCCACAGCCTGTTTCAATAGAGAAAAACTACATTCATTTCCATAAAATAAATTTCAAGGAGTCTTTAATATAATACAAGGGCCTTAAATGAGTCAATGATTGACCGCAACATTGAATTTCATCAGATATCAAAAGTACACTGTCTTACAGAAAAGAGTCACAATCTCATCTAGCTCAAGCCTCCTGTTAAAACAAATTAATGTGGTCACATAACTTCTTTATAAACTTTTAAAGCACTTAAAATTCATCAAGACAACATGCCACTTAATTACCAAAGTCTCCAAGTCAACATCAGTCACAAATTAATATATAAACAAACACAACGACAATGGTACTAATAATAACACTTAAAGAAAACAAAAATCTGCAGGAATCAATAAGGGAATTGTTAAAGAATCGGATCGATTAGCCGAATCGTTAATAGCACTGGTATCAATAAAATCTTATCAATTCCCATCCCTAGTTCCTGCCTCTTTATCTAGGAACATTATTAGTGTTGTTATTCAGATTATCCTGCCAAGCAGACATATATATATATATATATATATATATATATATATATATATATATATATATATATATATATATAAGTAACTATAAGATAATAAATAAGAAATAAAAAATAAAAAATATGACTGGCTATTTACAAATAACACTTATAATAACAAATTTATTTCCTTTAACTAAATTATGATTCTTAGAATATCTGGAAATATGTGAAAACATTTTTCTTCCTCTGATGTTCGCTCTTGCTGTTAGAATTCTGAGAAGATGTGCAGCAACGATTCACTTCTGATGTTTTCTAGTTTTTAAACAGTTCTGTTCATCCACAACAGCTGCTTTGATGTCAAGCTGATGTTTCCATGGCAACGATAGACATGCAGCCTCAATTAAATATTTCATATATTCATTATATTTTTAAATTTTCACCCGTAAAGGCAGGTATGATTACATAATCCACAGCCTGTTTCAATAGAGAAAAACTACATTCATTTCCATAAAATAAATTTCAAGGAGTCTTTAATATAATACAAGGGCCTTAAATGAGTCAATGATTGACCGCAACATTGAATTTCATCAGATATCAAAAGTACACTGTCTTACAGAAAAGAGTCACAATCTCATCTAGCTCAAGCCTCCTGTTAAAACAAATTAATGTGGTCACATAACTTCTTTATAAACTTTTAAAGCACTTAAAATTCATCAAGACAACATGCCACTTAATTACCAAAGTCTCCAAGTCAACATCAGTCACAAATTAATATATAAACAAACACAACGACAATGGTACTAATAATAACACTTAAAGAAAACAAAAATGGAGAAATAAACATTGAAATTAGTATAAAAAATAATGGAATAACACAGAATAAAATATTAAAATGATAATGATGGTTAGATTAGATTAGATAGAAATTTTTGAAACCCTTTGGGAAACTCCCTCATGGAAATTACGATTGTAACATATATATATATAAGTAACTATAAGATAATAAATAAGAAATAAAAAATAAAAAATATGACTGGCTATTTACAAATAACACTTATAATAACAATGACGTAAGGGGTCACACATAAGGTAATATTTTAATGTGAAATAGATTTGATAGAAATTTATTAAACTCTTGAGGAAACTCGCTAAAGTTAAAGAGGACATATCATGCTTGTTTCTCCTTTTCACTATGCCAGACTAGGATGCCTGTAAAGCATTTCTGCCCTCAGTACAAGTCATTTAGTTCCTTCATTGCCCCACAATAGCGTTCTCAAAATCCTCATTTTAGGCCATTATCAAGCTCTCGTTGAAACACTCGGTTTCCAGGCTGACCTAAAAAGTTACCTCGCAACGTCACAGCCCTTTGTGCTCTGATTGGTCAGTTCTATCAGGGGTAGAGCCAGCCTGTCCTTCTTCTTCTACTGTATTTTTCAGCAGGCTCAATGCAGCGACCGTGTATTGAGTCCCCCTACAGGCCAGAGCTGGTAATGTGTGAGTGTGAGCTAGGGATCTATATACCCCTGCTGGTGGATGTGTTCCTCGGTGATGGTTTTGTGGCTAACGGACATCACAGAGGAGAAGTGTTTTATCAGATTACTCCAATAAAAAGAAAGGTACCTCGTGTCGTCACAACGTTTCAAATCTCGTGGACATCTCGCAATGACCTATTTTCAGAGGCATCAAATCTCGTTCTAGGATATCAGAAAAAATACAATATCTCATTTTTTGAAAATTAAAGGGGTGTAAGGTCTTGTTTTCAAATTTATTATATTATATGTAAGTATTAAATTATGCATTAGCATGATATGTCTCCTTTAATGTCAAATAGATTTAATAGAAATGTATTTAACCCTTTGGGAAACACTCTCAGGGAAATTAGGATTCTAATAGCAGTTTGAAAAAGTTTTGTTTATGAACTAAAATGAAATTAACTATAAAATAATATAAGAAATGAAAAATATGACTACTGGCTGAGTACCAATAACACTAATAACACTGATAATAATAATGACATAAGGGGTCACACATGAAATAATATTTTTTACTAATTGATCAAACAGTCACCGACTGATTGATTCAGGAGTCAGAATAGTGATGATGGTGTTTAAAGCATTTGAGTTAAATCACTGGATGAAGGACATGTTGAAAATCAGTGGGTATTCCTGTTTTCTAATTGTGATCTCAATTTCAATTAAAATAATGATTATCAGCAGCCCTAATCCAAAGTCAATGTCATTGTTTTAGGAAGTTTTTATTCTCTAAACACAATTATTTACCTGCATGGTTTAACTGTGCTCCCTGTGGTCAGGTGGAGGTTGGCGGTAAGACGGACTGGGATAAGGAGACAAGTTAGTTCTGTTAACACTTTATTAGAAAAATATAGATGTTAACACCAAACAGCAACCAAAGGAAAGTTAGCAGGAGGAGGGATAAAACAGAAGAGGAAACAAATATCAAACTTACAGGACTGAAGAGAGAGGGTGTGAGACCACCTCCTCAACAACACACCTCAAATTCAAAATCCAAAATGGCCGCCCTGCATTTGCTCAGGAGGGTGGAGGGGGAAGCTGGGAAGATAATGTTCAGGGTTTTATTTTTACTGTACTGATGAATGTTTCAGAGCTTTTTTTTGTTCTTATTGGAGAAAATAATATTCAGTAATCCTTTATTCTGATGAACTCCCCCCTCAATTCTCATGATGGTTCGGTCCTGAATGAGCCTCTCAGGTGAGCAAGTGTCCTGCAATCAGAGTATGGTTGCCAGGTCTGCTTATTCTCAGCAACATAGGGCTTATTTTTGAAAAGTTTCTTGTAAATGTTGGCAGTTGCAGGTTGCTTGCTCCAAAAGTGCAGTTGCTCCAGACTAAAGAGGGATCTGATGCTCACTTTACTACCAAAATAAACTCAATTTAGAAGTTACACAATCTATTTTGTCCAAACACAAATGTAAATTTAATGGTAAAAGTTATGTTTCCACCAAAAAACCATACTGATTGGCAGGATTAAATTTATTTCTTATGTAGTTATTGCTGTTTTCACCATATTAAAATTGTAAAGAATCACATAAAATGTAGAAAAAGCCTGAATATGTCTTGTTCTGTTACAACAATCAAGGTTAGACGGACTATTTTAGTAAATTAAGAGACAAATAAGAAACAATCCTGCTGTGAAAATGTAATGTTAACGTAATGTTAATGTAATGTAATGAAAATCAAAATACACTTTATATAGATTTCTCTTTTAGGAAAAATAGAAAGAAAAAAGGAAATATATATTTTTAATTGTGGAAAAATAGCGGGAGGTTGCAGAGAGAAGCTGGGAGAAAATTAAGTGTTAATTACATTTTTAAATAGTGCAGCATTTACTGAATATTATTTCTCACATTTAGTCAAAAATAAAACAACAGCAGCAAGGATATAAAATACAATACCAGTTGCTATTATTAAAGGGGAGAAATGATAGATGAAATGATTTTTTATGGTTCTCTGGAGTACAGATCTTTCAATTTATGATTATTTTCTTTGAATATTAACAGATGTTGGATTGAACTGTTCAAGGTTGTTGTGTTTTCTCATTTCAGAAAGACACAAATTATTCCGCAACAAATCTTAAAAGAAAAAAAATGGTTGTAATACTTATTATAATACATGTACATTGTAATTATTACTGTATTTTCTTCTTATTTATTCATTTATTTACTTTTTGCACATATAAAATGAGACAAAATGAAAAAAAAGGATACAATTTTAATAAATTGCTCATTCTGTAGAATAAAAAACAGAATCTGTCCAACAGTTCAAACAAATAAAATTGGCCAAACAGTTTGTGTTAGATTTTTTAAGTATTTTATTAAAAAAAAAAAAAAAACATATTATTTCAGCTATCACACTATTTGGAGCCATCAGCTTGGTAATATTTGCTTTTTAATCAATCATTTAGAACCACAACAGCAACGAAAGTGCTCGTCCCCACAGTCATTGATGGAGAGAATGTGCTGTATTTTGAGTTTAAAAATACGTTTTTCTAAAAAAAAAAAAAAAAGTACAAAATTGCCAATGCCAAATAAGTATTATAAAATATATTTAAAAGTAGTCGTCCCCTGCAGTCATGTCACTGGTGTTACCATGTGACAAAAGTCTTTTATTTTGGAAAAAGAAATCCCTCTGATGACATCACTTGACTTCCTTTGACCTCTTTCTTGAAGATCTAGATCTATAGAGCCATTTAGTTAACGGGCATTTTTTGTGAAACTGTCACCAGTGTTACTGTCACTGGTGTTACCTTTCTTATGGGTAACAATCAGTAACACTGGTGACAATCAGATGTGTGGATACACTGTATTAAACGGTGTTTCGTGATAAATATACCAAAAAAAAATCATTAAATTTTCACTGATGTGTATTCATAAAGTCAGTGACATATGTAACAACGTAGTTGAAGATTAAATGGTAAAAAAAGAAATAAAACAAAAGACATCTTGCCATCCCCAAAATCCACGTTTCTGTAGAATAAAAAACAGAATCTTCCAACAGTTCAAACAAATAAAATTGGCCAAACAGAATAATCTTCAATTCAGTGTTTACAAAGGAAAGATGAGAGAAGAAAAGAAGAAAAAAAATACTATTATGGTTATAATTATCTGTATTTCTTTTCATACTTTACCAACCAAGCTGCTGTATTGTTAATATTTCCGTTTAACCATTTTAGAAACAAGTACGCCTTCCGCAGCGAGCCCTCCACCGACGTCCAAATGGGCCTCCACCCGCAGAAGATCGGGGTGTTTGTGGACTATGAGAAAGGACAGGTGAAGAACAAGCTCTTCATGTTTCTGAGGAACATCAGTGTCCTTCAGCTCAATGATATGATGTTATAAAGCAGATCTATGAACCACCTTGTCCTCATTACTGTATCTCCTGTAGGTGTCCTTCTACAACGTTGACTCCAAGCTCCACATCTACACCTTCAACGACACTTTCAACGAGAGCATCTACCCGTTCTTCAGCCCCTGTACCAACAAATCCGGAAAGAACGATGGGCCGCTGATCATCACCCCAGTCACCCTGACAGACTGATGATGTCCCTGAATTATTATTCTCTTCTTGGGCTTTTTGCCTTTCACACTGTAAATCACAATATTCATATTATGATATTCATCATAGACCTTGTTAAGCTTCCTGCTGTGAGACCTTTTGTATGACCACGAGAAGTTAAAACTACTGATATTGAACTTTGTATTTTCAGTGATAAATAAGTCTTTATTAAATATTCACATTTACTGTCACATCTCCTTTTCAAGTATTCATGATATGAAGTCAGTTTGACTGTTGTTGCAAAAAGTTTGTTGAGAAGTTGGTCATAGTGATTTTTACGGAAGAGTATTAGGGCCACCCGAGAGAAAATAAAAATGAGAGGGGGTAGAATTTTTTTTTTCATCATGCACTTTGAGAAAAAAGTCGAAATGTTGAGAAAAAAGTTGAAATGTCGAGAATAAAGACGGAATATAATGGCGAGAATAAAGTCGAAATGTCGAGAATAAAGTCGAAATGTCGAGAATAAAGTTGAAAAAGGATGTCGAGAATAAAGTCGAAATGTCGAGAATAAAGTCGGAATATAATGGCGAGAATAAAGTCGAAATGTCGAGAATAAAGTCGAAATGTCGAGAATAAAGTTGAAAAAGGATGTCGAGAATAAAGTCGAAATGTCGAGAATAAAGTTGAAATGTTATGAATTAGTGAAATTATACTTCGGACTCGGCTTTAATAACAAAGAAATACTTCTCTTTTAGCCCACTTTTGAGCCTCGGAGTCGTCAGGGTGCAGAATATTTTATTAATGCAAGGGAACGCCTTCTGTAGTGTCGACACGCGCTATTAAAGTGTTACCTCACTATAATAAAGTGAGGGAACAGGATAAATAAAGCGTTACCTCGCCATATTATAGTGAGCCGCAGCGGTAGCCAGAGTGAAATTTGCTTCATAGACTAGAATGGGAGCGAAGTGCTCTGCAGTACGTTCCGTGCTGCGTTGTTGAAGCATCGGTGCACGCAAAGGCGCTGGAGATTTTCTGAGCGGCCGCTTACAAGCCTCTTAAATTCACTATCGTTAAGAAAGCACCAGACCGGAAGTCAAAGTGTGGAGCATCCGGAAGTCTCAAAATAAAATACAATGCAGGAACTCACTTTATTTATCCCGTTCCCTCACTTTATTACAAGTATTTCTTTGTTATTAAAGCCGAGTCTGAAGTATAATTTCACTAATTCATCTAACTGACTGAACGGCATTTTGTAGAAGCAGTGCGCTGGTTGTTAGTCTCAAAAGGTCGACTTTATTCTCGACATCGTATTTCAACTTTATTCTCGCCATTATATTCCGACTTTATTCTCGACATTTCGACTTTATTCTCGACATCCTATTTCAACTTTATTCTCGCCTTTATATTTCGACTTTATTCTCGAAGTGCATGATGAAAAAAAAAAAAATTCTACCCCCTCTCATTTTTATTTTCCCACAGGTGGCCCCAATACTCTTCCGTAGATTTTGGGGCTAGACTATTAGTGTTAGCTTAGATCTGCTATAACAAAATAAGAAAGACCTTTAATTTGTATTACATTTTGGAATCCTTCATGCTAAAATTTACACTCGCAAAAATATGCCAAATCTTGCCCCAACTTTTAATTCTCCCACTTCGCTTAACTGAAAACAATGAAAGAATCAAACTTGCTGCTCATTAAAATCTATTTTCGTCCGTCTTACTAAAAAAAAAAAAGTCGCTTATTTTATTGTCCTGTTAAAATGTCCTTACCAACGTTTTTCAGGGCCTGTACTATACACATGAATATTAGTTACCTTAGCTTACTTTAAATATAAAAACAACTGCTATGATTCAGTGCTGTCATTTTTCACCTTTGTTTGTGCCGTTATGTTTGTTAAAACGCATAATAATTATTGCTTTTAATTGTTATTTTGGTCAAAAAGTTCCGTTTTAACATCCTGCTAGCTTAAAGCCAGCAGCAGCAGTTATGGACGCTAAGCTAACAATGTCAAGCTAACGTCAGCAATTAACAGACATCTAAATTGTAGATAAAAACAGAAAAAAATGCTTTTTTAATCCATTTTCACAGATATTTGCTTGATTTTGCTACAAAGACAAGATATTGTTTAAACTGCTAAATTTCTGGTTTCTTTTTTGTATGAATTTGTTTAGCCTTAAAAATAGGCAGTATTTAGAGTTAGCAAGACTTTCTTTGGGTAATTTGACACTAAAGGAGGGTACATCCGAGATAAGGACCCACTGACAGCAAGTTTTCTAGCTTATTATAGTATTTTCCGTAAACAAGGAAACATTATTTTACAAAAAATGTATAAAACTGAGCATCAGCTAACATGCTATCTTGACCAAGCTGACATTTAGACTGCATCTAGCATGTTATCTGGGCATGGCTAATCATTTACAACGAAAACAAGTTGAAATGTGTTGCATTTACAAAAGATTAGCATTTTAAGTTAGTAGTTTAAAGGGAAGAAAGGATAATCATTATGCATTAGTCAACTCAAGGCTTGTTTTATAAGATTTGCCTGAACTAACTTTCAGCAAAGTTAAAAAAACATTTCTTAGCAAGTTTTCTTAGTTAAGCCCAGTACAAATGGCTAAACAATGATAGCGTAGTCCAGTCTGTGCAGGCTTGAGCTGGGGATGGAGGGTGGCCGGTAAATTCCCAATCTAAACCTACTTGATGTTGGTTTGGTGTCCTTGCCTTGGGAGCCTTTGGGCCCTTCATCTTCATATATCAACATTTACTAATAAAACAGGGTTAACCTGGCACAGAAAGATTTATGGTATCTTACCCTGGCTGACAAGTGGCTAAAAACAAGACTCACCTTTAAGTCATAAACAGATCGACTTTTGGAAACAACAAACATAAATTTTACAAGATGCTGCTGCCTACCATGACATCCTCGGGCACCAATCCCAGCAAAAATCTTTTTGTTTTTCCCTTCTGGTTTTTGAACATTAAAGCTGGGGTTGGCGATCTGATTTAGATACACTTTTTGAAATACTGGTCAAAATGGTCTTTATGACCCGATGGTAATCAACTCATAATGTGTTCTTAAAACAGAGCGAAAAATATCCGCTAGCTACAGCAGGAGTGAAACAGGGAAAACACCAACCAATCATCTTGCCGGGATACCTTTTTTTACACCAATCAAATCCCGTCGCCATTCTGCGTGCGTGCTGCGCGTGCATTTTCCAGGTGTGCACAGACAGTGCGTGTAGCATGTAGCGTGTAGGGAACAGACTCCGCTGGAGAATGCTTACCTTTCAAGTTTTGTCTTTGAAAATAAGGGAAGTCCGCTGTGAGCTGTCCCACAACACCAACCAAGCTCCAGTATCCCTCACATTTTAAGACAGATGTACAAGAAATCTAAAATGAACTCTTTATTTTTCTAAGTTTGTTCCGCTGTTGGCTCTAATCTCGCGAGAACTGCCATCCATGCTACTGCAGGTGGCAGTTCTCGCGAGACTTCTTCTTCGGTGGTTGGCATCCATCATTTTGGAGCATTACCACCCCATTCAGGCTAGAGACAGAGTTTGGTTTGGAGAGGCAGAGGAATGTTTTTATTATTATATCATCACACAGGAGAATTACAGGAGAATACTGATACAGGAGGAGGGGAGAAAAGAGGAGAAAATATGGAAAATACGGTAGTTTAACGGCCAAAACGGGAGATTTGACAGCTCTGTGGAGAATGTCAGAGGAACTACCTATACCCCGATCAACATCGGCTGCGAGTACTAACTAACTTTACATGTTTGTTTGGTGTTTTCATCGTGCTGACTGAGACATGACTTGGTGTAGTGTGAAACAAACACGTTGTGCTGAGGGTTTGGAGTTGAATCAGTCTTCTGGATATAGCGGCTGCGCGCGTGCATGTGAGCGGGGGGTGGGGCTAGGCGGAGCCCTGAGGAGATGTTACTTTCAAATTCATGCTAGTTTTCCAAAATCGCCAACCCCAGCTTTAAATAGCATCATGCAGTCATTTCCAAGATACAATATTCACAGTAACTCCGGTCACAAAGCAGATTTAATGATGAAGCAGTTCAAAGGGCACAACAGAGCAGATTTCCAGTGCAAACATGACATACATGAGAAGAAGAGCTCCAAAAATGATCAGTTTCACATAAAACAACTATGATTTGGTTATAGCATTTGCTTAAAATATAAAATATCAAGGCATCAAAATTCAAAAGGCAACTTTTACATGTAAAACAATAAAACACATCATTTTCTCCTGGATAAAATCACATTTCAAATCATCACCATGAATGAATGTAGTGTCGTACCTCCTCTTGGATAGTTCAGGTTTGACTTGAAGTGCTGGTACTCCTTTTAGCTTCAATATCCCACTGTTTTCTGGAAGATTTGTATTTTCTGAGCTATCAACCTTGTTGGAAAAGGAGAAATTCAAACTTCTGAACCCGTCTGAGTGTCCACAGCGTTGATTAAAATCCTTCTGTGTGAGTAATCATGTAAAAGATTCATACTTTAAGCAAATAGTAAATTCTGATCCCCGACTTGATTGTAAACATATAAAATAATTTAAATAAGCTATCTCTGACTTAAGATCCTTTATGCAGCTTAGATATTATTACTATATTTTCAAACAACCCTTCCACCGTTTGATTGCTCCAATCAGCCGTGCAGTAAAAAGCTCACACACTCCCTTCACATCTATAAATTAAAAATTCTTGCGGTCGATGCGGTCCTGCTCCATCTGCGACTTCGCCTTTTGTTTCTGGAGGAGAATATGTTCGGCAAACTCCCTCATGGCTCCTTTCCCTCCCAGACTGTGGCAGGTGTACTTGGCTGCGTTGATGGCGACCACTGGAGCGTCGCTTGGTACGGCACTCAAACCGGCCAAGTTCAGACAGTTGATGTCCAGTTTGTCGTTACCTGAGACGAGGACGGAGAAGTCAGTGTTACACTGAGTTAGACGGAGTACACCGAATTTTCTAAATCCACACAAATGAAGATAAAAAATCAGACACTGAACAGTTCTGAGTGTACTGTGTGGTGTGCTCCCATAATCTCAACATGACACACACGTACCCTGAGCCAAAAGTAGCACAGCTGAAGTTCATTTTGTTAAGTATTTTTCAAATCATATACTTGTAGTGTAGTAGAAAGTAATACTTCTTTGGACTAAATAGTAACATTTTATACTTCTAAAAAAAATACTTTTTTTTCCTATACTACTAGTTTGCTTGTACTTAAAAGTATACTTGTATGTTTGTTTAGCATATTACTTGTAGATAGGGATGTAACAGTATGAAAATTTCATATCACGATTATTGTGATTAAAACTATCACGGTTATCATTATCGCAGTATTGTTGCAGTGTGCTCAAAATGTTCAAAAAGTACTTTTACACAGTCTTGAATTCATTCAATCTCTTTCATATTATAAACAAAACAGTTCTTTTGTTTTTTTTATCAATAACAGTGTCAGGAAATGTCCCATAAGTAAATTTGTTTACATTTTTTAATGAGAAATAAAAGTAAACAATTCTGGCAAGTATTTATCATTATTATGTTATAAATGCTTAAACTGTGTGTAATTACAAGAACAGAAAAAATGGATTTGCACTTTAAACAGGATTCTCTTCATAAACAATTGTAAATGAACATGTTTGAAGTTCTGAGATGACCAAAAATAAACTTAACCTATTTTACAAACTCACACATTTTAGTGTTCATGTTACAGCTCGTTATATTAGACCATGTTCAGTTTTTTTTTTGTTTTACTAATGATAGTCCCTGAAGCAGTTAGCCCTCTTCATGACTCTCCTCTGGTCTCCTTTTCCATGGCAGATCTCCTCGACATCTCCTTCTTTAATATTTCCAAATTACGATTGATTGAATCCATAAAACACAAACTATGATGGAAAAAGACGATCTATTACGACGAAATACGGCAAGAGCACACTCCAGAATGATACTCATGCTGTTATTTACAGCCTTTATACATTATTTATACAGAAAATACTTTTAAACCACTATAATTTAGGGGTGCTGGTTTGGCGGAGTGGTTAGCAACCAGGCACCCCATGTACTTGCTTCTGCCGGTCCAGGTTTGAATCCTGCCTGTGACCAGTTTGCAGAGTGTCTTCCCCTACTCTCTCTCCTCCTTTCACAAGCCTATCCACTGTCTCTCTACTATCAATAAAGGCACAAAATGGCCCAAAAATACATAAAAAAAAAAAAAAAAACACACTATAATTTACTCAGGTATGACTCACTGAATCTTCTCTCTCTCTCTCTCTCTGTTCGTTAACTCGTGGAGTTGCAGCAGTTTTAATCACGCACATTTTTGTCTTTCACCGCAGCTTTGTGTTTTAGACAGAGTGACTGTTGTTCATCAGTTTCCCCTCGACATCCTTGTAAAATCCAATCTTCGACCAGACTTTAGACTTCAAATGTTTCGAGTGGGAAAACCTGTGAGAGCCTGAGCAAGGCTCCAGCTGCTGAGGCCAAACATTGAAACTGCGCACGCGCGCCTGTGTTTGCGACACACGGATGCTTCATCGAGGGGCAGACTCACATAGTTCAGGCTTTTCCAGTCAAAGAGCAGCATCACTGTGAGTTACTGACACAGTGTGGTGATCAAACACGGTATAACGGTAATTTAAAGAGGACGCAGTAATGATTACCGTGGGAAATTTTACCGCAGTTTACCATTTTACTGGTAACCGTTACATCCCTAAATGGGAGTTGTAGGTTTCAGGTTTTTGGGCTTGTACTAATAGTGCAGTTCCTTATATGGGCTTGTTGTGCCCCAAACCCAGGAGGAATCTGATGCATGATCTAAACCCAATTCAGAAGTTTTTAAAATTATTTTATCCCACCCTCACACAAATTTAAAATTACGGTAAAAAGTATTTCCACCTAAAATAAATCTATATAGCCAGATTTAAATGTATTTCTAATGTGTCTACTACTGTTTTCCCCATAATAAAGCTGTAGAGGATTAAGATAAACTTTAGATAAAAACCTGACATGTCTGTTTAGTTACAAAAATCAAGGTTGGATAGTTTGTGTAGCAATAATGGAGTTACTAATAACAGCAGCCCCTCCCTTCACTTCTGTATTAAGAAAAGGATGTTCACCCCCATTCAAATGGATGTTTAATAAGTAAATTAAGAGATAAAAAAGAAGAAATATGACTTTGAAATTGAAATGTAATATGGATAAGAATTAAAACACACTTCATGTAGGTTTCTCTCTTTAAAAATGCTTATTTCTATCGCAAAATCTGGCAACACGGCTAGCTGCAGTAACAGCGAGGCTACAGCGGTCTAAAACTGTTGTTTTCAGGATGGAAGTAAAAGAAGTAAAAGGTAAGAACACACATGTGAAGTGTACATTATGTCCTAAAGCAAAGTGTTTGCCTGTTGTTAGTAAATCTAAAATCTAGTGTGGAAAAACACAGAGAACTCCGCTGATGATGCCAGAGCTGCTTTGGCAGGTCCGTTAACAACACGAAGGGAGAGAGAGATGAAAACACACACTTTAAGCAGCAAAAGCTTTTTCAAAAAAGTAACATCAATTACTTTACCTGGTAACTAACTACATTTATGAAGGAGTAATTCCGTTAGTAATTCAATTACTTTTTTGGGAAAATAACTCGTAACTATGACTAATCTTTTTTTTGAAGTAACATGCTCAACACTGTTCTCAAGTGTATAAAATAAAGAACATAAAAAGTAAACCTCCAGTATACTGCCTCAGTTTTAGTATAAAATAAAAATACTTGTAGCACACTTGGATAAACTACTTTTTGCTAGGGTAACCGTTCTGTCCCACTGCCGAATAGAATCAAGTCCTCCAAGCCAGAAATCTCCTGTGATCAAACGAGATTTAACAAAAACCAAAAGGAGAAACATTTAGAAAGTGGACAGCCTGAACACCTGGTCCTCCTTACCCATAAAGGCCACGTCTTTCCAGTCCAGGTTCCTCTGCCCCACCAGCGGCCTCAGAGTATCCAGCGGGTCCTCTGCGACCTCGATCACCTTACAGCCCGTCCTCTCCGACAGTTTGTCCGCCAGCGCCTGAGATATGGGGTCGATGCTGGACGTCAGCAGCACCACCTGGTGGAGGAACAGAGAACATTTGGTTCTGGTGATGATGGAGGAGGCAAAAGTCCACGGAGATGTTTCAAAGGTCTGGACGAGCGAGAACCTCCACGTCTTCGTTCTGCAGCATGCGGATGCCCATGGTGTCTCTGGTGTTAATGGACACCATCTCCTCTCCGGACGCAGACAGAAAGATTCTTCCTTCAGTCAGACACCCAGAGACGTTACAGAACATGAGGCGGACCAACTCGGGCATGTTCCTGCCGAAGTAACCGTACCTGAGGGAAGACAGTCATGGACCTAGTTTTAACGAAAATCCACCACGGACACAAACAGAAAACTGGACCAAAACTTTGTTACGAAAAAGTTAAACTGCGGTTTTGTCAAAACTGTGATGAACTGTTCAGCCTTATTTAAACATTTTCCCTCACCTCAGGACCCTCTGCTCTGCTACAGGCCAGTCAATGTCCACGTCGATGTCCACGCTGTACTCTGGCAGCATCTCAAAGTACGTCACACTACCGCCCTGAGGAGAGAGGGATGAGAAAAATGAACACCATATTTACCAGACTGTAAATCACTCCAGGGTATAAGTCGCATCAGTCAGAAAATACGTCATAATGGGGAAAAAAACATCTATACGTCACATTTATTCAGTTCTCTGATGAGAGGTGGCTGCCTTGTATGAAGCAGTAACATCAAGAAAATACCCACTTCCTCCTTTCCATTGGAATTGCTGTTAACCAAAACATCCACCAGGGGGAGCTCAAACATCTGTCTTGCACAGACCTCCACTTCTCGTTTGCTACCAACCAACTGATATTTAATTTGTGAATATTTTGATAAAAGGATTTAATGGTATCTGTTCTCTCCAAGGTTGCAGGAAACGCTAAGTAAATCAGTCAGATGGGCCCGCTGCTCCACTTCCGCTTTAAAAAAGGCTGGCTTCGGTGACCTGGTCTCTCGCTCTGCGCCCTGCACCCTTCGTCTGAGCTCCACGCACATTTACTACTACTAATAAACTGTTCATTTTGAAAAATCACCACTCTTGTCTTTTTGCCATGGCCATTGATTCAGATTGTGACAAAATGGGGGCTCGTCCGGGATTCGGACCTGGGACACAGGTCACCTGGGACACAGTCTCCTTATTGCTGTTTTCTTTTTTTTTTGCGTTTGTTTGCCCTGGTGTCCAGGTGAAGTAACATCTCACAGATGTTTCTAATTTCTCACTAACTCACAGAGTTTCTCTTCAAAGAGTTCGCCATTATTATTTCTTTTTCGTGTCTCACTAGAGCTGCGTAATGGGCAGTAACAGCAACACTGCCCCCGTTGGTTTCCAGCGGTACTGCTCTGTTTGGCCTGTATCCGTAAGCTTTATTTAAATGTGGACGAAATACAGACGAAATGAACGCAGAGCACGGACAGGAGGCTCAGTCCTTATACGGATCCGTCTTTAACATTTAGCATAAATTTGCTATAACAAGTCTCTCCTGCAGCACGTTGTTCAAGCACCCGTCTGTGGACTCGTTCCTCCAGCTCTGGTCATCTGCTTTTCGCCAGTCCCCCATGAATTTCTCACTCAATCCAAACTTTATTTCTGTCGATTACCACTGCATATTTTACTTTCTGCAGTTCGTTAGAATAGGATTTTCATTTTGGAGGCATTTTGTTTATGTCTGGCCCAGCCCAGAGCGCCCTCTCGTGGCTCTAGACAGTAATGTTTACTCTTTGGTTCATGTCTGTCAAGATGTTAAATGTTTAATTTGACATATAAGCATGAAAGATGTGTAAGGAGATCCGCATACCAAAAAGTAGCTCCCTTGAATTCTTTTTTTTCCAACAGTGACGTTTCGAGCAAAACCACTCTTCCTCAGACTTATCGATAGAGAGCTGTTTTGCTCGAAACGTCACTGTTTGAAAAATAAAAAATTTAAAGGGAGCTACTTTTTGGTGTGTGGATCTCCTTACACATTTTTCATGCTTAGAATCTTTTGGATCCAGCACCCTACATGGGATGTGCGTGCACACCCTGTGTATTTTTCATAATTTGATATAAAAGTCACACCTGACTATAATTCACAGGATCAGCCAAACTATGAAAAAAAGTGTGACTTACAGTCCAATACGAAAATACGGTAAACCCCCCCCCCTGTATTCACGACACAGAGAGAGGTTAAATCTTTTAATAAGTCGTCTCAAAAGCTAAAAATAAACCTCTCTTTTGACCAACTGCATGTTTTAATTTTGTTTTACAGTCTTTTGGCTGAAATATCTTTTAGTCGTAATTTAGTCAGTTTTTCTTTTGCCTTCAACCGCAAAGAGACTCTGCTCCTGTTTTAGTGTTTTATGGTTTTAGTTATATTGATGTTGAAAACAAATGAAACAATTCTTTTAGCTTTTATACCTCCAACACCTACGAGACCGCGCTCCAATCTCTGTTAATTCTCCAAAAAAGAGCAGTTCCAAGCTAAAAGTAATCAACTACCTGGAAATTATTTTAAGATTGTAAAAGTGAGAACTGCCAGGAAAAGTTTTTGTGTGCAGTGTAAAACTTTGGATAGTTTGAGTGAACGATATCCAAACATCGAGCAGTTTAAGAAACATATAAAACCAAAAGGTATGAGAATGAATAAAGATCACTGCAGTTGAGTTTAGTTTCTGTCATTCCTTTGTTTATTTCTTCCCTTCATTATGATTTGTGTTATTAATGAAAACTATGTGGTTCATTTTGTTTGGTGTGTGATTATATGACCTGGACGTGGGTTAATTACTGACTACTTTTGTAAGGTGAAGCGTTGGGATCAGATAAGTTTCCACTTCCTCCTCCTTCATTTTGAACATGCAAATCACACATTTTATTGTTTTGCACTTTGGTTGCTGTTTTTATTTTATGTTTATCTTTTATTATGCTAAAAAGAAAAAAAAAGGAATAATACCTGCTTTGTTGTCCATTGTTTTAACTTGTTTGAAGTCCGTTTGTTTTGTTTAGCTTTATTTATAAACAGCATTTTGTTTCAGCTGTGGTTGTTTTTCGTGCTTTATTAACACGTGAGTTGGGTTGAGATCGAACTTGTTTACACTTTAATCTAGCTTTAGTTGTTGAATTTCTAGGGATGTCCCGATCCAGTATTGACATTGGTCCGTTACCAGCAAAAAAACAAATATCAGATTAAATCGGCCTGCATCTAAAATCTCTGATATAACCACTCCATCTTTTTGCTGATGATACCGCCTTTTTTATACCAGAGGAAATCTACAATGTGTGTTGGAGGTGGTTGGAAAAGAAATGAAAAAATGTAGACACTGGTTTGATGTAAATAAATGATCCCTTAATATTGAAAAAACAAACTTCATGCTATTTGCTAACAAAGGCAAAAACGTTGATGTTTCAGTAAGTTGGTATTGAAATTAACAGAGTAAATGAAATGTTTAAAAAATTTAGGTGTTATTATTGATAGTACTCTGACTTGGAAATCACATATTTATGTAATCAAAGTGAAAATAGCAAAAACTAGGGGTGTCCGGATCCAATATTGATGTCGGATAAAGGTCCAATATCAGCAAAAAAAAACAAATATTGGATTAAATTGACCTGCATCTTAAATCTCCAATATAAGCACTCCAACTTTTTGCTGATGATACCACCTTTTTTTATCCAATGTGTGTTGAAAGTGGTCGGAAAAGAAATGAAAAAATTTTGACACTGGTTTGATGTAAATAAATTATCCCTTAATATTTAAAAAACAAACTTCATGCTGTTTGGTAGCAAAGGCAAAAATGTTGATGTTTCAGTAAGTAGAGACGGTAAATGAAATTTAAAAAAAATTATGTGTTATTATTGATGGTCCTCCAACTTACTCCAATATTGATGTCGGATATCGGTCCAATATCAGCAAAAAAACGAAACAAAACAGAAAGCATTTAACATATCAGATATACGCACTTCAATACAAGCAGTCCATTCTAATATGTTTATTTATTTAATTTAGTTGTAGAATATGCTTATGTTTAAGTTAAACAATGTGGCTATTTTTTATTTTAAAAAAATATGTTTTTGTTTTATTGGATTGATTGGTTTCTTTTTTAGGGTCTTCTAATTTGTTTTTTATTTATTTTGTTTAATTGCAGTATATTCTTACGTTTCAGGTTAAATGTATTGATCCATTGGTTAATAACAAATGGGTCAGTTTTTCTCATACCTACTATTGCTGACTATTATTCTCTGCTTGAGTAATCTCCCTTGATCAAGCCTTTTCTTACAGTTCATGCTACAAAATAATTAATAAAACTCGAAATCAGCCAATACTCAGAGCTGTAATATCAGTTATTGTTTCGGAGGTGAAAAAGTTGTATCCGGACACCCCTAGAAATTTCACATTTAGTCGACTAAAATATGAGGTGTAAAGTGAAAGGCATTTTTTGTGTTTCCTTGAATTTCTGAAGTCATGTTTCACACTTGGATAAAATGAAACACCGATCAACCCCTCACCGAATGCTAGTAAATTTAAAACAGAAACAAATGTTCCTTTTGTGTGAAATACACCTTTATTAAAGCTAACTGGCAGAGCATCTCGGTTACAACACCAGAACTGACCACAAATAGTAACCCTGCTCTACATGAATATATCAATTCATAAAGAGAGCAGCTCTGATTGGATCACTCCACAACTTATCCCACCACCACCAAGCTAAGGCAGCTGTGATTGGATATATTCCTAACTTGTCCATGTGCTCTTGTTTTTATTAGTTAATCTGGTTTTCGTCTGGAGAAAAAAGGTTGTTGACAAAAACTATGACGACAATAACTAGCCATTAAAACGAACACTGCGGCGGATTGACTCCTTACCTGCGGATTCCCAATGTGGATGAGCTCTTTGGTGGCGAAGTAAAACGAGCCGTTCTCAACCAGCTCTCCATCCCAGTCCTGACGCCGCGGCCTGTTGGCGGGGTCCAGGTTGAACGGTACGGTCATCTCTCCGGCTGTAAAGAGGAGGGACAGAGGTTCAATATTTGTCCTGCAGTAAAATGAAGTTTATAAAAAAAAAACTTGAGTTACAAGATCTGCTCCATGTGTGCAGTGAATCTGGAGTCTCTTATCACAGAGACCTTCAGGGTCTGCGGGTCACAAGTCTCGAGCAGAGCGATGTGATGAAGACTCGACAGCTGTACTGATCACATTTTCCAAAACAACTACAGATATGAAGACCTCCAGCCTTTTGTTTAGTCTCGTCCTGCTGGCAGGGCGACTCCAGCATCAGCAGAAAATGACTTCAAACCCTAGATATCAGCAGATGCCGACTTTTCTGACAATATTTTAACTTTTAATAGAATATATCTCTTTCCTTATTCTCCAGCCCATGACAAGCAGATAGACTCCTTTCTTTTGACTGTGTGTAGTAACAAAGAAGAGACAGAAAGCTCTGACTCAGCTAATTAGCTTAGCACAAACACTGGGAGTCAATAGGTTGGGTTAGCCTGCCTCTGCCTACATCCATCAGATAAACTCTTTAGCTACTCCTAATGGTCTTATGTGTTTGTTGTGTTTTTTTAACCATGTTATATTGCATTATTTATATTAGGACTCAAATTCGTACTTTTGTAATTTAAATACAAACAAGAAACCAACGTGGACATGCTTAAAAGGGGGTCAAGCAAAACAAAACCCCCGCTTAGAGTCACTAAAAAGTTTATCTAATGACTGTAGGCATAGGCAGGCTAATGCTATCCAGTGACTCCCAGTGTTTGAGCAAAGCCAGTTAGCAAAAAAAAAATCTTCAAACCCTAAATATTGGCAGATATCAACATATCTGACAATATTTCAGCTGTCAATATATTAGCATTGAAAAGGATACTACAACATTTTTTTGTTCATGTCTAGCCTCATACATGAGTCCATGACAAGCAGATAGACTGGATTATTTTGACTGTGTGTGCAGTAAAAAAGAAGATAGGCACAGCTCGCCACAAGGCCAATTAGCTTAGCTCAAACACTGGGAGTCAATGGGTAGTGTTAGCCTGCCTCTGACTGTCATCAGATAAACTCTTTAGCTACTCATAACGGTCTAGTGTGCTTGTTGTGTCTTTTTTTTTTTTTTTTTTTTACACCATGTTGTTACGTTACCTATTTTTGGACAAAAATGAGCTTTTTATGTTATTTTTGAAATAAATACAAATGAAAAATCACCGTGGACATGCTCGTAAGTAGGTTAACAAAACAAAACAGCTGCTTAGAGTTGCTGAAGAGTTTATCTGATGACAGTAGGAAGAGGCTGGCTAACGCTACCCAATGACTCCCCGTGTTTGAGCTAAGCTAGTAAGCAGAAAATTGCTTTAAATCCTAAATATTGGCAGATATCAACATTTCTGGTAATATGTAAGCAGTAAATATGTAAGCTTTAAGATGATACAACAACTTTTTTTCTTCTCATGTCTTGCCTCACTCCGGACTCCATAACAAGCTGATAGACAGACAGACAGAGCTTGCCCATGGCTAATTAGCTTAGCTCAAACACCGGGAGTCAATGGGGATTGTTAGCCTGCATCTGTCTACAGTCATCAGATAAACTCTTTAGCTCCTCCAAACGGTGTCTGTTTTTTTTAACAATGCTATTTTACGTTATCTATATTAAGGCTCAGTTAGCAGTTTATGTAATTTAAATATAAAGGAAAAACCACCGTGGACATGCTCAGAAGTAGATCAACAAAACATAACCGCTGATTAGAGCGGCTCAAGAGGTCATCTGATGACTGTAGTCAGAGGCAGGCTAACACTACCCAATGACTTCCAGTGTCTGAGCTAAGCTAATCAGTGGTGGGCTAGTTCAGCCCATTGTTTCCCTGTTACTTGACACGTGATATCTTGAGTGGATTAGAACTTATTTCTATATTACTACACATTTTATAACTAGTTTTCGCTTCCCCTCCACCTTAATGAATATCAATTTATGTAGTAGTTTGTCCATATTCTTTGGAGTAGACATTTTGGTTTGTGTTTTACTTTTGTATTTTTTTTCTGCTGGCATTAGAATATACATTAACTACACAGCTGGGGGAAAATAGTTTTTATAATGTATAGTTATTGATGAGAAAAATTAATAAAACCGAAGCTAAAAAAAAGAAGAAATGAAAAGAAATGCAAATAAATAAATAAATAAATAAATAAGCTTTAAAAGAACTGAACACATTCACATATATTCATACCATATTGAACCCTGGAAATGGTAGAGATTATTATAATATTTAATTGAGAATTGTTGCAACCCTCGTAGAATCTAAAAGGCTCTGCTGGGAAAGGTTTAGGGGAAAGAACTTTAATTTAGCTTTAGCCACACAGCCAAAACAAACTTGTCAAGTCTTGGAAAATACGGATATTTGCATTTTCTCTACATTTCTTGAGAATAACAATATGAACGTTGATGGTTGGACAAATGATAAATAGGAATCAGTTGGGTTTTACTCATTTATTTAGTCTTTTTTTGTCCTTAGTCTTTTATTTATACATATCATTAGATGCTACATTTGATACATTATTCCTTGGCACATGAGACTCTGCTCCTTTTTCAGTGTTTTATGGTTTTTAGTTACTTGTTATCTTGTTTTGAAATTGTTTTAACTAAAAATGAACTCTTTCTGTTTTTTAGAACAGTTTTATTTGTTCATTGTTGTAAATTCTTCAATGTCTGTGTCTTTTTTTTTATTTATTTATGTACAACACTTTGTTCCAGCTGTGGTTGTTTTTAAAGTGCTTTATAAATAAAGATGAGTTGAGTTTAACTGCAAGTCTCCCTTTAGTTTTGCCTCCTTTTTCATTTTAATGATCATTTTTGAATTTTATATAAGTCCAATTGTGCTGTTGTGTTTGTCCAGTAAAAAAAAAGCACATTAAACAAATGTTTGAAATTAAAAAACCTTTTGTTGACTTACATCCGGTCTTGACCTCCTTCCAGCGGAATTGGTGCCTTCTCACCACGGAGAAGGTGGAGTCGTAGCCCTGCACGGTGATCTTGTCCAGCGCCCCCTTCAGGTGGAACGGGTGGAGACAAGGGGACGTGGCCTGAATGTTGCAGATGACGTCCACCTCTGCAGGAGCCACAACAAAAGTCAACACGTCAAGCCCTTTTTATCCACTGATCAAACAGACTCAGCACCTCCACATCCTGGTGTTAAAACGTGTCCGTGTGTCCACCACGCCCTGCTCGGGTGGAGGAGTTACCTGGGTTCAGCCTGACAAACTCCCGGATGGTGTCCATTGACGTGGACGAGTCTCTGGACACTTCAGGACTCCTGCGGTGGACTTTGGCACCCCATGCTTTGGCCACCTTCTCGATCTCATCATGGTCTGTCGACACCCAAATACTGAAGAGAAAAAGAGGTGTTGGCATCGTTTGGTCAGACTTTCAGATCCTCATGTGCCAACAGAAGTGTACAGGTGTAAAACAAAAGCAAACAAACCAAAAACCTTTCACCTTAAGATAATAAACCACTGATTATTTAAAGTAGAAATTCAGTGATAAAACAGAAAAGCATTAATGTGATCAGCATGTCAGATATTGGCAAAAAATCAAAATTGTGCATCCCTAATAAAACTATGAGTCATATATAATAAAAAACCCAGTAAACCAAACAAACAGTGAAACTTGTGCAGCTAAAAAGGGCTTTTACATAAAAAGAGAACAAACAGGAGAAAGTATGTGCAAAATAAACTTTAACAACAACAAGAACAAACCCAAATTAAACAAACAAAAAATCAATAACAAAATATAAATTCCCAAAAACCTTAATTTAACAAAACTATGTGTTTAAGTGAGGAGCTGCAGAAACGACCCCATGAAGTCAAACTGGGAAGACACTGGCGATAAAGTGAAAAATAAAAAAACAACATAATAATTTAATTAAATAAATATTTAGACCGAGATAAATAACATAAGAAAAGTGGTCTGAGACAGGGCTGCCCAATCAGTCCCATCCTGTTTGCAATCTTTATTGAGCCCCTGAGCCAATGGATCATTCAAGATGATAATATTAAAGGAATAGCAATGAATGGGGGAGAACAAATTATTTCATTATTCGCCGATGATGTATTATTGTACCTGTCAGATCCTGAACGTTCTTTGGCACGGTTATTTGTACTCTTGGAACAGTATGGATCCTTCGCTGGATACAAATTGAATATTTCAAAAACACAAATTCTCTGTTTTAAATATAACCCCTCAGTAATTGTAAAAAAACAAGTATAATTTGACTTGGGATTCAAAATCAATAAAATATCTTGGAGTAGATATCCCAATGGACTTGACGGAGTTGTTCTCACTTAACTTCCTTCCCCTGAACAAAAAGATCAGGGAAGACATAAGGAGATGGGATCTTTTACCTTTTTTTAACTTTGGATCACGTGTAGAAACGGTCAAGATGGTTATTTTACCAAAATTACTGTATCTCTTTCAATCCCTCCCACTGGATATACCTGATCAACAATTTCAAGAGTGGGATAGGCATATTTCAAGGTTTATTTGGCAAGGGCGGAGGCCTAGAATCAGATACCAGAGTTTACAATTGGCAAAGAAGAAGGGAGGGATTGCTCTTCCATGTTTAAAAGATTACTATACTGCTGCTCAATTGAGGCCATTGATATGCTGGTGCAACCCAGAATACTGCGCTAGATGGAAGGAGATTGAAAGTGCTATATCAGAGGAATTTCCAATTCAGGCTGCAATCGGGGATATGGGATTGATGAATAATTTAAAAGCAATAGGTAACCCATGGATATGTCTGCCACTTAAGGTGTGGAACAAGGTAGTAATTCAAAATCATTTGAAGGAGGAGGTGAAGGTCTTGAGATGGTGTTCACTGGACCCAGATTTCCTGCCTAAACAATGGGACACAAGATTTGAGAGATGGGGTGCGCAAGGCTTAACAGCATACTGTACATTTTTACATAAAGGGACTATGAATAGCTTCCAGAATCTTAAGAGACAGTTTGGATTAGATAAGAGTGATTTCTACAGATATCTTCAGCTTCGGCATTATATTAACCAAATACAGAAGGGATGTACAGGAGCAGGCTGGGACAATATTCTGTTAAAAGTGTTTATGGAAGCTTATGGTGCAGGCTCTAACCAGAAAGTCATCTCAAAAATATATAAGGGATTACAACAAACAAAGTGAGGTACACTGTATTTAAAGCAAAAATGGGAACAGGAAGGTCAGTTTGTTTTAAAGGAAGAAGATTGGGAAAACCTATGTGAGATACAGTGGAAAACCTCAAGTTCAACCATTTGGCGAGAATTTTGTTGGAAAAACCTTATCAGGTTTTTCATCACTCCAGCTCAAAAGAGACATTACACAAATTCTTCTGCATGTTGGCGACAGTGTGGATGCCTTGAGGCAAACCATTTTCACATATTCTGGTCTTGTGCATCATTGGTTCCTTTTTGGCAGGAGGTTCATAAAGTTTTGCAAAGTGTTTTTCAGACAGACATTCAGTTTAAATTTGAGACATTATGCTTGGGTGCCGTCACATCTGAAAATGTCTCTTCTAATGTCAAATACTTATTTAGGATTTTAAGTGCTGCTAGCAGAAAAGCAATTACCAGGAGGTGGTTAAAACCAGGAAAACCTACTATGGAGGAATGGATTAATATAATTTATGATATGTTTATGATGGAAAGGATTACTTTTGCTCTGAGACTCCAACAAGGAACCTTTTTAAAAAGATGGGAAAGATGGATAGTGTATGTCACACCAATCCGACCATCATTTGTCTGAAGTGAATTTTTTGTGTCCTTTTGTTGTTTTTTTTCTTTTTTTCTTTTTTTGTATATTCCCTCTGTAGAGGGCTTAATATGCCATTGAAATTTACCCCATTATGTGTCACTTACTAGTGTTCTTGTTCTTATTTTATTGAAAAAAAGGTTAAATGTAAATATTACTGATAGTGTAGATATAAGATGGGTCCCGCACACTTTCGGACTGCTTGCTGAATGTGGGATACAATTGTACATCTACAGATGGTCAAATGTGAGATATAATATGTTATATCATTGTCTGTTTGGACCTGGACTTTCACAATAAAAAAGAATTAAAAAAAAAAAAAGAAAAGTGGTCTGAGTCTGAAGTTTCAATGTGGAAAAAAGGAAAATTGTGTAGTTATGCTGTGGTAGTTTAAAAATAAAAGAAGTATGTTTTTATGAAAAAAATGAAAAATGACCCAATTTCTCAACAAGCTGTGAATAAAGTAAGAAATTTTCTTTATGTATATACTGTTTCATTGGATATGAGTGTGTAAATGTTGAACTGTCTTTTAAAAATGAAGTAATATATATATATATGTACATATATATATATATATATATATAAATATAAATATATATATATATATATATATATATATATATATATATATATATATATATATATATATATATATATATATATATATACACACACATATATACACACTGCACGATATTGGAAAAAACTGAGGTTGCGATTTTTTTGGGGGGTTTGCGAGATATTGCGATATATATTGCGATATTAAAAATAGAAGAATTTTCACCAGATGACTTGAATAGCTGTTTGGGAAGAATTTGGTTGACTTACAATGACACCATTGTATTGATATAATACCGTTTAATCCAGGCTAAGGAGGTTCATCCGTGAGTTATGAAGATTGCTGTATATTAAAGGGATCCAGGAGGCCATGTCTCTGTATAAAACAGAAAATAGATGGGAGGGGGGAGATGACTGCTTAGCAGGAGGGAGGTCGAGAGAGCTTGCTGATTTTATGAAGCAAAACAAATGTTTGCGTGTTCAAAAAAAGAAAAAAAAATATTGCACATTCTGCGATGTGACTATTGTGTTGTCTATCGCGATGACGATATATTGTGCAGGCCTAACACACACATACACACACACACACACACACACACATATATATATATATACATATATATGTATGTATAACTAAAAAAATACTGTTTTACTGTATATGATTGTGGAAATATTAAACTGTCTTGCAAAAAACAACCAAAAATAAATATTTATTTTATAAACATAATAAAATAATAATTTTTAAAAAATCATTAAAAAATAATAGTTTTATTAAAAATTTGAAAATCTGAATTCTCAAATAAATGTTTTTAGAGTCAAAAACCTCTTAATGTTTTCTCCTTCTACATATACTGTTTTATCGTATACAAACATGTTTATCTTGTAAAAATTTAAAAAATTAATTAATATGTATGACTTATAAAAAAAACCAAAGACCTTGTTTAGACAGAAGTGTGCATGTGTGAGAGCGAGGAGCTGCAGAAACGCCCCCATGACGTCAAACAGGGAAGAGACTGGAGAAAAACGTGAAAAACAAAACACCATATAAGTCAGGACAGATAAGATAAGATTGAACTTTATCACTTGGGAGGACTCTTTCAGGGAAACTGGTTATTTAATGACATAAAAATGCACAAATGTTTGGATTTAAAAATAATTAGAAAAGACTGAAATGCTTTTAAATAAAATAGCAAATCAAAAATAACTTAAAATAGATGATAAAGAGTTTGGCAAACACTTTTTTAACCATCTAAAGTAACAACAATGGTAGTAATAAAAGCTTCTAGCTTTGTCAGCCTTTGAATCCCCCACAAAGAAAACATCAGTTCTTTTGGTTTGTTCGCAGTTTTTTCTGTATCAACATTGACAGAACAAACAATGACGTGTTGGATTCATTAAAACATTAAATATTCTTGAATTTCTTCTTTGACAAACAGCTGAGCTGGAGTTAAAGGATTCATAAGTCAAAATATCTTATATCTATCCAGGCTTTTACCTGAATTATGTTTTAGTGTTTTATTCTTATTACAGCTCCCTATTACTGTTATTCTATCTTATTATCTGTTACTTCATTTCAATTCATTTTTACTATATGATATACTTCATTTTACACTTTAACCAGACCTCCTGTGTTTAGTCATTTTAAACTGTACTGGGTTCAACAATGTTCCTGTTTTATTATTGTCTTTAATTTATGATGCCGTTTATGGGGTTGGTGGGTTTGGGACATAAATCATTTTATCTTATTTTAACTTGTCGGTCTGTTTGAAAGCACTTTGTGCTACATGCTACAACAGTGCTGTATAAATAAAGTTTGATTGATGAAATACTAATCAGATATTAATAAAAATAATAGGAATGCATGACTTTATTGGTTCGACATTGGTATCTGCCAATATCTGCCTAAAAAGTTAAGTATTATATCGGTCATATATCGACTGAAATATTGGCAAATTATACAAATGTACAAAATTGATGCTCCTTCTCATTTCTGCATGGGTACACTTAAATATCGAGCAGGAGTTGAAAGCTGTTTTTCTTGTTTATATCTGTTCATGTGCTAACATGCTGTAACACTGAAAGAAAGAGTCCATTTTATTAGGCACAGAGCTTGTGCTCTTGCCCTGAAATATCAGAATCAAAATGGCCTTTATTATCATGATACGGAACACACCACGAGATTGGAGAGCTTCTCTTTTTCAGAGCACCACATAGACAGTTAAGTTTAAAGTATACAAAACAGCTGAAGTAAAAAGGTTGAAAGCAGACTTTAAATACACAAGATGAAAAACAATCCTACTGCACAACGCAGTTGAAGCTTTATATACAATATGAGGTAGAGGATAATATTAAAAATGAAAACAGTCGGGGTGCTGGGTTGGCGGAGTGGTTAGCAACCAGGCACCCCATATACTTGCTTCTGCCGGTCCAGGTTCGAATCCCGCCTGTGACCAGTTTGCAGAGTGTCTTCCCCTACTCTCTCGCCCTCTTTCACAAGCCTATCCACTGTCTCTCTCCTATCAATAAAGGCACAAAATGCCCAAAAAATACATTTAAAAAAAAAAAAAATGAAAACAGTCCTGTTTAGTATTTCACAGGACTAGGGATGGGTACTGAATTCGGTTCTTTAAGAGGTACCGACTGAATTCTGTAGGTACTACCGATTCACGTAAAATCAAACGGTGCCATGTTTAGGTACCTAAATGCATCCTTGTGACTGTGAGGGAGTGGAAGAAGCAGGCATACTATTGGGGAGAACAGGTGAATTTCCATACCGCACTTGAACGCAGCACAGCAATAGCGAAATGACGTCAGCAGCAGCGGGCTCAGTCAACAAAGCAAGCATGGCTCAAAAGTATGGCTCCACTTTATTAAATGTGATGAGATTATGCTCGCTGCAATATTTGTGACGCCAAGTGTAAGGCCAGCAGCGGAAATACTTCAAATCTGAGGAAGCACCTGGTGACGCACAAAATTTTCCTTAAAGCTGAAGAGTGCACAATTTTTGATAGCCTCAGATCTACGACCACAAAGGATTCATTCGGCACAGTTACAACGCCTGTGTCCAATGGAGACTAGTCGTCTGCAGCTAGAAACACAGGAAAAGAAATGGCTTTAACATTTGGTGATGGCAGCAAATGGGACAAGGAGGATACCTGGTCCAGGTAAATAAGCCTCGTGTTTAAAGCTGGGGTCTGCGATTTGATTTAGATACACTTTTTGTAATACTGGTTAAAATGGTCTTTATGACCCGATGGTAATCAACTCATAATGTGTTCTTAAAACAGAGCGAAAAATATCCGCTAACTACAGCAGGAGTAAAACAGGGAAAACCCCAACCAATAATCATGCCGGGACACCTGTTTTTAAACCAATCAAATCCCGTCGCCATTCTGCCCGCCTACCGCGCGTGCATTTTCCCGGCGTGCACAGACTCGGTGTGCATAGCCGAGCTCATACGTATCAGAGTCCGCGGGAGAATGCTTACCTTTCAAGTTTTGTCTGTGAAAATAAGGGAAGCCCGCCGTGAGCCGTCCCACAACCCCAACCAAGCTCCAGTATCCCTCACATTTTAAGACAGATTTACAAGAAATCTAAAATAAACTCTTTGTTTTTCTAAGTTTGTTCTGCTGCTCTAATCTCGCGATAGCTGCCACCCAGGCTACTGCAGGTGGACGTTCTCGCGAGGCTTTTTCTTCTTCTTCGGTTTTACGGCGGAGCCCTGAGGAGATACTACTTTCAAATTCATGCTAGTTTTCCAAAATCGCCAACCCCAGCTTTAAGATGGTATTAGCTTGTCATTTTAATGTAGGTCAGTTATCGTTATCAGGTCGGTTCCTCGTACTTTGTAACGTTAATGTAAATGATTTTTTTATTTACAGCTCTGTTGGACCCATTGTTAAACTGTCCTAAAGTTAAAGTGAGGGCTGCAGTTAGTTTATTAAGCTGTGGTTCATTTTAGTTCCTGGTTTTCATGTTGAAGACATTTTTGGCACAACTACAATGTTACAATACGAACAGTTGAATGTTGTTTTGATATATATCTGTCAAATGTTATATACTGACAAATAAATAAACATTGAAAAAATTTGAGATCTTAATATTAAAGAAATTAATATTTATTACCCCCTAAACACACGCAAAAGTACTGAAAATTGGTACTGTTGAGCACTGATACTGATTCCCAGGTACCAGGCATCGGTATGGTATCAGCTCAAATGTGAAAAGTACCCATCCCTACACAGGACAGCTGAATATATGCTGAGTACTTATTGTGCAAGTGTTGGTTAGTATTTACAGATGAATATGTGTCACATATGATTGTATTACACGGGATAAGTCAATATAAATATTGATTTAGTATTTTAAACATAGCAGCAACAGCAGTGGCAGTGAAATACTGATGGTCGGGTTGTTTCATGTGAGAGTTCAGGGTGGTGATGCTCTTGGAAAAATATCAGTGTCAGCGATAATGAATCAAAATTGCATATCGGATATCGTGCATCCCTACATAATAACATAATGAAATGAAATAAAAACATGGCTACTACTGCCACTCTTACTGCTGCTCCTTTAAATCCTGTTAATGATGGATTTCAGGAATGCTTGATGCTCTCCAACAAAAACTAAGAAAAAGTGAGCTGTTCATGTAGAAATACAGTAATGCTGCACATCAAATTAAACAGGAAACTTTCAGCAACACAACCAAATAAGTCATATTTACACACGGCAAACGCAACGTCAACACCAAGTATGAATCATCAAGTATGAAAGTCTGTTTGATTCAAGCTTCGGTTGCTTTGTAGAGTTCTGGTAGATTTTTTTGGCTAAAGACAGCAAAAAATATATATTTAGTTATTTTTTAGTCTTTCAAAAACAGTAAAAACTGCCATGGATAAGCAGAAGAAGATAAAAACTGTTGTAACTGAGTGTTATGAACACCAAAAGTGACATATAAAGTTTGGTAAATCTGTGATTTCCCTAAAGAGACCAAAATATATGTATTTATTTATTTATTTTTTTGTCTTTCAAAAACAGTAAAAACTGCCATGGATAGGCAGAAGATAAAAACTGTTGTAATTGAGTGTTATGAACGCCAAAAGTGACATAAAAGTGAAATATGAAGTTTGGTTTATCAGAAATTTGTAGTCTGTACTCAAACCTTTCTAACTCTGCTCTGCATCACTTTATCAGACTCAAACTTGGTAGAACTAATGTTCACATATTTTCACATTCATTCATAGAGTTCTAAAGCTGCAGCTGCATCATTCCAAAGAGATATTCACAATAAAACATTATTTTTTTTTTAGGAGAGGATGACATTTTCAGAATTATTCTGACTTCTATCTTCATTTACTCTGTCCCAGTAACACATATAGTGATAATTCATATCTGGACAAATCTCTTATGTGTTACTTTATTATGACTCCACATAAATAGGCAAAAATAATCTAAATAAATAGATATATAGATTGGGATGAAAACAAAAATAACTGTTCAGTGTAGTGTTTAATGTAGTTTTAATGTGAAATAAGGATAATTGTGTAGTTTTGCTGTCAAAGACTTTAAAATAAAGACTTGTGTTTTTATGAATAAACTAAAAAACGACCTAAATTGTGACCCAATCGTGAGTGGATTACTAAATGATTATAACTGTCTCCTAACAGCCGAGCAGAGCTGTCATTACGGAGTCATTAGGCTGATTTACTGTCACAGGAGAACCACAAAAATGCTCCAGAGCTCCAGGAGCCTCTGGCCTACCTGTCAAACAGCTCCGAGTCCACGGCGGCCCGCAGCACCCAGCCGATCAGCGGCACCCCGGCCAGCATCTTGATGTTCTTCAGGGGGATGCCCTTACTGCCGCCCCGGGCCAGGACCAGCGCCGCGATGTGCCGCTCCTGCCGGGGCACGGGCTGCTTCACGGCGGTCAGCTCGACCCGCGCCTCCCGCTCCCCGTTATCCGCGGGGTGGCTCCGCTTCCGAGAGGACATGGCGACCGACAAAAGAGTTCAGTTAAAAAGTTAAAAAAGGCTAAAAAGAGTTAAAATGGAGGCGCTTTACAGGAGAACCTGTGACTCTCAGCTGCTGCAGCGACACATCCACACAAATGAGGAAATTCCGGGTTTCTTCCTCTTTTTGGTTTTACTGGCTGCTGCCATGGCGACTCCGCTGACCGCGACCCCCTGCGGCGGAGACACGAACTGCACCCGTCGGCCAGTCCATTAGGAACACCTCAGACCATAAAAAGGCCCACCAGGTAATGGCAGCTTTAACCCTTTAACCAGGGGCGTAGAATTGGTATAGACACGTCCCTATCAATATTATGCCACTACCACGCGGTCCCTGGCACAAAACACAAGCATAGTATATAACATTAAAACTAAAAAATGTTTATATTTAATGCCAAAGAGGACCACTTTTGATTATTACCTCCGCCAAGGAGGTTATGTTTTTGGGAGAGTTTGTCCGTCTGTCCGTCTGTCTGTGAACAAAATAACTCAAAAAGTAATGGACGGATTTGGATGAAATTTTCAGGAAATGTTCAGCATGGGAAAAGGAAGAACTGATTCGATTTTGGTGTTGATCCGGATCAGCGTCTGGCCGCCATGGCGAAAAATGTGATTTCTGTGAATAACTACTGAACTAAAATAGATACCATTATGAGTCCAGTTGCTAATGGTATGTTTTCATGGTCAAGGAATCTAAATATTGAAATAAAGGCAGAAGTAATATTTATGGTCAAAATGACAATATGGCTGAGGATTGTGGCGTTGGCGGAGGTCTGCGCTCTCCGAGTGCTTTCTAGTTTTATTTATTATCCAGATATTATTTTTGTATTGAAAGGCAGTAACTGTTTAAGACCAACAATGAAAGTTTGTGGGAAAATACAGTAAAACTCGGATTAAAAACATGACTTTATCCATTTATTTGGTTGGGGAATACACTTATGAGTAGTCCTTTTTCATTATGGTTATATATTCATCAGACTATAACCATACCATCAAAATTTCTTATTGATTTCAAATTGTTCCACTGTTCTTGTGTCATGCATCAATATATTTTTGTCAAGGAACAGACAGTAGAGATTTAGGAGGAGAGGTTGGAGGTAAAGCATACAGCGGTAGAATAGTTATCTGAATATGATTGTTTGTTTGTTTGATTAGCTCTACATGACAGTAAAAACAGTCATATGCAAAACACATCAACTTTCAGAGGGGCCATCTTGGTGCACTTTTATGTCCCCACCAATGTCAAAATCAAACCGATGCCCTTGCCTTTAACTTCAAGCTCAACTGTTTGGCAGAGGTCAATAAATTCAGAAATATTTAACGTGTCCAAAAAACAACACATCATTGTTAGTTTTTTTAAGTGTTTTAGGATACAGAAAAAACTGCAAATAAACCAAAAGACCTGATATTTCCTTTGTGTGGGATTTAAAGGTCTAAAATGCTAAAATATTTTATTACTTCCACCATCATTATTATTTTAAGTACTTAACTTTAATGAGATAATATAGCTATTCATAAAAAAAAACATTTTTGGTGTTTTAATCAAACTCTATGTTATATAATAACTTATTTTATTGCTTTATTTTTGCAAATATTTATGCCTTTTCTAATTGATTTTATCCCAAATATTTGTGCGTTTTAAGTCATCAGTTAATCAACTTTTAACTTTTTAAACCTTTGAATCCCACACCCTGAAAATATCTTGTTTTTGGTTTGTTTCTATTTTTCTCCATACCCTAATATGTTAGGAGAATCAAACATTGATTTGATTTTTGTTCTGTTTTATAAAACATTAAATATCCCTAAGTTTATTTTTGACCTCTGACAAACAGCTGATCTGGAAGTTAAAGGGTTAATTTTGTTTACTTATTATGTTTGTCATAGTTTTCGTCAACAACTTGACAAAAAACAGACAAAAGCTAATAAAAACAAGTGCACATGGACATAGGCTAAAATGAAATTAATTGGCATTTTCATCAGCAAATAAAACTAGACTAAAATGTTTGACAGATTTAATCCAATCAGAGTTAGTTTGGTCATGTAGGAAGTAGAGACAAGTTAGGAATATATCCAATCACAGCTGCCTTAGCTTGGTGGTGGTGGGATAAGTTGTGGAGCGATCCAATCAGAGCTGCTCTCTTTATGAAATGATATATTCATGTACAGTAGGTTCACTCTTTGTTGTCAGTTCTGGTATTGTAACTGAGATGCTCTGCCAGGTAGCCTAAATAAAGGTGACTGTATTTCACTCAAAAGGAACATTTGTTTCTGTCATTTAGACATTCAGACTTCACTAGCATTCACAAAAGGGTTATTAGATGTTTCATTTATCCAAGTGTAAAACATGACTTCAGAAATTCAAGGAAACATGAAAAAAATGTGTTGTGACTGTACGGATATTTGTTTGATTGTCTGGTTGAATGTGTGCTAACTCTTGAACTTCCAGCTCAACTGTTTGGCAGAGGTCATCAATAAATTCAGGAATATTTAATGTTTTAAAAAATGAAATAAATGAAATCCTTGTTTGTAGTCTGTTAACACTTCTGTGAACAAAGAAAACTAAAAAACAAACCAAAAACTCAGAAATTTTTTGGTGTGGGATTTAAAGGATTTAAAAGGCTAACGGTTGATACGTTGATGACATAAAAATGCACAAAAATTTGGGACAAATAAATTAGAAAATGTGTTTGTAAATAAAATAGCAAAAATGACTTAAAATAGATGATAATGAGTTTGACAAACACAAAAAAGTTTTTCATCAAATCAAATCAAACTTTATTTATAAAGCACTTTTCATACAAAAAAAATGTAGTACAAAGTGCTCTACAAACAGACAGATGAATTAAGCGAAGGATTTATGACCCAAACCCACTCCACCCAGCCCCTGAACCCACCCACACAGCAATCCATAAACAGTGTTGGTAAAAAGCATCATAAATAAAAGACAATAATAAAACACACAGCTGTACCCAGTACGTACTGAGGAAACGCCAACTTAAAGGTTTGAAAATGAGAAAACACTGGAGCTTAGGTTAAAAGTGTAAAATTAAATATATCCTAAAATAAAATAAGAAAAATAATTTAAAAAATATAAGTATAAATAATAAATTGAAATGAAGTTAAAAAAAATAAATAAATAAATAAAATAGAAAAACTAGAAAATAAAATACGGAAATAGAGCAAAGATAAAAAAAGATTAAAAAATATAATAAGATAAAATTATTTTAAAAAATGGGCTGTAATTAGAATAAATAAAAACTCTTAAAGGTTAATCAGGTAAAACCTAGACAACAAGGTAGGTTTTCAGTTTGTTTGTTTTTTTTTTGTTTTGAATAACATCACATTTATATATATATGTATAAATCATCACATTGGTGAATGGTTAAGATAAGTATTTAAAATAGTAATGATGGTAAAAAAAAAATAACTTTTAGCTTTTTAAATCCAACACATAGAAAACATTTGGTCTTTTGGTTTGTTTGCAGTTATTTTTGTATCCTAATTCATTGGCAGAAACAAACAATGAGGTGTTTTTTTTTTTATTAACAAATGAAATATTCCTGCATTTATTGACCTCTGCCAAACAGTTGAGCTGGTGGTTAATGGGTTAAAGACCCAGTATTTGGGGATTGGGGAAAAGGACAAGGGCGTTCTTGTTTTGTTTGTTTTATTGCTCATGACTGTCCTGAATTGTTCACTTTTGTTCATCTTAAAAAAGACTGCACTAGTTCTGCAAACCAAACTCGTCTTCATACAAACTCTGCGCTCACAACTGGGCCTGAACTCAGTTTTGACAACTTAATAAAGAAATGAGAATAACTTTACATAAAAGAGAAATAAACATAGTACAGACAACTCGTTTAAGTTCAAAACACAACAAAAAATGTTTTGTTTTATTCACTAAAATGTTTTTGATGAAGACATTTTAAGTTTTTGCTTTAACTGTTTGAGTTAAAGACGAGCCACATTACCGTGTTGGGTGGAATGTAGAAAGTGGAAAATCAACATCAGACTGGTTTGTATTTCTCTAGGAAGTCTTTGTGTTGGCACTATTTTATGATGCAGCGTGTGCACATTTTTGCTGCCGAGGGTCATTCATTGTCTCATATTTCAAAACTTATTGGTTGCTGGAACTACAAGTTAAGAACCAGTCCGACAAAAGAGGCCTCAAGATTTCATGTCAGCTAACGCGGTCCCCGTGCCATAGTTTGGCCATCCCTGCTGTAGAGGATGAACATAAAACATAGATAAAAGCCTGACTATGCTGCACTGAAAAAACTCAGATCTAAGTGAGAGTATTTTTCCACTTTCAATCAATCAATCAAACTTTATTTGTATAGCACCAATTCATAACAAGTGTTATCTCAAGACACTTTACAATAGAGCATAAAGCTCTTCATTTAATGGATACACATATATGCATAGATACATATATACATATAAAAATACACACATACATATAAATACAAATATATACATCCAGCACCCAACATGAATCCGTATAGCCAATCATGAATCCCTCCATCATGGCTCAAGAAAAAACCTTCTGTTAAGCAGCAGGAAATCTTGAATGTGGATCCCAGTCTCATGATGAACAGCAAATCCACATGATGCTGTGATGGGTGTGTGTGGGCACAAGACAAAAAATCTCACCAGACTTATTCTGATCCACAATTCACCCAAAAGGCTGAATTAAGATCTGATTTGAAGATAGAAAAACTAAAATTAAGGCCAGATTTGTTTGTAACAATAAGTAAATTAATCCTCAAATAAGACAAAAAAAATGAAACTTAGTTTAAGACTCTCAGTCTTTTAGGTTTCTTGATTCATCAACAGATATTTTATCGTCATTACAAGCAATTCAATGCCTTATTTTTGCCTTTTTCCTTAAAAATATTTATCTTGACTTATTAAAGGAATGTTACGGAAAAGTATTCGGGCCATTTTAGATTGAAAAAATACTTTTCGACAGGTTGAGATTAAAGTTGAAATGGCGAGATAAAAGTTGTAATGGCAACAATAAAGTTGATCTTGCTGTGGACTCTTGGAACATCAAGCATTAGCCAGTCACTAGAACGAGTTTGGTAGTGGTTTGTGGTCATATTTAATAGAGAGGTTAGATACTCTGGCAGATGTCCATAAAGAGCTTTGTAGATGAAAAGTGACCAATGCCTGTCTCTTCTAACTGATATTCACGGCTCCAAACCAACATTTGGAAAATAACATAAAATATTAAACTAATAATGTGTCAGCAAAACCAAAATATTACAGTTATTATTTTCAAAATCTGCAGAGCTACAGCATTAATGAGCGAACGGTTTCATCTGAACATTTGGCCGAGTCCAGAGGAGCAAACAAAAAGTCAGGGTAGAATCATTTGTGAGTTTTGGCGAACAGCCACAGCACATCGGTATGCTGCCAAACCAGAGCTGCAACTGCTACCAAGAGACAACGATTATGTAAATAATCCACGTGGCGCTAACGAACAGAGAGCAGATTCAGCAGGTTAGTATCTGACAAAGCTGATGGCACGCCTGGTCTTCTTTTGGTCTTTAAAAAGACTTTTTAGAGATTTCTGTCAGACTTTATCAGCCTCTTCAGTTCGACTGGTTAATTTTGGCAAAGGCTTGAGAGGGTGAAAGACAAAGTTGCCAGGTCTGCTTATTATAAGCGACTTCTTCAACTGAAAAGTTGCTTGTAAATATCAGCAGTTGCAGGTTGATTTTTTTGTGCCCCCATATCCAAGAGGGATCACAATCTACTATCATGCATCTGCAGACAACACTCAGATCTATGTCTCACTGACAGCAGGTGAATATGAACCAGTGGATTCACTCTGTCACTGCATCCAACAGGTCGGTTTGTGGCTGCAGAACAACTTCCTCCAGCTAAATTTAGACAGGACTGCAGTCACTTGGTCCACAGAAACAAAGAGAAAGTGTCAGCAGCCACCTCCATTCTCTCTCTATGAAACCAACGAATCAGGTTAGACATCTCGAGGTGATAATGGACTCAGACTTGAACTTTAAAAGCCACATCAGCAGCCTTTTAATATGGCAAGCCCTTTTAACATTTAATCATTAGCGGTAATAGCAATTGTAGGTATCAGTAATTGTTTTTTCACATGTTATGCCAACATATCCACAATGTAATTTTCACTAGCAACTATTCTAATTAAAGATATCTACTATCTATTTTTCACTAGTGAAAATGGTAATTGTAAATATCTGTAACTTAATTTCAACTAGTAAACATGTGCCATTGACTTCCATTCAAATTGAATTACAGATATCTGTAATTCAATTTGTACATGTTGCAATTCAAAGTCCACATATCCATAATGACATTTTGACATGTCCCAGTTCTAATTCATGATGTCTACAACTCAATTCTTACAAGTAAAAATGTTAATTCTTGATAACAACAATTCTATTCTTACTAGTGACAAAGTTCATCTATGATATCTATAACTGTACGAACATTACAGATATCATAAATTTATCTGAGATATCTAAAATGCAATTCTTACTAGTCGAAATTACACCATTGATATCTTGACCTGGAATTTTTACATGTAAGAATGTAATTACAGATGGAATTGAATTAGAGATATCTGAAATGCAATTTCAGATATCTGTAATTACATTCTTACGTGTGACAAGTATATTAGAGATATCTACAATTTTCTTTTTAACTAGTCAAAACTGAGTTTTTGATATCAAAAATGAAATTTCCACATGCACAAATATCAGGGTAATGAGGCTACATATCCGAAATGACGCCATTGCACTGCCCACATATCCACAATAAGTATGCTAATTTACGTTTGCACAGGACTGGTTCATCGGGCAACTCCACTCCTGTTACACTCGTGTAAGCTGTACGCTGAATCTGATGTACACAGTTGGGAGACGATGACTGAAAATGGAGTGAGACGAAAACTCTAAGACCACAGTTGGTATGGTGAGCAATTCTTGCTACGTTGCGAGGCATCTATTGCGCGCAGCTCCCTTTGACTGCATACACCACGTTGATAAGCATGTTCGATTTGCAAAAGATTTTCTTTGAATTTTACTGATCACTTGCTCCGCCATATTCTACGTCTTCCACTGCCATCTACGATTGTCACTGCCAATGGCGGGAGGATTTGTTGTATATTCATGAACTAATTAAAAGTAGACCAATGGCTGTGTGGTACGCTAACATGACGGCTCGTCCCACCCACATATCCGAAACTACAATTGTTGATATCTGAAATGGCAAATTACATTTCCACTAGTAACAATCCCTTTTCAACATGTAGAAATTCAATTGTGGATATCTGTAATAATTATTCTTACCAGTAAAAATGTAATAATTGATATCTGTAATTGAATTAAAGATATCTGCAAATAATTTTCTACACCTCAAAATTAAAATTTGACGTGTAGAAATATATTTGTAACATGTAAAAATGTTTTTACAGATATCTTGAATTAATATTTCAACATGTCGCAATTGAATTTTGATATGTTGAAATGTAATTTCCACTAGTGAAAACTAAGGCTGCGTTTACATGGACACTCCTGACTTCAAGACGCAAAGATTTGTCCTTTGTGTTTTAGAATTCTTCTGCGTTCAGACGACGAGACGAGTTAATCCACTGTAGTGTGCATGCCGGCTCAGTAGATGGCGGTGTAGGTCTGCAGGGAGGCAGTGCTGCTGCAACACACGAACGAAGAAGAAAACCTTTCACAAACAACAAAGGTGAATAGACGCACAGAGAGGCAGGAGTTTCTTTTCTGGACAACAAATCTGTCTTGATAGTTTTGTCTGGATAACAAACCGAGCACGGTAAGACGCTCACACGTAACTCGGCAGATGGCCGAAGCGGTTGCTGTCCTGGTATTTGCGCAGCCTTCAAGTCAAAGAGTACTGCGCATGCGGTGACGTCAGCGTTTCACCCTGAAATGCTCTGATTCAGGTTTACTCGGAGCTGCATGGAGAGCGAATTGAAAACTTTCCTCTAAGGAGCCCGTTTTCACAAGTTTCCGTTTTGGATGCAAACGCAATGTGTTCTCATCTAAACGCAAGGCCAAACGGCAACAAAAGCTTGTCGGTTTTGACCGTTTCCGGCGCCATGTAAACGCAGCCTAAATTACAACAGGTCAGCCAGATTGTTAAAATGTTAAAAGGGCTTGCCATTCTTTTACTAGCTAAAAAACAGCCAATATCCAGTGGTGGACAAAGTATTCAACTCCATCACTTGAGTGAAAGTAAAGATACGCCTGGTCAAATATTAGTCCAATTCAAGTAAAAGTTGTTCAGTCAGTTTTTTACTAAAGTACTCAAGTACCTGCTTTTGAAGATATCTAACCCTTTGAGTGGCATCGTAACCATGTGGTTGACTTTTGCCGCCGTACAACTACATTTAAAACTGAAAATCCATCTGTGTCTTTTTTTCCTTATTCACCTCTCTGAGTCACATTTGTAACACCAATATGCATCGACTGGGTGGCGTTGCAGGACACAAATATAATTTTTTAAAAATAATATAAGGGGACGTGAATTGTTGCTTTATAAATCCTCAAGTATCTCATACAGTAACAGCAAACATCGGAGTATGAGAAAAATAGTTTTCACACATTTCCCGATCGTATAATAATCACAATTTAGTTAAAAGAAATAATTTTGAAGATAAAACATGTATCTAAAGTTTGCTCTCTGGAATGTTTTCGTACGAAAAACTAAAATTAAGGAAATACATTCATGCTCAGGATTACCCTTAACAGCCAATCAACGGGTTGACCTTAACATCTGCTTCCTGATTGGGTAATCTGAAAATTAAACCTGAAATGCTAAAGCGGGTCGATTAAAACCAGCGTCGTTTCCAGTGTCAGTCAACCCGGGTCAAAATGCTGATTAAACCCTTTCAAACTGCCGACTGGAGCCGATTGTTGTCGGGCTTAAACAGGTTTTTTGGCCTGTCTGAAAGCGGGATTTGAGAGACTTATCCACACATTTGTCTCTAGAAGGTCAGACTACTGTAACAGCTGCTCAGTGGCCTCTCCAAATGAGCTGCAATACCGCTTTCACACTAAAATTAGCAGGTCAAGCAGGTTTTTTTAACTTGGGTTAACCCACCAACAATCAGCAACTGACTCTTTTCCCACTGCCAGCAGACCCAGGCTAATCGGCAGCAAACGAGCTGCGTGGCTGTTTTTGTTTCCTCTGTTTTTGTTTACACTGCCATGTAAATAATGGAAAGAAGCATGGAAGCTGTGGACACGGTTTTCTTTACTTTGCACTTTTGTCCCACTGCAAAACTGTACAAACTCAGCGCAGATGTCATAAAGATGGATGGCATTTGTTGCTGAGATGCCAAAGAGTCGCGTAAGTTATAGACGGAGGTGACAGTGGGCGCAATGTTATGCCGTGGGGACGTTACGCCAATGTCATGACGTAAATTAGCGAGTTAACCCAAGTGTGATGTTCCCACTGAAGTCGATCAGAGGCGAGTCGACAAAAACATATTGCTGGTAGGGATGGGTACCGAGTTCGGTACTTTAAGAGGTACCGACCGAATTCTGTAGGTACTACCGAGTACCGATTCATGTAAAATCAAAAGGTGCCATGTTTAGGTACCTAAACGCATCCATGTGACTGTGAGGGAGTGGACTGGTTTTCATGTTGAAGAAATTTTTGGAACAACTACAATGTTACAATACAAACAATTTAATGTTGTTTTGATATATATCTGTCAAATTTTATATATTGAGAAATACATTTATCATTTATTACCCCATAAAAACACGCAAAAGTACCGAAAATTGGTACCGTTGAGTACTGATACCGATTTCCAGGTACCGGGCATCGGTATGGTATCGGTTCAAATGTGAAAGGTACCCATCCCTAATTGCTGGGTCAGTCGACCCGGGTCGAAATGCAGATTAAACCCTTTCAAACTGCCGACAGTAGCCAATTGTTACCGGGTTTAAACAGGTTTTTGGCTAGTTTGAAAGGGGTAAAAGGCAGCTGCAGTTCATCCAGAACAGTGCTGCTTGGGTCATGACCAGAACCAGGAAGTACGAGCGCATTAGTCTCATGCTCAGGTCCCTACACTGGCTTCCTGTGGCTCAGAGAATAGACTTTAAAGCAGCTCTGCTTGCGTAAAAGTCTCTCCACGTCGTAATGACAAGAATTACGTTGGAATATAATTTCATGACAAATAATTCAGAATGTTGTAAAAAAGATAAACGCTCATTAAAAAGTCAAAAGTTCAGAATTAAGTCGACATACATTGTATTTCAACTTTAGTCTCGACATTTCAACTTTTTTCTCTACATTTCGACTTTTATCACAAAATTGTACTTCGACTTAATTCACGTCATTTCAACTTTATTTTCAAAATATCAACCTTAATATCAGCCTCCCACAAATTATTTTCTCCATGTAACGTGTTTTGGATATTTTTTACTTGAAAGTAGAGAAACACTGAATCTCTTTGGATTCAGGAGAAAAATCTTTCATCGTCTATCGTTACAGCTCTGTAATTATGAACAAAATATTGAGAGAACTTTATTACCTCTGCCAAGGAGGTTATGTTTTCGGGAGAGTTTGTTTGTCTGTCTGTCTGTTCGTCCGTCCGTCCGTCTGTCTGTGAACAAAATAACTCAAAAAGTTATGGATGGATTTGGATGAAATTTTCAGGAAATGTTCAGCATGGGAAAAGAAAGAACTGATTTGACTTTGGTGTTGATCCTAATCAGTGTGTGGCTGCCATGGCGAAAAATGTGATTTCTGTGAATAACTACTGAACTAAAATAGATATCATTATGAATCCAGTTGCTAATGGTATGTTTTCATGGTCAAGGAATCTAAATATTTACATGAAATAAAGGTAGGACTAATATTTATGGTGAAAATCACAATATGGGTGAGGACTGTGGTGCTGGTGGAGGTCTGCGCTCTCCACGTGCTTTCTAGTTAAATATGACTTCTTGTTTCACCTGACAGCCAGCATTTAACCAACATTTTGACAAAACACAAAATATTAAACTAATAACATGTCAGTTAAACCAAAATATTACAGTTATTATTTTTCAAGTCTGCTGAGCTACAGCATTAATCACCCAACAGCTTCATTTGAACACCAGGCCGAGTCGAGAGGAGCAAACAAATTTGTTAGTGAGGCATCATTCGTGATTTTTGGCGAACAACCCAACACATCGGTATGCTGCCAAACCAGAGCGGCAGCTGTTACCAACAGGCAACGGTTATAAAATAATCTGTGTGACATTTACGAACAGAGTCTGTCAGACTTTAATTGCCTCCTCAGTTAGACCGGTTTAGGCAACGTCTTTTTCTGAAAAGTTGCTTGTAAAGAAAGGATGTTCCACCTCAAAACAAAAGGACGTTAAATAAGGAAAATAAGAGTCAAACAACAACAAATGTCTCTGGGAAATTTGAAGCAGGGGTGTCCCAATCCAATATTGATATAGGACAAGGGTCACCAACTACATTTATCCAAGGGCCAGTTCCTTACTGACATACATTATGGGGGCTGGATTCTAAAATAAATCTAGTTAAGTATTTGTGAGTAATGTTATGACTGTGAGTCATTTATGCCTATTGATTGTGTTTTTGTATTGTAGAGGAGCTTTTTATTTTCCCTCCCTCCTCTCTCTGTGCTCTCCCTCTGAAACTTCTCCAGGTGTGGCGCGTCCTGATTGGGCGGTGATGAATTGGCACATCTGACGCCGACTGGAGGAGCGCTGCGGTAACAGTAACATAGTTGGATTTCTTCAGAACTGTTTGCATTCCTTTACCTATAAAAGTGAGATCAGTCCTTATCACCAATACTGCTGCAAACTAACAAGGAGACACTCTAGCTTATTCTGTAAAGGACTTTCATATTTTCTGTCTCTAAGTTTGGCTCCAGTGTTTTTGTTTTCTGTTTAAACTTAAGATCTTAGGTGACATTATGTTAAACAATTTTAATATGGAGTCACGCCCGATAAAACAGTTTCAAAGATATTTTGGGGAAATTCATCAGTAGTTTGGGGGATTTAACAGCTGGAAGTTGCCTTTAAAACCACAAATAAAACTTTTGCCCTGGATATTTTGCCATGTACAAAGCTGTGAGGACCGGATGTAGGATATTGGTCTGATACCAGCAAAAAAACAAATATCGAATTATATTGGCCTGCATCTGAAATATCCGAAGAAGCACTCTGATACAAGCAGTCCATTCAAATTTATTTTTATTTATTTATTTAATATAGTTTTAGAACATGCTTATGTTTAAGTTAAACACAGTTATTTTAACGTTTTAAAAATATATGTTTTTGTTTTTATTGGTTTTCTTGAAGTTACTTTTCAGGGTCATCGAATTTATTTTTTCATCTATTTTATTTAATTGTACTATATTCGTATCATTAAGGTTAAAATTATTTGAACTCATTGGTTCATAACAAATGGGTCAGTTTTTCTCATACCTGTTGACTACTGTTCTCTGAGTAATCTCACTTAATTAAGCCTTTTCTGACAGTAATTAAAATAAGTAATTAAAGTCTGTATGCTTCCTGCTGATATCGGATTGGATCGATATAGGCCAATATCCAAGGCTGTAATATCGGTGTCGTATCAGTGGTGAAAAAGTTGTATTGGGACACCCCTTTAATGTCGATGAAAGTTAAAAAATATTTAACATATCACATTACAAACAGTAGCTGGAGGTGTTTTGTTTTGGGCTTGTTTTTATGGACTAGGCTGCTTTTTTCGTAGAAAACTCTTGCAGCACAACGTGACAACGTGACAGAGAGGATCCCAGCATCAGTGACAGCTAGAAAGGTGCTAAAGGAGGAGGGGGAGGAGGAGGCTGGTTCTTCAGCTCAAACTACTCCAACAGCCCAGGCAGCATACCGCTCATTCATGCAGGATGCACCACTCCTCTCCTCACCCTCTCCCACCCTCACCCTCGCCTCGGCCAGATGAGATGACAGAAGCTGAGTCTGTTTCAGATTTAAATGCATGTCTGCATGTAAGCTAATATAACTTGTAAAAAAGTGGCGTGACTTTCTTTGCAACGCTTCAAATTCCATCCATGTTTCAGTCCATGTCTGTCTGTCTGTCTATGATCTGTTAGTGATACACCAGAGCTATAACTGTGACGAATATCTGTGCCAGGACTTTCTTATTGACGTATGTCTATTATAACGCATTCAAGAGTCTGTGCTGTAAGTAAGTTTGATTATTCAGCCTTAACTCTGCCGGAGCCATCATGCCCTAACTGAGGCCTTGTTTACACGACAAAGCTGTCACCAGAAAATGAAAAGTGGATTCACACGGATCCACAAGAACAACCGAAAACATGGCCAGTAGGTGGCGATGTAAGTCTGTACTATCCTGAGTGATTGGAGGAGTGATAACAAACCAAACCAGTGTCCATTTGGTTGACTTATAAGTTTCATAATTGTCCTCAGCAACCTTTTTGATGAAAACTACACATAAAAAAGTGCACATACACAAGAACCAGAACTTGGGGAAGAGTATTAGTGTCATGTTAGATGGAGAAAGTAATTTTAGGGAAGTCGACATTAAAGTGGAAATTTCAACGTTAGAGTCGAAGTTTCGAGAATTAGATTGAAATGACAAGAATAAAGTTGAATAACAATTTTGTGAAAAAAATCGAAATGTCGAGAATAAAGTAGAAAAGAACAGAATAAAGTGCACATACAATGTATATTGACTTTATTTTCAAATTTTTCACTTTTTTGTTGTTTGGAGACCTCTTCTGGAGTATTTGAAATATAAAGTGTATATAAAGCCTCTTATAAAGCCTCTTTGTATTTGTATTTTATTTTTGTACATTTTAATTTGTGTCAATTTTTTTCTGTTTTGTTTGTACATTTACATTTATCTTTAAATTTATTTTATATACGCATATATTCTATATACGCATATATGTATATTTATATATGTGTATGCTTGTATTTGTATATATATATATATGCGTATATTGTTGCTACTTTAACTGTTAAGAGATTTGACATTAAAAACATTTTGGAGAAGAAAAAAAAAGCCTTTTTCTCAACACTGACTTTTTTCTCGACATTTCGAACTTTTAGCACAAAACTGTTAATCAACTTTATTCTCTTCATTTCAGCTTTATTCCTGAAATTTCCACTTTAATGTCGACAAAACTATTTCCTCCATCTGACATGGCCCTTATACTCCCATAAAGACTAAATTAAACCAACACTGTAGTTTTTTTCCACCCTAATATAATATTCTAGAGTCACTGTGATGGTACATTACCTTACAACAGGTTGAATGACACCTCTGTCATGGTCTGAGGGGGTCTGTATCACCTTCACTGGCACTATGTAACTTCAGTGTGGATGGTAGGAACACTTCCACACTAAAAAACTATAAATTTGTACTGCTTTGACTGCTTAATGGCGTACGTCACTTCCTCGAGGCAAAAGCGAAATGTTGGGAAAAGGAGAATATGAAGCAGTTTTTGAAGTTTAAAACAGATTTAATGAACAGCATTCAGTTTAAAGTAAATATGCACTTATTTTCCGAAAGGTGCATACACACCGGACACTACTTGTACTACCTCGGCGATCACTCTCCATGCAAAGTCAATGTACAGCCGCGATGGGGCGGGGCTAAACCTCCCGCGATACGACAGCCGCTTTTCACACTACCACATAACTTTTTTTTCCTTTCACATCACCCGACAAGCTGATCAATCAGCGGCGTGTGCACGTGTGACGGTACCCTAGACAGGCTGTTATTAACAGAGTAACAATCCATGTTCGTGCTGCTGCAGGGCATCAGCTGCAGTGTTTTGTGGTTGATAAGTGAATGAAAAGGATACAGCTGGAATAATGTCAGCTCATACATCCTATTATATGATATATGATATGATCGCGGTGAAACTCAAGCGGACGCGATGTCATCGAGCAAAGGCCGACGGCAACGGTGACCAAAATTAGGTATTTATGGACGTGCGACGATGCGTGAGTGGGCGACGCGATTTTTGTAGCTGGGTCGCTTGCAGTGTGGACGCAGCATAATGGAAACAGAAACCTCTGGCTCACACTCCTGCACAGTAGGAAGCGGTAATGCCCCTCTGATTCTGGACGCCACCCACCATTAAACAAGATTAAGAAGAAAGCTAAATGTAGCGATGTTATCCTGGCGGAAGCCATGAAAAACCCATAGAAAAGAAAAGTTTTATTATAGGAGGCAAAAAAGAAAGCTGAAGAGTAACAAGCTGAATGCCCGGACAGGGATAAACATTAGTAAACATTTAATTTCCTGGCCTGAGCTGAAAGATGAGGAGGGATGTCCGACAGATGCTGATTTAGCCCTGTTATTGTTGGACTTGTAAGTACATGATGATTTAATTGTACAGAAACATGATCAGACTGAACCTTATCATTCCATATGGTTTATTTGTTTTTCTGGATGTCCTGTCGGCTTCTCCTCCCTCTGTATGTCAACAAATGCACGTTTGTGTACAACAGTGCAGTTACACTCAACGACCACAGAGGGCACAAGAGAGGTGAAAGCTGGAATCTTACATAGTGCTGCTTTAACTGACATTTTCATCAACAAATAAAAAGTAGACTAAAATGTTTGACAGGGACTGTCAAACTTAATGTTTGACTTAATCCAATCAGACCTAGTTTGGTCATGTAGAAAACAGAGACAGGTGATGAATATATCCAATCACAGCTACTTTGGTTGTGTTAAAGGTTGGATGAGTTCAGAGGGACATCCAATCACAGCTGCCTTAGCTTGGTGGTGGTGGGATAAGTTGTGGAGTGATTTAATCAGAGCTGCTCTCTTTATGAACTGATATATTAATGTAGAGCAGGTTCATTGTTTGTTGTCAGTTTCTGTTTTAAATGTACTAACGTTCAATAAAGGGTTATAACATGTTTCATTTTATCCAAGTTCAAAACATGACTTCAGAATTTTGAGGAAACATAAAAATGGCTTACACTTTACACTTCATGCTTTAGTCGACTAAATTTATTGCAGATTTCATGGACTAAAATGTTGTGAAATTTTATCAACTAAAACTAGACTAATAATACAATTTAGAGACTAAATTATGACAAAAACTAAAAGATATTTCGGCAAAAGACTAAAAGTACATTAAAAAGTGCTGTCAAAATTAAAACTGTGGTGAGCATCATATAGTTTTGTCCAGTGATCTAATCACTGCATTTTTGTCCGTTGGACTGAATAAAAAAGCTCATATTTCTATGACTATATAATATTTATGAACAGCATTGCACATTATGTTAACAACAGTGTTGTGAAATTTCACCAACTAAAAGTAAACTAATATTAAGGCAATTTAGATGACTGAAGCTTGACTAAAGCTCAGTTAACCCTTTCATGCATGGTGTCCACCACTGTAGACAGATATTTGGAATAATTTTATTCCCTTTAGGTTGCAGTATGTCTAACTTCCAGGAGGTAAATTTCCAAACCATTGTCTAAAGTTTCATAAAATATGACCACATCAAGAAATTGCATCAGAAATCCAAAATACCCGTCAAAGGGCAAATTGGGTAATATGGCTGTATTCAAAATTCCCAGAATTTTGCTTTTTTATTTTAAATTCTTGGGTAACTTGTGAGTGAATAGTTTGACTGAACAGCAATAATACATATACTGAAAATGTAGCTTTTTTATTTGATTTTCTCTAAACAATTTTTCGTCAAAGACTTATTTTGTGGAACTTTCTTAAAGGTGCTATGAGGAGAATCTATTTCCGGCGACATAAAGACTCTGCTACCCATGAGCACACGCGGCGACTGTTGTAAAGACGTGACCCAAACCAAAGCGTGTGTCTGTTATGATGCTAATAAAAATGCAGCTCGGACCTTCCTCAGAACTCTGCATTGCTTTACAACTTCTTTTTTCAGCAACTTACAGGATGCAAAGCGACAAGGTAATGTATCTCTTTCTAGTTATGTAGCGGTAGTTTTTGATGTGTGACAACAAGCAATTTTTGGAAAACTTAGTATCGTAGTTTTGTAGCCGGCTGTATATCACTACTTACAGCCTGGTGCTCTAAGACGTGTCTGAATAATATTGCTCTAGTTTTAATTGTCTTGTTCCCGAAGTTGAGTATCCAAGCCAGTCTAGGCCAGTCCAGGTCAGTCCAGCCCTATCTAAAAGTGAGACTTTTTTGTAATTATTTAGAAACTCATAGCATCTCTAAGTTTCACTAAATGACTATAAATACCATTGATGCATGGTGTCGACTGTAGTGGACAGATAACAACTTCCTCAAAAGATAGCATTTAAAAATGAACCTGATATTTTAAATTAACTTTAAGATTAAAAACAAACATTTTTCAAAATAATTTCATGGTGATTTCAAAATTCATGCACGGAAGGGATAAAAACTGCTGTCAAAGTTTTAAGTGTTCTCATGTGGACGAACACATTTACTGAAACGTGTTCATTTTTTCATAACAAAAATGTTTTGTCGTGTTTTCAGTGAGTTCAAACCGCCCCTGGAGATCCTCAGATCAGTCGTCTTCGCGATGCCCCCTCGCTGAGATGAGATGCTGTCGTGTTTAACAAGTTTCAGGAGACACTGAAGGGATCAGCGTGGGGGGTAATTACAATAACGAGAGGACAGTAGTGAAGCAGCGGGGGGCTGTAAACACACTGCAGGAGGGGAAGGTGGGGCGTGATGGGCTGTGAATAAACTCATTAACGCATCTACAGACATATATTTGACCTTTCAGACGACATTAAATCAAATTAACAGCTCTGATATACCAACTTCAACAGAAACTGTTTGTTTTGTGTATAAATGATATTGTTAATGTTTCAACACTGTTAAAAATGTTTTCTTTTTGCTGATGATACCGCCTTTTTTATACCAGAGGAAATCTACAATGTTTGATGGAGGTGGTCGGAAAATAAATTAAAATATTTAGACACTGGTTTTATATAAATGAATTTTCCCTTAATATTGAAAAAACAAACTTCATGATATTTGGTAACAAAGGAAAAGTATAGTAGGTATTGACGTTAACAGAGTAAATGAAATAAAATTTTTAGGTGTTACTATTGATGATACTCTGACTTGAAAAACACATATTAATGTAATAAAAGTGAAAATAGCAAAAACTGGGGGTGTCCCGATGGGACATGAGCAAAAAACAAATAATCAGATGATTTTGGCCTGCCTCTAAAATATCCAATATCAGCACTCCGATACAAGCAGTCCATTCTAATTTACTTTTTATTTATTTAATTCAGTTGTAGAATATGCTTATGTTTCATGTTTTATTTTGCAATTTAAAATTAAGTTTTTTTGTATTACTGGATTCCTTGAGGTTACTTTTCAGGGTCTTCTATTTTTTCCTTTAATTTAATTTAATTGTATTATATTTTTATGTAAAGGTTAAACTTATTTAGCCCATTGGTTGACAACAAATGGGTCAGTTTTTCCTCATACCTACTATTGCTGACTACTGTTCTCTGTTTGAGTAATCTCATCTGATCAAGCCTTTTCTTACAGTCTATACTACAAAATAAGTAATAAAAGTATGTTTGAGTCCTGCTGATATCGGATCGGATCGATAGCGGTATAGGCCAATACTCAAGACTGCAATATCGGTATCGTATCTGAGGTGAAAAAGTTGTATCAGGACGACCCTCGCAAAAAAAAGTTGCTATGTAACACAAAGTAAAGGATGACTTCAATGATGAAGCTTTGTACGTTTTGTATAATTTGTGTATTATTCCATATCTGACCTACTATGTTGAATCCATTCGGCCAATCTTCATTTTACAGCAAAGAGCCAAAACAATTACTATTACCAGAAGTCAAGAACCCTCAAACCCATTATTTGTAAAATTGCATTTTATGAACTTCAGTGAGTTTGTAGATCTCAGTATTCGCAGATTATGTATAAAGCTCATAAGACAATTTTTACCAATCAACATCCACAACCAATTTGGAAAAAGAGAAAGATGTTATAATTTAAAAGGAGTTGACATACTAAACAGCAAGATTGGGAACTTAGCTGAAGGAATGTTATAGGGAGAGGAATCAGTTTATAGAACGATCTGAACAAAGAAACGAAAGAAGCTCAGTCAAACTTTACCTTCAAAAAAAGTATCAAAGACAGTAGGTTGAGTATGTACAGGGAAATGTGTTCATCTAAAGCTGTTTTCGAATTCGCCTGCTATACTAGCAGTGTGTACTGATTCGCCCAAAATGTAGTATGTAGTTTACAGTATGCAAACAAAAGCAAAGTTGCAGTATGCAAAAAAAAACACGGACGACTTACTGATTCAGGAATAATTCACAGTATGCATCGGATCCATCTGCTTTGCCGACTGTTACCCACAATGCAAAGCGCCTGAATTGTAAATGACTCAGAGTAGAGCGAGGCAAATACAAATATTAGAGCAATTACTTGTTATCTTTACCTTTTGAGCACATACTTCTGTGGAATAAGTTGTAAAAAGGTCTGTTGTTGTTTTTTCGTAATGGCGAGAAGGTGGCGTTTAGTCTGTCCTATACCTGTATGGCATTTTTCCATTACGTACTGTATTTTTCCTCTATATTTCCACCACCTCAAATTTTCCCGCTTCTCCTCATTCTTAATACTGTACTGTGTGCGCAATGTTTATTCTTGACGTGTTGTTTTTTTCTGCAAGTGGCCCTAATACGCTGCTACACAAAAAATGTACAAAAGAATTCCTCACTGAAAAAATAACTATTCTCCACCACGGACTGTTTCATATAAAATGCTGCTTCTGGCAATAGTATGTTTTTTACATTTAAAATAAAGTTTCGAAAACAATTCCATTTTGTATAGATGTAAAAAAAAATGGTCGAAACTGAAGTTGAAATGGCGAGATTAAAATCAAAATTTTGAGACTGAATTCGAAATAAGATTGAAGTTGAAATTTTAAGATATAAGTTGAAATGACGAGATTGAAATATCGACAGTAAAGTTGAAATACATTTCTAAATCATGAGACATGAAATGTATGTCGACTTTATTCTCAACATTTCAGCTTTTATCATGAAATTGTGTCCATAAAGTCTCTTTAAAGCTGGGGTTGGCGATCTGATTTAGATACACTTTTTGTAATACTGGTTAAAATGGTCTTTATGGCCCGATGGTAATCAATTCATAATGTGCTCTTAAAACAGAGCGAAAAATTTCCGCTATCTACAGCAGGAGTAAAACAGGGAAAACACCAACCAATAATCTTGCAGGGATACCTTTTTTTACACCAATCAAATCCCGTCGCCATTCTGCGTGCCTGCTGCGCGTGCATTTTCCCGGCGTGCACAGACAGTGCGTGTAGCATGTAGCATGTAGCATGTAGGAAACAGACTCCGCTGAATGCTTACCTTTCAAGTTTTGTCTTTGAAAATAAGGGAAGTCCGCTGTGAGCTGTCCCACAACACCAACCAAGCTCCAGTATCCCTCACATTTAAGACTAATGTACAAGAAATCTAAAATAAACTCTGTTTTTCTAAGTTTGTTCCGCTGTTGGCTCTAATCTCACGAGAACTGCCGTCCATGCTACTGCGGGTGGCAGTTCTTCGGTGGTTGGCATCCATCATTTTGGAGCATTACTGCCCCCTTCAGGCTAGAGACAGACAGCTAGTTCTCCAAAATCGCCAACCCCAGCTTTAAAATTTAAGAAATGTATTACAAAGTCAGTTGATGAGATATCTTAACCACATTTATTTTAATTTTACAATAATAATAATAAACTTTATTAATATAGCACTTTTCAAACAGGGTTACAAAGTTCTTTACAGACCAACTATATATGTATATATAAATAAGAAAAAAAAATATAAAAAGAAAAATAAAAGAGAAATGTGAGGAATACAATGACAGAAATTGTAAGACTTAAAACAGAATAGTGGAGAAGCAGCTAAGAGCAAAAAATGACAGAACAAAATAAATAAAGGATTAATAACACCTAAGATAGAAAGGAAGAAAGAAATTAAAAAGGCAAAATCTACCAAAAATGAAAGGAAATAGAGATGAAATAAAAGTAAATATAGCCTTTAGCCTACTTCTGCATTGTTCAAAATAAACCAGAACATAATAATATGAATAATATGAATAAAACAGAACAGTCATACTACATTCCAGTGTAGTAGGCAGTATGCAGTGCCTACTACAGACTACGTTCATATGAAGTATGTAGTAGGCGAATTCGAAAGCAGCCCGAGTCTTGCTATGTTTGTTTTGTGGAAAAATGTGAATTAGCTTGGACCTTTTCTTTATTTGCTTTGTTTGTTGTTTCTGATATTTAGAAATAATGAACTGTAAAAAGGCATGTTGTCCTGCAGCTCGTTTTTTATTTTGATTATATTTTTACTTACTTAATATCTTGTGAAAGGGGGCAGACTCCATAAGAATTTATTCACGTTAGAGATTTTTCTTTGTTTGTATTGTATGTTTTATATCAGGGCTGTCACTTTAGTGCATTAATTATTAGATTAATTAATTACACCGCAAATTAATGCGTTATAAAAATTAATCGCAAGATTAATCATAGCACACAAACATTTTAATATTGGCCAGCTGGAGGACCCGTACATGGCAGTGGCACGTCACTTCACACATGCGTCTCTAGTCAAACCAAACAAAGCCCAGGTGACAACAGGAATGGCATATTTAAGACTTAGTCTAATTTTATTTTTGAATTTATTTACCTGTATTTGTACTACATTCTTTAATAATGCATCAGGCCTAATTGTTTTGCTGGATGTCCTCGACCTTTTTCTTATTCTGAATTTGATTTATGAAACACACTTAAAGTGTAATTTTGAGTTGGCTGATTGAGCTTAGAATTTTCTGGACAAGTTGCCCTGACTTTGGTTTTATTCTGTCACCAATAAAAATGTAGATATACAAATCTTCACTTCTTAGTGTTTTCATTTGATCAGTCATGCACTACAATTTTATAATATCCTAGAATTCAAATCCTTTAATTGGGTACTTTAAGCAGATATGAGATTAAAATGCGATTAATTAGATTAATTAATTATAAATCCGGTAATTAATTAGATCAATTCTTTTAATCGTCTGACAGCATTATTTTATATACTCACTACCTGAAATAAAGACCTAAACCTAAACATCACTGAGATATTAAGGGTTTCTGTAATGTTTCAAGAATGGATAAAACAGAATCTGGCCCGAAGTCGTACATATGGAGTTTATTTAAGGACTATTATTGACCGAAATAACGCTGACTGACAGCGAACGTAAACACGAGCAGAGGTGAACATCTGTAGAAAGATTCCTTGACACTTAATCACAGAAACACTTAGGGCAAACAAAGGTGGAGCATCAGTGTCTTAAAATATCTGCTGTCAACTCTCCAGCTATCTGCTGAAATCCTGTTCTGGTGGTTTCATTAACTGGGTGGAGAAACAAGACGAACACACCCTTTTGGTGTTTTGACTGTTGTGACGGTGGAGTTTCAGGTGATTGATGTGTGAAGCTGTTTGTTGTTTGACTGCCCTCACTCGCCACAGTTTTTTATTATAGGGTGTCCATAAAGTCTCTTTATTATTTAAAAATGCTTACGATTTTCTGTTAACGGAAGTAAAGGCTTGTCTTACATGATTGACGTTTCCTTTTATCCAACACTGTCCCTGTCTCCATACATTTCTTGAGCCATGCACTAAACCCAAACAGACTGAACTCAGGGTCATTCCGCCAAAAGAGTGAAATTTGCTTGTCGAAAATCTTCAAAATTAAACTTCATTTTTCATTCAATTTCAAAATAGAATTTAGTAATATACACATTTACTCATTCAAAATGAGTACTCGTCAATCTCAGGCTACTTTATTTAATTTTTTGCAACTTTCGACAGTTTATTATCATTGTAATTTTTTCTCTGCTGTTACCAAAACTCAAATGCCATTTTAAAACCATGAATAAGTATAATTATAATAAGAATATCAACCACGTACAATGTTTTCCCTTAGAAAAAGAGTTCATTTAGGAGAAAATGGTTACATGATGAAAGCACTAATATTTATCACAAAAACTACTTTTTTTTGTTACTGTTACTCTTTATTTGAGTAACAGTAATGAGGGTAACAGCAATGAGTTTTTAGCACAAAATTAGCAATTGTGTGAAATCTCGCCACTTAGCATCAATGCTAGTAGCTTGAGCACATGGAGCAAATTCTTAAGATTTAATCGAATATTTTACTTTTGATATCAACGAATGTTGTCTTAGAGATAACTTAGGTAACAGGACTGAGTTTTTAGATTGACCATCTCTAAAACAGCCAATATATAATTAAATTTAAGGAAAAATAAAAGAGATAACTTAGTTTTGGTCTTCCCATGACTTGCAGAAGACCTAAATGATGTCACTTCCTGCAGAACATGTCACTGGTGGAATGTTCCAGAATTTTAAAGTGGGAAACGTGTTTGGGTAACAGCAATGAGTCAAAACCTGGGGACAGTAGTAAAATGTGAATTTTAACCAAAATATAATGACTTTTTTGTAAAACTTTTGCTTTAAAAGTGTAGATAGAATATGGAGTCACACTTAAAGCTATGGTCTACGATTTGGAAGCTTTGTACATCTTAATAACACCGTTTATAAGGCTGTTATGGTCCTATGGTCCAATCTACACAGTATAAAGACCAAAAAGAACGAAAAAAATCCATTCAGTATATCCGCTGCAATGCTGCATACTAGCTGACCAATCAAGCCTAGAAGCCTGTAAGGTTCAATTGGTCCGTGAGTTGGTCCGTGAGTCCATCCAATCCCCTGTCTCCCTCACTACACAGCGTTATGCCCATGGTCCCGCCTCCTCCCCTCTACCTCCGGTGAGCAGCTAGCAGCATTAGCTACTGAACTAGCCGGAAAAGCCTAGCGCCGAAACCGGGAAGCCGCTTCCCTCTCCCGCGGGGCCCAACGGAGCTCTGCCCGCGGGTTGAGGCCTGTTAGCGGGCTAACGGCTAACGAACGGCCTCAGTCGGCCGTCAGACCTTCAGCATCGGCCGTTTCGCCCCTGGTTGATCAGGTAATGGCTTTGTTTACTACAGTGGGAGATGTCTGCTGAATAACTCTGGTTAGTCTGTGCCTGTCCTGGCTAACGACTTGTAGCGGAGCGGGTTAGCTTGTTAGCCGCTAATCGTTAGCATTGTAAGCTGAGCTGGGAGGACAGGCCGAGAAAGACAAATCCCCCCCCCACAATCGGCTCCGCTCTAGCGGCGCCAGACCCGCATTACACAGTAGCCATTTCCAATTGAAATCGCTACTGCTGTGTGTTACAAGGGGGATGTCTGTCGTGTTTGATACTTTCAGTTGAGCTGAGCTGTTTTTGATTGAGTTTGCTGCTGATATATTATGCTAGTCGCTCGTAGCTCTGTGCGAGGGGGCTTGTTAAGAGGCGAGACGACACGAGCTGGGGGCGGGGTCTTGGAACATGGAGGGCAGAGGTGAGGGAAGGGGGGGCAGGCTGCGGTTTCAAATCGTAGACCACAGCTTTAAATGCAAAAGGAAATTTGCTTTGGAAGGATTTTGTTCATGATGCATTGTAGTAAAGTGTAGCGTTTGGCTGTGGGGACAGGCAAGAAATGCTATATATAAGTGTTTTGGATGCCATTTTAAAATATTTAAAAAAAATGTATCTGTAATTCCTACAAATATTAACGTGTATGGTGTTTATTATAATAGTAAAATATAATTTGTAATATATTATTACTTGTGTTTATACATTTAATATACAACAATATGCTGGGGAAAGAAATTTCACTCTTTTGGCGGAATCGTCCAACAAATTTATGCAAGGACCACACCGACAACATGATGAGCCTGTTAACTTAGATTTCAGGATCATGGAATAATATTATGATGATAACTTTATCATGAATTATTGCCTATAAATGTAACAGCTGGATGTGAGCTACCTTGGTTGAGGCTTGCGATCTGAGTGCTTTTTAATTAATCTGGATTTTGAAATGTTTGAAATGATGCCGACATGGATTTTGGGGACTTCTAGAGTGATTCGCCATAGCTCCAAGGCATGTAGAAACTCATTTTTTATGGCTCAGGAAGAAAGAAAAGAAAGTGTTTTATTTTGTATAGATGGAAAAAATAAGTTTCATAGGTCGAAAATCAAGTCAAAAATGTGAAACTGAATTCGAAATGACGAGATTAAAATTGAAACATCGACAGTCAAGTTGAAATACGATTCAAAATCATGAGACATGCAATGTATGTCGACTTCATTCTTGACATTTCAGCTTTTATCACAAAATTGTACAGGGTGTCCATAAAGTCTCTTTACAATTTAAGACATTTATTACAAAGGCAGTAGATGAGATATCTTAACCGGATTTGTTTATTTTAGGTTGTTTATACTAGGCCTGGGCAAAAAATCTATAAGACTTAAAAATCCAGTTGGCAAGTCAAATTGATTAGTTTTTCCTGAAACTCGAGTTTAACGTGTTTTTTTTTAATTAACATACGGGGAAGCTTCTTTTTGTCATTACGGCCCCCGTCTGTGGAACAGTCTACCTGAAGACCTGAGAGCAGCTCCTACTGTTCATATTTTTAAAGGCAGACTCAAGACCTACCTTTTTAATATGGCTTTTAGCTGATTGTATTCAATATTATTTTATGTTATACGTTAACTTATTTTAACCATTTTATTTTGTTTTATTACGACATTTCAGTTCAGATTTTTTATTTTGAATTTTTTTCTTTGTTAAATGCTTTTCTTTTTATCCTATTTTAGTTGATTTTATTACGCACCTGATGTTACACTTTCTCATTTTACCATGTTATTTATCCAACTTTTATTCTATACTGTTATATTATTTTATTCATTTATGTATTTACACATTTATTTATCTTACCCTCTAGTATTTTCAAGTATTTTTAAGTTTTATTTTAGTTTTAGCTCCTGTGTTTCCTCATTTTTAATTCAAGATGGCGTTTCCTCAGTCCTCTGATTCCGTTTTCTGTCAGAATTTCCTTTTTATGTCTTAGTGTGTTTGAGTAAGTTAGTGTGTATATTGAATGTGGTTTGGGGGAGGGGGGATTGCGGGGGTCTTATGTTTTCATTTAATGCAATTATGCAATTTCTGCTTTTTATTCCACTTATTTTATTTTATCTTTTTCCCATGTAAAGCACTTTGCATTACAAAGTCCTGTATGAAAAGTGCTATACAAATAAAGTTTGATTGATTAATTGATTGATTGATAACCAGTTCATTTCACATTCGCACTTTGAGGCACTTTTCTCATTACTTTGTACACTTTTACATTTTTTACAACAAGAGTTGAGTTTTCTATTAAGATTTTTATTTTTTTATAACAAGCGTTACCTCAGACATTTTGTAATCTTCATAGTTAATTCAAACAAGTATGTAAATCTACAGAGCACAGGCACTTTGTGTCGATTTCTGTGTTGATTTTTTTGACCTGGAGGCACTCTAAATGTATACTTTAAGTATAAATAAATGTATATGTATAAATTTACAGTGAGTAGTTATTTCATTTTAAATGGGGCGGGGGCATCTAATCGAATCGTGAATCGAGTTTTTTTTTTCTTTTTTTAATCGAAGATGTTTGGGGGGGGGGGGTTAATTGTCACATTGAAATGTTGTGTTTCAGATATTCTGTTACTAGAAGGAGAGGCTTGTCTTACACGACTGATGTTTTCCTCAGATGTTCTTGGTCGCCCACTCCTCTCTTTATCCAACACTGTCCCTGTCTCCATTAATTTCTTGTGCCATGTTGAACTGAAGGATGTGATGGTGGATCTCTTCCATACTCAGTTCTGTAGTTTCTCTGAGTCTGCACATCTGATTTTGTCTCAATAAACCAGGACACACATTGTTCCTTCTCTTGAGGAGCAGCCATTTTAACAGCTTTCCTTCCATTAACAAAATATCTGAAAAACAAAATTTTAATGTCAATAAAAACTTCAATAAACACTGATTCAAACAAAACAAATCTGGTTAACATATCTCATCAACTGCCTTTGTAATAAATGTTTTTAATTGTAAAGACGAAATAAAGTTCAAAGACGTACGAAATAGAAAACGTGAAGGGGCGCGCGCACGACTGGTGATTTTTTACCCTCCTCGCCTACCGTAGCAAAACACTCGCTTCAATATGGAGGAAGATGAGGTCAAGGAATTAGCTGACACTCCTTTTGTCAAATAAATCGGTTGTGTGGACCTATTTTGTCGTCCCTTGTAAAAGACGAGAGAACGGTGAATATGTCGCTACAGTTCACCGTATACTGCGGCGAGTACAACTACCAACTACCAACTACTTTGAACTGGAGACAGGCAGCAACTGTATGTTTGTGTAAGTCTGCATAAAAAACAATATTTGATTTTTGCATCTACTGTTGAGTTGACAGAATTTGATCATACTTGAAGATCAGTATATGCACTGTTATAGGCTAAATGTTATAGTTCACAGTTCAGACATTTATAGGTCTAAACTGCAGCTCTGAGCACTGCTGTTTGTTTTCCTTTTCATTCAAGAATGGAGTTATTCTGACAAGAATTATGAATTTCAAAGTTTCCCACCCTGATCTCAACCATTGCTTCCCAAACTGTGGCCTGAGGCTCACTGGTGGTCAGTGGAGGTACTGCAGGTGTCAAAAAAAGGATGGGCAACTGGGGGCTTTGGGGCCACGTGGGAAGGTTTGACAGACATGAGGAGTCGCACTGCCTCTTGCCCTCTCATCCAGTACAGGACACTAAATGGAGAAGGCCATGTTTTATTAAATCTTTGCACCATCTGCCTCCATCCTCAACAAAATAACTGCTTACCGTGTCTCTCTGTTGATGTTAATGTCTCTGATGAGTCCAGTCACTGTGATTCACACATCTGTTTGTGTTGGACTGACCGCCTGTGGAAACAAATACAGTCCATCAGTTCTCTCTAAACCTCCATGTGATGATGAGTAGATAGATAGATAGATAGATAGATAGATAGATAGATAGATAGATAGATAGATAGATAGATAGATCGATCCCCATTGCTGCTAGAGTGTAAAGTTCAATCGTTGCTATTATTTGTATTTTGCTGTATATAAACTGTGTTTTTATCTTTTTTATTCTTATCTAATCTGCGCATTTTTTTCTGTACTATGGTGTTACCTGCTGCTGGAATCTGAATTTCCTGAGGGAACCCTCCCAAGGGATTAATAAAGTTCCTATCCATCTATCTAGATAGATAGATAGATAGATAGATAGATAGATAGATAGATAGATAGACTGACCAACTGACGGACAGATAAGTAGATTGATAGATAGATAGACAGATTAATAGACTGATAGATGAACAGATATAGGTTGAAAGATAGATTACCTAAATAAATGACCGATTTATAGTTTAAAAACTGATTGATTGATTAATTGATAGATGGATGTACTAACCTATAGATAGATAGACTAAGCAATAGATAGATACATAGATGGACTAACCTATGGATAGATAGATTTACTAACCTATAGATAGATGGACTAATCTGTAGATAGATGGACTAATCAATAGATAGTTACATAGATGGACTAACCTATGGATAGATAGATGTACTAACCTAGAGATAGATGGACTAATCTAGAGATAGATGGACTAATCTATATATGGATGGACTAATCCATAGAGATAGATAAATTGACTAATCTATGGATAGATGGACTAACCTATAGATTGATAGATGTACTAAACTATAGATATATGTACTAATCTATGGATAGATGGACTAATCTATAGATAGATGGACTAGTCATTAGATAGATGGACTAACCTATTGATAGATAGATGGACTAATATATAGATAGATGGACTAGTCATTAGATAGATGGAGTAATCTATAGATAGATGGACTAACTTATATATGGATGGGCTAATCTATAGATAAATAGATGGAATAATCTATAGACAGTTTGTCTAATCTATAGATAGATGGATTAATTTTAAGATTGATAGATGGACTAACCTATAGATAACTGGACTAATCTATAGATGGATGGAATAATCTATAGATTGATAGATGGAAGAACTAATCTTTAGATAGATGGACTAACCTATATATGGATGGACTTATCTTTTGATAGATAGATAGATAGATAGATAGATAGATAGATAGATAGATAGATAGATAGATAGATAGATAGATAGATAGATAGATCGAAATAGTTGATCTTAATAGGTAAGGGGGTCTTTGGGTCTCCGACCTGGCTTTTGCCCAGGATCCTAAATGACCAGAGCCGGCCCTGCTGACCCTTTAGAGCACGAGCCCTCTGTCTAATACCTCCCTGTGCCTCACGCTGACCTGCCTGTGAATAATAATAATGTTTATAAATGAATTTGTGATAATCCGTGTGATTTTCTCAGCTCTGAGTTTCTTTTCCCGTCATGTGTCCACACCTTAAAGCGGAATGGAGGCAGAGGGAGGCAGCGAGAGAAAGGAGGGGGAAACCGGTTCAGCAGGTACACCGAGGCCTAACCCAGGCTGCCTGTTGTCACCGTTATTTCTGCGGCGCATGCGCGGTGGCGCCTGTTTCCTGCTTTTTCAAATGGGTGCCTACCTGTGCTGCTTTTGACCCACCTCTGGCGTCTCTGCGTGTGCGATCAGGACACAGCCCGCCGTGTTTTTTTCCTCATCCTCCCTCCCACACACACTCACTCCCGTTATTTCAGAGCGCTGTGGGACAAATTCGGCTTTACCTGGCCGGGTTACACACCTGGGCACACTCACCTGTCGACGCTGGAGGACGTTTTTTCTCATTCGGATCCAAAGAAAATCAAACAGCGAGTCGGAGGAGTGGAAACTTTAAGTCGAATCAAGCGGGAGGCGAATTACGAAACAAGGAGAAAGGTGCAAGAAGGAAGACGACCGGACTGACACCTTCCATTTTTCTGCCATTTTTGGAGTTTCCCGCTGCTCCGGCCTCACGAACGCACCATTCTTCCAAACTTTGCGGGACTTGGGTTGAATTAATCATGCCGAGAGCCTTTCTGGTGAAGAAGGCGAATGTGTCGCCGGGAAAGCGGAACTGGAGTGAGCTCCCAGATCATGAACGAGGCGACGTCTACATCCCAGGTGAGTTGCACGCTGCTGTGATGAGCCATTTTTGTCGTAAAACTGTGAGTATGACTGTATTTTTGAGGGCTTTGGAGCGTTTTGATGCGTAATTTGGCGCTTTTACGCACGGTTATTTGGTGTAATGGTGTTTGGATGTAGCAGGAGTGACAGGGTGGTGGATGGGGAGGGGGTCGGGTTGTGATTGTAACGGGGCAGCTGCAGTCCAAGGGCCACCGAATAACGGGAAGCATAGGGGAGACAGGAACAGTCCATGCGTAAAGGCCGACGTTGTGGATTTTGGACTTTTTACGCATTTTACAGATTTAGCTCGCGTTTTAAACAACTTTGATGAGCCTGAGAAGATCTTTGATCGGGTTTAAATGAAACAAAAACCAATTTTAAGCATTTAAAAGTGGAGTAAAATTATCATTCAAACTATTTGGAGCAACAAAAATCCACTTAAAGAGATTATTTAATTGCTTAAATGCGTTTTTACGCATTTTACTATCGATCGATTTGCGTCAGAAGCAACTTTTAAGGTTAGAAAACTTTTTAATAGAGGTCATAGTAAATCCAAAACAAATTAATGTGCTTTACACAAATAAAAACTGATCATTAATGCTATTTTGGAACAGTCAAAGACATCTTAGAAGATGTCTTGATGGCTACAGATGCGTTTTTGCGAGTTTTTACGCATTTTCCTGGTATAGTTTGCGTGAAAACAGTTTTAAATGTAAGGGAAGTTTGTTCATTTTTCACTGTTTATATAAAAAAGCAAATGAGAGTGCCAACAGGGTAACACTGACAACATTTGGGGCCTTAAATACATGAAATTAGACGCTTTGGTGCAATAAAGTTGATATAAATATCGCAATTTTATTGATTCGTTTGCGTCGAAACAAGACTCTAAAGAAAGGAAAGTTTGTTAATCAACGAGAATTAATTTTTAAAAGCTACAAAAGAGAGGCAAAACATACTTTAGTCGTGTGTTATGGCTCTTAAAAGACGATTAAATGACTTTTATTATGACATTTTACGCAGTGTTGTTGTTTATATATGATGAGAATAACATTAAGAGAAAGGATGTTTGTTTATTGAGCGTAACACATATATTTAGAAAATGAAAGTGCTTTACAGAGGCATAATCAGGATCATTTGATGCAATAAAATAAAGGAAACATTAAAATAAAGATTAATACTAATACTTTGTTTAATTAAAGCAGATTTTATATACATTATAGCTACACTATCTTGTGGATTATCAGAGTTGGGGACAGATTTTGCCCTATTTTCAGTTATATGTGCTGTTTGTGTCTATAGTGTTGTTTTATTGTGCGTAAAGGCCTTAAGAGCTATCAGAGAGGCCCGTTGCTTTTTCCGACCTTCAACCTCAGATTACAGCTCTCTTCCTTCAGCAGTGTGACATGCAGGGTTGATTATTCAGCGCGTTTGATAGTTTGCCAGTGAGGTGGGAAAGTAAGTCCGATTTGGAGGTTTGTTTTCGGTTTCTTTGCGCCGATAAACAAGACTTTAACCGACCCGTGGATCTTCTGTCAAACTGCTTCTTTGCATTTAAATCACAAGTGTCGGGACCCCCTCCTCTCCGAGAACAGACCCCATTGTTGCCACTGGCGGAGTTTTTATTGTAAGACCACGTCGGTATCAGATAACAAGTAACGGACTACACCCTCCCTCTGAGACCATCCCCCTCTCTCCCTCCCTGTCCCCCTCATCACCGTTAACTTTTAATCATTGACTTCTACATCCTCTCAAAACGGAACACCAGTGGACTCGTGGGTGAATAAAAAGAGAAACACAACGAGGAATGTTTCTATTTAGAATTACGCACAAAAGGGGAACAATGATCGGACTGTTTGAGGGTTGGTTTAGAAATGGAGACTCCACTTGATCACTGATTTAATAATGAAAGAATGATCAGGTCTTATTCTAATGATGGTTTAATCCCATCAAACCTAAACTTAAAAGAGAAATAGGCCTGTCTGAACTGACACACAATTCCACAAAAGTTTTGTGTAAATGTAAATAAAGACAGAAAACACCACAAAAACAACATATTACATGTTCAGAATGAAACTTTTAAAAGAAAAATTCCATGCAACCAGTGTTAATTTTGTGGACAAATTATTTTCTTCATAACCTTTTTTCCCTGATGGAAACTAGACAGTAACTAATAAAAACAAGTGCACATGAATGAAAACAAAATTAAATGACATATAGTAGAGACAATTAGGAATACAGCCAATACATTAGATTGGCTTAGCTATATGTTCAAACTTTTGTAGCATTCAATAAAGGGTAATTAGATGTTTTATTTTTTTCCAAGTGTAAAACATGACTTCAGAAATTCAAGGGAACATAAAATAATATATTTACAGTAGATTTCATCGACTAAAATGTGAAATTTCATCAACTTAGACTAAAATTAAAACAGTTTAAATGACTAAATGGACCATAACTAAAAGATATTTTACGCAAATGTCTATGACACAAACAAAATTTAAAAGAGCGGTCCAAATTAACACTGGCAAATACCAATACAAATGTTTTTTAGCAAGAGAACAAGGGTTTTTTTTTTTACTAAAGTTGGCCTATTTTCTTATTTTTATTTGTGACCAAAGAAGCATATTTTTAAGTCAGACAGTTTTGTTTTTAAAATTTTGACATTCAGCAATAACAGGGCGAAACACTGCTGCAGTCATATGTTACAGCCAATATGTGTGATATACTTGGCTTTTATGTATGGCTAAAATGTGACTTAAACTAAAATGTATTTTAGGAAGAAGACTATAACTAAAACTAAATAAAAAATTAACACTGCAAGTAAAATGTTCCACAAAAGCTGGGACAGCAGCTTGTTCCATCACCTTTTAAAAACACCCAATAAGCATTTGTGAACTGAGGACTTTAATTGTTGAAGCTCTTCCTTGATAGACTACTTCAGTTGCTCAACAGTCTGGAGCAGGTCAGTCTAGTAGCTGAACTCTTTAAATCCGAAGCCAAGCTGATGTAACACAATCAGAATGTGTCTTCATTGTCTCTGAAATAATCAGGGACGTCCTGAGAAAAGATAAATGGCAGCACATGTTGCTCCGAAACCTTGTAGCAGTAATGGTGCCTTCACAGTTGTGCAGGTTACCCATGCCATGGGCACTGACACCCTCGAGATGCTCAAGAAGCTGAACTGGAATTTTTCTTCCAGTAGACGTAACTGCGTCACGTCCACCCCTGTCCAATCAGAACCATTCCCAACTGCCAGGCCTTAAATAAAGATGAATAAACATGTATTCCATGTAAACCTCAATTAAGAACTACTATTTCCATGTAAGCAGGAGGAGAAAACTTTTTAATTCAGATTTTTTAAATTCTTAACAATTAATTCAGAATGAAATCAAGCTTCACAGTTGTGCAGGTTACCCATGCCATGGGCACTAACATCCCCCCATACCATCACAGATGCTGTCTTTAGACCTTTGCTCTGATAACAGTCTGGATGGTCCTGTTCCTCTTTAGCCCGGAGGACACCACGTCCATGATGTCCAAAAACAGAAATGTGGACTCAGACCACAGCAGACTTTTCTACTTTGCCTTTGCAAGGTAGAGTTTGACCATGACCTTGTAGATGTAGAAATGAACTGACAATGGTTTTCTGAAGGGTTCCTTAGCCCACGAAATGTCGTCCATGACAGAGTGATGCTGGTTTATAATACAGCGCTGCCTGAGGGATGGAAGGTCACGGGCATTCAGTGGTGATTTCCATGATATTTGCATGATATTGTGGACTGTAGATGATGCAACCCCTAAATTTCTTGTACTGAGGTTGAAAATTGCCCCATCTTTGCTTGTGAAGCTCTTTTTTTACCCAATCATGACACTCGCATGTTTCCAACGAGAAAAGCAGACCTCCGCCAGCGCCACAGTCCTCACCCACATTGAGATTTTCACCATAAATATTAGTCCTACCTTTATTTCATCTACATATTTAGATTCCCTGACCATGAAAACATACCATTAGCAACTAGATTCATAATGACATCTATTTTAGTTCAGTAGTTATTCACGAAAATCACATTTTTCGTCATGGCGATTTTACGTTGATCCGGTTTACTCCCAGAATCTAATTATTTGTTCTTGTCCCAATCTGGACATTTCCTGAAAATGTCATTGAAATCTTTCCATAACTTTTTGAGTTATTTTGCCAACAGATAAACAAACAAACATTACAAACAAAAAACAGGCAACGGCAACAACTACTTTCCCAGTCTTGTGTTGGCTTTTTTTGAACATCATATTCAAAATGAGTGAATATTTGCATAAAAGTTTATCAGTATGAACACTAAATATCTTCCTTCAGAGTGTATTCCAATGACTGCAGGTCTAAACGGATTTGAAAATCACTATTTTCTGTTTTATTTACATATTATGCAATGTCCCAACTTCATTGGAGTCATGGTTTGCACCGACTCTCTCTGGAGGCTCCGCTGCTTCTTTAGCTTCAAACCTGAGACACCGCTCACCTCAGCAAATATCAACAGCATCTGAATCAACACTTACACAAAGTTGTGACAGAGTCTCGAAGATTGACTCTGCGGAGTGTAATTACACTGAGCGATTAACCCTCCCAACAACGGTTTCAGCTGCAGTTTCAGGTATGTGCCGTTACTCGACGTACCTGCCTGACATGTGTTTTAGTGTGCATGGAGGACACACACACACACGGAGCACAAGTATGATAATTGGTGTCACAAACAGACCTGATGAACACTCCGACGGGGCCTCAAATGCCTTCACTTTGGACAGTTTGGTTTTGTGTTCGAGTTTATTTTCGTCTTGAGTGGAGGAAGCATGTGACCCAGCCTGTTTGTGAGGGATCATCGTCTTAACTTGTTTTAACACTTGCATGCAAATACAATCAAACAAGCTTATTCAACAATTAAATCTCCCTGAATATGTTTCATTTAAGCCATGGCTCTCCTCATGAGCTTGTATTCCCTTTACTACCTGTTAAATCATTGAGAAAAAGAGAGTTATGGTATCTACTCATGGTTGGCTAGACTGAATTTGGATGCCACCTGCTCTGTTTTCAATACAGTATAGACTTTATAGATACATTTTTAAGAGATATGTCAACTTTATTTGTTGTTTTACTGTCTTGCCCCACTCCTGAGTCCATGAAAAACACATAGACACCATTCTTTTGACTCTGCGTGCAGTAACAAGGAATAGAGCTCACCCACTGCTAGTTAGCTTAGCTTGAATACTGAGAGTCAATGGGTAGCATTAGCCTGCCTCTGCTTTCAGTCATAACATTAACTGTTAAGCAAATATGTTATGTTATCTTCTATCATGGTATCATTTTTTTCTACTTGTAAATAGAGGCTTTGTTTTGTTGAACTATTTCCACAGTGGTTTGCTAGACATGTGACGTTCGTGACCGAGTCAAGTCTTTTGAACAACTTTTTCGAGTGAACAATGAGAACCGGTTCGCAGTTGTGAGTGAGCCGCTTGTTTGTTTTATATTTGCTGTCAGTTTGCTTTTGATAATTGGTTGGCAAACAAACGACTTACTCACACCTGCAAATTGGTCCTCATCGATCACTTAAACGAGACTTTCAAAAGTCTAGGCTCGTTCACAAATGTCACAACTCTTGTCCAAACCATCGCAAAAGAGCTCAACAAAACAAAGCCCCTGTTTATGAGTAGAAGAAGAATACATGACAGTAGAAAAATTAGACACAACAAGCACACAGGACCATTCAGAGTTGCTGTAAAGTTTATCTGGTTACTGTAGGCAGAAGCAGACTTGTGCTTCCCATTGACTTCCAGTGTTTGAGTTAATCTAACTAGCAGGGAGAGCTCTGACTGTCTCATACGGCTTGTCATGGACTTGAGACTGAGGCAAGAAACAAAAATGTTGGTGTTCTTTTAAGGTGGGCAAAATCATCTTAGCTTGGAAACTATAGTGGCAAAAAGGCAGTAGGAAGCAGAGGCGATAGAGCTGCCTGCCCCTTTAGTTAAGTTTCCAACAAGCAGTCAAGTTCACTTCGGCTTCCTCTGTCAAATGAGGAGAAAAGGTACACAAATAACCAGCCTGTGCCGTGCTACTAATTGGGCCAACCTCTAAGTGTACTGCGAAGAGTGCTGCAGTCTGTTGATTGGTCACAAAAATTGTCAATTCTTATGTTACAAGCAGCAAAAACAAACACATACTTCCCCATGTTTCAAAAATAATGCTTTTTAGAGTGCTGGAAGGCTAGCAGTTTCCATCCGTTACAAATGTCTATGCTAAGCTAAGTTAACATACAACTTTACCAAATAGAGGCTTTTTTATCTATTTCCGTGGTGGTTTGCTAGAGATGTGACGTTCATGAACAGGCCAAGTCTTTTGAACAGCCCTTTTAAGTTTGTTTGCAAGCAAAATTTAAATTTGCTGTCAGTTTGCTTTTAATAATTTGCTTGCAAACAACGGACTCACTCACACTTGCAAATCGATCCTCACTGATCACTTAAAAGAGTCGTTCAAAAAACTTGGCTCGTTTACGAACGTTACAACTCTTGTGCAAACCCCCACAAAGTAGCTCAACAAAACAAAGCCTCTGGTTATGAGTAGAAGAAGAATACATGACAGTAAAAAAATTAGACACAATAAGCACACAGGACCGTTCAGAGTTGCTAAAGAGTTTATCTGGTGACTGTAGGTAGAGTCAGGCTAGTGCTTCCCATTGACTTCCAGTGTTTGAGTGAAGCTAACTAGCAGGGAGAGCTCTGACCGTCTCTTACGGCTTGTCATGGACTTGGGACTACGGCAAGATACAAAAAAACAACAAAAATATTGGTGTTCTTTTAAGGTGGGCAAAATCATTTTAGCGTGGAAACTATGGTGGCAAAAATGAAGGAGGAAGTAGAGGCGATAGAGCTGCCTTCCCCTTTAGCTGAGTTTCCAACAAGCAGTCCGGTTCACTTCAGCTTCCTCTGTCAAATGAGGAGAAAAGGTACACGAATAACCAACCTGTGCTGATCCCTCTGAAGGCATGCCAAGTGTGCCAAACTGACATTAGAGGGTGGAGCTAAGAGTTCTGCAGTCTGTTGGTTGATCACAAAAATTGTCAATTCTTCTGTGACAGATGCAAAAACCAACACTAAAAACAATGCTCTGTAGAGTGCTGGAAGGCTAGCAGTTTCCACCCATTACAAGCGTTAATGCTAAGCTAAGCTAACAGACAACTTTACCAAACAGAGGCTTTGTTATGTTGATCTATTTCCGTGGTGGTTTGCTGGAGATGTGATGTTCGTGAACAAGCGGAGTCTTTCGAACAGCTCTTTTGAGTTCGTTTGCAAGCGAAATGTAAATTTGCTGTCAGTTTGCTTTTAATAATTGGCTCGCAATAAACAACTCACTCACACCCTCAAATCAGTCCTCATCGATCACTTAAAACAGTTTTTGAAGAGACTTGGCTTGTTCACAAACTAGCGAAGTATCATCATCTTACAAAACTACTGATGAACCGTTTCCCTTTCATTTTCTTCCACAGCTTCACTTTGTTCAGTCATTTGTAGGTTTATGTATTTAATGTTTTCCTTTGGGGCTTTCCTCCTTGGTCTATCCTCAGGCTGCAGTAAGGTTAATGTTTATTGGACAGGAGGAAATGTAACGGACCTTCCTGACAGCCTACCACTACAGACTGCACGCCCTGAGCAAACACACTCTTACACACACAAGTACACACACTCCGTGTTTGAGAAAGTTATCGCTCCATTGTTGGCTCTTTCTCCTCGTGGATGGAGAGAAAATATAGAAGAAATGCGGGTTTTTTAACTCCCACACACGCTCTCCCAAACACACAGTTCATTCAGCGAAGGTGGAGAGGAGGGGCGAACAAACAATACAAGATGAGATTAAATGTCCAGCACATAGCCGTCACCACAGAGACTATCGGAGCAGAGCGGGAATAGATAAAGACATGACTGGAATCAATAATAATCAGCATCAGCAGAAGATGTTTGACCTTCACTTAAGTCCAAGAGGAGAAACAAATGATACAAAAATGTTTTTTTTTAACATGATTGTGAAGAAAACTACCAAATATAAGACCCTATAAAACATGATATCAAGATTCTGAAGGACCATTGAGCATTGTTTCCTTACTATCTCTTTGGGATGTCCCGAACCGATATTGATATCAGATATCAGCAAAAAAAAATACCGGATTATATCGGCCTGCATCTAAAATATCCGACATAAGCACTCCAATACAAGCAGTCCATTCTCATTTATTTCTAATTTATTTAATTCAGTTGTAAAATATGTTCAAGTTAAACCCAGTGGTTATTTTTACATTTTAAAAATATATGTTTTTGTTTTTATTGGATTTCTTGAGGTTACTTTTCAGGGTCTTCTAATTTATTTTATGTAATGTAGTATATTATTATGTTTAAGGTTAAAACTTACTGAACCCATTGGTTGACTAGAAAAGCACTCGGAGAGCGCAGACCTCCGCCAGCACCACAGTCCTCTCCCATATTGTAATTTTTACCAAAAATATTAGTCCTACCTTTGTTTCATGTAAATATTTAGATTCCTTGACCATGAAAACATACCATAAGCAATTGGTTTCATAATGATATCGATTTTAGTTCAGTAATTATTCCCAAAAATCACATTTTTCGTTATAGCGGATCCAGAAGGTGATCCAGATCAACACCAAAATCGAATCACTTCTTCCTTTTCCCATGCTGAACATTTCCTGAAAATTTCATCAAAATCCATCCATAACTTTTTGAGTTATTTTGTTCACAGACAGAAAGACAAACAAACTCTCCCAAAAACATAACCTCCTGGCGGAGGTAATAACAAATGGGTCAGTTTTTCTCATACCTACTATTGCTGACTACTGTTCTCTGTTTGAGTAATCTCACTTGATCAAGCGTTTTCTTACAGTCTATTAGGGCTGAACGATAAATCGTTATCGTATCTATATCGAGATATGAGCATTCAAGATATTAATATTGAATAGGCAATGATATGAATTATATAGATTTCTTATAAATAAAACGTAACTTTCCGTATTCTTTTGCTTATGGATGTTTTAATTTTTCTGAAAACTTGTTTTTCGCCGGACCTGTTGTCATTTCATATTGTATCAAGATATCTGTCATATCGCTCAGCCCTGCAGTCCAAACTACAAAATAAGTAATAAAAGTATATATGATTACAGCTGATAACGTATGGGATCGATATCAGTAGCAAAATACTCAAGGCTGCGATATCGGTATCATATTGGAGGTGAAAAAGTTGTATCAGGACTTCCCTAATGCCTCTGAAATAATGTTACTTAAAATAATTCCAATGAAGTTGGAACATTGTGTAACTAAATTCAGTACAAAAACAAGATATTTAATGTTCAAACTCGGGCTGTACAATTTCAGGAAAAGATAGGAGAAGATCAGTATAGACAAAAGTAAGTAAATCAATAATCAAAAGCACATAACACATTATTCATCATCTAATACTGATGATAAATGATCTGTTTTCATTATTTAAAGGATACTCCAACTTCTGCTCCTAAGCAGGGGCTTTGTGTTGTTGACCTGCTTACCGGCCGATTCGCAGTGGCGATGTGACGTTCGCAAACGAGTCGACTCTTTTGAACTGCAAGACGATATGCTTTTCCCCTATTCTATTTTTTTACGATTTTTTTTGGGTGCCAATTCGATGTGAATTGCAAGTCTACGATATTGCCGATTTTTGCAATCTTTAGTTAGCTTTTTTAACATCAGCAAAAAAAAGATGAACAATGATGATGCCTACAGACTATATCAGGAAAAATACACATCACATGTGAGTCCGTTTTTGGGATTTATTCAGCAATACATTTTAACCAGCTGTTTATACTCTCTCTTCAAAAGCCTGGACTGCATTTATAAAATGGCTTATTAACACAGACTAAAATGAAGCATTTAGATTTGAAAAAAAAATCGATTTTTTTTTTTACACAAAAAAAGATTTAAAAATCCTCAATCGATTATTTTTCCCACCCCTACTGATCAGTATTTAATCTGTTTTTAAAAAAACAAATACAAGCCTATAAAATTGCATGTGCAAAACCACCATGAACTTAAAAACCTTAAAAAATCGTGATTATTTTTTTAATCTCCTTCAGAAAATAATTCAAATTAATTGATTTAATTGATTCATTCACAGCCCTAGAGAGCTGTTGAAATGTGTTTAAAGTCTGAACCGTTAACTCTGCTGTCACCTCGCCTCATCTTCTCTGGAGCTTCATTTCCATTCATTTGACTTTTATCTGATTAGGGCCGCTCTCACTCAACTGATTCATTGTCCAAAGACAGCCCGAGGGCCCCAACGCACCAACAGAGGCACAAAGAGAGACACACCTGTATGGAGAGTACGAAGCAATGACCCCTAAGGGGCCCACATAGGTAAAAGGCCCTCCTCCTAAAATAGCATGGACTGTTTATTTTATAAGAGTGAAGCTGTCCCAGTCTGATTTGAATTTTTTATTTTGGTCACCTGTCTTTTTATGGCCCTGCGATCGGCTGATGACTGGTTCACAATGTCGGTATTTTGTGTCTTTGTGCTCATTGTAGAGTTGGTTCTTGTTTGTAAACCTGTTTTTAAAAGGGCTGTACAAATAATGTTATCATCTGTACACCAGTTTTTAATACTGGTTTCAGTTTTGCCCCCTTTTTGAATTTTTTTTTGTCATTTTTTCTTTTGTTCGCCAGTTCGTGCAGATTTAAGTACACTTTTGGAGCATTTGATCTGTTAGTATGGTGTGATTTTTACTATTTTGTGTTTTTATTTACTATTTTTTTATTTCTCAGGTGATATATTAAATGGTTTGAATTGATTTTGGTAATGTTTTTGTCTCTTTATGGATGATTTGTGTTCATTTTTGGCATTCTATGTATGTTCTAGATTGTTTTGGATGATTTGTTATGGCGGCCATTTTGTGTCATGTCAGGTCAAATAGTTAAGTAATATATCGTCTTCTTTTTTTAATTGAGTTGGGTTATTTAGGGGTTTTATGATAATGCTGGGTTCATTTACATCAGAACTGGGCAGAGGGGAGTGGGAATGGCATGTCTAATTTATCAGCATTTCAGCTATAAAGTCGGTAAGAAACTTGCGGATCTACCAGATTATTGTTAGCCGTTGCTAGCACACCCTGCATTGTAGTTCAGACATACCACATGAAAAATGTAAATTACACTATAACCACATTTTCATATGTATATACATCAAAAACACAATGTATATGGCTGATTTAGTGTAACAAACACTGATGTGACATTGCGATCAGCTGATGACTGGTTCACGATGTCGGTATTTTGTGTCTTCTTGGTAATTGTAGAGTAGGTTCTTGTTTGTCAAAACCTGTTTTTAAAAGTGCTGTACAAATAATGTTATTATCTCCATTAGTTTTTATAATATTAGTTTCAGTTTTGCCCCCTTTTTGATTTTTTTTTTTCTCATTTTTTCTTTTGTTCGCCAGTTCGTGCAGATTTAAGTACACTTTTGGAGCATTTGATCTGTTAGTATGGTGTGATTTTTACTATTTTGTGTTTTTATTTACTATTTTTTTTATTTCTCAGGTGATATATTAAATGGTTTGAATGGATTTTGGTAATGTTTTTGTCTCTTTATGGATGATTTGTGTTCATTTTTGGCATTCTATGTATGTTCTAGATTGTTTTGGATGATTTGTTATGGCGGCCATTTTGTGTCATGTCAGGTCAAATAGTTAAGTAATATATCGTGTTCTTTTTTTAATTGAGTTGGGTTATTTAGGGGTTTTATGGTAATGCTGATTCATTTACATCAGAACTGGGCAGAGGGAGGTGGGAATGAGTTCATGTCCAAATTATCAGCATTTCAGTTACAAAGTGCTAAAAAACTAGCAGATCTACCGGGTTATTGTTCGCCGTTGTTAGCACGCCCTGCATCGTAGTTCAGACATACCACATGAAAAATGTAAATTACACTATAGCAGCATTTTCATATGTATATACATCAAAAACACAATGTATATGGCTGATTTAGTGTGACAAATACTCGTCAGAAGAGCTAATATACAGAATATTACAGAAGCTTAATATCCAGATTAAATTCCCCACTCAGAAATTGGAAATCCCAACTTCCCAGTACAACTGGAATGCAGCATTGTCCTTTGGACTATTTTTTTCTCTTCTTGGGTTGTGTTTTTTCCAGTTATTCTTTTGGTCTCTTTAGCTTTTTTATGTCATTTCCGTCTGGCTATATTGTGCCTTTTTAGATTGTTTTGTGTTGACAGAGAAATGAGCTTAATTGGTTCCTGTGATTGCAAGGTGTAATCATATAATCCCAATGTTGTTTTCTGTAGTGTGTGTTTCTGTGACAGTAATCTGTTTTGTTTTCTGTTTCGTGCTGCCGTCTTGGCCAGGTACTCTTGAAAAAGGGGTTTTAAATCTCAAAGAGTTTTTACCTGGTTAAATAAAAGATATGGATTATTGATTGATTTGTATTATATTTATGTATTTTAATATTTATTATTATTATTATTATTTTGTGTTTAATTCCACCGGGTCATCACTGCGCAGCACTTATAGAAAGTTGATTATTTTTTAAAGTGGTTATTATGAATTTGAACCGGTTTGAAACAGATTCAAATTCATTACGGTTCTATATTTGTGTTAAAGTGTTCTTTCTTTTCTTTTGTCGGTTGTTCTTTGAATCTTTTGATACCTCTATCAAGGTTGTCCTGGTTATTTCTTTGCCAGTATTTGTTGGTTTGTTTGTGAGCAGGATATTTCAAGAAAATTAGGACGAAATTTGAGTATATTTTAATGATAGGTCTGAAATGGGACAAGCAACAGTTGATTAGATTGTGGTGGTGATCCAAAACCGGGCCAAGATCCAGGAACTTTGGAAGCATTTGCAAACATTGTGAGACAGAGTAGTTTTTCACATTTTCAACTTTTCAACAGTAACTGACTGACAGTGCTGGAAATGCTTTGTGCTCTCTGATTTGGTATTTTCGCCTCTTAAATACACATAGTTATTCTGATTTTTTGCCCATTTTGTGTCTTGTTTTGGTAATTTTTCCTCATTTTCAGCATCTCATGTTTATTTTGGTAATTTGGTCGTTAGGTTGTTGTAATTTTATGTCTTTTTTGTAGTCTTTGTTTGTTATTACCTCGCAAAAGAGGCTATGTTTTTGTTGGTGCAAGTTTGGGTTTTTTGCAAGATTATGCAAAAACTACTGGACAGATTTTTCTTTAATTTTCAGGAGAAGTTGGTAATGGCCCAACTTAGACATGATTAGATTTTGGTGGTGATCCAGATAACATGACTCCGAGTGCTAGGCTGCTTTTGCTTATTTTCTGTTGTCGTACTGTCATTTTGGTCTTTGGGGCTGTTTTTAACCCCTTTTCTGGTTGTCTGGCTGCTCTTTTTGGTTGTTTATAACTGTTTTTTGGTGGTTGATGTTTTATATCTTATAAATCTCTTGTAGTTCCCCTTTTCGGTGTCTCATTTTTGTTGTCCCGTGCCCATATATTGGCCTCCTTAAGTAACTTATTGCTTCTGAACTGGTTTAGGTTTTTTGTGTCCTTTTTGTGTCTTTAGTGGTTACTTACATGGTAAATTAGCTTGTTTTAGGTCTTTCTGCAGTCATATTGAGTTCTTTAACACCAGTAACTTCTCCATCCTTCAGGCCAGTTGACCCCAGCATTGCCTTAAAAGCTCCTCTGACCTTATATCCCTCTCTCTCTCTCTCCCTGTGAGCGTTGTTGTGTGTGTTGTTATCTGCTCACATGAAGGCAGAGACAGTAAGGCATCCACCCTGCGGAGGTGGATTGTTTGAGGAAGGTACAGAGCTGGTGCTGCAAGACCGTCTGGTTGGACGAGTCAAACAGCAATGGTAAATGTAGTGTGTAGTGTGTGTGTGCATATGTAGGGCATGTGTGTGCGTGCAAAATAAGGCGCATTAAACAATAGGCCAGACGTGTGCACACCCACGCCCACGCTCACAAATACACTCGTTATTTGACTCTGCGTGTTTGCTAATTGAGAGATCATGCAAATATAAAGCAGAGCAGGACAACTGTTGGGAAATTTTCTAATCTCTGCATTCGTCCTTGTTCCTTCCTCTTTTTGCTTCGTATTTGTCATATTTTGTCTGTTTTTCTTATTTCCAAAGTTTTGTCATTGTAGTTGCCCCAATAGTACTGCAAACAGTTATTGTTATAGTTAAATCGTCCTTAAAAAATTAAAAATGACCATGTAAACACCTTACTCAGGATAAAATGATAATTCTAAGTTTATTCTTATTTAAAATCAGAATCAAATAATTCCCCAATCATGTGGATGGATGAACGTGAGCATTAAAATATGGACCATTTAATAGACGAAGCATCCAAGTTGGACAAGGTTACGGAGTAGTCACTGAACTGGAATTTTTCTTCCGTTAGATGTAAATACGTTAATACGTACATACGTCACTACGTCACCTCCGCCCCCTGCCTTAAAAAAAGCCAAATAAAGGTGTTTTCCATGTAAACCTTAATTAGTTACTGTCTAGATTTCTTTAGGAGAAAAAAGGTTGCTGATGAAGACTGACAAAAATAATTAGTCAACAACGTGATCACTGACTCCTCGCCTCTCTTCCCTCCTCCAGTCTCCATCTTCCCTCCATCTTCTCTCATGATGGAGGCCGAAGCGACGCCCGCAGAGACAACCCCGCTCTGCCTCACCAAAAACTCCGTGACTGACCTGCAAACACACGCCGAGCTGCCGTCCAGCACCATGCTAGGCCGACCACAGAGCCCCGCACCTTCACCGGAAGAGAGGTCTGAGGTCAGGAGGAGGGCACAGGGCGGCCCGACGTACATCAGGTCCAAAATCAAGGTAAGGGGGAGCAATATGCTGAGACATTTTGTTTGTTTCTGTCTGATAATAAACCAGATTGTCTTCGTTTTCTCATTAAACATTCCAGGATCTGCAGCTGAAATTGTCTTAATTCTTAGAACCTTTCATTTGATCTACTTCATTTCTGCTTTGTTGCATTTTAAAGTCATTACATAATTATTTTAAGATGAATTAAAGCTGCGCTAAAGTGGAAAATCGGCTTCAGAAAGTGGCGATAAAACTTTGGTGAAAAAACATCTTCATTGTTTATTTCTTTGTCCTCAGGTCACTACTGGCGAGTTACCGTCCACTCTGTCTCCTCTTCCTCTCGCTCTTCCTCCCATCCCGTCGCCTCCGTCAGTAATGCCACACGCCGCCTTGATCCCGATGACCTTGACCCCTGCCCCCTCTGAAGCTGTCTCCATGGTGACCAGGTCAACAGGTCAAAGCCAGAGTCCATCGCAAGGGGGGAACGCTGCGTTTGTGTGCAGGGTACGACAACGCCACTATACGTGACACCACTTTTGTTTTAAAGTTTGATGATTAGAATTTCAATTTCCCCGCCTTAACTTGTAGGTCATTTTTCATTATCATGAACTACTTTAAAAAAGTATGAATACAAGAATAAAGTGTGACGATATGCACCTCAGAAACTGCAACATTTGTCTATAATGACATCGCAGGGTGTCCAAAAAGGTGACAGTTATAAAAAAGCAAAAATTTAAAATAAGTTTTTAAATATTTTCAATAAAGGTGATGTAACTGATCAACCAACTCCTTTTCTAAACATGAGAATCAAATATTATTTTAGATTTACATTTGTATCCCTTTTTGCTTCAAGTTCAAGAAGCCCACCATATCTTAGGAGGTGGGAAATGAAAAAAAAAGAATTATGTCCTAAAGTTACATAGAAAATGGATTTATTTTGTTTGGGACATGTCATTAATAATGAAAACCACCAAAACTTTAAACCATGTGGGGATTTAACCCTTTAGCTGCTGGTTCAGTTACATTGTCTGTGGCTTATACCTCTTTCAGACTGGCCCAAAAAACCTGTTTAAACCCGATAACAACTGGCTCTTGTTGGCAGTTTGAAAGCGTTTAATTGGCATTTTGACCTGGGTTTTTACTGACTCTTCTCTAATCGACTTCAATTGGAACATCACACCCCAGTCAACCCACTAATTTACATAACGACGGCGTAACGTGCAGATGGCACGCCCATATTACGCCCATACCCCTCTGTCTGTAACCTACATGACTCTTTGCCGTCTCATCAACAAATTCCATCCACATTTGTATCATCAGCGCTCAAATGTCGTTCAGTCTGTGCCAAGTTTGTGCATTTTTGAAGAGGTATATTATTACAAAGTACAGAAAACAGCTGACTAACGCGTCCATGGTTTCTTTGCTCCTTCCCATAGTTTACATGGTCGTGTTTAGGTAGATTACGCAAAAACTACTCCACAGATTTTGCTGAAAACTTCAGGAGATGTTGGTAATGGCCCAACTTAGACATGACTAGATTTTGGTGGTGATCCAGATAATTGCCATTAGCTAACAGTTGTTGTTGCTCAACAGCTGTCAAAACAAGTGCTAGTTGTGGGTCTTTAGGGTCATGAATCTTATTATAATGGTAACATCATAATGAAACTTTTGCTTTAAGATGCTATGAGGAGTTTCTACGTAATTACAAAAAAGTCTCACTTTTAGATAGGGCTGCCACAAATGACTATTTTGATAGTCGACTAGTCAACGACTACTTTTGCGATTAGTCGACTAGTCACTTCATGCATGAACTGCAGCATACTGCACCAGCATGCAGCTGGTGGCCCAAATCGCTTATAATGAGCAGACCTGGCAACTTTGGTGCCTGCGTAGTTGTGCATGCGCCACATGCATGAGTGTGTTTCGGGGTGTGTTGGTTTGATTCCTGCAGGTGTGATAATCAGAAAACAGGACAGATAGGCAGACAAGACAGTAGAGGTACAGCGGCAGTTTTGTGAGAAAACACCCCCAAAAAACAAAACGACTAGTCGACTATTAAATTAGTTACTACGTCACGACTAGTTGACTAATCGTAGCAGCCCTGCTTTTAGATATACACCTGATCGAAATACACACTTTCAGATGAGTTTTAAAGCATCAAAATAGGTTATCTATAAATGCTATTTCTTAGCTAAGTGGTCGGGTCGGACAGCCGGCTAGAAAACTACCATACTAAGTTTTCCAAAATTGCTTGTTGTCACACATCAAAAACTACCACTACGTAACTAGAAAGAGATACATTACCTCGTCGCTTTGCATCCTGTAAGTTGTTGAAAAAAGAAGTTGTAAAGCAATGCAGAGTTCTAAGGAAGGTCTGAGCTGCATTCACTAGCATCACAAAAAGCACACGCTTTGGCTTGGGTCACGTCTTTTGGTGCGTTCCAGTTGTAGTCAGAAGTAGGAATTTCCGAGTTCCGAGTAGGAAACTGCAACTGGAACGTCCCCCGAAGTCTGAATTTCCTACTGGGAACTCGGTGAAACCTCGCCACCCCTGAGTTGACAATCGAAGATGGATGCCCCCAGTGTGAACAGTTATTTAGCTCCTGTAATAATCAATTTATTTGCACTTCTGACTGGGGTGTGTCGCTCTAGATCAGCTGTATACATAGTATTGTTAGACTTATATTTACAAAAATGCTGCCATAGTGATAATTTAATTCTTCATGTGATATTTGTGAACAACAACACAGGGCGTGCTAACAACAGCTAACAATAGCCTGGTAGATCGGCATGTTTTTTTCTGACTTCAACTGGAACGCCGATAAGTCGGAGATGATGTCACTCCCAGTTCCGAGGTTACTGGAACGCAGCATTACAACAGTCGCCACGCGTGCTCATGGTTAGCAGAGTCTTTATGTCGCCTGAACTAGATTCTCCTCATAGCACCTTTAAAATGTAACAGCAATATGTGAGCTATCGAGAGCCTTTTGCTGTCCCAAGACATTATAGTTTTGTATGTGGTTCTTAGAAAAATTACATAAAGTGGTAAACCTAGTCTAAAAATAGACACAACGCATAAAAAAGAACAATGAGTCATGGCTCCTGAAGAGTTTATTGGATGAATGTAGGCAGGGCAAGCTAACACTTCCCGTTGACTCCTAGTGTTTGGGCTAAGCTAATTAGTGGCAGGTGAGATCTGCCTGTCTGTTCCTTGTTACACACCGCACAGTCGAAAGAATGGTGTCTATCAGCTAGTCATGGACTCAGGAGTGAGGCAAGACACGACAAAAATGTAGTTGTGTCCCTTTACATGTCATTAAATCCTGTAAAATAAAAACAGTATAAACGTAAAGTGTCATTACGTGTAATTGTGTAAATAATGTGTAACTTGTGTCTTATTCCTTCATGCAGGTTTGTCAGAAGACCTTCCAGTACCAGCGGATGTTGAACAGACACGTCAAGTGTCACAACGAGACCAAGAGGCACCTGTGCAGCTTCTGCGGAAAAGGCTTCAATGACACCTTCGACCTCAAGAGGCACGTACGCACACACACAGGTGAGTACAAAGTCCAATGTCGACCCACATTTTTAACAGCGCGAAGTCTAGACACAAAATGAGACTTTTGTTTCCCATCACCAGGCGTGCGTCCGTACAAGTGCACCCTCTGCGAGAAGGCCTTCACCCAGCGCTGCTCCCTGGAGTCCCACATGAAGAAGATCCACAGCGTCACCCTCAAGTACGCCTACAAGGAGCGCCGCAACAAGCTCTACGTGTGCGAGGAGTGCGGCCACACGGCGGGGGCGCAGGACGAGCTGCTCGTCCACCTGCACTCGCTCCACCCCGACAGCCACCTGCTGAAGGGGAAGTCGGCGAGGAAGATGGTGGGCGGGGGGAGAGAGGGAGGGTCAGTGGGGGGGTCGACGCCGGGGTCACCTCGAGGGGCGGACAGCGATGATACGTCCGGATCGGGAGAGCAATGACACGAAACTCAGGGATCAAACAAACTCAGGGAGGACAGATGTGTTTACTGATGGACAGACGGAGGAGAGGAGATGACTGTAAATATGTGTGAAAGTGTGAATATTACCTGTGTGAATGGATGTGGGGTTTGGTTTTTAACATTCTTCCATGTTTGATGAATCATTGCACCAAGAAGTTTGGCTCTGGATAATATAAGAATATATAAAGTGTATTTAAATGGGATCATCGGGGGTTACGTCATAATTATGCTACACGTGACGACTTCCTGTGGGTTTTCCTCTGTGCATAAAATAATGTTTTTCATTAAAGGGAGTAATATATTACACAACAAACTGCCTCTTCATTCTGAGCTGAATCACAGTTTTTATGATCCATAAAATTTTAGAGTAAGGAAGGGCCTGTTTACACGATAACGAGCATAAACTACGAGTTTCTGCTGCATGTGCGCCTTCCTTTTACACAACACTGGTGCCCAGAGTAAACCTGACACGCCAGACCGACAGTTCCATATATTCACAATGGAAATATTTCACTAATCCATCTGGGAAAGAGCCGTTCAAAAATGTTTTCAGAGGCAGAACCTTCAAAAAAGACAGCAGCTTGTGATTGGATGATTGTTCGACTTGTCACACTCTTCACAGATCAATCCATATCAAGCAACGCCGCTACGTACGCATAGTATAGGTAGCTGCTATACATAGCAGCTATACATAGCGGCTCACGACTAATAACTTGTGTTGTTTTTCGGCGTTAGCTTAGTCTAACTTAGACTATCATCTTACATTAAATCATACCACACAGATGAATCATTTAACGCTTATATGTGAAATGAACCTCGTCAAAGACAATCTCTACCAAGTTTTTCCTGGTAAACTTCTGAGGAGAGCATGTTTCACCAAATATCACTGAGTTACCATGATGACCATAGACAAACCGGCATGTCCGTGGAGGATTTCCATGTTCTCAACAAGTTTCCCAGCAGTGATCTCCAGTCAGGAGAAGAGCAAAACCATGGTTTCCTGTAAGACAAGCTTCAAGTGATGTTCTTTGCTCCTCTTTTAAAGAATAAATTGAGTCAGATTCTGATATAAGAAAGGCAGCTATAGAGACCACTTCAGAAGCCGCCATTGTTTTCAAACATGCAGTCACTTCCTGTTGTCGTCACGTCCGCTGCGCCCGCCTCTCTTCCCTGATTGTTAAGCATTTAGCCGAGTGAAGTCGTTGGAAAGGAGGTTGGAAAGACGCATGCAGGATTCAGAACCAGGCAGGTCCGTCTGCTCTAATAGGCTAGCTCGGAGTGCCTGAATCCACAAACTTTTGAAACCAGGGTCCAAAGTGAAAACTTAAAAACATTTTCACTGTCGTTTCTGTATAAACAGGAATCACTGTTGTTAGGGAAAACAGGAAAGCTTGGCTCATGCGCAGTACTCTTTCAGATAAAGGTTGTGCACCAAGAAACAACATCTTCAGTATGGCCGACGAATGAGCAACATGTGTGCTGCTAGCTGTGCTCGGTTTACCGCTCCTCCAACAAAAAGTGCATTTGCTGATTCATTTGTTATATTTACAAGTCTACAAACTCAGATTGCTAACTACTGGCCTGGCATGCACGCTACCACGTTTTCAGTCATTCTCGCGGATCCGTGTGAACACTAGTCGTTATCACCCCGTTTCTGTAAACATGGAGCACTTTTGGAAACAATGTGTATGTGCTGAGACCAAACTCAGCACATACATGGAGGTTTTTATCCTGTATGAACACAAGTTTTGGGAACATCACATAATAGTTTAATTTGATATTAATTATTAAGTGTCGTCAGTAAGATTTTTCCATTAAGAAGTTCAATTTTTTTAGTGTGACGTCAGTCTGGATGAGATCCTGATTATATTTACCTTGATGATAGAGACATAGATTCCCCTTTTGTCTTGTAAAATTGGAAGGGAATCCTTAAAAAAAAGGCTAAGATGTTTTTTTTAATTTCGCCCAAGGTTAACCTATGATATTTTTAAAATTTGAGAATTTTTCACCACCAGACAAATGCCCAAGGGATGCCTATATTATCGGTTTGATCTCGGTGTTGGTCAATATCAGCCTGAAAAGTAAAGAATCTTATTGGCCAATATTTAAACTTTTTGCAGATATTTCTAGTTGATATAATGGCCACATATCGGCTGGAATATGAGCAAATTATACAGATGTTAAAAATTGATGCACCTTCTCACCACTGCATGGGTACATTTAAATATTGAAGGTTTCATTTTTGCAAGACTTAAAAGCTGATTGTCTTGCCTTACATCCGTAATGCATAATATGCCATAACACTGAAAGAAACTACCGTAAAATACTAAATAATGGCCGGGGTGTTTATTTGTTCCAATCACTGAGCAGACCAGGCAGCTATTTTGGCCGGGGGTTTAATTCCTTTCTCAAAAATCTTATCGGCAAAAAACACAGCAGCAGCGGCAATATTGTCCTCTTTGAATTTTCAAAGCCCTGGTATGTAAGATTTCAGCTCTTTGGTGGCCTCTGTGGTCATTGAGTGTAACTGCACTGTTGTGAAACAGAGCGCCTCATGTCGTGCATTTGTTGACATACAGAGGGACAGAACGTCCAGAGAGACAAATAAACCGCGTGGACTGTTAAGGTACAGTCTGCTGTTTGTTTTCAAGCGTGAACTGTCAGGTGTGAGCTCAGCGTTTGCATGTGTTTTCTGTAACTTCGACCATAGCTCGTAGGCTGTCTATTTGTCAAAATGTACCGCTACACCCGGCGTTTGTTTGGGACCTGACGATTAATTGGAACCCGGCTTTTATTTGTTATTTTACAGTAGTTCATTTTTTTGTAGCACAGAGCTTGTGTTCTTGACCTGAAATATCGATATCAGTGATAATGAATAAAACATATCAGTATATTGGATATCTGAAAAACTCCAATATCATGCATTCCTAAAATGTACGTATCACCACCAAAATCTAATAATTTCTAAGCTGGGTCATTACCAACATCCCCTGAAATTTTCAGCAAAATCTGGCAAGCAGTTTTGTTTAATCTTGCGAACAAACATCAGTAAAAACATAACCTGCTTGGCTGAGGTAATTATCCCGCCGCTAACGTCAGTCTGATCTTAAAACCCAAACTGTTGAAAATGTCAAAAAGCTGCTGAACACTGGATTTTCAGTCTGAATCTGTAGACGTGTTTATTCACATCCTTGTGGTCACATATTTCACGTGTTGATCAAGTCAGCCATTTGGACGTCTTCCTCCGTGAACATGTTTGTGCCACACGGTCTCTCGAAGTCTGTTTCCCTCCATTAAAGCTGCCCGTTCAGCTCTCATTATGCAACATGTCTCCCTCTGATCTGCTGTCTTTGTGTGCGTGGGACACACAGGGAGGTTTGGTTTGTGTTTGCAGGGTGAGGTTGGATTCTTGGTCTCTGTCGGGTCTTGTTTTAGGATTCCTGCTCACTCTCCTCAGCCCGAGGACACGAGGAGGACGAGTCAAGTAACAGCGGGATAACGGTTTGAAAAGTAACTGACACTGTGACGCCTTTCTGTTCACACCCTTCAAACTCAGAAGTCCTGTTGCTGAATGGAGTTTATAGAAGAAGAAAGGCAGTATTTTTCCTCTTGAGATCTGCAGAACATCCTTTAAGAGAGCTTCATAGATAACGGTTTCATCTTCTTATGACTTTTTATGGTGACTAGGAGGATCACATTTCAACCATCCTCATTGTTGGAGGGCCAGATCATCACATTTAGAATCAAAATTACTCATTATTAAACAAAAAAGATGACGATAGACAGTAAAAGAATTGGACTAAGCCGTGTTCAATGCTGTTGAAGGCCTCTGCATGTCATCTCAACCAACCTTAAGCTTGTATAATTTAGTCATCTGAATTGTTTTGATTTTAGTCTAGCTTTAGCAGATGTAATTTCACAACATTTTAGTAGACAAAATTTACCGTAAATTTAGTTGACTAACATATGAAGTGTAAAAATGTTAGTTTTATTCCATCTAGTTTCAGTGATAGTCTTTTGCCTAAAATATATTTTAGTTTTAGTCATTATGTAGTCATCTTAGTTGTTTTAATATTAGTCTAGTTTTAGTTGATGAAATTTCACATTTTAGTCAACAAAATCTACTGTAAATGTAGTCGACTGACATACGAAGTGTAAAATGTTAGATTCATTTAGTTGAAGTCACATTTTTTTGCCTAAAATATATTTTAGTTTTAGTCATAACTGAGTATTTAATTGTTTTAATTTTGTCTAGTTTCAGTTGACAAAGTGTCAACATTTTAGTCAATAAAATCTCCTGTAATTTAGTTGACTATCATATGAAGTGTAAAGTGTCACAGTTTAATTTAATTTAGTTTCAGTTAATATTTCCTAAAATACCTTGTAGTCACAGTCATAATTTTGTCATCTAAGTTGTTTTAATTTTTGTCTAGTTTAAGCAGATGAAATTTCAAAACATTTTAGTCGACAAAATCTACTGTAAATTTAGTCGACTTTCAAGTGTAAAGTGTTAATGTTTAATTTAGTTCAGTTATAGTTTTTTGCCCTAAAATATATTTTAGTTTCAGTTATAATTTAGTCTTCTAAATTGTTTTAATTTTAGTCGAGTTTCAGTTGATGAAATTTCACATTTTAGTCGACAAAATCTGCTGTAAATTTGGTGAATTACATAAGTTTTACAGTTTAATTTAATTTAGTTTCAGTTACAGTCTTCTACCTAAATATCTTTTAGTTTCAGTCATAATTTAGTCATCTAAATTGTTTCAATTTACTACCTCTGCCAAAAGAGAATGTTATTGCCAGCATCTGTTTGTTTGTTTCTCTGTTAGCAACAGAACTCAAAAATTTATGGAGGCAATTTGATGAAATTTTCAGGAAATACACAGATTGGGAAAGGAACAAATGATTAGAATTTGGGAATGATCCGGATCACAAAAACCGCCATGACAAGAAATGTGATTTTCGTGAATAACTACTGAACTAAAATAGATATCATTATGAATCCACTTGCTAATGGTATGTTTTCATGGTCAAGGAATCTAAATATTGAGATAAAATATAGGTAAGAGTAATATTTATGGTGAAAATCACAATATTGATTAGGACTGTGGCGCTGGCGAAGGTCTGCACTCTCCGAGTGCTTTTCTAGCTTTAGTCAAATTTTAGTAGATGAAATTTCAAAACATTTTAGTCAGCAAAATCTACTGTAAATTTAGTTGACTAACGTATGAAGTGTAAAGTGTTAAAGTTTAATTTAGTTTCAGGTATAGTCTTTTGCCTAAAATATCTTTAACTTTCAGTCATAACTGAGTGTTTTGTTTTAATTTTGTCTAGTTTTAGTTGACAAAATTTCACGGCATTTTAGTCGACAAAATCTCCTTCAAGTTTAGTTGACTATCATGAAGTGTAAAGTGTCTCAGTTTAATTTAATTTAGTTTCAGTTAATATTTTCCTAAAATATCTTTTAGTTACAGTCATAATTTAGTCATCTAAATTTAGTCACCTTTATTTAGTCTACCTGGCAGAGCAACTCAGTTACAATACCAGAACTGACCACAAACAGTGAACCTGCTTTACATATAAACATATATCAATTCATAAAGAGAGCAGCTCTGATTGGATGTCCACACCAAAGTAGCTGTGATTGGATATATTCCTAACTTGTCTCTACTTTCTACATGTACAAAATAGGTCTGACTGGATTTAGTCTCTCATTTTTATCTTTTTGTTTTTGTTGTTGATGAAAATGTCAGTTAAGTAAGTTTTAGTTTTTGTCCATGTGCACTTGTTTTTGTGGTCTTGTTGACAAAAACTATGTCAAAATAGTCAACTTAATAAACATCTCAATCTTAATTACTGGAATAATATTTGATGTCTTTCTCACATTTCAGATTCAGATGACTTCATTCAACCCAAACGATCATTAATTTTGTCATACAGACTGTACAGCCAGTCAATTACACAACAGTGAAGGAAACACTGAAGCACACATGCAGACTGTGGTCACCGGTGCTCATGACACACTGACGCCCTCTTGTGGCCTTTAACAGTGTTGAAGAAAACACGGACTCCCTTCAATGCAGCAGGCTTTGGGTAGAGACTCTCCAAAATGATGCAAAACAATGCAATTTCAAATCGTTATAAAGAATCTTTCCATGATTCCTACAAAGACAAAACATCCCTATAAATTGTGTATATTATATTTTTTAATGGTTACTAATATGATCTGTAGGCTGAACAATAGAAGCTAAAGGCAGAGAACTCGCTCTGTAGCAGTGATGATCAACTGGCAGCCCGGGAGCCACATCAGGCCTCCACAGTTTCTTAAATTCTGGAAATGCATGTTGTGGTTTACAGGATCCTTTTGTCATTTTGTCCCTTCAAGCATTTATAAAAATAAAAATAAATAAATAAATGCAAACAGGAGTGACTCCATGTGGATGTGCTTCTAATGAATCCACCTGTCGTTAAATATTTAAGTGGAAGAATGAATAATGTCTTCGGAGACATATGCTTGTTTGTTTGTTCGCTTTGATTAAGCAAAAACTACTGGACAGATATATAATCTTACTTATAATAAATATTTCTACTGGTAAAAGAACTTTATTTGCTGCACTTGTAAACCAAATTTCTTTCATGAGGCACTAAAATATGTAATAGATACTTCTAGTAAAAACAATAGTTGGAAATAGCTGTAAAGTTTATATATTCGTGCTTTAAACACTGGTAAATATTCAATCTTTTATTGCATTAAAAAGAAGCTTCAATTGGCTTTCGTTGTGTCATGCACATCAAATTTTGAATTTCGTTCAAGATAAAATATATTAACGATGCAATCCTTTTTAAGCTGTACATTTGCTATTTTTGTTTGTTTTTCTCTTTTTTTTTCTCAATAAGAGAATATGTACAATATGTAACAGCGTGGCCCTCAGTCCCAAAAATAAACGTGAAGGGCCCTTGTGGTAATCTAAATTGCCGAACCCTGCGTTAAAGTTGATCAGTTATAAGGAGATTGACAACTGTGCTTTCATTGAAGGATTCAAAATAACACTAGAATAACTCAGACCATCAAGACTTGAGGCTTCAAAAAATTATCAATTTATGTCAGATTTGCGATTCTTAATCTTTGGGATTCTGAATGGATTTGAAATAGCAGCTAAAAAAGAACATAAAAACTACCTGTCCACTTGTTATGTAAGTCTTTGTGATTTCTGAAGCTTTCTAGATCTTGTGTTTAGTCCTTCAGTCTGATGGTAACAGTTTTTTAACCACTGCAAACTTGGTTTTAGAGTATCTCCAAATTTACAGCAGATTTCGTCAACTAAAATGTTGTGAAATTTCATCAACTAAGACTGCGTTTACACGGACACTCCTGACTTAAAGACCCAAAGATTTGTCCTTCGCGTTTTAGAATTCTGCGTTCAGACGACGACGCTGAGGACGTATGGACCCGCTGTAGTATGCATGCCGGTTCAGTAGATGGCGGTGTAGGTCTGCAGAGAGGCAGTGCTGCTACAACACATGTACGAAGAAGAAAAACTTGTCACAAACAACAATGGCGAATAGACGCACAGAGAGGCAGGAGTTTCTTTTCCAACACATCAGTTCGGACAACAAATCTGTCTGGAAAGTTTTGTCTGGATAATGAACCGAGCACGGTAAGACGCTCACACGTTACTCGGCAGACGGCTGAAGCTGTTGTTGTTCCTGGTATGCGCGTGCAGCCTTCATCTGAACGAGTACTGTGCATGCGGTGACGTCAGCGCTTCACCCTGAGACGCTCTGATACGGGTTTACACAGAGCTGCATGGAGAGCATTTTGGAAACTTTCCACTCTGGAGCCTATTTTCAAAAGTTTCCATTTTCAGACAAAACGCAATGAGCTTCCATGTAGACGCAAGGTCAGAACGCAACGAAAACTTATCGGATTTGACCGTTTTCTGCACCGTGTAAACGCAGCCTAAGACTAGACTAAAATTACGGCCATTTAGATCAGTAATTCCCAACCAGGGATACGTGTACCCCAAGGGTTTCGCGAGAACATTGCAGGTGGTATGTGGGAAAATGTAAATTTAAGAGAAGCCTGGGAAAAACCTTGAGTGTTTTGTTCCTGATTTTTAAAGTTTAAATGCCTGTTTAAAAGGGTCTTATTCAAAGGAGCTCGAGTGTTTTATGGTAAACATAACAACAGGCACGTTGATTATTTTTTTGATTTTGTATCTCCTTGGATTACGTATTTATTTTCAAGGCAACATATTGTTTATTATTATGTTTAATTTGAGTTTAAAAAAAACATTTCTGAGAACCAAATGTTCAAATTAAGGAGATAAACCTTAATTTGCAGGACAAAAAGGCTCAGGGGGTACACAAGACAAAAAAGGTTGGGAACCACTGAAATAGGCCGCGTTTACATGGTGCCGAAAACTGTCAAATCCGATTTTTCATTGCGCTTTGGCCTTGCACCTACATGGAAACTCGTTGAAAATGGAAACTTTTGAAAACAGGCTCCAGAGTGGAAAGATTTGAATCCACTCTCCATTCAGCTCCATGTAAACCCATATCAGAGCATTTCAGGGTGAAACGCTGACGTCACCGCATGCACAGTACTCTTTCTTTCCGAACTGATTTGTTGTCCAAAAAAGAAACTCCTGCGTCTCTGTGCGTCTATTCACCATTGTTGTTTATGAAAGTTTTTCTTCTTCATTCGTGTGTTGTAGCAGCGATGCCTCTCTGCAGACCTACACCGCCATCTACTGAACCAGCATGCATACTACAGCGGATTAACTCGTCTCCGAGCGTCATCGTCTGAATGCAGAAGAATTCTAAAACGCAAAGGAATAATCTTTGCATCTTTAAGTCAGGAGATTCAATGTAAACGTAGCCTTAGATGTCTAAATCATGACTAAAACTAAAATAAATTTTAGGTAAAAGACTAAAACCAAATTAAAAACTGTTGTCAAATTAACACTGCAGCGGGCACCATATTGTCCTGTCCAGTGATCTAATCACTGCCTCGGACTAATTAAAATAGTCCATATTTATAAGATTCATTAACTGCATTGCACGCTATGTTAAATTCCTTTAATTTGGGCAAATGAAAAATAAAAAACACATTTGGGCATGGACAGACTGGAGACTGTGATTACCTCTCAATCCATCTGATTTCTCTTGTAAATGTCAGATGTTAATGTTACTACAATCAAACCAAAATGATGGAAAAAGTACTGAACTCAAGGTCATTTTGGGACTAAATACATGATTTTCATTGATTGTGACAAGTTAGTAATTCCCATCTGTTTATAAAATCCATTAGTTTTGCCTGAAAGGGCCAAGAGTAATAAATATTGACCCACAGTTTGAGCAAATTCAGATTTTACTTGATGCCTTGTGCTTCTAATTGCATGCACAACATAGTCGCAGATTAACTCTCAAACATGCAAAATCCAGCTCGTCAAAGCTGTTCTCTTTGATTTGTTTGGATCTGTTATGTCCTGATTTCCCAGCGAACGCTCCGACATGACCCTCGGATTCTGCGGAAATCTTCACGTTGAGCAATGAGCCAAATGAGTATTTCTCGAGCTGGACTAGAAAGAGCATCGAGGGTCTTCTGGGACCCACAACATGGAGTAACCGCAGTAACAGTTTGGCTAACAGAAGGCCATAAAATCCCACTTGTGCACACAAAGGGGCAGATTCAAGATGGACGTCGGGGGAAGCTGGCAGCTAAACGTACGCTCCGCTGCCAAAGGTAACGGGAGGTCATCTTTGATTCATGTTGGGAATTGAAGCTGTAAATCCATCTTTAGAGAGCTAAATAATCCCAATTTAATGTTTGTTTAACACAGAGGCACATTTTAATGCCTTATAGAGCTAAATCATGAGTCCCTCCAGATAAAGTTTGGACTCATTATAAAACTTTCACACCGGCCCCCCCTCACACTCTTCATATGATCCGTCCTTTGGTGTGTACAGTCCAGTCTGGGGCCTAATAAAGAGAGATATAATCTCACAACATGGCCTTATCTCAGCTCCACTCCCTGCTGTTGTGTCCTCGTCCAACTCGAAAAGGCCTTTACTCCAGATTGCGTCCACCCAGCTGTGAGACATTCTTTTGTAATTCCCTGGATTTGCTCTGATAGGTGGGACATGGTGGTTTGTATTCTGCTGTTATGAGGTTAACATGTCATCTAGTATGTTCAATGTGTGTCCAATTCACACTGCCGTTTCAAGGCATAATATTAACCCAAGTGTGACGTTTCACCCACACTAAGGCCCGTTTGCATGACAATGAAAACAGAGTGTTTCCATTGCAATTGTGCCAGTTTACACAAGAACTGTGCCTGGGGTGCCTGAATGCGCAAACTTTTGAAACGGGGGTCCAGAGTGAAAAGTTTTCAAAACGTTTTCATATTTGTTACTGGGTAAAGGGGAATCACCGTTGCACTCCGGGCACCGTTCTTGTTTCATCAGAAGGTGCAATTGCAACAAAAATTCTCACTTTTGAGCAGTTTTCGTTGTAATAGCACCTTCCATTTTCAAGAGAAAGGATCCCAAAGGGCCTAAATCTGCAAACTCTTGAAATTGGGGTCCAGAGTGAAAAGTTTTAAAACGTTTTGTATTTGTTATTGTGTAATCGGGAGTCACCGTTACACTCCAGGCACTTTTCATGTAATTGGAACGTGTAATTGCAACGAAAACCATTTTCTCTGTATTTGCGCCTTCTGTTTACTTGAGAACAGAGCCCAGAATGTATGAATCTGGGAACTTTTGAAACCGGGGTCAAGAGTGAATAGTTTTTAAAATGCTTTTGCTGTAGTTTCCATGTAAGCAAGAATCATCATTGCACTCCAGGCACCATTCCTGTGTAACCAGAAGGTGCAATTTCAACAAAAACACTCACTTTCCAGCCGTTTTTGTGGCAATAGCACTTCTTAGTTTAGACAAAAAAGGTTCCCAGAGTGCCTGAATCTGCAAACTCTTGAAATTGGGGTCCAGAGTGAAAAGTTTTCAAAATGTTTTTGTATTCGTTACCGTGTAAACAGGAGTCACCGTTGCACTCCAGGCACCATTAGGTGCAGTTTCAACGAAAACTGCTTCCAGAGCCTGGAATGCATCTGTGAACTCTTGAAACAGGGGTCCAGAGTGAAATGTTTTTTTTTTTTTGCTATTGTGTCCATGTTAGCAGAAACCACCATTGCACTCCGGGCACCATTCCTGTGTACACAGAAGGTGCAGTTACTACTAGTGCTGTCAACAGATTAAAAAAATTAACTAATTAATGGCACAATTTTCTGTAGTTAACTGAGATTAATCGAGATTAATTTGTCAATCAATGAATCGCGATTAATCTCATTTTTCTACTAAAGACAGAAGCTTGTAACAGATATTTACTTGAGTAAAATCATGGAATTAGTGTAGAATCAACATAATCAACACAAAGACAGTATATTTAGATTCAAAGACTATTTTATTAAATAGCTTTCTTTGATCTCTCATCATACAGTTTCTCTCCTGTGAAACGCGATCAAAATTGACTCAGCATTTAAAGACATCTTAAAAGTCCCTCTTTGTCCATCTTGCTCAAAACAGGTAGCTAGCTTTGTGTAGTTTGGCTGCACTGCACACGTCCTCAGAGGTAACAGGTCAGCCGTGACAGGAAGTAACAAAACTGCGTTAATTATTTTTAACGCGTTATATATTTTAGATTCATCTCTAAAGTTAAAGCGTTAATACTAGTACTTGAAACGAAAACCATTTTCACTGCAATTGCGCCTTCCATTTATTTTAGAATGTTCTGTGGAACGTTTGAAAGCATTTTTTAAATGCTTTTGCTGTTGTCTCTGTAAACAGAACCACCATTGCACTCCGGGCACCAGAGAAGGTGCATCAGAAGGTGCAGTTACAACAAAAACTCTCACTTTTAAGCTGTTTTCGTTGGATTAGCACCTTCGACTTACATGAGGAATGTAAATGTCTTTTGCAAACAGAGTCCAGAATGAAAAGTTGTACATACATTTTCATTTTAATTTCTCCGTAAACAGGAATTGACGAACTGATGTGGTGCATGCGCAGAAGTCTTTCAGATGAAGGTAGCGCACTCACCTAGGAACAACTGCAACAACAGCTATGGTTGACGACCGAGCAACAAGTGTGCTGCTTACTGTGCTCAGTTTGTTGTCGCTTTGAATTTGTAGCGTCAACACTCTAACCAGCAGAGACACATTTGTTATTTTCACCAAGGACACTACGAACATACATCACCAACTACTGGCCTGGCATGCACGCTACCGTGTTTTCAGCCTGTCTCACGGATCTGTGTGGACGTGTATTGTTATCACACTGACTGTGTGAATGCAGAGCGCATTTGAAAACGAAAAAGGAAAAACATTTCTCGTGCCAACAATGTCGTGTAAACTATGAAAATGGAAGGGCTGGATTGAGTTGATCCCCTCTTTATTTCTTCTCCAGAGAAAGTAACAGATGCCTTTGTGTGTATGGGCGAGCATGTGCCTTGTTAGCTAGGGTACTTCTACGTGCAAGACAAAAAGTCCACAGCATTGCGACTTGTCCCTGTACCCTTGTTTACAGTGTCAGTAGCTGCCTAAAACTGCAACCTCAATAATGTCAACTTAAAACAGCATATAAACACTCACCAGCCACTTCACTAAGTACAAGTGTTCGACATAAACAGCAAATCATCCACTCCACAGCCTGTAAGACCCCCCAACAAATCACCTGGACAGCCAATCAGATCAGAGCATTTCCAAAGGAAAGAGAAAAAGAGCTGCATCTGATCCCCGACATCAGTGCGTAGCAATACTATCCACCACCTTCTTATAGCTACTTCCTGCAGCAACTGTCATGTCAAGTGAAGACCGCCTTCCTCTTTCTATCACAAACTCAAACAGGAAATAGAAACGTCACTTGTCTACCCATTTCCTCTTACTCTCATTTGAACATAGGATGCTGGCCTGGTAAGTCTTTCTGCTCCTCCGTGATGCTTCCTTTCTCATGCGCTCATATTATACCAGACAGTAAATCAACTTTTGGCTCCTTTGTTTGGCTCTAAAACACCTCGGCTTGTTGCCAGGTATTGTACTAAATCATTTTATCTTATATACTCCGTATATCCCGCTTTATGCTGAGAAACTTTGATGTACTTTCTACGTTCAAGGCATTAAATCTTTGGATTTCCATGGCCTGTTTTTGTTTCTTTTTTGATCCTCACAATTTATCAAACTAAACACCACATCATAGAATCATTTCGGTAATTTATCATAAGTAGATTTTAAAACCGAGAACAATGTCTTCCAGAAGACAAACTTTGGGGTTTAAAACATGATGAAAGATGTGAAAAAAGGCGTTGAGCAAAAGTTCATGTGAGGTTTTTTTTCTTATCAGTTTCTTTAAGGCACTGAAAGCCTTTTTAGAAATCATGTTAGAATATCATCAAAAGGTTTTATCACCTTCTCCAAGACAGTTACATTTTTCTGGCGTATGTTTTTTTTTGTTAGCAAGATTACCCAAAAAACTACTGGTCCGATTTTGCTCAAATTTACAGGAAAGGTTGGTAATAGCCAAGCTTAGAAATTACTACATTTTGGTGGTGATATGTATATTTTTGTGGAAGCAAAAACCCCATAAGCTAACATTATGGGAATTTAAAAAATATATATATATTTCTGCAATTTTTTATCAGATTCGTTTTCAATTTTATGGCATGATATGAGGTCTGCATCTCTATCATCAAGGCAAATTTCATCTGAATCCAGATTGGCGTCACACAAAAAACATTGAATTTTATAATGGGAAATCCCATTGACAACATTAAAGTATTCATATAAAATCAAAATAGTATTTAAAATTCCCAAAACTTGTGTTTATACAGGATAATAACCTTCCATATGCGCCCCGGTCTGGATCCTGGCACAATTCTGGACCACAAAATCCAGAATTGGCAGAGATATGAATTTAAAAAAATAATATCCCTGCCATTTTGTATCAGATTTGTTTCTAATTTTACAGGATTACTATCATCAAGGTCAATTTCATCTGAACACAGATTGACATCACAAAAACATTAAACTTATAATAACCTCCATATTTTTGCTCCAGTCTGGATCTTGGCACAATTTTGGATCGCAAGATCCAGAATTGGCAGGGATATGAATTTCTTAAACATCACGTCTCTCCCATTTTTTATTAGATCTGTTTCTAATTTTACAGGATTATATGGGTTCTGCATGTCTATCATCAAGGAAAATTTAAGCTGAATCCAGATTTACGTCACCCAAAAAACATTGAATTTTATAATGGAAAATCCCATTGACCTCATTAAAGAATTCATATAAAATCAAAATAGTATTTAATGTTCCCAAAACTTGTGTTTATACAGGACAATAACCTTCCATATTTTTGCTCCAGTCTGGATCCTGGCACAATTTTGGATCACAAGATCCAAAATTGGCAAAGATATGAATTTTTTTATATATCTCTGCCATTTTTTTAAATCAGATTTGTATCCAGTATTACAGGATAATATGGAGTCTCTATCATAAAGCTGAATTTCATCTGAATATGAATTGAAGTCACAAAAACCACTGAACTTGATATTGGGGAATTCCATTGACAACATTCAATAATTCATGAAAAAAACAAAATATGAGGTGATGTTCCAAACACTGTGTTCAATCAGGATAATAACATCCATATCTATGCTCCAGTCTGGATCCTGGCACAATTCTGGATCTCGTGATCCAGAAAAGTATCTTTTAAAGGGGTTGTGTAAACGCCACTGCTGGAACTGGGGGCATGTCATCAAACATCCACACATCACCATCATCAGTGCACACGAACTCACGAATAAAGCTCAGTGAAGAGATTTCCTCCTCAACCTTATTCTGTCCATCCAAGAGGAATTGCCTAGAGAGAGCATTCTTCAGTTTAGCTGTAATTTGTTCCACATCTGTCCCTGATTTTCGATCATATTCTTCTCTAACAGCTCCGTCTGTAACTTGGGCTGAGGTCCACATGAGTGACGAAGGTATCAAACCGTCAGTCATGCCCTGTCAAAAAAGCATGAGGAATCCTTCTGAGGACAGACGAGGGAAATCCCATTAAACTGATTTGAATAAATGTGACCCTGATATTAGAGACCTTTGTTTAGTACATCCATAACTTCTTGATTGCGAATTGGCCCGTACGTATAAACCCTATAGTCCATCACAGGTTTCTTAAGTGTCTTACTAATGTGCTGAGAGTAATGGCAATGAAAGGGGTACAGCAGAAGTAAAAATAGGAAGTTAAGAGCAAATATTTTGGCTTCAGCCGGGTTCATTTTACACAATGAGAATCCCCGATTACCCCTAACGACAATCTCTATCTGAGCTCGTAAGGTTTGCTTTTTGTTTATTGATAGATTGTAATGATTTTTTATTTTAGATATACGTTTGGACATGTTCTTATTTGTGTTTTCTACTATTACTAAAGGTGTTGTTGTTTTTAATTTGTGATTTTTTCTTCATTTGTTGTTGCGTTTAACTATTCGCCATTGTCCTTTTTATTGTTGTGCTACCTTATTGCTATGTTTTTTTATTAATGTTTTTTGAATTTTGTATTGTGTTTGTTTCAATATTATTTTTTAATCTATGATTTATAAATTGTTGTCTTGTTTTCAACTAGTTGCGCCACTTATTGTGCATTTTATTTGTTGATGTGGGTATGTTTGGGAATTTAAATACGCTTTGGATGTTTTCTTTTAGTTAGTTTTAGCAGTTTCCCTTTCCGTTGTGTTTTTTATGTCTCCCATGTTTTTGATTTGCAGGTAGATGTAGATATATTTATTTGTAGATGTTGATTTTTCTTTTCTGAATTGATCCTTTTTTATATATATATGTTATCACTTTCGTTTTGTTTTTTCCTTTGTTGTTGTGTTTTCGTACTTTCGTATTTTCGTATCTGCTGTGCCTTGTTGAAACACTTCTCTGCTTCTTCTCATTGACTTCAGATGTGCACAAACTGTTTTAATCTCACACCAAACTTGTCACATCCTGGATGGTTTCTGGCTCACACGGGGACAGGATGTGGTCGAGGCCTCGGTTTCAGTCTGTTTCTCGTCGTCTCTCTTTACAAGCCGCACATCATTCTTGAAGAATGAGGCTTGTTTTTATTCTCTCTTACTTTTAAATAAACCAAAACTTTGGAGGTAAATGGTGCCCTGAGGCTAAATTCAGATCCATTATGTCGAAATATTTATGCCCTGTCAGGCCTTTCCTGAACACGCCGCTTAGCAGAATTTGAACACACCAAAGCATCGAAGTGACGATTCAACAAGGCGTCGATTCAAACCCTCCTCTGACTCATTCTTCTTGGTCGTGTCTTGCTCTGACCTTTCTTGTGTTAAAAATTGAGGCTCCAGGAAAATCAATATTTCCTTCAATTTGACTAAAATAATTACTTTTCTCCTCCAGGGATCCAATGCAGGAAGCGAGTGCAGACCCGAGGGTGCCAGAGCTCGATGAAGGAAACCTTGGCAGACCTGAAAGCCCTGAAACAAGCGACCAGAACAATGTGGTTCTTGAGGAGTTTGCCCAAAAAATGACCGAGGACATTATGCACTGGTTTCTGAGCCAATTGGAAATGGTGGAGCGTGATGTGGTGGCTAGATTTAATGGAAAACAGGAGATGTTAGCTGAGGGGTTAGCGTTAGCGGTGGTGGAGGAGGCTCTGATGGATGTTTGTAGAGATCAGAGTGCACTGGAAAGTGTAAAATCAGCAGAAGATGGAGGACTGGTGAAGGTTTCAGACCAATCAGATGACGACTTTTTGGAAATGGAACCCCGTACTTACGAAGGCAGTAACCCTAAGATCTCCCAATCTGGGCTCCCCGCTTTGGGATCTCTCGACTACCCCGACGCCCCTCCAACAACCCCCCTCCTCCCAGAGCTCCAGAGAAGCAGATACAGTTTCGCCAAGAAGCTCAAAGGAACTTTGGCGAACGTTTTCATGCCATCGCCTCCCCCGCCAACCCCAAAGGAGGAAGACGGCAGCGCCAAAACGGACCCGCGGGCGGAGCTGATGGAACATCTGATGCAGTCGCTGTCCACAGATGATTTGGCGAGGGAGTGTTTGGACGTTCGTGGTCACAGTGGAGCAAAGATGGAGGCTTTTGCTGAGTGTCTCTCGTGTGACATCATGGACTCGGTGCTGCTTCCAAAAACCAGAGAACAAAAGGCTGAACACGGCGACCTCCATGAACTAGCTGACCTGCTCGCTGAAGCCATCATCACCTTCTCACTTGATGAGGCTAGAATGATCATTTAGGCGGGAGTCATCAGTTAAAATTCAGCATGGTTCAGATCGAGACAACTTTCTCAAGAAGAGGTCCAGATGTCAGGATGTTGAATTTGAAATAAAACTAGGTATAAGTGACTATGGGAGCAGAGAAGCTGAATCAGTGTCTGTTTGGTAAAGTCTATTATTCAAATGGAAATCATGATGATACAAGGATTGTTATTATGAAGTGGATAAAACAATAATTTCTTGTTCTTCGTATGATGTAAAATGTTGGTATTAAGAAGTACCTATGACGTTCGTTTTTGCGATAAACTCAATAATTTCGCAACTTTAATGACATTTTCAGGGAAAAGTTGTAGCAAAAGGAACAAGTGATTAATTTAGGTGACGATCTCAATCTTGTGTGGATCCAGGAATTTTTAGCATTTTGTTAATTTGTTAATTTGTAAGAAAGGCAGTTTTTCATGTTTTTACGTATAATTCAATAAGGTTCTAACTGATATTCATTTTAAGGGAATTTTTGTCATGGCAGAATGAAGAAGTGATTAGATTTTGGTGGTGATCAGAACTGGGCACAGGACCGAGATTTTTTTTAAAGAACTTCTTGACAGTATGAGAGAGAGCAAGTTTTGCATTTTTTCGCCATTTACGCAAAAACTTCGCAACTGATTTTATGACATTTTCAGGGATTGTTTGTCATAGCAGAGGGAAAAAGTGATATTAAAATGTATACGTTGGTGGTGATCCAAAACTGGACACCAGGATTTTGTCTTTTTAACGATTCTTGACAGTTTAAGAAAGGATAATTTTCAAGTTTTCGTCAATCACTCAAAAAGTTCTCAATTGATGTTGATGATACCGTATTTTCAGGGAATGTTTGTCACATCAAAAGAAAAAAGTGCTAAGTTTTTGGTGGTGTTCTGAATCCAGATGTTGATGTAGTTTTTTTCAAGTAATTGTTAAATTGTTAGTATTGCGAGAATATGTAGGTTTCTACGTTTTCACTTATAACTCAGTAAATTCCTAACTGATTTTCCTGAATTATTCAGGGAATGTTTGTCATAGTAGAAGGAAAAAGTTATTTATGTCCTTGTAGTGATCTGAAACTGGACACAGGTCCAACATTTTCTTTATTTTATGATTTTTTGACAGTATAAAAATGTAAATTTTTCACACTACTGTGAGTCACTCTAAATGTTCTCCATTGATTTTGATGATATTTTCAGGGAAAGTTTCTCATAGTAGAAAAAATGATAAGATTTTGGTGGTGTTTTGAGTCCCGATGTTCATTCAGATTTCTTTTAAAATATTTTTTGTTAACATTGCAAGAAAAGGAAGTTTTCACTAATAATTTCCAACTGATTCTCCTGAATTTTTAAGGGAATGTTTGCCATAGCAGAAGGAAAACGTGATTAATACTGCATATTGGTGCTGATCGTAAATTGGATCCAGGATTTTTTTTAAAACAATTTCATTACAGTATAAGAAAAAACATTTTTTCACGTTTTCATCAGTCACTCAAAAAGTTCTCAATTGATTCTCATGATATTTTTAGGGAACATTTGCCATATCAAAAAGAGAAAAAGTGATATGATTTTGGTGGTGTTTTGAATCTGTTTGTTGATCAGGATTTTTTAAAGTGTTTGTTTATTTGTTAGTATTGTGAGAAAGGGCAGTTTTTCAAGTTTTCACTATAACTCAATAAATTCTCAACCGATTTTCTTGACATTTTCAGAGCACGTTTGTCATAGCAGAAGGAAAATGTGATTAGATTTTGGTCGTGGTATGAATCTGGATGTGGATGCAGGAATTTTTACATTATTTTTTATTTTGTAATATTGCACTAACTGATTTTCATTCATTTATCAGGGGAATGTTTGTTACGGAAAGATGGAAAAAGTGATTTATATGTTGGTGGTGATCCCATACTGGATCACAGTTTAAGAAAGGGCAATTTTCCACATTTTCACCATTCATTCAAAAATGCATAAATTGATTTGGATGATATTTTCAGGGAAGGTTTATCTTATCAGAAGAATAAGTGATAAGATTTTGCGGTGTTCTGAATCTGTGTGTTGATCCAGATTTTTTTAAGTACTTTAGTAAATTGTTAGTATTGTGAGAAAAGGCAGTTTTCCACGTTTGCACGTATAACCCGATAAGTTCCCAAGTGATATTCAGGAAATTTCAGGGAATGTTTGTCATGGCAGATCGACAATGTAATTCATATCTTGTTGGGGATCAGAACTGGACACAGGTCCAAGACTTTGTTTTTTTTTGTTTTTTTAATGATTTCTAGACAGCATATGGGAGGGCAGTTTTTCACGTTTTTGTTATTCGCTAAAAAAGTTCTCTATTGATTTTTATGATATTTTCAGGGAATGTTTGTTGTATCGGAAGGAAAAGTGATAAATATCTTAGTGGTTACTTGAAACTCGGCACAGGTCCAGGATTTTTTTTTTTTTTTACCATTTCCTCACAGTGTAGGAAAGGGCAATTTTTCACATTTCAACATTCCCTCAAAAATTCATCAATTGATTTTGATGATATTTTCAGGGAATGTTTGTCATATCAGAAGGAAAAAATGTTAAGACTCTGGTGGTGTTGTGAATCTTGATGTTGATCCAGATTTTTTTTAAAGTATTTGTTAATTTGTTAATATTGTGAGAAAAGTCAGTTTTCTACGTTTTCATGTATAACTCAATAAGTTCCCAACAAATATAAATAAATTTCAAGGGAAGTATTGTCATGGCAAAATGACAAAGTAATATATATCTAGTTGGTGATCAGAACTGGACAAAGGTCCAAGATTTTTTTTTTTTTTATTTTACGATTTCTTCACAGTATAAGGGAGGGCAATTTTTCTCGTATTTGTTATTCACTCAAAAAGTTCTAAAATGATTTTCATGACATTTTCAGGGAATGTTTGTCACGCCACAAGGAAAAAGTTATTCGATTTTGGTTGTTTTCTGAATCCAGATGTTTATTCATATTTTTTAAAGTGTTTTTTTTAACTAGTTAGCATTGTGAGAAAGAGCAGTTTTCCGAGTTTTCACGAATTACTCAATAAATTCTCAACTGATTTTCGTGAAATTTTCAGAGCTTGTTTGTCATAGCAGAATGAAAAGGTGATTCGATTTTGGTGATGATCCAGTGCTGGACGCAGATCAAGGAATTTCTAAAACTTATCTCAACAGTGTGAAACAGGGCAAATTCCTTTTATGTCTCTAATAACTCTCCTGGCAGTGTTGGAAACGCCACGGTGAAGCTCCTGGAGCACTTCTGTTTTTTTAATAAAAACTTTTGCACTTATCCATCCATCATCTGTACAGCTTTTCCCTTTAGGGGTCGCGGGTTGAAGCTTATCTCAACTGACACTGGACAAGAGGTGGACTCCACCCTGAACGGGTCATCACCTGATCACAACATTTATTTATGAGGATGTTTTTGGTCTGTGGGAGGGGGTCGGACATGAGGGATTGAACCAGCAACTTTCTTTGCCTTAAGGCACATACACTACCCGCTGTGCCGCCAGCTTTGGCCAAAATTCTTTTGATGCCCTAAAGCTGTTTTAGTTGACATTTAATTTAACCGAGTGAATCATATTTGTTGTTTTTGCTTTGGTATTTGACATTTTGTTTGGCATCATTGTTCATGTTTTGCTAACTAATCAGGCTATGTTGAAATGATAGCGAGTAGGACGTTTTATTAAACAAATTAACAGCTTAATATTATGCAGCAGAAGCACATTGAGATAGAGTGTGACTGTTTATCTGACAAGCAACAGACCCCAGCGCACTAACACCGAGAACCCGGCCATCCTCCAGGCTCAGTGACGACAATGTTTTGCTAAAGCTTGATTTACAGTCATGATGAAGCGGCACAATCTGAAGTTGATTTTCTCAGATCAATTTATTTCCAAACAAAGTTCATGTGAAGCTCATCCAGTTGAAGAATTTGATTGTGAAATTGTTACAGTTTCTTGGGAAAACTTTGCGGAGGTCCAACAAAAAGATGGTTGACTCTTGTTAGAAACAAACCATCATACTGAGTGACTGGTCTATTGTTTAAGTCTGAATTTTGTTTGAAATAATAGACCCGAGGTAATAGCCGGGATCCAGGGTGGAATGTAATGTGCATTGGCAGTGAACCGTGAGAGTTTTTGGAGGCAGTTTTGAGTCGAATTCAACTGCAGTCGCTGTAAAGGTCCTGTAGATGGCGACATAGGAGCAATGTGAGAGTTTTCTCACATGGCGTCAGTGAAGTATTTTCAAGTTCTTTAAATGTAATTAATGGATAAGACTGCTTCTGATAATGGTTATAAAACTTCTTCCTCCATATGACTAAAATGTAAGATTTCAGTGGGGACCTTCTTGGTAAAATTCCTGACGATCTTTCTTCCTTATTAATCTTGAATAATGAACTACATAGCCTGAGATCAATGAGCTTTATACAGTTTGTTGTTCCAAGAGTCCAAACTGAATTGGGAAAGAAGGCCTTTAAGCATGGAGTAATCTGTAGATCAAGTTTTAAGATGCAAAACTTGATGTTTCTGAATATCTTTAAGTCTGCAATGAAAGCTCTGGAATACAGAATATAGAAGTATTAACTGATGTCTTTTTTATTGTTTTCCTCACTTCTTTGTACTGTATTGAGTCTGTGTGACTGTTTGTTGAAACTGTGTTTTGCTGCCATTCTTGGTCAGGTTTAGCCTTGCAGAGCAGACTGACCTGCCTGATTCTGAAATCATGCATCTCCGTCTTGCCAGCCTCCACTGTCCAACAGTTTCACTCGGCTAAATGCTTAACAGCCCAATCAGGGAAGAGAGGCGGGAGCAGCGGGTGCTGCAGGCAGGACGACAACAGGAAGTGACTTAACAGGAAGTGAAGTCACTTCCTGTCATACAAATAATGGTGACTACTGTCAGTTAGCCATCATGACTACTCAGTTATACTTGGCGGAATATGCTCTGCTCAGAAGTTAACTTGTAGGGATTGTCTTTGACGAGGTTCATGTCACATATAAGTGTTAAATGATACATCTGTGTGGTATAAGGTGAAACGATAGTCTCAAGGTAGTTAAGCTATCGGTTAGCGGCCGTTAGCCACTACGTCTCGCGGCCGTTAGCCACTATGGCTAACAACTAACAAGGGCAAACAACATTTGGCCATGAGCCGTAGAAACTAACAACAGTTAACCGCTAACAACAGTTAGCTGCTACAGCTAACGGCCATTTACTGTTGTTTGCTTTTGTCAGCCATTAGACGTAGCAGCTAACAGTTAGCCGTTAGCTGCTATGCTTAACCACTACATATGCTATGTCATAGCGGTGCTGCTCCAATCACAAGCTGCTGTTGTTTTTGAAGGATCTGCCCCCTGAAAACATTTTCGCAGGGCTCCTCCCCAGATGGATTGGTGAAATGTTTTTAATATAGAACAGTCCATCTGGCATGTCAGGTTGAGTCAGGTCTCCCTTGGAAAAGAGGTCTGATCTCAATGGGAGTAACCTGATTTAATAAAGGTTGAATAAAAAATAGCACTATATGATATTGAACATATAAGTTTAAAGCAAATGTGCGTCATGAAAAATATTTTTATTCTGCTAAATTAAATGTAAGCACAAAGACTTGACTTTATTCTGTACCTTGATCAAGATATACCAAGTATTAGTACTTTGTGGCAGACAGAAGTAAAAGGTATACTAAAGTACAAGTAAAAGTTTTAGTATTAAAGTATACGTGTAAGAAAGTGTTAATGTACTTAGTCTTAGACTTTTCTTTGTACTTTTCAGTACAACACAAGTATCCTTCACTATACTATTCTGAATTATATAAAATATAGAACATAAAGTGTCTTCAAATATACTGTCTCACTTGTAGTTAAATCTTAGTAATATACTTGAAAACTTTTTGCGAAGGGTATATTCAGTAAACTGAGATTTGGCATCATGCTCAAACGTTGGCTTCAGTAAGCGAGACAAGAGAACCGACCATGGACGTGAGTGAGCACAGGTACAAAATAACAAGCTTCTCCGTCGAGGATGATACCTGCAATAATCCATCAGACTGAGTCCTTTGTTGGAACTGCAAGTGTTTTAAATATCTTTCAGCCTGTTTGCTCATGTGCATGAACGTGCAAACAGATCACTAAGAAAAGCCAGACACCTTTTTCTCTTCACACGACCCAGATGGAGGGAGTGGGAGGAAGTACTGAGACTAATTTTTAGTTGACTTCTTATCCTGGTGAACAAAACAAAGCCAACATGGAGCTCCAGGATAAAATGGAAGATAAACGCATCAGTCTATTAAAAGTGGCAAATCACGATCCCAGTGAAACTCTACGCTGTTCAAAGTTCAATCTGTCAGAACTTTATTTCTTTTGTGAAAATATTCTCTCATTTTGAGTTAGGTGCCTGCGCTACTTTCCAAAAAAGCTGGGCCAGGGGGCAACAAAAGACTGGAAAAGTTGAGGAATGCTTAAAAAACAGAACACCTTTTAGGAGCATTCACGGGGGAACAGGTGAGAGTCATGATTGGGTATAAAAAGGGTAAGGATGGGTCACCACTTACTGTCCAAATTTAAGAACAATGTTTCGGAGGAATTTAGGTATTTCTTCATCTACAGTCCTTAATATCACAAAAAGATTTAATTTCTGAACCTAAGTGTCAAGGCCAAAACCAACATTGAATGCCTGTGACCTCCAGTTCACCAGGCAGCACAGCATTATAAAGCAATATCATTATACAAAAGGATATCAGCACGTGGGCTCAGGAACACTTCAGAAAACCATCGTGAGTTAACACGATTCATCTATACATCTACAAGGTCAAGGTCAAACCACGCAAAGACAAAGTCAAATATCATCTAGGAAAGCACTTGGAGAGCGCACACCTCCGCCAGCGCCACAGGCCTCACCCATGTTGTGATTTTCACCATAAATATTAGTCCTGCCTTTATTTCACTGAAATATTTAGATTCCTTGACCATGAAAACATACCATTAGCAATTGGATCCATGATTATAGCTATTTTAGTTCAGTAGTTATTCACAAAAATCACATTTTTCGTCGTGGCGGATCCAGACGGTGATCCGGATCACTCCCAAAACCTAATCATTTGTTCCTTGTCCCAGTCCGGACATTTCCTGAAAATTTCATTGAAATCTGAGTTATGTTGCTAATAGAGAAAGAAACATACAAACAGACACCGGCAATAACATACACAACACCCAGATACACAACTAGCTTAAAGAATTCTTTAGCCACACCGGGCTAAAGAGGAAAAGGACCATCCAGACTATTCAGGGACACAACAGGACGCTAAAATATTGAAGGGCTCACCTTGGGAACATCTTGATCCTTGCAGCCATTGCCGCTTTAACAACAGGCCACGCTAAGTGTGAAGGTTTGTTTATCTTTGATTTGTTGTTGCCTGTGTTGATGTTGTTGTGTGAATATGTACAGTGTTGTGAAAATGAATTCCCTCTGAGGACAACAAATCAATCTAATCTATCAGAGCAAAGGTCAAAAGATGGCAGGGGTTGTTGGTCCCCATGGCATGGGTAACTTGCTCATCTGTGAAGGCTCCATTAATGCTGAAAAGTGCATACAGGTTTGGAGCAATATGCTGCCAACTAAGAGACGTCGTTTTCAGGGATGTTCCTGCTTAGCCTTGCAGAGCAGACGGAATTGCCTGATTCATTGTCTGAAATCCTGCATGTCCATCTTGTTAACCTCCATTGTCCAATGGCTTTGCTTAACGACCCAATCAGGGAAAAGAAGCAGAGCTGCGGACGTGACAACACCAGGAAGTGACCTTATGTTTGAAAACAATGGCGGCTTCTGAAGCGGTCTCAATAACTGTTTTATTTTTTTATCAGAAATGGCCTCAATTTATTCTTTATAAGAGGAGGAAAGAACTGGGCATCACTGCTGGAAAACTGGGAGAGAACAGGAAATCTTCAACAGACATGCCGGTTAGTCATGTCTGCTGAGGATTGTCTTTGACAAAGTTCATGTCAACAGTAAGTGTGGTATAATTAAATGGAAGACAATAGTCTTTTACTACTTTCAGACTGGACAAAAAACAGTTTGAACCCAGTAAAAATTGGCTCCTGTCGGCAGACTGAAAGGGTTTAATCAGCATTTTAACCTGGGTGGACTGGCCCTGCAAGCGCCACGGGTTTTAATCGGCTCAGTGAGAACATCACATCCGGGTTGACCCACTGATTTACATCATATCATTGGTGGAACTTGCCAACGACATAACATCACACCTGCCCCATCCGTCTGTAACTTAACGTGACTCTTTGCCATCTCAGCAACAACTTCCATCCACCTTTGTATCATCAGCACTGAGTTTGTACATTTTTAAAGAGAGACAAAAGTACAAAGTAGCGAAAACCGCGTCCACAGCCTCCATGCTCCTTTCCATTGTTTACGTGGAGGGGCTATGTCGTACTGATGATGTCATCAGTGTGATGACATCAGCTTTATGCACCAAAGGAAAAATAAACAGCCATGCAGCTCGTCTGCTGGCAGTGGGAAAAGTGTCACTTGCTGATTGTTAGCAGGTTAAACCGCTTTGAAAAAACCTGCGTTGACCCGCTAATTTTGGTGTGAAAGAGGTATAAGGCAGCTTAAGCTAACGACTAACTACAGTGCGAGCTGCTACTTCATAATGTAGCAGCATTGCTTGATGTGGATTGGTCTGTGATGAGTGTGCTGTTTTTGAAGGTTCTGCCTCTGAAAACATTTTTGGCTCGTTCGCAGCTGGAATAGCAAAATATTTCCATGGTGGAAATATGGTGCGGTCCATCTGGCGTGTCAGGTTAGTTCCTGCTTATTTCATTGAAAATGTGTGAAGTGTGATATAGAACAACGCAGACCCAGGACTGTTAAGCAACTGAAGTCGTACATCAAGGATCATCAACTAGATTTGTACATGGGCCAGTTTTTTTTCTTTGCATTCGCTTTGGGGGCCAGATTCAAGAAACCAGGAATAATTTACACAATTACAAGGCAAACAATTATAATGAAATAATTGGTCCTGTTAAAATATAATTAATTATCAGTCCCATTCCTCAGTCCCGGGGCAGCCACGTGGAGTTTCCATTGACAGTTGTGGCTATATAATGACAAACAAATTCCTTAAAATACATTTTTACCCTGCACATTTTCTAATTTTGCAAACACTGAGGACCTCAAGGGCCAAAAAAGACCAACAGAAAAGAAGAGAAAATCAAAGGTTAACTTGTTTTAAAGTCTGTGAAAAGCCACAAATTTTGATTAAATTTAGAATTGATTAAAAAAAGTCAGAACTCTAAAATTAAAGTCGAATCATGTGGAGTAAAGTTAGAACTCCAACAATTCATACGTAGAGATTTCTTACTTTAATTTTAGATAGGTATATAACTTTATTGTCCCAATGGCAAATTTGTTTTCACAGCCTGCCAAACAAGAAGGACATATACAACAAGAAAAACATACAGTTAGGGAAACAGATAGTACATGTCAAACCATGTAAAAACCATAGAAAACCATAGAGCACACATTTTCCATTACAACCCATTGGTAAGTTTGTTGTCTTTAAAATATGAGTTTTCTTAAAATCCTGATTTTTTTTTTTAGTCATACAAAGTTTCATCTAAATATAAATAAATTGATATATATATATATATATATATATATATATATATATATATATATATATATATATATATATATATAGATAGGTAGATAGATAGATAGATAGATATATAGATATAGATATAGATATATAGAGAGATATACATATGTATATATATATGTATGTATTTGGAGTGGCTCTGATCTTTCTTTGTTTAATGATTATCAGGGGGCCAGATGTGGCCCCGGGCCGCCAGTTGGTGATCACTGTCGTACATGAAGCAAGAACGGGAAAGAACTCCACCAACAAAGCTTCAACAATTAGTGTTCTGAGTTCACAAAAACTTAAAGAGTGTTGCTGTAAGGAAAGGTGACGTTTCACTGTGGTGAACATGCCCCTGTCCCAGCTTTGCCGTTTTTATGAATGGGAAGAAGTTCAGCCTGCTTACCAATCAGCTGTCATCTTGTTTCACACGACAACCCACACTGTGTGTTCTTGGATTTCTTCAGGGATCCGCAGAATAGGAGTTTGGATAAACTCAACATTTACAGTAGAGGATCAGAGCTTCCCCATGTGTTCCACCATCAGAATATCTTGCCATGTAATCCACAAATCTGGACTTAGTTGGTCAAAGGAAAACAAGCTTGTTTATCTTGTTGAATGCACCCTTGCTTTAAAGGTGTAGTTAGTGATCTTCTAATCTTCTAATCTAATGCACTATTTGTCAAAATCACCGCATTTCTCCTCTCCATCCACAATATGTCACCACTGACAGCATGTTGAAAAAAAAGTCTGGTTTCAATACACAGCCTTGGCTCTGAATTTCAGCAGGTAAATACTGTGGCTCGGGCCGAGCTACCAAAACAGGGCACACACCCCCACATCCAGGGGGCGATCATACTCATGCGCAGATCAGACAGAGGGGGGAGGGGGAGTCATAGGTTGCGTAGCGTGCACAGTTAGCGTAAGAGAGAGATACAATAGGTGCAGTAGCAATGGCTGAAAAACAGCCCAAAAGAAAAAGGTCAGAGGAGTGAAAAGTGAAAAAGAAGGGCTATGACCATGAAAGAGCGAAGACCCGGGTCAACATTGGAAACGGACAGACCCAAAAACGGACGCGGATGTCGCCATCTGTCTGCTGGATAGGTTAGCAACATTAGCTTTGTGGTGCTTCACATAACAGTAACAGCCGTCAGGCATTCATCTTATTGTCTAATCTGCCAAAATGTACTGTTGTTGTGATGTTATCAATATTGTCAGTCGAGTTGTCTGACGAGTCGGGTTACCTTAGCTATGGTGGTCAGTTTCTACGTCCGTTTCCATGACGATGCACGTCCATCAGCTTTCGGGGGTGGGGCCAGGGGTGAGGTACGAAGGGAGAGGTGGGTCTGAATTCGTTTATAAACAACCTCTTCACTCGCTTTCTCCCACATCGCTGACTACACCTTTAATATTGAGCTGCTTCCACACATCACAACAGCCTGGCTGAGCTATGCGGTCATCCCGCTGCTCTGATACTCGACAGGTCATGGAATAACCGCTCGGTCTGAACTTTTCACTCCCTCCGCTCATCACCATTTTGTTTCCTCGCCACGGGACACAAACCCACTTGACACACTCGCACACGTGCACACAGATAAACTGCAGGGCTGGGCCGACAGCTGTGGTGTCGAGGGGGGGCGGACACACATGAACACACATCTGGAGAAATGCTTGTTGTGTTGTCAGGAGGTCCACTGCCAGAAAGAGAGGGAGGGGTGGAAAAGGGAAGAGTGTGACACATGTTTATGGGACCGGAGTTTCATCAGACTGTAATGGAGGCAAACGACGAAGGTGCTGCAGCAGGGTAGTCTTGATTTTGTTGACTAATTATTTTTGTCATAGTTTTCGTCAACAGCCTTTTTTCCCCTGATGAAAACTAGACAGTAACTAATAAAAACAATTTTGAAATTTTGACAGACTTAATCCAATCAGATCTAAAGAAAGTCGAGACAAGTTAGGAATCTATCCAATCACAGCTGCCCTAGCTTGGTGGTGGTGGGATAAGTTGTGGAGCGATCCAATCAGAGCTGCTCCCTTTATGAACTGATATATTCATGTAGAGCAGGTTCACTGTTTGTTGTCAGTTCTGGTATTGTAACTGGGATGCTCTGCCAGGTAGCCTAAAAAAAGGTGACTGCATTTCAATTTGGTTCAATTTGTTTCTGTTCACATTCAAACTTCACTAGCATTCAGTAAAGGTTATTAGATGTTTTATTTTATCCAAGTGTAAAACATGACTTCAGAAATAAAAAACAAAACAAAAAAAAGCCTTACAGTTTACACATCATATTTTAGTCGACTAAATTTACAGTAGACTACATTGACTTGAATGTTGTGAAATTTCATCAGCGAAAACAAGACTAAATTAAAATTAGACTACAGTATGACTAAGACTCCATTTTCATGCAAATCCAAAGACTTTCATTGCGTTCTTGCCTCCCTTTCACACGAGAACAGTGCCCAGTGACTTAATCTGCAAACATTTGAAACCAGGGTCCAGAGTGGAGCATTTCGAAAACAGTGTTTTTTTTACCATTCTCAGTTTGTGAAAAGTTTGTCTTCTTCGTACGTGTGTTGTAGCAGCACTGTTTCTCTTCAAACCTACATCACCACCTTTTTTTGGTTTATACATTCAAACTTTACTAGCATTCCATAAATGGTCATTAGATGTTTTTTTTTCCAAGTGTAAAATATGGCTCCAGAAATTCAAGGAGATATAAAAAATGCCTTAAACCTCAAACTTCACATTTTAGTCGACTAAATTTACATTAGATTTCATCGACTAAAATGTTGTGAAATCTCATCAACTAAAACAAGACTAAATTATAATTAGACTAAAGTATGACTAAGGCTCCATATTCATCCAAATCCAAAGACTTTCATTGTGTTTTCGCCTCCTGTTCACACGAAAACAGTGCCCAGTGCCTGAATCCATGAACTTTTGAAACCAGGGTCCAGAGTGGAGCATTTTGAAAACCATGTTTTTTCCGTTCTCGGTTTGTTATCCAGACAAAACTATGCAGACAGATTTGTTTTCCAGGCAAGAGACTCCTGCGCCTTGCACTTCCGTTCGCCACTGTTGTTTGTAAAAAGTTTTCCTTCTTCGTACCTGCGTTGCAGCAGCGCTGTTTCTCTGCAAAACTTCGTCAACTTTATTTTAGTTTTTGTAGATTGAAACTTTACCAGCATTCAGTAAAGGGTTCTCTGTTTGAGTAATCTCACTTGATCAAGCCTTTTCTTACACTCCATACTACAAAATTAGTCATAAAAGTCTGTATGATTCCTGCTGATATCGGGTTAGAATCAAGATTGGTATTGACCAGTACTCAAGGCTACAATTTCGGTATCGTATCGGAAGTGAAAAAGTTGTATCGGAGCATCCCTACTGTAAACAAAGTGAACATTGCACTGAAACTTGATTTGAAATTGCAAAATCTGCCAGAAAAATCGCAACCAGATCTTTTCCAGAAGCCTTCAGTCCTTCCTTTAAGTGTTTCTGTCTTTTTTCTTTAGCGCTTTGATTTGGTTCTTTTTCAGTGTTTTTATTGGTACTTTACATTTTCAAAATTAAACATCAGTTAGTCACACTGTTATTGAACAACAGAACATGTTTATGGAGATTTGTTATCCTCTTTAGTCCTGGTCCTGGCTCTCTGAAGGCTAGATACAGCTCCTCTAATGTCCCCTCGCTGTTGGACTGGCCTAAGTCCAGGCTCGTCTGCCTTCCATACTGGACGAAGAGTTCTGACCTAGGGCGCAAACACCCTGTTCCCCAGCCCTTTCCACCGAAATCAAAGAGGAGGTTGTTGTTCAAATCCATGTGTCTGAAAGAGGACACCTGGTGGACAGATCACGGGGCCCCACAAGTTTGGTCAGAACATTGGTTGTTTTATTTATAACTACTTAATATTCAGACATGCCCGGATGGAAAAAACTGAAAACAGAGATCCTGCTCAAAACTTTCTGATCAGTCCACCAACAGTGTTTGTTTCCATTAGAAATCTGTGGAGTAGTTTGGGAAACTGAAGTTCAAATATTTAACCACGGCTTCACTTGTTTCGCTGTGATAAACTGGAGAGGTGTTGGGCAAATATTTGCACTGCAGCAGCCCAAAGCTGTAAAACAAACCAAAGCAAAACAACAAACAGCAGAGGAGAGTTTGGTGCGCAGAAACTGAATCATGTGGCAAAAATGGAATTAATGTCCTTATTTCCTTTTTTTTTATTTTTCAGTGCCCCTTAGCAAAAAGTAGTTTATTCAAGTGTACTACAAGTATACATATTTAACACTAAAACTGAGGCAGTACGCTTGAAGTTTACATTTTATACACTACATTTTATATACTTAAAAATGATAAAACATTGACTTGACTTCATTGATCAAGTTCTTCTCCTTTCATAAGGGTTTGGTAATGGTGTCATGAACACAGCATCATCTTTTTTAACAAGGGCACATTTTGTTTTACGGTTTGTTTTTTAACCTCATATGTGAAAGTCAGGGTTCCTGCACCATTTTAAAAGTCAAATTTAATACTTTTTAAGACATTTTAAGACCTCCAAAAATATTATTTAAGACCCAAAAACGCCATGACAATTTCTCTGGTAGAAAATACTTTATTTTATTGAAAAAAACATCACAGCACGGGGAAATGACGTGCTGTGTTCCCGTGTCATCTGCGCCCCAGAACCGCAAATGGAGGTCTATTTGTTTAGTTTTAGTAGTTTTGTTTATGCTGTCATCAAACATGACACCATTTGTCTTCACACAGACGCTGCGTGATAGCTCCTTCTTGATGAATGAAGCGATGCCATATTTAGCGATGTACGCTGTTTTATTTTCCCCACAGGTGAACGACTTGGCAAGCTGGGAGTCGAGGAACAAAGCAGCAAAGACCCCACCCATGTCTTCGTTTGACTTAGGGGCCGTTTACATGACGCCGAAAACGGTCAATTACGCTGACGTCACCGCATGCGCAGTACTCTTTCACATGGAGGCTGCGCGTGCATACCAGGAACAACAGCAGCTTCCTCCGTCCGCCGAGTAACGTGTGAGCGTCTTACCGTGCTCGGTTTGTTATCCAGAAAAAACTATCCAGACAGATTTCTTGTCCGAACTGATTTGTTGTCCAAAAAAGAAACTCCTGCTTGTCTTTGCGTCTATTCGCCATTGTTTGTGAAAGGTTTTCTTCTTCGTTCGTGTGTTGTAGCAGTGCTGCATCTCTGCAGACCTACACCGCCATCTACTGAACCGGCATGCACACTACAGCAGATTTACAGGGGATTAACTCGTCTCCGAGCGTTGTCATCTAAACGCAGAAGAATTCGAAAATGCAAAGGAAGAATCTTTGCGTCTTCAAGTCAGGAGTTTCCATGTAAACGGCCCCTAAAATGAACAGTGCCTCACAACAGTATGGAGTACCCACAGTGCCTCCGGCTTTTGGGTCTCCTGTGGTGAAATGAAGCTTGTCATAGCCGACTGAGAGGTGGCGTCTGACCAAATGTTAGGTTGTACTGGAAGCAAAACAGGAATTAGCCTGGCCCTGCTAGCTGCTGCTACATACCGCTGGTGTTAAAGGTGCTGTGAGGAGAATCTATTACCAGCGACATTAAGACTCTGCTACCCATGAGCACGCGTGGCGGCTGTCGGAATGCTGCGTTCACTAACCTCGGAACTGGGAGTAACATCATCTCCGACTTATCCGCGTTCCAGTTGAAGTCGGAAAAAAACATGCCGATATACCAGGCCATTGTTAGCTGTTGTTAGCAAGCCCTGCGTTGTTGTATGAAGAATGTGATTATCACTATGGCAGCATTTTTGTAAATATAAGTCAAACAGTGAGATGTATACAGCTGATCTAGAGCGACACACCCCAGTCAAAAGTGCAAATAAATTGATTATTACAGGAGCTAAATAACTGTTCACACTGGGGGCATCCATCTTTGATTGTCAACTCGGGGGGTGGCGAGGTTTCACCAAGTTCCCAGTAGGAAATTCAGACTTCGGGGAACATTCCAGTTGCAGTTTCCTACTCGGAACTTGGAAATTCCTACTTCTGACTACAACTGGAACGCACCAAAAGACGTGACCCAAGCCAAAGCGTGTGTTTGTTGTGATGCTAATAAATGCAGCTCGGACCTTCCTCAGAACTCTGCATTGCTTTACAACTTCTTTTTTCAACAACTTACAGGATGCAAAGCGACGAGGTAATGTATCTCTTTCTAGTTACGTAGCGGTAGTTTTTGATGTGTGACAACAAGCAATTTTTGGAAAAATTAGTATTGTAGTTTTGTAGCCAGCTATATATCGCTACTTACAGCCTGGTGCTCTAAGACGTGTCTGAATAATATAAATTTGCTCTAGTTTTAATTGTCTTGTTCCCGAAGTTGAGTATCCGGGCCAGTCCAGCCCTGTCCGACCCAACCGTGAAGCTAAGGAATAGCATTTATAGATAACCTATTTTGATGCCATAGACCTCATCTTAAAGTGTGTATTTTGATCAGGCGTATATCTAAAAGTGAGACTTTTTTGTAATTACTTAGAAACTCCTCACAGTCCCTTTAATCTCCTCTCATGTGCGACTTGACGGCTCTGAGCCCCTACGTCCCTAAAGAAGAAGTCATTTTGCAGAATTTACACATGGCATTGTTGTTGTTGTTTTCAGCAGGGGTCAACCATCTCTTAAATAAAATGTCTACCATCCATTTTCATCGACACTTACCCATTTCGGCATCTCTCCGCTCACCTCGACAACCGCGAACGGCGACACGTCCCACAGTCTGACATTGTATGACACGTACCGTAAAACACCCATGAATCGCTCAGAGGAAGTTTTAAGGCGGGCCACCGCTCAGTCTCATATTTAGTGCACGGTAAGTTAATGAAACAAATTCAAGCTAGTAGATGGTTTACAGCGGGCCACAGTGCTTTCCCATCCGCATTAAACACGCCATCTGAAAATTTAATACCTCCAGCAAATTTATGGTAAATTCAAGACAATTTCAGGCCTCTATTACCTAGAGTTTAATTAATGACATTTTAAGACTTTTTCAGGACCAATGTGAACCCTTGAAAGTACTTTGAAAATTGATCTGTGAATCTTTACAAACAGGCCTGTTTGGTTTAGTAAGAACTTAAACTAAAGCACAACAGAGTTTGGCACATGGATAAAAAGCAAAACTTGATGTGAACACATTTGTTTGAACATAACCAAGTCGTCAATGAAACATTTTTTAAATGTATTTTTTGGTTATTTTGTGCCTTGATTGATAGGAGAGAGACAGTGGATAGGCTTGTGAAAGGGGGAGAGAGAGTTGGGGAAGACACCCTGCAAACTGGTCACAGGCGGGATTCGAACCCGGACTGGCAGAAGCAAGTACATGGGGTGCTAACCATTCCGCCAAACCAGCACCCCAGAAATAAGTAGTTTTTAGTTCATAAAAGAATACTTAAAGTATACTTCTATGAACTTTTAACTGTGGACTAGAAGTATAAAACTAGTACAATGGCAGTATCTAGAAGAATGAACCTCTGCATACTTGAAATTCTACTTTTTTAAACTTCAAATGACCATAGAAAGTAAACAGCACTATGTAAGATTCTAGCTTTCATCTCTAAAGTGGCCTCTGTGGTCATGGAGTGTAACTGCACTGTCGTACGCCAACATGCATTTGCTGACATACAGAGGGAGAAGTGAGCAGACAGGAGAGAGACAAATAAACGTAAATGTTTTGTTTTTTTGTTGCATAACCTTTTGAGTCAAACATTGCAACCAGGCAATTTCTGTAACTCTCACCGAGACTTTTGCCCCTGTCCACAGGTAGTTTGGTCCACCCTTCATGAGCAAACTGATCCTGTTGTCTCAAGTTTGAAGGCTGTCTTCTCCAGACTGCATGTTTCAGCTCCTTCCACAAATGTTCAACAGGATTTAGATCAGGGATCATAGAAGGCCACTTCAGAATAGTCCAGTGTTTTGTTCTGAGCCATTCTTGGGTGATTTTAGCTGTGTGTTTTGGCTCATTATCCTGTTGGAGGACCCATGACCTGTGACTTAGACCAGCCTTTCTGACACTGGGCAGCACATTTTCACTCCAGAATGTCTTGATAGTCCTAAGATTTCATTGTACCTGCACAGATTAAAAACACCCCGAGTCAGATGCAGCAAAGCAGCCCCAGAACATAGCTGAGCCTCCTCCATGTTTCACAGTGGGTACAGTGGTCTTTTCTTTGTATGCTTCATTTTTTTCTATCTATAAATAAAGAGCTGATGTGACTTGTCAAAAAGCTCCAGTTTTGTCTCATCTGTCCAAAGGACATTCTCCCAGAAGCTTTGTGGCTTATCAATGTACATTTTGGCCAATTCCAGTCTTGCTTTTTTACAATTTGCTTTCAACAGTGATGTCATCCATTAAGTCCACTTTGGCGTAAACCATGATGGATGGTGCGATCTTGGAGTTCACCTTTTAATCTCTTTGGAAGTTGCTCTGGTTTCTTTGGTTACCATTCATATTATTTGTCTCTTCAATTTGTCATCAATTTTCCTCTTGCAGCCACATCCAGGGAGGTTGGCTACAGTCCCGTGGACCTTAAACTTCTGAATAATATGTGTAACTGTCACAGGAACATCGAGCTGCTTGGAGATGGTCTTATAGCCTTAACCTTTAACATGCTTATTTATAAATTTCTTTCTAATCTCCTTAGAATTGTTTTTAAAACAATTCTGTTGAACCACAATTAAAAAGCAATGTCTGATTTTCATTAGTTCCTTTTCAGTAAATTTTGATTAATAATTGTTGTCACTTTCAAGTTATTTCAGTGACTATTGTGGGTTTTTCTTCCTTTAACAGAAGGGTACCAACAATTTTGTCCATGTGCGTAGATTTTTTTGTTTTCATGTCTTACCTCACTCCTGAGTCCATGACAAGGACATAGACGTCTTTCTTTTGACTGTATATCCAGTAACAAGAGATGTCAGAGCTCACCCACAGCTAGTTAGCTTAGCTCAAACACTGGGAGTCAATGGGTAGTGTTAGCCTGCCTCAGCCTACAATCATCAGATAAACTCTAAACGGTCCTGTGTGCTTGTGTGGATCCTTGTACTCTCTTACAAAGTTGGCCATTATCCTTAGTACCAAACTTCTTCTGCTTGGGGGCTTTGTTTTGTGACCTACTTACAAGCAGGTCCGCAGTGGTAAGTTCATGTGTCCTGCGGTTTAGTGTTCGTAAGTATTTCTTTCAAAAACAACACATAGTGCTAGTCTTAGTCCATGTTTGGAAGCTGGAGTGATACGAGCTGACTTCCTGGGGACTTGAGCAAGGAACTGAACCCCAAAACTGGTCAGTAGAGCTTCTTCGGGAGCAGCAAACCATCCCTCTGACCTCCTTCCATCATATCAAATGTGTGTGGAGCATGACTCAACAACAGGGTGTAAAGATTGAGTTTCTCCAGGAGGGATTAATAACCTGACAGACCAGACGGACCTTTAAATATATGTCACTAGTCCATCTGGGAAAGAGCCATCTGGCAAAGACAGATTTTGGGGTGGGCAGAACCTCAGAAGCAAATGGGACATCCGTTACGAGCTGGTCAGGTAATGTCGTAGGTGGGCGCTACTGCTGTGGTGTGAAGGTCTAAACATGAGCCACTTTTTAAATTAAAGTTTTGTCAGAACATGTCAGAAGTAGAGTGAAATCATTCTTACTATAGAGAAACTGTTTTTCATTTAATAAAGAAATGTGGTCCAGATCTAAGGAAAAGTAGCTTCCCGAGACGTGCTTGTACGTAGGTCAGAAGTAGTCTCACACATATTTCACTCGAAAATTACAGAAAGTGCTAGATAATATAACATAACATGGTAAAAAAAAAAGTCACAACAAGCAAACATGACCATTTAGATTAGCTTAAGAGTTTATCTGATGACTAGACAGAGAAAGGCTAACACTACACATTGACTACCAGTGTTTGAGCTAAGCTAATTAGCAGTTACCATCTCTCTTGTTACTGCTCACGCAGTCAAAAGAATAGTGTCTATCCTCTTGTCATGGACTCAGGAGTGAGACAAGACATGACAATAAAAAAACGGTGTCTCCCTTTAACCACTACAGCCCAACTCATAAATGCGTGTACGCTCTCCGACGAAAACGTAAGAAATAGTGAACTGATTTTTAAATTGCTCGCCTGACCACATTGTTATAAAACCTCTCTTATTTTGCTCTGCATCACTCTATAACACTAGTCCTTTGTTGAGATGATGTTAACATATTTCATTATTCATTTTTAGAGTTTAACAGCCACTCCAGCATCATTTCCAAGAGATATTTACAATTTTTTTTTTTTTTTTTGAAGGTCAGGGTGAAATTTTCAAATTATTTTGACTTTTATTTTCATTACTCTGTCTCAGAACAGAAGAGTATTCGGGCCATGTTAGATGGAGAAAATAATTTTGGGGAAGTCAACATTAAAGTGGAAATTTCAACATTCAGGTCGAAATTTGAGAATAAATTCTCAAAATGTTTGCTTTTTTTCTTGACATGTTGACTTTTTTGTTGAAATTTCAACTTTTCTGTCCACATTTCGACTTCTATCATGAAATTGGTATTCAACTTTATTTCGACTTTAATCCTGAAATATCTACTTTAATGTCGACTTCCCCAAAATTATTTTCTCCAACATTGATCTGTACTCTTCCATAGTTCCAGTAACACATATGCTGATAATTACACATCTGGACAAATCTCTTAAGTGTTACTTTTATTATGACACCAAAAATATTCAAATAGATTTTGTGGTTGAAGAAATACACTTTTCTTTTTGAGTATGTCAACTTTGCTTATTTTATTTCCTGGTGTTACGATGCCTGACACTAATATCCCATGCCTTGAAAGAGCAGCTTGGGACATTAAGAGTTAGATGAGTGTAAGTAGGTCATTGACCATGTCTACAGTCCTTTAAAAAAGGTGAAGGTTAAGAGGAAATCAACATATTATCTTAGAGTTTTGATCAAGCTTTTTTTGTGAAAAAAGCCCCATTTTGTACCTAAAATTAAGAAAAACACAATTTTATGTATGAAATCTTCGTTTCAGCAACAACGAAAATCATACCAGTGAACTTTTCATTTAATTTAATTGTTAAAGAAAATCAAAATATACCTCTAAAACGCACGAGGTGCTTCAACAGCACAAACTTTCCACTAGGTAGAACTGGGAAATTAGCCAAGTTTTAATAGCGATTTTTATATTATGAAAATTGAGTGCCATAATTGTAATCCTTTTGATTTTTTTTACTTCTACATGTTTAATTCCCTGTATATCCAGTTCTTTAATATATAAATGATAGTGTCAAGAGCATATATATTTAAAGAAAGCATGTTTTAAAATTATTCTTCAAGATTTGAATAAAGGTTAAATGAAAATGAAATTCAACTTTATTCTCGTCATTTCATCTTTAATTCTGAAATTTCTCCATCTAACATGGCCCTAATACTCTTCCATTGTCCCAGTAACACATATGCTGATAATTACACATCTGGACAAATCTCTTAAGTGTTACTTTTATTATGACACCAAAAAAATCCAAACAGACCTTGTGGGTGCAGAGATACACTCTTTTCTTTTTGAGTATGTCATTTTCAAGAGAGGGCTTAAAAAAGGGGCTGTAGAGGTTCAGATTTTTGAGAAATCCCAGAACATTTCTTTGCTTATTTTATTTCCTGGTGTTGCAATTCCTGACACTAACGTCCCATGCCTAGAAAGCGCAGCTGAAACTAAAAGGGAGAGAGTGAGAGTGGGGAAAAGAGAGAGAGAGAGCATTCCTGTCCCGCTCCAGGGTGGTGAAAAGGTTAAGCCAGCCCCCTCTTAGCTGCTCCCTCTCAGGGCTGCAGCCCATCAGTGCGCCGCTGCCTCCCCTCACAGCAGCAGCTCGTCTTTACGCACGGACATGGACAGCTCTAAACTCTAACCTCCAAGTTTTCTCCACCCCCCCTGACTTCACCATCACCGAGAAAAGCTCGGTTTCCTCCGCAGGACGCATGGAGATCTAACTGCGCTCTGGTTTTCTCGCTCCTCCAGCTTGTTGGAAGACCCTCTGCTGTGCCCTTTCTTGGCTTTTTTGATTCTCTTTATGGTCTGCTCATGCGTCGGGAATGCCATGGCCACTCCGAGCGCACAGCAGCAGCACCAGGATTATTACAGATCGGTGAGCAGCGAGTCCACCACCTACATGATGGTCCCGGCCGGCGGACCGAGCGGCACGGCGCGCAGAGAAGCGCCGTCCAAGATGTGGGTGGCGATGGTGGTGATCGTGGTGGTGGTGCTGCAGATAGCTTCCACCACGGGGCTCTTTCTCTACCTGAACATGTCTATATCGCAGGTAAGAGCTGCTTACTTTTTTATTGCAGTTTGGGCAACAAGTGCGAACTTTGCGCACACATTTTACGAGTTACAATGTGCAGAAAAACGCCACAAGTACACGCCTACTGTTGTTTTGGTGCCGGTTAACGCTCAAAAATGTCCAAAATTAAGCGCAAAAGTGGAGCAAAAGAAGGGAGAAGTTGATCTTGCCATAAATATGATCTAGTATGAGCTAAAATTAACGTTTTAAATTAAATAAATCACCGAAAACACCAAAACTGTTGCATGGAATTCAAATATAGGACAGAAAACTCCACATTACATGAGCACTGCCTTCACAAAAAGCAAAAGTTCATGAAAAGTATTAAACTGATGTTGCATTGTCCAAAAGATGCAAGTTTGGGGAGTAATTCAACTCTTGAGAACTTCAGGCGTTTTTTCGCCCCCGCGTTTGACTCGCAAGGCTCCACAAATCACCCTTACCTGACTGGACTTGTTCGAAAGTGTCAGGAAATCTGTGCCAAGTGGATGAAAAGTCCATTCAGCAGAGTCTGATGGACTTTACTGTGTGAGCCGCGTCATTAATGGAGCGTGTTGTGACTGTCTGTGCTGCAGTGTTGTGCTGGAGGGGAGGTAGGGCTGGGCAGTGAGGTCATGAATCATAACTCGAGTCTATAAGAAGCTTTGGGAGATTAAGAGTAAGATGAGTGTAAGTAGGTCATTAACCATGTCTACAGTCTGTTTAAAAAAGGTGAGGAGGAAAATCAAAATATTATCTTGGAGTTTTGATCAAGCGTTTTGTGGAAAACGCCACAATTTGTACAAAAAAAGAGAAAAAACGATTTTATGTATGAAATCTTCATTTCAGTAACGCCAAAAATCATACCAGTGAACTTTTCATTTAATTTATTTGTTGAAAAAATATTTTAAAAATGCCTCAAAACATAATGAGGTGCTTCGACAGCACAAACCATCAACAGGGAAGAACCAGGAAATTAGCCAAGTTTTAATAGCAATTACAGCTACTGCCTTCCAAAATTATGAAAATTGAGTGACATAACTCTAATTTTTATTTATTTTTTATTTTTTCATATGTTTATTTCCCTGTATATCCAGTTCTTTAATATTTAAATGATAGTGTCAAGAGCATATATGTTTAAAAGAAGCATGTTTTAAAATCACGTTTTATGAGCTATGTTTTTATTTATCTATCAACACTCGAAGAACACTCAGAGACCTCCGACCGCGCCATAAATATTTGTCCTACCTTTATTTCATCTAAATATTTAGATGCCTTGACCATGAAAACATACCATTAGCTATTGGATTCATAATGATATCTATTTTAGCTCAGTACTTATTCACGAAAATCGCATTTTTCGTCATGGCGTTTTTCTTCTGGATCTAGCTCCAAAGTTTTTGAAGATACCACAAATCAGATTGAACACTCCAGATTCCACAGTATCTTGGCTATATTTTGATGTTTGTTCCAAGTCTATGCCTTTATTTGTTCCCTGGCTATGATGAAAATTCCAAGGATATCTAAATTTTTCTTGTTCTGGATAAGAGAAACCGGAATTTTGTCAGGATCCAGATCAGTCTTTGATGTGTTGTAGAACCTTTTGGAAACTTGTCCTGTATTTGTTCTCCAAATACCCTGACTATTTTTTGTGGGGTAATATGCACAAATGCCAAAATGGTCCGATCTCAGAATGTTAAAGAATTCTTTAAAAAAATTACAGGATCCAGACGGTGATCCGGATTACTCCCAGAATCTAATCATTTGTTCCTTGTCCGGACATTTCCTGAAAATTTTGTCAAAATAATTGTCGACAAACAGACGCTGGCAATAACATAACCTCTTTTGCGGTGGTAATAAAGTACTTTTAACTTTTGCCACAACCGAGCAGCCCTACCACCAAGACATTCAAAACATTAATCAATAAAATGCGGGAAAATGCCCTTTATCACACAGTTAGGAAATCCTTTAAAAATTCCTGGATCCACATCTTGATTCGGATCACCATCGAAATCTAATCACTTCTTTTTTGTGCCATGACAAACATTTCCCTAAATTTCACCAAAATTTATTCTTAGTTTTTTGAGTTATAGTGTTGAAAATGTTGTTTTTTTTTGTTCTAAATCTGTTCTATACACAAATAAGTCAGTTTTAATAAAAATACAGCCTTGTGCTCTTGATGAAAAATGTCAGTGTCTGTCATAATAAGCAAAAATCCAATATTGTGCATCCCTAATATTTCTATAAACTCATCCTAAAATCCCGTCACTGTATGTCTTAAAGATCTGTCTGCACTGCCCAGCCCTAGGCAGAAGCCTTCCTGTAAGTAGGTTACAGTCTGCTGTGCAGAGGTGAAACATGCAGGTCACTGATAGAGCTATGAAGTTAAAGGAAGTTATAGCCTCACACTCTCAGCCTGACGGGTCAGCCAGTTCAAAACAGTTCCAGAGAAGTTGGGAGGCTGAGATAAAGGTGGAAAAGTACGGGAAGCACTGATGTGGGAATCATTTTTAACTGTATTTAGCTGACAATATAGTCATGTCTAAAATCATGAACTTCACAGTAAGGAGTCACAGTCTGAATTTGACACCTCCAACAGTTTTCAAAAAAAGTTGGGATGGGAGCAGCTTCTTGTTTTATCACCTCTCTTGAGGTCACTTGCTCAAGGTGGTGTTGCTTGAATCGCGCCGCTTGTTGCCCCTCAATGCCAGCAACCACTGATAATGAATGGCAGCTCTACGCAGATGTCGCTCAGATTGCTTTTGGTGTGAACACAGGGTCAGCCAGTGTCTCAGACGGTCGCTGTGACATGTTGACATTGTAAATGAGGGGAGGACAAGGGAGAGGAAGTGAAGAGTGTACTGTCCAGTGATTCCCTCTGGGCATTTTCACAAGAAATTCATAACTTTTTAGTCAGAAAAAACAGCTTTTACTTAAAGTGTCGATCATTACCGTGATACTCAGTGCTTATATTGAATTTCGTGTTTAATGCCTAATTTCGTGATTCTGTCCGTGTTGAAAGATTTTAATAGGGCCCTACAAGTATAACTTTTTAAAAATCTTTTTTGTCTGATTTTGTTGAGCCTGTGTGAATCGTAGCCTCAGTTAGCATCAAAAAGGCATTTTCTCCATTTTCCAAGTAGATCATACTCCCTCAGCAACCATGACATGTTAAAAAACCCTGTTTCTTCTTCATTCTGATGCTCAGTTTGAACTTCAGCAGGTCGTCATGAGCATGTCTGCATACCCCTCGACACTGAGATGCTGCCATGTGATTGGCTGATGAGCTATTCTTAAAGAGTTGTGTACTCTGCTTAGATCAGGTGTTCCTGCCGCTTTGTGCCCAGAGGTTCGTAAAAATGAAATTTTCTAAACTTAAGTGGAGAATTCATCCTTTTCCTGCAATATCTGCTCGGCTCAAGACAGATTTAACGCTCCAGGAATCAATTCTCCGAGCTGCTGTCACTGATACAGTCGGAGAGAGTGAGAGCACAGCTCGCAGTACAAGAAGCTGGATTGTACTCCATTCGCCGTTTATCAGATTTCAGTGCCCTCCTTTCCTCGTACAGGATCTGTTATCAAAGAGCAGTGCCCTACATGCCCGATATGACAGATTAGACACAGCAGAGGGTTTGAGACCAGGTTCACAGCGAGGCGTGCTACATTTGGTTTCTGCTGCAGAAGTTCATGCACTGTCTGCTTAGCAAACCTGCAGGGGGACGAGGTCGGAAACCGGCGTTGAGTCGCAGCGAGAGTCCAGTTTAAACTGTAACGCAACTCCGTAAGAGCGCGGCCGGCGTCTCCGCAGCAGAGTCGACATCTGTGAGGAGTGGAGGTGGGGGATGTGTCATGCTTTCCGCCCCCTGCCGGGACAATAACTCACCCAGGTGTGCTTCAGACGGAGCTCATGCACATGTGGTGCTGTAGATCATTCAGAGGGGGAAACTGAGCATCTCTCTGCTGTATATTTTCAACATCTAATGACTGAGGGGGAAGAGAGGAGCTTTATTTTCAGCCTTTCCCTCGTGAGAGAACAGAAGGAAAAGACAGCCGAGGCTTTTGTGCCGAGATGAAGCTGTAGTTAATGTTTCTGTCCACAGAGGAGCCGGGGGGGAGTCCACGGAGACGGACTAACACGTGTACACCCAACTGTTGAATCAGCGACCAGAGGGAAGCATTTCCAGATGATCAGTGAACGAAACACACAGCCGTCATGTTTTAAGATATTTCTAAACCATGGGGAGAGTTTAGTCGTTCGTAATTCTTTCCCACTGAGTCCTGCAGAAGTAGTTTTTATCACATCAGAATGTTTTCAGTGTTGGAGCTGGTCACTCTTTCTGTATGAATTTAAGTTTTAGAGGAGATCTGCATTGATTTTAACAAAGTAGGGCTAAAAGATTGGTCGTTTTTCAGACAACGCAATCACGTGGTCGCCAAAGCTGCAGGTTTTTGCCGCGCTCCTGACTGACCCAGGATCTGTTGTGTCAACCATTTTACAAATTTGCAGGCAGTTCACAATTACGAATGGTTTACTCACAACTGCAAATTGGCTCTCATTGTTCACTTAAAAGAGCAGTTCAAAAGAGTCAACTCATTCACGTACGTCAAATCTCCATCACAAAAGTGCTGTAAGTAGGTCAACAACACAAAGCCTCTGTTTAGGAGTAGAAGTTGGATTATCTTTTAAATAATGAAAGATTATTTATCATCAACATTAGATGATGAGTAATGTGTTATGAGCTTTTGATCATTGACTTCCTTGATGCTGTCTATACTAGTGATGTGCTCTAGAGCATGACATGGGAGCAGATTTTCACTCCTGTCCCGTCCCAATCCCGGGCCAGAGTAAAAAAATTAATCCTGTCCTGTCCCACTCCTGTAGAATGACTCCCACTCCCATCCCGCTCCTGTTTGAATAAAACCAAACATGTTGAAAAATGTTGCTTTTTTTATTTAAGGTAAAAGTGCAGTGCATATAAAAGGCACCGCCTTTAAGTTTCACATGTCTGACATTCGGTCAGTGTTAACAGCTCTCTTTTCAATGTGTTGTCTTCTCCCTCCGTGTTATCTTGTTGTGTGTGTCACCGGCAGTGCTTTAAGTCACTTTTTACTTCCGGTGGTGACAGGAAGTCAAACCACTTTTGTAGTTCTTTTGTGTTGCTAGCGCGGTCAAGAGTGTTGGCTCTCACTGAGAGATGACTACAAAAATGGACGCATCTGTTCATCTGGTTGTTTCACACACTCCCATCCCATGGGATTCCCGCGGGAATCACGTGACCCATGGGAATTCCCAAAAAATGTCATCCTCTATTGTGCTCAAGACCACACTTTCGTAGACCAAGACTTGCCCGGGACCAAGACAAGACCAAGACTTTTGGGAGTCGAGGTGGAGTTGAGACCAAAACCTAGACAAGACAAGACGGAGTCTAGACCAAGACAAGACCAAGACCATCAAAATCAATTTTAAAAACCATGACAACGTTGAAGGGGGGTGTCCCTCAGTCACAACACTGGGAAGGTTGCAGCATCACGAAGAAATAACACATGAATTGAAACTTTTTGTTGGTTTACCAAGTGTTCCTCCTTATTCACATAAATGAAGCTGAAGAACAGCAGATGAGTGCTGGTCTTGATCGGTCTTAACAGAAAATCCAGAGTTCAGCCAGTCCGAGACTGAGGCAAGACCGAGTAAAATGCTCTCGAGTCCGAGACAAGACCAAGACCTTCAAAATGTGGTCTCGATTATCCAAACACTGGTCTATACTGTGAACATAGTGAATGTAGCACTGAAGCTTGGAGCTTGAGTTGAAGAAAATTGTGAATCAAATGGAAATCACAATATCTGCCAAATAAATCGCAATTAGATCTTTTCATAAAATCGTTCAACCTTACAGCAAAGTGTTGAAAATATTCCTCAGAGATTTTGGTCAATGTTGACATGCTAGCACCTGACTGACAGATCAAACACTGATCAGTAACAGGTGATAGTTGTTTTGATGAATTTCGCCGAATTTTTCAGATGTTGGTAATGGCCAAACATAGAAATGATTCGATTTTGGTGTTGATCTAGTACCCACCACTAGCGAAGAATTGTTTTAGCTCTATAATTGTCAACTAATAATGACATCAGCACGATTCTGAGTGCTAGGTGTGGGTTTTCAGGGTCATGAATCATGTTATGATGGTAACTTTATCAAAGAATTATCAGCAATATGTGAGCTACCTTGGCGAAGGTTTGAGCTCTCCGAGTTAGAAATACTCCTGCATTAAGAATACAGCTGATATACATGCTAATTTACACATGAATGTAAAGAAGGCACATGGTTTGTCAAATTGATATTTTAGCTGCTTCTTGAAGGTGAGGTGCTATTGATATATAACAGCAAGAAAAATGCTAACAAACAATCGAGCGGGATTCGATCAGTAAGAACTGATTCTAAATTAACATCGATGTTTAGGCATGTTTGCACAGTTTGAATGAAACTGATGTCACCATTCAAATCTACAGGGAACACTTTTTTCCAGTATGTGGGGTCATATTGTGATAACTATCACACAAGAGTCCTCCTGCCTTCGTGGTTTCGAGGACTTCCTGTCACGAGCAGAACTTAAACTGAAGAAAAATATGCCAAAGTTTGTTGCGTCTGCTTCCAATCGACACCCTGGCGTGAGCGCAACAGTCCTGATTCAGCAGAGTTAGAGAAGAACAATCATGACACACTTCACACGTACACAAGTAAGAGCCTCGAAATGTTGGACAGTATTTATGGTCCACACTGTTTGCTCTGGCGTGGCGAGACCGTCAGGAAATCACATGCAGAACATTTCAGAGACGATACCGGACAGAGACGGATGACAAACACGGAGCTGTGTATCTTGAGTGTGGGGAATCCCCCGGTTCTCATGCGAAGGCCGTCTATTTTTAATCTGGAAACAGGCCGCTCTTTGAATCCCAGCACAGTTACACCCCCCCAGCCCCCAAGTGCCAGGCTGGTTAAGACAAAAGATGCTTCCAACAATAAACGCAGCACAATGAGGAATGCTCCAGCGTGGGCTCAGAGCTGCGGCACTCGCACACAAGCAAACAGATGCGTGTAAACATGGACGCTTCCGGGCCTCACAGGCATGTAGGGACAGCTGCTCGGGCTACTTCAACAACTTTAAAACCAAAAATGTTCATCATAGGCATATTATCTAATGGAGCAGGGTGAAAAATGGCCTTATCTTTTTGTTTTCCGCTCAGTTTCACGAGAATAAATACAGTAGATCTGGGCGATATGACGTAAAACTAACATCCCAGATTTTTTCCCACAAAACTCAGTTACCAATTTAATCAATTTCTTTACCCTCTCTCTGCCAAAAAAAAGAAAAAAACATTACATGATGAGAATAACCTTTTCCACAATCCAAAGGTGCTCTACTGGATTGATATCTGGTGGAAGAAAAGGCCACCAGATGGATAATTCGAAATATTTCACCAGTCCATCTGGGCAACAGCCTACTGTAAGTGTGTGGTATGGGCAGTAGGGTTGTCCCGATACAACTTTTTCATCTCTGATACTATACCGATTGGCTGAGTATTGGCCGATGCCAACATTGATCTGATACAATATCAGCAGGAATCGAACAGACTTGTATTACTTATTTTGTAGTATGGACTGTAAGAAAAGGCTTGATCAAGTGAGATTACTGAAACAGAGAACAGTAGTCAGCAATAGTAGGTATGAGAAAAACTGACCCATTTGTTATTAACCAATGGGTTCAGTGAATTTTAACCTTAATCATAAGAAAATGCTATAATTACATAAAATAAATGAAAAATAAATGAAAAGACCCTGAATAGTAACCCCAAGAAATCCAGTAAAAACAAAAACATTTATTTTTACTTTACAAAATAACCACTATGCTTAACTTAAACAGACATATTCTACAACTGAATTAAATAGATAAAAAAATAAATTAGAATGGACTGCTTGTATCGGAGTGCTTATACCGGAGATTTTAGATGCAGGTCAATATAATCCGATTTGTTTTTAGCTGATATCGGACCAATATCCAACGACAATATCGGATCGGGACACCCCTAATGGGCAGAACCCTTTAAAAGAATATACAGCAGTTGATTGCATTCATTAATCATGTTCCTTACAGGCCAGTAAGATCATGAAGGAGGACGGTGAAACTGCTAAAACATGTCAGAAGTTGAGAAAAAATATCTTTTGATGAATGCTTTCAGTGTTATTTGTGTTACATTTAATAAAGAAATATGGTCTAGATCTGATAAATGCAGCTGTTAGCATTAATGCTAATCTTGGTACGAATAATTTCTTGCTGTCGTCTCGCTTACTTTGAATCAGAACCTGTCAAGATCTGACTTTTTAGAAACATTTAGGGTTATCCAATTGTACCCCTTAGCCCTTGGTTTTGCACATTCACATCTAATGAAGGAGTTTCCAAATTCTCTGTAAGGTTAAGACAAAGGGCTGCACATCCCTTGAAACAAAGACAAACCAGGCCCAAAGTTGAAAGGAGGGAGTATGAGAAACTTCCCATAATACACCACACCTGCTAACAAGATGGCAGAGACTGATGGAAGTAAAGAAATATAAGTAAATATTAAGTTATTAAGTAAACATCAATTAAAGGGATGGGATTAGAAAACCAATTCCAGTTGAGAATCGTTAACAGCTCCATCAAAGAATCGATATCATGAGTCTTTTTGCTAATCAATTCCTTTATCAAGTCCTTCCACTGACAGGCGTCAGAAGCGTCTGAATTGTGGCTTATATTTTTACAAAAGGCGCCAACTGCACAACCTTAAGTGAGTGGAAACACCAGCAACTTGCAGAAGCAGTTATCTATGCTATAATTTGCGCCACAGAAAATCTACAGGTCAACATTTGCCCACACGGAAAATCTGTAGGAATCAATAAGGGACTCATTAAGGAATTGGAACTTTTTTTTTTTTTTTTTAAATGTATATTTTTGGGCATTTTGTGCCTTTATTGATAGGAGAGAGACAGTGGATAGGCTTGTGAAAGGGGGAGAGAGAGTAGGGGAAGACACTCTGCAAACTGGTCACAGGCGGGATTCGAACCTGGACCGGCAGAAGCATGTACATGGGGTGCTAACCACTACGCCAAACCAGCACCCCAGGAAATGGAACTTTTAGCAGGATCATTAATAGCACTGGTATTAATGAAATTGTAATTAATCTTGTTTGAATTGTTAGTTACATTTTAAAATTGCTTGTTATAATGAGCTAGTTTACGCAGCTATAGCTACAGCTATTGTCGCTACAGCTATGACACAGCCAGCTAGCGGCTCTAGTTGATGACGTAGCGTGAATCGAGTTCCGTCTTGTTTCTTTGGAGAATGTTTTCACGTCAAAGGGGTAAGACATAGGTGGAGGGCGAAGGAGTACGATTAGGATTGACCCTAAATCAGGCTGATCCAGCTGCACTGCAGGGGTAGTGGAGGTCACTTGAGTACAGAGAATCCATTGTTATGTTTAAGGATATTGTTGGAGATGATTTGTGCTTTTGAAATTATCTTGCTGGAAGTAGACGACAGAGGGTTGAGCCACTGTGGTCATGGAGGGATGGATATGTACTAGTTTAATTAACGATCAGTTGGTACCAAGGGGGCCCAAAGTGTGCCTATAAAATACTCCCCACACCATTACACCACCAACATCTGATGCCAAAATGTAAATCTACAATCTGAATTTTACAGCACAAATTGAGACTCAGTTTTCTTACACATGATTATTTGAGTTATTGTTGCCTTTCTAAAACGACTCTGTCCACAAAGGACCTTTTTGTCTTGAGACCTGCTTATTTTTCCTTTTTTTAGACCATTCTCTGTGAACTCCAGACATGGTTGTGGGTGAAAAACCCAGTAGATCAACAGTTTGTGCCTGTCTGGCACGTACAACCACACCACTTTCACAGTCTGTGAAATCTTTCCGCTTCATTCTGATGCTCGGCATTTATCAGTCTAAATGAACTGAATTGCTGCCATGTGATTGTCTGATTTGGCTCCGTGTATAAAATTGGGGACTTTTCAGTGTTATCTGTGATTGGAATTCCAATCCCTCTACTTCACTGGTCCACTTTATTATTGTTTGGGTTCACTGATAGGCTGTGACTCACTTGCCCATGCAACAATACACTCGGTGTGTGTGTTAGTTTGTGTGGTTGTGTGTGTGTGTGTGTGTGGTCTGATTCACACCGAAGAAGGTGTGGACTCTTCTCAGTGTGCATGGTAATGTGTGTGTGGTCCACTCAGCCCCAATAAAAGCTAGTGTTTTGTCTTTCTGTCTTTGTTTGTGTGATTCAAATGAGCCTTTATGCTGATGATCCTCTGCTCTACATATGTATTAATTAGACAACCGTCAGGCAGAAAAGACGAGGAAGTCACAAAAATGTTGACTTTTGTGCTTTTATAATAAAAAATCTAAAATAAAAACAAAACTCAGATTCAACTAAAGACCCAAAGTTTGCACCTGTAGCCTCAGTTCTGCTGAATAATGATGAGACTTTGCTGCAGACAGAGCAATTAAGGTTGTATTAGAGGATTTAACCTCTCTAACGACTGTGTAATTAAATTTTTCAAGATTACATCTGCAGGGCTGATCTCCAGTGGATGAAAGGGACTTTAAAGGATCAACTCAATTAACTTAATACTTTGTGATTGAATCCAGTAAGCTGGCTGTATAGTTGTGAGTTCAACACAAGCAAGTAGAAGTGCTCCATTAGCACAAACTTCCACCAAGGCATTTTTGTCAGGGAAGTTATTGTCAAAGTATCAAGCATCAGACTTTGTCATTGCACATGCCACACGTAAAAAGCAACACATTTTTTTCTTTTCAGTTCAACTTGTCCAAGAACAAACAAAGACAGTGACATGCATGGGGGAGACAGGATCAGGGGGACCGCAAAACAGTGCCCTGTTTTCTTATATAGGAAAAGGGAGACATCAGGGAAAGAGGAGGAGAAAAAAGGCCGATCCTACACTTTGCCCTACAGAGCACAGTGTGAGATCAGGAAAAAACACTTCAACATCCCTCTCATACAATCTCAAATCACTGCTGCCTTGTGCCATGACTAACGTTCCCTGTTAATGTCACCCAATCAGTCACAAAATTAGTAAGTTATTCACAAAAATGAGTAACACCGCCCTATCTCTATTTTTTTTTTACGAATCCTTTAAAAACATTCTGGATCCACATCTGTTGTTTGATCACCACCAAAATCAAATCACTTCTCTCTTGTGCTATGACCAAAATTCCCTGGAAATTTCATGGAAATAAAATGTGAACTTTTCAAATCACCTCTCGAAAAGTCTGAAAAACTGGCGAAAAATTACTCTTGGCAGAAGTAATCATAGTTGACTAAGCAGCCAAGTTTCTTTAAAGTTTAGGGTTGTTCAGCAGTGTTTTGTCAACCAAATCAATGAAAATGAAAAGATTCACATGATTGAATATTAATAGTCCACGGTCACTTTCACACCTAAAATTTGGTGGACTCCATTTGGTTGCCTGTTGTTGCACTATCAACTGAAATTACAGTATTAGTAACATCATTTAGCCTGGGTAATGGTATAAAGATAGAGCAGTATTTAGGCTGTCCATATGAAAATAAAATATTTACTCAATCAACATGTGACCGTATTCTGCATGGACTTGTAGATTTTAACCTGTTAGTAGAACTGAAGGCTGGTGGTGCTAGCAATGCTAACATTAGCCACATTCCGCCTGCTAATAACTTTGCAACGAAACGATTTCAAGCACCACTTCACTGCTTTTTGGCTAGCCTACTTCATTTGATCCTTGGTAGATTTGGATGGCTTTAACACCCACTAGAAGCTAACCATTTCCCCATTTTTAGAAAACTAATGTTCTTGATAGCTTTCATGCCACCCCAAATGAACCAAACTTAAAAAAAGCAAAGCCGAAGTTGTTTGGTCCAGATCGGTCTCAAAAAGATGTTTTCAGCCTCTTAGATGAAAAATATGCAAGCTTTTCTTTGCTTACTTTACAAACTGATTGTTTAACAAAGGAAGGGTTTTGAAGACCTAGTTTAAACAGCCTTTTCATGGACTCACTTTGACAATTTCCTTATCATGAAACTGGCTGTTTGAAACCAAAGATGCAGGTGTGTATGAATGGAGACAGAGTGATTGTACAACCTTGATTTTAATGTAATCTAAGCTGAAAACATCCACCACAGACATGTTTTCTATCTGTTTCCCCACTTGAAAATCTAGTTTACCAGTATCTTGCCAGAGATCTTATGGAAGCTGTGTCCTAGTTGTCAAATGATCTAACCAGACTTGGAGGAAATCAGATGTAGCCTTTTAATGACACCATGATATGAACTTTGGACCTTGATTGTTGTAACCTTTTAACTGAGGTTAGCTTAATTTACATAAAGAATGTTAAGTAAGTGAACTTCAACATGCCCTAGATCACAGAAGATATTAAGAATGACGATGGAGCATAGAAAGTACCAGAAAATATCAAAATAATCAGTCCAACACAGCACCTGCTTTTGAAGTATTTCTCCTTATATTCATTGAAAATATGTTCCAAGTAACAACAGCACCATCATACAACATAACACAAAATCATCAAACACGCATAACATAACATAAGAATACATGCTGCCTCATGGACGGTAGTTCGGCCGACAAAGTCTTCAATTTCAATCTTCAGCCGTTGGATTGAGTTCATCTACGTGTGGTGAAGCTCGCCATCACAGCTCTCCAACCAAATCCAATGATTTCCTGGCTCCAATTCCCAGTGCGTCCAAAAAAACTGACCTGTAATAGCAAAGCTAGAATCAAGTTATTTTTAATCTCAATGATGAAATGCAGCTAGCATTAGTTCATCAAAACATTCCTTGTTACACTGTGCTATCAACTTAATACCATTATACCCAATGGAGAATTAGAAATAAAACATATGGCATAAACACAGTAACTAAACTAAAGACTCTAAAGTCAGACATATATATTATTAAATAATGTTAATAATCCAAATTAATGCACATTATAAGCAACACAATAATTAATCATGACATTTGAACCAAAATTTTCCCTTTTTTGACAAAAAAACCATTAACTGTCCACAACAAATATGAAAATAAGTGCATTCAACCTCTGTGCCATTGCAATGTTTACTTAAAATTAAATTCACCACCCACACTGAAGTAATTAACAGCATTATGTAGCACATTTTAAAGTGCTTTAGACATTAGATAGTTACTTATAAAAGTAATAAAGCATAGTTAAGACATTTTAACAAAGTAAACATCAAATACATTAATTAATGTGAAAAGCATCAAACACATGATCAAATTCTACATGTGGTAGTTAAGTTTCCTTCCAGTTAGCTTTGCTAATAACCGGAGCTAAATGAATTGAATGGTTCGAAGGCTTTTGCCAAAGGTTATTAGTAACTGCAGGTAGTGGAGCTCAGCATATCACATAATGAATGAATAGCTTTGCTAAAGGCTATTAGCAACCGCAGCTAGCAGAGCTTAGCATATCACATAATGAATGCATGGCTTTACTGAAGGCCATTAGCAACCGTAGCTAGCAGAGCTTAGCATATCACATAGTGAATGAATGGCTTTGCTAAAGGCTATTAGCAGCTGTTGCTAGCCGAGCTTAGCATATCACATAGTGAATGAATAGCTTTGCTAAAGGCTATTAGCAACTGCTGCTAGCTGAGCTTAGCATATCACATAGTGAATGAATAGCTTTGCTAAAGGCTATTAGCAACTGCTGCTAGCTGAGCTTAGCATATCACATAGTGAATGAATGGCTTTACTAAAGGCAATCAGCAACCGCAGCTAGCAGAGCTTAGCATATCACATAGTGAATGAATGGCTTTGCTAAGGCTATTAGCAACCGCGGCTAGTGGAGCTAACATTAGCATGTCACACAGTAAACACACAGCATTAGCATTAAAGCTTCTTGAGTGTTTGGCATAAAGTGAGCTCACCTTGCAAATCCTGCACAGCTACAGAGGTTACTTGGCCCTCTTCCCTCTCCCTTGAGAGGTGGGCATGTTGCAAGAGCTCTTGAGGTGTTTTTCGCTCCCTTTTTAACTTTTCTTCTCACCTCCAAAGCTTTCCTGCTTGTGTTGGTGGTCGTGCTGTGGCAGAAGACTTCATTAATTGCCATCAGCTGTGTTGTGGCCTACACAGGAAGTCATGGGCTGCACTCGCCCCTTCAAAATAAGAGTCAGATGTTTAACCTGGATTACATTATATTGATAAAATAACAATATTGATGCCTGTTTGATAGCAGTGTGGCCAAAGTCCTCTAAATAATAGAAAGAATTTTAACAACAGTAAGTCCATCATGTAAAGGCACATGTTTTCATAGACGTGGCAAGGTATTACAATGTTGTCAGCTCCAGGTGTGTATAATTTACATTAGCTGCTGGTTTGATTGGATGTTAATGAAGAATGAGCTTTTAAAAAGCCAGTGCTGCAGCTCTGCTTGTTCTGTGAACTATGATATCCAAAATCTAACAGAGCTGTTGCCAACCTCAGCCTTTTTCCTCAGAAATCAGCTCTACTAAATATCAAACCACCTCCAGTTTTGATATTGATCCAGCATCCTGAATAAATACTTTCTTGATATGCCAGTGACTGATTTGAACAAGGTCCACGCTGAAGACCTCGTTTCGACTTTAGTTTCCACCTTTGTTGCATGCCAGCCCCCTTCTCTCTCCTCACATTTCCTCTCCACATCCACATAAAACACATTAATATGACAGATGATTGAAAGAAAACAACCGACACCAATGCTGATTATGTCTGAAAATAAATATTTCTGGATTTTTCTTTGGTAGATTTCCCTCCATGAGGCAGAAAGTACCACAGGGAGATGAGACTATTGAATTTAACAAACCTTCAAGTCCCTGAGCCCGAGTCAAACCAATGGCAGGAACTTTGTGGTTTTACGGTACACGTCCCAACCACTGGGCTACATACTGCTTAAATTTCAGAGTTGGCTTTGGAGGGCTCATCTGTCTTGGTTTGGGAAAGCCGGCCCACGGTGTACAATGATAGATCTGCAGCAACAGAATAGAAAGAAATGAGGTAGGAAGAAGTCAGTCAGTTTTTATGCTGCCATTGTGGTGATAGTCAGGACTGAAGGCGGTGCTTTTTTTCTGTTGGGGCTTCACTCCAAACTTTAACAAATGTCTCTGACTCTGGAGTAAACCCACTAGACACTGGCAAGACACTTTTATTCATAACCTCACCTTTGACCAGGATATCTGAAGAAAACTCAGTCTGATTTTTCCAAGCAAATGTTCAGACTTAATCAGGGAAGACCTGGTTGTATTTAGGAGGTCATAATTTGATGCCAAGGGGGCCCAGGTTAATCTTTTTTGTGAAAAATGCTTTCATGAATCTTATTCAACCTTAGTGAAAATTTTCACCATAATTTAAGAAATACCTGATTAGAAATTGGAAATGTTACGCCAATTAGCAAGGCCATTGTTATCCATCTCACATCATATCTAAAGTATCCTATTGGGGATACAGTATTTCTCAAACCTGGCACATGTAGTCCAATGTTAATTAAGGATGGGACTTGATAAGATTTTATCAATACCAGTGCTATTAACAATCCTGCTAATTGATCCAATTCTTTAACGATTCTCTTATTGATTCCTGTAGATTTTCAGTGTGTCAACAATGTCAAACACACGTCACAGCATAGATAACTGCCTCTGAAAGTTGCTAGTGTTTCCACTAACTTAAGGTTGTGCAGTAGGCGCCTTTTGTAAAAAATTAAAACACAATTCTGACGCTTCTGAACCCTGTCAGTGGAGGAATTGATAAGGGAATTGATTAGCAAAAAGACTCATGATATCGATACTTTGATGGAGCTGTTAACGATTCTCAACTGGATTTGGTTTTCAGTTTCCATCCCGAGTGTAAATTTTGTTGACTTATTATTTTTGTCAGCAACATTTTTTTCCCTGCCAAAATCTAGACAGTTACTAATAAAAACAAGTGCACATGGACAAAAACGAAAACCAAACTAACCGACATTTTCGCAGACAAATAAAAACTTGACTAAAATGTTTTAGACTTAATCCAGTCAGACCTAAATTGGTCATGTAGAAAGCAGAGACAGGTTAGGAATATATCCAATCACAGCTGCCTTAGCTTGGTGGTGGTGGGATAAGTTGTGGAGTGATCCAATCAGAGCTGCTCTCTTTATGAAGTGATATATTCCTGTAGAGCAGGTTCACTGTTTGTTGTCAATTCTGGTATTGTAACTGAGATAAATTTATTAATTTACTTGTACATTCAAACTTTACTAGCATTCAGTAAAGGGTTATTAGATGTTAGGGCTGGGATGATACGCTTTTCTCCTGATTCAGTTTTTACGATATTTTAGGTGCCAATTCAATTTAAACTGTGATTCTACGATATTGCCAATTTTTGTAATCTTTAGTTAGCTTTTTGTAACACCAGCAAAAAAGATGAACAATGATGATGCTGACAGACTATATCAGGAAAATACACATCTCATGTGAGTCTGTTTTTAGGATTTATTCAGCAATATATTTTAACCAGCTGTTTATACTCTCTCTTCAAAAGCCTGGATTGCATTTAAAAGTGGCTTATTAACACAGACTAAAATGAAGCATTTTAATTTGGAAAAAAAAAGATGTTTGAACGAAAAAATTGATTTGAATATCGTCAAAATAAAAATACAGATACTAATGTGAATCGATTTTTTCTCCCACCCCTATTAGATGTTGTTAAACATGACTTGAGAAATTCAAGGAAACATAAAATGCCCTGTCCTTTACACTTCATATTTTCGTTGACTACATTTACAGTAAACTAAAATGTCGTGACATTTTGTAAACTAAAACTTGACTAAAATTAAAACAGTTAGATGACTAGATTATGACTAACACTAAAATATATTTTAGGTAGCGGTGTCCTGATCCGATATTGATATCGGATATCAGTCCGATGTTAGCACAAAAACAAATATCAGATTATATCGGCCTACATCTAAAATTTCCGATCTATGCACTCTGATGCAAGCATTCTTATTTATTTTTTATTTAATTATTTAAGTTGTAGAATGTGATTATGTTTAAGTTAAACACAGTGGTTATTTTGTAATTTAAAAATAGATGTTTTTGTTATTATCTGATTTATTGAGGTTATTTTTCATGGTTTTCTAATGTATTTTATTAAACTGTAGTATATTTTTATGTTTATGTTAGAATTTATTGAACCTATTGGTTACTAACAAATGGGTCAGTTTTTGTCATACCTACTATTGCTGACTACTGTTCTCTGTTTGAGTAATCTGACCTGATCAAGCCTTTTCTTACAGTCCAGACTACAAAATAAGTAATAAAAGTCTGTATGATTCCTGCTGATATCGGATCGGATGGGACAATACTGAAGGCTGCAAAATCGGTATTGTATCAGAGGTGAAAAAGTTGTATCAGGACACCCCTAACTTTAAGCCAAATGACTAAAACTAAAACTAACGGTCACACTTTACAGTTGGTGTAAACATCATGGAGTCCTGTACCCTTTTGTTCTAGTTTTCATTCATGGAGTTGTTCTCCGTCAGAACTTTATGTGTGGCCTCAGATATTTCTAACGCAGACTCCTATAGAGCACTATAGAACATTATGGACCAGTTTTCCATTAGAACATAAATCTTCTCAATATTTACCCCAGAGTTTCACACTGGATCGAGTTTTATTGGACGAGGTCGACGTAACGGAATCAATGGACGCCGAACAAGAGTGCAGGGTCGGCACGTGTGTTTCATACGAGGCGGGATTGGTCTGCTTGTGGGTGTTTTTCTTTGCGTGTGAGAGGACGACAGACGTAAGAGACCAATTTCAAGTCAAATCAAATCCACCACTGCAAATATTTAGATTTAATTCAAAGCTACTAATATAAACCTCCTTGTACCAGACTTCACAGCCAAAACACACAACCCTGCCTCCCTCTTCCTCGCTCTGGAACACACCTTTCTTTCCCCTTTCTCCCCTGCAGTCTCTCTGTGTTATGGTTCACGTCCACATCGAGAATCGGGTTACAGTCAGTTTTAGGGCTCCGGGCAGAGGGGGGTAGGGGGCGGCGTTGAATTTTTCAGGAGTGACACAAGCAGTTTTTCTTTTATGAGCTACAAGTTAAGTGACACTTTGGCAGGAATTGATGTGTGTGTGGGCGTGCATCTAAACAAGCTTCAGGCTCTGAGCCGGAGTTACATAAGGTGTGAAAATGTGTGAATGCTAAATACTTCAAGAGAGTAGGGAAACATGCCGGTGCATACAGCATGAAGGAAAGTTTAAGTAAGACTAGTTACTGTTTTCTGTCTCCAGGATCAAATCTGGTCAGAATGAAGTCAAACAAGGGCCTTCCTTTCACAGTCTGTTAATTACCAAGTTATTACATGGTAATAAGATGGTAATTGTGTGGATTATTGGGTAATAACTCTGATAATAGGACATAATTACAAAGTTAATTAAAATTAACATAAAACCATGTGGTTCCAACGCGATTACGATGGTAATAACGTGGGTATCAATGTGTAAATTAACATAACATGGTCATTTCTTGAGAACTTTGAGGGTAATAACACTGATAACTAGAAAAGCACTCAGAGAGCACAGACCTCCGCCAGCGCCACAGTCCTCACCCATATTGTGATTTTTACCTTAAATATTAGTCCTTCTTTTATTTCATCGAAATGTTTAGATTCCTTGACCATGAAAACATAACATGAGCAATTGGATTCATAATGATATCTGTATTTGTTCAGTAGTTATTCATGAAAATCACATTTTTCGTCATGGCGGTTTTATGCTGGCCAGGATCACTCCCAAAATCTAATCATTTGTTTCTTGTGCCAATCTGGACATTTCCTGAAAATTTCCGTCTATGACTTTTTGAGTTATGTCGCTAACAGAGAAACAAACAAACATAAGCTGGCAACAACATAAACTCCTTGGGGTAATGAAGTAATATCACAGAAAGAACAACGGATATTAAAAGAAGTAAAAGTTGTAAGGCGGTTATCACATCGAAGGTACAACTGAAACTAAAATCAGCTAAATATGTATTTCTGCGGGATTAGAGTGGTCATATTTTAGATATCAGTGTGTAAATTAGCAGGTTTTACACTGCTAATACAGTGGTAATTTTCTTGTGAACTTTGGGGATAATAACACTGATAATAAGGAGGTAATATCATAGAAATTACAACTCGAATTAAGAGGAAAAACTAGGAAATACTGACACTTATAACCAATAAATTCAGCTGAGTACCATGCAGTTCTGACTTGCTTAGGATGTTAACAACTCATGTATCATACTGCAAATTGCAAGGTTATGAACTTGTTATAAAATGGTACTTGTGGGGAATTGTTGAGCAGTAACTCTGATAATAGGAGGCCATAACACAGGAAGTTCAACTGAAACTAAATCAGCTAAATACCAGTTCAGACTGGATTAGATGGTCATATTTTAGATATCAGTGTTTAAATTAGCAGGTTTAACACTGTTATGACAGTGGGGTTAATAACACCGATAATAAGGGGTAATGTCATAGAAATTACAACTGGAATTAAAAGGAAAAAATATGAAATACTGACTCTTAAAACCAATAAATTCAGCTTAATGGCATGCAGTTCTGACTTGAATAAGTCATGTATCATATAATAAATTACAAGGTAATTAACTTGTCATAAAAAGGTTATTGTAGAGAATTATTGGACTATAACTCTGAAAATGGGGGCCATTACAGAGAAAGTACTGCTGAAATTAAAATCAGCTAAATACCATGATTAGGGTGGTAATAACTAGTGTAAATTAGCAGGTGTTAAACTGTTAATACAGTGGTAATGTAATTATAACACTGATATTAGGGAGGTAATATAGAAAGTACAACTTAAGTTAAAAGGAAATACTGTAACTTATAACCAGTAAATTCAGCTAAGTGCTATGCAGTTCTGACTTGATTAGAATAATGATAACGTATTGTAAACTAGAAAAGCACACAGAGAATGCAGACCTCTGCCAGTGCCACAGTCCTCTCCCATATTGTGATTTTTAACATAAATATTAGTCCTACCTTTATTTCATTGAAATATTTAGATTCCTTTACCATGAAAACATACCATTAGCACCTGGATTCATAATGATATCTATTTTAGTTCAGTAGTTATTCACAAAAATCACATTTTTCATCATGGCGGCCAGACGTTGATCCGGATCAACACCAAAATTGAATCAGTTCTTCCTTTTCCCATGCTGAACATTTCCTGAAAATTTCATCAAAATCCATCCATAACTTTTTGAGTTATTTTGTTCACAGACGGACGGACAGACAAACAAACTCTCCCGAAAACATAACCTCCTTGGCGGAGGTAATTAGGAGGTAATTAGCTGGCAATAAAATGGTGATCGTGGGGAAATAATGGTGATAACAGTGAATATAGGATCCTCATTGTGAAGGGGACTATTCAGGCTTTTAACTACAATATATAAAGGGGAGCATTAATCAACCGCAGCAAAGTTTTCAAACTTATTTCAAGGCGAATTATAACCAAGCTGATAACAGCTAATGTTTTATATCAGTCCTTATTGATGGTCTATTTGCAGTCTTAGGTCTGTCCTCTGTTTTGCAATAAGTAATTTCAGACAAAGACTGTAAAACTGAATGTACAATCCTGCTTCAATGCAAAGACTATATTGATATAAGCCTTATTGTCATGCCTCACACCTCATTGAAATCTCTTATTGTATATTTAATACCCGTAAACCGTTGAGACTCTCATGTGGAAGACGTGAGAACTCCACCGGAGTGTCTGCAGAACAGACGAGTTGGCTCGTTCCCCTTCAGAAATCTGCAATTTGTTCAGTTTGATCCTTTGTGATTTTAATCTTAAACTGGATTGACTGACTCTTACTCTTTAGTAAGAATTCTGTATCAGACCTGACAAAGACTCGGGGTATTAGCACTGACCTGAATGCACGCTCACTGTTTTCATGGCCCGGTCAGTTGGACGAGGATGAAAAGGAAAGTAGGGATCAGCGGATAGAGAGGAGGAAGAAAGGGAAGAGGAGAAAGCGAGCATGACATCTGAAGCAGACTAAAACAAACATGGACGACAGGGAGAGAATATTATTATGATTTGCTTGATTCAGCGATTCTCCAGGATTGATCTGAAAATATTAGAGGAACAAGTTCAGGGCTGAGCTTTTTTTTTTTTTGGCCACAACGACTGGATTTTAGTCTTTTGGCCTTATATTGTCTTTATACGCTAAGCTAGTTGGCTCCAGTAATTACCACATAATTGCTGTAATTATTCCGTCTGATTTCACATTATGTATTTAAAATTAAGAACAGAACAAAACTGAATAATGAGTATAAAGCATCCAATAATACATGATGGTTATTCATCACACTTGTGAGTGTGTAGTTGGACCTCCTTTTGCCTTCAGAGCTGCTTTATTTCTTCATGGCGTGGATTCAACACGGTGCTAAACATTCCTCAGAGATTTTTACCCACATTGGCGTGACAGCATCACAGTTTCTGCAGGTTTGTCGGCTGAACATCCATGATAAGAGTTTCCTTATTACAGAGAATAAAAGTGGGGTACGCACTTACAAATTATCGGGCTGTTTTTGTCACGACCAATAACGGCAAACGCCAGATTATTTTAGGTCTTATAAGATTATCCTTTATTTGCCCCGATAATTTACCCTCAAACGAGTCGGGTCAACAATCTTCAATGCTAAACTTGTTCAATATTTAAAACTTTGGGTGTCCCAATACAACTTTTTCACCTCCGATTCTATACCGATATTGCAGCCTTAAGTATTGGCACATACCGATATCGATCCGATCCGATATCAGCAGATATCAAACGGACTTTTATAACTTATTTGTAGTATGGACTGTAAGAAAAGGCTTGATTAAGTGAGATTACACAAACAGAGAACAGTAGTCAGCAATAGTAGAAAAACTGACCCATTTGTTATTAACCAATGGGTTCAATAAATTTAACCTTAAATATAAGAATATAGTACAATTAAATAAAATAAAAAAATAGAAGACCCTGAAAAGTAACCTCAATAAATCCAATAAAATCAAAAACATCTATTTTAAAATTGCCAAACCATTACTGTGTTCATCTTAAACATAACCATATTCTACAACTAAATTGAATAAATAAAATTAATTAGAATGGACTACTTATATCAGATATTCTAGTTGCAGGAAAATATACTCCGATATATCGGACGGATATCCGATGTCAGTATCGGATCTGGACACCCCTATTTACGACCAAAAATCTTTATATGTGTGAGGAAAATGACAACTCTTAAGTCATGACTCGTGAATTTTGACGTGAATGTAGCCGATAAGGAAGTGAGCTGACTAAAAAAATCATAAAAAATCCAATCGCAAGAAAAGCAAATTATCCCAGCCCTAGAATCTAGATAAAGTGTCTTTAGCTGCAGAAAAGTCTTTTTTTTTTTTTTTTTTTTTAAATGAAAGAACTTGAAGTTGTCAGGAATTCTGATAAAGGCGTAATAAATGTTCAGAATTTACGTTTAAAGGAATACGAATCGAATCGTGAGTTTGTATGAAATGTCCAACCCTAACACACAGTGCAGTCAAAACTGTTCAATTCCTGATTTTTTTGTTTTCATGTTTTAGCTCTCTAACATACAGAAGGGTATTAGGGCACTGGTAAATGGAGAAAATGATTTTGGGAAAGTCGACACTAAAGTAGAAAGTCAAAATTTTAAGAATAAAGTTGAATTGACGACAATAAAGTTGAATAACAATTTAGTGATAAAAGTCCAAATAATTGAGAAAAAAGTGGAAATTTCGGCAAAAAAGCTGAAGTGTCGAGAAAAAAAGTGAAAGTTTTGAGAATAAAGTCGTACAACATTGTATGTCGACTTTATTCTGGACATTTTGACTTTGTTGTTAACATTTCTTTTATCACGAAATTGTGATTCAACTTTATTCTCGAAATTTCCACTTTAACGTCGAAATTTCCACCTTAATGTCGACCTGCCCAAAATATTTTTTTCCATCTAACATGGCCCTAATACTCTTCCGTACTAACAGATTAAACATCTCCTAAGATTTAGAAAATCCTGATGTACGTACGCCACTTTAGGAACATGATGTACCATAAAAGGTTAGGCAGTTGTCTTCAAAAATGTAGCATAAAAAATGTCAAAAATCACAAAAACCATGACATCAAGAGAGGAGACAGCATCCACATGACGTCACCTGACTGATCGCGGCCACACAAACACTCAGGACATCAATTTAACAGCTCGACACGTGAAAACAGGATATTTGTGTTCCCACGTTGGAATGCTCATTAGGATGTAGCTACAGCTGTGATGTGTGTGTGTTTGCCGGTCTGTGTGTGGTGTGAGTGTATGTGTTATCAGTGTGTTTGCAGAGTCAACACGGCTCAGAAGGTCTGATAGTGGATGATCTTACACTGCGAGGAGACTGAAACCAAAAACAAACAGCAGATATCGGAGCTGCCGAGCTCTCTGTACACCTGCTCCGTTTATTAGGTGAACACAGACGGCTGCAGATTTTCTGTTTGCTCTTGTTATCTGTTATTTCTGACTGATTAGATGCTGGAGAAGCAGTGTTGAGTGTAAAAATAGTTACCAAGCTTTTTGGGTATTTAGTGTTTGATTATATATAAATGGGAGGATGTGTCTTTTTATCTCACCTGTTTTGATAATAAGTAGGGCTGTTACAATAAAGCATTAACAAAGCTATTTGATTAGCAATTAGTGATTTTAGAGATGTGACAATGACAAATCAACACTATCAGAGTTAAGATTAACACTTGCTAAGTGCCTACATGGCTTCACACCTCAAACTGTTTTTACTCTTTTTGGAGAGTTGGTCTTTACTGTTAGCAAGTGTAACTGTTGACTCATCCATGGATGTATATATTTGTATAGATATGTATATGTGTATTTTTATATGTATATGTGTATCTATGCATATACGTGGATCCATAAAATGAAGAGCTTTATGCTCTATTGTAAAGTGTCTTGAGATAACACTTGTTATGAATTGGCGCTATACAAATAAAGATTGATTGATTGATCCAACCATTCATCAATCCATCAATCATCCATATGCTTGTCCTTTCTGGGGTCAAAAGGGTACACCCTGAACTGGACGCAAGCCAATCACAGGGCAATTTATATGGCTTTCACACTAAAATTAGCAGGAATGCAGGTTTCTTCAATGCGGTTTAACCCGCTAACAATCAGCAAGTTTCTCCTTTCCCACTGTCAGCAGATGAGCTGTGTGGCTGTTTTTTTTCCTCTGGTGCATCAAGCTGGTGTCATCACGTTACAGACATCATCAATGCAACGTAACACTTCCACGTAAACAATGGCAAGGAGCATTGACGCCATAGACACGCGGGTCAAGTGATTTCCGTACTTTCTGCTTTTGTCCCTCTTTATAATGTACAAACTCGGCGCAGACTGAACGACATTTGAGTGCTGATGACGACACGTAAGTTGCAGAGGGAACAGGCACGATGTTGCAGAGAGGAGCTGATAAAAAGCTGTGCCACTTGCAGGGTCTGTCCGCGCGGGTCGAAATGCCGATTACACCCTTTCAAACTGCAGATTGTTACTGGGTTTAAACTGTTTTGTTGGCCAGTCTGAAGGGGTAAAAGAGAGACAGACAACCATTCACACTCACACTCATGCCTAAGGCCCATGAAGAGTCACCAGTCAACCAGGTGAGCATGTTTTTGGTCTGTGGGATGAAGCCTGGGGGGAACCCAAGCACGCAAGGGGAGAACATGCAAACATCACCACTGGGCCGCCCTTGTTAAATCTTTATCAACACTGCCAAGTGTTAACATTGTTGTATTTATCAGCTATAAAGTAATGGGAGAATTAAAATACCATATTTGGTCTGATTTATAAAATAAACCACACATAAGTGGCTCTGCAGTTTTCATGGCATGGGCTTGTGGAATCAGACAATCAGAACATTTCTGACAAATTTCTGAAAACTTTCCATGGGAAGTCAAGCTTGGAATTTTGAAAATATTCCAAATTGGAAACTTTACATGGGAATTTATGGGAATTAACAGGACTAAAGGGCAATTCAAACAAACTGAATGTTACACAGACTTAAATATTAATATCTCCCAATCAATAAACATAACATTCATACATTTTTTAAGTAGACCTTTATCAAGACTTAATGATTGTGTTGACTAATCAACTTCAGCTTCACTTTCCAGGCTCAAAATATGGTCTCAAAAGTTCAGGGTTCTAGAAATCGTCTGTGCATGTGATTGAAGAAAAGCACAGAATTTCTCAGGTATGTTTTCTGTGCACGTATATTTTAGCCAACTATATTAAAAATCCCTCTTTAGGGCCAACCTTCAGTTTTGTGATTTCTGGTGTCATTCTCATTTAATCCCATAAATACCCAAAGCTCCCATGGAAAGTTTCCAACTTTGAAATAGGTTCCCTTAATTTTGCAGCCCTACTTTGTTCTTATCAAATAATGGGGCACCAGCAGGGGGATTGACTCTGCAAGTGTCTATTACATGTTAAGAGTGAAGAGTTAAGGATCATACAGCAACACCGACTGTATGAATTTGTTTTGCTGAAACAAACCGAGTTTATTTTCAGGGATTTGACTCCATCCAGAGTAGAAGTAACTCTGCACTTGCTGAAGTTTGGCCGACACTAAAATATTAACCCTTCATAATTTGTTGTGTATAATCATTATTATCCTGAAACGAAGCCATTGGCTCTTGAAACGACTGAAATTGATTTAATTATGTGATTTTGTGGAGCACTGGAGTCCATGCATGAACTTTCAGTCCCATAAAGATCTCATAATCAAAAAGTCATGCCTGTGCCTGCTCAGTTTAGGAAAATAAACGTCTCCAGAAACAATCAAATCATTTGTGGCGTTACTCGGAAACAGATGTTCGAAGGTATAATGTATCTAAATTGGAAAGTTGACATCCACCTTTGTGTTGACCTCCTAAAAATGAGGCGGCCCTCCTCTCGTCCATCCATCTTCCATCATTTCCGATCAGCACAGTATGGGCTCCATATGGCTCCCATCACATGGAAACCAAATCCTTCCAATACTTTCTTTACATGCATCAAATCAAAAGAGAAAAGGATTTGAACTGTTGGAACATGTTCAATCCAACCAGGGCTAAAGATGTTGGGTTGGTGGAGTGCGTGACGAGTGAAAATGTGTTTTGTTGATAGCAGATGGTACATCCAACGCTCGATAATGTGGCGTTTTCTTGCCAAGTATTGATGCCCTTTATCGCAGATGCGAACAAAAAAAAACCACACAGAAAGTCTAGAATAAAAGTACAATTGTATGTCAGAGAGGGATTGGATAGCTCTTTTTGGGAGTGTGATTTGGATGAACATGAAGCTCAATGACCTTAGCCTTTGAGCTTGTAACTCCAAAATCGCCTTGTCACTGGAGTCGCTTGTAAGCAGTCAGGACACTCACACATGTTTTTGTGTAATCAGCCTGATTTTGTCAGACACTCCAACATGCCACTTTCAGTTAGGACAAGGTGTAAGACATTTCCAGCCTATTCTTCAATTAAGAGTCGATGTTTGTAGTTTGACAAAAATCTTAAGTATTTTATCCTCAAACTAGAAAAGCACTCGGAGAGCGCAGACCTCCACCAGCACCACAGTCCTCTCCCATATTGTGATTTTTACCTTTATTTCATGTAAATACTTAGATTCCCTGACCATGAAAACATACCATTAGCAATTGGATTCATAATGATATCTATTTTAGTTCAGTAGGTATTCACAAAAATCACATTTTTCGTCATGGCGGATCCAGACGGTGATCCGGATCAACACCACAATTGAATCAGTTCTTCCTTTTTCAATGCTGAACATTTCCTGAAAATTACATAAAAATCCATCCATAACTTTTTGAGTTATTTTGTCCACAGACAGACAAACAAACTCTCCTGAAAACATAACCTCCTTGGCAGGGGTAATCAGAGCGAACATTTGTGAAAAGTTAAATACTAGGCTCTCAAGACCTCCATGACTTCAACTTTTGATCTAATATCTCCAAAATCAAATCACTTCATCTTTGAATTTATGAGGACATTTGTTGAGAGTTTGAAGAAAATCCTTCAAAGACTTGGTTCACAAATGTTGGCCTGAACAGTCTTTCGGAGTCACGACTTGTTGACGTAATGTCTCTTCGCTGAAACTTTCTGGAAGCATATTTATATTTAAATGACTTGTTTTTGAATTTTTTAACCAAAATCCTCCAAATCTCTTCCAGTTTCAGAAACTTTAATTCAACACGAACACAAATCTACCAGTAACTGACGTAGCCAACATCAGTAACACTGCCAACATCCTCTTCCCACTAACCACGCTTAAAATAGAGTCATAACTTTTGAACTGAAAAGTCCAAATCATGCACAAGTCTGTTTTTCCCTCGGGTCACCAGTGAAGCCAAAACCACAAGATGATTTATCAAGCCATTGTTCTTTGGAGAACATCATCATCAGTAATATCTTAATAGGCCAAATCTCACCAAAAGCAAAGCACAAATATCTGCTTTTGTTCAACACATTAATGGCTTGATATATTGGCGAAGGGAACAAGTAGTGATCACAACTCACTACTTTTGACAAGCAAAGAATTAACTGGTGAAGGAGTGTGTTCACATGCAAATAAGTGTCGAATTTTCCACTCAGCTGTTCAGTTAATTTGTTCAGGTATTCAAACACTAATATCTTAATAGTTGATTTATTTTCAGTATAAGTGAGTTAGCATTTTAGATCTTCCCACACATCCCAAAGTCTTTGTGGTTGTAGAAAGCTTTTCAGATAAGTGAATGAAATACAGCACAACAAAAACCAGATCTTCATGTTTAAAAAATCAACCTAATGAGCATGTTTTTGGTCAGTGGGAGGACCCACACATGCACGAGGATAGGCCTGTTGCTCTAATCAATAAATCAATTAACCAAACAATAATAAAACGTCCTCGGTAAGTTTGATGGCCTCAATAAATTGACGTACATGCATGTTTGTTTTCCTCCTCTCTTTCTACCGAAGAGGCTGAATGAGGAGATGGCTCACTCTGTCCATTTTTCTCAAAGCCTGGGCGTGCTGGTTCTATAGCGGAATGAGCGGGGTAAGGGTTAGTGTTGCATCTGTCATTCATTCAATCTTTAAGGGGGAGGCAGGGCCGCTCTCGCATACACACACAGAGAGCTGAAGTGAGGGTCATGAGAAGTAACGAGGGAACAAACACTAATATGAACGATGGCACAAAAGCGACGATTCCTAAGTCGGCTGCCACAGCCCAAGAGTGGGAATATTTTGGTTCTAAACAGAATGAACAAGGTGTGAGCCCATGAACATGGACGAGTCGATATGTTGCATTTGTTTGAAAGTAGTGACGACGGAGAAGGGGAGATTCAGTGGAGCCTTCGTCCTGACAGTGAGTGCTTACTGAGGCGTTTGGTCAGCAAAGTCAATAAATATTAAAGCGCAAAGTGGTGCACCATCACAGACAGTGTTGTTCGCTACATTGCAAAAGCAGTGCAGCCCTTCAATACCGTTAAAAAGCCTGCAGTTCAGAAAATGTTAAAAAACGATTGACAGACAGCACAAATTTACTGTGAGAAAGTGCACATCACAAAAAATTCAGGAACTGTATATACTAAATTTTATTTTTATATTTTTTTTTATTGGTGTGTGTGTTTTTATTTGAGTTTTGTTTTTTTGTTCTTTACAGAGACAGGGTCTATTTTTCATTGTTGTTGATTATTATAATGATTTTTTTACATGCAGTTCTTCCCAAAAAAGAGTCCATTTCATTTCCATTGGGTTTTTTCCCCTCTTTTTTGGTTTAATTTATTATATTGTTTGATTTATTTTATTTAAAAGCTTTTGACCTTCCAATTACAGTTAAATACTCTTAAGAAATTAAAGTTCATTGCTTTTGATATGGTGTACTCAAAAGCAGCTCGTTTATGGGCAGTAGTTTTTGGGACAGTTACCGTCCAGCAAAATTTGTTATCGTGACAGGTCTACACTGGGAGAACATGCAAACTCCACACGGAAATAAATGCTTAGTTAGCTTGCTTAAGGTTGTGCTATTTGCCTAAACTCAACCAATATTGCGCTGCTCTTTTTTTATTGAAAAAAGGCTTTCTCTTTTGAATCAGGTCTTGCTGTCAGCTTCGGACATTTAAATTGTATCCTTGCTCCTTTTTTTTGTTATCCTCTCCATCACTGCTGGTGATACTACTGGGTGTCCTTGTTTATCTTGTGTGTCTGCATTATAAGAAAAGCCATCAATAAAGTATTAAAGGAAGTGAATTGAGACCCCTATCTTAAGATGGACCAGAGTTTCGATCATTTGCTTTGCACCTGAGTGAATTGTCACACCACTCAAAGCAAACCAGACTTCATTTGGTTTGGACAAAACCTGTTAGGAGTGAAAGTAACCCCAGAGCTTTTGGTACCCAAATCTAGATAGGACTGATTATTATGTCTCAAGAAATGTGTGTGTTCTTTAGATGTAGTTTGGCCAAACTTTGGGCTGCCGTGGTTCTCCATGAAACTCTTCTGGAGAGCTTTTGTGCAGTATAATGCTGAGGCATCTTAGGCCCCATCCACACGAAGACAAAACACTTAACAGTTTCAAAAACGATTGTCATAAAGACGAAGGCGCCTCAGAAAACGTGTGCGTCTATATGAATGCACTCAATATGCATGAAAACGCTGTAAAACACATGCCAGACTTCTAGGGCGCTGTAACGATATGACAGAAACAAGCGGAAACAAAATAACAGTGGGCATGCGCACTTGCAGCAAAAGTTGTAAACAGAGATTGTGATAAAGTGATCATAAAGTGGCGTAATGTGTCATCGATAATTGTTTGTTCAATTCGGTGGTGATTGAGAAGAAGGAGATTTTGCTGCAACAGGGATAGTAGGGTCACTAGCTTCATTAGCACATATGCTACACCGTACGTCGCCATTGTTGTTGTTATTGTCGCGTGTGGCGCATGCATGTCAATGAAGATATGAAACTATGACGTAAGCGTGTCTGAAAAGTTACGGAGAGCCAGTAATCACGGAGCTGCGTATACGGCATTTCAAAATCTTTCCACTCTGGAACCTGGTTTCAAAAATGATCGTTTACAGACCCCCAAAACACCGTCTTCATATGGATGATACGCAGATTGGACAAAAAACGTATGTGTTTAGACCTCGGTTTGTCTTTGTGTGGATGGGGCCTTAGCCGACCCTTGAAGATACTGTATAGAAAACTTTGCTTGATAGAAGTATTTTCCTTGAAGTGCAATCATCAAAAAAGATTTATGAACCTCTTTAGAACTGAAACCTGTTTGCCTTATCAAATCCACAATCTTGGAAACTTAAACCTGGATCCAAATTGGAGCTGGTTGTCTGTACCAGAGCCTAGATGGAACGTGTATGTATGTACAGTATTTGTTTGTGTTTTACTTGATTTGCTTCATTTGTTTCTTGGATGGTTAGTCCATGGTTGGATTTTCGTGGTCTTTCCATGAGAATGGGCAGACATGTCTGTCCTGAAACAAGAATGAGGGCTTGTTAGCGTCAAAAGAAAGTCTGTCTATTCTTAAGTTTCCATTCTTTAACTCACACACACTCATTCTCCTTCTCCTATCTGACTCAATGCCCAGCTCTAAAGTCCTCTGGTCCCTCTGTCAGACCTAATTTTTGTATCAAATGAACAACTGGCGTCCGCCGTCCTTCTGATGATCTTTTCTTTATTTCAGGAAATCCAGTATTCTTTCATTCACCATTAAACATGTCGTTGGCCGTCCCTTTGTCTGTCTCATGTCTCATTGACGATGGAGATCGCTCTGGTTCTCTGGCGTTACATGAAAGTTTATCATCATCACTTTCGTATAGCTCAAAAACACGCCAACATCATCACTACTGTTCCATTTGCTCAGCTCTTTAGAGACTCTTGGCCTGCAGATAATGTTTGGCTAACCGTCTCAGTATCCCGTTAAAAGCTTGTAATGTTCTTGGACATGCACGATCACAAGTCATCCATGAATCAATGAATCAACCACTTAGCATGAATTTGGCTTTGTCTATAGCTGCTGAATGGAAAACCTTAATAAGTAAAGCTCCGGGAAAAGAGCTGAACTCATGAGTCTGTCAGGCACTAACGTGATTTAAAGTGATGCCGTCATATTTTGGTCAAAGTTTTGTCTTATATGTTGACTAATTCACAATATTATAGTACCATTGAGGTATCATTTAAGCCATTTGGGGAAGTTAATGCAATTCTAGGAACCTTAAATTAGATTGTTTACACCCAGAGCAAAGTGAAATGTCATTTTAAGAGGTGTTGTTTCTGGCTCTTGTGTCTCTCCAACTTCAACATTAAAATCAAATATCCCAAGTCAAGGCTGAAAGGGTTTGTATTGGAAGGTAAACTGACTTTTTCAGGGACAACGAAAGGCAGAAAGGCAAACATACTCTACGTGTTTGGAGAAGGAGATAAGACTGCAGAGGTTTTCTTTTCCAGAAATAGTTTCTTCGACATCTTGGCATTTTGTTAAGGAGATAAAATCTGCACGAATGTTATGAAAACGTGCCAGCGCAGGACTTCGTTAAAGAGCTGAGTAAAGACTTAAGGCTTCACTGCTTTGAAAATACTGTAACACGTAAGATCTAATAGTACTGAGTTCAAGTTTGAAGTATAAGGCTAACCTCTACTGATGCAGTTCCTTGAGTTTCCACTAGAGGCTTTGCTGTAAAAGATCTTGGTCTTATTGATACTCATATTGAAATGGCTTAATCCAGCTAAAGCAAAGAAGCTAACCATAAAACACTTGATCTAAATACCTCCACATAACCAAAGTGAGAAATGAGAATAAGTTAATACTTCTTCCTGCTCCCTCCTACCGCTCCTTAACTGTATTACCTCAGTGTTTGCTGATATAATTAACTCTTTTATTTGTCGTGAAGTGCTTTTAAATGTTTTTATTTGCGTGTTGAAATAAAAACAGCAGTTAACTAAAGACCTGCGTCTACAGACAGTGATATTTGTGCTGACTTCTCCCCTTTAGCATCCTGGGTAGAAGACACCCTCAGTGTCAGCTGATTTTTCTTAAAAACATATCAACCTCTGAAGCTTTTTTCACGAAATGCAAAAATACATTTTGTATTCCACCTTAACAATCCATGATTGGCCATGTTGGATGTTTCTACAATAGCTATCTTCTTCCTGTTCTCTAAATTGAGGAGCTAAATGTCCCAGAAGAGTTCAGTGTAGTTAGCACTAACTTGACAATCCATAACTGCCTTTTGAGCCACACTTGGAAGGTGAGATGGTTTTAACTACCGTGAAGGGACGATAGAGGCTGAGTTTGAGTTATCAAGGTCACTTTAATGTATTTTCATCGCGTGATGAACTGAAATTCATGTTTGATTTCTGGTGCTTTAAGTTGTAGGACATGATTTTGACCCTGTGTAAATGTTTTCTGGGTGGATTAAGAAAAACGTAACTTAGGCCGCGTTTACATGGCGCCAAAAACGGTCAAATCCGATAAGTTTTCATTGCGTTTTGGCCTTGCGTCTACATGGAAACTCGTTGAAAACAGAAACTTTTGAAAACAGGCTCCAGAGTGGAAAGATTTGAATCCACTCTCCATTTAGTTCAGGGTGAAACGCTGATGTCACCGCATGCGCAGTACTCTTTCACATGAAGGCTGCGCGCATACCAGGAACAACAACAGCTTCAGCCGTCTGCTGAGGAACGCGTGAGCCTCTTCCTGTGCTCGGTTTGTTATCCAGACTTTTTCATTCGTGTATTGTAGCAGCGCTGCCTCTCTGTTGTCGAGAGTTGTCGTCTGAACGCAGAAGAATTCTAAAACGCAAAGGACAAATCTTTGCGTCTTTAAGTCAGGAGTTTCCATGTAAACGTAGCCTCAAACTGGGGAATTTAAATGGTTTGGCAGGGGTTACTGATAGGCAGAGTCAACTTTTGTTACCTGGCAAAAGGTGCTTTGAAACTGAGGACAAACGGGTCCTAATATTGGACATGGCAGGCACTTGGGAACAGTTTTTCAAGATGGCAAAGCCCAGCCTCAACTCTACGTACGCCACTTTTCTCCAGCCTTTTTAAACTCACTTTTAATCTGAATTGTAGCTTCTCAATTTTTCAATAAGTTAATCAGTTAAACATTATGTATACAAACTACAAAATGTAGCACAAAGCATTTTACAAACAGACAGATACATTTAAAGAAGATAACCGTGCAATCCATACACATTTTTAGAAAGTACATCATAAATAAAAGAAGAGGAACATTTATATCCCCAGTGCTCATCGAGGAAATGCCATCATGAAGGTTTAAAATGAGTACACACTGACGGTTAGGTTAAAGTGTAAAGTTAAAAAATGTCATTAAATGGAATAAAAATAAATCAAAATGAACTGAAAGACAAACGACTTATACAAAGGGTGCTGCAATGAGAATAAAACCACTAAAAGGTAATGAAAATGTGTCCTAAAACAAGAGGATAAACTACTTAAAGATAATTATGAACTTAAAACAGATGAAACTTAATTACTTAAACAGATTAAAAATCAGGTAAAGGCCAGTTTGGAGAGGTAGGTTTTGAGTTTATACTGATACCACACATTTGAGAATGAATCAGACTCCAGAGTTTCTTTTGATTAATGGTTGCATAAATACTCAAGTTTAAGATGTAGTGTATATATGTCATAAGGCTGTTGTGTTTGGATAGGATTAATGGACTATCCCCTAAAAGTATGGCTTTCACAAATGGATATGGCATTAAATTCAGAGGTTGTGCAGTAAAGATGACTAAAACTTTGAGACAGTGCTTAAATTAAGTTCAGGGCTCTGCTACAGACATTAGGGTTCATCCTCTTGAGACCAAAGTGCTAATCCGTTCCATTAAATAAGAGCCTCATTCATGCATTTCTCACTCAGACATGATCAGATCCAAAGAGGCTTTTTGTGCTGCTCAGTTTCTCAGTACTCAATCTGACCCTGTAATCTGCTGCCATTTCAAGGATTTGGAGCCTCATGATCACTCATGGAGGTCCCGACAGCTCCTGATAACCTTTGGCTCATCAGTTAACCAGAGATGAAAACTAAAGTCCTGTTGAAGCCTTTCTTGATAAAGCTGATTCATGACTTGTTAGTGTTATCTGGTTATTGGCTGATCTGATAAATGTTAAACTGCTCATTTCAGAGGAGAGTTTTCCTTTGTGGGTGTTTTTCGAATGCCGAGGTGAAGTCAAGTAGACGAAAGTTTCTTATGAACGTCAACTAAGTTTGTTAGTTTTCCACTGTACTGACTGAAATCTCTTGGTGTGCATTTGGTTTTTTAACTTTTTAGCTGATCTCCATGCTCCTTTGTAAATAACTTAGCGAGCACTCATTTCCTTTTCCTTTCTTTTTTAAAATTTTGATTTCGTTTTTTTTTTTTCCCGGCCAGATAACAGAAGAAATACACTGTAAAGAAAGGAGACAAAGGCCACAGTTACATGATGTTTTTTAATTTAGAATTAATTATTCAGAATTAAATAATTCATGTTTACATGGAAGTAATAATTTTGAATAAAGGTTTACATGGAAAACACGTATATTCGCCTTTACTCAAGGCTTCGCAGTTGGGAATGTTTCTGATTGGGCCGGGGTTGGACGTGACACATTTACGTATTTACATCTACCAGACGTAAAAACTCCAGTTCAGCCTCTACGCTGTCTTTTTCAGGGAAACCTCGTCCAACTTTGACGCTAAAACTTTAAAAAAGGAATAATCGGAATAAACAAGCCACTTACTTTGGAATTACGCTTTATTTGGAATTATTATTGTCATTCGGAATTAGGTGTTTACATGGTCATTTTTAATTTTTTTAAGGAGGACTTAAGTTTTATTCTGAATTAAAGGGGCATTAAAGTTCTCCGGTTAACGTGATAAAAATAAATAAATAAATGGGGGTCTCACCTGACTTTGCTTAAGTCGAAGGATATGGAGTCTACACCAAATATACATATGAGCCATGGCTCTAATTGAAATTCAGACAAGAATAAAGCTATAATATAAAAAGGTAGACGATGTAATCAGTTGGTCAAAGAGTCACTTTGGCCCAATGAACCCAAAATAAAGAATATCAGGTTTTCACTCAAAGATTCTTAAAGGGATTTAACAACATTTTTTTTGTTGTCTGTCTGTCCGGACAGACGGACAGACAGACAAACTCTCCCGAAAACATAACCTCCTTGGCGGAGGTAACAATCATAATTTCATTGTGATCCAATTTTGAGATTGTTTTATCGACCAGCTCTACTAACAATCAGTCAGACCTCTGATTAGATGCCTCTGTGCCTGAACTAAAATTTTGATTTTTGTGAATTTCATTCCTTCATTCCTTACCTTCATTTCATGTAAAGGTAGGACTAATATTTATGGTCAAAATCACAATATGGGTGAGGACCGTGGGGCTGGTGGGGGTCTGCGCTCTCCGAGTGCTTTTCTAGTTGTTTTTAGCATTTAACATCGTCATTGGTACATTACATGAAAAATGTCGTCTTCCATTGAAGTATATCCGTCTAAGAGTATCAGTCTTAAGCCGATACTCGTCCATCACCTCAGGCAACAGTTTTTTTGTATTTTTACTCTGGAATTTTACACATTTTCTGCCGCTAACTGTTTCTGTATGACATGTTGATGCAGGGCACATGCAGAAACAAAAAGGAGTAGTGTTTTGTTTGAGAAGCTGTGTGAGCATTTCCAGAAGTCCACAGTGTTTTTATTGTGGTGGCTTGACAGCGTTAGTTACTCATCTGCCAGAGCAGGAGCGATAACCAGGCTGCTTTATGAGGGTTATATAGAATATGCTCTTGTTTTCATTTGGTCCCCTTCTTTTTTTAGTCCTTTTAAAATACCAGTATGTAAAAATAACTGTTAAACAACCCAGACCTTTGTCTTAAAGATAAAAACTGACCTCTTTCCTTCTACGAATCATTCTTCTGTGGATGTCTGGACCCCACCAGCTACATTTTGAGGCTTCACATCGAGGGCCTCTCCTGAGTCATACTTCCTCACCACCTCCTCACAAAAGCACTCTAACAGAAAACACTTGCCCACCCAAGCTGGACATGCCCACCCACAGGCAGGCACCCGAAGGACCCCACAGGAACATGCCGACCTGAGCTACATTTATCAGCTTCATTGTGTTTTCTTTGGTCTTTAATTAGATGTGCTTTGCTTACACTTATGTCATTTTACAGGCTTTCATTTTCCAAAATATGACCCTGAAAGTCATCATCCTGAAGTGGAAAATATTAGCTTGAACTGAGACTGAGATACGTAACGTCGAATTGAAATGGGACTCACAAATTGAGTTTAAGTAGTTGTCCGGCAGAACACTTTGTATTTAAAAAAAACGTAACGTGTTGACAAATGGCCTGAACACAAACTAAAAAAAAAGACGGGCCTTAACTACAACTTAACACAAGCAGTTTGTCTCATTTACTTTATATTTATTTAGCCTCTAACACAGCTGGGACACGGACAAAATATGAATTTGACAACCCTTACGTTTTTAAAAAAAAAATTGGTTTTGTCTCCGAAGTTAATCAGAGTTGTCGAATTTTTTCATGTGCCAACATGAGGGTGCCTTGTCATTCAGTAAGATGTTTGTTTTTATTCACAAAAAGTTTGGGACGTGGATTCATTGTTTTTTCGTCAACAAAAAAAATTGTGGAAAATACAAAAAATCACAGTCATCTGCTACAGTGTTAATTTTGACAGCACTTTTTAATTTAGTGTTAGTCTTTTGCCTAAAATATCTTTTAGTTTTAGTCATAATTTAGTCTCTAAATTGTTTTAATTTTAGTCGAGTTTTAGTTGTTAAAGTTTGAAACATTTCATTTGAAAAATGCATTCTGCAAGTTGCTGGTGTTTCCACTCACTTAAGGTTGTGCAGTAGGCGCCTTTTGTAAAATAATAAGCCACAATTCTGACGCTTCTGAACCCTGTCAGTGGAAGGAATTGATAAGGGAATTGATTAGCAAAAAGACTCATGATATCGATTCTTTGATGCAGCTGTTAACGATTCTCAACTGGAATTGGTTTTTGATTCCCATCCCGACTCTGAACTCATCCAACCTTTCCACACAACCAAAGTAGCTGTGATTGGATATATTTCTAACTTGTCTCTACTTTCTACATGACCATATAAGGTCTGGTTGGACTAAGTCTCTGTCAGACATTATCATCCAGTTTTTATTTGTTGGTGAAAATGTCAGTTTATTGAGTATTAGTTTTTGTCCATGTGCACTTGTTTTTTTTTTTTGTCAGGGGCAAAAAGTGTTTTAACGTGTTGAGTATTGATACTCCCTCAAGAAATTGAGACCATTATCACTTCCTTTATAAATTCCTTCCCTTTTGTTCAAACATCATGTCTGACAGAGGCAAAAGTGGTCAAATTGTGTTTTTATTTTCAACAAAAGACACTACCCAAGAGTGTCATGTGTTTGGCATCGCTGCCACTGAAAATCTGTGTAGACCAAGTCTTTCCCACACAGAGAATCAGCAAGAATCAGATCAAAACAGAATCGTTAAAGGCATTGGTACCAATAAAACCTTCTCATTTATCATCCCTAGACATGATTGGGTGTTAACTTGAAATATTAGGCTTCTCCAGAATCGAAGCCGAAAGAGGATGCCCCAGATTATGGATGTGTTTTAGATGAAACTCTTCTCTGAAAGTGAGGACAACTTCCAGGTGGTACCAATAAAAACCCTTTCCTACTAGCACGCCTTGGCCCTACTCTACTCGATTTGCAGCGTGTTTCCACTAGCCTGGTACCTCCTAAAACAAGCTAGTTTTAGTACCTACTCCGCTCTGGTTCCAAGTGAGCTGAGTCGATACTAAAAGATGACGTCACCGACTGCCGGCTACTGATTGGTCACACAATGCCGTCATCGATGAGTCATGAGCACGACGACCTAACATGCTAGCGGTAGCTACCATTAGCTTACCCTCATACGTCTTTTCTTTGCAGCTCGATTGCTCTCGTCCTCGGCTTCATTCTGTTGTATAGCTTCCAAAACTATCCTGTGCTTCTCAAGGGGTATTTCTTCTTGCCACCTGCAGCCTTCTTCTGCTTTCCTTTTTTACTCAGATTGTGACAAAACGCCACAGATTGTTGTGTCACGCTCAAAGTGACGTCACCACAGTGCCGCTCAGCTGTTTACAGCGACACTGCACCCCGTTGGGCAGGCGACTGGGGTTAATGGAAAAGCAGTACAAGGCGAGTAGAGTGGAGTAGGGCTAATGGAAAAGGGCTATGAGACAGTGAGTTGTCTTCATCCGCCCTCAGTATTGCTTCCTCACTGCTTGTTTTGGGTCTTCAGTTGAAGCTCCAGCCTCTGAACTCAGCCCATTCATCTTTCTTTCTCTCATTGGTGCAGCGGCCCCGGGCGTTTCTGTCGGTATGTGTGCACAGGTGACTGAGACAAACTGGAAAGTCCTGACCCCTTCTCGCTCTCCTCATTACCTCTCTCATCCTCCCTCTTTTCTCTTCTTCCTCTTCCCTGCTCCGAGCCAGATGACGAGAAGCAGAAACATAACCCCTGAAGCTGGAGCGAGAGTTTATGGTGGCTTAATTTTTCAATGCCACTTGCTCAGATAACACTCCCACTCCCATAAACAAAACCCAATAAACATTAAGATATCCACAAAGAGCTTTTATCCAGACTTATCTTAACTGCTCCTTACCTAAACACAAATGCTCCCAATTGTTTTAAAGCTCAAGGAAGTTAAAGAAAGAAAGCACCGACCGCACCGCCCTGCTTTTGTCCGTCTTTAAACTTTATTTAAACTGGATTCAATCCAAAAGAGCAGAATTGACAAAGAGAGGTCAGGGTTTCTCCACGCCAAGCCTGGGAGTGGTTTTGGGAGTCGATGTGGGTGCGATCACGAAACTTGAACACGAATCCAGCAAACACACGGACAGACGTGTTGTTTTCAAACTGTACTTGGCAAGTAAATGAGTAACTGATCAGTTCTAAAGAAGGAACTCGATTTGAGTCATGGCATTCCTCGGCACTAACACTCTCAGATCAGGATACTGTGGAAATAACCCTACGACAGTGACGGTCTCAAACCCAAGCGGACTCTAAAGGCTACAGCAGGGGTGGACCAACTTTAGAAGATGAATCAAGTCCTGAAACTCATTGAGCAGCTTCTCTTGTGTGCACAGTTCGGTCTGTTTAGTATGATCTGAATTCTCGAATGGAAAACTGGGAGACTAGAAATCACAGAAACTCAAACAGTGATTTCTTCAGACTTGTGATGCTTTCACACCAAGCACGAACAAACTCTGGCTTGCTTTTTGGAGAAGTCTGATTTATTTTGGCTGGTACGAAAGCTCACAGCTGATTTATAATTCTTACTCTGTTTATTGTGGCTTCCAAAGCGTTCCTAAAATGTTGCTTCCTCTAGAGCCAGCGATGGGTTGGTCATTTTGGTTGGTCAAGAATTTTTTAAAATGGACTGAAAACAGAGGGAGAGAACAGATTTTTCTCACGTTGGTAGACATATTATTGTATAAAAACTTTCATGACATTTTTTCTTCATCGGAACCATTCATATTTATAAGGCCCTATAAATCCGGGATCATGAAATTGGACCTTAAAAGTGGAAATTCAATATAAATGTATCACGGAAATGGACAACATTTTACATAAAAGCAATTTTTCAAATAAAAAGGAACGAAACCCTCAGGAATATGCTTGAGGGGGTCACTAAGGCTGGGGACAATGCACTCCTCCCCCTCCCCTCATTAAGAATGCAAACATGTCGAAGGGGCCACCTAAGGCACCGACTAAGTTAGCAAAGAAGCTACAACGTTTCTGGCTAACTCCAAATTACAGGGCAGAGCAGTTCCAAACGATTATTATGTGTCAGGCGATCAAATGTTCTGCAATTTTGACAACATACTGTTAACTGGACCAATAAAGATACGTGTAAGTGTATTAGGGCTGCCACAAACAACTGTTTGATGATCAACTAGTCAACGATTCATTTTTGCAATTAGTTGACTAATCGCATCGTTCATGAATTGCAGCTAACGGCACTGGCATGCAGCTGCTCTTGTAAAACTATCATTGGCTTCCAGCTTTAAGTGTTAGGGTTAGGGCTGAAGACCTGAATATTGACCCTCAAAATAAATGATCAGCTTATTATTTATTTTATATACTTGGTTTATTCATTTTAAAATTTCATTTTAATGTTTCTTGTCTTAATTTTCTTTATATCGATTACTACATATGTGTTTGTTTATATGCAGACATGCATGTGTATGTGGGTTTGTGTTTGTATAAGCAATTACATATCTATGTATATGTGTGCATGTACATATACATGTATAATCCCCTTTGTTTTCTTTTCCTGTATATTTTCATTGATTTTTGATGATTCAGATTACCCTCGAGGCAAAGGGCCACTCTAACCCTGCATTGCTCTTATTTACTACCCTTTGAAAACCCTTAAGTCAAACATGCACATGCACAAAAAAAACTTAAAATTCAAGTGTTTTTCCTGCTTTGCTCTGCATTAATCTCTCTAATTATATCACATACTGCTGTCTTATCTGTACAGCACCTGCTGAAAAACAAATTCCCCATGTGAGACAATAAAGCAAATCTGAAAAATCAGTGCAGCATCATTAAAAACTGATAGATCATAACTATCAAAACATACTCTGACGACCTTTGAGCTTATGTTTACTGTAAATCATTTACCGATCGCTTCAGTCATCAAGGAAACGAAGCATGTTTTTCTTGGCTTTCTTTTCTCGACACCTTTCCCAACACCAACAAGTTCGAGCAACTCACTCTGCGCCTCGGCTGCAGCTGCAAACTCTGCGTCAGAGTGCCGACAGACATGTGGAGGCTTTGTATTCTGCCCGTCTCTGCTGCGCACATGCAGATTTATTATCCTCCTGTGGCTTATCAGGAGGCTTTTGATGTTCGCTTGTGTATCAGACAGTCCTGAGGAAAAGTTTGGTCGATTTGGTTGGATGTAGTCTAAATGCTGCAATCAGAGCAGATATTTAAGGGTTTTTGCAGCCTATCATCTAAAATCATGCTTAATTATGTAAAATGACGTGAGTTTCAAAGAGAAATCACGAAGGTCGAGGGCACATTAAGACACAAAAACTGCTGCTGAGAACAATAGCAGGTAAAATGAAGGGCGGGGGGATTGTTGTGGCTTTGTGTTGGTGCATGTTTTGTTAATAAGATTTTGGATTACACTTGTCTCATAACTGAAAAACATACTTATGTCAGAGTGGACATTGTACTGTTCATTGTATCAGGATATGACAAGCATGGACCACACTTTTTAAAATTATTCTTATTAACCCGTTCAACCCTTTTCTTAAGCCTTCTGCTCGAAAATTACATACTCATAAGGAAAAGAGTGTATCTCTGCAATCACAAGGTCTATGTGAATTATTTTGGTGTCTCAATAAAAGTAACACTCGAGAGATTTGTCCAGAATTATCAGTATATGTGTTTCTGGGACAGAGTAAATGAAGATAAAAGTCAGAATAATTTTCAAATTTCATCCTCGCCTAAAAAAAAACAAGTTTTTTATTGTGAATATCTCTTTGTAATGATGCAGCTTCAGCTTTAAAACTCTATAAATGAATGTCAAAATCTGTGAACATTACTTCTGCCAAGTTTGAGACTGATGAAGTGATGCAGAGCAAAGTTAGAGAGGTTTTACTACAGAGTGGTCAGGTCGAGTCTTGGCACAGTTTGACTCCATTAGTCCCAGTTGACATTTCTGATATACCAAACTTTATATTTCACTTTTATGCCACTTTTGGTGTTCATTATATCCAATAACAACAGTTTTTAAATCATTTTTCTGCATATCTGTGGCAGTTTTTGACTGTTTTTGAAAAAATACTTGAATAAAAAAACTATTTCTTTCTTGTTTTTTGTTTTTTTTTAAATAAAAATCAACCAGAACTCTCTACATTTTCCCGTTTTAAGAAATCCATACAAGCAACCCAAGTTTGAATCAAAGTGAAACAGATTTGGATATTTGATAATTTATTTGCTTGGTGTTGACGTTGCGTTTGGTGTCGGCGCTTATATGGCTGTGTAGCTGAAAATTTCCTGTTTAATTCGATGTGCAGTATGACTTTATTTCTACATGAATAGTTCATATTTTCTTACGTTTTTGTTGAAGAGCGTGCAGTCATTCCTGGAATCGGGTACTTTGAGGCTGAACAGGTTAAATATTCATGGATATACATTTGAAATCAAGGTCACAAAAGTTGCTGAATTTAACATTATATTTTATTTTCTAATTTAGTTATTTTAAAAAAAGGAATGGTAAATAATTCCAAAAATTTAAATGGGTTAAAAGTACATTATTTTTTCCCCCAGCTGGGGGGCTGTGCAGCAGGCGCCTTTTTGTAAAAATTAAACCACAATTCTGACTCTTCTAAACCCTGTTCGTGGAAAGAATTGATAAGGGAATTGATTAGCAAAAAGACTCATGATATCGATACTTTAATGGAGCTGTTAACGATTCTCAACTACAAGTGGTTTTCGATTCCCATCCCTAATCATCTATGAATGCAGGTGGAAATATTATTTCCGAAAGGCTTCTTCAGCTCTGAACTGGAACCCTTTTTTGAACATGTTGAAGGCATCAAATTCAACTGGGCATATGATATTCAAAGTCTTGACCGGGTTTTATGTTTATTACGTTGTACTTTTTCAGTGCAAATCATCTTTTTGTAATTTACACAATGTCCCAGCTTCTTTGGGAAAAACATTGCAGTTACAGAGCTACACGTTTTTCTGTTTATCTGTACTTTCAACCTCTCATTTGCCGCCCCTCCTGAAGCAAACCGAAGTTGGCATCTGGGGCGAGCCCAGGACGTTTGTGGTTGCATGAACCCGTGTTGGTTCCTGCTCCTCAAACCCTCTAATGGTCTCGGTTTTTGGCTCGGGTTTGCTGCTCTGTATGTGTGCAGGGCTCTGGCACGCTGATAGCAGGGGGGGGGGGCTCGCTGCAGACAAAAACTTGGCCCGGGCTGTTATGTAAACTCACGGTTATAATTGAAATAGCCTCTTATTTTCTCCTTGTAAATACCTCTGTGTATGGACGGCAATCAAAAGCCCCCGTGTGAAGTGACCGGCGTGATTGCTCCTTAACGTGATGGATTGCCGAGAAAACTGTTGGTCATTAAACGCATAGCGGGGCAGAATCGGACAGCTTTAACAAATAAATCAACGTCTACGCCATGCTGGACGCCCGCCAGAAGTAGTGAAGCAGCCGAGCCTTGATAAAGTGGGAAGGACTGAAACGTGCATTCACCACAAACACCATAACAAAAGCACTTAAAAGCCAGAACTTAAATGTGCATGTGTCGTCAAATAAAACTTATATGGGCTCATTCTCGCCCTCGCACACATACCGCACTTAATCACCGGAAGCTTGTCGGATCATGTAAACATACGAGCCTCCTGGTTTTAGGTGAAAAAAACTACATGCAGTTCAGTTTTTAATGATTGCTCTGGGCCAGCTTTCACAACGCGGAGTCAGGGAGCAGCCGTCTGAAGAGCCAGACGGACTCATCTTAGCAGTCAAAAATGGACGCCTTGTGAGTGCAGCGCTCATAAATCACGGGCAAACCGAGCTCATAACAAATGCAGTGGTGTTTATGACTATTGAACACTTTCGTTAAATCACTTCAGCATGTGTTACTATATTACATTCATCAACGTTACTGCGAATGCTCCTGCGGGATGAGTGTCCAAAGAAACCAAATCCTGTGTTTTTATTTGACTGGTTTGTGCTCAGTTTTGAGTGAGAGATTTGGTCTAATAAACCCTGGACTTAAGTTTGTGTTATCTGATCTCTACATGTGTGAGTGGAGCCATTTTTATGTTTTGTTGACTTTGGCTGCTTTCAAATCCGCCTATTACAAACTACAAACGAACACAGTATGTCATCCATCAACTATTTTCGGACTAACATTACGGCACTCAGTTCTGTGGACAGCAGTTAATCAACGAAAGAGCATTATTACAGTTACTGTGGAGTGGTATCTTCCAGCCTGAGTAACAAAAAGTATAATTAATTAACACCTAAAAGGGATATACCATCCTTTTTATTTGTTTTCATGTCTTACTTCACTCCCGAGTCCATGACAAGCAGGTAAACACCATTCTATCAATTGTGCGTGCAGTAACAATTAAGAGACAGGCAAACATTGCCCACCGCTAGTTAGCTTAGCTCAAACACTGGGAGTCAATGGGTAGTGTTAGCCTGTCTCTGCCTACAGTCATCAAATAAACTCTTCAGCAAATCTTAAAAGTCCTGTGTCCTTGTTGTGACTTATTTCTTTGGTATCTTCCACTATCTTCCAGAGCGGTTTGCATGAGAGATGTGACGTTCACGAAAGAGTTGAGTTTTTTTAACAGCTCCTTTAAGTGAACGGTGAGAGCTGATCCGCAGTTGTTAGTGAGCTTGCAGAGAATTGCTGGCTATTTGCATTTAATAATAGCTCAGAAATGACTAGTTCACTCACAAATGCAAATCAGTTCTCTTTGTTCACGTAAAAGAGCTGTTAAAAAGAGTCAAATCGTTCACGAACATCACATTTCGCGCAAATCACTACAGAAGTTGGTCAACAAAATAAAGCCTCTGTTTATTAGTAGAAGATTATATGATGATAGTAGAAGATAATGTAGAAAGGGGAAGGCTAACACTTCCCATTGAATCCCAAATTCTAAACAGTCCTGTACTTGTTGTGACTAATTTTTGTTATCTTGCACAGTGGTTTTCATGAGAGATGTGACGTTCATGAACGAGTTGAGTGCTTGAACAGCTCTTGTAAATAATGAGAACCAATCTGCAGTTGTGATTGAAATATTTGTTTGCAACACACTGATAGATTTGCAGACTTTTTCCATTTAAGAATGGCTTGCAAATGAACAGCTAATTATTCACTTAAAAGAGCTGTTAAAAAGGCTTGACTTGTTCACATACATCACATCTCTATCAGTAAACACCAGTGAAGTTAGCCTTTGTTTATTAGTAGAAGAAGATAATATAATGATAGTAAAAGATAATATATGAAGAGGAAGGTTAACACTTCTTATTGAATCCCAGAATCTGAAAATCTAAACAGTCCTGTGCTCGTTTTGACTAATTTTTGTTATCTTGCAGAGTGGTTTCCATGATAGATGTGATGTTCATGAACGAGTGGAGTCTTTTGAACAGCTCTTGAGAGCTGTTAAAAAGACTCAATTCGTTCACGAACGGGACATCTCTAGCGCTAACCACCACGGAAGTGTCAACGAAAATAAAGCTTTTGTTTATTTGTAGAAGAAGATAATATGCTAATAGTTGGAGATAACATTGCAAGGCTAACACTTCCCATTGAATCTCAGTGTTTGAGCTACGCTAGTTAGCGGTGAGCTAGCTCTACCTGTCTCTTCCTTGTTACTGCACGCACAGTCGAAAGAATGGAGTCTATCTGCTTGTCATGGACTCGACAGAGAGGCAAACACGTAAACAAAAAAAAAAGCACATCCCTTTAAATGTGCGGTGTGTTTGAAGATCTTTAAGCCACTTTACTGACGACTGTCAAGAACCTAACGTGCAAAGGCTGTGAGTCAGACAGCGGGTGTAGCTCAGCTCTGTCTCATTGTATCATCTTGTGTTTTTACTTCTCATCAGTGCTTGTGTATCCCAGCCTCTGTGTTTTGGTAAAGTTATTCATCTGCGCCATTGCTAGCGAGGTCCCAGCTGTTATTTTAGCCCAGCTCTCTGTCTTGTCTGCTTTGTCACAAAGCAGAGAAAGTTTCTGAAATACAGCCAACCTTCTCCCTGTCTTTCCTTTCCGTGCCCCCCCTCCCTACGTACACATGCACACTGGACCTCTGGCCTGCTGGATTTGAGTTTCGTGGCCACCTTCTCTCCTTCCTAATCCCTTAAAATGAGAGTTTTGGCTGCCAAGGAACTCCCAGACCAACACACACACACACACACACATGCACACAGTAAATTGTGGCCTGGTTTCCAAGTGGCCCTCTGAGATATTCTTTTCAGGGTTTGGTGTCCGACGAGGGCCAACCAAACACACACAGATCCTTTCTACACACAGAAGCGGGCCACACACTCAGATACACACACGTTGATACATATGTACACGCACGCTCTCGAACACAGGGGAGGGAACAGTGAAGCATTGTTCGCCGCTTCCTGAGAGAGTCGGCATCAGGATCACAGGAGCTCCGTCAGCCCGGACCCTTCCTCTCTCAGGAGCCCGGTCATCCAAGTCAGTGTGGGGAGCCATGTCTTCTGGATTAAATATGATAACATGTGCGCGGATCACTTCGCAGCGCTGATGGTTGTCTAAAAGCGGGCCATGAGGGACCGTCCCAGATTAGCTCTTGAATTTGGATGACAGTCGTTGGCTATCAATTATCAGAGTTGAAGTTCCAAGTCCAAAAATAACATCCTGACAGCTTGAAAAGTCTTCTCCCACAATCCTTTTCTGTTGTTTTTTTGGCTTGACAGCTTCGAATTTTCATCCCGAAAATATCTGGAGAGAAAGAACTAGTTCTTGAGATCTGAATGTGATGTCAGGGCGATTTATGACTAACCGTCTTGAATCAAATCCCCTCTGCAGTAAACAGTAAGAGCAGGATAAGCACATTTCCATACATGCAAGTCTATCAGGAATAATGGTCTACAATAGAAACACTGTGTCGTAATGCCATTTGAGGACAAGCTAAATGTTTAAAACGGTGAATATATAAACGGAAATGTTTTGCCTGTGTCTGCTTTCAAACCCGCCTACTACAAACTACAAACGAACCCTGTATGTCATCTATTAACTATTTTTAGACTAACATTACGCCCCTCAGTTCTGTGGACGGCAGTTAATTAGCTAAAGTGCAATTATTAGAGTTAGTTACTGTGAAGATGCATATTTAACAGTAGAGTAAGAGAGAGTATAATTAATTAACTCCTTAAAGGGAGACACCACCTTTTTTTTTCTTTTCATATCTTGCCTCACTCCCGAGTCCATGACAAGCAGTTCCACACCATTCTTTTGACTGTGCGTACAGTATCAAGGAAGAGACGGGCAAAGCTAGCCCACCACTGGTTAGCTTAGCTCAAACACTGGGAGTCAATGGGTAGTGTTAGCCTGTCTCTGCCTACAGTCATTAGATAAACTCTTCAGCGAATCTAAACAGTCATATGTGCTTGTTATGACTCATCGTTGTTGTCTTTCACAGTGGTTTCCATGACAGATGTGACGTTTGTGAACGAGTGGAGTCTTTCGAACAGCTTGTTTAAGTAACCAATAAGAACAAATTCACAATTGTGAGTGAGCTATTTGCAACACATAGATAGATTTGCAATCCTATTTGCACTTAAGAATGGCCTGCAAATGACCAGCTAATCATTCACTTAAAAGAGCTGTTAAAAAGACTAGACTCATTTGCGAACGTCACATCTGTAGCGCAAACCACCACGGAAGTTGGTCAACAAAAGAAAGCCTTTGTTTATTCGTTGAAGAAGAACATATCATGATAGTTGAAGATCACACATGAAAGCTAACACTTCCCATTGAATCCCAGTGATTGAATTAAGCTAGTTAGCTGTAGCTAGCTTTAAAATGAAAAGTAGATTGGTAGATTAAATATGAAAGCACCTACATCTGAATGAAAATAATAATTCAGAATAAAACTTAACTCAAAGTAAGTCGCTGGTTTAGTCTGATTTTAGATCCGACTTAACTAATTCTCTATCATGTATAGGTTAATTCCGCTTTTAATTAATTCCAGTCATTCTGTGCATGCTTGTTTCCCTTGTCCTGCCGGGGTGATGGGACGCTGATGGAAACAGGATGGCCGCCCGAAGTAAGCGTTGGACTCGAGCGGAGACAATTTGGAAGATTTGGAGATGCTAAACTGGAGTTTTTCTTCCTTCTTACACGTAAATATGTCAATATGTCAAGTTTGCCCCTGTCCAATCAGAACCATTCCCAACCGCCAGGCCTTGAATAAGGCGACTCAACTTGTTTCCATTTAAAACCTATATTTGGAATTCCTTTTTCCATGTAAACAGGAAGGAGAAAACTTTAATTTCAAATTATTTAAGTCTGAATAATTAATTCAGAATTAAAGAACGTCATGTAACTGAGCCAATATCTATTCATCCAGCTGTTACACTTCCAGTCCACCCATTAGTCATCCATCAAACCACTCACAGACCAACAGACCAACCTATCCACTCATCCATTAATCAATTAATCAGCTCATCAGTGTATCCATGCTATTGTCTATATCCATGGTCCCAATCTGGAGGCCAGACCCTCCCGGCGGAAGGCGCCAGAAGGAGTCAAAGGGGGGTTCAAGCACTGTTTTGATCCTTCTTTTCATCTACCATCTTTCCATTGATCCATGTATACTATTCATCCATCCTATCATTCTTCCTTTAAGATAGGAAGTTGGTTGTTTATTGACTATGACCACCAACAACAGGGTGAAAAAAGCTTTAAAGTTAGTTACTGAAGTGGTTGTTTAAAGGCAGGTTGTTACGATCATCGGACTAAGATCTTCTGATGTTTGTATCAGAGATTCCAAAATCTCCAAGATAGGGTATTGTTGGATTTACTTAATCTCAAATTTTGGTAACAGAGAGCAGTAGACATGTCTTTTGACAAACTTCTTTGGCATATCAACGTGCCAGATGTAAAAAATAAATGTAATAATGGGATGTAGAGCACTTCAGTTGTCCATCTGTTTCACCTCAAGACCCTTCAACATGGCCGCCCACTTGTTTACACTATTATATCATCTGAAAGGCCTCCTGCTTATGTCAGTGTTAAAAGACTTTTGGAAATAAAATGGGAAAGTTCACCTCGATCTTTAGTGGAACATCCTTGGTGTGAGGATATGGATGTCACTTGTATTTATGATCACCTCTTCCATCACCTCTCAGCTTTTGACCACTGAAATCAAATCATTCGTCGGACTACAGCCTACAGACAGTAATAATGGATATTTTGCACTGCTGGAAGCGCTGACCATGTGTTAGCCTACTTTTGGACACTAAACGGGCCCAATGGACTGAGTACTTGAGGTCCAGAGAGCGGACAGGACATCAATTCATCACAGTTGGAAAATACAATACTGTGGGGACGCTTTGCAGGGAATCTAAGAGTTAGACGCCAAAAAAGGAGATACACCAGTTGTGAGCAGCAGAAACGAAAAGCAGGTTATGGCTACTAGGAAAGTAATGGTTCCTCTAAAGACGTTTGTTTGGAAATTTGAGTCAATAAATCGAGGTTTTGTTTCAAGTGCTCATCATAAAGCGAGTAGTACAAAACTTTTACAACTACTGAGACCGGCTTGCTGCCAGTTAGGTCTTTTGTTTGTGCTGGATCATTGTGGGTTTGGTGGAATCATACAGGGGAAGCAATGAGGTCAGTACTGTAGTTTTGGGATTCTTCCAAGTGGATCAGGACTTGGGGCAGAAAAGAGAAAGTGCTGTTTAAAGAGGCACTCAGAAAGAGCGGGGGATGAGTCGCTTCTTCTTCTCACATGTTGAAATCTTGCAGAGTGGTTCCAGTTGCTCGTCCCAGGGCATGATAATGGTGGAGAATCCCCCATCTCCACGGGGTTGCATGTCTACACTGGCCTTCAGAATCACTTGCACTTTCTCCCTCAGCTTTCTGACACTTTTACTGCACCTACATCCCAACCATAGGAGAAAGTGACAAACGAAATCCCTTAAAAGTTGGTTAAATCACAGATTTTTGGCCTCTACAGAAGTGAGAGGTACTGATTAATGGTTGGCTAATGGAGAAAGGAATGAGGATGGAATTAATAAAATGTTTGAAAGCAAACAAAAGTGGTGAAATAAACAGGAAATCAGCAAGTGTGGCACAGTGGTTTCACCAAAACCAGTTCTTGCTGGGCACCACACTGTGTAATGTTCTTTATATTGGTCACATGTCTATTAAAAACAGAGGTGAATGCTAGAAGAGTTACTTTGAAAAAATTGTATAACAGCTGTTAATAAGTGTCTGTGGAGGCCAAAATGTGTGCTAAATTGAGCCAGATGTTTTATTACTTTGTTTGGTGGGTTAGATTTATTTTCTTCTTGTGGTTGGACTGTAGTATCCAACTGGCATTGAAATTGGTGCAAATATTGTATAAAGAAGATGAAAGCTATATTTCCTATATAAATCTGGAATGATCGTTATGTCCAACTCACCAAAGAGTCTTCCAAATTATAACCCAACTTTGGCAAAGTTAGACAAGTTGTAAATAGTTGAACTGCACTTGCTTCACCAAATAGTGGGGCTGGGCGATATTACCTAACCTCAATATCACGATTAATTGAAGGACTCACCTCGATTACGATTAATAAAAGATTATTTAAAGGAGACATATCATGCTTGTTTCTCCTTTTCACTATGCCAGACTAGGATGCCTGTAAAGCATTTCTGCCCTCAGTACGAGTCATTTAGTTCCTTCATTGCCCCACAATTGCGTTCTCAAAATCCTCATTTTAGGCCATTATCAAGCTCTCGTTGAAACGCTCGGATCTCAGGCTGACCTACAGTAACCTCGCAACGTCACAGTCCTTTGTGCTCTGATTGGTCAGTTCTACCGGGGGTAGAACCAGCCTGTCCTTCTTCTACTACTGTATTTTCCGGCAGGCTCAAAGCTGCGACCGCGTATTGAGTCCCCCTACAGGCCAGAGCTGGTAATGAGTGAGTGTGAGCTAGGGAGCTATATACTGCTGCTTGGTGGATGTGTTCCTAACTGATGGTTGTGGGGCTAACGGACACCACAGAGGAGGAAGTATTTTATCAGATTACTCCAATAAAAAGACATGTACCTCGTGTCGTCACAACGATTCAAATCTCGCGGTCATGTCACAATGACCTATTTTCAGAGGCATCAAATCTCGTTCTAGGATATCAGAAAAAATACAATATTTCATTTTTTGAAAATTAAGGGGGTGTAAGGTCTTGTTTTCAAATTTATTATATTGTATGTAAGTATTAAATCATGCATCAGCATGATATGTCTCCTTTAATGCTATGCTGGAACAGATTAGTGGTGATACCGATAGTCATCGACACAGTTTTTATGCAGTATCTACACTTCACTTCTTTTTGCTTGATGTCCTCTGCACAGATTCTGAAATGTGCCCAAACAATTGAGACAGTATTTTTCTTGGCTCTTAGGTTCTCTGATAGATTGCTGCTTGTCTCCTCCATGTTGGTGGCATGTCCCTCGCTCTTGGGGAAAGTGAACGTAGTCTATATGGAGGGGGTGCGGTCACGTGATTTACACAGGGAATATAATCAGAATAATTGACATGAGTAAAATTACTTTGATTAGGGAGTCTAAATGTCGACTTGGATTATTCGCGAATTAATTGCCCAGCCCTACCAAATAGAGTGGGTGATTGATCAGTGACAGAGTAATTGAAGGGGATATGGGCTGTATGAATAAAATGACAGCAGGGGTAAAACAAATGGATAGGAAACATCCGTTTTGTATGTCAAAAACAACTGTTAATAAAACTTTGTTATGCTCTGAAACTTGGATTAAAGTCTATTAACAACAGAACTCATCACATAAAGCAAAAGATCAAAGATGAGTATTGACATGAATTATGCCATTTAGAGGCTAAAACTTGGAGACCAGATGCTTTATAAACCGGGTTCCTTGAATCAACATTTGTGCTACTTTTGGTGCAACTGATGTATCGGTGCAACCATGTTATGTATTCACATTAAAATTTGGTTCAAATGTCCACAGTGTCAAGAGGATTACTTGTCCAAAGTTTGATTTGAACTGGGCCTGAACAGGACTGAAAAAATGAAAACCTTAGAAAGAAAGTAAAGCAGCCAAAAGCAGAATTGTGCAAGTTTGCTTCATTGTTTTGCCAAAGAAAGACCAGATATCATACTGACAAATGTTCTGGAAAATTATGACACTTCAACAATGTTAAAAACAGGACTGAAAATGATGTATTGGATTAATAACAGTGTAACAGGAAGTATCTTTCTAACAGGTTAAAGCTGGGGTTGAATTGAGTTGGTAGACGAGATGTTTATCCTCCTGAAAATGAATGTTTCTGTGATTGTTGATGTTTTCTGTGCTTTAGACAAATTTATCTGAACAATCATTTCATGAATTAGCATCAGTATCGTGGCAAATGACTGCAGTGCAAAGAGGATGAAATACTATTCTCTAGGCACAATGCTGTTCAGTGATCCAGCAATCTTTAACAAGTCCATTAAAAAACAGAACAAAATTTTGAAATACTAATATAAAATGAGTGATGACAGGAAGCATCTTTTTAGAGGCCAGACCTTGGTTTGACCTTAGAATTTATGTCTTTGCTACATTAGATGTAACAGATATATGGCAGCAAGACGTTTATGGAGTCATGCAAATGTCAGAAGCCAACCTGTTTACAGCCCACCTGTAATATAGTATTTATATGCAGGGATGTGAATATTATTGATCTATTACATACTAGGGATATTGCAAAGTTATGTGAGATGCTTAAAAGTTGTAAAAAGCCAACATAAAAAAGCTAAAAGTTGTAAATCTGATGGACATTGAGCAAGTTTGACTTTTTTGGTTATGTCAGACCCGCTCACCCTGGCACCACACTTTTTAACGGCCTGAAAAATGATGACACTTCTTTTTAAAACAGAACTACATCCATGAAAAAAATAACTGAAGAAACATGTGACAGAAAGCATTTTCTTCACATGCTAGACCCTGGATTGAAAAAAGAGAAGCTTTTTACATTTTCTCGAAGTTTGTTTTTTGCTACTTTAGGTTTAGCGAAAGTATGTCAAAAAAACGTTTCTGGATTAGCATTAAAATTGGTGCAAATGTCCAAAGTCCCAAGATGATGAACTGTATAAAGTATGATTGAAACTGAACTTCACATTATTGTCTCCTTAATTTTGGAGTCTGGCAATTTACAAAAATGTTACCCGTAACCTGGAAAATTGGTTCATTTCCCGTTGCATTTGCAACGGCCCACCAATTAAATAATAGAATTCATGGCATATGAGGGATATTGGAAAATGATTTGAGAGTCTTAAAAGTTGTAAAAGGCAAAGTAAAAAAGCCAAAAGTTGTAAAACTGATGGAAAATTGAGCAAGTTTGACTTTTTGGTTTTGCCAAACCAGTTCACTCCAGACACCACACTCTTTAATGGTCTAAAAATCAATGACACGTTAAAAACAGACTTAAATCCTAAAGTAATAACTGAACAACAGATGTCACAGAAAGCATTTTTCTCACAGGCCACTCTAATAAAGTGATTAGTTTTCCACTTTAATTATATTTTCTAATCTAATCATTAGAGTGGCCATTTTGGCCAATTACGAAGTAAATCCACTCCATAACCTATACCTTTGACTTACCATTCCCCAATTTTTAAAATCAAATTACAATATTAAATGGCCATTTTGTCAACTTTGGAGCAAGTCATCTAGCGAATTATCAATTAAGGGAAGAACATGGTGGTCTGAAAATCAATGACACGTCTGTGAAAAAAAACTAAATCCTAGAACATAACTGAACAATAGATGTGACAGAAAGCATTTTTCTCACACTCTAATATAATATATGGCCACTCTAATATAGGCCATTTTGGTCAATGTTGAAGTAAATCCTCTGAGCTTTTCTTAAGGTAGTGCATTAAAAGTAAGGAAAGAACATGGGATGCCATGACTGTCACCGTTGATTTATTATTCCCCAAATTTTCCAATCTAATCCTTGTATTAGAATGGCCATTTTTGACAACTTTGGAGCAAATCTTCTGGAGTTTACCTGAGTTCATGTATTTAAAAGTAAGGGAAGAACTTGAAATCCCATGATCTTGACCAAAGTTCTCCAAATTGGTCAAATCTTAATCCATGACTTCAAGGAGACTATCATGCCAAGTTTGACGAAATTCCTTGAAAGTGTTCTTCAGATCTTGAGTTTAAAGATTGGCCTGGAATAATGGGCTGACAAACAGATGGATGTACTGATAGCCATAACACAAAAGCCACCAGCTGTAGTTGTTGCTAGGCAGACAAACTTTGTCATCCTGTATTTTCCCCCTTTCTCTTGGCTCGTTGTAATCATTTAGCTTCTTCATGTACTCTAACAGACCATAAAGTTTACATCTAATCTCATGTTTATCCCATTTAACTGATGGTCGTGATCTTCCAAAAATGGATTAAACATTCCCCGTAAGCTCTGCCAACCATAATGGACACACAAGTATACAAACACAAAGCCCACTGACCTGGATACACACACTGATGCCCCGCTCAGTCTAACCTTTTGTAAACCCTCCCTAAATGACAATAAATCTGTCAACCAGAACCGGTGAAAAAAGCAGGGAGTGTGTTTTTCCAGAGTCAGAGACAAAATCCACTTTCACTTCATTTGTTGTGTTAAACAAGCTCTCATCCACTCATGCATGCTGTGAACCTCCCGTCGCTCTGTGCAGCAGAAGCTGTCATCACACAGCCGCTCACATAATGGACGAGTGTCTCTGCTCAGACTCCAATGTCAGCAGTTTTTAAGGGGATGTGCTGTGATTGTATGCAGATGATATGACGACCTGCTGTGCTTCCTTTTCTCTCATCACGGCACCAAGACACAATGAAACGATTACGGATGTGTGAATGTTTGAAAATGATATCTTAGGGTTGGTGCATTACACAGCATCGCACGCCTGCCATCCACACTACATCCCTCAATTATTACAAGCTTTGTTACGGTGTGTTAATTTTGTTGACCAATTATTTTCATCATAATTTTCATCAACATCCTTTTTCTCCTGATGAAAACTAGACAGTGGCTAATAAAATGATTTTATTGATACCAATGCCACTAACTATCCTCCTGATCGATCCAATTCCTTAATGATTCCTTTATCAATTTGTGACTTTATAAGTGGAAAAAGTAGCAACAATGTCAAACACATGCCATCACTTATATTGAATGTAATGCTGCCTTGGAGAATGCATCACTTGATGGTATTTTGTCACAGTTTTGACCACTTCTGCCCCCTGTCTGCGATGATTTCTGACTTCTTTGTTGTCACTTGTGTTGCCTGCTTCAATGAGAGCTTGGTGTGGCAATGCGAAAGCACCTGAAAAGCAAAAATACTAACTAGAAAAGCACTCACCCATATTGTGATTTTCATCATAAATATTGGTCCTACCTTTATTTCATCTAAACATTTAGGTTCCTTGACCATGAAAACATACCATTAGCAATTGGATTCATAATGATATCTATTTTAGTTCAGTAGTTATTCACGAAAATCACATTTTTCGCCATGGCGGTTTTCTTCTGGATTGAGCTCCAAAGTTTTTAAAGATACAACAAATCCGATTGAAAACTCCAGATTCCACAGTATCTTTGGTATATTTTGGCATTTGTTGCAAGTCTATGCCTTTATTTGTTCCCTTGCTATCACGAAAATTCCAAGGATATCTAAATTTTTCTTGTTCTGGATCAGACCATCCGGAATTTTGCCGGGATCCAGATCAGTCTTTTATATCTTGTAGAACCTGTTGGAAACTTGTCCTGTATTTTTTTTTCCAAATGCCCTGACATTTTTTGGTGGAATAATATGCACAAATGCAAAAAATTGTCCTATCTCGCAATGTTTAAGAATTATTTAAAAATTCCTGGATCCAGACAGTGATCCGGATCACTCCAAAAATCTAATCATTTGTTCCTTGTCCCAATCCTGACATTTCCTGACAATTTCATTGAAATCCGTCCATAAGTTTTTGAGTTAAGTTGCTAACAGAGAAAACAAAAAAAACAAACAAAAAAAAAAACAGACGTCTGCAATAACTAACCTCCTTGGGAGTTGTGATAAATTCTAAACTAGAATTGGTTTTGGATTCTTAACCTAAGTTCTGCTTCACATTAGGGTGCTCCCAGCCAGTGTTAAATTTGTTGAACAAATATTCCGTCAAAGTTTTTGTCAACAACCATTTTGCCCCTGATAAAAACTAGACAGTAACTAATAAAAATAAGTGCAAAAGGACAAAAACTAAAACTAAATTAACTGATATTTCATCAAAAAAAAAAAAAAACTTTACTAACATGTTTGACAGATTTAATCCAATCAGATCCAATCCAATCCAATCGTTGTCAGTTCTGGTATTGTAACTAAAGCCCCAGTCACACACTCCCGTTTCTCATGGCGATTGTGCACGATTGTCATAATCCTGATGAAACATGCTTTGGTGACGGTGCTTGCGCTACTTGGTCTGGATCAGCGTTGTATAGTCGTGGATGAACGGCGGGGAACGTGGAAGGGTCCCGACAGTTTTGAACTGTTCAAAACATAAAACTGTTCAAAACTGTCGTGGAGAATCGCCGTTCTCAGTGTAGCGGGGTGGAAGCCTAATGCAGTCCTAATGCGAGTGGTATTAGCGTGGCATGTACGGAGCTCAGTCGGGCTAAACGTGGCCCAATCGTGGCTCAATCCTGAAAACTTTATGAGGACAACTGACAAGGATGTATCCGTTTGAGCCCCGACTGTGTCCCGTTTAAGACGACGCAAGCGACGGGGCTCAGTCGAGGCTTATGTGACGCGAACTGAGCTTGAGCGGAGCCGACGTCCTGTCAGCGGGATGGAATCTTTCTCATATCGCTGTATTAACCTAGCTGGAGCGGGACAAACGCAGCCTGAAGCGCTGGAGCAGCGCCACTGACGATGTATTTATGGGGTGTGTCCAGGGGTGAGACAGTCATTTTATCCCGTATCAAATCGATCACACCAGCCTCCTCAATCGTGTACAGTCGTGCACAGTCGCTATGAGAAACGGGAATGTGTGACTTAGGCATAAGATGCTCTGCCAGGTAGCCTAAATAAAGGTGACTGCATTTCACACAAAAGTTAAATTTGTTTCTGTTCATTCATATATCCAGACTCTACTAGCATTCAGTAAAGGGTTATTAGACGTATCATTTTATCCAAGTATAAAACGCGACCTCAGAAATTAAAGGAAACATAAAATGTCTTACCCTTTACACTCCATATTGTAGTCGACTAAATCTACAGTAGATTTTGTCGACTAAAATGTGAAATTCCATCAAGCTATAATTAAATTATAACAATTTAGGTGACTAAATTATCAATAAAACCAAAAGGTATTTTAGACGACAGTCTATAACTAAAACTAAATATAGAAGTGAACAGATGCTCAAGTGTTTGAGCTGCTGCAAAAATGATCTTATTCTAAGATATCACGTTTTTCATGTAGCAGCCCTTCGCCAGTCTTTGTTTTTTTATTCATTGTATAAAAAGGGTGAAATAGTCAATGTTTACCCATTTATACCAGCCATGTGACCACTATGACGTCGATGTAGCCATTTTGTTAATAAGTTTAGAAGAAGGTTTATGATGTGGTTTGACTTCGGAAATTACCCTTTACACTTCATATTTCAGTTGACTAATTTTACAGTAGATTTTATTGACTAAAATGTTGTGATATTTTATCAACTAAAACCAGACTTAACAATTTACATGACTAAATTATGACTATTGATTGTCAGAAATTTTTCACCAAGGATGTTACGTTTCTGGTGCTATTTGTCTGTCTGTTTGATTTGTCCGTCGATTAATTTTACAGTAATTTTATCAACTAAAATGTGATATTTCATCAACTAAAATTACAAGATATTTTAGGCAAAAGACTAAAACAACATAAAAAGTGGTGTCAGAAGTAACACTGCCTCCATTTATGCTCTTGGCTTGTTGCAGGAATGTGCCGACGTTACGTGAGTTCGATTAGATTCTTTAGGATTTGTCCTTGTATAGAAGTGAAGTGATTGGATGTGTGAGTCATCTTTGCATGACAGGGCAACAATCTAAGTCTTTTGAGACGAAGCCTCAAGGAAACACAGCTTTTCCCGTAAGAGTCTGTCCTTCCCGCTCAGTTTGAACACAGACAGTCAGATAGACGAGGCCGTATCTTTACAGGGAACACGCTAATCTGCTTACATATCAACAAGAGCATCGTGGAGGAGGGGACAAGTCGAGGGAGGGAAGGAAGACAAAAGGTATGAGATTCATTAGAAAGGAGAGGTCAAGCGAAGAGGTATTAATAAAAACCAAGAGGAGAGGGGTGAAGGAGTGCAGCTCCGTAATCTCCCCCTCATCTCAGCTTGTTATAGAGTCATTAGGACGGCTCTCAGACCGTGACGCCGACAAACCTCCCTGAAGGCTGCACACGCAGAACTCGACATCTGCATCAGCATTTCTCCGAGTCCGTTCCCAAAGACGTCTCGTTTGACCCCGAAATTACACAAAAACATTTCAGATCCTGCTGCCAAACGGAGGGCATAACAAAAGAGAGGAAAGAAACAATTTCCCATCTGTCTCTTAAGGACTGTTGGCTTAACTGTCTCGTATTAGACGTCTCGATATGGCGATTTGTGTTTGTGTGTGTTCGCCACATCTGGTTTACACGTGCATTAAAGGAATAGATCAAGTTTTTTTGATTTGACTACACTGACTCTGTAAGACCCTCCTTTAAGGCTCCTAACAACAATGCTTTATAATGTAGTTATAGTCTTTTGCCTAAACTATCTTTTAGTTATAGTCAGAATTTAGTCTTCAAAATTGTTCTAATTTAAATCTAGTGTTTGTAAATGAAATTTCACATTTAAGTCGACAAAATCTACTGAAAATTTAGTCGACTAAAATGTGAAGTGTAAAGTGTAATGCATTTTTTAATATTTCCTTGAATTTCTGAAGTCATGTTTCAGACTTGGATAAAATCAAACATTTAACAACCCTTTATTGAATGCTAGTAAAGTTTGAATGTTTAAACAAACTGAAACAAATGTTCCTTTTGTGTGAAATGCAGTCACCTTTATGTATTCTACCTGGCAGAGCATCTCAATTACAATACCACAACTGACCACAAACAGTGAACCTGCTCTACATGAATATATCAATTCATAAAGAGAGCAGCTCTGATTGGATAGCTCTACAACCAAAGCTGCATTCACACCAAACGTAACTTTGCGACTATAATGGCGTCGCCCACTGAAGCCACGTCACGTGTCCATAAATACCTCATTGCGGTCACTGCCCCCATGCTCAGTCACGAGATTCATCGTAATCATATCATACAATTGGATGTATAAGCTAGCATTATTCCAACTATATCCTTTTCACACAGCTACCAACCACAAAACACTGCAGCTGATGGCCCAGTAGCAAGATCATCTATGAGATCTAGCGGTCCGTCAAGGCAGAGCTAATGTCCTCACTAACTAATGTTTTGTGAACCTGAATAAAAACTGTCCGTCACACACCCACTCAATGCTGATTGGTTGTTGCCGCACAGCCACACACAACATCTCCTGAAAAGGTCTGCTTTTTCAACTTTGGGTATAGAGCGACAAGCAACCAGGTCACCTTGATTGCGTATGCCACGTCGTGGGAGTGTTAGCTTCATTGTGGATGTACATTGACTTTACAGGGAGAGTGGTCGCTGAAGTCACAAAGTCGCATTCAGTGTGTAGGCGGCTTAGCTAAGGAAGTTGTGATTGGATGTCCCTCTTAACTCATCCAACCTTTCCACACAATCAAAGTAGCTGTGACTGGATATATTCCTGACGTGTCTCTACTTTCTCCATGACCAAACTAGGTCTAATTGGATTAAGTCTGTCAAACATTATGTGTTGAGGAAAATTTAAGTTGATTTAGTTTAAGTTTTTGTTCATTTTTACTTGGTTTTTTAGTTACTATTTAGTTTTTGTCTGGGAAAAAAAGGTTGTTGGTGAAAATATTTGCAGTGTTTCATCACCAAAGTAATTTTTAAAGTACTTTTTCAAAACATAAAACATATCACACATTAATGTGAAACTTTCATATATTTTCCCATCCAAAAGTACTTTAAAAGGTACTTTTCTTTCTTGTGTTACATTCTATCTCCCACTAGGATAGACCTTTCTAACACACACACAAGTGTTTATCGGAAAGGTGTGTGAAGAAAATTCCTTGAGATGTTCTTAAGTTATTATGATGAAAAGAATAACTGAAACATACTGATGGATAAACTTGATGTATTCCCCAGCCCTAATGTGCAGCAGCACGTATTACAAAACATGTTGTTAAAGCTCACTGAGGTAGCATACCGTGAAAAAACTTTAAAGAAACCTCAAAGAAGAGCTGCAGAAGAACATAACTGTGACGTCACGTGAGAAATAAGAAACACCTGCTGGAGTTGTAACACCGGTGGTGCAGATTTAGAGACGTGCAGAGAAACTGACGGCTCCCCAGGGGGAAATCTGTCCTCGCAGCAGGAGTGCACAAAGTATGCCAATGTTCAAAGAAGAGGTCAAGTCTAGTCTTGTGATTTTGATTGGTTTGTGACAGTGACTAATGAGTTCAGTGCTGTCATAAAAGTTGAATTTTTTCCACTATTATGGCCTTGAGAGTAGGGCTGAACGATTTTAGGAGAAGACCTAATAACAATTTATTTGGCAGATGTTTTGATTTCAATTCGAATTCACGATTTTCTTCAGAACTAGATTCTCTCCGGTGACATAAAGACTCTGCTACCCATGAGCACGCACGGCGACTGTCGTACTGCTGCATTCCAGTAACCTCAGAACTGGGAATGACATCACCTCCAACTTATCATCGTTCCAGTTGAAGTCTGAAAAGAACATGCCGATCTACCAGGCTATTGTTAGCTGTTGTTAGCACGCCCTGCGTTGTTGTTCAAGTGTTGTTCAAGTGTTGAGATAACACTTGTTATGAATTGGCGCAATACAAATAAAGATTGATTGATTGATTGATTGATTGAAATATCACATGAAGAATGTGATTATCACTATGGCAGCATTTTTGTAAATATAAGTCTAACAATACTATGTATACAGCTGATCTAGAGCGACACACCCCAGTCAGAAGTGCAAATAAATTGATTATTACAGGAGCTAAATAACTGTTCACACTGGGGGCATCCATCTTTGATTGTCAACTCGGGGGTGGCGAGGTTTCACCGAGTTCCCAGGAGGAAACTCCGACTTCGGGGGGTGTTCCAGTTGCAGTTTCCTACTTAGAACTTGGAAATTCCTACTTCTGACTACAACTGGAATGCACCAAAAGACCTGACAATTTTTGGAAAACCTAGTATTGTAGTTTTGTAGCCGGCTATATAACGCTACCCACAGCCCGGTGGTCTAAGACATGTCCGAATAATATAAATTTGCTCTAGTTTTAATTGTCTTGTTCCCGAAGTTGAGTATCCAGGCCAGTCCAGCCCTGTCCGACCCGACAGCGAAGCTAAGGAATAGCATCTATAGACAACCTATTTTGATGCTATAAAACTCATCTTAAAGTGTGTATTTTGATCAGGCATATATCTAAAAGTGAGACTTTTTTGTAATTTCTTAGAAATTCCTCATAGCATCTTTAAGGAAATCAATGATCAAAAGCACATAACACATTATTCATCACCTAACATTGATGATATATAATCTCTGCATTATTTAAGGGATACTCAAATGTCTACTCCTAAACAGAGGCTTTGTGTTGTTGACCTGCTTACCAGAACTTTCGTAACTGAAAATTGCCTGGAAATTTGTGAAACAGTTTGTGTAAAGTAGTTTACAAAACAGTTTCTCAGCTTTGGCGATCACAAGATTGCGTTGTCTGAAATTGCGACTCGAGAGTACAACAGTATATTCGATCTCAGGGGCTGACCAAACTTCCTCAGAGACTTAGTTGCTGATAAGCTCTCCTTTTCTTTGTTGTGCAGGTGCGTAGTCAGGGCGTCACAGAGGAGCTGAAGTGTCTGAGTCTACTGAACGCTCTGGACAAAGACCAGGACATACCAGACCAGCTCGCCCAGCTCTTCGGAGAGCCCTGCATCAAACTGGCAGAAGGCATCAAGTCGTACATCTCCAAGGTAAGAACAAAAACATTTCAACAGCTTCTAGTACCACCAGGGCCTTAGGCTGGTACTTCCTGTTTGTCCTTGCGTTGGTTTTTGTGTCCAACCAACTTCATGGATGCGCTTGTATATACTAGCAAACTTGCTAATGTGCGAGACAAAGTGCACAAAGAAAAGCCGAACAATCTACCTGCAGACCTGAGGGCAGCCTCTACTGTTCATATTTCCAAAGCAAACTCTTTTAAGCTGATTATATTTATGATTATGATCATTTAGTCTTATTTCTGTATTTATTTTGATCCTCTTTTACCTGTTTTATCAATCCATTTCAGTTCAGATTTATTGTTCCTGAATTTTAATCGATTTTTTGGTTGATCTTTCTTTCGCATATCCTATTACATATTTGGCTATCTCATTTTACCATACTATTTTTTTTTTACATTTTAATTAATTAATTTATTCATTTCTATTTTTAATCTTAGCTCCTGTTTCCTCATTTTCAATTCCAGATAGTGTTTTCTTCAGTCCTCTAATTCTGTTTTCTGTAAGAATCTCCTCTCTTTGTCTTTGTGTGTGTGCTGTATGTGGATTGCGAGGGTGGGTAGGGCCTTGTATTTTTTGTATTAAGTATTCTTTTTATTTTATTTATTATTATACATTTTTTTTAAGTTACGTTTTTTATTTCTGAGTAATGTATAGCAAGTTTGATTGACTGATTGCTTAAAAGAGAGCTCGGGCTGTATACAACAACCATGGTAACAATAACACTAATTCAAAATGTAAACTAATAAAGAAAAATCAATAATAACTGTCATCATCGGACATGTGTAGATACCTGATAAGTGTCAGTCAGATGCCACCTGTGGTACAGTATGAGCTCCATCTTTACTACGTTTTCAGCCGTGAACCAGTGAAGTGTCACAGTGTTAAGGTTTGATGAGTGACTGTGTTAACTAGTGACCTCCAAGCGAATGCATTAATGCAGTGAGTCCCAAAGCTACCTCCATATGTTGGGACAAGAAGAGATAAAACAGTCCAAAGTTTGTCAGAAGACTTCCATTTTATCTGTAGGCTTAGATCTAACTATATGAGACATTTCAACTCTATCAAAAAGAATTAAAAATATGTGCGGATACGCCTGAATTTGTCTCTATATGGACAGCTCCTAATTTTACAGAGCAGATAAATAAAAAAAATTAACAGCCATAAAAATTCCACTCTGTACAGAAATTATGAGCAGAAAAAAAATAAAAATAAAAACCTTAATTTGACCATCATTGGTTGGATGTTGGCTGGAACTCAGCAGGGAGGGGAAAATTGAAGTGGTTGCATCTGTATCAGCAAATCATCATTAAAAGGTTAAATATTGTTTCCTTTAGATATTAAGGTTTCTGTAGATACTGACGGCTTAAACAAGAGCCATTCATCTTGCCCTCATAGTTTATTTTTAGATAGTGAAATGTTGTTTTACTATTATAATTTCTGTTTCAAACACACATTAACTGTCACACAGAAGGAAATGGCAATTATTTATGTATTTTATTAACTTATGAAGTCTGTGTAGTAAACAAAAGTATTTATGCGGCCTTATAAAAATATTATGGCCTATTTGTTGAGTTTGCAGGCTCAATGTTGACAGGCCATGGTCTTGGAAGTTAGTTAGCAGGGCTTCTTTCCCACATGTCAGTCCCCACCCTGATTTCTATATCCGTCTTCTCTTCTGTATTTTAGATAAAGGCATAAATAACCCCCAAATCAATCTGTAACTAACAATATTGTTGGTGCTATTGCGCTAGAAGTCTCTCATAGTGTCATGACAAAGATTACTAATGGATGTCTTGAAGCTTTTTGTGTTAGATTTGTTTGGTTGTAGTCGTTTTGTCCAAAAGACACCATCAGTTAAGGTTTATCCAATCAGAATGAAGGACTTGTAGCTCCACTGTGTTCAAAACAAGGAGGTAAATGGGCCTGAAAGAACAGTTTCTTCAAAAATTACTGATAAATGTCATAAGAAGAAATTAAATCAAACACAAAATTCCCAAGCTTGCACTACTCCTACATCCTGGATAATCCACTTTATACATTAACCGTGTTAAATGATTTAATTTCCAATCCTTAAATGATGTAATTTGGAATATCAAGCCCAAGCAGGAGTCCCCGCTGACCCTGGGTTACAGAACAGATGGAGCTAGTTTCAGCGTAAAGGAATCTACTCGGTTACAGTGAGCCAAGAAACATCTGTGGGGACTGACGTAGAACCTCTGGGTGGGACTAATTGGGTGTATTTGTCATCATAATGGTTAAAACCTTCAGCTGCGAGGGGGTATTGTTCATCAAAAAGATCTATCAGTGGCAGATGTGTTGAATTTAACAGTCTGAAATGAACGATAGAAAGAACTTTGGTCTCTGTCCAAAGTTCAGCAAGTTTCATCTCATTCTTTAAAGGCTTAACGTTCTTTATTACCAACATGAAGACTTTATGTTTTCAGGTTGTCTGTACAAAGTGAACTTCTATCTATTTGCTTATCACCTAAATTTTGGCGGACTCTGTTCATTTCAGGGGTGAAGTTGCAACAGTGTTTTATTTTCTACTGGTTTGGTTTTCTTTCTCACTGCTCTTTGTCAAGCAGACCAAGAGTGTATCCCAACGGTATCACAACACAGCTTCCTCTTGGCCCTCTGTTTTGAGGGTCCCTAAGAAATGAGACGCCACTTAATTCCCATAACGTCATCACTCAGAGCCGCTCGCTTGCTATGACGTAGGCAGTTGTCACAATGTTGAAGATATATTATTACATTTATAAACCAAAGCAGCACCAATTTGTGCCTTAGCAGCCTTCTTTGTTTTTCTTCATCTTCTTGTCTAGAAAAACACAACTGCATTGCATTGTGGTATACGGGAATACAATATAGGGTACACTGTATGTACACTTACATTTGCTGTGCATTGTGGGTATTCTATAGTGCTCTATATAGTAGTCTTGTAGTCACATTAAGAAGGTCTTGGCCTTGTCTCGGACTCGGACTGGCCAGGTTCAGTGCTTTTGTAGCTTAAAGAATATCTGTTTTAATTTTACAAAACCCAAAACCAGTGAAGTTGGCACGTTGTGTAAGTCGTAAATAAAAACAGAATACGATGATTTGCAAATCCCTTTCAACCTATATTCAATTGAATACACAGCAAAGACAAGATATTTAACGTTCAAACTGGTAAACTTTGTTATTTTTTGCAAATATTAGCTCATGTGGAATTTGATGCCTGCAACATGTTTCAAAAAAGCTGGCACAAGTGGCAAAAAAGACTGAGAAAGTTGAGGAATGCTCATCAGACACTTATTTGGAACATCCCACAGGTGAACAGGCTAATTGGGAACAGGTGGGTGCCATGATTGGGTATAAAAGCAGCTTCCCTGAAATGCTCAGTCATTCACAAACAAGGATGGGGCGAGGGTCACCACTTTGTGAACAAATGTGTGAGCAAATTGTCCAACAGTTTAAGAACAACATTTCTCAACCAGCTATTGCAAGGAATTTAGGGATATCATCATCTACGGTCCGTAATATCATCAAAAGGTTCAGAGAATCTGGAGAAATTACTGCGCGCAAGCAGCAAGGCCCAGAACCAACACTGAATGCTGTGACCTTCGATCCCTCAGGTGGTACTGCATCAAAAACCGGCATCACTGTGTAAAGGATATCACCACATGAGCTCAGGAACACTTCAGAAAACCACTGTCAGTAACTACAGTTTGTCTACATCTGTAAGTGCAAGTTAAAACTCTACTATGCAAAGCCAAAGCCATTTGTCAACAACACGCAGAAACGCCGCCGGCTTCGCTGGGCCCGAGCTCATCTAAGATGGACTGATGCAAAGTGGAAAAGTGTTCTGTGGTCTGACCAGTCCACATTTCAAAGTGTTTTTGGAAACTGTGGTTGTCGTGTCCTCCGGACCAAAGAGGAAAAGAACCATCCGGACTGTTATAGGCGCAAAGTTCAAAAGCCAGCATCTGTGATGGTATGGGGGTGTATTAGTGCCCAAGGCATGGGTAACTTACACATCTGTGAAGGCACCATTCATGAAAGGTACATACAGGTTTTGGAGCAACATATGTTGCCATCCAAGCAACGTCTTTTTCATGGACGCCCCTGCTTATGTCAGCAAGACAATGCTAAGCCACATTCTGCACGTGTTACAACGGCGTGACTTCGTAGTAAAAGAGCGCGGGTACTAGACTGGCCTGCCTGTAGTCCAGACCTGTCCCCCATTGAAAATGTGTGGTGCATTATGAAGCGTAAAATACAACAACGGAGACCCCGGACTGTTGAACAACTTAAGCTGTACATCAAGCAAGAATGGGAAAGAATTCCACCTGAAAAGCTTCAAAAATTGGTCTCCTCAGTTCCTAAACGTTTACTGAGTGTTGTTAAAAGGAAAGGCGATGTAACACAGTGGTAAAAATGCCCCTGTGCCAACTTTTTTGCAATGTGTTGCTGCCATTAAATTCTAAGTTGATGATTATTTGCAAAAGAAAATAAAGTTTCTCAGTTCGAACATTAAATATCTTGTCTTTGCTGTGTATTGAATATAGGTTGAAAAGGATTTGCAAATCATTGTATTCTTTTTTTATTTACGATTTACATAACGTGCCAACTTCACTGGTTTGGGGTTTTGAAAAGTTTAGGTCAAGGTCTTTGGGTCTGATGTTTATACCTTACTCACAAGATTTCTTTAAAGACATTACCCTCCCTTCAGTCCCTCTTTATGACTTCCCTTCTCAAGCAAACTTTCAGAGGCACATTAATCCAGACAGATGTTTTAGTTTTTCCATAAATAGCACAGTTTAACGGTTTTGATTAATAAGAGTATTTTGACTAATGCTAGCACTGGGATACATTCTGCTCGTATGAACTTTATTGTAGTCCCTAATGATCTTATTTCAGCTGTGAACTTTGGAATAACCTGGAAACAACAACAGAACACCTAATAAGACTGGACACATTCATCACACAAATGCATGTCTAACACAGAAACTGTGTTATGATGGATAGAGTGGAAGGAAACCATTATTAGCTCAGAAAAATGAGACAGCCTAGAGGAGTTGACCTCCTCTTTCTTATTTTTGTTGACAAATGTTAATCCTTTCGATGGCTCAATTGTTTGTTAAAGAAGTGTTGTCAGTGATGGCCTTATCCTCTCCATCTATGTTGACACAGTGTCAGTCTGAAGCCTTTTTCCTACAAGTCTTCTTTTACAGGATCTGACTTGTCTGTACACAAGTGTGGACTTGATGATTTCTTTTGCCACAAGCTGATATGGATGTGTGCAGCCACACAGTCAACATCTGGTTGTCTGTACATGTGTTTTTGTGGGCACATGTGCTTGGCTTGAATTAGGTGGCTTTTATTGGCCTCGTGTGCAAACTGGTGACTGAGGAAATTGTGTCAAAGCTCAAGACCTAGTTTAAGGTTATTACAAGGGCTTATGGTCCACACTGAGAAGCAGCTTTCTTAAATATATGAGCAGCAGGTAGTGCATTGCCAGGTCAGCCAAGGCCTATCTGTGTGTAGTTTGCATATTCTCTCCAGGCACTCCATCTTTCTCTAACAAACCAAAAAACATACTCATTTGGTTACTTACTGACTCACACCGAACGGGACTTCACGACTATAATGGCATTGCCCACTGAAGTCGTGTCCATCAATACCTCGTTTTGGCAAATATTTCATTAAGTTTTTTAGTCATTCAGTCGTAAAACAAAAAAATAAGCCCCAAAACATAATGTAAGAGGCAGAAGTCACTGCCATGAATTTAAGCAAAGCTGTTTTAAAGGTGTAGTGTGTAGAAGTTGGCAGCATTTCGCAAAACAGAAACAGTGAATTTAGAATATAACATTTCTATTTGATTGTATAGTCCGTCAAAATAGGTGTACAATCATCCTCATAAACTTTGGTTCTCATTTTACCAAGTTAGAAAATACTTTTAAATCTATGTACCGTGGGTCTCCCCTTTGTGGAGGCTGACATAACATTCTGGCATGTTGTCCACGATTTCTGAACATGAGTCTACCAAAGTTTACGACACCTGTAATCACAATCTTTAAAGCTGGGGTTGGTAATCTGATTTAGATACACTTTTTGTAATACTGGTTAAAATTATCTTTATGACCCGATGGCAATCAATTCATAATGTGTTCTTAAAACAGAACGATAAATATCTGCTATCTACAGCAGGAACAAACCTGGGAAAACACCAACCAATAAATATATTGTGTCACCAATTATTAAACCAATCAAATCCTTTTGCCATTCTGCCCGCCTCCTGCACATACATTTTGCCGGAGTGCACAGACTCTCATTCAGTGCGTCCAGCTGAGCTGAGAGGGATCAGAGTCCGCTGGAGAATGCTTACCTGTCAAGTTTTGGCTTTGAAAATAAGGGAAGCCCGCTACGAGCTGTCCCACAACCCCAACCAAGCTCCAGTATCCCATTTAAGACAAGTATACAAGAAATCTAAAATAAACACTTTGTTTTTCTTGGTTTGTTGGCTCTAATCTCGAGACAGCTACATGCAGGCTACTGCAGCTGGACATTCTAGCGAGGCTTTCTCTTCTTCTTTGGTTTTACAATGGTTGGCATCCATCATTTTGGAGCATTACCGCCTCATTCCGGGTAGTGACTGAGTTCAGTTTGGAGAGGCAGAGGATTATTTTTATTATTATATTGTCACACGGGAGATTTACAGGAGAATACTAATACAGGACAAGGGCGGGAGAGAGGATAAAATACGAAAAAATACGGTAGTTTCATGGCCAAAATGGCAGACTTGACAGCTATGTGGAGAATGGCAGAGGAACTACCTATACCCCGATCAACATCTGGCTGTGAGCACTAACTAACTTTCTATGTTTGCTTTTTTTACTTTACCGTGATAATGTTTTGGTGCTTTCTATACCAATTATGCTCCATTTAAATTCATGCTAGTTTTCCAAAATTACCAACTCCAGCTTTAACTGACCTTTAATTTATAAAATTAATAGTTACACATTTGAATGAAAAACCCTCACCTTGTAACTGTTGTAAACGATGCCCTGTTTACGATCCTTTTTGGTCTTCACTGGCTCTCGTCACTTCGTATTGTGATGTGTTAGCAGACGGCTCATTCCAAAATCTGAACACTAGATGTCGCTAAAATTTCTACACGCTGCAGTGCACCTTTAAGGAAAATTTGTTTATCAAGGAGTCTACAAACTTTCACTTAGCTCTTAGGTTTTCAGTCAGAACACCATGGTAAAAAAAAAAAAAACTTTAGTCATGACACCAGCTTTTAAAGAAACTGCCACACTGAATGAGTGTCAAGTCTGTTTGTTAAGATTTGAGGTTCTTGACTAGGTTTGGATTTCAAAGCAAACTCCTGGGTTTTTAAGTACCGTAATTGCCTCCATTATGGTTGTTTTTAAGGGCACGGGTGTGTTCCTCTTTTTCAGCTCAGGCTAATTAAGCTTAAATACTTTGCTGGAGCTACAGGTGATTTGGGAGCCATTACTGACGGGGTTGGTGGTTTTTAATGCTGGCTCTTTATGTCCACAGGTCAACGTGTCATTGAGAAAGACACTGATCCCTCAAATTGCTCCTGATTGTGTGCAGGTTGGGGGAAATTTGAGCCAATTTGTAGGAAAGTGTGAAGTGAATGTAACACCTTTGTGCTGAAACACTTGGGCCTTAGGGTGCACGAACCCCCCATCTGCTTCTGCTGAGTAAGGCTGGATACACCTGGAACCACTTGGGGTTGATAAGTGGGATCTGAAATGGGATGTTTTCATCACGCAGAGATCTTCACAGGTTTAAAACGTAGGACCTGAACCCCCATGGAGATGAGGTATTTCATCTGACATCCATTTGGAACCTTGAATATTCATACCGAATCGCTTATGTCGACGTTTTTAAAATCAGACTGAGTGCAATTGTCCAAAAGAATGGAGAGCCATTGGTCCAAACACATCTGTTTACAAAAAGATACTCGACTAATGTGGTCACCACAGCTAACAAATGAAGCCTTTTCCCACCCAGTCACACATGTTGGTTTGGATTCAAGGGTCCTGGGGGACATATCAATACCTCATGTGCTAAGCCAAGTTTCCCTGAAACTGTTGTTGCTCCTCATTAGAGAGATGACATCGAGCTGACTCAAATTTCATGACATGACCAGTCATGACTCTGCTATTTTTTTATCCTTTTTGCTCAGTCATAGCTTGGCTTAGGGGAAACTGAAGGGTGTGAGCCGAACAATGACCCTTAGGAGTAGTAACCGTACACACTTTTGTGACTGAGTTTTCTAAAAAGCTCTTTTCATCTCTGTAACAAATGCACTTTGGTAAAGAGACTGTTTAAGGTTAAAATTCTATCTATTCTATGGCACCCCAAGGTTTTAGGGCACAACCGCTGTTGCTTTGTTGCTTGGTTGTGTTTTTCCGTTTTCTGATGTTCATTGTGGTTTTGCCCAACAGTTTTTGCCAAACAGATGTGATTATAAAAAGTGAAAAAAGGTCACACACTCTAGTATTTCATCAGACTGCCTTTACCTTTGATTAGAGCACACACTCGCAATGTCACAACATCTGTCCCTGATCACAGCACTGCCCCCACAGGCTTGGACAGTTGGCACTAGGCATGATGGGTGCATCACTTCACCTGCCTCTCTTCTTACCCTGATGCTCCCATCACTCTGGAACAGGGTCAAACTGGACTCATCAGACCACATGACCTTCTTCCAGTCCCCCACAGTCCAATCCTTAGCAAACTGAAGCCTTTTTTTCTGGTTAGCCTTACTGATCAGTGGTGTTCTTAAGGCTGCAAACCTGTTCAGTCCCAATCTCGAGTTCCCTTCACATTGTGTGTGTGGAAATACTCTTACTTTCACTAGTAAACACACCTCTCAGTTCTACTGTTGTTTTTCTTCAATTTGATTTAGCGAAATGTTTAAGCGATTGCCGACCACAATCATTTGGGATTTTTTTTGTCCACATTTCTTCTTTTCAGACGATGGTTCCCCACTATCCTACCAGTTCTTAATAATACGTTGGACAGTTCTTAACCCAGTTTTAGGAGTTTCTTCAATCTCCTTAGATGTTTTCTCTGCTTGATGCCAATGATCTGACCCTTCTTAAACAGACATCTTTTCCACGACCACAGGATGTCTTTGACATGGTTGTTTAAGAAATGAGAAGCTACTCATTTCATCAGTAGGGGTTAAATAACTTGTTGCAAGCTGAAAGATAATCGCCCATGTAATTATCCAATAAGAGGGTCGTACCTATTTGCTTGACTAAATCCAGGACTTTTTTTGGCCAGGCGGTGCAGATTCTTGTTGCAGTGGTTGCAGGTTCAACATTGGATTCTGCTGATTTACGTAACATCCCGTAACATCCCACCGTATTTCCTTTTAATTCCTGCCCCTTTCTTTTGCTTCTCTGTCAAGTAAAGGCCCAAGACTCTAGTGGTTATGTCCCCATGCTCTATTTAAAAAGACAACAGCTTTTGTTCAATCCTAGCAGTTTTTTTTTTACCTTAGTCTGTAAAAGTCTGGTAATTGGTAAAGAAGAAGGGTGAGATTTATTAAAGTTTTACATGCAACAGAGTCCAATGTTCAGTTGCTTCAATGGAGAGTGGTCATTTAAGCAAAGTTTTAAGAAGATCCCTGGAAGCATATTTCATTAACAAGCAATAGATCAACATGAGAGCCCGTGACATTGGCTTACCGGTATATGTTGAGAGCTTGCGTTCAAAAGCAGGAAATGGGATACCAAATCCTCGACCTCTGTCCTTCAAAGTCAAACCAGTATATCCCTTAGACTTTGAAGACATTTGTTGAAACATTTTTTAGAAAATCTCTTTTTTCCATTTTATGTAGCAGAAATTGCAATCAGAAGCATTATATTGTGTTTAAAAGAACTTTAGTGCAAAGTTTGTAAGAGAAAATCCTCAAAGTATTTCTTGAATTCCATGTTCACATCTTGTCTTCATTGGCAAAGGCTGAACATGATGGCCCATGACCTTGACTCTTGGCATGTGACCACCAAGTTTGACGAAAGATCACTGAAGTTATTTTTTTCTAAAAATGTGTTCACATTTTCTAAAAATGTGGCAATGTTCTGACCAGTAGAGACACATTTGTTATGTTCATCAAGGACACTTCTTTGGTTTTGAAGTCCATACCACCAAGCCTTGTAAATGTAGTATGTCAGGTGGAGACACTTGAATACACTTGCACTTGCATCTATACACAGTTTAAATAGTCTTCTTGGTTAGAATGTAAAATCCAATGGCCATGATCAGTTTGGTTTGTTGTCCAACGAAATCGAGCCTCCAATTGGACTGATAGTCTGGTCCATGTTCAGGCTCAACCCTTGTACCTTTTACCAATCTTTCATAGTGCACGTGAATACTTAACCAACACTAACACTGCTTATTAAAAGCCCTTGTATACGTTTCCCTTTGGGCTCCAAACGTGGTCTAAAGTTGGAAGTCTCACGGGTTCAGACATGCACCCTGATATAATTAGAGCCGCACACTCTTGCTGTGAGAGAACAGACTCCGACTGACACACATTATCGTCACACAGGGTAGACATTCCCCCCCCCCAGCCACAGCTTGATCCTGTATGAAAATACCAAAGACCCCGGGCAGCTGTGGTTCAGAGTTCCCCGTCACTCGCTCGCGCACACACAGTCGTCCATAAACCGTGTGAGTCACAGCAGTGATATAAGTCATGTTCTCGTAGACGCCGTCAAGAGGACGTTTCCCACTTAAGTCTGAATGCTTACAGCTGCATATCTTCAGCCCCCTCATTTCCTTTTGTCTGTCTCTGTTTAAATCTCCGTTGTTCCTTTTCCTTCAGGCTACCTTAGCTTGCACATAAGTCACAATCTCTTATTTCCTTTATTTCACACCCCACTTGTTTATCTATTTTCCTGTGCTCTGCTGGTACAATGCAGTAAATACTGTGGCCAGTTTGTTCTTTGTATAAAGGTAAAAAATGACTTGCTTGTGAACATTAAAACTGGCACAAAGGCTAAAAGAGAAAAAAAATGTTAGGTTGATTTTACATCAAAAAAATTTGGTACAGATCAAACAGGCTGGTTTTGGCTGGTGTGAAAGCTAACATGAACTCTGGGCTGCATAACAACGTGAATCTTGGTTCGCTATTGATGAACCAGAGCTCAGTTCACCATGACAGTTAGAGACGTCACAATCAAACAAGGACGTCAGTAACATGTGTGTACCGTGCTTGGTTTGTTGTCCAGACAAATTATTCCGTCAAATTTGTTGTCCAAACTGATTTGTTGTTCAGAAAAGAAACTCCTGCGTATTTGTGCGTCCACTCGCCATTGTTGTTTGCGAAAAGTTTTTCTTCTTCATACGTGTATTGTAGCAGCGCTGCCTCTCTGCAAACCTACAACGCCATCTACTGAACTAGCATGCACACAACAGCGGTTTCATTTGTCTCCGTCTGAACGCGGATTAACTTTGAATACGCAAAGGAAAATTTTTTGTGATTTTAAGTCAGAGAGTGTCCATGTAAACGTAACCTCAGTTAGTAAACCTTAGAGCCCATTTACATGCCAGTGAAAATGGTAGAAAACTGAGTTTTCATTGTGTTTGAACCTTCTATCCACATAAGAATGGTGCACGGAGAGCCTGGATCCACAAACTTTTGAAACCAAGGTCTAGAGTGAAAGTTTTAAAAATGTTTCAGCTGTCATCTCCATGTACACAAACTGCTGTTTTCAAGGTAAACAAGGACGCATGCGTAGAACTCTTTCAGTTAAAGGTAGCGCACACCAAGGAACAACACCAGCTATGGCTGACAACTGAGCAACACTGTGCTCCTAAAACAGTATGTGGATTTGTTGCGGCAATACTGTGACCAGTAGAGACGCATTTGTTATGTACACCAAGTACACAACAAACTTACATCGCCAACGACTGACCTGGCACGCAGACTACTGTGTTTTCAGTCATACTCATGGATCCGTGCGAGCACACATTGCTATCACACTTTTCTATATCAAGGTGGAGCGCATTTGATAATGCAAAGGAAACACCTTCCCATTGCCTGTGACAATGTTGTCATGTTAGCAGGCCCTTGGGGTCCATCCCAATTGTTCCCCATAAGCTCTTGTCCTACCCCTTACCCCTTGGTTTTGCACGTTCACATCGAATGAAGTGGTGTCCCAATTCTCTGTAGGGCTAAGACCAAGGGCTACATAGCCCTTGAAATGAAGATGAAAGAGAATTTCCCACGATACACCGCACCCAATGACACGAAGCAGAGCGGAGACTGAAGGAAACGCTTATTTTTTAATTTCTCGTGATAACAAGCTAGTTTTAGCAGCCTTAGCTTGTAGCATCTGCCCACGTCACCACCAGTGAGCGGCTCTGGGTGATGACATAGCGGGTGGCATCTTGTGTCTCAGCAGTGTGTTTTCACCCCTTCCCCTTGGCCCTCAAAACAAAGGGATACGGGGTGGTGGAAGGAGTAGGGCTAAGGGGTAGAATTGGGATTCACCTGTAGTCCCTATAGTTACCTCTCAGTGGGTCCTTTGGCACGACAATTGGCTCGAACTTGGTCCCACTTTTTTTTTTGAGTGTGTAAATGTATGAAAGCATATAATGTGATTAGCTATGCTGATGGGTAGCTTACATATGAAACACATCCATCAAGGCATGAATGCAGTGTAAAGTCGTGGTATAATATGGCACTATGCACTGTGCATTGCACCTGGATGTTGTTCCATCCAGATAGAATGATGTAGGCCAACACGACCCAAAGTATTGTGCATCACCAGCTTAGACTACAGGCCTACAAACTTTTGAGCTCACACCACAAGGTCTGGGGGCCTTTACTGTTACTAAGGGTAATTAAAGCATAGGCATCACATGGCCATGCAACCTATTTTAAGACTTTTTTTAGGACTGGCATTAGAACAACACAGAACAACACAACAGCCTCAAAACCATTGTAATACTATTTGTGATCTATTTCAAGACACTTAATTTATTCCAGCGTATATTCCAGCTAATGTTTGGGAGTTAAGGGGGCATCTCATGACCTCCTTCTCAGTATACCATGACTCCCTCTTTAGGAACCACTGCAGTAAATGAAAGGCTTCCCACTGTCAAAATAGGGCCCTTAGGTTCCTCTAAGCAGGATTTTAGTATTTCCACAATTTACAATCAAGCAGATGACAGATCCGCTTCAAAGATCACCACAAAAAAATGTGTCATGCTTCCCAGTTAAGTCAATCAACTCAACAAGTGGCTTGTTTCCCAGCTTGTGTTTTATAGCACAATTGTGTTCCCATGCAGGAACAGGCTGTTACGCTCCTGTGTCAGATCAAAATTAACAAAGAATGTTTTGCAAACACAAATGGTGAAGTTTACTAGCATAAAACTGGATTAAATTACACCAGCTTTGTTCTGTCAAACTATGCAAAACTTATTTAACTGTCAAAAACTGATTTAAGGACCTATAAAACCAAGATTTACAATCTAATCCTGCTGTTTGGGGCAAATACAGAGAAAAGTGAGTAATGTTTGCCCAACTTAACTGGATGTATCTGACATTTTCAAGGGTTTAAAATCCCCATAAGCTAAGTCAAGTAATGCCACTCGTATTGGCATTTCTTTAGAAAGCCATCACAAAATTTGTCAAATGGTCTATAAGGACTTTAAGATCTCTTAAAGCCCCTCTTTAAAAAACAGACCTCTTATGGGTGTAGAAGCCAGTTGGATATCTTCAGCAATACTTACAATTGCTGTTGGTACTGATAAGTAGTTTTTCTCTTATAATGTGTTGTTTGTTGAGTTTTGTAGCTCACATGGTCTGATTCGTTGGGTTGGCTCTGAATGGACATTCCTTGGCTGGTGATTTTTGTCCTTGGTTGGCAACTGAACACTGAAAGGGATTGAGTAACTCCACTTAGAGGCAATGATCCGGCTGCTACACCACCACAGGCCTGACTCTACCTTCCTCAGATAGTCTATCAACCATTCTTGTTTTGCTGACTACATGAATTGGTTACAGATTGAAACAGACAGCTTTGTTTGAAACAGAAAGCTGACAGAAGAAGACGGATGCTAGTCCTGCCATTTCATTGACATCTAGAGCCAAGTGGAGAAGCGCAGAACACTGGGAAACTGACAGCACGCCTGTCTCTGATTATATTATAAATTGTACCTAGCAACAAGGCTAAATGTCCAAAACCTTATGAGGTTCTGGTAGCCTGCTCTATGTTTCTCTTTCTTGAGCCGTGAAGCGCATAAGTCCAGGCTATCAGGTTGGCTTTGAATAGACATTCTTTGGCAGGTTCAGTGTTCTCCTTAGTTGGCATCCTACTAGTCAGGGCTTTACTCAACAAGTTACAGCTTGAAATCTCTCCTTTTGGTGCCAGTGGCAGAGTTGTTTGAAGGTGTCCACTGTCCAGCAACAGGAAGAAAGGTCAAAAATAATTGTTGAGCAAAGAAATGTTCAGATTTTTGAAGAGGAATGGTCAGGAGAGGATGGAAACAAAGCAGCCTTGTTTGTTTTATGCACACACAATCTGATTTATGATCTATGACCTTGCTTTCTTATTTGTTAAACTAAATACAGTACAGGCCAAAAGTTTGGACACACCTCCTCATTCAATGTGTTTTCTTTATTTTTATCACTAATTACATTCTCACTGAAGTAATGATGGTCACTCGTTCCTCTTAACTTAGCTGATTGGTTTGCCATTATATTAATTCTAACAGTTGTCTAATAGGGCTGTCGGCTGTGCATCAGCCTGACTACTAAACAACACAAATGATGGTCCCAACCCCATTAATAAGGCAAGAAATTCCTTTAATTAACCCTGGAAAGGCACACCTGAGAGGTGAAAACCATTTCAGGTGACCTCTTGAAGCTCATAAAGAGAATGACAAAAGTCTGCAAAGCAGTAATCAGAGCAAATGGTGGCTACTTTGAAGAAACTAGAATGTAAGACATGTTTTCATTTATTTCACACTTTTTTGTTAAGTACATAATTCCACATGTGTTCATTCAGAGTTTGGATACCTTCAGTGAGAATCTACGATGTAAATAATGATGAAAATAAAGAAAACACATTGAATGAGAAGGTGTGTCCAAACTTTTGGCCTGTACTGTACTTTCAAGCTCCAAGATGTCAAGATTTGGACCAAACATTTATCGCAGTTGTCGCAGTAACTTTGGAGATTTTAAACGGACAGTGCAACTAATTGTGTAACTTACAAACATGAACCTAATTTGACTCTTTGATGGAAACTTAATCAAATTTAACTGTATGCATGTACCGAATAAACAGACTATTCATCATAAAGTAAATGTGTTGATCAAATTTCCTGTAATGAGATGATGACCTTTGTCTGATGGTAGTTATTAGATTACGTCATGTTGTTAACATGACGTCTTTAGTAATCTGGTATTGCCAGAAAACTGGAAATAGTTTGTTAGGGTTCTTTGATTTTATTTGGACATACACAAATGTCTTGGGACTTCTAAAATATCATCAGAAATGTTGAACAGTTTCAACATTGCACTTGTTTTTGACAGCAAAAAGGAAAATAAAAGGTGCCATATCTGTATCATACCATACATTTACAGGGATTGGCTTTTCTTTTGCTAAACAAAACTGCATACATGTTTTTGTGGTCATAATGTTGAATTTGTTGTTTCATTTGTGACTTTGTATGCCACTTAGTACACCACTTGGTACACTTCTTCATTTTCCACTTTCCACACCACTTTATGAGTATCTCTGAATTTGTTGTTTAACGCCACTTAGTACGCCAACTTTATGCCACTTTACATGCCACTTAGTACACTCAATTGCCACTTAGTACCCCAATTTCTACCAGCTTTGTGCCATTGTTATAATGCCACTGTGTATGCCACTTTCTCGCCATTTTCAATGCCAATTTGTGCCATTGTTTTTACCTCCTGTACTCTAAGAGCACCCTTGGAAAGTTTTCTGTGTTTACGTTGTATCTTTGTTTTTACGCCACTTTGTACGCCAATTTGTACGCCAATTTGTAAGCATTTCTATGTCATCTGTCCCCTTCTCTTTTTATCCTGTGCTATAAAAGATCATGCAGAAAGTTTGCTGTGATTATGTTGTTTGATATATTGCTTGTATGCCACTTTGCATTATTTTTACATCCCAGAGTCCTTCATTAAGTTGTCTAGGGTACATTGTTGAATCTGTTGTTTAAATACTGCTTTGTATGGCATTTTTTATGGCAACTTGGTATAGCAACTTGTTTGCCATTTTGCATGCCACTTTTCAGCCATTTTCTATGCCACTTTGTGCCATTACTTCCTCCCTAGAACAACAACAGACGAACAACGGTGGTTTCAGTGGCAGCCTGCCTGATACTATTACCAATTTCCAGAGATTCATGTGTGAAAGCAGCTTCTTAGCGGTGTTGTTTATTGCGCAGGACTTGCTGCTTTTTTACTGGCGCACTGGGCTAGTCCCGGGAGAAAATGTGTCTTGTATTGTCAGTGCGATACCAGCAGCAACATTCCTGAGGGCAAATGTAGGTCAAGACTGACCAAAGGCACTTGTAGAGGCCAGTTGTTTCTGCTTGTTGGTGTCTGGAAGGCGTCCCAGCTGTTGTAGCAAACAGGTGTTGGAAGACGGCACCAAACAAGAAACCTCTCAGTACCTCAGCCTGTTTGATTCTCTGCTATCGCAACAAGTTGAGAAACTTTGGATTTGGAGATGCTAAGCTCTGAGGTTTAACGGTTCTCCAAATGGGTGACAGTTTAGAGAAACTATCAGAAGGATGGTTACGTAATGGGGATAAAGGGAAGCAGTCTTTGGGTTAAGTGGTTAGACAAATGATTGATCTAATATTAAGATGAGGTCAAAGTACAACCAAAGCTTATTAAGCATGCATCATTCAAACTTTGCTAAGCCCAGAGCAGATGTTAGGCTACGGTTAAGTGATAGGTATGTGGTTTGGATTCGCTCAGCCCCCTCATTTCAGAAGAATAATGACGAGGAGAAAACAAATCTTATGGAAGATGAGAAAGCAGCAAACTTCGTCACTTTGGCTTCAGTCTGTATCTCCTGGAAGTCATTACAAACATGGCTCTGCTTGTGGATTCCTCTGTTAAGCACTGGACTTACCAACTGTTTCAAATAGGATCAGTGAGCAAGTGATGAATATCATGATGATGTGATAAATGGCCGAGGTTCTGGCATGAGATGGCAGAAATGGTGACTGTATTGATGAGTGAACCAAGACGACCGATTAAAAGTTGGCTTATGGGGGCGAAGAAGGCAAAAGAAACTAAGAGGGAAAACAGCTATCAATAAACCAAATAGACAGGAACCAGTAAAAGGTACACATTAGAGATGGGGGAGACTGGAAAGTAACGGTGACCGGTAGTGAAAAGAGTCAGGTTTTTATTTTACAACGTGGTTAAAGGTGTGAAAATAGGGGAACAGAAGGGTTAAAACAATAGAGGCCCAATAATCTTACAATATAAAGAATCTCTTTTGTATTTCTTGCTCTTCATTGGCAGTCACTATCTTCAACAATTTTGTCTTAAGTATCAAATTTGATTGATCACATTGATTTAAGGCAGTCTTACAGCTTAAATATCTAATACATGTAGGCTGCAACAGCTTTGACTATCTACTGTCCTCATAGTTAAACCTAGCATTACGTACTGCTTAGTTTTTCAGTTCATCAGATATTGAAATGTTTTTGCAATCATTTGATCAATAAATTAAGATACTGGTGAAACATGACTGTCATTGTCATAAAGAACTTGGACATGTGTTCAGCTAACTAACCACAGTTTTAAAGATGATACTGTGTGCCTGGTGCAAAGTGTTTTGTCTCCCCTAATCTGCTCCTAACGCAGGTGTCTAATAATACCAAGCTGTTTGAAGGCTAATATTCATGCACTCCTGTGTGCTCAGAGGTATTTTGTTTGAAAATCATGAGTGGCCTGGTGCAAAGCTGGTGTGCACTTCATAACAAGTCTAAATTCTGTGTTTTTGGTATTTTCAGGGTGCATTGGTGGGATTGGCTAACATTTCCAAGATCAAAACACTCATGTAAGCTTGTTTCACTCCTATTGGAATGTACAGCAGTACTCATCTAACGTTAACTACCACAGCAAATTCAGTTTGAAGTTAAAAACAGGAGACAGGGCTGAGAGACAGTTTGGCTTGTTTTGCAGCACTTCTCAGCGCTATTCCAGTGTCCTTCGGTACGTGTAATACTCCCAGAAACAAGGAAAAAAGGCAGGATTAAGGAATTTCTTAAAACATGGAGCTACTTTTCTCTTATTTTTATACATACAAATGATTCTCACTGACTTATGCTCATAAATAATAAAACAGACTGTTCAGCATATTTTAAACACAGAATAGAGACATAGGAAATGAGAAAATAAGTTGTTTATAGCCAAGAGGTCTGTCATAAACATAAACCTGCCTGGCTAATTTTGACCAGCTATTTGAATAATATTGAGGGCTAGCTTTCATATTTGTTGAAGTGTCTCACTCATTATTTGTATTATATCTTATGCTCTGGATAGTTCATTTTAAAAAGCACTTCAATAATTCACGCAGTGTTCTGTGTTTTTGACTATAGTGGCACAATAAAAGGAGGAAAATGAAATAATTCATTCGAAATTCAAACCAATAAACTAAACCCGCTGTGTAACTAGTGAAGCATCCCAGAGCACCCTGATTTAAAAACGAGTGCTGACAAAACAAACTCATGAATAACCGAAGAGCATAATTCATCACTTTTATGCCTTGTGTCTTGCTTTGTTTAGGGAAAATGTTCACTTGGAAAAGCAAAATATAAAACAATATGCCTCAAACTGCTGTGCGCCACACACTTACACAACATGCTTCACATTGTCAAAATAGGGCCCTTATTGTGAAACCAGTGTGTTTACCCACATAATTAATATGTGACTTTGTTTAAAGTGTTGCTTTTACTGGTTCCTTCATTTGTTGAAGCAGAGTAACTGTGCCCCAAAATGCTGCAACTTTAGGTCAACATTTACACAACGTTTTCACCAGAAACTAAAAAGTTTTTCCTTTGCGTTTTCAAAAACATCCGAGTCCATACAGAGACTTGAGCACAACTGAAAATGCTGTAGTGTGCATGCCAGTCCAGTAGATGGCGATGTAGGGGTGTTATAATACACATACTGTATGGCTGTGTCTGAAATGGCATACTAACATACTATATACTACTACACTCATGTGTATATACTGTATACTACATACTATAAGTATGATTATGCCAACTGTTCACACTGTAGTATACTACTAGGTTTCCCATGATGCATTTCAAACCTCTGACTACAAAAATCTGAAGCACACCAGGCTATTAAATATCTCTGTTGATTCGCCACATTTGAAAGTTCAGAGAGCATTTTAGGTGAGAAAGTCACCACGTAGAATACCAAAATGTGGTCATTTGAGCCATAAAACGCATGGATACAAATTTCATATCATTCCGTTATACGCGCCATTATGCTATCGAAGAAACTCGCACACTCAGTCTTTTCATATTATTAATGTGAATGCACTAAATACTCATTTTGAGATCACACTTAGTATGAATAGTACGTTAGTATGCCATTTTGGACACAGCCTATGTTTTCCGGTGAAGACAAACTTTTCACAAACAACAGTGGCAAGTGGACGCTCAAAGAAGCAGGAGTTTGTTGTCTGTACAACAAATTTGTCTGGATAACAAACTAAGCACTGTAAGCAGCACACGTGTTACTTGGTAGATGGCCGAAGCTGTTGTTGTTCCTGGTATGCCTTCACGTGAAAGAGTACTGCGCATGTGGTGACATCAGCATTTCACTGAAACGCTGAATCTTTTCCATGCAAAGCCCAACACGGATCTGTTTTCAAAACTTTCCACTCTGGACCCTGGTTTTAAAAGTTTGCGTATTCAGGCACTCCAGGCGCCGTTCTCAATTTAAAGTTGCTATGAGGAGAATCTACTTCCGGCGACATAAAGACTCTGCTACCCATGAGCATGCGTGGCGACTGTCGTGAAGACGTGACCCGAGCCAAAGCGTGCGTTTGTTGTGATGCTAATAAATGCAGCTCGGACCTTCCTCAGAACTCTGCATTGCTTTAAAACTTCTTTTTTCAACAACTCACAGGATGCAAAGCGACGAGGTAGTGTATCTCTTTCTAGTTACATAGCGGTAGTTTTTGATGTGTGACAACAGCAATTTTTGGAAAACTTAGTATCGTAGTTTTTTAGCCGGCTATATATCGCTACTTACAGACCAGTGCTCTAAGACGTGTCTGAATAATATAAATTTGCTCTAGTTTTAATTTTCTTGTTCCCAAAGTTGAGTATCCAGGCCAGTTCAGCCCTGTCCGACCCGACCGCAAAGCTATTGAATAGCATTTATAGCTAACCTATTTTGATGCTATAAAACTCATCTTAAAGTGTGTATTTCCATCAGGCATTTATCTCAAAGTGAGACTTTTTTGTAATTACCTAGAAACTCCTCATAGCACCTTTAAATGGGGGGCGAAAATGCAATGAAAACTCTACATACTCGGCCGTATCTGTTTCAGAGTAAACAATCTCTACTATGCAGCCTTGACCAGCCCTCAGCTTCACTAATGTGTAGAATAAACAAAGACTTTGAGACACATGGTGTAAACACTGCTGTTGCAAGACGAAGTGGAAAGCAGTTGTTAAGGTACTCAACAAGGACCGGCACATTTAAAAATGAGGTTTTCATTAAGAAAACAATGTGTGGAGGGAGAAGACAGGGAAGAAGAAAAAGAAGTACTCTCTTGGCTTGACTCACACTCGACAGGGAAATGTGAGCGAAGAAAATAGGTCAGATGTTTGCCGTGTCTTTGGTTGCAAATTTACAACTCTAACTGCAAAACCTGATCCTGAAGTGAATTCTTTTGAATGTGGGGTCTTGTGTTAAACCTTGTAAAATGTCCAATAAGGTCCTTTAAGTTTGTTTAAAAAGTAAATTTTACAATCACAAACTACTTACTGCAAAGCTGGAATAATCTTTGGCTCACTTCAAGTGACTTTCCTCAGATATCATATTAGTAAAAATGTGCAAGAAGCAGGCGTCAATGGGCTGCAGAAGTCAGAGTGGTTAAAATGAATTAATCTGCCTTTCCACCCTGTGGTCTGGTTCTGTTTGACCTGGCAGAGTGCAGTCATCTGTGTTTTCACTGTCTGAAGTTGGGAAAGGTACCAAAGTAAACTGTCCGTTCTGTTATACTTTTTTGGCACCCCACTGCTGGGGCACAGTGCACCTCATGTGACCCTGAAAGGTGGAGCCAGAGACACTGGAGTTAAAATGTATGGCTGACAGTGGAAACAAATACAAGATCAGAGTTTAGTGCACCAAGGTGCCAGAACCAAACCAGACTGCTTGGTGGAAATGCAGCACAGGACAGAACAGTTTATAGAGAGGATATTATTACAGTATTTTTCCCCTTTAAGGTTTGGGCAGATGTGAAAAATACTGTCAAATAAGAAAAATCTTAATCTTATGCATTTTTATTCTATCAATTTACAAAATACAAAGTCAGTGAACAGAAGAAGAATCTATCAAGTCATATATTCGGTGTGACCAACCTGTGTCTTCAAACTAGCATCAAATCTTGACTCTTCACAAAGTCAGCGATTTTGTATAGCAAGCCAATAATAACACAAAGGGACAAAGAATTTTGACAAAAAAATAACATTTTTATGGCATCATTACGATGTCAGTTGGTTCCTCCAATCTGCTGTTCTGCTAGACGGACTCGGAGACACAACCGCAGAAAAACCAAATCTGAGATTTTGACTCAAGTCACATTGACTTTTATATTACTGTTGATGTATCATGTACCTTCATGAAAACAAGCGAAGAAGACATAGCCATTTGCAGTTGTGCAGAACACAGAGCCTTCCTGGAGGAAAAAAAACATGCTAAAATTGTTTTCGTCCAATCAAATATTTGTCAGAACATAAATTCCTTGGTTTTGTATGTAAAACTAAGAATAATGCAAAAAAACTTCGCCCCCAACAGCAGTTTATCTTACTGGTAGTCTGTTTGAATATTGGTCAAAAAATAATTTCATGGCTTTTTTCGCAAGACTCAGAATTACACAAAATAATTGTACCCACCAACAGCAGCAGACCATGCTGGTAGTCAACCTAAATATTCATCACAACATAATTTTGTGCCTTTTTACGTAAACTACCAGTAACTGTTGTTGAGTAAGGTTTTTTGGTTTTTTCGCCTTATTCTGAGTCTAATCTAATATTCGTCATAAAATAATTTCTTGGCTTTTTACACAAAACTCACAATAACAAAAAACTTTACCCTTATGTATCTTACCGGAAGTCTGTTCGAATATTTGTCAGAACAAAATTTCGACATTTTATGTAAAACTCACAAATACTCAATAACTGTACCAACCAACAGCTGTGTATCTTTCTGGTTCTCTCATTAGGCATTCGTCTGAACATAATTTCGCGGCTTTTTACGCAAAACATACATTTAGGCAAATTAACATTATCCCCAGTAGCACTAGTGTATCTTTCTGGTAGTCTAATCAAATATTTGTAAGAACATAATTTCATGGCTTTTTACATAAAACTCACAGTCACGCAAAAAACTTTACCCACCAACAGAAGTGTATCTTACTGGTAGTTTATTTAAATATTCGTGAGAACATAATTTTTGTGGTTTGTGCGTAAAACTTTACAATAACACAAAAAATTGACCCCACACAGCAGTGTATCTTACTGGTAGTCTGTTCGAATATTTGTCAGAACATAATTTCGTGACATTTTATGTTTAACTCACAAATAGGCAAAAAAACTGTACCAACCATCAGCAGTGTATCCTTCTGGTAGTATAAGCAAGCATTCGTCTGAACATAATTCCATGGCTCTTATGTAAAACTCAGACTTAGGCAAATGAACTTAATCCCCCAACATCAGTGTATCATGCTGGTAGTCTGATCAAATATTCGTGAGAACATAATTTCATGGCTTTTTACATAAAGCTCACAATCACGCAAAAAACTGTACCCACCAACAGAAGTGTATCTTACTGGTAGTCTATCTGAATATTCGTCAGAAGGTAATTTTACTGCTTTTTACATAAAACTCACAATTACACAAAAAAATTTGTATCCACCAACAGAAATGTATCTTACTGGTAGTCTTTTTGAATATTCGTTAGAACATAATTTTGTAGTTTGTGCGTAAAACTTACAATAACGCAAAAACATTACCCACCAACAGAAGTGTATCTTGCTGGTAGTGTAATCGAATTTTCGTCAGAACATAAACAGCAGTTTATCTTACTTGCAGTCCATCTTCATTCTAGGAACATAATTTTGCGAGTTTTACGTAAAACTCACAATAACTTGAAAAAGCTGTACCCACCAACACTAGTGTATCTTACTGGTAGTCTTATAAAATATTCGTCAAACATAATTTCATGGCTTTTTACGTTACACTCACAGTAACACAAAAAACATTACCCTCGAACAGCAGTGTATCTTACTGGAAGTCTAATCAAATATTCGTCAGAACATAATTTCGTGACTTTTTACTTAAAACACAATTACGCAAAATAACTGTACCCATCATACGCAATGTTTCTTACTGGTAGTCTCAGCTTGCTCTCCTTAAAGTTGCAGCTTCCAGGACGCTTTTAACCACTTCACTGACACAACTTAACTCAAAAATACTGAACTCTCCCTTTAAAATGATTAAAGGAGACATATCATGCTGATACATGATTTAATACTTACATATAATATAATGAATTTGAAAACAAGACCTTAAACCCCCTTAATTTTCAAAAAATGAGATATTGTATTTTTTCTGATATCCTAAAACGAGATTTGATGCCTCTGAAAATAGGTCACTGCGAGATGTCCACGAGATTTCAAACGTCGTGACGACACGAGGTACCTTTCTTGTTATTGGAGTAATCTGATAAAACACTTCCTCCTCTGTGATGTCCGTTAGCCACAAAACCGTCACCGAGGAACACATTCATCCAGCAGCAGTATATAGCTCCTTAGCTCACACTCAATCGTTACCAGCTCTGGCCTGTAGGGGGACTCAATACGCGGTCGCTGCTTTGAGCCTGCCGGAAAATACAGTAGAAGAAGGACAGGCTGGCTCAGCCCTCTCGGCAGCTCTGATAGAACTGACCAATCAGAGCACAAAGGGCTGTGACGTTGCGAGGTAACTTTAGGTCAGCCTGGAAACCGAGCGTGTCAACGAGAGCTTGATAATGGCCTAAAATGAGGATTTTGAGAACGCTATTGTGGGGCAATGAAGGAACTAAATGACTTGTACTGAGGGCAGAAATGCTTTACAGGCATCCTGGTCTGGCATAGTGAAAAGGAGAAACAAGCATGATATGTCTCCTTTAACTGTTCAGCCCTTAGAGGATGTAGTCATGTTATACCCTGGAAAAGGTAACAGTAAAAATACACCAGATCTGAGAACACTTGATCTAACGGTGGTCAAATTCCTGCAGAGATGGACGTTTCGTCCGTGCTATCAATCACTGCTACTGCAAACTGAGAGCTGTTGTTCTGGCAGTGCGTCTCAGCAGGTGCAGATGTTTTAGTGGGCCTTTTAAACTGGGAACAGCGGGGTGGAAGAGCGAAGGAAAAGTTCTCCAGTTCTCTGCTGTGGCTAAAAGATTAAGACTGAAATACCTGGAGCTTAGTCCGCACATGCCATCCTAAATCCCCCTCTGTTATTCTTCTCCTCTCTCCCATCTTGTCTTCTCCCTCTGCTGTTTTCAGGCCCTCGTTTTGCTTCATCATATGGGCAGTTCTGAAACCTTCACACCAGAATGTGGTTTTACACCCCTTCTCTCTGCATGTGTGCTACAAAATAAGAGACGTTCAAAGGAAGAAGAAGCTACATTTTCCAGCAGAGAAAACCAGAAACAGAGGGAAACTCCAGGAGAGCACATTCTTCTGGTCTTCTTCTCCTTATCTTTATATGCTTGTGAGTCAGCAACAACCACAGATGGAAGTGTGATGGTTTGGAGTTGGACAGTCTTCACAGAATATAGAAAGGGAGTTTCTTTAATTTTGGCACAAATGTCCACTCTGACTTGAAGATAAGCTGCACAGATGGTGAAGGCCATTGGTCATTTATTAGGGTCATCTGAAGCATGGATGAAGCCCTTGAATCGTCAGTGTCATTGGTCAGATGTTAGTGTCAGTGGGACTTGTCATTATTTGCTTGTGAATGTGATTTATGAAGAACATTTTGAGGGACTTTCTTAAAACTTAAACAAATGTCAAATATCATATCTGAGTTACCAGTGTTCCAGCTGCAAAGTCGGAAGAACTTGACAATCTACCAGGCTATTGTTAGTCACTGTTAGCACACCCTGGATTGTTGTTTCCACATATTACACGAAGAATGGTAATAACACTATAGCAGCATCTCTATATACAAACAATACTGTGTATACAGCTGATTTATTTCAACAAACACTAGTCAGAAGTGCTCATAAATGAATATCACAGGAGCTCAATAACTGTTGACACTTGGGGCAGCCATATTTGATTGCCAACTTGGGGGTAATGAGGAGCCATCGACTTTTGCAGTGGGAAATTCCGACCTCACGGTATCATCAAGTTGAAATTTCCATTTTAGAAACCATAACTTTCCAGTGCAACTGGAACACAGCATAAAGCACAAACTGATTTGATTTTGAAGAAACAAGGTCATGGACTCTGTTACCTTAGATCAGTGGTTCCCAAACTTTTGGCAGCCTGAACCTCTTTAGACACTTTACCTCCAGTTTTGTTCCCCCTACTCTTATGCACTTATAGCAGCTAGAAAAGAAGAGTGTGTGTTATACCACTTTCAGAAAGGCCAGAAAACCTGTTTAAACCCGGTAACAGTCGGCTCCTGTCGGCAGTTTGAAAGGGTTTAATAGGCATTTCGACTCAGGTCGATTGACCTTGCAAGCGACACAGGTTTTAATCGGCTCACCTTCAAACAGCTCCAGTGAGAACATCACACCCGGGTTGACCCGCTAATTTATGGATGATGTTGGCGTAACGTGCCCATGGCATTATATCACACCCGCCCCCTTCTTCTGTAACCTCACTCTTTGTGATCTCAGCAACCTATTCCATCAGCCTTTGTATCATCAGCACCAAGTTTGTACATTTTTAAAGAGGGTCAAAAGTACAAAGTAAAGAAAACCGTGTCCACGGCCTCCATGCTACTTTCATTGTTTACATGGACGTGCTTTGCCGCACTGATGATGTCGTCAACGTGATGACATTAGCTTGATGACCCAGACCCAGGTCTGCTGGTAGTGGGAAAAGAGTCACTTGTCAAATATTGTCGGGTTAACCCGTGTTGACAAACCCCGAGTTGACCCGCTAATTTTAGTGTGAAAGCGGTATAAGCCTGCCGCCACCCCCGCCTCCCACATTTAACATGCTCAACATAAAAATAAAATCACTTAAAGTGAATTATTTGTCACTACATAGATTTATTTAGCAGCAATGTCAGTGGGCAACACCAGTTCACTTTTGAAAATGAAGTGTACATTTCTGGAACATATTTAATTATGAGCTTGAAGCTGTTACAAACTCACCACAACTTTAATGGGAAGGATGTCTGGCTGAACTTATGTAAGAATAACTATAACTATTATTTTATAGAACTATTATATATACTATTGTTTTAATTAACTATAAGAATCTTAGATACTACAGAACAGATTTCCTTCTCCAAGATCCGTCCTCCAGCCTCTCTGCCAACACTTCAAGCCTTTATCAATACTCACAATAGAAAAATTCCCCAATTCGAACTTTAAATACTGAAACAGCTGTTTGAAACCTGACAGATATCCGCATACCCCCTACAGCACTTTGCGTACGAGTACCCCGGTTTGGGAATCACTGCCTCAGATCATGCGTCAAAGCATGTTCCAAAAAGCATTAAAAAAGGGGATTTCCCCCAATCGCACTTCCACAAAATCCACCCCAGAAGATCCATTCTTCATTGAAAACGTACGTGTATACAGTACTATAATGGCAATGAGTCTCACTGAGTTATAAGACGCATTCTTTATTTGACTTTGGACCTGTCCGCTCCAGCAGCTCGTTGCTTATCAAAGGTCGGTTTCCCTAAAGAAACAAAGTTCCTCTGGCTGCTCTTTGTCTCCTTCAGACTTATTGTGGCACCATATCTCTGAATCTGCTCCATCTTAAAGCTCTGATGTCATAGAAAATGCTTTGCTATGACTGCTGATGCAAAGCAGCTGTTCGGACATCGCCAGTCATGGTCTGGACTGACACGCAGCAGGCTTCACAGTCTAAGCCTTCAGGACTCACAATGTCATGCCCTTTAGTTTTAAACGTGGGCTTTGAAGCCAAATTATTCACATTGAGCAACAGAATGATGGCAGGCATTTAGAAGAGGGCATATTTGTGCCTCATTAAATCTGCTCAGTTTTAGATGAAAAGACAATAAAATTGGCTTGAGCCTCCCAAGTTCTCTGAGTCGTTCATTTTCACTCCGACTTGTTCCTTGTTGGAATTTAAAAGCTTTTTTTTTAAAGAGCATGGTTAGAAATTAGCCCTGAAATAGATCTTTTATGATGCAAACACTGAAAGACTAGGCTACTCACACAAGACAGTAAATAGATTATCCAAATGACATGCTCAAGGTCCCGAAACAATACGTTGTAAGAGATCATTTCACAAAGTTCTGATAGAAGATGAAAAGTCAGACATGATACTAAAATTCAACACCAGGAGGGAACACTTTATTGCCCGAAATGAAACTCGTGAGTCCTCCGGATAACACTCCAAAACAAGTCCCCTAACATCGAATCAATGAGCTCTAACATCAGTCAGGCTCAATAGGTTTAGTCTTTTAACGTCAATGGGACATTGACTTTTTCAAAGCATCAGCTGGTCACCAGTTCTTACTGATCTTTTAAGACACCGACACCGTTGTTGAAAAAAAAAATTCAGTCTTTCTTGAATCTTGAATATATAAGTGGTAAGGACACGCCATTACATGAAGTACTTTATATGGTCAACAATTTGTTTCCCCTGGCGAAAATGAGACGGTAACTAATAAAACAAGAGCACATGGTCAAAAACTAAAACTAAATGAACTGACTTTTTCATCAACAAACAAAAACTAGACTAAAATGTTTGACTAGGCCTGTCATGATGACAAATTTTGCTGGACGGTAATTGTCCAAAAAATTATTGGCGATAAACGACATTATTGTCAATATTATTTTGATTTTTTTTTTCATTTTTTCATAAATGTAATTATATGTCATAATAAAGTGAGTACACCATGTCAGTGATAAGTCCAAACTTTAATTTCTTAAGAGTATATAACTGTAATTGGATGGTCAAGATCTTTTAAATAAAATAAACAATTTCATAAATTCAACAAACAAAAAAGAGGGAAAAAAACAAATAAAATGGACTTTTTATTAGGAAAATTGCATGTAAATAAAAATAATTATACTAATCAAAAAACAATAAAAAATAGACCCTGTCTCTGTAAAGAAAAAACGAAACTCCTATAAAAACACACACAAAAATAAAAACGATAAATAAAATGGAGTTTATACAGTTTGTGTTTGTGACATGTACTTTCTCCCAGTCAATTCGTACCGTCTGTCAAATGTTTGTAACATTGCTGGCTTTTCAACCTAATTGAAGGGCTGCATTTCTTTTGCCTTCTAGTGAACAACACTGTCCGTGAGCGCAACGTTTTGCGCTGTTTTATTTGTATTTTGCCAGCTTAGGAACCGTAGCTTTCGTGCCATCATTCATATTAGTGTTTGTTTCCTCCTTACTCCTCATGACGCTCACTTCAGCTTTCTCTGTGTGTACGCGTGAGCGGCCCCGCAGCCCCCCCAAAGATTGTATGCCAGACAAATGCTCACGCCGCTATAAATCCGCTAAATCCACTATAAAACCAGTGCACCCAGGTGTTGAGAAAGTTGCACAGAGTGAGCCATCTTCTCATTCAGCCTCTTTGGTAGAAAGAGAGGAGGAAAACAAACATGCATGCATGTTTGTTTTCCTCAGTTTATCGAGGCCAGCAAACTTACCAAGGACGTTTTTATTTATCGTTCAGTTAATTGATTTATTGATTATCGTGACAGGCCTACGTTTGGCAGACTTAATCCAATCAGACCTAATTTGGTCATGAAGAAAGTAGGGACAAGTTAGGAATATCTCCAATCAAAGCTACTTTGGTTGTGTGTAATGGTTGGATGAGTTCAGAGGAACATCCAATCATAACTGCCTTTGGTTGGCGGTGGTGGGGTACAGTAAACTCACTGAAGCTGTGGTCTTATTTAACATGCATCACTGTGAGTCCAAGCCCTGACCTGTCTGATACGCCCAGTTATTTGATAAAACAGCATGTTTTCTTTGATAAATCAGTGTTTATAATCAGGCTGTAGCAGTTTTAAATTGAATATGTCAAGCTGTGCCACTGCAGAAAGCTACACATGGCTACAGTGCATCAGAAGAAATAGGCCTTTATTCAATTTACTTAAATCTAATTTGAAACATTTTATTCGGCCTAAAGTGGCAATTACAGCGGCAGCAAAAGCGATGAGCTTGAGAGATAACAAAATACAGGAGAAAACAATAAAATAACAAGCTGCTTTTGTTATAAAATCATGCTGCTATGGATTTAGATTTGACATATTTATTTCTCTACATATTGTTGGAGATAAAGTCAAATATAGCAAGAATGATGGAAAATTGACCAGTTTTATTTGCAGATTTCATGGTTGCTTAAGCTCTTGATCCCTGTTAATTTTGTTGACCAATTACTTTCATCCTAGTCTTCACCAACAACCATTTCCCCCTGACAAAAACTAGGCAGTAACTAATAAAAACAAGCGCATATGTACGAAAACTGAACATAAAGGAACAGATATTTTTGTCAACTAATAAAAACTAGCATTAAAAAATGTCTCTTATGGACGGCTTCCGGGTCACGCACAAGATGGCAGCTTAGAATTTGCGCTCCCCGACAGAGTAATAAAAAGCCCTGTATTTATTGAAAATAACTTCGACAGCAACTTAAAATCAAGATGAGCGAAAACAGGGCTACCAAGAAGCAAACAAGGAGAATACAGACAACAACGACTTCGAAAAACGGAGAGGAATGGCCACTGCTATCCCAGACTAGCCAGGGTAGCTCCCCAGTGCACGAGATCGCTAACAACGAAGCCGATGGCGCCTCCCTGCACGTCATACTGAGTGAAATAAAAGACTTTAGACGTGACAATAACCAACAACTAATGGAGATTAAGCAGGAGCTACAAAAAACGAATAACAGACTAGAGGAGGCGGAAAGCAGGATCGAAGAAACGGAGGTAGCAGTACAGGCCATCTCAACGCTAATAGGGAGGCTAATACAACGCCAGGTAACCATAGAGGCTAAGCTAACTGATCAAGAGGGGCGAGCCCGCCGAGATAACCTCCGTGTGTCGGGGATTCCAGAGAAAGAGGAGGGGGAAGATATCTGCGCTTTTGTGGAGGGGTTGCTCCGGGGAGCTCTGGACTGTTCGGAGGAGAGGAGATCCGGGTAGAAACGAGCTCACGGTCACGGACAACAAGGCCAGGTGAACAACAAGCTCGGCCCAGCCATGATTGCAAAATTTGCAAGCTATAAAGTAAAAGAGGAGGTTATCCGGAGAGCTTGGCAGAAGAAAACTGTGCTTTACAAAAACACTCGCTTCTTTGTGGACCACGATTACCCTGCTGCAGTACAGAAAAGGCGCTTAGAATATATCGAAGCGAAGAAGGTCCTGAAGGAGCGAAAAATAAAGTTTCAAGCCCCCTATCCAGCTAAGCTACGGGTCCACTACGAGGATGGCGTTCATCTATATCAGAGTGCAACCGAGGCGGAGGACATGGTCTCCAGGGGCTCCGGTCACCATCATCCCCCAACCTGCTGACAAAGATCACCGGGAGCTGCAACTTCTCTCAACGTGGCAGGTGGCGGGGAGTTCAACGAGATCAACAAGAAGGTCTGGAGAGGTACAGCGAGAGGGACAGGACTCACCAATGACTTACAAAGAGAAACTACAGGAATTCAAGAGAAACCCCTCTACAATAAAATGAACACAGAGGTAGACCTAAACACACTGTTCTAGATGAAGATTCAGATCTGAATAAGTTATCATGTCTTTGAAATGGGGCTATTGGAGTACGGAAGGCTTACAAAGTTGATTCTTAATTTCATTGACTTGAGTAACTCCATTGTTTTGATTTAAGAAAAAAAAAAAAAATACAATGAATCTGATTTCTGTTAAATAAAAAAAATGGATGTCTCCTTTAGAAAATAATGCAACGATGTCGGGACACAAAATGCTGCAGGCATGTTTTATAAGGGCATGCACCCATCTTTAAGGGCCCCTCTTACAGTGAAGAGAGGGATTTCCCCTTTTAAGTGCCTTAACATCATTAAGGATCGATTAGATCGATCCTCTGTCTCAGAAGCACATTATATTTTTGTTCTGTTATTTAAGGGTTCTAAATGTTCTAAGGATGTACAAAGTTCCAGAGAGAGCACCAAACAAGGGTTGGGGAGGAGAAGAGACAATAAAAAAAGACAATGACAGATAATCAAAACCTTAAAGTGATCTCATATAATATAAATGGTATCCTTAATCCTGTTAAAAGGAGCAAAATCCTGAGTAAACTGAAAAAAGAACAAATTCACATTGCATTACTACAAGAAACACATCTCACTGCACCAGAACATGAAAAACTAAAAAGAAAGGGGTTTACAAAAATTTATTATTCATCATATAAAACGGGCCATAGAAGAGGAGTTGCGACTTTAATATCTGACAGAGTTCCCTTCGAAATGAGTTCAGAGATAAAAGATAAAGAAGGCAGATTTTTAATGGTATCAGGCAAAATAGAAGGCATTGAGGTAACAATACTTAATATATACATGCCACCAGGCAGTGACATCTCGCTCTATAGGAAAATGTTTGACCTTATGTCAGAAGCAACTGGTATTCTTATTTGCGGAGGAGATTGGAATATTCGCCTTAATCCAAAAATGGACTCCACAAAACCAACTCCACTAACTCCGTTACACAAAAAAATTAAAATCCTAATGTCAGAATTGGGGATTTTAGATCTCTGGAGGGATATGCACCCCACAGATAAAGACTATACACACTATTCACATCCACATGATGTGTATTCAAGACTCGACTACTTTTTCTTTTTTTAAGAGAGATAGACACAGAGTACAGCATTGTGATCATGGTAACATAGACCTGTCAGATCACGCCCCAGTTATTCTTATGATCCAAATGAATAGACACCAAGGAAAAACACATTGGAGACTTAATGTAAGTATTCTAAATGATAAACAATTTCAAATTATGATAAGAAAAGAAATGAAATTATTTCTAAAGGAAAATAATAACGGGAGGTTACCCCAGAGATGGTGTGGGACACACTAAAAGCATATTTCAGAGGGAGAATTATTGCATACTGTGCAAACAAAAAAGAAGCGACAGCAAAAATTAAAAAGGCTGACAGAGAAACTGGGGAGCTTGAGGCAAAACACAAACAAGATCCAAAATCAGATGTAAGTAACCTAAAAGAAATAAGAAGAGATTAACTTACTATATACCCTGGACATACAGAAACAGATGGTTTTCACAAAACAGAATTATTACGAGAGTGGTTCAAAATTTTCAAAATTGCTAGCAAGAAAACTTCAGAAACAAAGAGCAGATAGCACAATATACAAAATAAAAGATCCTACGTCAGGAAAATTGCAGATAAAAAGAGAGGAAATACAACTTACGTTCCAAAAATACTATGAACAACTATACATGCAACCACAGTTAGAAAACGAACAGAAGGTGACACAATTTTTAAACTCCTGACTCTACCTACCCTGACAGAAGACCAAAACAAAATACTTATATCAGACATAACAGAAGAAGAATTAGATAAAGCTATTTCTAAACTCAAAATTAACAAATCCCCAGGACCAGACGGATTTTCTCCGGAATGGTATAAGACCTTCAGAGATCAATTAAAGCCTAGCCTCCTTTACATTTTTAATAGAGCCTTAAAAGATAGACAGACTCCTCCATCATGGAGGGAAGCGGTTATATCCGTCATCCCTAAAGAGGGTAAAGACAAATTAGATTGTGGATCATACAGGCCGATCTCCATCCTGAACGTCGACTACAAACTTTACACTTCAATATTGGCGAGGAGAATAGAAAAGGTTCTTCCTGAACTTATACACACAGATCAGACGGGCTTTATATCTCAGAGACAAACACATGACAATATTAGACGTTCTCTACATTTATTAAATCACATTAAACAGAACAACCTGGAGGCAATTTTAGTCAGTTTAGATGCCGAAAAGGCCTTTGACTCCGTAAGCTGGAAGTTTTTATATAATGTTCTTAAAAAATTTGGTTTCCACCAAAATTTAATTGATGCTATCAGCTCTTTGTATGATAAACCTATGGCCCAAATCAAAATAAATGGATATTTAACAAAACCTATAACATTACAACGAGGCACAAGGCAGGGCTGCGGACTGTCTCCCCTTCTCTTTGCTCTTTACATTGAGCCACTAGCTCAATGGATTAGACAAGATAAAAATATTAAAGGAGTGACCATCGACAAGGAGGAGCACAAGGCCGCCTTATATGCGGACGATGTCTTGGTATATTTAACGGAACCCTCAAACTCCCTACCAAACCTGTTTAAGTTATTAGAATCTTTTGGCGGATACGCAGGATATAAACTAAATATTCATAAAACGCAAATTTTAAGGTTGAATTATGCTCCACCAAAAGAGCTTCAGGAAAGGCTTCAATTAAAATGGGATCTAGCTTCAATAAAATACCTTGGCATACTGCTACCAAATGAGATTAACACAGTGAAAAAGATAAACTATGACCCCCTTTTGAGTAGAATAAAAGCAGATATATTGAGATGGAATTCCAACCCATTTTTAAGTTTCACTCAAAGAACAGAATCGATAAAAATGAACATTCTTCCGAGATTTTTGTTTTTGTTTCAGGCTCTCCCAGTTGAAATTGAATCTAAGCAGTTTTTAGAATGGGACAAGATTCTTTCAAGGTTTGTCTGGCAAGGAAAAAAAGCCAAAGTACGCTTCAAAACCCTACAACTCTTGAAAAAAGAAGGTGGAACTGCTATACCAAACTTGAAAGACTATTTTTACTCGACCCAACTTAGACCTCTTTTAAATCTATGCAACGAAGATTATAAAGCAAGATGGAAGGACATTGAAAAGACCTTGATTAAAGATATCCCAGTTCAGGCAATATTAGGCAATAAGAACATAACAGAGATCATAAACAGAATACAAAACCCATGGCTCAAAAGTCAACTGAAAACCTGGAACACAGTTAGGACAGAATATAAATTAATAGAAAAGTTATGGATAACTAGATGGATAGCACATGACCCTGACTTCAGACCAAGAAAATTAGATGCCAGGTTTAGAGAATGGATCGACAAAGGGATCACAACATTTTACTCAGTGACAGATAAGGGACGGATGAAAGATTTCCAAACTTTAAAAGAAAAATTTGCACTAGATAAGCAAGACTTCTTTAGGTATTTACAGGTACGGAGTTACTATGATGAATGTATTAAAAGACATCCAATAGAATTGGAGGACCCAGTACTACAAGAAATAATAAGGGCCTACTCAGGTGAATCTAACAAAGGTGTAATCTCACGACTGTATAAAGGTTTTCTAAGTTTGAAGGATCATTCCACAGACTACATTAAAAGCAAATGGGAAAAGGAGGGTGAGTGCGACATAACAAAGAGGAGTGGCATAGTTGCTGTGAACTACAATGGAAATGCACTCACTCTCACACATGGAAGGAATTCTCCTGGAAATATTTGATTAGATTCTTTGTTACCCCAAAACAAAAAAAACAGTATACTGGAGTGGACCCTAGATGTTGGAGAGGGTGTGGGGGTCGGAGGCAAACCACTACCATATATTTTGGGGCTGCCCAGGATTAAGACCTTTTGGTCAAAGGTGTTTGAGTTAATGGAGGAAATACTCCAAACAAAACTACCAAATAATTTTAAAACATCTGTACTGGGTAGAGCCTGCTCCTTAAGGGGTATGCTAATAGCCAATTATTCAGAATAATGATGACAGCAGCAAAGAAAAACATCACTTTCGCCCGATGGTTGAACCCCGACCCTCCCACAGTAGAAGAATGGATAAATACAATCAGTGATATTTACATGATGGAAAAAATCACCTGTTCAATTAATCAACAAATGGATAAATTTAATAAGATATGGTCTAAATGGTTGTCCTTCCTCAAAAAGACTCAATCTATCTGAGGAATGAAAAATAGTATATTGTCCCCCCCAGACTCCATAATACAAATGAGATTACAGGTTTTCCACTGTATTATAACAACATTGTCTAAACTAACTTTAGAGTTCCTAGGTTCACCCTCCTGCTGAGGTGCAAAATCTCTCTCATGTTTTCTTTTGCTATATACATCCTGTTGTACATGTTTTACAAGATGTTCTAATACTATTAACATTTTTTTTGTTTTTGTTTGTTTGTTTGTTTTGTTCTTTATGTTCTTGACTAAATATATGATGTTAATAATGTCTACACAGGCTCTCCCTAAATATGAATATAATGTAAATACAACCGAAATGTTCTATTTTATGATCATGTCTGTAGGGAGGGAAGGGGATTTATCTAAAGAGAAAAAAAAAAAAAAAAAGGGTGCTGCATCAAAGAAGAAAAATGAACACTGGAGAAGGACAATGAGAGAAGACTGAAACAAGGACTATGTCAAAGAGAAAGAACACAATAAGGAAAAAGTACGGAAAATAAGGATATAGACAGCAATCTGAAGTTTCCGTAAGATGAAACTATGTTAAAAATGAAAAGCTTATACTTCTGTTCTGCAACATGGGAGTGACATGAATATTTGAATGTCTGCTTGAATGCAATACTCTGAAAAAAAAAAAAAAAAAAAAAATGTCTCTTATATTTTAGCCGACTAAATTTAAAGGGGAGTTTGTCGACTAAAATGTTGTAAAATTTTATCAATCAAAACCAGACTGAATATAAAATATGTAGATGATGAAATTATGACTACAACTAAAAGGTTTTTTAGACAACAGTCTTTGTTTCTTGTTTCTTAAAGATAAAAATGGTAAGGAAATGCCATTACGTGAAGTACTTTTTTTAATGTTAACCTTTTTCCAATGACTAAAAGGAGACAGTAACTAATGAAACAAGTGCACATGGACAAAAACTAAAACTAAATAAACTGACATTTTCGTCAACAAACAAAAACTAGACTAAAATGTTTGACTGATTTAATCCAATCAGACCTAATGTGGTCAGTTAGAAAGTCAAGAAAAGTTAGGAATATATCCAATCATAGATACTTTTGTTGGTGGTGGGATAAGTTGTGGAGTGATCGAATCAGAGCAACTCTCTTTATGAACTGATGTATTCATGTAGAGCAGGTTCACTGTTTGTTGTCACTTCTGGTATTGTAACTGAGATGCTCTGCCAGGTTGACTAAATAAAGGTGACTGCATTACACAATAACTTCAGTATGTTTCTGTTTATCTATACATGTAAACTTTACTAACATTCAGTAAAGAGTTACAAGATGTTTCATTATATCCAAGTGTAAAACATGACTTTAAAAATTCAAGGAAACATAAAAACGCTTAACATTTACACTTCATATTTTAGTTGACTTAATTTACAGTAGATATCTTCAACTAAAATGTTGTAAAATTTAATCATCTAAAACTAGACTAAAATTAAAACAATGTAGATGACTAAATTATAACTAAAACTAAAAGGTATTTTAGGCAACAGTCTATAACTAAAACAAAATACAGAAGTGAATGGGTGCTCAAGTGTTAGAGCTTCAAAAATGAGCTTATTCTAAGATATCACATGCTTTTCATGTAACAGTCCTTCGCCGGTCTTTTGAAGTTTTCTTATTTATTGTATAAAAAGGGAGAAATAGTCGTTGTTGACCCATTTATACCAGCCATGCAACCACTATGACGTCAATGTAGCCATTTTATTAATGCGTTTTGAAGAAGGTTCATGATGTGGTTTCAAAGGCGTAAAAAGTCAAAGGAGAACTGATGCAAATGTCAGCAGTTGTTGTAAACATGTCATGAGTCAAAACTCATTCAAAGAGGGTCATGTCCTTTTTGGTTGATGATGAAAAGAACATGGTGTAAGGATGATGACATAACCACAGAAACATTGTTACCTAGCGTGTCGGGTACTCGGTCTAATCTAAGACTTTTTTCATTCCTGAGGAACAAGTTGGCTTCAGAGCGGCACTTCCTTATCTCGGTCTGGTCTCCAGTTGGCTATTGAAAAGCAAATGTCAGTCACTGCCATGCTGTGCATACACACATGCAGGGAGGGAGCGCGGGGCTGCTGTGTTGTTAGTGATTTCCAGCTGATACACAAAAACAAAAGGCTTCTGTGTCTGGCGTCCACCCTCCCCTCTCCTCATTCTTCCCTCAGGCCGCAGGAGTTCCTGTCAAGCGACCCCCCAAAATCCCCCTCTGCCTCCATCTTTACATACCAGCCTGCTTCACTTTGAAGCTGCTCCTATGGTGGTTGAATTTGGTGTCGTAAACCAAACAGTCGTCTGCATAAAGATGTTTAATACTCCATAACTCTTTCCCTCCCACGAGCTGACATATCATTTTTCTATCAAATGAACCATCCCTCTAACTGACTGATGTTTCAGGTGATTCATGTTCCCAGTAGACTCATTTTAGCATGAGCTGAGATGGACGTCCGCCAATAAAAACCAAGCACTGCCAGTTAGCTTGAGTGGAGATTAAACCTGTTACAGTTTATCCCTCAAGTTCAGAAACTGTCCAAACAGATTCTCTGACCTTCAGTCTTCACTCAAAGCTTCTTTCGTAACATCTTCCTGCTACATTAAATATTGAATTTCTGCTTGGCGTACTATCATTCTGGCTTCACCAATACAGAAATAGGATGCAGAGTTCAAACCATGCTCTGTTGGGGCCTGAAATGTGAGAAAAAAACGTCCCCCACACCATTGCACCACCAATTTAGTAAATCCCTGCAATCTGAGGCCTCAATTTCCTGATCTTAGCTGACAGGAGTGACACCTGGTGTGGCTTTCCTCTACTGTAGCCCATCTGCTTCAATATTTGATATTCTTTTATGTAACTTGCTGTAACTAAATGTTATTTGAGGTGCTATCAAAGGGCATTAATGGTCAGTTTCCCACATTTGTTATTCTGCTTTTCCATTTTTCTTTTTTGTCTTCCTGAAAATTTCAGATGCCATCCCTCTTGACTATTAAAATTACAGAAAACTGATGAAAAGAGACATGTCTTTGCCGTGTTGAGGTACAATCAGTTATTAAAAATTCAATATACTTTTTGCTAGCTCCTTTATTACTAAACAAACTTTTACTTAATAAAACAGAAAATTAAGCTCAGTCATTGTCACGTTGTAATAATCTTTTTCCCTTTTTTTCTACACAAAATAATGACAATACAAATTTTTACCATTTAGTTTCTGCAGCCATTTGTTAGTTTCTTTGTCTGTGAACAGGATAACTCAAAAACTTAAAACTTATACTTCTTTCAGACGGGCCAAAAAACCCGCTTAAAACTGGTAACAATCAGCTCCCGTCAGCAGTTGGAAAGGGTTTAATTGGCATTTCGACTTAGGTAGGTTTTAATCGGCTCATCTCCACTTGGCTTTAGTGGGAACATCACACCCAGGTCGACCTGCTATTTCACGGATGTTGTCGGCATAATGTCTTCACGGCATGACATTGCGCCCGTCCATTCTGTCTTTAACTTATATGACTCTTTGCCGTCTCAGTGACTAATTCCATCCACTTTATTATCATCAGCACGAGTTTGTACATTTTTAAAGGAGACATAAGTAAAAAGTACAGAAAACTATGTTCATGGCCTCATGCTGCTTTCCATGGTTTACATGGACGTGTTTTTTCGTGCTGATGATGTCATCAATGTGATGACATCAGCTTGCTGCGCCAGAGGAAAATAAACAGCCACACAGCTCGTCTGTTGCCGATTAGACCGAAGTCTGCTGACAGTGGGAAAAGAGTCACTTACAGATTGTGAGCAGTTTGATTAAAAAATCTGTGTTGAACTGCTAATTTTAGTGTGAAAGCGGTATTAGTCTACAAGCTCAACTCACTGACAATTTCTTTTTGACTTTTAATTGAGGCTAATGTTAGCTTGAGTATAGCAGTAAGAGTTTTACAGATTAAACCAATGGATTAAAATCTTTACGACCTTGTAAGTTAAATGCTTTTGCAGACCTCATTGTTTTCTGTTTTACAGCCCAGTTTAGCCTCCTCCTAAATATCCCAGGATCGGCTTCATGTTTTGTCTGAAATAGTTATTCTCTACCCTTTCTATTATTAGATGTTGCTTTTTTGAGGTTAACACCGTCCGCATGGCTCGAAAAATAAAAAAGGATTCTAGCCTCAGGGTAAGACTCAATCATCGGCATCTGGATATTTGTTCTCGGAGCAGCGACAGACCAAACATTGTTATAACATCACAACTGTGAGATGTGGCTTTTTCAACCGCAGCTAAAAATTCAACACTTCATCTGTCGGCGTAAACACGCCACACATCGCAGCCATTAAAAACATACTACAGGCTTTGTTAGGGCCTTGAGAATGTGACGTGTCGGTCAGCTCTGGAGTCATGCTTTCATTATCACTATCAAGGATGTTTCTGTTGATCAGGTTTCAGAGAATTAACTCTGGGAAGGGAGAATAAAAAATCCCCGCAGTAAACCCCCTGCCGCGAGGAAGAGCGCCTGTGAATCCTTAGATTGTTTTCCTGCATGTTTTCTGTCATTTCTCGACCACGCTGTCTCCTTGGCTCAGGCTTTTATCACTTTTTATCTTTAGCTTCTCGCTGAATGTGTGCCGCCGTCCCAGACCGCAGACTGCTTCAGTTGTCAGTGTGAAAAATAAAACATAGAGGCTGGCATAAACATGGCTGTGAGATAAAATATTACTCCTACATTATGAGGTCATGCGTTTTAAGCAGAAAGCCTAACACTATAGACTACTGTATGCTTGATAAACTGGCCTCCTTCTGTCAGTCTAAACAATCTTTTTAAGACCTACAGGCTAAGGGATATCTCTTAATGCCTTCATTTTTAACAGCAAACTCAAAGAAGCTGTGGTCTTATTTAACATGAACAACAGTGAGTCCAAGCCCTGACCCGTCTGATATGCCCAGTTATTAGATAAAACAGCATGTCTTCTTAGATAAATCAGTGTTTATAATCAGGCTGTAGCAGTTTTAAATTGAATATGTCAAGCTGTGCCCCTGCAGAAAGCTACACATGGCTACAGGGCATAAGAAGAAATAGGCCTTTATTCAATTTACTTAAATCTAATGTAAAACATTTTATTCAGCCTAAAGTGGCAATTACAGCAGCAGTAAAGGCGATGAGCTTGAGAGATAACACAGTACAGGACAAAACAATAAAATAACACGCTGCTTTTGTTATAAAATCATGCTGCTATGGTTTTAGATTTGACATATTTATTTCTCTACAAAAAATGTGCTGTAGATAAAGTTCAATTTAGCAAAAATGTTGTAAAATTTACAGTCCTAGACAGTGTTAATTTTGTTGACCAATTATAGTTTTTGTCAACAACCTTTTCCCCCTGACAAAAACTATCCAGTAACTAATACAAACAAGCACATGAACAAAAACTAAACTAAAGGAACTGACATTTTTGTCAGAAAATTAAAACGGGAGTGAAATGTTTGACAGACTTAAAGGAAAAGTTCGGTTCCTGCAGCTTTTACATTGTTTCTAGAATGAAGAACAACAATATACTCACCCAGAAGGCTTTCCTGATGCAAACGGTGCTTCGGGAGATATTTAGATCCAAAATCGAGCAGCGGACACCGATATAATGGTAGCCTGTAGGGCATAGATCGCCGCTCCTAAAAACTGCATTAATCATCCAAAAACTCATGTTTTTCACCAATATTCCATCATGATTCGCGCCGAATGGACGGCCATTGTAGCCTGTGTCTCTCCACAGCGCTGTGTGGCTGAACCAACGAGTTTGTTTACATGCTCTTGGCGCATGCGCAGTGCTCATTGTTTCAGGGCAGCTACAAATCGACTTTCTTCTTCCAGTTTTGTGCAAAATGGACGAATATCTATGGGATGAAGATGTTGTGGAGGAGGACTTTGAATATGATGGACGTCCTTACAGTTTGGAGCCAGATTATACAGATAAGGAGCTGATAGAAATGAGGAAGCGATCTCAACGCTCCAGAGAGTACTGCGCATGCGCGAAGGGCATACAAACAGACTCGTCTGTTTAGAGGTTAGTTCAGCCACACAGCGCTGTGTGGAGAGACACAGGCTACAATGGCCGTCCATTCGGCGCGAATCATGATGGAATATTGGTGAAAAACATGAGTTTTTGGACGATTAATGCAGTTTTTAGGAGCGGCGATCTATGCCCTACAGGCTACCATTATATCGGTGTCCGCTGCTCGATTTTGGATCTAAATATCTCCCGAAGCACCGTTTGCATCAGGAAAGCCTTCTGGGTGAGTATATTGTTGTTCTTCATTCTATAAACAATGTAAAAGCTGCAGGAACCGAAGTTATCCTTTAATGTCAGTTCTGGTGTTGTAGCTGAGATGCTCTGCCATGTAGCTCAAAAAAAGGTGACTGTATACCACATAAAAGTTCTATTTGTACCTATTAATTTATACATTCAAACTTTACGAGCATTAAATAAAGGGTTATTAGATGTTTCGCTTTATCCAAGGGTAGAACGTGACTTCAGAAATTCAAGGAAACAAAAAAAAAAGCCTGTTATATTTTAGTCGACTAAATTTACAGTGGATTTTGTCGACTAAAATGTTGTAATATTTCATCAGTTAGAACTAGACTGAATTTAAAACATGTAGATGATGAAATTATGACTACAACTTAAAAGTATTTTAGACAACAGTCTTTGTTTCTTGTTTCTTAAAGATAAAAATGGCAAGGAAACGCCATTACGTGAAGTACTTTTTTATGGTGACCTTTTATCCCCTGAGGAAAAGTAGACAGTAACTAATAAAACAAGTGCACATGGACATAAACTCAAACTAAATCAACTGACATTTTCATCAACAAATATAAACTAGACTAAAATGTTTGACAGATTTAATCCAATCAGACCTAACTTGGTCATGTAGAAATTAGAGACAAGTTAGGAATATATCCAATCACAGCTGCCCTAGCTTGGTGGTGGTGGGATAAGTTGTGGAGCGATCCAATCAGAGCTGCTCTCTTTATGAATTGATATATTCATGTAGAGCAGGTTCACTGTTTGTTGTCACTTCTGGTATTGTGACTGAGATGCTCTGCCAGGTAGCCTAAATAAAGGTGACTGCATTTCACACAGAGGAACATTTGTTTCTGTTCAGTTAGACATTCAAACTTTACTAGCATTCAGTAAAGAGTAAAAAAAATGCCTTACACTTTACACTTAATATTTTAGTCGACTAAATTTACAGTGGATTTTGTTGACTTAAATTGTTGTGAGATTTCATCAACTAAAACTAGACTAAAAACAATGCAGATGACTAAATTCTGACTAAGACTAAAAGATTTTTTAGGCAACAGTCTAAATACAGAAGTGAACGGATGCTCAAGTGTTTGAGCTTCAAAAATGAGCTTATTCTAAGATACCACCGGCTTTTCATGTAACAGTCCTTAGCCAGTCTTTTGAAATTTTTTATGTATTGTATAAAAAGGGAGAAAATATCGATGTTGACCCATTTATACCAGCCATGTGACCACTATGAGGTCAATGTAGCCATTTTATTAATACGTTCAGAAGAAAGTTCATGATGTGGTTTGACTTTAGAAATTACCCGTTACAGTTCATATTTCAGTCGATTAATTTTACAGTAGATTTTATCGACTAAAATGTTGTGATATTTCATCAACTAAAACTAGACTTAACAATTTATGACTAAATTATGACTATTGATTGTCAGAAAATGTTCACCAAGGACGTTACGTTTATGGTGCTATTTGTCTGTCCGTTTGACTGTTTGTAACATAACCGGGAAAGTTACAAGTGGATTTTGGTTAAATTGTCAGGGAATGTTGGTCATGGCACGAGGAAGAAGTGAAGAGGATTTGGTGTTGATCCAAAACAGACGTGATCCAGGAACATTTTCACTGGTTTGTTAAGATTATAAACTGGGGATGAGGTTTGTTTTGACTCTACAGTTTGGGGTTTTTAATTCAGTAGAGCTTTAACTGTCCTGCTAACATCATGACAAAAACCTTTATGATCCCCAAAAAAGCTGAACATAAGCACATGACAAACAGACTACAGTGCAGTGGTTAAACACGCCTCTGTGTGAACCTTGTTGACCTGGGAGAAAGTTCTTTCCTGGCTCTGGCATCAGGCCGACATCTGTCACGTGTTGCATAGAACCTGTTCCCCAACCTCTCCACATGCAACAGTTTATTATTTATGTTTTGTTTCACAGATTCATCCTGTAACTACTGCCACTGATGAGTCAGCACCAACTGACAAGGTCAAAGTCTCTGCTGGGATAATAAAAGTGGCTGTCATGATGGATATGAGGCCTGTGCTTGTGTTTTAATGTCAAGTGCTGCTGAGTAAGGCCGACACGTTTTCAGGTTTCTGGGAGTGCTAGATCTTAATGACCTGGGCTGTTTGCACGTGGCGCTATTATTGTCTTCACCAGGAGGTTATGTTTTCACCGGCATATGTTTGTTTGTTTGTTTGTTAGCAAGATTACCCAAAATCTGGACGGATTTTGCCGAAATTTTCAGGAGACGATGGGAATGGACCAACTTAAAAATGATTAGATTTTGGTGGTGATCCAGAAAACCGCCACTAGCATACAATCGTTTTTGCTCACTAACTAATATCTAGAAAAGCACTCAGAGAGCGCAGACCTGTGCCAGTGCCACAGTCCTCACCCATATTGTGATTTTCACCATAAATTTTAGTTCTACCTTTATTTCATCTAAATATTTAGATTCATCGACCATGAAAACATACCATTAGCGATTGGATTCATAATGATATCTATTTTAGTTCAGTAGTTAGTCATGAAAAAACATTTTTCGTCATGGCGGTTTTCTTCTGAATCTAGCTCCAAAGTTTTTGAAGATACAACAAATCTGATTGAACACTCCAGATTCCACAGGATCTTGGTGATATAATAGCATTTCTTGCAAGTCTATGTCTTTATTTGTTCCCTTGCTATGACAAAAATTCCAAGGATATCTAAATTTTTCTTGTTCTGGATCAGAGAATCCAAAATTTTGCCAGGATCCAGATCAGTCTGTGATATCTTATAGAATCTGTTGGAAACTTGTCCTGAATCTTTTTTTTTTTTACAAATGCTCTGACTATTTTTGGTGGAGTAATGTGCAAATGTCAAAAATGGTCCGATTTCACAATGTTAAAGAATCCTTTAAATAATTCCTGGATCCAGATGGTGATCCAGATCACTCCCAAAATCTAATCATTTGTCCCTTGTTCTAATCCGGACATTTCCTGAAAATTTCATCAAAATCGGTCCATGACTTTTTGAGTTATGTTGCTAACAGAGAAACAAATAAAAAAACAAACAGATGCCAGCAATAACATAACCTCCCTGGTGGGGTTAATAATAACATGATTCCTGAGTGCTAGGTGTGGGTTATCAGGGTCATTAATCATATTATGATGGTAACCTTATCATAGAACTATTTATAGATGTAACAAATATGTGAGCTACCTTTGTGTACGTTTGCGCTGTCAAGTGCTTTCTAAGTTGCAGGTGTTTTGCTATTACAACAACCTACTTAAGTGAAAGATGCTAATTCCAGTTTGTGCATAATAGCCACTACAGTTCTCCCATAGACTGTAGATCTACTTCCCAGTTACCCATGCCATGGGCACTAACACACCCCCATTACATCACAGATGCTGTGATGGTATTGCTTTGGCTTTGCATGATAGAGTTTTAACGTTGATTTAAAGCTTTAGCGAAAAAACTGTGTTAACTGACGATGGGTTTCTGAGATGTTCCTGAGCATGCGTGGTGATACCCTTTATAGCAGGGGTGTCCAAACTATGGCCCGGGGGACAAATACGGCCTGCTGCCCTTTTTAAAAATGGCCCCTTAAATAGCTGACTGATAAACAGCAAAAAAACATCAATCATGTACATTTTCTGCTATAATTACTTTGTCAAAACGTCTCATTCACATAGTATATTGCAATATTCACCTACAAGCACCAACATTCTCGCAGTTTACTCTTGTTTTGTGTCTGAAAGTGAAAATAAGCCGTCAGTGTCTCCCACCTTTGTTGCTCAGGAGGTCTTTTTCTGCCTCACTAGGTGTGAATCCAGGAGAGCCCGGGTTACAAGGGCCCCTTGACAGAAGATTACCCCCCTTTAACCCATAAAACTTTAACCTAAATACCCTAAAAGAGAGACTTAACTGTCCCTGTATTCCTCTTCACACCCCTGCTTTACAGAATAACGTTGGTTTTGAATGCAACCTGAGGAATCAAAAGTCACGGTCATTCATAGATTTTTCTGGATTCCCTGAATCTTTTTATGACTTTAAGGACTGTAGATTATTAAATATTTTAATTTCTTGCAGCTGTACATTCAGAAATGTTCTTCAACTATTAGACTATTTGCCCAAGTTGCTTTTTCCAGTTACCATGTCCAGATGTTCCAAAGAGGTGATCCCAGTCTGTTGTTGCCCCTGTCCCAGGTTCTTTTAAAATCAAAAGGAGTGAATATTTGCAAAATAAAAAACAAACTATATCAGTCAGACATTAACTACCTTGTATTTGTGGTGTATTCAGTTGAATGTAGGTCAAAAAGGATTTGCAGATCAAGTTATGTTTTATTTGCCTCTTACACAGCGTCCCAACTCCAATGGAAACAGGGTTTGTACTCAAGTTATTGAATAATTCTGCCTAGGGAGAGATCCAGACACTTCTAAGAAACGACAACTTCTTCACTAAAAGCCTTGCATATCTTATCTCCTGGAGTTGCACAGCATTGAGTCATAGTTCCAGGAGTTTGTTTTGTTAGTATTTGCTGGACTGAAATGAAACCGAAGCACTTGGATGTCAGAAAAGCAGAAGAGTGCTGCAGTGAAAGAGCCTCGCCCCTGGCCTAGATTCTTTCTGTTTGTGTCTTTAGGAGTAAAATTCATGTTGTGAAAGAGATTAATAGTGACAGAAGGGGAGATAAAGAGACTTAAAGAGAAACAGGAGGGAACTGAAGCAGGACAGAAGGGCTGGGAATGTATGGAGTCTCAAATGAGAGGTAGGGTTGGACAAAATCAGTTGAATAATTTATTTATTTGTGATTAAAATGTTCAAAAAGGGTTGTTGGTATTAATAATCATGAGCAGCTAAATTCTTATCAACCACATGACAGAATATTTAAAGTCAGGTTTAAATGGGCAAATACATTTATCTAATCTATATTTGTTTCTCCATGCAGCCATTTGTTTTGAACGTTGTCCATGTATGGATCATTGTCATGATTTTTAGTGGGAGGGATTTTGGCTTGTTTTTTCACAAATGAGAAACATAGCAGGAGTTTATTAGAGACTCAGTGTGTAATCAAAATAACAATCAACACTGAAAAGTGGGAGCAGACAGATTGAATTTCTGCCTTGAGCCCCTGCCATAACACCTTTTATTAGACCCTGCTTATGTTGGAAAACGTGTATTAGCGTCCTTTCTTTGCATTTGTGACTGTAATGCCCGTAGCAAGGACCTGTCATTTAAGGACCTTGAGCTAAGAGGCTAGCAGCACCCTACAACAGCTTTTCTCCCTTATTTCTGCCCAAAATTTGCTAAAAAATGCAAGAGTGGGGAAGGGTTTAGTTTTTTTTTTTTATCAATGTGGGTCACTTGTTAGTCCCAAGCTAAAAGGTTAGCAGGACTCCACAACAGCCTTCCTCTCTTGTTTTATTACAGAATTTGTTGAAAAATGCAAGTGTTGAAGGGTTTAGTTTTTTAACATTGTGGGTCACTTGTAAATCCCAACCCAAGAGGCTAGCAGCACTCTACAACAGCTTTCCTCCCTCATTCCTTCACAACATTTGCTCAAAAATGCAAGAGTGGCAAATGATTTAGCTTTTAATCATTGTGGGTCACTTGTTTGTCCCAACCTAAGAGGCTAGCAGCACTCTACAACAGCTTTCCTCCTTCATTTCTTCACAACATTTGCTTAAAAATGCAAGAGTTGCAAATGATTTAGCTTTTAATCATTGTGGGTCACTTGTTTGTCCCAACCTAAGAGGCTAGCAGCACTCTACAACAGCTTTTCTCCCCCATTCCTTCCCAAAATTTGCTTTAAAATGCAACAGTGCTGAAGGGTTTAGTTTTTTAACATTGTGGGTGACTTGTTAGTCCCAAGCTAAAAGGTTAGCAGGACTCCACAACAGCCTTCCTCTCTTGTTTTATGACAGAATTTGCAAGTGTTGAAAGATTTAGCTTTTAACCATCGTAGATCACTTGTTAGCCTGAATCTAAGAGGCTGGTAGCACTTTATAACAGCTTTCCTCCCTCATTGCTTTCCAAAATTTGCTTAGAAATGCAAGAGTGGCAAAGGATTTAGCTTTTAAACAGTGTGGGTCACTTGTTAGTCTTCAGCTCAGAGGATAGCAGCACTCTATAACAGCTTTTCTGCCTCATTTTATTGCAAAACTTGAAAAATTCAAGAGTGGCATTTAAAGCACCCATATTCAGCTTTTTTGAGTCGTACATGCACTTAACTGTGTTTTCCTTGTCTTGAGTTTTTGTATTGGAGCAAGTCTCCCAAATGATCTAGCCTTGAAAACAACTTAAGAAAAAAGTTGTGTTTTCAAGCTACAGTTGTGTTTTATTAGAATAATATTAAGGTATATGATTCTGTCGTTTTGGCAACCATTGGTTTTCCTTGCAGAGAAAAAAAGATATGGAATTGGAAAGTTGTGAACTGGCTAAAAAATATTTAAGATTGGTCAATATTGCCCAACCCTATTAGACAGCCATAGAAGCTGCCTTCTAGTTTTATATAAATGTATAGGAACTAAAGGGAACAAAAGAGAAAGAAACACAAGCAAACACGTATAGGAAGGTAAATATACTCAAACAAAATGAGAACCAAGTCAATAACTGACTGTGTAAACACTTTTATCCTGTTTTTGTTGTGACCCTGAGTGCTGAATTTGATAAAGGAGCGAGAGGAAAGAGAAGCCGGTTAATAACTACAGTCTCATCTGAGTGACTAACGGCAATAAAGACTCTGATATCCATCTCGTCTTCCTCATGTGTGTGAAGTGAACTGCTTCCTCATCTGTACACAACTTTTGTCTGGCAGGAAACTCCCACAGCAAACAGGTCGCTTATCGGAGGGCGGCATCGAGTCGGCCACTGGTGCGTTACCTGTCGTAAAAGATTCGACTCGCTGCTTCTCAACGATAAAAACGGCTAATGAGAGGGGCCCGTTTGTTAGCGGAGCGAGTAAATCACAGGCAGATCGCTGAGGGCAAGCAGTGACTGGAGGATATGAGAGATGGAGATGAGTTAAAGAGCCATGAAGTGCTTCTTTGTTTTACTTCTGTTAGCACTGATCAAATAAAAAGAATAAAATACATAAACTGTTGATTTATGAGGCATTTATGAAAAAGGCAGCACTATTAAATTCAATATGGTCTTATCATTTTTGTTATTCTTTCTTATAAACCAGTCATTAGCTGGGATGTTGACTAAATGTCTAAGAGACAAATGCAGCGTTAATTTTGATAGCATTTTTTAAATGTAGTTTTAGTTATAGCTTCTTGCCTAAAATATATTCTATTTTTCATCATAATTGAGTCATCTAAATGATTTAAAACTCTTATTTTAATTGGAGTCTAGGTTTAGTTAATGAAATTTCACAACATTTTAGTCAATGAAATCTAATGTAGATTTAGGCGACTAAAATATGAAGTGTTAAGTGCAAGTGTTTTGTTTCCTTGAATTTCTGAATTCGTGTTTTACACTTGGATAAACTCAAACATCTAGTAACCCTTTATTGAATGCTAATAAAGTCTGAATGTCTAAATTAATAGAAAAAAAATTAACTTTTGTGTAAAATGCAGTCACCATTATTTAGACTACCTTGCGGAGCATCTCTGCCGTTTATATTTTTATTTTATCTAGTTTTCCCTCCCTCTATTAAGTTAAAACAAATGTCAACGAGAGGATAATAATGTGAATTGTATCATTGTACCAAACCAAAGGGCTGCTCTACAATCAAGATTTTTATTATTTTGGTAAATATAGATACCAGGATCATATAACGTGATTTCGTGCTTTATTTTGTTGACCTACTTCCACGCATGTTCGTGGTGGTTTGTGTATGCACTCAGCATTTTGCTCTTGTATGTATTTCTTTTGAAAATTACATGAAGTGCATAGAGTTTATCTGATGACAGGCTAACAATTCCCATTGACTCCCAGTGTTTGAGCTAAGCTAATTAGTGGTGAGTGAGCTCTGGCTATGTTTTTCCTTGTTACTTCACAAACAGTCGAAAGAATGGAGTCTATCAGGAATGAGGCAAGATACAAGAACCTAAAAAACGTTGGTGTATACTTTTAACACAAAACAAACAAAATCAGCTTCTAACGGGTAGGGGGGCAGCAGCTCTATCGCCTCTGTTTCCTCCTTCCTTGTTGTGAGGTACCCTCATCGTTTCACTTAGTCACAAAGGCAGTATCGAAGCCGTGCAGGGTTGCGTTTCGTGATAAGTCAGAGAGTTTTACTGGATAATTTAAAATCATCTAAGTAGTTTGTTAGCTTGTGAACTGTGAGCAAATCTTATAATCTACCGTTTTATTGGATCTGTTGGTCCCAATAAAAGGAGTATTGACTGTATACTCCGTCAATCATTGCACAAGTGAATTCTTAAGAGTCATGAGATAAAGCAAAAGTGAACGCAGAGCCTGCTTAGAGGGACATGCTAAGTGATTCAGGGATGCTAACTTGGGGCCAAAGACGGCAATTCTTCTTCACTCCGACACGAGCACCTTTATCACTCAAGACATGTGCTTGGAGAAGAACCTAAGGCTAAATTCTCAATGGTGGCTCTGCCTGTCGAGCATTCATCACTGGTCTGGCTCGAGGGGAAGTTTTAGAGAGGAAGGGAGCTGTGAAGAAGAAAAACAAAAGGATATGGATGTGGCCGGATTGTTGACTCGGAGGCAGTCGACTCAAATTAAGACAAATATGCGAGAAACCGTCGAAAACATCCAAGTGTTACATTTTAATTTGCGATGCTATCTCTGTTGGACTCCTTTGACTTTGCCTGACCAGGATGGAGCTAAAACTTTAAGTGCATTCCTTCTCACTCCAAATCAACATACCAATCTGGGTTAAACAGTCTGAGTTACTTATTAGCAACATTAGACACATTTTCATCCCCATATTTGGAGCACATGCCCTCATTGGGCTGCTTTGGTTTCCCGTGCTCATTCGCAATTACAAGAAATCAGATTTTCATGCACTCCAAACTCTCCCAAACACACACAGCAAGGAATGGGTAGCCTCTCAGACCAGATTAGGGCCGATAAGACAGCACACACACACACACAGCGAGCCTGGGCCTGCCGGGGTCGAGCAGCATATTAAAGTATCTGGTTGCAGCTCCTGCTAATCTGCAGAAGAAACGCTCCTTCATGTGCATACTTGTCCCTCTTTCACTTCTTTTTCCCCTCTCTCAATCCCTTCTTTCTCTCCTGTGTGTTTCCCCTTTTTTCTCAGCATCATTCCTCCTCTCCTCTCGTTTCCCACAATTGTCAATCATTTGGTGTTCGCTGTTTTTTTTTCCAGATGTCTGACTTTCATTTATCTTAGTTATAAATCATATTATTGGTCAGAATTTATGACAGATCCAAAGACCACAAAGATGAAAAGCCAAGTATGATTGGAGTAATTTATCTGCCCAAGAGTAAAATGTCTGACTGCAGCTTTCGAGGTTGTGTTGTGGTTGGTGTTTTTAGTTTTAAAAGAGAAAATTTCGCCACTTTTCTTCATTTGAAGCACTAAGGGGCTGTTTACACGACAACCAAAACAGCTGAAAACGGGAGTTTTTATTGTTTTTTCGTATGAGAACTAGGGATGGAATGAAATATCGTTTGGCAATATGTCACGATACAGTACATGGCAAAACGCACCAACTTTGAAAAAAATGGATCGCGAAATAAAGACGCCACTTCTGGTAATAGCGCATGTTACCAGAAGTGACGATAACAAACATTAGCACCGACTACCTTGCCTCCAAAAAGCTGAATGATGGAGTCGAATGAGGTCGAAATTGAGGACGCTCCGCCTGGATACAAGTCATCTGTCTGACAGTATTTTGGCTTTCTCATTAAAAAAGACCAAGACGGCGAAAACGAGCCTACCGCTCGTTAGCATACACTCTCTCTAACCTCTCTAGGGTTAGAGAGAGTGCTATTGTTTGTGTTTGGCTTGTTAGGCCTTGTGTTTTCCTGTGTGCAACTCAAACAAAAATAAATAAGCTGTAAATACACAGTAATATTTTAATTTTTAACTTTTTTGATATCATATCGTGACGTATCGTATCGTGACCCGGGCATAGCGAGGTGCAGCCTATCGTGAGTTTAAGTGTATCGTCCCATCCCTAATGAGAACAGTGCCCACAGTGCTTGAATTCGCAAACCAGGGTCCAGGATGAAGCGTTTTTGTATTCGTAAACAGTAATCAGCGTTACTCTCAGATAGACATTGCGTGATTACGTAGGAATAACCACAAATCTCCTGTTCCACACTCCAGTCCACTTGGTGGCGGTAATGTGCCTCTGAGTTGGTTAGCCAACCGCCATTAAAATGCAAAGAGGAAAAGGAGTCTCCAAGTCAACATTCTTCTCACACTTGGTTTTTTTTTTTTTTTTTTTTTAGACAAACTCCTGTGTCATGCGTCCGCTCGCCATTGTTGTATGTGAAAGTTTTTCTTCACCAGAGAGCATTAGTGTGGAGGCACGTGTTCTAACACCACTGGTTCACTTCAAACCTAAATTGCCAACTATTTGCTCGGCATGCATGCCAGGTGCATCACTTTCACATTGTCTTAATGTGAACACAGAATGCTTTCGAAAACACAAAGGAAAAACCTTTCCATTTTGTTTCTGGTGACGCCGTCAGCCTCCCCAACCTGGTTTCAGAGTAAAAGAGTGCAGGCATTAACCTGACCCGCCTGCAGTCCAGACCTTTTCCTGATTGAAAACGTTTGGGCGTTATGAAGCTAAATATAGAACAACAGACACTGTTGAGCAACTGTCGTAAAAATGAGAAAGTTTTCTCCTGCTTGTGTGACGTACAAACCTCAAATAAAAGGAAGTGGGGGTGTTTGTAAAACATAAATTAAAAGAGAATACAGAGCAAGGATCAATGGTGCAAAACAGAACACAATTTCAAACTGAACCAATTTGATATCTGATCTAAAAGGTATACTTTCTAATGAAGGATCTATGTCTGTGTAAATGGTGGTGTCTTTCATGATAACTGATTGTGGTGATGGTGGTGGGGGGATGGGGGTGGTGGGGGGGTGTATGTTTAAAAAGAATTAAATAGAATTAAAAACTATTGGAAAAAGATGTTGTGTTTATCTGATAAGAATGTATTTTGTATACAATACTTGGACCAATAAATAAAAAATAAATCACCAAAAAAAAAGACAATACAGTGATTTAAAAATAATTTTTTGATCCATATTTCATCCAGTATGCTAAAGTGACCATATATTTAATACTTAAGATGCACCGAATATTCGGTGACCAAATATATTCAGCCTTCGGTGGAGTGAGGTAATAGCAAGGCCGAATAGTACCATGTGACACAGTAACGAAATCAAATACGTCATTGTGTGTGACTGCGGCTAAAAACACCTGTGTCAAAAGGACAATAATTCATTTGTTGGGGGTTTATCCACTTCAATGCACTTTAGTTTTTTTTTTAATACATGTTTTGTTTGAAGGCTTAACATGAATGAAAAACCTTGTTTGGCTTTTTTTTTAAAGCAAAGGCTACTGGAATGTTAAAAAAATGTCATAATATTCAATAAAAAATTAATTACTTTTAAAAACATGTCTAAAAATTTATTCTAAGCTATTTATGCACTATTAGAAAATATAGTGAACAACTTATCCTCCGCATTGGATATTCGCTATTCGGCCAAGCGTTTATATTTTATTGGGCTTCGGCAAAGAAAAATTCATTTCAGTGCATCCCTATTTTATCCTGGTATTCAAACTAATAAACTTCGTTTTTTTTGCAAATATTCACTCATTCCTATTGCCTTATTTATGTATTTAAATAATAATTTGTTGTATTTATGTTTTCAGTATATATTTTATATTAAGAAGTTGTTAAAATCCTTAGTTATTTTGTTAAAATCATTTGTCTGGTTTTAGTGTGTATACATTGTGACTCTATGAAAAAGCTTCTGTTATTACCACAATTTCCCAGCTTGGGATCAATAAAATACATATATCTATCTATAAAAGGAGCATTCCTGAAAGGCTCAGTCATTCAGAAGCAAGGATCGGGCGAAGTTCAACATTTTATTAACAACTGCGAGAGCAAATAGCTAAACCGTTTAAGAGCAACATTTTGCAATGTACAATTTTAAAGAATTTGGAGATTTCATCATCTACAGTCCATAACACAATAATAAAAAAAGAAAATCCAGAAAAATCTCTTGAAATATGAAATAACGTCAAAACCAACATTGTATGCCGTGACCTTCAATCCTCCTAGCAGCACTGAATTAAAAGCCTGGGTCGTTCTGTTAAGAATAAAACCACGTGGGCTTGAAAAAACTTCAGAAAACCATTTTCAGTTGACACAGTTCATCTCGACATCTACAATGTCAAACTCTACGATGCAATGACAAAACAAAAATCAACAACACCCAGAAACACCATCGAGGATATATGTAGACAGAAAAATCATTAAGAAAATTATAGAAAGTGTTCAGGAACAGAAATCTCTACGAAGGTGTTTAATCTTGGGTTTTAGAGTTTGGCACATAATCAGTCGGAAAAGCCAATTTACTGCAGAGATTCTGATAAATAGACCATAAAATACATTCTTTAAGCCTCCCAACTCAATTATTAAAGTGTAAATTTAAAGTTTGAGGCATATTAGGAGGTAAAACACCTGCAGGTATGTCTGTATTTTGGTATGTAGCGTTGTCTTCAACAGCTCGGAGATTTAGTAGAGGTCCGAAGACCGGGCCAAGAGGACATTTTTCAGGAATTACTCAACCATACTCGGACATTAATCTCAATTCTCTTTCCCCCTCCTCATCAATTATGCTTCTTTTTTAACTTTTGGCCACACAGAGCATGACGTAAAGAAATCAGCCTATTCCTGTCTCTGTCTGTTGTTGTAAACTGGGTGAAAGTTCGGCAGAGTTCGGGGTTTCGTGTGCTGTTGTTGCAGCTGGAGCCGTTTCTACACTTGTGGTCCTTCAGATGCTGAACTGGTCTAGACGACACACTCGCAGAGTCTCAATAAGAGGGTCACAGTTTCAGTGAACTCGAGCGTCGAGGCTTGTCACATCAGAGGCTGAGGCTGATTTACTGGAAATAAAAGCGACCCGCTACACAGAGCGAGTAGTGTCAAGTTTCACAATGGAGCAGCACGAGACAACTGTTATGGACGAAGATACGGCACACATTAACGCGTAAAAACAGTCGTGACATTTTGGCTGATAACTCAACAAGTTCTCAACAGATTTTGATGACTTTTTCAGGGAATGCTAGAAATAGCTCAAGAGACAAGTGATTCGATTTTAGCAGTAATCCAAACCTGGATGAACCTTGCACAGCAGCTGGATCAACCGTACTCAGAGTCTGTAATCAGGCAGATCCATCTTGTCAAGCTCCAATCTACAGCGAGTGTGAACGGCCCAATCAGAGTCCTTTAGAGCAGGATCAGGAGTGAGCTACAAGCAAGGTGACAGCAGGAAGTGACTGCTCATACAGAGATTAGCATAGATGCTAACAGCTTCAGTAGCAGTTTTATCAGATCTGAACCACATTCCTTGATGAAATGAAAATCAAACAATAACACCACAAACCTTTCTGTCGTAGAACTTCCAACATGTTGCAGCACAGTAGCTCCCAACTACAGCATTGTCTGATTGGCTCATAATGAATGTTGATTGATGGAATGTTAGTCCAATCACCTGTTGGATAAGCTTTTGAAAGGTTCTGCCTTCCCCAAACACTTTCTATTGGCTCTTGTCCAGATAGACTAGTGAAATACACTGCATGGCCCTCCCAAAAAAGTCGCCACCAAAAGACAAGGTCACACACTCTTACATTTTGTTGGACCACCTTTAGCTTTGATTACAGCTCACATTCACTGTGGCATTGTCTTGATAAACTTCTGCAGTGTCACAGATTTGTCCCAGATCACAGCACTGCCCCCACAGGCTTGGATGGCAGGCACTAGGCATGATGGGTGCATCACTTCACCTGCCTCTCTTCTTACCTTGATGCTCCCATCACTCTGGAACAGGGAATCTGGACTTATCAGACCACATGACCTTCTTCCAGTCCTACTACCGTAGCAAAACACTCGCTTCAAAATGGAGAAAGACGAGGTCGAGGAATTAGCTGATGCTTCTTCGTCAAATAAATCGGTTGTGTGGACCTATTTTTGCTTCCCATGTAAAAGACAAGAGAACGGTGAGAAGATTGCAGACAAAACAACAACCGTGTGCAAAATATGTGGAGACAGGCAGCAACTGTATGTTTGTGTAAGTCTGCATAAAAAACAATATTTGATTTTTGCATTTACTGTTGAGTTGACTAAATTTGATTGTACTTGAAGATCAGAAGTATATGCACTGTTATAGGCTAAATATTATAGTTCACAGTTCAGACATTTATAGGTCTAAACTGCAGCTCTGAGGACTGCTATTTGTTTTCCTTTTCATTCAAGAATGTAGTTATCCTGATTGTTACAACAACAAAGCACTTTCTATTGAGATTTTATTTTTGTATTTGCACTGTAGTCTAAAGAAGGGGAAAAAACACAATTTTGTTTTTTTCAAAGAGCATTTATTTTGTACTGATGCAGCAATATTTTTGTATGTCTGCATTAGGAAGAAAATAAAGAAAATGAGATTTTTGCACAACTTCCTACTGTTGGAGATTTTCTATAATCTTTATTTCGTATCGTGAGCCCTGTTTCGTATTTCGTATCGTTTCGTGAGTTGACCATTTCGTTACACCCCTATGGAATAGTATTAAGTAGATGGACCTCTGCTGAGTGTTTATTTGCTGGGTGGTTGTAAGAAATAGGTTTTTACCATTATTTATGTTGTATATTATGTAGATCTTTTGTCAATCATTTTATCACACTGTAAAGCACCTTAGTCGGAAAAAAACCCTGGTGGGACCTGTTGCCTTCAAAGGTCTTTGTAAAAATGTAAATGAGCTTCTGTGAGTGTTTTTCCCTGTCAGCATGTTCGAAAGTGTTGGAGAAACACTTTGGGTGAAGGTAAAGCTTGAAGTAATTTAGCAGAGGTCATGTTGGTGCCCTTTATAATCCTGATCTGACCCTCCTGCCTGGTTTTAAACCCTCAAACATGAGGAGAATCCGTATTGGACGCTGTGTCCGACCTCATATCCCTATGTAGACCATGAGTGTGTAGAACATGTCTGGCTCTTATAGCTGATATATCAGACAGGATATATGATCCTATCCCCGTGAGGAGCCAATTTTGAGGCAGGAAGATTGATTAACTTAACTCCCACTCCTTCATTTAGCCCCAAACCCCCCCGAGCTGCCAAGAAGAAATGAATCATGGCCTGGATCAACATAAATGCTTCAACCCAACAAAGATGGCAGCCTTTGAGGTTTCAAAATGCAAAGGCTGCACAGTCTGAACACATCCTTGTGTTAATTATAAAGCTGGTAATGGACTGCTGACATGTGAAGTGGTTAAAGTGAGGCGCTGGTGTTTTGTGGTTTCAAAGAAGAATTATGCCTCTAACTTGTTTTGCAGATTGCATTACTGTACGGTTCAAACATCCCGCCTGTAATGACTGGAATTCAACATTTATGAGGTTAAAATTGGTTTCACTGGCATGCTGTTATCATTAGCACGTTGCTCTAACATCTGAAGCCTGATCATCCCATATGGTTAGCCGGGTTTGACCTTATACTGAGGGGATGGAGTAATGACTTCAAGCTGGAGCCAAACAAGAACGAGTAGTAAAACCAGGGCTGGGGGTTCCTCTAATTGAAATGTCTCCACTAAAAGGTTCGTCTGGTGAAGAATGTTTTTGTAGTGGTTTTATATAATCGCAGCCAATGTAAATATTCTACTTGTTTCAGTTGTTTACCGCCGAATTTGTTTTTTGTTTGGGAAAGATCAGCGTTTCATACCGTGTAATGGAGGTCTCTACCCATATACCTGCCTCTCTTTAAGTTTTGTTATGAGGAATGTAGACTTGCTAATTGTCTATAAACTCTTCTTTTTTACTTTCATCTAACTTTAAAGACACTAGTTTAGTTTTCCCAATTCACTTTGAACAGTCATTAGTAAAATCATAAAAACACTTCAAATCATACTGATGCCAGTAGGCCTGTCACGATGACGAATTTTGCTGGACAATAACTATCCAAAAAATTATTGTCAATATTATTTTGAAACATCATTTTTTCATCAATGTAATTATAATATATGCCATATTAAAGTGAGTACACCGTATCAAAAGCAATAACCTTTAATTTCTTAAGAGTATTTAACTGTAATTGGAAGATCAAGAGCTTTTTTTTTTAATAAATTAAACAAACAATATAATAAATTTACCAAGTAAAAGAGAAAAAAACCCAATGAAAATAAAATGGACCTTCTTTTGGGAAAAATTGTATTTAAATAAAAATCATTAAACCAATCAAAAACAATAAAAAAATAGACCCTGTCTCTGTAAAGAAAAAATAACTTCAATAAAAACACACACAACAATAAAAACAATGAATAAAACGGAGATTATACATTTCCAGAATTGTTTGTGACATGTTCGTTCTCCCAGTCAATTCGTACTGTCTGTTAAATGTTTGTAACATTTTCCAAAATGCTGGCTTTTCAACCATATTGAAGGGTTGCATTTCTTTTGCAATGTAGCGAATGACACTGTCTGTGAGCGCACCATTTTGCGCTGCTGTATTTATATTTACTTTGCCGAACAAACACCTCAGTAAGAGCTGACTGTCAGGACGGAGGCTCCGCTGCACCTCCCCTTCTTTGTCGCCACTACTTTCAAACAATTACAATTATCGGCTCGTCGGTGTTCATGAGCTCACACCTCGTTCATTCTGTTTAAAACCAAAATATTCTCACTTCAGCTCTCTCTGTGTGTACGCGCGAGCGGTCCCGCCTCCCCCACAAAGATTGAATAAATGACAAATGCTCACTCCACTATAAATCAGCTAAATCTGCTATAGAACTGATACACCTTGGTGTTGAGAAAGTTGTACGTAGTGAGCCATCTTCTCATCCAGCCTGTTTGGTGGAAAGAGAGGAGGAAAACAAACAAGCATGCATGTGTCAGTTTAGTGAGGCTGGCAAACTTACCAAGGACATTTTTATTTATCGTGTGGTTAATTTTTGACATTTTTCATCAACCTAAAGCACACAAGGAAGCATGTAGTCCAGGCTCTGGACTAAGGCTGAGTGATATGTACAAATTTTTATACCTTGATGTTCATGCCAGATCTCTCAATATCGATGTAATACAATACGACAACAGGTTTGGTGAAAACCAAGCGGTGCATTCAAGGGTAATCCTAAAAATTTAATTTGTTGCGACTTCCAGAGCTGTACATGCAGGGCGAGCATGGGGGAAATTTATATTGTTTTTATCGTTGCTTTTTCAATATTAATATCTTGAATGTTCATATCTCGATATCGATATGATGACGAGATATCTTTCAGCCCTACTCTGAAGATGACGACGACAACGATGATACTGACCTGTTTTGGTAAATTAGAAGACCCTGAAAAGTAACTTCAATAAATCCAGTTAAAACAAAAACGTAAATTTTTAAATTGCAAAGTGACCACTGTATTTAACTTAAACTAAAGCATATTCTACGACTGAATAAAATAAATAATAAATTAGAATGGACTGTCTGTATTGGATATTTTAGATGCAGGCCGATATAATCCGATATTTTTTTTTTTTTCCTGATATCAGACCGATATCCAACACCGGATCGGGACACCTCTAACGTCCGGATAAACCTAACACCTATTTTTTGAGAATTTGGGGACCTTTTCTGGCTCACTGCGACATAACTTCTCGTCTCCAGGGACCCTGACTTTCAAGGACAATTGAATAAGCATTGGATCTTTTCTTTCTTTCATTTTGTTTTGGACTTGAGTTTTAATGTTGTGGCATTTTCTACGAGAGGCTATTTTGTTTGGAGTCATCTGGCAGCCTTGTTGTGTTGTTTTGTGTTGTGTTTTGTTGCTGGTTATTGTCAATTGGAAAGTTTAAATATAAATAAAGCAAGCTGTAGCTCCAGAAATCAAATGAGTGGGTGGCGTTGTGTAGACTTTGTTTTTGATTGTCAACAAGACCTCAAGAGGTTATTTGTAGCCTGACTCAGCATGGTTTCTAGACAAGTGTGTTTAATTTAGCACCAGGCTTCCTCACTGCAGATATATTCGATATGAAGTTCATGCGGTTTGTAATCTCCAGGTGTAAGGTGTAAAAACAGTGGATTAAAGCTGAGCAGGCGTAGACTGTAACTCCACATGACAGCAGTGTTTGGCTAAATCTGCAGCCTGTCAGGATCCTCAGACTGAGGGAGCTTCCAGCGCCGAGGAGCATAAATAATGCATCCACAGCTGATTTCACTCTTTAACCATCCGGATGTTTCCCATGTGAGCTTTTAGGCGTTAAAGACGGCAGCCATGTTGAACTGCCAGATTGAAAACATGCTGTGGTGTAGTCAGAGCGGGTCCAAGTGTCTGAGAACTTCACTTTCTCCTTTTTTAGCCTCATCTTTTTATTTTTTTTTTTGGCTTCAGGAAGTCTGTTGGTAATTTTCTCCCCTTCTTTAAATATGAGTGGGTGTAATTTTCCTGCATTCTCCAGTGCGGGAGCATGAGACCGAGCCTGGCATGCTACGCCAAGCGAGACAAGCAAACGCGTCCCGGTCAGCGCTCTGTGCTTTACTGCGTTGGGCTCCCCTCGGAGTGTATAGGGTTTACGCGAGCGGGGGTTAGCACACTCTCACACACACACGCCAAACCTCAGAGCGATCAGGTCCAATTTGCAGGTTGGGTTGAGCGTCGGTTGCGGGAGGAACAGGAGAGCAGGCCCGCTGCCAAGAATAACACAGCGGTTAGAGCGGGATGACCATTAAAACCAGCGCTGAAATTCATCACTTTCAGGATTTTGAGGCATTTCAGCATATTAATCAGAGAGATTTATGCCACAGAGGGGCTCACTATCCTGACTCAGGGCACGTCAGACAGGAGGCACGGCTGGAAACAGGTGATTAAACGCCTGACCTCTGGCCCAAAGGCAGACAAACCAAGAGCGGGGTAGAGTCAGAAAAAAAAGAGACGTTACGAAAAGATTTAGATCTACTGCTTGGCATTTTAATGCCTCCGTGTGGATTTGGGCTTAAAACTCCTGAAAATATTCAACAAATCAAACAAATCTTTGGAAATGATCAACAGCTCAGTTTGAGGAGAAGAAATGATCACACAGATACAGTTCAGCAAATTTTAGGATGATTGGGATTAGGATTCAAATTTATCGTCATTACACATGCCTAAGTAACATGAGTAACGAAAGTTGTTTTGCATCCAATCCAGAAATACAATTTAATTATTAAATACCTATAGGCCTGTCACGTTAATCAATAAATCAATTAACTGAACGATAAATAAAAACGTCCTCGGTAAGTTTGTCGGCCTCCATAAACTGACACGTGCATGCGTGTTTGTTTTCCTCCTCTTTCTACCAAACAGGCTGAATGAGAAGATGGCTCACTCTGTCCATCTTTCTTAACAGCGGGGGGCATTGGTTCTCTAGGCGATTCAGTGGATTTATTGCGGAGTGAGCATCTGTCAGACATGCAATATTTGGGGGGGAGGCGGGGCCACTTGCGCGTACACACACAGAGAGCCATAGAAGTGAGCGTCCTGAGGAGTAACAAGGAAACGAACACTGATATGAATGAAGGCACAAAAGCTACAGTTCCTAAGCCGGCTGCCCCAGTGTGGGAATATTTTGGTTTTAAACAGAATGAACAAGGTGTGAGCCCATGAACACCGACGAGCTGATATGTTGTGTTTGTTTGAAAGTAGTGGCGACGAAGAAGGGGAGGTGCAGCGGAGCCTCCGTCCCGACAGTCAGCGCTTACTGAGACGTTTGGTCAGCAAAGTAAACATAAATAAAAGCGCAAAATGGTGCACGCTCACAGACAGTGTCGAACGCTACATTGCAAAAGAAATGCAGCCCTTCAAGCCAGCAATGTTACAAAAGTTTCAGCCCTTATGTGTGCTTGGTTTTTGAATGGTAGGCCACCAGTTGCCCACCCTTAGTCTAGATGGACGGATGAGCGCTAGCAGAGCTCCTGGCCCTGACTATTGCTGTAAGAGAAGGTAAAAGTATGTAAGAATGTGAAATACTGCAGCGAGAGTGAAAGGACGCGGGGTCAAGGGGTTATAAATGGAAGAAAAATGTCAAGCAGCCGAGCAAGAATGAAAGGATCGGGTCAAAAAAGACAGGAAGGAGAGATAAAAACGGCCGACGCGAGTTTGATTTACAAAGTGGGAGAGACAAAGACAAGGCGCGGGAGTGGGCGCAGAAAGCATTAGCATGAGAGAAGAAGACTTAGCGAGTGTGTGAGGGGGAGATAATGCATCTGTGTGTGGGGACATCCATTTCTCTGCAGCAGGGTTGTGTCCACATGTGGGGAGGATGAAACAGAGGGATGACAGAGAGGAGCAGGAGAAATAAAACAGACCCGGGGCAGGGCGGAGAGTGGATGTCAGGACATGTCCTCAAACTTTAAACCAAAATCGTCATTTATTATGAACTTTAATACTGTACCACAAAGCAACTTTCAAACATTTATACACTTTACTGTGTGAACACAATTGTCTGAGAAGAAAAAAATGTCAGGACAGAAAATGGCAGCAATTATGTTTGTGTTATTAAGGTAAACTGCACTTAATTATTATTTTCAAATCCATAGTCAGTCAGTGCAAACTAACACACCAGCAACATAATATAGAGCCAGTGTTAATGTTGTTGAATAATTATTTTCATTATAGTTTCGTCAACAACTTCTTTTACCCTGACGAAAAGTAGACAGCAGGGCTGCCATGATTAGTCGAGTAATCATGACGATGTCGACAATCAAAATCGTTAACAACAAATTTAAAGTTGAGGCGTTGTTTGTTTTTAAGTGTTGTTTTCTCTCAAAACTGCCGCTGTACCTTCTACTGTCTTGTCTGCCTTTCTGTCCTTCACATGTGGACTAGTTGTAAACTGGATCAGCTGTGATGTCACCAAAGAGTTACGCCCAAACAGTATCATGGCTAGCTGGCAACGGAGCTCAAAAGTTTGGGAGCATTTTACCAAAACAAAAGAGACAAATATGCAAAAACTGCAATAGAGAAATTGTCTTCCATGGCAGTGCGAGGGTGATGCATCATCTTAAAAGGAAGCACATCGTGGCCGATTCAATTTCTGATGAAGAGGGACTGCCGTCACTAGCCTGGTACCTCCTAAAACAAACTAGTTTTAGTACCTACTCCGCTCTGGTTCCAAGCGAGCTGAGTCGATACTAAAAGATGACGTCACAGATTGCCGGCTACTGATTGGTCAGATAATGTCATCATCAATGAGTCATGGGTGCGACGACCTAGCATGCTAGCGGTAGCTACCATTAGCTTACCCTCATACGTCTTTTCTTTGCAGCTCGATTGCTCTCGTCCTCGGCTTCATTCTGTTGTTTAGCTTCCAAAACTCTCCTGTGCTTCTCAAGGGGTATTTCTTCTTGCCACCTGCAGCCTGCTTTCCTTTTTTACTAGGTTTGAGATAAAAAGCCACAGATTGTTGTGTCGCGCTCAAAATGACGTCACCGCAGTGCTGCTCAGCTGTTTACAGTTACACTGCACCCCGTTGGGCAGACGACTGGGGCTAATGGAAAAGCAGCACAAGGCGAGTAGAGTAGAGCCGGGTAGAGTCGAGTAGAGTAGAGCTAATGGAAAAGGGCCAATAATTGTCCTTATTATTAGTGCATAGCTTAAGCACAACAAGCGGGAAGCTAATGTTGGTTATACAAGAGCAGCTGCATGCTGGTGCGTCAACTGCAATTCATTGTCAAGAGTTACTTAATAAAGTTTATTGTTAAATCTGCTTCTTTGTTTTTTCCCCGACAGTTGCCAATAGATTTGCATCCAACAAAACTGAACTAAAACAACAGCAGGTTGATTATTTGTTTCAGCATCATGAAGCCAAATGAACAGCTGAAGAAATTAACTTTTGTCTCTCTTTCCTTCCAGGTGACGGAAAACATCATCTCCAAACAAACCTTCATAGGTCAGTATCCATCTCTCTCACACAAACACTCAGACTACAATCTGACTTTAGCATTCCTGACTCTGTGCTTCCTTCCCCTCTCTCCCAGAAGCGAGGACGATGCCTCGCACTTTCAACAACTCTGGGTCGAAGTTTGTGACCTCGGTGGCCCAGAGGCCGTCGGCCCACTTGACCCTCAGAGACCCTGGATCTCAAGGTGAGGCGGAGGTTTATAATGTGGGTCAAAGGTTTCAGGAAACGTGATAAAAAGGGAAACTGAATCTTGTTCAAGTGACTTTATGTTTGTCAGACTCAGACCGGAGGAGGTTTATGACGTGTGGGGAATGTCAAAGGAGGACAAATTTATAAAAACAGAAACAGACTAAGTGGATAAAAACAATCACATTTCACTTTGGCACAATTATTAAAGCTTATAAAAAATGACAGAGTAACCTAAAAAACATAATGACACTATGACACCCATGGCACATGGATACACATGCTGCGTTCCAGTTGTGCTAGGAAGTTGAATTTCCAAGTTCAGTGTGAAATTTCAACTGGAACGCCCCCCCTGAGGTCAGAATTTCCCACTCGGAACTCGGGGGATCATCACCAACCCAGAGTTGACTATCAAAATGGCTGCCCCCAGTGTAAACAGTTCTTCAGCTCCTGTAGTATTCTGTGTATTTGCACCTCTGACTAGTGTTTATGGCACTAAATCAGCCGTATACACAGTATTGTTCAACTTGCCATAGTGTTGTTTACATTCATCATGTGGTATTTGTGGACTACAACACATGGCATGCTAACAACAGCTAGCACAATGGCTAACAATAGCCTGCTAGATCTGTGTGTCATTTCCGACTTTGTAACTGGAACGCTGATAACTTGGAGATGACGTCACTCCCACTTCCCTCTTCCCATTTCCGAGGTCAATGGAACGCAGCAATAGCTACGTCTTGACAACAATGTGGTGTCCTTCACGTCTAAAGCATTTCACTGTTTACTTCCATGGTCCTTAGTCTGTGTTTGGTGTTTGGTTACCACGTGATAGAAACAAAATGCTGTCACACTAATCAGGTCAAAACTTGGGATTGATTGGAACAGGTCTTGGCGTATCGCTTGCCTACTTTAGGAAAATGTGTTAACTCTTTTTTTTTTAAACTAATAGTTCTTTGGAACAAGCACTCAACTCAAAATATCAACGGTAATGGGAATTAGAATCCCATATAAAAGTCTTCGAGGATGATTGGTATGACATGTTGAAAACACTTCAAATGTCCACCAATTCACAGACTTGGAAAAACTTGATCTGTTTCTTCATTACACCCAAATCAAAAAGCAAACACTCCAAAAAAAGTTAGCCATGCTGGAGAGACTGTGGAGCCATGACTGTGAACCACTCACTCATATTTTGGAAATGCAATAAGATTCTGTTTTTTTGGAAACTGTACATAAGATCCTACTGTCAGCAGTTTGAAAGGGTTATATTAGCATTTTGACCCGGGTTGTCTGACCCTGCAAGCGATGCAGGTTTTTATCAGCTCGCCTCTAATCGGCTTTAGTAGGAACATCACACACGGGTTGACCTAACTTGTCAATGGCATAACATCATGCCCACCCACTGTCTGTAATTTACGTGACTCTTTGCTGTTGCAGCAACAAATTCCATCCGCCTTCGCATCATCAGCATCGAATTGAGGAAAAAAACAGCCACACAGCTTGTCTGTTGCCTATTAGACCGGGGTCTGCTGACAGCGGAAAAGGAGTCACTTGCAGATTGTTAGTGGGTCTGCCCTCGTTGAAAAACCTACGATGACCTGCTAATTGTAGTGTGAAAGCTGTATTAGAGACCAATACTTGGCAAAAATGCTGTTGATAACTGCATAAAAAATCTGTTACGAGGAAGTGGGGCAAAGTGGATTTGTCAACCCAAGAGCAATGGCTTGAGACAGTGGAAGAAATCTTCATAATGAGATTCCAGGAAACACAGATGGATGACAAGTGGGAGAAACGGACATTATACAAGACAAAATCAAAACATTACAACTAGAAAACAAGGACACAAACAATCATTTGTTTCTGATGAAGTAGATGTCTGGAGATGGACACCAGTTTGTGTGTTGATCAAGATTTATTTGTTTTAACTTTTAGATTTTTTCTTTTCAATATAAGTTATGGAACTCACTCCCCCCTGACCTCTGCAACACTGATTCCTTACTCAAGTGTCATGAAAGGCACCCCTAAAGATGCTATGAAGAGTTTCTAAGTAATTACAAAAAAGTTTCACCTTTAGATATATGCCTGATGGAAATACACACTTAAAGATGAGTTATATAGCATCAAAATAGGTTATCTATAAATGCTATTCCTTAGCTTCGTGGTCAGGTTGGACAGGGCTGGACTGGCCTGGATACTCACCTTCAGAAACAAGACAATTAAAACTAGAGCAAATTTATATTATTAGAGCACCGGGCTGTACGTATCGATATATAGCCGGCTACAAAACTACAATACTAAGTTTTCAAAAAATTGCTTGTTGTCACACATCAAAAACTACCGCTGCGTAACTAGAAAGAGTTACATTACCTCGTCGCTTTGCATCCTGTAAGTTCTTGAAAAAAAGAAGTTGTAAAGCAATGCAGAGTTCTGTGGAAGGTCTGAGCTGCATTCATTAGCATCACAACAAACGCACGCTTTGGCTTGGGTCACACTTTACGACAGTCGTCGCGCGTGCTCATTGGTAGCAGTCTTCATGTTGCCGGAAATAGATTCTCCTCATAGCATCTTTAAAGAAAATGTAATATTATTATTATTAAAGCCAACATGTTCTATAGTAGGCTATACATGTATGAAATATTCAAATAATCACTAAAAATTTAAGTAACATAAAAAACCTAAAAGTTCCTGTAATTTATGTTAAAAGAACAAACAAAAATCAAGCACAGAGGTGACTGATGAGCGTGAACAGCTGTTTGTAATGGACAAAAGTCCTTTAGGGCGACTTTAGGATGAAATGAGGTATTAGTTTCCATCAGTCTCACTTATTTCTTTCCTGTATAAATTCCAGAGTAATCTCATAAATGAAACATTAAATCACACAATTCAGCCTCTTTGTGTCTGAGCCATTGTTCCTCAAATAAGCCTCACTTCCTGCATACCAGAGTTTATTCTTCAAAACGCTGCTGAATCAGCAAGCCGTGGCGATGAGTGGAGGAATAACTGACATTTACGTGGCTGTCGTCTTTTATCGTTGGCGTTAAGAGTTGTTAAAGGAGGTATTTAAAGGTGGAATGTGCCCTCGTGCGTGTGCGCGTTACCCAGCTCCTCGTATCATTTCCTCTGAGAGAGTGAGAGTGGCGTGCAAGCCGAAGGGTGTTGACAATCTGGCAAAGACCGACTGATGTTATTTCCATCCCACTGACAAAAGCAGTGATGGTGTGTGAGTGTGTGCGCAAGGAGGAAGGAGGAGGAGAGGGGGAGGTCCGCAGGTTCAGAATCGATTCTCAGAAGGAAGTAAAGCGGGGATAGTCGACCTTTGTTATGTTTTCTAATAAATGATTATCACATTATGTCGACTGTACCGCAGCCAGAGTCATAACACACACTTCTCAGCAGTATTTATGTTGTGTAAGTGTTTGTAAGAGTGCAATTAATTTTCATTATGCTGACGTAAACTGTGTGTGACTAACAGTGGAATGACTAGAGGCCATAAAACACGGGTAAAGATTGATCATGTGTTTTGATTGTACGGCTCCTGCAGAGCATCTAAAACCTGAACAGAGGAAGACTCTACTGTCGTTAGCATGAACTGTGAATATTACAGACATAGCGTTGGTCAAACCAACCAATGGTTTCAGGACAAAAAGCAAGAGATGTCAATGGGAACTGCTGAACCATCAAACACTGACGATCGTAACTTAGAAGAAGGGAGTGGGAATTACGTAACATGCCAACCAGCATTACCGGTAACTAAATTTAATTTAATTTGCAACTAGGAAGTTCCAGTTCTGAGTCAGCTGGAACGTCAGAACAGGCTCAGTGTATGGGTGTAATTAAATACCTTGTTAGCTGATGACTTTGGGTCAATTATGCTAATAGATGTCATAGTCAAAGCAACGGAAAAAGCAAAGGATGCACCCTTTAGTGCTGCAATTATGAATTTAAATGTGAGAAAATACAGCTAAGGACACCAAGCTAACACAAGCAAATCTAAAAGTCAACCATGGTGTCAACTCTAAGTCACCAGGGCTGAACAATTTAAAAAAAAAGATTGAATTGTGATTTTTCTGGCAGATTAAGTTTCAATTCGAATTCACAATTTTCTTCAAATTAAGCTTCAGTGCAAGATTCACTATATTTACACTTACAACAGAAAGGAAGTCAATCATCAACAGCATGTAACACATTATTCATCATCTAATACTGATAAATAATAAGTTTTCATTATTTAACTCTTTGACTGGCACTGTAACCGTGCGGTTGACTTTTTGCTGACATTCAACTTTATTTAAAACTCTAAAAACTCATCTTTGTTTGTTTTTCTTATTTACCTCTCTATGTACAGCATTTAGATTTAGATGTATGCATTTAATTACAGACCTTGTTAGCTAATGACTTTGTGTCGATTATGCTAATAGATGTCGAAGTCAAAGCACCTGAAAAGGCAAAGGATGTGCCCTTTAGTGCTGCAATTATGAATTTAAATGTGAGAAAATACAGCTAAGGACACCAAGCTACCGCAAACAAATCTAAAAGTCAACTATGGTGTCAACTTCAAGTCACCAATGTACAGAGCAGGGCTGAACAACTTTAAGAAAAGATTGAACTGCGATTTTCTGGCAGATATTGAAGTTTCAATTCTAATTCACAATTTTCTTCAAATCAAGCTTCAGTGCAAGATCCACTATGTTTATACCTACAACAGTAAGGAGGTCAATCAACAATAGCAAATAACACATTATGCATGATCTAATATTGACAAATCATAAGTTTTCATTAATTAACTCTTTGACTGGCACTGTAACCATGCGGTTGACTTTTTGCTGCCATACAACTTTATTTAAAACTCTCAAAACCCATCTTTGTTTGTTTTTCTTATTTGCTCCTCTATGTACAGCATTTAGACCGACTGCTGTATTCTTGAAGATGCTTTATAAACAAATGTGACTTGACTAGAAAAATTAAAAGTGAATTGTTGCTGCATAGCTCCTCAGAAATCTAAAAAGAAGAGCATACATTGAAGTCAGAAAAAATCTTTTTACATATTTCCAGATCCGCCAGCAAGGATAAAATAAAAAAATACTGTACCGTACTGTCTTCTTCTGCTTATCCTTGGTTGGGTTGTGCGGGCAGCAGCCTAAGCAGGGAAGCCCAGATGTCCCTCTCCAAAAAAATGTACAAAATACAAAAAAAATGTTGCAGAAAAGAAATAATCATAAATTAAATAAATAAATAAAGAATAAAAATAATAACAATAATAATAATAATAATAATAATAAAGAAAAAAATAAAAGAAAGAAATAATCATAAATAAAAGAAATAATTCATTCATGCTCAGGATAACCCCCTTCAGGCCAACCAACCAGCTGGTTGACCAACATATCTTCTTTTTGATTGGGTAATCTGAAAAATAAAACCCGAAATGTTGCTAAATAAAGAGGAAGGAACACAGTTTTACAAATAATTTGCCGCCACTGTATTTCTTAGTTTGGAAGTTAATAGCTTAAGGGATACTCCAACTTCTACTTTGAAACCGAGGCTTTGTGTTGTTGACCTGCTCACCAGCACTTCAGTAAATGCAAATTGCCTGTAAATGTGTAAAATAGTTGAAACGACAGATCCTGGATCAGCCAGGAGCGCTGTCTGAAATTACAATTTTAATCCTAAAATGATCTTTCAGCCCAAGTACACGGTCAACAGTTGAATGAGTCGACTCCACATTTGCTCCAGAGTTAGCATCAGTGGCATAACAGCGGAGCAGTGTGATGTTGAAATTATCACGGAGCTTCATTTTGCCGTGATTGTGTAAAGACTTGGTGAAAAGAACTGCAGAAAAACGCAAAAACACAAACATCGAACAACTGTTGATTCAGCGATTGTTACATTAGCTTGTTGTTAATTTCCTAATTTTTTTCTCAACAGGGTTCCCTTCATACCAGAACCCCACTCTGGGCCTTCACCAGTCCTGCCGTCATGTGGTCCGCTCATGGGCCAATCAGAGCTTTGGAGCTCACCTGCACAACATGACGCTAAACAACGGAAAGCTGCGAGTGCCCCAGGATGGGCGGTACTACCTGTACTCACAGGTAAATATACTGTGCTGTTTTTAATGCTAAACTCTTGAACCTGTGGTCCCTACATTCTGTTTTTGCTTTAGTGCAACACAACCTGGAAAACCCCCATATGAGGGTAGTTTGATGTTGTCTATTGAAGAATTTAATACTTTTGTTAAATACACAAAAATGGCGTTTTTACTGTGGCAGCATTGTAATTCATTTGATTTATATGGAAGAGTATAAAAGCCATGTTAGATGGACAGAATAATTTTGGGGAAGTCGAGATTAATGTTGAAATTTCAAGATCAAAACTGAAATGACAAGAATATGGTCAAAATACTGTTTTGTGATAAAAGTCGAAATGTCGAGAAAAAATTGGAAATATCGGTAAAAAAAAAAAAAGCCGGAATGAATAAAGTTGAACTACATTGTATGTCCACTTTGTTCTCAACTATCGACTTTTTTTTTCAACATTTTAACTTTAATGTCTTCATTTTGACTTTTATCACGAAATTGTACCTCAACTTTATTCTCGACATTTTGACTTTAATTCTCGATTTCCCCTAAATTATTTTCTCCATCTAAAATGGCCCTAAAACTTTATTTCATTAAGTAAAATGGCTGCATCAAGAAATGTAGGACAACGTCACTAACAAAGTTTGAACAAAGTAAATATTAAGTAGGTCCGTGCTCAAATATCACTACGGTAATACATCGTCACACACTTCTTGCTGTATAGCAGGATAGCAGCCATCCGTGCTATTAACAAATGAGAGAAACTGCAACTCTACCTCACTAATTTATTTATTCCTTGTCCTGTTTCTTTCATCTTGTTTTTATGAATGGCACATATTTATCTTTTAGCTTGGTTTTACATATTTTTAGGCCTTCTTCTACCAACTGATATTTTAACTTATCTTGCTTTTTTATCTCAGAGCTGTCCTCCTTGTTCTTGTTCTTTTAGCCTAAGCACTGTCGTCACTTTATCTCGTGTTTTTTGTGTGTCTATAATACGAGAGAACTCACTCCCTGTAAACTGAATTTACCCAAGGGTACAATAAATATTCTGAATCTGAATCTGAATCTGAATTTGTATCGAACCAAATTCTACAGAATCAATTTTGCCTCAGATGCTGTTGTCAGTTCACTTTGGGTGATGTTATTGACTGCACAGTTTAAAGTCGAATTCAAACTACGAAATGAGGCACATGTTTGTGCACAATTTTAACTTTGGTCTAAAATCTTTGCAGACCTAAAATTAAGTTTCTTGAGTTGTCAACAGTCCTTTTATTTTGAAATAAAAACACAAAATTACAGTTGTTAGTTATTCTAATAAAGGCATTAAAATTAGGGATGCATGATATTATCGGTTTGATATTGGTATCAGCCGATACCAGCCTAAAAAGTTAAGTATCATATTGGTATCGTTAGATTACGCTCGAAATGTCACTGTCTATAAATTAATAAAAAACTTAAAGGCAGCTACTTTCTTGGTGTGCGGATCTCCTTTTACATTTATCATATTTGGAGTCTTTTGGATCCAGCACCCTACATAGGATGTGCGTGCCCAACCCGTTTATTTTTCAACTATCGGTAGATATCAACATTTTTGCAGATGTTTACAGCGGGTATATCAGCCTGGAATATCGGTAAATTATACAAATGTTAAAAATTAATGCACCTTCTCATCGCTGCATGGAGACATTTAAATATTAAGGGTTTCACTTTTGCAAGAGTTAAAGCTGTTTTTCTTGTTTACATCTATTCATGTGATAATATGCTGTAACACTGAAAGAAACTAGTTCATTTTATTAAGCACAGAGCCTGTGCTCTTGACCTGAAATATCAGTATCGTAATGGCGATAATGAGTCAAAAAAAATATCCCTAGTAATATTGTCCATAGTTTTCTCTTTTCGGGGTACATATTGTAAGGGGAGGTTGCGGGAAATATCCAGCCCTAACATCCAAACAAATCACCTTCTGGATATAATGTAGACCAACAAACAATCCAAGGAAATTGAATGACAATGAAAACCTGATTTGTAAAGGCAGAACTCCTTGATTTGGTAACCTGGTCTGGACCTAAGCTCTTCTCTTTAATGCTTTCCTTTGAAAGGAGGGGATCATTCCTCATGGTTTGGTGTTTTCTGATTAAATTTCCTCCAGGTGTATTTCCGTTATCCGTCTCCAGCAGCCAGTGACGGAGACCAGCGCAGTGTCAGCCACCAGCTGGTCCAGTGCGTCTACAAGAAAACTTCCTACCCCAACCCCATACAGGTCCGTAATCCCTTTTTAACCAGGGTGTGTTGATTGAACTGCACTGCAAGACGTCTTTTCTTACCTTGACTTCCTCCTCTGTGCAGCTCCTGAAAGGCGTGGGAACAAAGTGCTGGGCCCCAGACGCCGAGTACGCCCTCCACTCCGTCTACCAGGGGGGGCTGTTTGAGCTGAGGGCCGGCGACGAGCTCTTCGTCTCCGTCTCTTCACCAAATATGGTCAACGCCGACGACTCCTCTAGCTACTTTGGCGCCTTCCGCTTGGACCTTTGAGAGGAAAGGATGGAAAGACAAATGGAGACATGGTTGGGCCGGAGACTTTGTGAATGTCCGTAGATTTGGAAAAAATGGGTCTTTTTGAGGGAGCTGCTGGATGTTCATGCTCAATCTTTGCTTGGACAAATACGCTGAAGGATGATGAACTGTTTGGGGCTCCAAGGCAGCAAAAGGATGGAAAGCAAAGGGAAAGAAAGAAGATTTCCATTCTTTACTTTCCAGAAAGAGCAAGATTCAAGTGCAATCACTCCAAAATAAATGTGAGGGTATCGATTTTCTAATGAATCTTGGGGAAATTAAATTATTTTTATTCTTTATAAAGAGAAGTTAACCTTAAAAAAGCCTCAAGACCCTTAAATTTCCTTGAGAACTGCCCAATATTTCAGCAACCCAAGCAGCCTGTACCCCAGAATTACCCCGTGAATCTCACTGTATCCCACACATTAACGCCCTTTTTTTACGGGACGCACCCGGACCCTCGGATTTGGATTCCAGACAGAAGAATGTAAACACAATAAAAACTCGATCCTGTGCATCCAAGATGTGAGGAAGGACTGTGGAGCAAATCAGATCAAACCAAAGCAAAAAAAAGTCGTGGATTATAACTTTTTTTAAGCGTGCCATGAGAGAACTGTACATATGAATGGATATGAATGAGACTTGAACATGAACTCTGGAGATTTTTACGTGATTTTTATGTATTTTTAAGTTGAATGGACTCAAAACCACTTGGACTTTGCTGTGGATTTAATGTAAGGACGTTTTTAAGGGATGGGAATGTTTGCGTCCTCGTACTGGAGACTGTAATAAGACTGTGAGAAGAAAACAAACTGTGCTTTTTGGAACAAATGACTCTGCAAGAGAAGGAGTTTGAATTCTTGTAAATGTCAATAAGAATAAGTCCAGGTGAGAGAGGAATGCAGCTCGACCAGGATGTGCTGCCTCTCTCTTTCATTTTCCCTCCACATCTTTGTTTGTCTCGTATGTCAAGAATTTGGTCCATCTCGTCTTTCTTGTCGTGCTACATTCAGTTTTCATTTTTAGGATCTGTTAAGTAATCAATCTTAGATCAGCCAAAGAACAAGTCACACAGAAGCAAAACAACGTGACAGACGCAGGTGCACACAGGTGAGCTGTTAAAACACAAAACAACTCTGAACGACTGTCTTTAAAGTGATTTTCAGGTCAAATGTGGAGGTTTGTTTTGCAGCAGAAGCCATTTAAGAGCGAGATAAGACTAACAATAAGACACACACGTTTACAGGTAGTTTCACGTAACTGTGAGTTTTATGCAAACATGAGCCATGAAACTATGTTAATGCTGAATCTACAATTCCATTAAAATAGTGACTCAGCAGTGCCAACAGCAGTGTGCCTTACCGGAAGTCTCAGCTTGTTCTCCTTTAGGGAGAAGAAACTTGTAAAGTACCTGATACAACCCAACCTCAAAAATGCTAAACCCTTTAACAGAAATGAAAAAAATCACTTCAATGTGCCAAATTCAGACTAAGATTCCTAAAGCACAGACTTTTGTCAAGCAAACAAAAATATCCTTTAGCTAACGATCAAGATAGTAGCCATGAAAGTATTAAGGCTTGTCACCATCAAAATGGCTGCCAAAACATAGTCATTTGCCTAATTTCCATACCAAGTCGCTTTATCAAGCCAACCAAGAAATAGATCGTAGCTATACAACAGTTTGAAAATTAACATCTCCGAAATAGCTGCCAAAAACATTAAGATTTTAGCCAATTTTAATAAGATTTGTTTTTGGAAAAACACAGCAAAATACTTGATCAATTTTGAGGAAGATTTTTGAAGCAGAATGTAATTTAGGAATTAAAGTTTGAGTTAGCTTGCTAACAAGATAGTGACGATAAATCAGATGAATATCTGCACCTAAAATGGCTGCCAAATACCATAAACATTTTGCCCAACTTGACATTAAATGTGACAAGAAAACACAAATTTACACTTGTTAAATTTAGTGAAAGAATATCCATGCATCCAGCTCTGAAATTTAAGGTGAATTAAGCTAGCTGATAGCATAATAGCAATCAATATTTTTAAAGATTTTTCCCTCCCAAAAGGCTGTTGAAACATGAACATTTTGCCCATTTTTATTCCATCTGTCATATGAAAACACAGCAAAAATAATCGCTAAATTTAAAGGAAGATTCTCAACACAAAATCTTTTAACCAGCTTGGAAATGAAAGTGTAATTGTGCAAGCTAACAAGATAGCGGTTATCAGTGTATTTGTTGTTTGGCCCCTATAAATGGCTACCAAATAACCCAAACATTTTGCCCAACTTCGATACTAAACGTGACATAAAAACACAACTACACACTTGATAAATTTATGTTGTGTAAAGATTATAACCATAATCTTTCATTTTACTCAGAAACAAAAAGCTAATTTAGCAAGATAACAACGTAGTAGCTTTCAAGCTGTTAGAAGATTCTCATTTCCAAAATGACTGTCAAGACATGAACATTTTCCCCAATTTTGCTACTATTTGTCATTTGAAAACAAGGCAAAAATACTTAAATAGAGGAGGATATGCAGTAAAAAAATGTAATCGCTCACAAATTTAAGTACAGTTTAGTTAGCTAACAAGCTAAAATCATGAATACTTGGCCTTAAACTTTAAATATGTATATACAGTGTATATTCGCACAGAAAAGCACGCTTAACACAAGCAAATACCAAACAAAGATTTATTCAATCAGACTGTACCTCCAATATAAAATATTAAACTGCTGAAGTGTATCACTTCCAACTATGACGTCAGAAAAATATTTCGCCAACATCTGGGAGCACTAAACAGAAACTCTCTTCGGCACAAGCCATAAAAAGATTCCCTTACCAAAAATATTAAATCAAACAAAGAACAGTTGAATTTTGGGAAAATCAAGACCAGTTTGCAAAAAGTTTCATTAAACTCAGAAATTAAAATTAATTTGGCTAGCTAACAACGTAGTAGCTATAAAACTGTTTAAAGATTGTCATTTCCGAAATAACTGCCAAAACATGGACGTTTTCCCCAACACTGGTAATGTTTTTCATTTGAAAACAAGGCAAAATGCTCACCAAAATAGAGAAAGATTTGCGGTAAAAATGTAATAGCTCACAAATTTAAGTGCAGTTTAGGTAGCTAGCAAGCTAACAAACTAAAATCATGTATACTTGGCCTTAAACTTTAAATATGTATATACAGTGCATATTCGCACAGGAAAGCATGCTTTGACACAAGCAAATAACATAGCAAAGATTTATTTAATCAGACAGACTGTACCTCCAATACCAAATATTAAACTGCTGAAGTGTATCACTTCCAACTAAGACGCCAGAAAAATATTTCGCCAACATCTGGGAGCACTAAACAGAAACTCTCTTTGGCACAAGCCATAAAAAGATTCCCTTAACAAAAAACATTTTTAGTCGAGTTTTAGAAAAATCAAAACTGGTTTGTACAGGACACAGACGCACACGAAGACAGAGATGGACATAAACCAGGCACAGACTAGCACAAACTCAACCCCTACACATCGGTATAGCACACCGTGGATGTACACATCCGCTCCCACTACATCCACGCTTCATCCAACGTCACATCCAAAACACTCACTCATTTATCTCCCTCCCTGAGCCTTAGTCTGGTTGTTGTCAGGTGGAGGCACGCAGGGAGTGTGTGCAAACATAACGGGCATGTTTGTTCAAAGGGCTCGGTTCACGTAGAGAAAAACTAAAACGAGGTCAACACAAATATCCTTAACAGTCAGTTTGTTTAACGCTCTCCTTAAAAGGTGACATCCAGGTTAAACCCATCTTCTTGCCGCTGTGGTTCACGTTTACCTGTGTATATACTGCTACCACTCCTGTGTATTTATGTGTGCAAATTGAAGTGAAGTTTCATTTCGTGTTTGATTGCTTTTTTATCAGCTCTTTCCACTGGTTGGCAGTCACGTTTCTTCTTCGACATCTCATCTTCCATCTCAGCTGGTTTATTATCCAAAGTGAACTTCCATAGCTCTTATCTTTCTTGCACTCCAAACCAAAACAAAGACTCCATTGGAAACAGTCCAGCGATAATGATAATGCAGTGTACACACTACAGCGGCGTAAATCCCTCCCCTGCAGGGAAACTTCTGCATTGAATGTGTTGGAGATGTGTTTGTACTGGACAGTTTTGTAGCTGTGAACATGTGTAGCACATTGTTGCTGAGAAAATAAACAAATATTTGAACATTCCTGGTGTGTGTGGAGATTTACAGTGTGGTGGTGTGTTGATGTAAAGAGCACCTCGGGCTCAGGCCTCCTGGTATGTAAAGTAAGACACTGAAGGCGGAAAGACCTGTTTATGTGAAGAGTGCCATGCATATACAGAGCAGTGCCACATGTTAGACTGTTAAAAACAGCCCGTTAAAGACCATGGAAAGACAAATCAGACATGTGAAATAAAACATGTGTTATGGAAAGGCTTTTTGGGGGCATAAAACTGATATTAGTGAATTGTAGTTCAGCTCTACTAGTGCTCAGATTTGAAGTCCATGTACTCAACAAGTGCACAAGGAGACTTTTACCCCTTCAGACTGGCCAAAAGAACCCATTAAAACCCGAAACAATCAGCTCCTGTCTGCAGTTTGAAAGGGTTTAATTGGCATTTTGACCCGGGGCGACTGACCCTGCAAGTGACTCGTTTTTTTTTTTCAATTTTCATTTTTTATTGTCCATTTGTAAAACCTTACATTTACAAGTAAGGAAAACAGAAGGTACATTATCACAAAATGTGTATAATCAGACATTCTAATGGTGCGTTCACACCGGACGCTACTTGTACTACCTCGGCAATCACTCTCCATTCAAAGTCAATGTACAGCCGCGATGGGGTGGGGCTAACCCTCCAGCGATGCGACAGCCGCGTACAATACGATCACTTCACTCGTCGCGCGATGTCAAAGTTTAAAAAAAGTTGATCTATTCAGGCGATGTCGTGCGTGGCTGTGCGGCAACAGCCAATCAGAGGTGTGTGTCCATGTGACGGTACCCGAGAAAGACAGTTATTCATCCGGACTACAGGGCGGGTGAGGTCCGTCTAGGCGGAACTAATGTCAGTGAGGACATTAGTTCCGCCTAGACGGACCACGGTAAACTCACAGATAATGCTGCTGTAGGACATCAGCTGCAGTGTTTTGTGGTTGATAAGTGAGTGAAAAGGATACAGCTGGAATAATGTCCGCTTATACATCCTATTATATGATGTATGAAATGATCGCGGTGAAACTCGACCGGACGTGACGTCACCGAGCGACGGCCGACGACCAAAATGAGGTATTTATGGACTCGCGACGCTATGTCAGTGGGTGACGCAATTTGGTAGCTGGGTCGCTTGGGGTGTGACAGTTAACAGTTCTTTGTGCACCTTAATACAAGTTCAAGATTTTCATTCTTTTTTCCAAGAGTCAGGAAAAAGGAACTATGTACATCCAGAGAGATGGTGCTACAGAGTAGAATTAAAAAAATAGAGTAAAATAAAATAAAGATATAAACCAAACTGACAAAAATGGCAGATTTCATCTTGTAATTTTCAAAAGACAATAATCGTGGGTTAAATAAAAAAGGAGTGACGGATCATGATCATGAATTTCTAAATCCAATGCCCCCTCACTATGCAAAATTCATAATATCAGGTCTCAGAGGCTTAACATGTACCCACTTTGTCCGATGTGATTTGAATTTGTCAAATTGCAAATTCATAATAAAAGTTATCTTTTCCATCTTATAAATTTCTGTTGTCACATCAATCCAGTTATTAATTGAAGGTTCGGCAGGTGTCATCCATCCTTTAGTAAGAGCCTTTTTACCTGCTTTAAGCAAAATGGCAAATAAACGATTATCAATACCTTTTATGTCAGGGGGGATATAATTAAGGTACATCGTTTTAAAATCAAAGTATGGAGTAGTGAGAGTGCCAAATTACAAAAATAAATCTATAAATAAATGAATAAATAAATAAATTATATAAGGATCCATAGAAGAAAAGGCTAATAAAAGTAGAAATATAAAGACAAATAAATTAGCTATATAAAGTGATATTAATCAAAAATTTAAACCCTTAAAAGAAAAGGCTAATAAAAGTATAAATATAAAGATAAATAAATAAAAGTATTTAAATCACATTATAATGTCACTTTAAAAGCGAAGGAAAATGCGCAGAAAAATATGCGCAGTAGGAATGTGGTTGCGTCACAAGCACAGGAGGAATCCCAATCAAGAAGAAACATGGCGGCGGAAAACTTGACAGAAGAACTCGTTGAAGTTAGAGAACAACATAAATATGACGGAGAATATGTTTTGGGGACGGGAGAGGACGTAATGGAAGGTGCAGGTACCATGTGTGCTTTGACCCACACAGACATCGATGAGCTCGTGTGGTGAAATCTTGAGAATGTAAACAAAGCGTAACCCGACATATTTGTCCTTCTTCCTCAATTGGGCTCCTTCTGCGCCTGCTCACGACGACATTCCTACAAGCTCGTCGATGTCCGTGTTGGTCTGCTTTTCAGATGATGGTGCTGCGTGGTTGGCTGATAAGGTCGGGGGTCTGGTGGCGAGGACGCGGTGCTGATTGGCCTCAACATCTTCAAATACGGTGGCCTATGGGTGACAGGCAGACCACCTGACAGCAGCACACCTCTCTGTTTCTTCCCTGCCTCCAATCGTAGTAGTTAGCTTTGAGAAGCTCCTTTGTTAGTGGATGCATGTTCTGTATTTAGCTGGAGAACCTTAGTTTCTTTTTCCCTGGTAAATTGTGTTTTTTTTCCTGGAGCAGTTTTATTTCTGAGCTTATCGCCTCCTTTGTTTGAAATCCAGATTTTTGTTCAAGCCTGTCCAAAGTGAGCTGTTTATTTAAATTTTATTCTAAATAAATCCTGTTAAACCTTTCAGAGATCTCATATTTCATTTGGGAACTGGGAAAAAAAACATTATTATTATTTTAAAACCTTATGGTATGCACTCTCCCCTTTGACTGGTGCATAACAATGTCTATTTCAGTTCAGTAGTTATTCATGAAAATCACATTTTTTGTCATGGCAGATCCAGTTGGTGATCTAGATCACTCCCAAATCGAATCATTTGTTCCTTGTTCCAATTCGGACATTTCCTGAAAATTTAATCGAAATACGTCCCTAATTTTTTGAGTCAACTTGCTTACAGAGAAACAAACTAACAAACAAAAAACAAACAGATGCCAGCAATCACATAACCTCCTGGTGGAGATAATAAATTGAAAACAAAACAAAGACAAGATATTTAATATTTAATTTGATAAACAGCATTGTGTGTTTTTTTACACACATTCACTCATTCTGAATTTGATAATTGCATTCAACCAAATGCAATCACGTCTTGCAGTTTCCTTTAACATAAAAAATTAACATAACTACGCAACACAACTATACCGTCAACATCAGTGTGTCTTACAGGTAGTCTAAGCTTGTTCTTCTTAAAGTTGCAATGCTGCTCGGAGCCATTTAAAGGGACTGTAAGGAGTTTCAAAGTAATTACAAAAAAGTCTCACTTTTAGATATATGCCTGATGGAAATACACACTTTAAGATGAGTTTTATAGCATCAAAATAGGTTATCTATAAATGCTGTTCCTTGGCGTCTAGGTTGGGTCGGACAGGACAGGGCTGGCCTGGATACTCAACTTCGGGAACAAGACAATTAAAACAAGAGCAAATTTATATTATTCGGACACGTCTTAGAGCACCAGGCTGTAAGTAGCCATATATAGCCGGCTACAAAATTACAATACTAAGTAAACCTCGCCACCCCCGAGTTGACAATCGAAGATGGATGCCCCCAGTGTGAACAGTTATTTAGCTCCTGTAATCAATTTATTTGCACTTCTGACTGGGGTGTGTCGCTCTAGATCAGCTGTATACATAGTATTGTAAGACTTATATTTACAAAAATGCTGCCATAGTGATAATCACATTCTTCATGTGATATTTGTGAACAACGCAGGGCGTGCTAACAACAGCTAACAATAGTCCGGTAGATCGGCATGTTTTTTTCCGACTTCAACTGGAACGCCGATAAGTCGGAGATGATGTCACTCCCAGTTCTGAGGTTACTGGAACGCAGCATTACGACAGTCGCCGCGTGTGCTCATGGGTAGCAGGGTCTTTGTGTCGCCAGTAATAGATTTTCCTCACAGTCCCTTTAAGTAACTTCATCGGCTATTGCCAAGTACCCAATACAACCGAACTTCAAAAATAGGGATCAATCCCTAAGTTTTTACTTCAGTGTTGAATCCTCCGCTAGTGCTGGAATGAACTTCCAACTTTATTTTACTTTTAGTTTTCAGCTCTTCTATCTTGGAGGTAATAATAAAATGTTTTTATGACACTTTAACTTTTTAAACCATTTTGAGTTTGGTCATTGATTTGCGGTATTTTATTGTCTTAGTGGTGGATCTGGGCTGGAGATTTAAACAGGCCTAATGACTGTAATGGTTATGGGTGACCTTCAGACTTCAGTTAAAATGGCCCGTTTTCGTATTTACGAAGGCCAAAGAAAAGGCAAAAGAGGTGCTTCCTACTCTCCAGCTTATCAATATTCACCACGAAATATTTCACTAATCCAGAAGGAGCTGTACGAAAATGTTTTCAGGGGATAAACCTTCAAAAATAACAGCAGCGTGTGATTGGACCACGATTTGGCTCATCACAGACCAATCCATATCACGTTGTTACGTATGATGGCTAACAACAGCTAACAATAGTTTATGGCCCTTAGCTGCTATGGCTGTTAGCCGTTAGCTTAAACTACCTTAGACTATCGTTTCACATTAATACTTTCCACACAGATGTATCATTTAACACTTACATGTTACATGAACCTCGTCATAGACAATCCCTACCAAGTTTTCCCAGTAAACTTCTGAGAAGAGCACTGAGTAACCATCACGACTAGACTAACCAGCATGTCTCTCCCAGTTTCCCAGCAGTGATCCCCGGTCGAAAACATGATTTCTAGTAAAAAAAGCTTCAAGAGGCATTCTGTCCTCCTCTTTGAAAGAAAAAATAGAGTCCATTTATGCTCTAAAAACAAAACAAAAACAAAACCACGGTTATTGAGACCACTTACTACTGAAGACATTGATTTTAAAGGACTGCGCATAAACATGGATGAAGTCTCAGTTTTGTTACCCGTCTGATAGCTTTAGCAGGGCACACACTACATGATAATCGGCCTGATTTCTGTCCAGAACCCAAAATCTGTCAAATGTTGATTGTCTTCATCCTAAAGGTGCGTTCACACCAGACGCTACCTGTACTACCTCGGCGATCACTCTCCATGCAAAGTCAATGTACAGCCGCGATGGGGCGGGGCTAACCCTCCCGCAATGCGACAGCCGGCGACAAGACGACCACTTCACTCGTGGCGCGATGTCAAAGTTAAAAAAAAATTGATCTATTCAAGCGATGTCGTGTGTGGTGTGAGGAATTTTTTGAAAAGTTTAATTTCTGTCCAGTGGTAAAACAACACTTAGGCCTGACATCTGTGCTTAGACAACTGTTGCCCCTTCTTGTAAACAGGTGGTGTGGGTAAAGTTAACTGTGGGAGAAGTTTTGCTCTTATATGGCAGTTAATGAGGTATTTACTGTCTTAAGCAGATGCTAAGGTCTAGATTTATGTTTTTATTGTCATGTGACTGTGTGTGGAACTCATCAAAGGGTACTGTATTTAAGGAGGTTGAACTGTTTTGTCTTCAGAGGACACCTCTCCAGGTCTCCTCTCCATGCTGCATGTTTCTGAGATAAAGGAATCCTCATCCATAACACTGTCTCTTGTTCTCTTCTTATTCTTGTCTTTTTGGTGAATTGTCCATTTTTAGGAGGGAATAAACTCACATTTTTGGCGACGAGGATGGGATGGAAGCTCCACTGATCAGCACCTGAATCTTCTGAAGGTTAACTGCCGGCAAGGGAAAGTTCCGCTCTAACAAATAGAGGACAGGATCCCGCCTGATGAAGGGAGCGGGTGTTGGACAGTGGACTCTCCATCTAATTTAACCTGTGAGTACAGTGTTATGGATCATTCCTTCTGTGTTGTGAAAATCCTAGGTACGGTTGTTTATGTATCAATCGCTTACGAAATCCTTTAGGTTGCTTTGCAGTGCATGTGAGGCCTGCAGACGCTGCAGTGTTGCGCGTCGTATATTCATGTAATTCTAAGCGTAGTATTGAATATACCAATAGAAAATTCACAAAAGGACAAAAAAAGTGCTTTAGTTTCATGTAATTCCTGTGAGGTGTTGGAACCCAAAAATTAAAAAAATATAAAAATAGAAAGGGAATTAACACCAAGACGTTCTAAGGCACACTCAGGGTTCCATAAAATGGGCCTATGAGTGGAAAATTGTTAAGTCAAATAATGTATTATGGGAAGACTCATTCAGTGTCTCATATACAGCGCAGTATATTCAAGGGTCTACCTATTTAGTGTGTGTGTTTGATGTAATCCGACCATACATGCATGGGAAGATCAGTCAATCCAACACTCTTTCGTTATATGGTATTATATTTGTAGAGTATAAATCTATTAGAGGGTAACCTTAGGAATGTGATATCTGATTTCAAAGAGGGTCCTTATGTCTATATATAAAATTTTGTCAAAGTAATTACTATGGTTTCATAATTAAATACAACCATGGATACAGAAAACAATTTAATAGGAATATCTGTTATTATAAATATATCTATATCTGTTTCTATTATAATTATGGATAATCTTGAAAGTGATGTAGTTGATAAATATAGCATTATCTAACTGAACTAAAATGGGTTTAACTGGTTTAAACTTAGTAAGAGTGAGTGATATGTGAGTGAATGGTAAACTTTTGAAATGAAAGCACACCAGTTACTGAGTCAGCAGGAAACAGGGAGAACTATATGGGTAAGAGGCATCAGATATTGGACCCCCTTACAGGTCCTGTTGAAATAATGGCAAAAAATGGGGTACAAGCTTGGTTGAAAACATTCCAATATGGCATCTGTTAACTAAGGGGGTGTTTCTTTTAACAGGTACACTAAGCGTGAATGGTTTTAAAAGGTGCAGAGTTTTACTGGATTAGAAAGAGAAAGAAAAGAAAGTGAAAAAGGGACTAAGTAGGTTGGCATGATTTGAAAAATGGGACGTGGAAGCAGGTTTTAGGGAAGCAAAGTCAGCTACGGGGTTAATGGTCAATCAAAGATGAGGGTTTGTGCAGGGATGAAAATCAAGTGGAAAAGAAATGTAGGGATAGAGATATTGCTCTCCCTTCCCCCTTATGCTGTCTCCAGGCCTGCAGAGAGTCCTACAGTACCAGTGACAGATGCAGCAGCTGACCATCCTGTAAAGAGGGAGGAGGGGACTCTGTATCCTGACCTCTCACACCTCTCCTGACCCCAGCAGCAGCTCTTGAGGGGGAACAGACTGAAAAAAAAAAAAGTAACCCCTAACTTGATGTCTCCAAGGAATCCCGTTTCTCTGCTTACAGTTTCATCTGATGACAGGCTTTGAGGCCAAGGTGATAAAGAGACTGTGTTTCATATACCCATGATGTCATTCTCCAACCAACAGCCGCAACCAACAACTGAGGAGGCTAAAGAACTTTGGAAAAAGGACATTCTAGTGTACAGACCCTGGCAACCTGATGAGTTAAAGGAAGTGGCAGGGTCCTCAGATCCTCAGAAGACAGGGGGTGTTTCAGATGGACCAATGTGAAACCTAACAACTGGTCTATGTCGCCCAGAGTGGGGTCCATGATGTTTGATGGCATGATGGACAATCTCTAAGATGCAGCGCGTAAAACCTTCCCACTAAGAGTCTGCTGGCCCAAGATCCACAACACCAAGAAAAAAGAAGGGGGAGGAGCACAGAACAATGACCAGAGAGGACATTACTGCAATCAAACATGAGAAGGGCAAACCGAGGAAGGAGGAGAAATGAACCACAGCTTAAGCATAAAGTGGAGTACAGCAACAAAGACCTAAACACACAGAGATGTTTCAACTGTCAAGGATATAGTCATAAGTCTTGCAACTGTCCTACTCCCTATCCAACTCAGCAGGAAAAACATCGACGCACCACCAAATGGACTGTTTGTTCTCTGGGACTCCAACCAAGGCGGGCAATGGAGACAGCAGGGGCAGGTCAGAGCATCGAGCACATAAACACACAGATAGAAGGAGATGAAAAACCAATTATGACATACCAACACAATGTACAATCAATGGTAGATTTCAAAACCCCCCTAAGTTAACTTTTTGTGTACATAGTGTTAATGTGACATTCCTTGTAGATTCAGATGCAGAAGTCTGTTATCAAATCTAAATTGTTACCTAAGGATGATCACCAGTTGGATCATTTAAGACACTAAAGCTCTGCATGAAGTGTTATCCAAGTTGCCACAATTTTCAGACACCTGAATGTTTTACAAGTATGTCACATTTATCACAAGACACTAGAGATTACACCTATGAAGAGAATGGATTGAAAAGAAAAAGACAAAACATAAAGATATATTAAGTATTAATAACATATTGTGGGATCAAGAGTTTGCAGTTGTCTACCTGAATCTTAGAATAAGGGTTTTAATGCATGAGTCTGTCCCTCATATTCCTTAACAAAAGCTGATAACTGCAACTACTGGCCCCTGACTAAAAATATTACTAGAAGGTTTAGACTAGATATCAAACAAATTCTAGTTATCGTTCTGTTTTAATGGAAATACATTCATATCCAGTAAAAATTAAAATAGTTAAACAATGCATGTTCAAAAACAGAATCTACGCTAATATGGCTAGCTACTGAAGAGGAATTGTTGCTTTCAACAGTACCAAATAAATTGTGGGCTAGGGATAAATTTGATTTTGGGGACATAAAAGCAGCAACGCCTGTTTTTGTATGACAAGGATCAAATTTTTAGGCCATGTAGTAAAAATATCCATTTAGTTCTGAAGTTGTTGAAGGCATAATTTCTGTCATTCAGTCTCTCATACAAAGGTGCTATTGTGGAATGTCCTAATTCACCATGCAACACCCCCATACTGCCATGTAGAAAACTGAATGATAGTGGGAACCAGGTAAACATCTGTGGGTTATAAATTATCAGTACAATATCCTGTACCTACTGTGGTAACACTGATGTCATAGGTATTAAGTTCTTGTTAGTTTACTGTTATGCCATTGCATTTTTTGTTAATCTGACTCTCGATTCTGGTTTGCTTTCAGGTTTCAGATACACTTGGACTAGAGTGCCTTAGGGTTTTGCTTCTAGTCCTACCTTGGTCAGTGCAGTTTTATCTGAGATTCTTTCACATTGGAAACCACCATGTGGCAGAAAACTTATTTACATTTTCAATGACCTTTATGGTCAGTTTAAAGAATAAAAAAGTAAACTGTCAAGAGGATAAAATTTTACTTTTGTATTTTCTTGCAGAAAATGGCATAGAGTTTTTTTAAAACAATATGAGACTTATTTTCCGATAAATAAAATATCTGGGTTATATAACTACACCACAGAGGCGCGATTTAGGTCCGGACCGCATGCAAGTAATTGTTATCCATGGATTAGGAATTTATGTGGAGATCTCCCAACCCCTGTTATCATCACTCAGGGGGTAAACATTTGGCCATGACTGACTTTACTGACTTGGACTACTGACGCTGACACAGTTTTTATAGAATTAAAACAAGCACTGTCTTACTCTCCTTTCTTAGGACTTCGAGATCTGACTGAACCTTTTTCATCTTTTGTTCTTGCAGCGATGGATTAATGTTAATGGTCTTAGCTCAACAGTATGGTGAGAAACATTGACCAATTGGTTATTATTTTTAACATTTCTAATCTACAATGAAAGCATAGTGCCTTGTTACCAAAGCTGTAGCGGCTGACACAGAACATGTTCTAGCCAAATCAGACATTAAGTGCTTTTGCCAAGCATTGTGCATAGCTTACTTCTACAAACTAAAATTATACATTCAGTACCGGCTTGACTGTTGCACTAGAAAAAACATTCTTCCATCTATAACTCATGTCACCATGAAATGCTTAAAATTTACTTCTGATGTTAAAAAAAAAAAAAAAAAAAAAAAAAAACTGTCAAAATGTATTTAATACGGTGTCAAAACCACCTGATTCATTCATTGGAACACCCCTTCCAAACTCTAATGCTGTGTTGCTGTTAGTTTTAGCCCTTCATAATCAAACAATTTTTGTACTTTCTGTCTCATATGCCATATCTAATGAAGTAATTAAAAGTGCCAGGCTTACAATAACTAGTTTGTTTATTTATTTAACATAGATAAATAAATAGAAACAATCACTATATACACTGATTTTCAACGTACGTTGAAATGTTCACAGTCAAAGATGTAATTTTCATCTAGAAAGCAGCAAGAAATTAGGCAAAAGGATTCATGAAATTAGTATAGGGTTTATGAATTAATTCCAATGGCCTTGTGATTTTTCCAAAATCCATATCTCCATTTTTATGTACATTGACTCATGGTTCTGTCCATGTCTCAAAATGGGGGATGTTAGACATTGTGGCCAAATTTTTGAATTGCTCTAAGATTTAACTGCAATTTTTCCAGTTTGGTTGAAAATTTCTCTAAAAAATGTGTAATCTGTACTTCAAACAAAATTGGCAGAGGTAAACAGATGCCTCAAATCAACCATTCCTACACCTGAAGGTTTTTTTCCCAAAACCATTTCATGATGGATTTCATGAACTTGCTCCATGTAATTGATGCATGTATTACCTTTAACTTGTTGATATTTTACAACTTGGATTGAGACTTCTCCATGTAAGTATGTAACCACTGTTTCAGTTTCAAACTGCTGTCATCTGAGGAAGCAGGGCCCAGTTTTGCTGAAGGAACCTTCCCATCCTGGGGACATCCATCAAACATAGCAACGAATACACATTTTGTGAATACCCTAATCCAGTGTCTATAAAAAAGCCTGCAGCTTTAATGAAAAACCATTGTGCTTATCAACCAGCAAAAGGAAGGGGTGTATAAACAGTTAAGATTTTAAAAACAAACTCAACACTTAAATCCACATAGCAACTGGGCTCTGTACTTATGAAATACTGTCAGGACACTCCTTCTCCTCAAGGTAAGTTAACATTTATATAAAGATGAGGATATGGGTTAATGTTGTTTTTGCATTTAATAATTCTCTGAAATCTGTATTTCCTCAAGGTGAAAGCTGCCCTCCCTGTGCCTCCATCAGTGAAGCTCCATAGCATTGAACCAGGTGGCTGGGTTGTGGTCAAGGCCTTGACAAGGAAACGTTGACATCAGCTCCAGTGAGCCCGTACCAAAAGTTGCTGACAACTCCAACTGCTGTCTGAGTAGCTGAGAAGGACATCTGGATTCATTTTTCCAAGTTTCAACCCTTTACCAAGGATACACCTGCAAACCTGCAGGCCCCAGTGTATCAACAGGTGGCAGATAAACAAAATCTGCTATCAAAACATTGCTACCGTTTGTCATCTGGTTGGTCAGCGTGACCATTTGGTCTCCAGACAAAAAGGAAATGAGAAATTAATGGACTAAAAGTCCAATGCCATTGTGGAGGAAGAACACACAGAGGAAAAGTGGCATTGGCATGTCACCAACAAAGAATCAGGACACCTCAAAGAAGAGGATTCAACTGTATGTAAACTATCTGTCAATGGACCAAAATTAGTTTTATATGGTTTCACTTTTAAGTTCAACTTAAATCAAGCATAACATATTAATAAAGGTGATGGTTTCTTTCAAAAAACTTATATTGACACTTTGTGTCAAAACGGGGGAAATGTGAGGAATTTTTTGAAAAGTTTAATTTCTGTCCAGTGGTAAAACAACACTTAGGCCTGACATCTGTGCTTAGACAACTGTTGCCCCTTCTTGTAAACAGGTGGTGTGGGTAAAGTTAACTGTGGGAGAAGTTTTGCTCTTATATGGCAGTTAATGAGGTATTTACTGTCTTAAGCAGATGCTAAGGTCTAGATTTATGTTTTTATTGTCATGTGACTGTGTGTGGAACTCATCAAAGGGTACTGTATTTAAGGAGGTTGAACTGTTTTGTCTTCAGAGGACACCTCTCCAGGTCTCCTCTCCATGCTGCATGTTTCTGAGATAAAGGAATCCTCATCCATAACACTGTCTCTTGTTCTCTTCTTATTCTTGTCTTTTTGGTGAATTGTCCATTTTTAGGAGGGAATAAACTCACAGTGGCTGTGTGGCATCAGCCAATCAGCGGTCTGTATACGTGTGACGGTGCAGTTATTCATCCGGACTACAGGGCGGATGACTTCCTGCTAGGCGGAAGGAATGTCAGTGAAGACATTTGCAGACGGACCGTGGTAAACTCACAGATAATGCTGCTGCATCATCAGCTGCAGAGTTTTGTGTCTGATAAGTGAGTGAAAAGGATACAGCTGGAATAATGTCCGCTTATACATCCTATTATGTGATATATGATATGATCGTGGTAAAACTCGAGCGGACGTGACGTCACCGACCGACGTCCGACGCCAACGGCGACCAAACAGGTATTTATAGACGTGCGACGCTACATCTGTGGGCGACGCGACTTTGGTAGCTGGGTCGCTTGCGGTGTGAACGCACCTTAAAGATGATCCTACCTGGACATCCTGAGGTGTGTTTTGACTGACTTTATGTGCTTGGATAAGGGTCGGATATCCAAATATCAAACGTGGTCAATAGTGTGGAGAACATCAAGGACAGGTGAGCAAATTTGTCCTGTTACCTGAAACAGAGGAAGAGCCGATAAGGAAGCAGGATCAACAAACACCGAGGAGCGACTTCTTTATCTGGTGAAAAAAAGTGCTCATTTGGATGAAGGAGGACTAGAGCCATTTTAAAATTAAAGAAATAAATCACAACTCTGAAATAGAGGTCTTCTCTCCCATGTCCTTTTCTGAATCATAGTTTTTTTTTTTTTTATAATTCGGACTTAAGGGTCAATTCGGACTTTTTCTCAAATTAAGGATATTAATCTCAGAATTCTGACTTTAGTTTTAGAATTCAGGGGCCGTTTACACGAGGCCTAAAACGGTCTAATCCAATAAGTTTTCATTACATTTGGCCTCCTGTTTACATAGGAACAGTATCTGGAGTGCTTAAATCTGCAAACTTTTGAAACCAGGCTCCAGAATGGAGAGTTTTCATTATGTTCTCCATGTAGTGCTGTGTAAACCCATGTCAGAGCGTTTCAGGGTGAAACGCTGACGTCGCCGCATGCGCAGTATTCTTTCACATGAAGGCTGGAATACCAGGAACAACAACAGCTTTGGCCGTCTACCGAGTACCATGAGCCTCTTACCGTGCTCGGTTTGTTATCCAGACAAAACTATCCAGACAGATTTGTTGTCCGAACTTCAGAAAAACATACTCCCGCGTCTTTTTGCGTCCACTCGCCATTGTTGTGAAAAGTTTTTCTTCTTCGTTAGTGTGTTGTAGCAGCGCTGCCTCTCTGCAAACCTACATCTACTACATCGCCATCTACTGAACCGGCATGCACACTACAGCGGATTCACTCGTCTCAAATGTCGTCGTCTGAACGGGGATCAACTTTGTAAATGCAAAGGAAAAATCTTTGCATTTTAAGTCAGTTGTAAACATAGCCTTAGACCTAATGTAAAGTTCTGACTTAAGTGTTAGAATTCTGACTTAAAGGTGTAGTCAGCGATGTGGGAGAAAACGAGTGGAGAGGTTGTTTATAAACTAATTGAGACCCGCCCCCCGAAAGCTGATGGACATGCATTGTCAGGGAAACGGCCGTAGAAACTGCGTAGCTGACCAATGTAGCTAAGGTAACCCCGACTCATGAAACAACTCGGCTGACATTATTGATAACATCACAACAACAGTACATTCTGGCAGATTAGACAATAAGATGAATGCCGACAGCTGTTACTGTTACGTGAAGCACCCCAAAGCTAATGTTGCTTACCTTTCCAGCAGAAAGACGGCAACATCCGCGTCTGTTTTCAGGTCTTTCAGTTCATGGAGTTCCCTCCACCATCGGAAAGCAACACCAATGTTGACCCGGGTCTTCGCTCTTTCATGGTCATAGCCCTTCTTTTTCACTTTTCACTTCTCTGGCCTTTTTCTTTTGGGCTGTTTTTCAGCATTGCTACTGCACCTATTGTATCTCTCCCTTACGCTAACTACGCAACCTACGTCTCCCCCTCCCCCCTCTGTCTGATCTGCGCATGAGTATGATTGCCCCCTGGATGTGTGTGTGTGTGTGTGTGCCACAGTATTTACCTGCTGAAATTCAGAGCCAAGGCTGAACCGAACTTTTTTTTCAACATGCTGTCAGTGGGGACATCTTGAGGATGGACAAGAGAATATAGAGATTTTGACAAATAGTGCATTAGATTAGAAGATTAGAAGATCGCTGACTACACCTTTAAAGGTGTAGTGTGTAGAAATTGACATTTTAGCGACATCTAGTGTTCAGATTTTGAAATAAGCTCGTCTGTTTCTAAAACATGAGGGTTTTTTCATTCACATTTGTATCTAATGTTTTTATTGTTATTGGTCAGTTACAATGATGATTACAGGTTTTTAAACTTTTTAGACTCATTCAAAATTCGCGTTTCACTGTTTTTGTCCCCAAAACCCACCGTAGACAACATGGCCAATCGTTATGTCTCTACAAAGGGGAGACTCGGTGTATCTACATAGATGTAAAAATCTTTTTCCCACTAAATAAAAAGAAACAAAAAGTTTAATAGGGATGATTGTGCACCTACAAACCCAAAACCAGTGAAGTTGGCACGTTGTGTAAATCGTAAATAAAAACAGAATACAATGATTTGCAAATCCCTTTGAACCTATATTCAATTAAATACACTGCAAAGACAAGATATTTAATGTTCAAACTGGTAAACTTTGTTATTTTTTGCAAATATTAGCTAATTTGGAATTTGACGCCTGCAACATGTTTCAAAAAAGCTGGCACAAGTGGCATAAAAGACTGAGAAAGTTGAGGAATGCTCATCAAACACTTATTTGGAACATCCCACAGGTGAACAGGCTAATTGGGAACAGGTGGGTGCCATGATTGGGTATAAAAGCAGCTTCCCTGAAATGCTCAGTCATTCACAAACAAGGATGGGGCGAGGGTCACCACTTTGTGAACAAATGTGTGAGCAAATTGTCCAACAGTTTAAGAACAACATTTCTCAACCAGCTATTGCAAGGAATTTAGGGATTTCATCATCTACGGTCCGTAATATCATCAAAAGGTTCAGAGAATCTGGAGAAATTACTGCACGTAAGCGGCAAGGCCGAAAACCAACATTGACTGCCCGTGACCTTCGATCCCTCAGGCGGTACTGCATCAAAAACCGGCATCACTGTGTAAAGGATACCACCACATGGGCTCAGGAACACTTCAGAAAACCACTGACAGTAACTACAGTTCGTCTACATCTGTAAGTGCAAGTTAAAACTCTACTATGCAAAGCCAAAGCCATTTAACAACAACACCCAGAAACACCACCGGCTTCACTGGGCCCGAGCTCATCTAAGATGGACTGATGCAAAGTGGAAAAGTGTTCTGTGGTCTGACGAGTCCACATTTCAAATTGTTTTTGGAAACTGTGGTCGTCGTGTCCTCCGGACCAAAGAGGAAAAGAACCAGCTGGACTGTTATAGGCACAAAGTTCAAAAGCCAGCATCTGTGATGGTATGGGGGTGTATTAGTGCCCAAGGCATGGGTAACTTACACATCTGTGAAGGCACCATTAATGCTGAAAGGTACATACAGGTTTTGGAGCAACATATGTTGCCATCCAAGCAACGTCTTTTTCATGGACGCCCCTGCTTATTTCAGCAAGACAATGCCAAGCCACATTCTGCACGTGTTACAACAGCGTGACTTCGTAGTAAAAGAATGCGGGTACTAGACTGGCCTGCCTGTAGTCCAGACCTGTCCCCCATATAAAATGTGTGGCACATTATGAAGCGTAAAATACAACAACGGAGACCCCGGACTGTTGAACAACTTAAGCTGAACATCAAGCAAGAATGGGAAAGAATTCCACCTGAAAAGCTTCAAAAATTGGTCTCCTCAGTTCCCAAATGTTTACTGAGTGTTGTTAAAAGGAAAGGCGATGTAACACAGTGGTAAAAATGCCCCTGTGACAACTTTTTTGCAATGTGTTGCTGCCATTAAATTTTTAGTTGATGATTATTTGCAAAAGCAAATAAAGTTTCTTAGTTCGAACATTAAATATCTTGTCTTTGCTGTGTATTCAATTGAATATAGGTTAAAAGGGATTTGCAAATCATTGTATTCTGTTTTTATTTACGATTTACACAACGTGCCAACTTCACTGGTTTTGGGTTTGTATTTCAACAGACTTTACATACAAATAGAAACTTAATATCCTGTTTCTGTTTGGAGAAACAGGATATAAAGTTTCTGCCAACTTCTACACACTGCACCTTGAAGAGTCAAGTTCAGTCTTTTTCTTAAGATTAGGATATTAATCCCAGCATTCTGACTTAAGACTTAGAAATCTGATTTTCATGTAAAGTTCTGACTTTAGTGTTAGAATTCTGACTTGACATTTTCATGCATGGTGCCAACTACAGTAGACAAATATCTTGAATAAATTTTATACCCTTCACGTTGCAGTACCAAGTCTAACTACCAGTTGGTGAACTCCCAAAACCTTGTCTTTAGTTTCATTTAAATATCATCTTTGCACTTTTTTCTTTTTTTTTTTTACCATAATGAAATGTTGCATCCATAATCCAAAACAGAAGGGCAAATTTAGTATTTGGAATTTAGATTTCACATAATTGTATATTTTTATTTAAATTTTGGTGTAATTCACAAGCTAAAAGTAAGATTTAACAACAATAATAGATAAACCTCATATTTTTCTTTTTTTTAATTTACTCATAATAAATGTTTGACAAAGATGTGTTTGTGGATCTTGATTAAGTTCCACTAGATTACTATGCTGATGCACGGCGAGGTGAGATGTAAAACTACTACAAAATATAACATTGAAAAAAAATGACCATGATTTTTACTTGTTGAAAATAAAATGAAGTAATGAAAAAAAGTTTTCCTTTGTGATTGAGTCATTCATGCATGAAGCATTAATATCTAAATACCAGACAATTGCCCAAGTCCCGATGCGAGTCCCAAGCAGGTGTCGAGTCATTTGATCCAAGTCACAAGCAAGTCCCAAGTTTTTTCTGTTGTGGCAAGTCGAGTTCAGTCGAGTCACAGGTTATGACGGGTCAAGTCCCTCACCATTGTTCCCCAGTCCACCCAAAAAGCTCTCAGATTTTTATCTTGAGGAGAGAAACCCTCCCAAATCTTCCCACACACACAACACACGTACACCCTCTTTACTAATGTTAGCTTTGCTAGCTTCATATTGACAACAGGTTGGGCTAACGTTCCTGTCATATTAACCTATGGCAGGAACGTTAGCTACCTGGCTAACATCTGCAGGTTTCTCTTACTTGGCCTCATGTGTCCTCAGGTGGCAGATAAAGTTTGATGTTGTGCCCTCTTTTTCTCTTATCAAAGCGTTGCAGGTCGTGCACTTGGAGTGTCTTCATTTTCCATGATTGAAATTCTTTATATGCAAAGAAAATAACTTTGGGCACAGAAGACAGCAGTTGCCAATTTGAAACCCGCGTCCCGTGCCCCTGCTCACTGATCATCACTGTAGCGGGTTTGTGGTAGGAACGTATGTGTGTAGTACTGTGTTGTGTGCGGGACAATAATAGGTGACGGATAAGTGTACTGTGAATGTAGCATCATTAAAGTGAACCTAAATGGAAAGAGCGGTGTATATCTCCTGTCTGGCTCTTCATATAAAGCCTGAGTGTGTGCAATTTTCCAAATCATGTTGTCTCAAGTCAGGTCGAGTCTGGAGACATTTTCTCCTGAGTCTGAGTAGAGTCTCAAGTTTTTACCTCCCGAGTCCGAGTCGAGTTGCAAGTCGTCTTATTAGCAACTCAAGTCGCCTCGAGTCCGAGTCCCTATGACTCGAGTCCAATTGTCTGCAAAATACTAACCTCAATCTTAGAACTTTAATCTTGGAATTCTGACTTCATGTAAAATTGTGACTTTTTGACTCTTATCTTTTTCTTTTGGTCTGGGATTTTGGGCTATTTTCTTGGAATTCTGGCTTTAATTTGAAATTCTGACTTGAATCTCATTAATTTGCCTTTTTCTCTTGCCATTCAGACTCTAACTTTAGAATTCTGAATCCCGCCTGTGACCAGTTTGCAGAGTGTCTTCCCCTACTCTCTCACCCTCTTTCACAAGCCTATCCACTGTCTCTCTCCTATCAATAAAGACACAAAGTGCCCAAAAAATACATAAAAAAACAAAACATTTCAGCATGTAAGAAGTTGAATTTACTGATACTGTTAATAAACGTCCCACAGAGCTGACAGCTATGAGCCTTTGCCTTCCCTTCATCTGTTAGCAGTGCTTGTCCTTTAAACGAAATGTGCACATGACTGTCGGAGCCAATTTGAAGTCAGAAAGGGTGATTTAAGTGAACACAGCAGCAGGAATGAGGCACATGTCTGTTTTCCAGTTGATTTGGACAAGTGAAACCAATGAAAAGGAACCTGGTGTGCCAGAACAGTCAGTGACCAAGTAATCACATTAAGTTGATTTCATCCATGTTGGCGTTTGTAGTGTTTCAGTTTTCTATCTGTATTTTCTTAAATATAGTTCTGATTGGTATATTATCTTAAATTGAAAGTCCCATGTCCTGCATGCTTTTAATTTTGCTAGGTGTTGTGGGTGCAGAGGAACATAACATCTAAACGATCACTTCACTGAGAAATCTGCTAAATGACTAGAGTTAGAAATTCTGACTTAATGTCAAAACACTGACTTTAATCTTAGAATTCTGTCATAAGTCTTACAAAACTGACCTAACAATGAAATACTAGCTTGAAATTCTGATATAATTTTACAATTCTGACTTTGTACTTAAAATTCTTAAGGCATAAAATCCGACTTTAGTCTCAGAATCTTGATTCTAACGAAGTCTTAAAATTCTGACTTGACGTTAAAATACTGACTTTTACCTTCGAATTCTGACTTAAGTCCTTTAATTCTGACTTATTGTCAAAACTCTGACGGTAATCTTAGAATCCTGACTAAATGTAAAAATTGAGACTTGAGTCTGGGAATTGTTATCATAATCTTAAAATTCTGACTTCAGTCCTTTAATTCAGACTTAATATTTAAATAATGGTCCCGTGGTTTTGGCTCCCAGGGGCCGGGGGCCTCTGACCTGCTGCAGAGAGGTGGGGGTGTGTGCTGTCTGTGGTTGGACTGCCGCCCTGGATGCCCCAGTGTTGTCCTTGGTGCCTTTGGGGGAACGGGTCGTGCACCCTTGGTTCCTGTAGCTGTATCTGGGCCCTGTGGCTCTGGGAGCCATGTGGTGGGTCTCGGGTCCGCTGGTGGCTCTGGGGGAGCCCTTGGCTGTGGTCTCCCTCGGTATGGGCAGCTTCTAGGGTATTCAATGACCACCTCACATGCATGTGTGCACAGATACTCAAGCTCTCGTTGAGACTAACTGTAAAGAAATGATTGGTCCCATCAGAATATGCTGGGTTGGGCACTCCTACACATCTTCTCACGTCCCGTGACGCATGCTCCTCCATTTCTCACCCCTGTGGGTCCACCCCCTTTAATCAAGACCCCACATCTCTGATGTCCCTGGTTTCTTACAGCCTTTACTTCCTGTATGGACTTAGATCAGCACAGACTTGGACTACTATCTCAAATTATCTACACTACCTGTTTGTCCTTCTCCCTGTTGTCTTGTCTTGTCCTGTATGTCACTATTTCCCCTTCTTTCACACTGTGGTGTGGCACATATTTACTTACATCTCAATGCTAGAAGAAAATGCATTGGTCTTTCCAACGCTGCCATCGGACACAGTGCTCAGCCGAAAAGATAATACAGATAAGGGGAAAAAAAGTCAGAAATTTCTCCTTAAGTCTGAACTTTAAAAATAAAGTCAGAGTTTTGACATTAAGTCAGAATTCTAAAATTTTGTCATTCACACGCTTGTGTGAGCGGCATAGCAAATTTCACCATGAACTGAGAGTTTGGTACAAGATGTCACGTTGAGCAGGTCTTCAGCCTAAGTCTTATGTCAGGGTGTTGGTGACTGAAGGTTTTTGGGGGCCCTGCGGACTCTCAGACATCAAAGTTGGCCCTTGTATACTCCAGTTTGGTGAGGATCGCTTTGAGAAAACTAAGTAAAATTGATTGATGTTGGGGAATTGAAGATAAAAACAATGCATAACAGGTTATGACAGCAAATATTTATTCCTCCTGACTGATTTGCTGCTCTTACTGTGTGCATCTGTGGGAATCATTGTCTTTCTCAGACTGAAATGTGGCCAAACTTTTCAGGCATGGAAAAACACGAAGCTGAACCTAAAAGGCATCTTTGTTTATTTCAGATGTGAGCCTGTTTGATGTCTCATCTCAAAGTATGATGAGTTCTAAAGGCTGAAAAGAGGCAGACATGTTCAAGAATTTCAAAGTCACCGTTTGGGTTCAACCCTTATGAGTAACAGGGACATTTTTGTCCTTTTCGGCAATTTGTTGCTCAGCTGGCCATAATTTTGGTTGTGTTTGTCAGTTTGGTTGTGTGCTCTTACTGTGTGAGATGAGGAGCTATGCAGCAATGATCCCCTTACGATTGTTTCTAGTTATCATATAATTATACTCATGTACAGCAAAGGCAGCTAGTGGAAAAGTACTGTCGTCACAAATGCTACCCAGAGAGTCAAACAAGTAAAAACAGACAAATAGTATAGAATAGAATAGAATAGAATAGAATAGAATAGAATAGAATAGAATATTCTTTATTGATCCCCCTTGGGGGAAATTTTTTTGTCACAGCAGCTCACAAGAAAAGTGCAATAATGCAATAACAATAAAATACAATAGAGATAATAGAATATAAAATTAGAAATTTAAAGAAATATAAAGATATATAGAAAAGTAGAAAAATATTACTATTTACATATTTATACTGGAGCAAGATATATACAGAGATTAATACTTGAGAATAACAGCATTTGACAATGAGAGATTTACAGTGAGTACTGGAATGATGTAAAAAAAAAAAAGGCATGTATTTATTGAATGCTTGATGTTGTTATGGAGACAGTTCAGATGTTTGCGTTGTGAAGTCTTATTGCAGTTGGGACAAATGACCTGCGGTAACGTTCAGTCCTGCAGGGTGGGATTCTAAGCCTGCTGCTGAAGGAGCTGCTCAGTTCCCCCACAGTCTCATGCAGTGGGTGAGAGGGGTTGTCCATGATGGATGCGAGTTTTGCCAGCATCCTCCTCTCGCTCACCTCCTCCAGGGAGTCTAAGGAGGAGTCCAGGACAGAACTGGCCCTCCTGACCAGTCTGTTCAGTCTCTTCCTGTCCCTCTCCGTGCTCCCTGCTCCCCAGCAGACCACTGCATAGAAAAGTGCAGAAGCCACCACAGAGTCATAAAAGGTCCTGAACAGAGTCCTGCACACTCCAAAGGACCTCAGTCTCCTCAGCAGATGGAGACGACTTTGGCCCTTCTTGTACAGGACATCCGTGTTGTGAGACCAGTCCAGTTTATTATTGAGGTGTACACCCAGGAATCTGTAGGACTCCACCATCTCAATGTCCAGACCCTGGATGTTCACAGGTGCAGTGTGGGGTGTCCTCCTCCTGCTGAAATCCACAACCATCTCCTTTGTTTTACTGGTGTTGAGCTGGAGGTGATTTCTGTCACACCAGTCGACAAAGTCAGAGATGACAGTCCTGTATTCCCGCTCGTCCCCCTGCGATACGCATCCAACAATGGCCGTGTCGTCGGAGAACTTCTGGAGGTGACAGCTCCCAGAGTTGTAAGAAAAGTCCGAGGTGTACAGGGTGAAGAGGAAGGGGGAGAGCACTGTCCCCTGCGGTGCTCCCGTGCTGCAGACCACCATGTCAGATACACAGTCCTGGAGCCTCACAAACTGTGGTCTGTTGGTGAGGTAGTCCACAGTCCATGCAGCCAGGTGACAGTCAACCCCCGCTACTTCAAGCTTCCCCCTGAGCAGTGAAGGCTGGATTGTGTTGAAAGCACTGGAGAAGTCAAAAAACATGACCCTCACAGTGCTGCCGGTGTTCTCCAGGTGAGACAGGGATCTCTGCAGGAGGTAGATGACGGCGTCGTCCACCCCAATGTCCTGTTGATAACTGCAGAGGATCCAGATGAGAGCTCACCATGGGGCGGAGGTTCCTCAGAACGATCCTCTCCAGGGTCTTCATCAGGTGAGAAGTGAGGGCCACAGGTCTGAAGTGGGTGGGCTCCCTGGGGTGCGCTGTCTTCGGGACAGGGATCACGCAGGAAGTCTTCCACAGTACTGGGACCCTCTCCAGGCTCAGGCTCAGGTTGAAGATGTGCAGTAGCACCTGACAGAGCTGGTCTGCACAGTCCCTCAAGAGTCTGGAGCTGATGCCATCAGGACCCATGGCCTTTCTTGCCTTGATCTTTCTCAGCTCACTTCTCACCTGGTCTGCTGTTATGGAGAGGCCGGGGGCAGGGGGGGTGGTGGTGGAGGATGTGAGGGGTGGGGGTGGTGATGAAGGTGGAGAGCTCAGACGGTGTGAAGAAGGAGCAGACGGCTCGTTCCTAGGAAGAGTGGGGGGAGGAGTGGGAGCAGAGTCAAATCTATTGAAAAACAGATTCAGCTCGTTGGCCCACTCCTGGTCTCCTGCCTCAGGTCCCCGCCCATGGCCCCTGCTGTGACCTGAGATGGTTTTCAGGCTTCTCCAGACCTCTCTTGCGCTGTTCTGTTGCAAGAGGTTTTCCATCTTGGTCCTGTAGCTGGCCTTTCCTTCCCTGATTTTCTTCTTCAGCTCCTTCTGCACCCTCCTCAGCTCCTCCTTGTCCCCAGATCTAAAAACCCTCCTCTTCTCCTTTAACAGGGCTTTGAGTTCAGGGGTCACCCAGGGTTTGCTGTTAGAGAAACACCGTACTTTCTTGGTGGGTACGGTGTTCTCTGTGCAGAATTTAATGTAGTCCGTAATGCAGTCTGTCATGGCGTCAATGTCCTCACCGTGTGGGCTGCACAGAACATCCCAGTCTGTGGTCTCAAAGCAGTCCTGCAGCGCCTCAGTGGCCTCATCAGACCACTCTTTCACATACCTGATGGTGGGGGGTTGTTTCTTCACCATAGGTATGTAAATGGGCTGCAGTCTCACCAGGTTGTGATCAGAGCGGCCCAGCGGGGGGAGGGGGGAGGAGGAGTATGCATCCTTGGTGTTTGCATACAGTAAGTCCAAAGTTTTATTGTCTCTGGTTGTGCAGTCCACGTACTGGCTGAAGGTAGAGAGAGTGGAGGAGAGCGATGTGTGATTAAAGTCCCCAGAGATGATGATCAGGGACTGAGGGTGAGATGTTTGTAGCTTGGACACTGCACCATGGAGGAGCTCACAAGCTGCAGCAGCATCAGCCGAGGGGGGGATGTACACTGTGATCGCGATGACGTGCGAAAACTCCCTCGGCAGATAATATGGCCGCAAACTGACCGCCAGCAGCTCAATGTCCTTAGTGCAGCGCTGCTCTTTAACACTGATGTGCCCAGCATTACACCATCTCTCATTCACATACATCGCGAGTCCCCCTCCCTTCTTCTTACCGCTCTCTCTCTCACTCTGGTCCGCTCTGACGAGGTGAAATCCGTCCAGAGTTACGTGCGGGTCCGGGGTGAGTTCATTCAGCCATGACTCCGTGAACATCATAAGGCTGCACTCACGGTACTCCCACTGCAGCCGAGTCAGCGCTGAGAGCTCTTCCATCTTGTAAAGCCCCAGTCACACATTCCCGTTTCTCATGGCGATTGTGCACGATTGTCATAATCCTGATAAAGCGTGCTTTGGTCGTGGTGCATACGCTACTTGGTCTGGATCACCGTTGTATAGTCGTGGATGAACGGAGGGGAACGTGGAAGCTCCACGACAGTTTTGAACTGTTCAAAACTGTCGTGGAGAATAGGCGCTCTCAGTGGAGCGGGATGGAAGCCTAATGCAGACCTAATGCGAGCGGTATTAGCGGGGAATGTACGGAGCTCAGTCGGGCTGAACGTGGCTCAATCCTGAAAGCTTTATGAGGACGACTGACAAGGATGTATCCGTATGAGCCCCGACTGTGTCCCGTTCAAGATGGCGCAAGCGGCGGGGCTCAGTCGGGGCTTACGTCACGCGAACTGAGCTCGAGCGGAGCTGACGTCCTGTCAGCGGGATGGAATCCTCCTCATATCGCTGTATTAACCTAACTGGAGCGGGACAAACGCCCCCTGTAGCGCTGAAGCACCGCCACTGACGGTGTATTTACTGGGTGTGTCCAGGGGTGAGACAGTCATTTCATCCCGTATCATAACTATCACACCAGCCTCCTCAATCGTGCACAGTCGCAGTGAGAAACGGGAATGTGTGACTTAGGCATTAGAGAGAGACCTCACGTTTCCCATGATGATGGACGGGACGGCCGGCTTGTAGCGTCTCCTCTTCGCCCAATGCTGCACTCCGGCCCTGCAACCCCTCCTTCTCCGGCGGAGCTTGACAGGGATGCTCGGTCTCTCCCACTGAGGTGGCCTGGTCTGGCTCAGCGCCAACAGCTGTTCACGGCTGTAAACAATGGGGCCGCTGAACGGGTCACCAGTAGCGGACTTGAAAGCTCCAAAAATGAATAAAAAGAAAAGTAGCAGTGTCATGTAATGCACATCCATGACTGGGCAGCACAAACACTAACAACTGCTAAAAAGAAAGAAACTAATAAAGAGCAGAAACGACAAAAAAAAGTCAAAACAGTGAAAGTTGTGAGAAGCTGCTGTGACTGGCTGCCACTCTAAAGGCGCTCAGTCACTGAAAGTAGATCAAAGATCAAGTTTTTGAGTTTTAGCTACCGTGGTATTGCAGCAAAACGTCAACCGCATGGTTACAGTGTCAGTCAAAGGGTTAAAACAAATGTGGTTGTGAGGATAGTTTTTGAAATTCTCGGACCGCCTACAACCACACCACATTCAAAGTTTCTTTTATCACTTTTCTTCCTCATATTGATGCTCAGTTTGAACTTGTACAGGTTTTCCTGACCATGCCTGCATGCTTGTGTGGCAGGTGGCCCTCTACCTCCATGCCACTGCACGGCACTGTGTGGCTCTGTCGGCTCCTTCAGCCCAGGGCGTTACCTTGAGCGAGGGGCGTCACCTTGCGCGGTTATTTGGGCAGGTGGGTCACACCTTGAGCTCTCTTTTCCTTCTGCCTGTCTCCTGAGGTGATCGTGGTGTGGAGCCCTTTTGTTAGGCGTGGTGTGAACCATGTGTGGCGAGGGCTGCCACATGATTTTCCATAGTTGTCTGCAGGTAATGCGCACACACCTTGGTCTCCTCGGTGCATGGTCTGGGCATTTATTAACTTGGTCTCCGTGTTTCAGCGCGGCTGACGGCTGCTGGCGTCTGACCGGGAGCTGGTGACCTGGAGTTGCTCTGCCGGGGGCTTGTCGGTGTGGTGGTGGAACCACAGACTGAGGGAGAGCTGGCAGAATCCTTGTCCTCCGTGCTCTCCATGGTTAGCGCTGTTGCGCTGCGTCGGCACCGTATCCTGTGACTAATTGCAGGCAATCAGGTCTGCCATCGCCTAAACGATCACTGCTTTTTTGGCTTGTTTAAACTCCTTCGGTTGTTCACCTCCTGTACGCGCTCCTGTGTTTTACAGCCCTGCTCAAAAGTCTCTCCTGCGGGCTTAAAGTCCGGCTTTCCTGCCTCACGGCTGTTTGAGGTTTTTGGACTAGTATGAACCCCCTTTAAGAATGCTGACCTGGCCATGCATGCGCTGCAGGAGCAGTAGGGCTGTGGGGGTGATCACCTTTTGAGAGAATTTTGTATGTTATTGTTGAATTATTTTTGATTTTTTTAACTGCTTTTGACTATTTTGGGGATCATTCTTATTTTTTACTATTATTGATTTTGTATTTGAATGTTTAGTGAGTTATTTTGGATTGTTAGTTTTTGCTTTTGATTATTTTGGGAATTCTTATTATTATCATTACTATTTCTGTGTTTAATTTGCTTTTTGTTCATTACTGGTGCATCAATTTTTAACATAGCACTTGCTGGGTTCTAACATTATTTACTCCTTGTGTTCAGGTGCTGAGGCCCATAGCGGCAGTCCGGTTCCCTGGTGGTGGTGTTTTCACGATTCCCCTTTTTTTGTTGGTGTGCAGTGTCGCGGGTGATTAGTTTGAAGACCCCTTTCCTTATTAGAATCCCTTCCCTGCCATATGGTAAGCCTCAGCCCTTGCCTTGGGACCTCCTTCTGTTTAGTGCAAGTTTTAATTAGTCAGATATTGATGCACCAGTTATAATTTTGGGATTTTTATGCTTTACTTAAATATTGAGGTTGTTTTGGGGTTATTGCTTGTGTTGAATTGAATTTGATTGTGAATAAAATTCATTTTCTTTTTAACTGAAACCGTCTCAGCCCGTGGTGATGACGATCCTGCGTGACCTTGTTTCTATGTTTATTCAGCTATCACCTGGTTTAGGATTTCCTGGCGGTGAATTTCCCCACCCCAGGTGGCGTTGTTGCAGCAAAATTATATATCTTAACCTGACCCTCACGCTACACTTGGATGCATTGTATAGCTGTCATGTTACTGGTTGAGCAAGCCCTTGAATTGCTAACCCTAACAAAGTGGTTCTATAAGTGTTAAAGTTTGTGTTTTGTGCATGTACACTTCATGCCACCTTCTTCGTTATGCCCCCGGTTAGACCTCATTAGTCATCATTTTAAGTCTTTGGCTCCGTCAAAAGTCTCAGATTCACGTGGAGACAAATGCAGAAACAAGAGGAAAAATCTGACCACCACACCAGTATTTCCAACCAATGACTGGGTCCAAACCCTGAAACCTTTCGGAAACCACAGAGAAGCCCTGAGAAGATTTATTCAAGCAAGTGATCAAATTCAAACGTACATAAAAGCTCCTCTGAGTCAGCAGAAACCCCCTCGTCAAGACCAGACCTTTATGTGAGCTGTGGAGAGAGTGTTTATACGAACAGACAGATAAGACTGGTAGTGCTCTGCTCTGGATCCAACACAAGACCAGCTTAATCAATCACATGTCCAAAGATGGCACCAACCCAACACTGTTAACTCAGTTTATCCGTTTGGTTCCTCTGAGACATGGATGTGTCTCAAACTTATGTTAAAAACTGTGTAATTATGCCTCCTGCAAACATGTGGTTTGAACATCATTACCGGAGAGTAATTTTCAGGCCTTGAGTTGGATGCTCTGTCCATCATTTGCTCCTTGGTGAGTGTATAAAAGCACTCAGAGACCCTAAGATTGTGTAAATCAGGCCCAGATTGAAGCTGTCATATATTGGATTTCCTCTCCAAACACCATGATGTGTATACTTTATATATGCTGAACATAAGGAAGAGTATTTCAAGCCCTGCTTTAGTTTGACTTTGATTTTAGTTTTTTTATTAGTTATTAGAGTTTAAAAATGACCGCGGTTTACGGCAGCTTCACAATGGTTGTGTACGGCGTATGCTGCGGGGTGTTGCGACCGTTTACGACAGCTGCGTCCGGATTATGGCCCAGATTCTCTACTGGTTGCACAATGGCGGCGCCCTGATGGGGGATATTCTGGCTTCAAATCCGTAACATGGTGAAAGGCGGAGCCACGCTATCCAGTTCTTATAATACATCCATGGGCTGGACTGGCCTGGATACTCAACTTCAGGAACAAGACAATTAAAACTAGAGCAAATTTATATTATTCAGACACGTCTTAGAGCACCGGGCTGTAAGTAGTGATATACAGCCGGCTATAAAACTACAATACTAAGTTTTCCAAAAATTGCTTCTTGTCACACATCAAAAACTACCGCTACGTGACTAGAAAGAGGTACATTACCTTGTGGCTTTGCATCCTGCAAGCTGTTGAAAAAAGAAGTTGTAAAGCAGTGCAGAGTTCTCAGGAAGGTCAGAGCTGCATCACAACAAACACACGCTTTGGCTTGGGCCAAGTCTTTTGGTGCATTCTAGTTGTAGTCAGAAGTAGGAATTTCCGAGTTCCGAGTAGGAAACTGCAACTGGAACGTCCCCCGAAGTCAGAATTTCTTACTGGGAACTCTGTGACACCTCGCCACCCCCGAGTTGACAATCGAAGATGGATGCCCCCAGTGTGAACAGTTATTTAGCTCCTGTAATAATCAATTTATTTGCACTTTTGACTGGGGTGTGTCGCTCTGGATCAGCTGTATACATCGTATTGTTAGACTTATATTTACAAAAATGCTGCCATAGTGATAATCACATTCTTCATACAACAACGCAGGGCTTGCTAACAACAGCTAACAATAGCCTGGTAGATTGGCATGTTTTTTTCAGACTTCAACTGGAACGCCGATAAGTCAGAGATGATGTCACTCCCAGTTCCGCAGCATTACGACAGTCGCCGCATGTGCTCATGGGTAGCAGTCTTAATGTTGCCGGTAATAGATTCTCCTCATAGCACCTTTAAATATGTTGACATATTTGTTAATACCTTGACAGATTGTTTGATTATTTATGTTGTTGACTGACTGTATGTACAAAGGAATTGTCTTTTGTAGGATGAATAAAGTTGTCTGAACCAAAATGAAAACGTTATTACATTCAACCATTTTCTCATCCATGAATAACACTGGATTTGGTTGCATACCTTTAAGCTTAAAACTTCAGCGGATGGAGCAGTGATGGACGACAGACGCTGTTCTAAAGTTAATTTTTGGCACCGTAATTTCACACCAACACGTGCACCTTAATATATGTCACCTTAAACTGCTCCCTACAGCCCCTAAAACAACAGACGTGTTTTTAATCAGACCCTGCTTGAAGGGTCATGCTGAACCTAAAACTAACCTTCTTATGCTTTGAGCAGGACATTTTTTTCCAGGGACTCAGAGTACTTTGTGATAATTGTCTGTAATACTGACCTCATGTGAATCCACCACGTCTGTAATCCATCCAGAGAAAAATCCCAACACGAATTGCAAAACGGAATTTCGTTAAGGTGGTCCCCTGGTGGTTCTGTGAAGCTGAGGCTGAACTGAAAGATTAGACATCCTGTTGCGTTGAAAATAAAGAGAGACAAATCATTAATGCCTCTTTAAATGCAGGACAAATGTTGAGGAAAAAAGATAAATTCTAAAACTAGGACAGGGAGCATTTGGAACAGATAAAAGTGGCGTGAAAAAGTTTAGTTCTTTTTTTGTTGTCTTTTCATAACTCTGGAGGAACATAATGTCTCCAAGTAACCATGAAATATTGATGTTATCCTCTCAGATTTGAGCAGGTTATTTATTTTTAATATGACTGCATAAGAGCTTCTATACAATGTTTGATCCACGCAAAGCCTCAGCTGGAGGAAAAGGTTTTTATACATGAATATATTTACACACATGGACAAAATTTTTTGGTACCCTACCGTTAAAGAAACATAAATACAATCACTGAATTAACCTGAAACTGACAAAAGTAACATTAAATAAAAATGTACTGAAAATCTACTAATGAAAATCAGATATTGCTTCTGAATTGTGGCTCAATAGTAGGGCTGAACAATTAATTGCAAATTAGATTAAATCGCAATATGGCTGCAATTTTCAAATTGCAGAAGGTTCAATATTTTTAGCCCAAAATGTGTAGAACATTTTGGCATTGTGATGTAGTTTTTTGCAATTTTATGCTTTTTTTTTTTTTTTTACCTCTATTCATACACTTCTTATCCACTTTTGGACCATTTTCCCTTTTTTTTTTTAACCCTGTTTTTACAACTTTATGCCTATTTTGCCCCCATTCAGCTTTTTTTGGCCACTGTCAGAACCATTGTTGGATTTTTACATGGTTTTTGAAATTTATTTTCAAATTTAATTCCCAATTTTGCTGCCATAATCAATTTTCCTAAGCCACTTTTGGATTTTTTTGCCAATTCCCCCCGTTTTTTTTTTTTTTTTTTTTTGCAATTTCATACCTATTTTGCAATTATTTATTAACCTTTTTCCGCTTTCATACCATTTTTACACAGTTTTTACAATTTCATATCTATTTTGCTTCTGTTCTTCACTCCTACGCTTTTTCTCAAATCTTTTATCCTTAGATTAATTTAATGTCATATTGGTTTTACTATAAAAAGATCGACTGCTTATGTTTGTTTAAGAATGCATAAGATGAGAAACATTAAAACAATCACAGAGGGGTGCTGGTTTGGCGGAGTGGTTAGCAACCAGGCACCCCATGTATTTGCTTCTGCCGGTCCAGCTTCGAATCCCGCCTGCGACCAGTTTGCAGAGTGTCCTCCCCTACTCTCTCACCTCCTTTCACAAGCCTATCCACTGTCTCTCTCCTGTCAATAAAGGCACAAAATGCCAAAAAAATACATTTTAAAAAAAACGTTCGCAGAGTAAATTGCAATATTGGGGAAAAAAATCGCAATTAGATTATTTTCTCAAATCGTTCAGCCCTACTCAACAGAATTATTAAAAAAAAAAAAAAAGAAACTGGCCTGAACAACAATGATGGCATCCCTGTGACTACAGATGCACATATTATTCAGAAGTTTAAGGTCCACAGGACTGTAGCCAACCTCCCTGGATGTGGCCATGAGAGGAAAATTTATGACAAATTGAAGAGACGGATAAAACGGATGGTAACCAAAGGGCCCAGAACAACTTCCAAAGAAACTTGAGGTGAACTCCAAGGTTAAGGTGCATCAGTATCAGATCACACCATCCATCACGGTTTGAGCCAAAATGGACTTAATGGAGGACATCACTGTTGAAAGCAAATCATGAAAAAGCGAGACTGGAATTCGCCAAAGTGCATATTGACAAGCCACAAAGCTTTTGGGAGAGTGTTCTTTGGACAGATGAGACAAAACTGGAGCTTTATTGTAAGTCACATCAGCTCTATGTTCACAGTTGCAAAAATGAAGCATACACAGAAAGGACCACTGTACATGATGTTCTCTGAAACAGATAAAAGGGATATGTTTTATGTACTTGTGCTCTGTGAATGCGTAGTATGAAAAGGGCACGTTTAATATTAAAACTTAAATGAATCCTTTGGCCTGCCTTTACATTTTGTAGTTTTAATTTAAGCCTGCAATCAAAATCACAAAAAAAGCCTTTTTTAAGATTAAAAGACAATGAAACAAAATAAACCCTCTCTTTTTCATTGACTGATTTTTGGCAATCAAAAATTGGAAAAAAAAATAGGGGGACAAGTATTGTTCTATTTTGTATTGTTGTGTTGTATTTCTGGGGATCAAGGTTCAAAGAAGAAGGTTGTGCAGCCTAATTTTAATTCTTACTTGTGATCACAACACTTACAAAATGTTTACATACGTCCGAAACAGTGCTAATAATGACAGCACTTTTTTAGTTTAGTTTTAGTCTGTTGCCTAAAATATCTTATAGTTTCAGTCATAATTTGGTCATTCAAATTGTTCTAATTTGAGTCTAGTTTCAGTTCATGAATTTCCACAACATCTTAGTTGACTGAAATTATGATGGGTAAATGGTAAGGTATTTTTCATGCTTCCTTGAATTTCTGAAGTCCTATTTTACACTTGGATCGCTCCACAACTTATCCCACCACCACCAAGCTAAGGCAGCTGTGATTTAATATATTCCTAACTTTTAGTCTAGTTTTTATGTGTTGATAAAAATGTCAGTAAATGTAGTTTTAGTTCTTGTCCATGTGCTCTTGTTTTTATTAGTTACTAAGTTTTCATTAAGGGAAAAAGACTGTTGACGAAAACTATGAAGAAATTAATTATTCAACAAAATAAACACTGGTCAAAATACCGTGGAACAACTCAAAGCCCACATAAAGACATCAATTTAATCGACATCGCAGATTTTACCTTTAAGCTTCAGTTATGTGACTTGATTGGTCCCTAAAACAAAATGTAGGATAAAACTGCCTCAAAAGAACAGAGATGGAGAACAGGTTTGAAGGCATTTGGACACTTCTCAGCTCTTTGGAGAGAAATAAAAGCAGCAGCTGTGTTTATTGGAGCTAAAAAACGTTGTTTACAACATTTTTCATCGTGTTGGGTGAGCGAAGCACCTTGGCAACACAACATAACCTTGGAGCATCTGCGCGTTTTTTATTACCACTAATCTGATCTGTCAATAAAAGAGCAAACCGCCCTCCGATCTGATTTAGAAAAGCTACGATAATCCTCAAGGTTTAGCGCACTGCAGATGTTAATGTGACTTAATCCAGTTTAAAACTTCACATGCTGTTGTTCTCAAGTGTTGCCGCAGTGACACCAGCCGCCATTTTATCTCAGGTGATAGCTTCTGACCTGAACAGACGATTCTTTGGGCTGAACAGAGATGCTAGGATGACACCCCAGATGGATTACCTCGTAAATTAGTGGTTAGTAAAGGCATGAAGGCGCCACTGAAATTCCACGACCGAGACCCAGCGTGATGTATCTCGAGTGGAGGTGTCTCCTGCTGTTAGAGGTTTTGGGCGTGTGATGAGGTCACTGTACTGATTTATAACAGCGCAATGGGAATGACACCCCAGAGTAACAGAGGGCATTAAAGAAGGAGTGGGATATCTGTGATCTTTGTGAAATTTAAGCCTGTTATTACTGAAAATTACCACAAAGCTGCTCTAAAGTTCGATGGGTAAGGTCTTAAATATCACTGAAGTTTCAGATTCTGCCCCATGAACTGGTGTGGAGCATAATTTGAACTTTATGGGCAAGAAGATACTCAGTGAAATGCTGCTGACAGTGAGTAATAAAACATTTGAGGTATCAGAGTGTTGAAATGCAACACATAACTTCCCATTAGGAGAGTTCTACCCTAATCTCGAGTATAAGGGCCATGTTTGACGGGGACAATGATTTTGGGGAAGTTGATATTAAAGTCGAGATTTGGAAATTAAAGTTTAAAGGTGCTATGAGGAGAATCTATTACCGGCGAAATAAAGACTCTGCTACACATGAGCATGTGCGCCGACTGTCGTAATGCTGCGTTCCAGTAACCTCGGAAATGGGAGCAACATCATCTCCAACTTATTGGCGTTCCAGTTGAAGTCAGAAAAAAACATGCCAATCTACCAGGCTATTGTTAGCTGTTGTAGCATGCCCTGCGTTGTTGTATGAAGAATGTGATTATCACTATGGCAGCATTTTTGTAAATATAAGTCTAACAATACGATGTATACAGCTGATCCAGAGCGACACACCCCAGTCAGAAGTGCAAATAAATTGATTATTACAGGAGCTAAATAACTGTTCACACTGGGGGCATCCATCTTCGATTGTCAACTCGGGGGTGGCGAGGTGTCACAGAGTTCCCAGTAAGAAATTCTGACTTCGGGGGACGTTCCAGTTGCAGTTTCCTACTCGGAACTCGGAAATTCCTACTTCTGACTACAACTAGAATGCACCAAAAGACTTGGCCCAAGCCAAAGCGTGTGTTTGTTGTGATGCAGCTCTGACCTTCCTGAGAACTCTGCATTGCTTTACAACTTCTTTTTTCAACAACTTACAGGATGCAAAGCGACGAGGTAATGTATCTCTTTCTAGTTACGTAGCGGTAGTTTTTGATGTGTGACAACAAGCAATTTTTGGAAAACTTAGTATGGTAGTTTTGTAGCCGGCTATATATCGCTACTTAACAGCCTGGTGCTCTAAGACGTGTCTGAATAATATAAATTTGCTCTAGTTTTAATTGTCTTGTTCCCGAAGTTGAGTATGCAGGCCAGTCCAGTCCTGTCCGACCCGACCGGAAGGCTAAGGAATAGCATTTATAGATAGCCTATTTTGATGCTATAAAACTCATCTTATATGTGTATTTTGACCAGGCATATAGCTAAAAGGGAGACTTTTTTGGAATTACTGAGAAACTCCTCACAGTCTCTTTAAACAACAAGAATAAAGTTGAAATACAGGGTGTCCACAAACTCTCTTTACAATAAAAAAAAAATATTTTACAAAGGCAGTTGATGAGATATCTTAACCAGATTTGCTATATTTTAATCCATGTTTATTAAAGTTTTTATTCACATTAAAATGTTGTGTTTCAGATATCCTGTTAACGGAAGGAAAGCTGTTAAATGAACCACTATAAAATGGCTACTCCTCAAGAGAAGAAACGATGTGTATCCTGGTTTATTGAGACAAAATCGGATGTACAGACTCAGTGAAACTACTGAACTGAGTATGGGAGAGATCCACCACCATCACCAAATTTATGGAGACAGGGACAGTGTTGGATAAAGGGAGGAGTGGGCGACCAAGAGCATCTGAGGAAAACATCAATCATGTTAGAGAAGCCTTTCCTTCTATTAACAGAATATCTGAAACACAAAATTTCAGTGTGAATAAAAACTTTAAAAAACACTGATTATAATAAAACAAATTTACTCATTTATTTAATTTATTTGCTTAAGACAGTGCACATCAATCAACAATTTCGTTATACAAGTCATTGGAAGTAGCACAATAGCTAAATTTCATCTGTTTCAAATCTGGTTAAAATATCTCGTCAACTACCTTTGTAATACATTTTTTAAATTTTAAAGAGACTTTGGACACCCTGTACAATTTTGCAATAAAAGCCGAAATGTTGAGTTAAAAGTCGACATACATTGCATGTCTCATTACTTTGAATTGTATTTCAACTTCACTTTTACTTTTTAATCTCTCTTGTCATTTCAAATTCAATCTCAATATTTTGACTTTACTCTTGTCATTTCCACTACATCTTCGATTGGTGAATTACTTTTTTCCATTTAATGGCCCTAACACTCTTCTGTACAAAACAAAAGACTTCCTTTTCTTCTACCTGAACCATAAAAAAGGAGTTTCTACATGCCTTGGAGTTATGGCAAATCAGAGTAGTCCCCAAAATCCACGTCGGCATCATTTCAAACATTTCAAAATCCAGATTAACTAGAAAGCACTGAGAAATCACAAGCTTGATTAGAAGAAAATCATGAATTTAATGGAAATAGCAATATCTGCCAGAAAAATTGCATTTAGATCTTTTCCTGAAATCTTTCATCCCTACTTGGCATGAACCAAACTTTGGCTCTGTTTGGTCCAGACCAAGACCATCCTTTTGGTCAGACCAAGGTTCGAAGGAGGTTTCACACCTATTTTTTGGTTTGGACCAAACAACGTAAGCTTGTAGGACCCCAGGGAGCATCCGATATATCTGGGTTGTATCCTCAGATGCACCTTCATGTGTGATTCACCCAAGATTTGAAATGTTGATGTTCTATAGATTTAAATCACGTGGATCACGCTCTTTAAACTGGGCGGACTACAGCCTGATGATGAAACTGCTCATCACTCTCTATATTTACACTTCCTGTCTCGTATCCCCTCGGCGTGACGAATAAAACAACCCTGTGGAGATCCATAAGAACAGTTGGTGTTAAACGGGGACGCTTGTGTTGATAGAGTAAATTCTCAGATATCGGACGTTCACATTCAGTTTACATTAGATCTGGATTTTATGTGCTGCTGTGCTTTTGTTTGAGCCTCTGTAAGCAGATCACACAGAGTATCTACACAGCCAGAGACTCAGCGGAGAGAACTTAATAACTATAGAAGGGCAGTTTTTAGGGATCTATCTAACCGTAATCTACCCGATACGAGGTCATTTTGAGGCTTTTTTGTCTCAAACTTTAAACAAAAAGACAAAGGGGCATCACGTTTTCAGTTCTTCGCCATACGTGTTGATGCTTGTGAGCACAACACTCCGAAACTCTTTCAGAATATCCTTCGAAGTTAAACCAGCTGTTCCCTTAAATATTTGACTGTCTTTATTTTTTGAGAACGCAAAGTCATGAGAATGCTTTGCGGACTTCAAACTCAGAGGAAATGCACATCATTATCTGATGATACTTGAGAATCACAGGTCGAGATTGTAGAGTCTCCTTATTTTTTCCCTCCGAAGACAACACTTGAAGAGTTTTCTGTCAAACTTTGCACAAATTTTTCTCTTCTCCTAGTATGCAGTGATTAGTTTTGGAGGCCATATGTTAAAAGTCGAAGTCAAAGAGTTTGATGTGTATCCTTTATTTAGGAAAGAGATCTGGTACACACAGTATTACAAGATCACATTGAAGGACTTCCCTAAAACCTTGTCTGCATCATGGGAAGGTTATGGAAAGCTGTTTGGGTATAGAATTGATATCAACTGTAGTTCAGCTCTTCTTGTACTCAAATTTCAAGTACAAGTACCTAATTTTGATCAACTAGGCTTTGCTAGTAAAGAAAAATCATCTCTTCGTAGACAGTTTTGACTTACTAATAGTACTAGAATACTTAAAAATTAGAACTTGTAAAAAGCATTTCTAGAGGTACTAGCAACGCAAGATTCTCTACTAGTAGATGATTTTCCTTAACCAGTAAGTTATAATTACTCACTAGTAGGGGTGTAACGAAATTGTCACCTCACAAAACGATACGAAATACGAAACATGGCTCACGATACGAAATACTCACGATACAAAATAAGGTTATAGAAAATCCCCAACAGTATGAAGTTGTGCAAAAATCTCATTTTCTTTATTTTCTTCCTAATGCAGACATACAAAAATATTGCTGCGTCAGCACAAAATAAATGCTCTTTGAAAAAAAACAAAAAAGTAGTTTTTTCCCCTTATTTAGACTACAGTGCAAATACAAACATAAAATCTCAATAAAAAGTGCTTTGTTGTTGTAACAATCAGGATAACTACATTCTTGAATGAAAAGGAAAACAAAACAGCAGTCCTCAGAGCTGCAGTTTAGACCTATAAATGTCTGAACTGTGAACTATAATATTTAGCCTATAACAGTGCATATACTTCTGATCTTCAAGTATGCTCAAATTCTGTCAACTCAACAGTAGAAGCAAAAATCAAATATTGTTTTTTATGCAGACTTACACAAACATGCAGTTGCTGCCTGTCTCCAGTTCAAAGTAGTTGGTAGTTGGTAGTTGTACTCGCCGCAGTATATGGCGAACTGTAGCGGCATATTTTGCACACAGTTGATGTGTTGTGCAGTAGAGAGAGCCGGAGCTTGTCGGACTCATTGATGACTCGTGCAGGCAAATCCAGCTGGAAACGAATATTTACAGGACTTACCTTCAAAACCTGTCTCCTTAGCGACTTTCACCCAAGCCTGCTCCTTTTTGTTCCGGTCTCTGTAGAGTATACACGTCCAATCGTGTAGCTTCGGATGATGGCAAACAGCGCAGATCAGGAGCAGGTGGCCGGAGCGTCACACGTCATCAAACCAGTGACGTCCGGGGGGAATGTCATCGCTGATTGGCTGCTGCGCCACAGCGTCACGCGAATTTGCGGCGAGTTCAATATTTTCAACTCGAGCGTCGAGGCGTTTGACGCCCCAAACGCGCTGGACGCTCCAGACGCGGCGCGCCAAATGCGTCCAACGCTCCAGATGCGCCACGCCAAACGAGTCCAACGAGGCGTTTGACGCCCCAAACGCGTTTTTGCATTGATTTTGTATGTAATCTTGACGCGCGTCTTGGCGAATTCGTGTCCGGTGTGGCGTCAGTGGTGCCCGGCGCCCCTTCAATTTTTTTATTTTGTGCTTTTATTTCGTGCATCTTTGAATTGTATTTTGTCATTTTTTATTTCACGAAATTTTGTGGCACAAAATTTCAATACATCCCTACTCACTAGTGATTAGTAAAACAAATTTTGTTTACTAGTGCTATGAGTAAACTCAAAATGTCTCACAAGTTGTACTAGTAGAAGAACTAGTACTAGTACAAGAAAAGTACTAGTAGAACTAATGCAGATAAAGTGATGGGATTATAACCAAATCCAGCACCCTAATTGTTTGGAATATTTCAAAAGCCAATGGGAGGCCTGCATTCGCTTTACTCCATCCCCTTATTAGTACTTAAGGCTTACTAGTACAACAAAAGGGAACATTTTTCAGTCCACAAGTATTGTTAGTAGGCCCAAAACAATGTACTAGTAGTATTACTGACACTTGTTGCTTAAGTAGTAAAGTCCACTCAGGCATTAGTCAACCAGCATGGAATACATGTATTCCAAATTTGAGTACTAGTAGATCTGAACTACAGTTGATATTTTTAAAGTTTGCCCAAAAGGTGAATATTTATCACATTTGATGAACCTGACATGATGAACTTATGAGACCTGTTAAAAAAGGTGTGCTGAAATATGAAGTGCAAAATATAACAGAGACCCCAGACTTTTGAGCAACTGAAGCCATTGGTCAAGCAAGAATGTGACAGAATTCCACCCACAAAGCTTCAAACATTAATGTCCTCATTTCACAAACCTTTATTAGGTTTTGTATGAAAGAAAGTTAATGCAAAACAGGGGTAAACATGACCCTGTCCCAGCTTTTTTGGAATGTATTGCAGGCATGAAGATCAAAATGAGTATAATATAATATTATATTGGGCCATGTTAGATGGAGAAAATAATTTTTGGGACATTAAAGTGGACTTTTCAGGATTAAAGTTGAAATGATGAGAATAAAGTTGAATATCAATTTTGTGGTAAAAGTTAAAATTTCGGCAAAAAAGTCAAAGTGTCAAGAAAAAAAAAGAAAAATGTTGAGAATAAAGTTGACATGTATGTTGACTTTATTCCTAAATAAAGCTGAAAACACGATTTCGTCATAAAAGTTGAAATGTCAAGAATAAAGTCGACATACATGTCAACTTCATTCTTGATATTTTTGCTTTTCTTCTTGACACTGCGACTTTTTTGCCAAAATTTTGACTTTTATCACAAAATTGGTATTCAACTTTATTCTTTTAATTTCAACTTTAATGTCGACTTCTCCAAAATTATTTTCTCCATCTAACCACAGCATTAGCGATAATGGAAGCTGTAGAAATAATCACTGACACGATCGAACAAAAAACATTTTGCATTGGAATATTTATTGATCGAAAGAAAGCATTTGATACAATTGATCACAATATACTTTGTTATAAACTAGAAAAGCTGGGCGTGAGGGGTATAGCGCTGAACTGGCTCAGGAGCTATCTCAATGGCAGATACCAATACGTCCAATTAGCAGGAAAAAAATCAAGGTGCCTCAACACTATTTGAGGGTCCCACAGGGGTCCGTATTGGGTCCGAAGATATTTACTCTTTACATGAATGATATATGTAAGGTATCCGAAATTCTTCAATTCATACTATTTGCAGATGATACGAGTCTTTTCTGCTCAGGAGACAACCTGAAGGAGCTGATCACTATAACAAACGAAGAGCTAAACAAGCTACAAATATGGTTCAATATAAACAGATTATCTCTGAACCTAGACAGGACAAAATTTATGTTATTCGGCAACAAAAACAGTGACTGTGATGCTAATGTAGACATAAACGGCACCAACATACAAAGGCTTAATGAACTCAAATTTCTGGGAGTAATTATTGATGATAAGCTAAACTGGAAACATCACATATCTTATACACAAAAAAATTAGCCAGGAGTGTATCAATACTAAAAAAAAAACTGCTGAATCAGAAATCACTTCTCACAGTTTACTGGGCTCTGGTGGCACGGCACATACAATACTGCAGTGAGATATGGGGAAATACTTACAAAACGAATACTAAAAGTATATTAACAGTGCAGAAAAAAGCAGTAAGAATTATTCACCACGCAAGCTATGGAGCACACACAAATCAGCTGTTTATTACAGCAAAGATCCTGAAACTATATGACCTAATAAGATATCGGACTGTGCAGGTATTGTACAAGGCTGCACACGGTCAGCTACCGAGGAACCTACAAAAAAGGTTCATAAAAAGAGAGACGAAAAATAACTTAAGAGGTGAAATGATTTTCAAAAAGAGAAAAGTAAGAACCACATTGAAAGCCATGACTATCGCAGTTAATGGAGTCAATCAATGGAACAGCTTACAAGGAGAAACCAGGTGCAGCGGGACCATGACCGTATTTAAGAAAAAAATGGTCAAAATGATCTTTGACGGATATGAACATGATAATATCTAAGGATTTATAATCTACAAGATATAAAGGCCTGAAGGAAGGTGAAACTAAACATGTGGGTTGTTTGGTCTGTAAGACAGCAGGAAAGACGAAATGTACCTAAACAATGAGAGTGAATGAAGTGATGGCGTAAGTCAAGGTAGCAGTATATATCCAACTAACTGCAGAGGGACAGACAGTCTCAAAATGGATCCACTAAGTTGGGCTCTCAACGCAATCGATAAGGTAATCAAGGAACCTTAAAAGACACTCATGAATTATGCCTTACGTGGAACAAAGGATTGGACATCGCCTTATGTGGAACAAAGGATTGGACATTAAAGATCAAATATGGACACTAAAAGACAGTCAAGAATTATGTGATACTTCTGTAAATGGAATAAAAATTTACAATAATCTGATGATATGTGGAAAAAAGGAGACTACATATTGAGAAAAGGGGGACGGGACTAGATAAGCTCTGCTTCTTCCGTCTTCCCTTTCGGACATGTACAATGTGACAATCTATTGACAATGTGTGATATTGTATAAGTGTGCAGACGTGACCGAAATAAATCAATTCAGTTCAATTCAATTCAATTTAACCTGGCCCCAGTACTTTTCCGTATGTAACACATTACTAAAGTGTTGGGAGAGGGAAAAAAAAGACTAGAAGAGTTTAGGAATAAAACACGTGTTCGGAAAACTCCACCTGTGAACAGGTTAATTAGAAACAGGGAAGTGTCTTGACTGGGGCATCCCTAAAAGACTCATTTGTTCACAAGAAAGGACGTGACAAAAACAAAACAGAAACAGTCCAACAGTTTCAGGACATTTCTCAATGTAAAACTGCAAGAAATGTAGGGATTTCATCATCTCGAGTCCATATTATCATTATAAATTTTCGTAAAAACCCAATAAAGTTGATCAGGTTGAACAATGAATATTTGTTTTTGTGGTGTAGTAGTTCTGTATTCTCTAATGTTTACACAGTGTCCCAACTCCATTGGAACCAAGGTTTGTAATATGAATAAAAAAGTTAATAAAGATGCAGTTGGAGTTTTTCCAAGTATGTGTCAGTGTTTCTATTCTCTACAGAGAAGGAAGAGGAATGTGTGTAATTTAAGAGGATGATAGTGAGTGCATACATTCACGATAACGTGGGCGTTCAGGAGTAACTAAATATTATCTTAAAGCAGGAGAGTGTTTGTGCAGCATGAGAGAGAACATATGTCCATGTCAGAGGAGACATAAAGATGTTTAACAGAGCTACAGTCAAACAACACTCACTCTGACTTTTCAAGAATCGAGACGCTCTGGTAAAAAAACAAACATTTCTTATTCAAGTGTTTGTCACCTCCGCCAAGGATGTTATGTTTTTGCTGGCAAATGTTTGTTTGTTAGCAAGATTACACAAAAACTACTGGGCAGATTTTGCTGAAATTTTCAGGAGATGTTGGTGATGGCCCAAATTAGAAATTATTTGATTTTGGTGTTGATCCAGATAATCAAACAATTGTTTTTGCTCAACAACTGTCTAACTAATAATGTTATCAACATGATTCTGAGTGCTAGGTGTGTTTTTTTTTAGGATCATGAATCATGCTATGATGGTAACTTTGTCATGGAACTATTGATTATAGAGGTAACAGCAATATGTGAGGTACCTTGGCGAAGGTTTGCGAGTGTTTTCTAGTTTGAAATGTGTTAATGAGGATGTTAAATGCAGCAGTAGCCAGGCTTTGGTAGAAAAAGTAAAAATACAAATATTTAAATAAAGAGAAGAGGTACCGGCAGAAAGCTTGATAAGAGAACCATGATGTTGTCATGGTATTTCTGAAATATTGCACAAAAACAAGTGGTTTTATTTCGTTGACCAGAGCCTGCAGCCACGTTTAGTAAATTAAATTGTACGTAGGATTGAGGATGTTGGGCTGCCACAGGTGAAAGGCCCAAACTCAACCAAGTCTCAACTCACCACGACACCATCCTTTCACCTGTGTGTGCAATAACAAGGAAGAGAAGGGCAGAGCTTGGTTTGAGCATGCGCTGTGCAATTTAGTTTGTCTTGTATTTTATTTGAAACTTACATAAAGTGCTAATCTTGGTCTAAATAAAGATAATGTAACAAATGTAACAAGAGTTTGTCTAGTGACTGTAGGCAGAGGCAGGCTAGCACTACGCATTGACTCCCAGTGGTTGAGCTAAGCTAATTAGTGGTGGGCAACTACCCCATCAACCATCTCCCCTCTTCTCAAACATCCCATTCCCTGTTGTGTTATCAAGTTGTTGCTATGTATGTTTTTCATTTCTCTTAGATCATGTTTGATCATGTGAGATTAAAGATTTGGAGGACTAGACTCTAGGTCCGTGATGGGACAAAATTGTTACGTGTGTTGTGCACTGCGTTCAGAGGTTTTGGAGCACACCACACACAGCAGTGTTCATTTTGTTGACTTATATTTCCGTCATAATTTTCGTCATCAACCTTTTTTCACCCCTTACAAAAACTAGACAGTAAAGAATAAAAACAAGTGCACATGGACAAACACTAAAACTAAATCAACTGACATTTTCATCAACAAATAAAAAGTAGATAAAATGTTTGACAGAGACTTAATCCAATCAGACCTAATTTGGTCATGTAGAAAGTAGGGACAAGTTAGGAATATATCCAATCACAGCTGTGTTAGCTTGGTGGTGGTGGGATAAGCTGTGGAGCGATCCAATCAGAGCTGCTCTCTTTATGAATATATATATTCATGTACAGTAGGTTCACTGTTTGTTGTCAGTTCTGGTATTGTAACTGAGATGTTCTGCCCGGTAGACTGAATAAAGGTGACTGCACTTCACACAAAAGATCAATATTTTACTGTTTATTATAAATTCAAACTTTACCAGCATTCGATAAAGGGTTATTAGATGTTTCATTTTATCCAAGTGTGAAACATGACCTCAGAAATTCAAGGAAATATTAAGTTGACTAAATGTTGTGAAATTACAGCAATTGAAACTAGACTGATTTAAAACAATTAGATGGCTTAATTATGACTAAATCTAAAAGATATTTTAGGCAAAAGACTCTTAACAGATAATCCGGCTTCTGCTGACTTTGATTGGAAAGGGGATCCGATCCAAAATATGGGCTGATAATCTTGTAGTGTTTACTCTGCTTAATATACTGAAATACAGCAATTAGCTGTGGTAACACCGTATAAAACTTTATTTAAACCACCTTTTAGAACAAAGAGAGTTTAAGTGTAAAGCACCATTTCAGAAATTCAAGGAAACATAGAAATGTCTTACACTTTACAGTTCATATTTTAGTCGACTAAATCTAGAGCGGATTTCGTCGACTAAAATGTTGTGAAATTTCATCAACTGAAACTAGACTATAATTAAAACAATTTAGATGAGTACTTCAGGCAAATACTCTAATAGATAATCAGGCCTTTGCCGACTTTGGTTGCAGGCGGGGATCCGATCCAAAACGTCGGCTGATAATCCTGTAGTGTGTACTCTGCTTAATGTAATGAAATACAGCAATGACCTGCAGTAACACCATCTGAAACTTTATTTAAACCTCCTTTTAGAACAAAGAGAGTGTGTTTTCACGTCAGGGCCCAGACTGAGTGTGAGATTAATGGGCCCAGTTTGTCATATTTAACATTTTATCTACTTTCACTGACCTGCTGTGTTTTTACAAGAGTGTTAACAAAAGACCTATTGGTTTCTTTAACCTGCCCCCCATCCAGAACCGCCCTTCCTGACACACACATACAGTCACCTACACGCTGCAGTTATCTTCATATCAGCATTCTCTAAATACTGAGGCCACTTTCCCCCCGTCTCCCTCCTCTCACACACACATCCATCACACCGCTGCCACACACCCTTCATATCAACATCGCCGCCGTTCTCCCCACGTCTCCTGTATTATTACCCAGCATACCCTCTGTTTTCCTAAGAGCCAGCCAGGAAATTAGTTTTAGAAAGCAGCAGCAGCAGCGCACACACAGAAAAACCCAAAACATCCTGAAGAGACTAAGTGGGGCCAGACAAGCGCTCACCCTGACACACACACACGGAGAACAATACGACTGTTTCGACCCCGCTGCCCCGACTACCGGCCATTGGAAAACGGGAATTTCAGCGCGTTTGGGAGTGGTGCGATCGGAATACCTTTCAGGGCACCTAAACAATGCGGAGTGAGGCAACAAACATTATTAAGCCTTTGATAAGAGCTTTAAAGCAGCCCTCCTGGGTACATGCCGGGTTTGTGGCAGGAAGCCGAAGGAAACAACCTGCAGAGAATGAAGAAAACGAGAAGGCGTGAGGCTCCGAGTTATCGCGTTTTCACACACTGATGAGGAGTCGGAACGTTAGGGAAAACCTCTCTTCATGTATATTCATCTTAATTCACTGTGACTGATTTTTTAAACCTAACCCTTAAACTGCCCGCTCAACTGTTTGGCAGAGGTCTTCAATAAATTCAAAGATATTTAACATTTTAAACAGAATAAATCAAATCATTGTTTGATTCCATGAAAACTAAAAAAACAAACCAAAACCAGATATTTTCTTGGCGTGGGATTTAACGGTTTAAAATGCTAACAGTTGACTGTGATAACATAAAAATGGACAAATATTTTGAAAAAAAATCAGTTAAGAAATGCAGAAATGATTGTCTATAACATAGCAATCAAAAACATACAAGAAGTATCTTTCTATAAAGGATGTCACCAGGTCATCTCTACATCTACAAGGTCAAAGACAAATATCAACAACACCCAGAGACACCACAGGCTTCTCTGGGCTCATCTGAGATGGACTGAGGCAAAGTGGAAAAGTCTGCTGTGGTCTGAGTCCACATTTCAGACTGTTTTTGGACATCATGGACGTGGTGTCCTCCAGGCTAAAGAGGAAAAGGACCATCCTGACTGTTATCAGTGCAAAGGTCAAAAGGCAGCATCTGTGATGGTATGAGGGGTGTTACTGCCCATGGCATGGGTAACCTGCACATTTGTGAAGGCTCCATTAACACTAAAAGACACATACAGGTTTTGGAGCAACAATAACTGCCATCCAAGCAACGTCTTTTTTGGGGACGTACCTGCTTATTTCAGCAAGACAATGATAAATGAATATAAACCTAATTGTCCCTTACAGGAAATTTGTCCAAAGGTGCATTCACACCTAGCTCATTTGGGGCAGTTGTTCTGAAACAATGAGTGACCCCCACTAAAGTTCGGTTTGTTTGGGCATATGTGAACACAGCAATCGCACTCGGATGTGGGACAAAACAAGCCAGCCAAGATCCACAAAATAGGTGGTCTCAGCTCGCTTTGATTTGAGCCCTGTAGCGGTTCCTTTGCAGTGAGAACACAAACACCTCAAGCCCCAGTCACACTGTCCCGTTTCTCATGGCGATTGTACACGATTGTCATAATCCTGATGAAACGTGCTGTGGTCGTGGTGCATGCGCTACTTGGTCTGGATCAGCGTTGTATAGTCGTGGATGAACGGCGGGGAACGTGGAAGGGTCCTGACAGTTCTGAACTGTTCAAAACTGTTGTGGAGGACGACTGACAAGGACGTATCCATTTGTGTCCCGACTGTGTCCCGTTCAAGATGGCACAAGCGATGGGGCTCAGTCGGGGCTTACGTGATTGGAACTGAGCTCCAGCTGGGCTGACGTCGTGTCAGCGGGATGGAAATTCATGGAATCCTCGTCATATCGTTGTATTAACCTAACTTTAGCAGGACGAAAGCCCCCGGAGCGCTGCTGACGGTGTATTTACGGGGTGTGTCCAGGGGTGAGACAGTCATTTCATCCCATATCATAGCGATCACACCAGCCTCGTCAATCGTGTACAGTCATGCACAATCGCCATGAGAAATGGGAATGTGTGACTGAGGCATCAGCAACCGACACAGCTGACTCATACCTGTGGTTCACACTGTAGTAGTGGGGGGCTGTAATGCGCCTGGTTGGTGATACAGCAACAGCAGAAGAAGAAGAGTAGGCGGAAGAATCTGCACGAAATGAGTCGAGGAAATAAAATGCCTAATAGAAATCTGGGCAGAAGGGAATATTTGCCAAATGCTGGATACTACACATAAAAATACAAACTCGTGAATCAGCAAATGAGTGACAGATAAACGCTATAAAACAAGTTAGCCATGCTGCTGATGCTCCATAGCTGTTGTAATAAGAGAAGGAAACTGCCCTGCCCTCCGGGTAAGATTTGTGACCAATGAGAGAAACAACCGCAACAGACTTTTGCAGTGTGAACACAAATGAACCAAGTGATGACTGAAAAAATTGTATCGATTTCACTCCTGAATTTAAACAAAGCAAACGAGCCATAGATGTGAATACACCTGTAGACAGCAGTGCTACTGGCTAATGGCACGATATACATAAAACACTAGAAAACATACAACAGTGACATTAGCAAGAGGTTGACGACAAGCATGGTCAGTGGTTATTGCACTAGGAGGTTCAAGTGCAGTTACAATAAGCAGTGGAAAATAAGTAGAAACAAGTTAAAAAAAAACGAGTAACAACAAGAGGAATAAAAATATGGATCAAAGCAGAGTAGTAATTACAGATAAGAGACTGGTGGCAATAAATAACCTGAAAAAAATGCAAACATTAAATATGTATTGCAGGAAAAGAATAACTTCGACTGTTAAGAACAGAAATGGATGTTGGGAGAAAAGAGCTTACAGCGGTTTGTTTTGTGTTTGCTTGCTCTGTATCATCTCCCTGAATGCAGAAGTCAAGTGGACGTAACACATTATTTATCAATATAAGATGATGAATCAAGGGTTACGTCCTCTTGATCATTAATTTCCTGCCTGTTGTCTATACTGGAAACAAATATCCCGTTCACATTGACCAAAAAATCTGTTTAAACCCGGTAAAAATCACCCCGTGTCAGCAGTTTGAAAGGGCTTAATCTAAATTTCAACGCGGGTTGACTGACCCTGCAAGTTACACGGGTTTTAATCGATCGGCTTCAGTGGGAACATCACACCTGGGTCGACCCGCGAATTTAGTGACTCTTTGCCGACTCAGCAACAAATTCCATCAGCCTTTATATCATTTGCGCTGAGTTTGTACATTTTTAAAGAGGGACAAAATTACAAAGTAAAGAAAACCTCACAGCCTCTATGCTCCTTTCCATTGTTTACATGGAGGGGCATCGTCGCGCTGATGACGATGGAGGGAAAAAAACAGCTAAGCAGCTTGTCTGATTAGACCAGAGCCTGCTGATAGTGGGAAAATAGTCACTTGACGATTGTTAGCGGGTTAACCTGCTTTGAAAAAACCTGTGTTGACCCGCTAATTTTAGTGTATTTGCCAGAAAAATCACAATTACATCCTTTCCTAAAATTGGTCACATTCTGCTCATGTTACAATAGCGTGGTTTCAGAGTTCAAGAGTTCAGGAACTAAACTCACCTGCCTGCAGTCCAGACCTGTGCCCCATTGAAAATGTGCAACTTCATTATGAAGCACAAAATAAAACCACGTTGACCTCAGACTGTTGACCAACTGAACATCAAACAAGAAGTGCGTGGAAATTGTCTAGTTTCTGTTTGCTATCATAACTGTTATTTTCCTATTACTGTCATGATATACATAACTGTTATTATTTGTTGTCCCTCTTTGTATTATCGCCATCACATTTATATTATAAATCGTATATAAAATATACACAAACTCACTCAACCACACACACACTCACCTAACACATAAAACAGCCATTTTTTTAATTCATCTTTTTTTCCTTTCATCTCTTCTCTCCCTTTATTTCTTTGTTGTATATATATATGATCATTATAATGCTGCGTTCACACCGTAAGCAACCTAGCTACCAAAGTCACGTCGCCCACTGACGTAGTGTCGCGCGTCCATAAATACCTCAGTTTGGTAACCGCTGCCGTCAGCCGTCGCTCGGTGACGTCACGTCTGCTCGAGTTTCACCACGATCATTTCATATATCACATAATAGGATGTATAAGCAGACATTATTCCAGCTGTATCCTTTTCATTCACTTATCAAACACAAAATACTGCAGCTGATGCAGCAGCAGGGCATCAGCTGCAGTGTTCTAGGCCTAGATGGAACTCATCCGTCCTGTAGTCCGGATGAATAACTGTCTGTCTCAGGTACCGTCACACGTACACACACTTCTGATTGGCGGTTGCCGCACAGCCACACACGACATCGCCTGATCAACTTTTTTTTAACTTTGACATGGCCCGACGAGTGAAGTGGTCGTCTTGTACGCGGCTGTCGCATCACGGTAGGGTTTGCCCCGCCCCATTGCGGCTGTACATTGACTTTGCATGGAGTGTGATCACCGAGGTAGTACAAGTAGCGTGCGGTGTGAACACAGCATAGGTCATTTCCACCTCCAGGAGGTTATGATATTGCCGGAGTCTGTTTTTGTTTGTTTGTTTGTTTGTTTCTCTGTTAGCAACATAACTCAAAAGTTGAGGACGGATTTTGATGAAATTTTCAGGAAATGTCCAGATTGGAACAAGGAACAACCGTCTGGATCCGCCATGGCGAAAATTGTGATTTTCGTGAATAACTACTGAACTAAAATAGATATTATTATGAATCCAATTACTAATGGTATGTTTTCATGGTCAAGGAATCTATATATTTAGATGAATTAAAGGTAGGACTAATATTTATGGTTCTCTTCTTTGTTAGGCATTATCTAATATCTTCTCCTAAATTGTAAAACTGAACTGTTTGAATGTCTTTTCTGTTTCTTCTGTCCTGTTTTTGTCTTTTGCTTTGTTTTGTCTTGCAATAAAAAAAAAAAAAAAACTTCAAACATGAAAGGGAAGGAATTTTTTACAACAAGTCTTGAACAGTTAGTGTCTTCAGCTCCTAAATGCTTCCTGAGTGTTGCTAAAAAGAAACAGTGTCCACAATTTACTGAAACATGCTGGCGTCAAAAAGAGTGAACAATCGTCAAAAAGAGCAAAGTTTATCAGTTTGAACATTAATGTGTTTGTGGTAAATTCATTTGAATAAAAGTTGAAATGCGAAGTTATTGTATTCTGTGTTATTTTACGACTTATACAGAATCCCTGCACTGTAAAGAATTTCACTGTAAAATAACAGTAAAATACTGGCAGCAGAGACGCCAGTATTTTACTGTTATTTTAAAGTGCACCTACTGTAATTTATTTTAACAGTACAGTACTGTATTTTGAATTACAGTATATTACCATAGGATAACAGTGGTGGTGTAGTAATTTTACAGCACTTATACTGTTATTTATTTTAACAGTATACTACTGTATTTTGGATTACAGTACATGACAGTAGAATTACTGTGTTATAGTAATTTTACAGTATACAACAGTTTGCTCAAAAAGGATTTTAAATCTGCCATTTTGCATTTAATTTCTATGAATTCCCACAAATTAGCTATAGCTAAAGGGCTTTTGAAATTCTGGGCTGAAAAACAAGTCAATCTGGACCCATGTCCATCCATACCCCATGTTTATCATGACAGGAGGTAATATCCGCTGGTCCCAATAATAACACAAGACATGACTTTTCTTGTATTTTACTACCTCCTTGTACCTTCTTGTGCTGGTGCTTCTACCTTAAGAGACTGAGAAGAGTAACACAGACTGAACAACCACTCACTCTGTTGCTGTTTCAAGAATTAAGAACTGACAGAGTACAGAGTGCTCACACCAACGCCGTTTCCCAGAATAATCATAAGTGAACTGATTTAATGCATATTAAATGTTATTGCCAATCATTCCTGAACTCTGACCTTGAATAAAAAAAAAGATCAGACCTTTAAGAACAAGTAAGAACCCCAGGTATAAAACACAAGAGAAAACATATTCAATGACATTGCTTTCCTTTAATACAAACCCCCAGCAGACTTTGTAATACTACAAAATACATTTAGAACATATGTATTATGAAAAGAAAACATCCCATTACCTATTTGGAAGAAACAGCGTACAATAATAAAATTCTTAATAACAGGCTTTACCAATCAGACACTGTGTTAAAATAGCATCAAAAGCAGTACAAGAACAGTCTAGCTTGTAAACAAATCTTTTGCACATATAGATGTGAACAACAACAATGGAGAAAAAGTGGAGAAAGAGAAGAGAAGGAGACAGACAGGCATTACTACAACGAGGTATAATGAAATATGTTTAACATGGTTTTAATGTTGCTTCTGAGAAGAACACACCAACACACCACACCTTTACATCTGATGAAATACTGGCAAGTCCATGTCCTCAATCCCTTTTGGCGATCCTCCTGTTCCTCCCATTTTTTGGTTGTACAGTCAGCTCTAAGATAGCACAAATAAACACAAGCTAATCTTCACACTGTGATTTGCGATCAACTGTAAAAATGCATGTTCATTTAAATAAATGATAGTAAAGTCAGTCAAAAACTTTTCAATGAAATTAAATTATTAAGTGATAAGATGCTAACACACCTCAGAAAGGTCAGCAACAACATCAGATTGCTAAAGTTAGCGAACTAAGCTTAAGCATGCTAAGTTACAGAGCTTACTTTGCCAAATTTAGCAGCCTGACCAGGTCAAACAGACCTATTGAAATAGGCTAATGTTTATGATGTCAACTGTTTAATAAACATGCCGACAAAACAGTACTGGACACTATTAGTTTTGAAGATAAAAATAACTTTACCTCTTTGTTTGGAGTCCACATGGGCTGCTCAGAAGGATGAAGAAGCTGTGCTGTCCAAAGTCAGGTTAGGGTCCTCTCACATCTTGTCACTCAAAAATGACTTGAGTAATGTGAAATGTTTGATCAATAAAGAAGCGGTATCATCAAAAAAGAAACATAAGCCCACAATTATCAGTAAGATGCTGATGGATAGTGACAAGACTTGTGAAGGAATGCGGTGCTCTCTCCACCGCATGACAGGAAATACTGTTTTACACTGTTAAATTACAGTTTGTTATTCTTAACAAAGCATTGACAGTTAATTTACATGTGGGGATGAATATTTAACAGTATTTTACATTTTCTTTAAAAAAAAACCCAGTAAGATACTGTTCTAGCCTCAGAAATTTACAGCAAGCCATAGTTTTATGTTGTTAAAGTACAGTTACCTACTGTTATTGTTCACTGACTGATTTAACTGTTAATTTACATGCTGTGGATGAATATTTAACAGTATTTTACAATTATTACAAAAAACAGTAAGATACTGTGGTAAATTCACCGTAAATTTACAGAAATTTGTTACAGTGTGGTGTTGGGTTTTAACATCACAGTTGGATTCTAATTTAAGAAACAACAAAACAAGCACATAAATGTCAAATTGTTCTTGGGGCATAACTCAAACACATTTTCCCTATTTTTTTTTAATGGGAGAATTCCTCCAAAGAACACCGAGTTACTGGAGCCAATCCTGAAGGCAGGGAGAGTTTGATGTTTGACATCAAGTTCGCAATTTATAACAAGAAATTACAAGGCCCTCTGAAATCTGTAAAACTTCATCTTTGAATCAAGTCTAAGAACGTTAGAGAAAATCCTTGATTGTATTATTGAGGAAATGCACACACAACAAAGGTGAACATGACATTTGGCCTATGATCTCTAAAATATCATCAGCTCATCCTGTAAATCTATTTCGAAAATTATCACAAACTCTATGACCTTGACTTTTGACCCATGACTTTGAAAACTGAATTTGGAAACACAAGTTAAGAGTGTTTATCAGTTTGAAGTTTGGTAAAACAAAAAGATGTCAATGTGAGTCAGTGACCTCAAAATAGAATTGGGGTTTTTCTTGATATGCCAGAGAACAAAAAGATTAGATAAGATAGAACTCTACTTATCCCTTTAGGAGACTCTGTCAAGGAAATTAAAGGTTCTTTTCCACTAGCACGCCTTGGCCCTACTCGATTTGCAGCGTGTTTCCACTAGCCTGGTACCTCCTAAAACAAGCTAGTTTTAGTACCTATTCCGCTCTGGTTCCAAGCGAGCTGAGTCGATACTAAAAGATGACGTCACCGACTGCCGGCTACTAAATGGTCAGACAATGCTGTCACCGATGAGTCAGTTACCATAGCTACCATTAGCTTACCCTCATATGTCTTTTCTTTGCAGCTCGATTGCTCTCGTCCTCGGCTTCATTCTGTTGTATAGCTTCCAAAACTCTCCTGTGCTGCTCAAGCGGTATTTCTTCTCGCCACCTGCAGCCTTCTTCTGCTTTCCTTTTTTACTCAGTTTGTGACAAAAAGCCACAGATTGTTGTGTCGCGCTCAAAATGACGTCACCGCAGTGCCGCTCATCTGTTTACAGCGACACTGCACCCTGTTGGGCAGGCGACTGGGGCTAATGGAAAAGCAGCACAAGACGAGTAGAGTAGAGCCGGGTAGAGTTGAGTAGAGCAGAGTAGGGCTAATGGAAAAGGGCCAATAGATTCCTGTAGCACCATTCCTAGCTGACATATTAAAAAAAGATGGATATAAACACAAATATAAATAAATATGAATGTAAATAAATCTAAAAAGTAGAAAATAAAAAGTAAATAAAAGTAGAAATACGCAAAGTGTTCCCAGTTTGCAAAAAAAAAAACTTTGAAAGGTTAGTTGTGTTCCAAATCAGGTATGGCATCCTTCGAAGTACCAAGCCTTCAGGGTGGGTGCAAACCACTTAGGAAGGTTTATGAGAGCCTTTAAAATGGGACAGCCCTAAAACACCACTTAGACAAAATCAGCCCTGAATTGGGACCTTACTCCCAACAAGGGCAGTGATTGTTTTACCTGAATAGTGATTGGTTAAACACAACAGGTATATCACTTTCACCAACAGATAATCCAGTCTGACTTGTTTTTGTTATTACTGTTAGTATTAAAAGTGACGTATCTGAATTGAAACCCGTTATATTCACTTAAGATGGCCACCAAAGTTTCAGCAATATAGTGACTGTCATGAAATATTTAAATACCACTTTTCTTAACAAACTTACAGTATTTACAAAATGACACATGGTATTTGTTGAAAAAATATCAGGTATCAAATGGTACCTTTATTGTCTGAATTTGGAGTAGCCTTTGAATTGGGACAGCCTTCTAAACACTGTTTCTACATAATTAGCCCTCAAGTGATCTCCCCCCAAAAATGCACCCCCTGGATTGGGACATGACTAGTATCTACCAATGCTTGAAAATGCAAATATTACTTACTTTCTTTATTTTGATATAACAATGGGACAGCCTTCTAAATGCCACTTTGACTTAATCAGCCTTCAAATGCACTCTCTAAAGAATGCACTCTCTGGATTGGGACATGACTAATATCTACCAATGCTTGAAAATGCTACTAGCTATTTTTCTTCTTATGTGAAAATGGGACAGCCTTCTTAAGCCCACTTTGACATAATCACCCTTTAAAGGCACTCTCCAAAGAATGCACCCCTGGATTGAGACATGACTAATATCTACCAATGCTTAAAAATGCAAACATTAGGTTTTTTTTTAAATGAAAATATGACAGCCATCTAAAGTCCACCTTAATTTAATGAGCCTTCAAATGAGCTCTCCACAGAATAAAACCCCTGGATTGGGACATGACTAATACTTACCAATGCTTGAAAATGCAAATATGAGTTATTTTTTTATTTTGATATAAAAATGGGACAGCTTCTAAACCCCACTTTGACTTAAACAGCCTTCAAAGGCACTCTCTAAAGACTGCACTCTCTGGATTGGGACATGACTAATATCTACCAGGGTTTAAAAAGGCTATAGTTGACTCATTTTCTTTTGATTTAAACAGCAGTCAGCAAACCAGCTTAAAATTGCATCCTTCTCACTAACCTTGCCGCAGAACAGAGCAGAAAATTTCTCAAACAAAGACAAAATAAGAGGGTGAAACTGTCCACAAGCTTAACAAGGTGATGATATGTCAACATGTTTACAGCTTTGCAGCTTGGTATTTGATAGTCTATAAAAAAGGCAAGAGGTATATTTACTTTGGATGAGTGCAGTGGAAAAGTAGGAAACGGGGTCTGCCAACACAGAGAGAAAAACAACTGTCAGACTCTCTGACTTTATTTTAGGGGTCAATAAAATCTAAATATTCACTTTATGACGTCGCAGTGGTGCTCTTTTGGAGACCGATACAATAACAGATGCCTTTTGGGATATCTGAAATCACTTTGTGTCTCATGAAAGGAAAATACACTGATGGATCTACCTGGAAAACAAAGAGGGTGGATGGAAAATACAGAGAATGAAGCGTACCAGCCGAGCAGGCACCATAAATCAAAGACAAGTAAGACAGTCCTTCATCAAAAAGTGGACCGGACTTGAGGCTGGAAACATCTGCAGTGTGTTTCTGAATCTTTTGAAAGCTTGGGAATGGGATCAATATGTGGGGAGCATGTTAAGTTTTTGCAGCGTGCTGTTGGACATGAAAATAAACTTGACTTGAGGTTACAGTGATAGCATCTGGGCTCATATGGATTGTATGCGAAAACTGAGTCAGAAAAATGAAAAGTATGCATCGAACAGAAAAGCTCAGACTTTTAGCTGCTCTGGGACGGATCAGATGTGATTACAGTTTGCAGCTTGGTATTTGATAGTCTATAAAAAGGCAAGAGGTAAGGTTGTGATGGATGATGAAAACACGCTCAGAGGGAGAAGGGGCAGATTGATGAGCGACAGTGTTCATGCACTGACAGGCGTGACTGATGCTGCTGAAAATCACATCCAGTCCTTGTTTTTGTAAGACTTCTCCGAACCACTTTTAAAACAGTTCAACAGAGCCTTTACTCAGATGCAAACAAGTGATAAGAGATCGCAGCTGTAATATATGAGCAAAAGTGAAAAACAATATCAGTGTTTTATTTCATGCTGTGCGACCCAAGCTAAACTCTTGAGCCTGTGAGCCTGGCACTTAATGCAAACAAAGCAAATACACACATCAAGATTTTCTAAATCTGAAGGGATGTTTTATTTGGTAGAGAGCCCACACATGAAGAAAAACAAATCAGGCACTGAACAGTTTGGATCATGCTGTGTGTGGTGTGCTCTGATATATCTCAACACAGCACACCTCACACAAAACAATTCTGTCCCACCACTGATCCAGAATGTAGTCCTCTAAGACAGAAATCTGGTGTAATCAAACGTGATCTAAAAAAACATAGACATAAAAAACAAAACAAAAACAGGAGAAACATATCAACCTTGTTCTAGGGCAAAATCAGTGGTAGTGGTGCATCTTTAAGCTGGTTTGCTGACCGCTGTTCATAACAATAGACAAATGAGTCAACAGTTTTTGTTTTAAGCACAAGTTAATACTAGTCATGTCCCAATCCAGGGGCTACATTCTTTGGACAGTGCATTTTAAGGCTGATTAAGTCTAGGTGATGTTTGAAAGGCTCAACCCTTTTCAAATCAGTATAAAAAGGAACTAATGATTGCCTTTTTAAGCATTCGTAGATGTTAGTCATGTCTCAATCTAGGGGCTGCAGTCTTTGGAGAGTGCACTTGAAGGATGATTATTATTTTGAAGTGTTGTTTGATAGGCTTGTTCCTTTTCAATTCAGAATAAAAAGTAACTAATAATTGCGTCTTAAAGCACTGTTAGATATTAGTCATGTCCCAATCCAGGGGTTGCATTCTTTTCAAATCAGAATAAAAAGTAACTAACAATTGCCTCTTAAAGCACTGTTATATATTAGTCATGTCCCAGTCCAGGGGTGCATTCTTCAGGGAGAGTATTTGAAGGCTGATTATTTCAAAAGTGATGTTTGAAAGGCTCACCACTTTTCAAATAAGAATAAAAAGTAACTAATCATAGCCTTTTAAATCACTGTTAGATATTAGTCATGTCCCAATCCAGGGGCTGCATTCTTGGGAGAGTACATTTGAAGGATGATTTTTTTTTTAAGTGATATTTGAAAGGCTCACCCCTTTTCAAATCAGTATAAAAAGGAACTAATGATTGCCTTTTTAAGCATTCGTAGATATTAGTCATGTCCCAATCCAGGGGCTGCATTTTTTGGAGAGCTCATTTGATGGCTGATTATGTCAAAGTGATGTTAGGAAGGCCCGTTCCTTTTCAAATCAGAAAAAAGCAACTAATATTTGCTTTTTTAAGCACATGGATATTTGAAAGGCTCGCTCCTTTTCAAATCAGTATAAAAAGGAACTAACGATTGCCTTTTTATTCATTCTTAGATATTAGTCATGTCCCAGTCCAGGGGTGCATTCTTCAGGGAGAGTATTTGAAGGCTGATTATTTCAAAGGTGATGTTTGAAAGGCTCACCACTTTTCAATTCAGAATAAAAAGTAACTAATCATAGCCTTTTAAATCACTGTTAGATATTAGTCATGTCCCAATCCATGGGCTGCATTTTTGGAGAGCTCATTTGATGGCTGATTACGTCAAAGTGATGTTAGGAAGGCCCGTTCCTTTTCAAATCTGAAAAAAAGCAGCTAATATTTGCCTTTTTAAGCACTGGTAGATATTAGTCATGTCCCAATCCAGGGGCTGCATTTTTTGGAGAGCTCATTTGAAGGATGATTTTTATTTTAAAGTGATATTTGAGAGGCTCGCCCCTTTTCAAATCAGTATAAGAAGGAACTAATGTTTGCCTTTTTAAGCACTGGTAAATATTAGTCATGTCCCAATCCATGGTAATTGTTGACAAGAATGTCCAATCTGGTTGCAGCTTTTCTTTAAAAACGTCAGTGAGTACTGACAATTAAAAAAGGCAGTTGAATATAGTTTTTTGTAAAGAAACAGTTAAACAATGTGAGTCTGTGGGTATAGGATAAACACTCCTGTGAAACGCTGGGCCTGCTTTAATGTTCAGAAACAGTTATATTGCAGTTAAGGGCCACACTGGCAGAGTCCCACTCATGACCTCAAACCGGTTTCCGATGTCCATGGAGGAAAATTACCGCCCAGTCCAAGAGTCGAACAACGAGCCGGACTGAAACCACTTAAATGTATTATTCATGTGTGCGTTGGGGGTCTGTGACAGCCGTAAAACCAACAGAAAACTTTGATTGCCAGAACCCAACACGTGATCAAACCCCCGGAGGGAATCCAAGTGGCACCAGATCACTTCCAGAGTGATTCTTGGCTGTGGGGAAGTTTCTTTTCCATTTCCCACTCCACTCTGGATTGAGTCAGACTCTTATCACCTCCTTAAACTCTGAGTTTGATCAGCGGTTTTCAGCCTTGATGCATTTGGAGCGTGTAAAGAGACGTGATGCTTTATTGAATCACCCCATTAGAGGATGACTTCTGCTTTAGAGGCTGTTTCATTCGATTTATAACCAGAACTGCAGTAACTGAATTTAAAGGGAAATAAAACTGATCGACAAACCGAGGCTTTGGAGAGAGAGGAGAGCCAGGACTTATTAAAACACAACCAAACTGGCTGTTACAGTCTGATTTCATGTAAAGCAGAGTAAACATGGATTTTGCCCAAACACTCCGAGGTCTTCGCAGGTTCAAACTATTTGATTACCAGTCTGACGTGGGTCTACAGGGACGGATCAATTCCCAAAACTTTCTTGCATAAAATGTTAAGAGTCTGAACCTGTCAACAAGTCTTAAAGCAGCACGCATCAATATTTTATGATAACAATAGCGACGGCGATGAAATGTGAAGTGAAAGGGTGAGCTGTAAGAACAAACCCGTGGAGAATTTCTTACAGGTTTCTAGTTTTCTCTCAAGTTTAATGAGCATAAAAGGTCAAGCACAGGCTGTCAGTGCGAATAAGAGTTCATATATGTGCCAGCTCATACTCAAGAACCAGTGTTGATTTAGACAACACCTTTTAATTTAGTTTAGTCATAATTTAGTCATCTTAATTGCCATATATCGTCAAATTACACTGATATCAACACTGCATGGGTACATTCAAACATCTCGAGTTTCATTTTTGCAACAGTTAAAAGCCGTTTTTCTGTTTCACATCTGTTCATGTGATGATATGCTGTAACACTGAAAGAAACTAGTCCATTTTTGTTGTCAGCGATCTTCTAATCTTCTAATCTAATGCACTATTTGTCAAAATCACCGTATTTCTCCTCTCCATTCACAAGATGTCACCACTGACAGCATGTTGAAAAAAAAGTCCGGTTTCAATACACAGCCTTGGCTCTGAATTTCAGCAGGTAAAAACTGTGGCTCGGGCCGAGTCGCCAAAACATTGGTGTTGCTTTCCGACAGTGGAGGGAACTCCGCGAACTGAAAGACCTGAAAACGGACACAGATGTTGCCGTCTGTCTGATGGATAGGTAAGCAACATTAGCTTTGCGGTGCTTCACATAACAGTAACAGCTGTCAGGCATTCATCTTATTGTCTAATCTGCCAGAATGTACTGTTGTTGTGATGTTATCAATATTGTCAGTCGAGTTGTCTGACGAGTTGGGGTTACCTTAGCTACGTTGGTCAGCTACGCAGTTTCTATGGCCGTTTCCATGACTATGCACGTCCTATTAGCTTTCGGTGGTGGAGCCAGGGGTGAGGTATGAAGGGAGAGGCGGGTCTAAATTCCTTTTTCAAACCTGTAAGTACAGAACTTGTGCTCCTGAAATATTGGTATCAGTATTTGTGATCAAAGATTTAAAAAATATCGGAATATTGGACATCAGCAAAAATCCAACATAGTGCATCCCTACTATTGTTGCAATGCTTCTGTATGTTTACGTGGATGTACATTTCTGGTGAATCAGAGTTTATAACTATGAATTACTATCATCATATATCCACCTTTTACAGAGAAGTAAAAATTTTGGTACAGAGATGAAAGAAATCCATTCAAGCAGTGCTGCAATGACCTAACACACATAGCGGCTAAACGTAGCAGCTAATGGTTAGCCATTAGCCACTAAATATCTAAAATTTGCTTGCTGTAATGTTTTCATACAAAAACAAAAATTTTGGTACAGAGATGAAAGAAATCCATTCAGGCCTAGGGTAACCCTTAACAGGCATGTCATCCAGCTGAAATATAAACCTGGAAATGCCGCGTCAGGAACACACCAACAAATACTTTGCTGTAAATGCATTTCTTAGTTTGGAAGTCAAAGAGATTGTTTAGACAGAATTTCTTCATCATCATTTCCTTCGAATCGCACATTTTCAAGGACCCAAACAAAGGAAACAATCGGCCATTTTTGCAACCAGAAAGTGCAACAGGGTAGGATAAAAGAATTACCTCTGCTAGGAGGTTATGTTATTGCCTGCATCTCTTTGTTTGTTTGTTTGTTTTTTTGTTTGTTTGTTTGTTTGTTTCTCTGTTTGCAACATAACTCAAAGTTATGGATGGATTTCGATGACATTTTCAGGAAATGTCCGGATTGGGACAAGGAACAAATGATTAGATTTTGGAAGAGATCCAGATCACTGTCTGGATCTGCCATGATGAAAAATGCAACTTTCATGAATAACTACTGAACTGAAATAGATATCATTATGAATCCAACTGCTATTGGTAGGTTTTCATGGTCAATGGATCTAAATATTTAGATGAAATAAAGGTAGGACTATTGGCCATTTTCCATTAGCCCTACTCTACTCTACCCGGCTCTACTCTACTCGCCTTGTGCTGCTTTTACATTAGCCCCAGTCGCCCGCCCAACGGGGTGCAGTGTCGCTGTGAACAGCTGAGCGGCACTGCGGTGACGTCATTTTGAGCGACACAACAATCTGTGGCTTTTTGTCACAAACCGAGTAAAAAAGGAAAGCAGAAGAAGGCTGCAGGTGGTAAGAAGAAATACCCCTTGAGAAGCACAGGAGAGTTTTGGAAGCTATACAACAGAATGAAGCCGAGGACGAGAGCAATCGAGCTGCAAAGAAAAGACGTATGAGGGTAAGCTAACGGTAGATACCGCCAGCATGCTAGGTCGTCGTGCTAATGACTCATCGATGACGACGTTGTCTGACCAATCAGTAGCCGGCAGTCGGTGACGTCATCTTTTAGTATCGACTCAACTCGCTTGGAACCAGAGCGGAGTAGGTACTAAAACTAGCTTGTTTCAGGAGGTACCAGGCTAGTGGAAACATGCTGCAAATCGAGTAGAGCCAGGCCAAGGCGTGCTAATGGAAAAGGGCCATTATATTTATGGTAAAAATCACAATCACATGGCTGAAGACTGAGGCACTGGGGGAGATCCGTGCCTCCTGATGCTTTTCTTGTTAAAATTAATGCAATTAAAAAGATTTTAAAAAGTCAAGATAAATACACTATAAAAGAAGAACTTATACAAATGAAATTGGTTTGATTAACTGATGGAGATTTATTCGTGTCCTGATTATCTACAAAAACAAAAAATGCAAATCCACGCACCCCGAGTGTTGAGGACAGCACCTGAAGTCCCATAAAGTCCCTCTTTGTCTTTAGTTTTGTTCACTTATTTGTCAGGGAAAGGTCAGTGAGATTAGCGTGTTACATGAGCAGCAGCAGCAGAGACTGAAGCTGTGGGAACCTCCACCTCATAACCTCAGGTGAGGCCACGAGGCCGGCGACGCAACACCGCTCATCAGATCAGGTTGCATTCCTTCAAACACAAACACACACTCGGCTTCATTGTGACGGGGGCTTGATCCTAAAATATTTGGTGGCTGTGCGCGCAGCCCTGGGGAGGATAGCACACGTCATCTGTTTGCATGCTCGCCCTGCACACAGGTGAACACTGACAAAGGTAAGGGAGATGTGACACGGGGGGGTGTGGGGTTACACCTTGAATTGGCCCGATTACCACATCCAAATGCTTTGGCTGCTTTGTAATGGGCAGCAGGACAATGACAGGCCTGGGAACAGAGAGGCTGATATGAGGGGGAAGGAGCTGAGGTAAGGCAAGGGATTTTCGAGAGAAGGGACAAAACACCAGGACCAGAGCTGCAGTCTGGAGTTTAAAGACTTCAAGAAGCCAGAGGGGGTCAAGAGGAGAGGCTTTAGGTATGAGACGGACCTGCTGGACTCAACGTCTGTACGCTGAAACTGATTTAGTAAAGTTAACAGTATTTTACTATAACATCTATGGAAACAAATCTATACACTGAACAAGGGCTATGCCACTTAACCTTTGACTTCCAAACTAAGACATACACTTCATTTAGCAACATTTCCAATTTTTTTTTTTTCAGATTACGCAAACGGGAAGCAGATATGTTAGTCAACCAACTGGTTGACTTGCCTGTTAAGGGTTACCCTAGGCCTGAGTGGATTTCTTTCGTCTCTGTAACAAAATGTTTGTTTTCTTTTGGATGAAAACATCACAGAGAACAAAATTTAGATATTTAGTAGTTGATCCAGTTGTCTGATGAGTCAAAGATACATTTTAATTGTCACTTTTATTTCCTTCAACTAAATTATAATTGGTGGAGTATCTGGAAATACATGAAAACATGTTTTTTTAGTTTTCAAACTAGGGCTGAACAATTAATTGCAAATTAGATTAAAACGCTATATGGCTTGTTGCAATTTTCGCAGAGGGTTCAATATTTTTAGTCCAAAATGTGTTGAACATTTTGGAATTGTGATGTATTTTGCAATTCTATGCCTATTTTTTAACCCCATTTTTACAACTTTATGCCTATTTTGCCCCCATTCATCTTTTTTTGGCCACTGTCAAAACCACTTTGGGAATTTTTACATGGCTTTTGAAATTTTATTTCAAATTTAATTCCCAATTTTGATGCCATCATCAATTTTCCTAAGCCACTTTTGGATTTTTTTTTGTCAATTTTTCCCCCTTTTTTGGCAATTTCATACCTATTTTGCACCTATTTATTAACCTTTTCCTCTTTCATACCATTTTTACCCAGTTTTTACAATTTCATACTGATTTTAATTCTGTTCTTCACTTCTCCCCTTTTCCCAAATCTTTTATCCTGAGATTAATTTAATGTCATATTGGTTTTACTATAAAAAGATCTACTGCTTATGTTTGTTTAAGAATACATAAGATGAGGAACATTAAAACAATTGCTGAGTAATTCTCGATAAATCGCAATATAGGGGAAAAAAATCTCAATTAGATTATTTTCTCAAATCGTTCAGCCCTATTTCAAACCTTGTGGATACATATTGGTATTACAAAGGCTTTTCAGAGGTGAATAGGGAAAAACAGACAGAAATGGAAGAGTTTTAAATACAGTAGTATGGCAGCAAAAAGTCATCCACAAGGTCACAACACCAGTCAAAGGGTTAACAGACGTATTGGCATCTTGTTGCCAGTGAGTTTCTTGGAAATTTACAACCTTTTTACAGTGTAATCAAGCAGATCCATCTTTCCAAGGTCTAATCTGCTTCTGAGGAGTTAATTTGATTTCTGCAGGCAGAGGCAGGCTAACACTACCCATTGACTCCCAGTGTTTGAGCTAAGCTAATTAGCGGTGGGCGAGCTCTGCCTGTCTCTTGTTACTGCACGAACAGTCATAAGAATGGAATCTATCTGCTTGTCATGAACTCAAGAGTGAGGCAAGATAGGAAAACAAAAAAATGTTGGCGTATCCCTTTAAAGACATTCCTTCTCATGGACAGATGGACTGACAGGAGCTTCAGATGAACAACCTGAAGAATTTTACACCTTCGGCCTCAGCTGTGGCCAAAGTGGAGGTAAAATATAAGACTACATGAAAATCAAAGATGCTGTTAAGAAAGCAGGAAGAAGGAGCGGCACGCCGTCCTCTTTGTGTGCATGTGAGGTGTGAGAACGCAGCAGCCACGAGCAGGTCGGTAACCGGAGCCCCATGTGAAGCCTCAGCCACAGGAACTGAGCTCAGGAGAACACTGAGTCATCACGGAGCCGCCACAATAGCGCCACATTCCTGCATCACACACACATTGTACTGATTTTCACACGAGGCCTTCGATAGAAAAATTAAATTAACAAACAACATCAAAAGCCCGCATATTTCCTCCTGATCCGCGACACTCCAGAGTCTTCTCACAAAGATTAGGTGGCCAGGAGCGAGCTGGGACTCGCTGAGGGGAGACGGGGAGTCAAAGTGACACCTTAAAGCCAAAGGGGCCTGGAGTAAAAACAATAACACAGCAGCCATCTGGAGGAGGGTCTACGGAGAGACAGACTGCAGCATCACGGCAATAACAATAACAAAGAGTAGGGCTGGGCAATGTTAAGAAGCTCACCATCAGAATTGATTCTTTGGGTGGTGATTCGAACCAGTAAGAAGTAGAAATACACTATAGTGCCAAAAGTATTTGCTCACCGATCCACAGTCAACTGTCACCTGTATTATAGGAGTGTGGAAGTGTTTGGGAATGACAGTGACTCAGCCACGTAAACTGACGGAGTGGGGTCAGTGGATGCTGAGGCGCATAGTGAGAAGAGGTCGCCAACTTTTTGCAGAGTCAATCACTACAGACCTCCAAACTTCATGAGGCCTTCAGATTAGCTCAAGAACAGTGCAGAGAGCTTCATGGATGGGTTTCCATGGCCGAGCAGCTGCATCCAAGCCTCACATCACCAAGTGCAATGCAAAGCGTCGATGCAGTGGTGTAAAGCACGCCGCCACTGGACTCTAGAGCAGTGGAGACGCGTTCTCTGGAGTGACCAATCACGCTTCTCCATCTGACAATCTGATGGACCAGTCTGGGTTTGGTGGTTGCCAGGAGAATGACACTTGTTTGACTGCATTGTGCCAAGTGTAAAGTTTGGTGGAGGGGGGATTATGGTGTGGGGGTGTTTTTCAGGAGCTGGAGTCGACCCCTTAGTTCCAGTCAAAGACATTTTGGACAATTCCATGCTCCAACTTTGTGGGAACAGTTTGGAGCTGGCCCCTTCCTCTTCCAACATGACTGTGCACCAGAGCACAAAGCAGGTCCATAAAGACATGGATGACAGAGTCTGGTGTGGATGAACTTGACTGGCCTGCACAGAGTCCTGACCTCAACCTGATAGAACACCTTTAGGATGAATTAGAGCAGAGACTGAGAGCCAGGCCTTCTTGTCCAACATCAGTGTGTGACCTCACAAATGCTCTTCTGGAAGAATGGTCAAAAATTCCCATAAACACTCCTAAACCTTGTGGACAGCCTTCACAGAAGAGTTGAAGCTGTTACAGCTGCAAAGGGTGGACCAACATCATACTGAACCCTATGGATTAGGAATGAGATGGCACTTAAGTTCATATGCGAGTAAAGGCAGGTGAGCGGATACTTTTGGCAATATTTACACACAGCAATAATTGTTGATTTTTTTTTCTCCATATGGAATACAAAAGTAAAAACATGACAGTTAACATAATAATAATGAATGTCCACCTGGTCTCTTTTTTGTCAATAAATGTGTCAGGAATTCTCCTTTGAATACATTTTTTCACAAGAAATAAAAATAAACAATTCTTGCGAGTGGACGGAACAGTTCATGTGAAATCTGTGAAATACTGTGAGGGAATACCTCAGAATTGTACCCGGTGAAACTATAAACAGCAACAAAATTCCTTCTTTCTTTCCAGTCCAGTTGGAGCGCTCATCCGTCCATGCATGGTCTTCACTAGCCCGTGCATGAGAAGGTCAGAGCAGTCTGACCTGGCTGACTTTCAGGGTCATAAAATGCTGATTGAGTCGATCCAGTTGTTGTGCTGAGGAAAAAAACACTGGAGAAAGAAATAAACAAGCCAAAGAGAACAACCTCATCTGTAGTGAGTCCTGGTGAAGAGGAAAAGTTTCTGCTAATTTAACACATGAGGGTTTTATGATACAAACACTGATGGTGTTCACGTTTTTGCTCATCGAACAGAAACCAGCCAAATATTCCGTCTGAGTTATTACCTGTGTGAAACTATGCTTGGATCAAACAGGCTGCAATCACAAGGTTCACTATCTGAAACAAATCAGCGAGTCTTTGAGAGCATTATGTCTCTGGCCGTAACCAAACATAACAAATCAAATCCAAGGCCGCTCTCTCAGCGTGTGCAAACACAAAACAGATGTGTCAAAAATAAAGACATGACAAAACGCTGGCAAACGCGGAGACACCAGCAGAGCGCCGTAATGGTGTTCCAGCCAAATACACCAAAACCAATCAATCAGACTTCACTTGAAGACCCAGTCCTCCTCCTGCTGATGGAGGGGTGGAGATGAAATAATAGAAACAGTCAGACTGTTCGGTTATTAATAGCAACAAAACCAGAAACAGTTTCCTTGTGGGCATCCTAATAATTGCTCCATGAGGTCATCAACAAAACAACCCTAATTTCTCCTTTTGAAAAGTCGAGTTTAATTATCATTGCTCCAACATTAGCTGGAAAAACAGAGAAAGCAGCACACTTGGCAAATCATTTACAATATCCAGTAATAGGCAGTAGCATCGCTAAAAAAATAACATAACTAGTAGCTTCATTACATTTCCAGTTACCCGGTTTTAATAGTTGTTGTTTTCTCGGTCAAGTAAGCTTTTCATTGGCTAATTTTTTTATTGATCGTGTAGTGCAGTAGCGTCTTGTCAAGATGAATTTCCCTGCAGAAGAAGCTATCCTTATGCTAACTTTTGAAACATAACTAGAAATGATGAACACTAATTTTCAGAAATGCCATTCCTAATTATCACTCCATGACATCATTCACCAAATAATTAGCATCTCTACATTAGCTGGGGAAAAAAAGCCACCGTTTGCTGTAAAAATTGGTAAAAATGTCATAAAATATTTGTTTTGGCAAATAGCTTTTGAATATCCAGTGATGGGCAGTAACATGCCATAAAAGCAGCATAACTTGTAGCTTAATAATATTTCCTGTTGCCTTGTTTTTGCGTTGTTTTTTTGAGTCAAGTTAGGGTTTCATCAGCTTATTTAATTTGTCGATCTTGTAGTGCCAATGGCATCTTGTCAAGGTATACTTCCCGATGCTAAATTTGAAGCATCAAGTAATTAAATGCATTAAAGGAATATTTCACCCAAAGAATGATATGCCTTAATTTTCTACTCACCCTCATGCTGAGCAACACTCTGGAGCACTTTTTTGATGTCTCAAATGCAGCCGGAGGTTCGGGGGGATTTTCGCTGTCAACAAACTTCCATTTAACAGAGGACAGCGAAGAAAAAGTTCCATAAAGTCCACAAAAAGCGTGCCTATTTTCCTTCATACTGCTCGTCGCTGTAATCCAAGTGTCTGGGCAAGCGTCCATAATTAACAATATCCATTTAGTACATTTTTCGAGCCTAAGCAGTGCTATATCGTACTTCCGCAGTGCGTCTCTGTGGCGCTCCTGCACTAACATTTCCAGACAATCAATCAGGCTTTTTTTTTTTCGGGAAGGGCTTTCTTTTTTTAATTTTTAATTACCACTCCATGAGATCATCAACAAAACGCTGGTTTCTCCTTTTGAAAAGTCGGGTTTAATTATCACTGCTCCAACATTAGCTGGAAAAACACAGAAAACCACCACTTGCTGTTAAAAATGAGACCAAAAAATCATAAAACATTTATTTTTGCAAACTTGGCAAATAAATAACAATATCCTGTGATTGGCAGTCACACCGCTGAAAAATACTGTAACTCGTAGCTTAATAACATTTCTAGTTGCCTTGTTTTAGTGTTGTTTTTTGAGTTAAGTTAGCTTTTCTTCAGCTAATTTTATTGTTCATGTATTGCAGTTGGGTCTTAACAAATCACATTCCCCCACAGAAGAAGCTATATTAAAATATGTACTCATTATGCTAATTACTCTTGTTATTTTCCTTACCTGGTGCTAACTTCTGAAACAAAATGTAAAGTAATTAACATGCATTTTTAGAAATTCCATTCCTAATTATCACTCCATGACATCATTCACAAAATAATTAGCATCTCTACATTAGCTGGAAAAAAAGAGAAAGCCCCCATTTGCTGTAAAAATTGGGGAAAATGTCATAAAATATTTGTTTTTGCAAACTTGGTTGGTTTATGTGTATGATCTTTCAGCTGCGGATAAGACTTGGCTACATGAGGGCAGCACACTTGGCAAAAAATGTACAATATCCAGTATTGGGCAGTGACACTGCAATAAAAAATAGCATAACCAGTAGCTTGATGACTTTTTTTGCATTGTTGCTTTATAGCATTTCATTTGCTTACTTATTTTATTGATCATGTAATGCAGTAGCATCGTGTCAAGGTATACTTCCCCACAGAAGAGGCTAATCTTATGCCAACTTTTGAAATATCATGTAACATAATTAAAACGCTGAAGAAATTCCATTTCTAATCATCACAGCATGAGGTCATCAATCAATATTAGAAGGTAAAAAAACAACATCTGCTGCTAAAAATAAGACAAAAAATACAAAATATTTGTTTTTGTAAACTTGGTTGGTTTATGTGTTCGATCTTCCACCTGTGGTTAAGATTTGGCCACTTGAGGGCAGCACACTTGGCAAATCATTTACAATATCCAGTGACAAGCAGCAGCATTGCTAAAAAAAACTGTGTAGCCAGTAGCATAATCACATTACAGTTGCCTGGTTTTAGCAATGTTTTTTGGGTTAAGTTAGCTTTTCTTTAGAAAATGTATTTTATTGACCATGTAGTCCAGTAACATCTAAACAAATCATATTTCCCGCCAGAAGAAGCTATATCAAAATATTTACTCATACTGCTAATTAATGTCATTATTTTCCTTACCTGAAGCTAGCTTCTGAAACATAACGTAAAGAAGCTAACATGCATTTTTAGAAATTCCACTTAATTATGACAAACAACATTAGAAGGAAAAAAGACAACAACTGCTGCTAAACAAAGACAAAAAACAACCTAAAATATTTCTTTTTGTAAACTTGGTTGGTTTATGTGCTCGATCTTCCACCCGTGGATAAGATTTGGATACTTGAGAGCATCACACTTGGAAAATAATTTGTTACCCGGTAATGAACAGTAGCATCGCTAAAAAATAGTGCAAGTAGTAGTTTAAAGGAGACATATCAGGCTGATGCATGATTTAATACTTACATATAATATAATACATTTGAAAACAAGACTTTACACCCCCTTAATTTTCAAAAAATGAGATATTGTATTTTTTCTGATATCCTAGAATGAGATTTGATGCCTCTGAAAATAGGTCATTGCGAGATGTCCGCGAGATTTCAAACGTCGTGACGACACGAGGTACCTTTCTTTTTATTGGAGTAATCTGATAAAACACTTCCTCCTCTGTGATGTCCGTTAGCCACAAACCGTCACCGAGGAACACATCCACCAGCAGGGGTATATATGTCCCTGGCTCACATTTACTCATTACCAGCTCTGGCCTGTAGGGGGACTCAATACGTGGTCGCTGCTTTGAGCCCGCCGGAAAATACAGTAGAAGAAGAAGGACAGGCTGGCTCAGCCCCCGATAGAACTGACCAATCAGAGCACAAAGGGCTGTGACGTTGCGAGGTTACTGTAGGTCAGCCTTGAGACCGAGTGTTTCAACGAGGGCTTCATAATGGCCTAAAATGAGGATTTTGAGAACGCTATTGTGGGGCAGTGAAGGAACTAAATGACTTGTACTGAGGGCAGAAATGCTTTACAGGCATCCTAGTCTGGCATAGTGAAAAGGAGAAACAAGCATGATATGTCCCCTTTAATAACACTTTCAGTTGCCTTGTATTAGTGTTGTTTTTTGATTTAAGTAGGCAAGTGCTTTGATGGGCATTAACAACCCCCCCCCCCCCCCAAAAAAAAAAAAAAAATTGCATAACTAGCAGCTTAATCACATTTCCAGTTTTAGCGTTGTTAGCTTTTCTTTAGCTAATTTATTTTATTAATCATGTAGTGCAGTAGCATCTTAACAAATTACATTTCCCCACACAAGAAGCTATATTGAAATAGTGACTAAAATTGCTCATTACTCATTTTTTTACTTACCTGATGCTAACTGTTGAAGCATCATGTAATATAGTTAACATGCATTTTTATCCTTTCAGCCAAAATCTATTGTATTCTCACCTTGGACACAAAAATTTGAACAATCATGAACAAAAGACACAAAGACACGTTCAAGTCTGTGAAATAATTTAGTGGGACAAACATTTTTTACATGTACATAATTTAACTTATGTGTCATGATTCTTGTTTTTTGCAGCCCAGGAGGATCTCCTGTAAGGCATGACATGGTTATTGCAGCATTGTATGATTTTTTTATTTTTTGGATGAGAAAAGAACCGCCTGGTCGCCGATCAGAGTCGGCGAGTAAATACTGCATAGTTCCCAGGCTAGAGTCTCGAGCTGTGTTACAAATATGACAAAGAAAAAGATAGAAAGAGACACTTCTGGAGATTTCCCAGGCTGTCTTGGAGTCTTTATGGAGTGTAAAGTGTGCGTTTCAGAGCTTCTTCTCACACTCCTGTATCCCCCCTGCCCGGAGGCTCTCGTAGGGAGGAGGAGGAGGAGGAGGAGGAGGGTGGCCGAGCATTCATCAGCCCAGCTCGAGGTGCTCCGTCTGGACTTGTGTGAGGCCACGGGGCAGTCAGACATGGAGCTCCCCCCCTCTTGGACGATTCTTCATCTTACCTGATGTCACTCCTTCTGTTTTTCTCCACCATGACGCAGGATTATGCTCCAGCTTCTTCTTCAGGGGCAGAAATTGAGGTTTTTTTTTGCTTCTTTAGGTGACAGATTTCTCACTTTTGTGATAAAGAAAGGAGCAGATGTGAAATAATCCAAGTATTTCTGGGGTGCGTTTGTCCTACAACCTCATGGATCAAAGTTGAAATCAGGGCCAGCAGTGCCAGAAAGGATGAGTCATTGTTTCTGAGATTGTTTTTCTTTTAGAAAGCCAAAAAAACGCCCCCAAACTCATTGAAATATTAAGAAAAAGAAAAGATCCATTGTTCTCCCACCGCCCTGTGCAAATGGTGCAGGACTTACTTGGCTTCCTCTGCCTTCTGTAAAGCTGTCGAGGTAAAGGTGCGTTTCGCTCTGGCTGGTGTCGTCTGCTCCCCTGGTCCACAGAGGAGGGATGGAGGGATGGCGGCGGCGGGGTTCAGTTGAAGAGGATGGAGTCGGGGTCCCTGTTGGCGATCTGTGCCATGTGTTTCAGGATGTCCTTCTTAGTGATGATTCCCAGCAGCCTCCTGAAAACAGAGGAGAATAAGAACAAGAAGAGGATTACCTATCGCATTCTTTCAATGCTTCGTCATGGAAAGCAGCGGCGGTGACAGAAAGCAGAGGCGCTCACATGTCGGGTGGAGGTCTGGTTTTGACTTTTGGGTTTTGTTTGGGTCTCTGTGGGGAGTGGGGGGGGCTGGCTCACAGCCGGGATGTCAGAATGAAAACAGTAAACAGAGCAACAAACTGAAAACACAAAGACTGTGATGGCACCGAGGCCGATTACAGCTGACACCTTGGCTTTTTAGTGAACACCCGTGGCAGTGAGGAAGACAAAGTGTTCTTCCTCGGGGGTTTCTTCACTCATTTCAAGAACACACAGATGTACTTGTTCACAGATCTAAAAAAACTGAACTAGAAAGCACTCAGAGATCGCATACCACCACCAAGGTAGTTCACATGTTACATCTATAACAGTGATCACCAACTGGCGGCCCGGGGGCCACATCAGGCCCTTCAAAGCTTTCCATATGGCCCTCTGAGTATTATGGTTATCTATTTAAGGGTCAAAACTTTAGAAAAAGAATGAATTATTAAATTAAACTTTGAATTCTAAAATAAAGTATGACGTAATTATTTCCTTTTCTCCATTTTTTTTTTCTTATAATGGCCCTTTTCCACTAGCACGCCTTGACCCTACTCTACTCGATTTGCAGCGTGTTTCCACTAGCCCCGTACCTCCTAAAACAAGCTAGTTTTAGTACCTACTCCGCTCTGGTTCCAAGCGAGCTGAGTGGATACCAAAGATGACGTCACCAACTGCCGGATACTGATTGGTCAGACAATGTCATCATCGATGAGTCATTAGCACGACGACCTAGCATACTAGCAGTAGCTACCATTAGCTTACCCTCATACGTCTTTTCTTTGCAGCTCGATTGCTCTCGTCCTCGGCTTCATTCTGTTGTATAGCTTCCAAAACTCTCCTGTGCTTCTTAAGGGGTATTTCTTCTTGCCGCATGCAGCCTTCTTCTGCTTTCCTTTTTTACTCAGTTTGTGACAAAAAGCCACAGATTGTTGTGTCGCGCTCAAAATGACGTCACCGCAGTGCCGCTCAGCTGTTCACAGCGACACTGCACCCCGTTGGGCAGGTGACTGGGGCTAATGGAAAAGCAGCACAAGGCGAGTAGAGCAGAGTAGGGCTAAAGGAAAAGGGCCATAATTGCAGATTTAATCTCAGAATTTGGACTTTTTCTCAGACTTTTAAAGAAGTTCAGCTATTACATTTTTTTTCTTCTCTGTCTTTTTTTCGTTTTCACCCTTATGATCTTCCCTGTTACCAAAATGAGAACATGTGCTGGCCAAAATGTGTTGTTTTAATGATAGATTTTGTCTCTCAATACCCAAAACTACTTGAGACCCCATGTTTATGCTTCAGGACTGGTGAATGGGGCTGATAAATAATATTGTAAGTGGACCAAAATATTTCATTTTAAACGTTTTGTAATTATTATCACTGTTTTCTGGTCCCCATGCAAGGAAAAAAAACTGGCCCTTGTACAAATGTGGTTGATGATCCCTGATCTACAAGCAATAGTTTCATGTTAAAGTTACCATCATAATACGACTCATGATCCATATTGATCCGTATGACCTGACACACCAGATGAACCGTTCTCTATCTGAGAAAGAGCCCATTCAAAGTGTTTGGGGGAGGGCAGAACCTTTCAGAGGCAAATCCAGCAAGCGTTTGGACGATGGTCCAGTCAATCACACCCATTACGGGTCAATTAGATAAAAATCTGATTACATTAGATAGAACTTTAGAAGACTCCCCTAGAGAAAATTAACATTCCAGCAGCAGCATATTATAACTTATGTAAATGATATACATAAAGAAAAGATTGCACAAAAGGATATATATAACTACAAATAAAGTAAAAAATAAATGTAAATAAAAAGTAGTAGCCAGGCGCTGCTGTGCGGTTGAACGTGAGTAACTATGTAAAACAAACTCTCGTCAAAACATGAGTAGATTGTAGTGTTATTTGTTTTTCATTTTGTAAAGAAATGTGGTCCAGATCTGATTAAACTGCTACTGAAGCTGTTAGCATCATGCTGTCACTTCCTGCCGTTGTCTTGATCGTAGCTCCACCTCCTCCTGCTCTAAATGATGCTGATTGGTCCGTCCCGCTTTGGGCCGAGCACAGTCATTGTAGACTTGAGCTTGGCAAGATGCCTGAATACAGACGTTGAATCAGGTGGATCCAGCTGCAGCGCAATCATTCCGGTGAAATATCCTGAACCATCCTTTAGTCGTATCGGTCAGTATGTGTCTTCAGTCTTTAGGGATTCAATTTAGAATTTGACAAAATGCTACATCAGTCATCATTTATGAAATTAAAACCATGAAACTGGGCCACAGCTTCGGCCACTTCTGTCTCACGTCTGCCATAATCACATATTTGACTTCTTTGTCGTTTCTGCTGACTGTTCCATGACGTACGTACTCGAATCGTAAGGCAAACAGAACAAAAAAGAAGCTTTTAAAATTCTTCCAGACATCGACCGTGTCGCTCAGAAACTGGAGTCATCTGTTGTTAATCAAACATCGCTCTAAACTACAGGAATGATTCATTTGTTCTTCGGGGCAAACAGAATTTAGCTTACCACTCAGGAATGGGATAACAAATTTACACTGCACAAACAAAAACCACAGGAAATCAGCACATTTTCAAAAACATTAAGCCTTATAATCTGCCCCGTCATCCTTTATTCTAAAGTAAACCTCTTTCACAACACTGTTTGAACAGATGTGGAACTTAAGACGCATTGAATTCAATGAAAGACAATCGAATCCCTGATAGTCTGGGGAAATATTATTGTTACGAGTCAGAGGGTGAAATCAACAGTTTTCATCTGATGGAAATGTTAAACTGAACGTCCCATCGCCTCCAGGTCTTTCTGCTGGCAGTGCGTCAGTCTTTAATCACAGCAAAGATTCACAGGCCACATTCGGGAAATAATCAGCCATCCTGAGCAATACACTTCTATGTATTATTTATTTTCATTCTTTATACTTATCCTTTCGATCTTAGCTAAGCAGAGGTTAAAAAGTTTTCTGTCAAAAAACATCAGTTTTAAGTTTTCTGCTAAAATCTTCCACATTTCCCGGCAAGTTTTTCCTGTTAAGGGAAACTGTTTATCATAACTGAAGGCAGTTGCTCTCTTTTGATACGTAAATAAGCGGTTGAGTGTTTTACAAAACACATTTTCTGTCAGATTTCTTTGTTAAATGAGATTAAATAGTGAACACAGAGTTTCATGTTAGTTTAATGTGAAAATACCTCGGCCTTCAGTGTTTATGTAGACAAGCCTGCCTACATTTGAACTACATAATCAACATTTATGACACACTTTAAACTTTAAAGGGAAATTCCGGGACCATTCTTGCTGTGAGGCCCATGCACTACCTGCTGTGCCACCGTGCCGCCCTCGTTTGATACAACACATTCCTAATATCCATGCAGTGTTAATTTCGACACCACTGTTACATTAAGCTTAGTTTTGGTCTTTTGTCTAAAATATCTTTTAGTTTTAGTCATAATTTAGTCTTCTGAAGTGTTTTCAGTCCAGTTTTGGTTGATGAAATTTCACAACATTTTAGTCGACGAAATCTGCTGTAAATTTAGTCGACTAAAATATGAGGTGTAAAGAGTAAGGCACTATGATTAAATGAAACATCTAATAACCCTTTATTGAATGCTAGTAAATTTAAAACAGAAACAAACTGAACTTTTGTGTGAAATGCAGTCATTTTTATTTAGTCTACCTGGCAGAGCTTCTCAGTTACAATACCAGAGCTGACAACAAACAGTGAACCTGCTCTACATGAATATATATATATTCATAAAGAGAGCAGCTCTGATTGGATCGCTCCACAACTTATCCCACCACCACCAAGCTAAGGCAGCTGTGATTGGATATATTCCTAATCTGTCTCTACTTTCTACATGACCAAATTAGGTCTGATTGGATTAAATCTCTGTCAGATATCTTAGTTTAGTTTTTATTTGTTTATGAAAATGTCAGTTAATTTATTTTAAGTTTTTGTCCATGTGCTCTTGTTTTTCTTAGTTACTGCCTGGTTTTTGTTGGGAAAAAAGGTTGTTGACAAAAATAATAAGCAAACAACATTCAGCTGTTCCTTTGACATTACCCAGCCCTACATCTCCATTTTCGAGATTGTGTGACTCCTGAAAAATCTGCTTCTTCTCATATCACACTTGGATCCACTTGGGCTGGATCTCCGTCTGTTGCTCCCCATCGAGCAGCCCATCTGAAGAAGTCAGCGTGCCTGTCAGCAGCTTCTCTTCAGGCGTGTTTGATGACATATGTGTCCACAGCAAGGCAGCGAGTGAAACTCTAAATTAGTCATTAGTCATGTAATGTTCTGGTGGAGGGCAGCGGTTAAATGTCCAAAGCACTGAATCAGGGACACTTGTAATGGGTTTGCTGACAGCTGCAGATGTTTGTACTTCCCTCAGATTTGAGCCTGTTTCTTCTGCAGGCTGAGCAGATTTGAGAGCTGAACTCATCAGGTAAGAATCGATCTTTAGGGACAGGACAATGATGAGGCAAACTATGATGAGTTAAGGGTTAGGAGAGTGGGTGTGAGTGATTGAAGGGGATGTTTCTTATTACCCAGGAGAGATGAGGGAAGCTAGGGTTGGGAAATATGGCTTAAGAATCAGTGTTAATTTTGCTGACTAATTATTTTTGGCAAAGTTTTCATCAACAACCTTTTTCTCCTTTGATGAAAACAGTAACTAATAAAAACAAGTGCACATGGACAAAAACTAAAATTAAATAAACTGACATTTTCATCAACAAATGAAAACGAGACTAAAATGTTTGACAGAGACAAGTTAGGAATATTGCTGCGTTCCATTAACCTCGGAACTGGGAAATGGGTGTGACATCATCTCCGACTTATCGGCGTTCCAGTTGAAGTCGGAAAAAATGTGCCGATCGACAAGGCTATTGTTAGCTGTTGTTAGCACGCCCTGCGTTGTTGTTCACAAATAAAACATGAAAAATGTGATTATCACTATGGCCACATTTTTGTAAATAAAAGTCTAACAATACTATGTAAACAGTAGGGATGTAACGGTATGAAAATTTCACACCACGGTTATTGTGACCAAAGTTATCACGGTTATCATTATTATCATGATATTGTTGCAGTGCGCTCAACATGTTCAAAAAATATTTTTACACAGTCTTGAAATCTTTTAATCCCTTCTATATTCTAATTTTAACAGTTTTTTAGTATTTTTTTGTCAACAACTGTCAGGAAATGTCCTATAAGTAAATTTTTTAAAACTTTTTTCATTAGAAAAAACAATTCTGGCAACTATTTGTCATTATTATGTTATAAATGCTTAAACTGAGCGTAATTACAAGAAAAAACAAACGGATTTGTACTTTAAACAGGTTTCTCTTTATAAAACATTGGAAATGAACATGTTCAAAATTTTGAGATGGCCAAAAAAAAGTTTACCTGTTTTACAAACACTCACACATTTTAGTTGGGGGTTGTGAAAACTCGTAAGAATCTGGGCAAGGCTCCAGGTGCTGGACTTTCAGAGGCCAAGCAATGCAAACTGCTCCTCCGTCTGTGAGAGACGGCTGCTTCACCGAGGAGCAGACACACATAGTTCAGGCTTTTCCAGGTAAAGAGCAGCATCACCGTGAGTTGTTGAAACAGTGTGGTAATCAAACACAATGTAACGGTAATTTTAACAGGACACGGTAATAATTACCATGGGAAATTTTATCGCGGTTTACCATTTTACCGGTAACCGTTACATCCCTAGTATACAGCTGATCTAGAGCGACACACCCCAGTCAGAAGTGCAAATAAATTGATTATTACAGGAGCTAAATAACTGTTCACACTGGGGGCATCCATCTTCGATTGTCGACTCGGGGGTGGCGAGGTTTCACCGAGAAAGAGTTTTACTTCATTCCACTCCTTTTTGAAATGTAAAGTTTGTTTATATTTTGTTGTTGGATTATTTGCTAAAACTGCAGAATTTACATTGCGGGGATTTTCTGTTTGTCCGAACATTCTTTTATTTATCATTTTCTTTTACATCTTCAAAATAAATATTCTCTTTCAAGAAGGAAAACAATATATAAATGATATTGCCAAAAGTATCTGCTCACCTGCCTTGACTCTCATATGAACTTAAGTGTCATCCCATTCCTAATCCATAGGGTTCAATATGACGTCGGTCCACTCTTTGCAGCTATAACAGCTTCAACTCTTCTGTGAGGCCTGTCCACAAGGTTTAGGAGTGTTTATGGGAATTTTTGACCATTCTTCCAGAAGAGCATTTGTGAGGTCACACACTGATGTTGGACGAGAAGGCCTGGCTCTCAGTCTCTGCTCTAATTCATCCCAAAGGTGTTCTGTGGGGTTGAGGTCAGGACTCTGTGTAGGCCGTTCAAGTTCATCCACACCAGACTCTGTCATCCATGTCTTTATGGACCTGCTTTGTGCTCTGGTGCACAGTCATGTTGGAAGAGGAAGGGGCCAGCTCCAAACTGTTCCCACAAAGTTGGAGCATGGAATTGTCCAAAATGTCTTGGTGTGCTGAAGCATTCAGAGTTCCTTTGACTGGAACTAAGGGGCCAAGCCCAGCTCCTGACAAACACCCCCACACTATAATCCCCCCTCCACCAAACTTTACACTTGGCACAATGCAGTCCGACAGGTAAAGCAGTCTGCATGCCTAGGTGTTTGATTTTATACACCTGTGGCCATGGAAGTGACTGGAACACCTGATTCTGATTAATTGGATGGATGAGCGAATACTTTTGGCAGGACAGTGTACATATAGATATACACATTCACATACATAGGTACATGCACATACACACACATACATACATAAACACAAACACGCAAACACGTATGTATGCAAAAGTGCATTCTAATTTACAATTAAAGGAAAGACCTCTTGAAGGTTGTTAATTCAAAGCTACAGAAAACTTTTACATATTGCGTAAGTGGCTCCCAGGTTTTTATATCTGTCTTTTTATGTATCTTTTTATCGACTACACAAAACTGCTACTGGAGTCTTGATTTCCTTGCAAAATTCGCCCAAAGGGATGAATGAAATTCTATCTAATTAAAATGAATCTCTAATCTAAAAACTACAACTAAATTTAAAAATACCGTTATATTAACGCAGCACTCCACTTAAAACCCTATGCTATGGTGGATGGTTAAAGAACCAGAAAGTCAAGAAAGAAAGAGGATTTTATATAAGATTTGTCTATTTTTAAAACAAACTGCTGCCATTTGAGGCAAAAGAGAGTTAAAACCTGACTCAGAGCTCAAATACTACCTGCCCAAACTGAAGGTTTTCCATCCAAAGTCCATGCCGGTAACACGAGGCGACAAAAAGAAACCACAGCCTTATATTGTTACATGTGTGTGCGGTAACCAGCGGCCAGTGTTTGACAGCGCTGGTACAGTTCTCTATTTCTGCACACTCGTAAAAATATACATAATCCCTCTCCCAAATCCCAAGAGCTGTGTGTTTGAACATGTCAGATTTCCAACCAAACAACTGCAGACTGAAGAGTGAAACAGTGGTGTTGGGTTTCCTCTCAGAGGGAGTATCTGCTGTCCTGCTTTGGCTGAGAGGATTTATCCACACTGACATTGTTCTTTTGTCGTCACAAAGTGTGATGGTTAACAGCACGGGCAGCATGATGTTCACATCAGCGGAGCTGGACGTGGGTTTTTGTGGGAGAAGATGGTTTCACTAAAGTAGAGATTGAATTTTGGTAAAACTCGGGGAGGTTCGACTCCACATGACAGATGCTGTAAAGCAGCCTCAAAGGGAAGAAGATCTTTATCCAGAATTATGCAAATTTTTGTGTTTCCACTCATCTGCTTTAGGGAAGCCCTTCAATCAAACTTTATTTGTATAGCGCCGATTCATGGACTGAATTGTTAGAACTCCTCTGCTAAATAAAGAAAAAAACATAGTAGCCACTGAAATAAATTGAAACTGACAAAAGTAATAATAAATAAAAATGTACTGAAAGTTAACTAATGAAAATCAGACGTCGCTTTTGAACTGTGCTTCAACAAAATTATTTAAAAAAACAAAACAATGAAATTGACTTTTATTTGTTTAAATGATTCTTCTGAACCACAATTCAAAAGAAATGCCTGATTATCATTTTCAATTTTCAGTTAATATTTACTTGTTATTACTTTTGTCAGCTTCAATTTATTTTTGTGACCACTGTGGGTTTTTATTTTGTAATGGAAGGGTATTTACAATTTTGTACATACAGTACATCCAATATCATGGTGGCAAGAAAAAAACCTTCTGTTAAGCAGCAGGAAATCTTGAATGTGGATCCCAGTCTCATGATATACAGCAAATCCACCTTATAGTGTGTTGGGTGAGTGAAGGACGGAAGGTAAAAGGAGACAAGTGGACTAAAGTAAGAAGTAAAGTTAGTGACAGATCCATGGACCCATCATAGACCTGCCTTCGTCATATCTGTCTCGGCCAAGGAGGTTCACCAGGTCAGTTTGTTTGTCTGTTTGCAAGATTACGCAAAAACTACTGGATAGGTTTACAGGACAATTTGATCAGAGGTGTGGTTTGGTCCAAGGAAGAAGCCAACACATTTTGGTGGTAAGCTGCATATTTGTCTGGATGCATAAAAATTCCCCAAATTTTCTGAAAACCCTAATAGTTTAACCTGGCTGTTTTTAAATAATCATATCTCTGACATCACTTGATGGACTCACTTCAAAATGTACATGATAATTAATATAATATGTCTCCATCACCTGGGTAAATTTCATCTGGATGGTCCGTCCAATCAGAGTGTGTGTTGATCCAGAATCGTATCTTTTACATATATATACATATACATATACATATATATATATACATATACATATATATACATATATATATATATATATACATATATATATATATATATATATATATATATATATATATATATATATATATATATATATATATATATATATATATATATATATATATATATATATATATATATATATATATATATATATATATATATATATATATATATATATATATATATATATATATATATATATATATATATATATATATATATATATATATATATACATATATATACATATATATATATATATATATACATGTATATATGGATTTAACAAAATTATAATATACAATATACACTAAAAACCATAAATAAAGCAAATGAATAAATAAATACATTAACTAAATTACATTAGCTGTGGAAAAGCCACTGCCATAACTGAGCTGCTTGGCAGAGGTCTGCGCTCTCCTAGTGCTTTTCTATTCTTGAGATGCAGCATCTAATTTCAGGAGGGTCCTTATGTCTGTATGACTGTAGTGACAGTTTTTATAGAAATATTATCAACAATAATCATGAAAGAGTAATAAACTTATGTTTAAAATAACACTGTATAACACAACAGCATTCTACTCTTCTTATTTTAAAAGCAAACTCAAGACCTGCCTTTTTAGTCTGGCATTTAGCTGATTATATTTATTATTATTATTTAATCTTATTTAAACATTCATTTTAACCGTTTTAATAATGTATTTCTCAATTTCAGCTCAGATTTATTGCTTGGAATTTTATTATCTGTTCATTTCTTTTCTTTCCTCGATCAATACATTTTATCTCATTTTAACATATTATTTAAAACTGTATTTTAATAACCTATTTATTTTCTTATAGTATGATTACTTATCTAATTTAATCTAATATTTATCAGGATTTTTAATGTTATTTCAGTCTTAGCTCCAGTGTTCCCTCATGTTTGATTAAAGATGGCGTTTCCTCAGTTCACTCATTCTGTTTTCTGTTTCTTCATGTCTTTGTATGTGTGTGTGTGTATGTGTGTGTGTGTTCTGAATGTGGATTGGTGGATTGGGAGGGTGGGAGGGTTTTATTTGTCATTGTTTATTCATTTTCATATATTTTGAAGTGCTATACAAATAAAGTTTGATTGATTAATTTGAAAGGGGACCTCATGTCTATATGGATGTAAAGATAATTACTATAGATGTAAAATCAACCAAGAACAGGAAGATCATGCTCATGTCTACATTAACTTCTGTTGTATTAGTGGAGATGCCCCAATGCATCATGACAGGCTGGCTTTCCTCTAAATATGTGAGTGTTAGAAAACATCTGCCTGGTGTCCCTTTGCCTTCCGCTGCTGTGGGCCAAAAATCCTCCTTCACTCGAAGCAGCTGTAAATCACAGGAGGATGAGGAGGATGAAGTGGATGAAAGGTAACAGGAACTCAAAAGCCAAAACCTCAAACTTAAGTCGTAGGATCTGTTAAAGATGGTCTTTTTTTAAGAGATCATCAGGACACAGGCTGGACTGCTTACCACCAAAGAAGCACCCATTAAAGATCGTCCCTGCTTACTTTAGCAAAGACAATACAACTTTTAGGACAAATGTTTACCTTTTAAATATCTGATACTCATATTGTTTCATTTCTTGTCATCACCCTTAATGATCTGTGTATGTTTGATTAATTTAAACCAACACTTTGTTGCTTTTCCAGCCTAATATAATATTTCTAGAGTCACTATGATGGTAAATCACCTTACAACTGTCATGGGCCGAGTGAGTCTGTATCACCTTCACTGGCACTACTGCTGAGATTTCCAAGTTGCGAGTGGGAAATTTTAACTGTAATGCCTCCCGAGGTCGGAATTTCCTACTAGGAACTCAGGAGATCCTCACCACTCCTGAGTGAAGAACCAATGATGGCTGCCCTCAGTGAAAACAGTTATAAGGCTCCTGTAATATTCTGTTTATTTGCACTTCTGACTGGTGTTTATTGCTTAAATCAGCCGTGATGCTCACCTTGTGTTTATGGAAATGCTGTCAGAGTGTTGTTTACATTCTTCATGTGATATTTGGAAACTACAGCGCAGGGCGTGCTAACAACAGCTAACAATAGCCTGCTAGATCGGCACGTTTTCTCTGACTTTGTACCTGAAACACTGATAACTCGGAGATGACTTCACTCTCACTTCCCTCTTCCCAGTTTGGATGTTAGCAGCAGCATATGTAACTTCAATGTGGATGTTGGTAACACTTTCACACTAAAAACTACAAATTTTGACTGCTTTGACTGTTTTATGGCGTACGTCACTTCGCCCTCGGAGCAAAAGGTAAACGGTGGTAAAAAGAAAATATAAAGCAGTTTTTTTTATTTTAAAACAGATTTTGGTTTAAAATAAATCTGCTCTTATTTTCCTAATGGAAACAAGGACCTCTGGCTCACACTCCTGCACAGTAGGTGGCAGTAATGCTCCTCTGATGCTGGATGCCACCTGCCATTAAACAAGAAGAAGAAAGCTAAATGTTGAGCTGTTTTCATGGTGGAAGCAGCGAAATACCCGGACAAAAGAAATGTTTTATCAAAGGAGGCGCAAAAAGAAAGCTAAATACCAGGACAGGGATAAACTTTGTCCCGGCGAGGAGGAAAGACGAGGAGGGATATCCAACCGATGCTGATTTTTCCCTGTTATTGCCGGACTTGATGATTTATTTAAAAATAAACATGATCGGCTCGCTTCTTCTCCCACCTTATGTCAGCAAATGCAGGTTGGTGAACGATAATGCAGTTACATTCAACGACCACAGAGGGCACTGGAGAGCTGAAAGCTGGAATATTACATTTTATTGAAACATTGAACATTTTATTATTATAGTGCTGCTTTAATTTATGTTTGTTTGTTTTATAGTAGTCTAATGGCTCTTTTCCATTAGCCCTACTCCACTCTACTCGACTCTACCCGGCTCTACTCTACTCGCCTTGTGCTGCTTTTCCATTAGCCCCGGTCGCCTGCCCAGAAGGCTGCAGGAGAAGAAGAAATACCCCTCGAGAAGCACGGGAGAGTTTTGGAAGCTATACAACAGAATGAAGCCGAGGACGAGAGCAATCGAGCTGCAAAGAAAAGACCTATGAGGGTAAGCTAATGGTAGCTACCACTAGCATGCTAGGTCGTCACGCTCATGACTCATCGATGATGACATCGTCTGACCAAATAAGTAGCCGGCAGTCGGTGACGTCATCTTTCAGTATCGACTCAGCTCGCTTGGAACCAGAGCGGAGTAGGTACTAAAACTAGCTTGTTTTAGGAGGTACCGGGCTAGTGGAAACACGCTGCAAATCGAGTAGAGTAGGGCCGAGGTGTGCTAGTAAAAAAGGGCCATAAGTGGGATAGGGAGAATTACAGGGCAGGAGAGGAAGAGTGTAGTGGCCTGTAATTTGTTCGCTAACATTTTTTTAAGCTAAAGCTAAAACATGTTCCCGTCAGCTCGAAAAGTTGATTTGGAAAAACAAATGTTTTGGATATTCAGACCACTGTATCAGAATTCCTACCTTGAGGTTGCTGGAAATACCCAGCCACCAAACTGCACCAAAAATATAATTTTGGTCATTTTTCATGCAAAAACGTCCAAATTGTACCCCCTCTAAAGTCTCAAATGCCTTTGTTTGTTGCCTCTTGTGCCGTTACAAAGTGCAAATGTTTGAGGTCTGGATGATCCATTTGACAAAACAAGACATCAAAACACTCGGCTTTGCTCCAGCGTAGAGAAAAAAGAACATTTTACAAACCAAACAATGAACAGCCTGTCATAAAGTGATATGTGGCTTTATTCCCTTCTGTCTACATTACTCAAGTTTTCCCCAAAGAAGCGTCCACATTAGTACGACCAGAACCTTTTTCTTACTCTAATTTCGACATTTTTGTTTGTTCGCTTCCTTCATCTTTTAACAGCTGCTGATGGGGAGGACAAGGAAGAAGAAAAGAAACTCGTAAATAAGGCAGCACACACACGTTAGTCTTCTGCTCAGTCTCCCTAACAGTCCATAACTTGGGCTTTTGATCGTAGCTCTAAAGCAGCAAATATGACTCTAGACAACTTTATGAGCATTAAACCTCAGAATAGCGAAGAGCTGATCTCCTCTTCTGTTGTTATGGGAGGACAAACAGCACGAGCGTTCTGCTCTCAGCTTCTTAGTTGTAAAAGAACAGAAGAAACATAATGGAAGTGGATGTGATGTTACAGAGAACAGATTGATGAAGAGGTTTGTTTGAACTTATCCGTCTACCTCCTCCCTCCATTAACCATCCACGTCTTCCTCCTCTCCTCCCATCACTCCCAAGCTTCTCTAACCCGACCCTCCTACACGTCTGTCAGTCCCTACATGAGAACTTCCTCAAGAGTCCTGATTTCGTAAGTTTCTCGAGGCAAAAATAGAGATTAGCCACCCAAGGAGCCACTGCCAAATTCAGCAAGTGGAATGGTTATTTTCTGTTTCAAATTGAAATTCTCAACAGACTTTTAGCCACTAGAAGGTTGTGTCAAACCGATATGAGATGTTCATGCTACCAAAATGTTTTTTAATTTAACAATAAGTGCTTACAAACAAATACACTACATGGCCCCCAAAAAAAAGTCGCCACCTGGATTTAGCTAAGCAAATAGATACGAGCCTCCTATTGGATAATTACTGCATGGGCGAATATCTTTCAGGTGGCAACAAGTTATTCAACTCCAGCTGATGAAATGGGCAGCTTCTCATTTCTTAAACAACCATGTCAAAGACACATCCTGTGGTCGTGGAAAAGATGTTAGTCTGTTCAAGAAGGGTCAAATCATTGGCATCAAGCAGAGAAAACATCTAAGGAGAATGAAGAAACTACAAAAACTGGGTTAAGAACCATCCAATGCATTATTAAAAACTGGAAGGATAGTGGGGAACCATCGTCTGAAAGGAAATGAATGATTGTGATTGGCAATCGCTTAAACGTTTGGCCAAATCAAATTGAAGAAAAACAACAGTAGGACTCATGAGTGTGTTTAAAAGTGAAAGTAAAAGCATTTCCACACACACAGTGGACCCGTTTACATGGGTAGTTTTCCTCAATCTGATTGAAAACGATCAGATTGAGTGAATTTGATTTGATCTCTATACATGAACTTTGAGTAAAGAGATCCATGTTCAATCTGCGTTTGCATGGCCCCAGCTGAATCCGATTGTAATGTTTTTTTTGACATGCGCGGAAGGTCACTCTGCCACTACCTGCAAATGTGTAAGAGAAGAAGAGGTGCACTTCCTGCTTCCTGTTTACCTCTAGAAAGATGGATCCATGTCGTGTGTTGTTGGGGTTCTATTAAGAAGTCTGTTTCCTCCACAGTCCAGTTCTTCTGTTTGTTTGGGGACGCTCTGCGTACGTCACTGCGTGCCTCTTACGTACTACAGGGCGCCTGTGCAGACCGAACAATCCTCTCTATCAACCCAATCCGCTCCACTCAGCCGTTTACATGAAGCATGGGGGCAGATTATCAATCGGCGTAGACTACCTCTTACAATCCGATCCGAAATACAGTCAGATCCGGGTGAATCCGATTGGCTAAGGTGTTTACATGAGACATTTCTTATCTGACTGACCTTTCAATCTGATTGTGAATAGGAATTTTGACCCATTTAAATGGGGCCAATGTGAAGGGAACTCAAGGGATTGGGACTGAACAGCTGTGTAGCTTTAATAAAACCAGTAATCAGTAAGGCTAACCAGAAAAAAGGCTTCAGTTTGCTAGGGAGGATAAAGATTGGACTGTGGAGGACTGGAAGAAGGTCATGTGGTCTGATTAGTCCAGATTGACCCTGTTCCAGAGTGACGGGAGCATCAGTGTAAGAAGAGAGGCAGGTGAAGTGATGCACCCATCATGCCTAGTGCCTACTATACAAGCCTGTGGGGCTATTGCAGAAGCTTATCGAGACAATGCCACAGTGACTGTGTGCTGTAATCAAAGCTGAAGGTGGTCCAGTGAAATACTAGAATGTGTGACCTTGTTTTTGGTTGGGACTTTTTTTTGGTCAGGCAGTGTATGAGCATAAGAAGTTGTTGTGCTGATTTAAAAAATTCGACAACACTTTGTGCCTAGTGATGCGTAACATGAAAAATACAGCAGGACAGAATCATCCATCTCTGCCTTCTGTTCTTTTCAGATTAAAACCAAACATGACCGGAAGAGGACTTGTGTGTTTGTGGCTGTTCTCACCCGTTATGTGTGACCAGACACTGGCGAAGCCCCAGTTTCCTGAAAATGTCCACTGTGATGTCCATGGGCGTGTGGTCGGTGACGGTGAAGGGGCTCAGGTCCACGATGCCTCGGAGGCGGAGGGGCGGCGGGCCGTCGACGGGCTGCGCTGGAGTGTGTTCGGTGAAAAGAAGCTGAGAAGCACTGACGATGCCGTCTTGACGCTTTCTGGCATTATCTGGAAGAAGTAAAAAAAAAAGATTGAAGATGAAACATCAGAAATATTTCAGTTAATCCCTGTTTTGTCAGGCGGAGTAAATTCTAACAAAAGAGTTCCCTCCAGGCACTTTGCACATGGGACATAAATATTCTTGTTTGTTTGAGATTTATTTTTATTCATAAAGTTTATTTGATGACGATAATATGCCAAAGTTCAAGCGTTAGTAACTGATGCTTCACACAAAGAGACAGTAGCTAATGCAGGTTTCCTTTTCCAGTCCAGGATCAGGATTTTAGAAAAAGGACAAAAAGAGAGAAAAGACAGATGGATAGAAAAAGAGATTTTCAAAATCATATCAGTGTTCACTGTACACAAACTGGAAATAAAGGGTTAAAGGCTTCAACCATTTAGTAACAAAATAATTCACATAATAAATCACTCTCTCTATATATATAATCTTTTACATGTTTTTTTGTATATTATTTTAATTTATGTTAGGCATTGTGATCATTTCTGTCTGATGTTTCTTGTTTTATTGCTTTGCATTTTCTCTTGTTTCTTTGAAGTTTCTTACCAGTCATCTTGAATTTATCATCCCTGTTATTTTAGCGTTTCTGGTGTGCATTAGTCTCCAAATCCTCTTGACATCTATCATTACAATTACAGTGGAATATTACTCAGCAGATGGGCCTCTGCTGAGCTTTAATTTGCTATTCATGTGTATGTGTATAGATGTATTCATATATCTCTTTGTCAATTGTATTTTCTTTTGATTAAAAGCACTTTGAGCTCAAGTTTAGTCTGTATGAACTGTGCCATAGGTGGGCAACCTCAATTACCAAGAGGACCGCATAAAACTGTCTTTCCCAGCCTGAGCACCACATAGTGATACATTTTCTGAATCGTTGTATGGGGAAAAATAATGTTTGATTAACAAAATAAACTATACAAAGTAGTCATGAAAAATATGTACCAATTTTCTTGTTATAACACAAACACAAGTCGTCATGGATCATCAGATATGACATAGAATTAACACTTATGAAGCCAATGTGCAAAAGTTTAAAGCAAAAATATTGTACTTCCTATTTTAAACAGAATTGAGTAGGGCTGAACAATTAATTGCAAATTAGATTAAATTACAATATGGCTTGTTGCAATTTTCAAATCGCAGACAGTGCAATATTTCTAACCCAAAATGTGTTGAACATTTTGGCATTGTGATGTAGTTTCTTGTAATTTCATGCCTATTTTAACCTATTTTTAACCCAGTTTTTACAACTTAATGCCTATCTTGCTCCCATTCATCTTTTTTTTTTGGCCACTTTCAGACCATGACCAGAATTTGTACATGGTTTTTGAAATGTAAAAAACATGGGGTGAAAATGTTGTATCGGGACACCCTTAACAAAAAACAAAAAAATATTATACAGAATTATTCCTACTAGATGTCTGGATTTTCTTCATACTTGTTGGGTTTTGGAAATGACTGGCGGGCCTCATTTGGTGAGGTGGAGGGTCGCATATGGCCCTTGGGTCATCAGTTGCCCACCCTTACTGTGCTATATAGTACAGGCCAAAAGTTTGGACACACCTTCTCATTCGATGTGTTTTCTTTATTTTCATCACTATTTACATTGTAGATTCTCACTGAAGGTATCAAAACTATGAATGAACACATGTTGAATTATGTACTTAACAAAAAAGTGTGAAAGAAATGAAAACATGTCTTATATTCTAGTTTCTCCAAAGTATCCTCCCTTTACTCTGATTACTGCCCTGCAGACTTTTGTCATTCTCTTTATGAGCTTCAAGAGGTAGTCACCTGAAATGGTTTTCACTTCTCAGGTGTGCCTTTCCAGGGTTAATTAAAGGAATTTCTTGCCTTATTAATGGAGTTGGACCATCATTTGTGTTGATTAGTAGTCAGGCTGATGCACAGCCGACAGCCCTATTAGACAACTGTTAGAATTAATATAATGGCAAAAACCAATCAGCTAAGTTAAGAGAAACAAATGGCCATCATTACTTCAGTGAGAATCTACAATGGAATTAGTGATGAAAATAAAGAAAACTCAGACATCGAGATGCTGGTACAAAATGTTGGAGGTTGTGTGGATTTCATGTTGCAAACCATTTTCATTTGTTTTGGGAATGCCCTAAAATCAGATTATACTGGCAAGATATTCATAAGTGTTTAGAAACAATATTTCAAATTCGATGTCAAGACCTTATTTTTCGGTACTATAGAGGGATTTATCCAAACTACAGCTGATAAGTAGTTCAAGGATAAGTTTGGTTTCTACAGCTTTCACATTGTTTATAGAATGAAGTAGAAAAATATACTCATCCAGAAGGCTTTCCTGATCCAAACAGTGCTTCAGGAGATATTTAGATCCAAAATCGCATGTATAGCGCTGCTCCTAAAACTGCATTAATCATCCAAAAACTCATTAGTTTCACCAATATTTCATCATGGTCCACTCGCACTACTCCTCCATTACAGTCTGTGTCGCTCCAGACATGTTTTTGTGACTGTGCTGACCTCTGAACTGAAGAAGAAAAGCACTTGCTTTCGCACATGCACAGTACGGCTTATTGTGTCAGCAGCGACTGCCGGCTACACGACTTTCTTCTTCCAGTTTTGTGCAAAATGGATGAATATCTATCGGATGAAGATGTTGTGGAGGAGAACTTTGAATATGATGGGTGTCCTTACAGTTTCGAGCCAGAGTTTACAGATGAGGAGCTCATTGAAAGGAGGATGCGGAGGTAGCGCTCCAGAGAGTACTGCGCAGGCGCGGAGGCAAACATTCTTCTTCTTCTTCTTCTTCAGTTCAGAGGTCAGTACAGTTACAAAAACATGTCTGGAGTGACACAGACTGTAATGGAGGAGTAGCCCGAGCAGTCCATGATGAAATATTGGTGAAACTACTGAGTTTTTGGACGATTAATGCAGTTTTAGGAGCGGCGCTATACATGCCCTGTGTGCTACCATTATCCGGATGTCCACCGCTCGATTTTGGATCTAAATATCTCCTGAAGCACTGTTTGGATCAGTACAGCCTTCTGGGTGAGTATATTGTTCTACTTCATTCTATAAACAATGTGAAAGCTGTAGAAACCGAACTTATCCTTTAATGGGAATATTCCTTATTGCAGGGAAGAAAGCTTTGACTAGAAAGTGGTTGCAACCCAAGCAATATTGCGAGGGCTGGTAAAACCTAGAGACAATGAATATGTAATTTTCCATTATTGTAATTGAAATATGTCAAATGCAGTGTTACATTAATATACTTAACCTGAAACACAGAGTGGATCAAGTCAGAAATTAATGTGCAAAGAAGTTATTCTTGGTTTTCCTTAAAGTATTGAAAGCATCCTAACCTGCAGTGCAGCTCAAACTGTAACTGAACACAGAACAAAGTGCTTTGAGTTACTGACAGAACAACAGATTTAAGTAAAAGTAAAAAAATCTGATGGACATATTTCTCTTGTCACTGTCTGAACTGACACCTGTGCACCTGTGCATACATATTTATAAGTAGTATTTTATTTCAAACTCTGATGAAATATGAGTTTTTATTTTTACAAAAATATCGATACTAAGATTTGAAATATCGATATTGCATCGGGAGTCAGAATATCGCGATATATTGCGATACCGATATTTTTACACACCTCTAGTTACAACCCAAGCAAAGAGGGCTGGTTTGAAATCATTCATGAAATTTACATTATGGAGAGACTAACTTTATCGATCAAAATGCAGTCAGAGAAATGTAAGGGATTTTGGTCTCACAGGGTTAAATGTATTGGCTCACAAAGACCAGATTTGATTTAACATCTGATGGACTTATTTCTTTCTTCTGACAACTGAGGTACCTGTGGTGTGACATTCTTTGTTCGTGTTTGATGTTTTGGATTCTATAAAATAAAAAAGCTAAAATGTAAGGGAGAATACTAGCTGAAGAAGATACTGTTGAGACATAGAAGGATGTTTTAATCACTCTTTGATTTATACATCCAAAATGTACTTATAAGCATTCTGTCTCTTGTGAAATGATGCAATATCTTAGATGTTCCTGAGAAAAATAAAATTATAAAAAATGAAAATAAAGAAAATGCATTGGATGAGAAGGTGTGTCCAAACTTTTGGCCTGTACTGTAAATATGATATACATATACATACATATCTACAAATATGTTCACTTTAAAAACGGGTGAAATCAAAGCAGAAAAGCCTGTTAGCATTAGCAGTGATGTCAAGTGTCCCTCTCCCTCCTCATATGCAGCCTGCGGGTGTTTTTCTGCAGCTCTGACCTATGGATATGAGCAGGTCTCTTCTGAGTACAAATCCCACCAGCCTCTGGGACTCTTTGGAGACGACCACAGGGAAGCCGCTGTAGCGAGTGCTTTCCACCAACGCCTGGGGACAGAAAAACAAAAACAATCTAATATTACCACATCTGCAAGTCCACACGTCCTTCGGCGAGAGGAGCATTTGCTTTTTCTGAAGTGACGGTATTACCAACAGACACAGATTAATCTCTGAGAAAGTGGAAAACACCCTGATAATCCGTGAGTGTAAATAAAAGATGGAGTTCTGCTACCGTCTGTTTGGTTTTACTGATCTATTTATCTCTGCACGTTGTTCTTCGACGTCGCCACATGTGCTTCCCATATCTCTCCTGCATTCCTCTGGATTATGATCTGCCGTGTGCCGTCATGTGTCCGTGCGTACCTCCACCTCCCCCACGGTCATCCCCTCCTGCGTGAGCACGGCCAGCGCGGGGTCTGACCTCCTGGGCCTCATCACGTCCACGGCCAGGCTGCTGTGCTCGAACTCCTCTTTGGGCTCCAGGAACGGGTATCCGTTCAGCCTGATGTGAGCCTGCGTGAGACGAGGACAGACTTAACTCTAACACGAGGTCTTTCATTTCAGTCCAGACGAGGAGAAAAGCTTTAAACTCACCTCGTAGATTCCCTCTCTCCCAAAAGCATCTGCCACCCATTTGCTGGTCATGGTCGCGGCCATCAGGGGGACGATGTACTCGAGACCACCCGTCAGCTCGAACATGATGACGACCAGAGACACGGTCATACGAGTTACTCCACCTGCAGAGACGAGAGTGAGATCGAGGAGTTACACTCCAAACAAATGAGGCTAAATGTGTCACATGAAGGTGTTTTGTTTCTGTACGTTTGGTCCTTCACTCCAAACAAAAATGTCGATTTACGTCACTGAGAAGGAGCACTTTGGAAACTTTTCTCCTCAATAGGGATGGGAATCGAAAACCAATTCCAGTTGAGAATCGTTAACAGCTCCATCAAAAAATCAATATCATTAATCTTTTTGCTAACCAACTCCCTTATCAATTCCTTCCACTGACAGGGTTCAGAGGCGTCAGAATTGTGGCTAAATGTTTTGAAGTGGGGTTGTATGAGCTCCATATGGTCACTAAGTACATTAGATACAGTAGAAAGTTCTCTCCTATCCATCAGTGAGCCACAGTCTGTAACCGTCAGAGACGAAAATAGACGCTAACAGTAAAGTACCGTACCAAATTCAAAGGCTATTTTCTCCGCCTACAAGAACTCAAATCAAAAAGTAATACTACAGTTTAAGAGTATGCTACATATGAGTGTTTTTAAGTGCATTAACATTTCGGAAATATAAATTTTATCCGGACCTAAGCTAACTCACGTCATGTGTCCCTCCGCTAAATCCCCCATCTCAGAAATATTTGTCATATAATGTGCTCTTAATTAGTCTAAAACAGGCGTTTGAAGCAGCTAGCTAACTACAGCGGAGTGATTTAGCGTAGGGAAACACGACGTGAGTTGGCTGAGGTCCGGATAAACTTTATATTTCTGAAATGTTAATGCACTTAAAAAAATTCATATGTAGCGTACTCTTAAACTGTAGTATTACTTTTTGATTTGAGTTCTTGTAGGCGTAGAAAATAGCCTTTAAATTTGGTACTGTACTTTCCTGTTAACGTCTTTTTTCTGTCATCGCCGGTTACAGACTGTGTCTTACTGAGGGAGAGGAGAGAACTCTCTACTGTATCTAATGTACTTAGTGACCATATGGAGCTCATACAACCCCACTTCAAAAATACTGAACTGTCCCCTTAAGTGAGTGAGATCACCAGCAACTTGCAGAAGCAGTTATCTATGTTGTGACGTGTGTTTGACATTGTTGACACTGAAAATCTACAGGAATCAATAAGGGAATCGTTAAAGAATTGGATCAATTGTAATGTTCTCTTAATCATTTAGGGGATCTTGTGTTCACTTCCTGTTTTATTTTGAAAATTCCATTGCTTTTATGTGGTGTCCAGTTTTACTTCCTGTCTTTGTTCTCTTCCCGACTTTCACATCACTCACCTGAGTGACTGATTTGCAATCAACCTCACCTGGGTATAACTAACCTGTTTGTTCACCAGCCCTCTGTCAGATTGTCTTGGTCTTTCATTTTGGTCATGCTGCTCAGCCTTGGAGATCTTTAGTTTGCCTTTTTTGGGGGTTTAGGATTTTATAGACTGTTGTACTTTTCGCTTGGAATTAACATTGTTTGGATTTCTGGAACTTTTTGTGTAAAGAATCTTGCCTGTGTGACCTTTTTTGGACTTTGGAACTTTTCATTTGGAATGGACCTTGTTTGGACTTCCTTGAATTTTTAAGTAAAGAACTTTGCTTGTGATCATATTTCTTGTCCTGGTTTTCTCTCTGCACCCGAGTCCCTTCCTTTTGAATCCTGACATCAATTAGCAGGATTGCTAACAGCAGTGGTAACAATAAATCTTATCAATTCCCATCCCTACTTCTCAGAGTGGTGTCAGCACTTAACAATTTAGTTTTATTTATCGTTTTTTGCCTGTAGTATCTTTTAGTTTTAGCCACAACTTAGTCATCTGCATTGTTTAAATTTAAACCTAGATTTAGTTGATGAAATTTCACAACATTTAGGCGACTTCAGAAATTAATAAAGCAGAACATCCAACCTCTAAAGCTTATTTTTCAATTCAGGAATGCAAATAAATAACTTTACTCTGACATTTTAATCAAGAAACAGTACTGTTTTTACTGTTCTGTCTGTTTATGTAAATTGAAAAATCAAGGATGACAGTAATTATTGTATTTTAACATTAAAATATCATTTCAGTTCAAGAGCCTCTACACTAGGGATGGGAATTGATAAGGTTTATAGATAACAATGCTATGAACGATCCTGCTAATCGATCCAATTCTTTAACGATTCCTTATTGATTCCTGTAGATTTTTAGTGTCAACAACGTCAAACACACATCACAACATATATAGCTGCTTCTGCAAGCTGCTGGTGTTTCCACTCACTTAAGGTTGTGCAGTCGGCACCTTTTGTACAAAATTAAGCCACAATTCTGACGCTTCTGAAGCCGGTCAGTGGAAGGAATTGATTAGCAAAAAGACTCATGATTAGGGTTCAACGATTTGAGAATATAATCTCATTGCCATTTTTTTCCCCAATATTGCGATTTACTCTGCAATTGTTTTAATGTTCCTCATCTTATGTATTCTTAAACAAACATAAGCAGTAGATCTTTTTATAGTCAAACCAATATGACATTAAATCAATCTAAGGATAAAAGATTTGAGAAAAAGTGGAGAAGTGACGAACAGAAGCAAAATAGGTATGAAATTGAAAAAACTGGGTAAAAATGGTATGAAAGCGGAAAAAGGTTAATATTTAGGTGCAAAATAGGTATGAAATTACAAAAAAATGGGGGAAAATTGGCAAAAAAAATCCAAAAGTGGCTTGGGAAAATTGATTATGGCAGCAAAATTGGGATTAAATTTGAAATTCAATTCAAAAATCATGTAAAAATTCCAAAAATGGTTCTGACAGTGGCCAAAAAAAGATGAATGGGGGCAAAAAAGGCATAAAGTTGTAAAAACAGGGTTAAAAAAAGGTAAAAATGGTCCAAAAGTGGGGAAAAAAAGTGTATGAGTAGAGAGAAAAAATAGGCATGAAATTGCAAAAAACTGCATCACAATGCCAAAATGTTCAACACATTATGGGCTAAAAATATTGAACCTTCTGCGATTTGAAAATTGCAACAAGCCATATTGAGATTTAATTTAATTTTCAATTAATTGTTCAGCCCTACTCATGACATCGATTCTTTGATGGAGCTGTTAACGATTCTTAACTGGAACTGATTGTCGATTTCCATCCCTATTCTACACACTGATGTACGAGACATTACAGAGACATATAGATGATGTTGGCAAAAACAAACGCTGTTAATTTTAAACAGATGTGGCACCTTACACTGGGTGGTCTGATAAAGTTGTGAAGCCTGGTCTTGTATTGATAAAGGTTTCATCTGACTTGAACAATTAATTTATTCATACATTACCAAACAAGATGAAGAAAGACTGTAACTAATTACATTTAAAACATGATTAATGACTGAATTTGCCATATTTTACTGCAGTTAGCATTTTTTTTACAGTTACAAGCCAACTGTAAGACAACATCAAATAAAAATTAAAAGAAAAGACTCGACTGTTGGGTTGTCCTGCTGCCACAGAAACAGACTCTGACTTTCTTCTTTTAAAGTTTTAGCTCTTAATCCTTACTTTAAATCTCATAATAATTATCCTGTCTATTTATATCATCTCTGCTGTTTTTTTTAACCAAACCCACGGCTCTCCTCCCTCTTTGAACAACCAATATCAATCAAAAAAGACAACAAAAGCTCTGGAAACTTCTCTGGGTATGAAAACGGCGATTCTCCCGTTGTTACTCTGCACTTCATAAAAACAAAAACAGAACGGAGATGATTACCCGCTCCTTGAATTGTTTCCTCATGCTGAGTGTTGTGTTGTTTGGAAATAACAGGCTCATTACATTCACGTGTTTCCAGCGGGAGAGTGGAGACCAAGGGGAGATTGAGCAACACCAACCAACAGATTTATGCCCTTTTTTTTTACATGAGAAACAGAGAGGAAGCCAAAAGATCAATAACAGCCTTTTTATGCACTATATGTCTTTTTCTATTGTTGAGACTTTTTCTTTCTTGTACAAACAGGCACCAGACTGTGTTGTAATTAAGTTTTCCAGCTTGTTATTGGTAGCATTTCCTCAGGCTGGCGGGTCCACAGAGATGCAGGCTTGTTTTATTTCAGGGCGCAGTTGTTTAACTCCATTTCTGTTAAACGTAGATTAGCTTTTATCATGTGGTTTACGAAGGAGAAATAGAAAACTTTTTGAACAAAGACTTTTACGATGATGAAGACCAAAAATTTTCTCGTGGTGATTTGATAAGCCGTCATCGAACCTTCGATTCATGGCAGAGATGCTCGAGGAGGTACTGGCTAATCGGTTTTGAGACAGAGCATGAGGACTTCCAGACCGAATTTAGGGTCCACCATGGCACCGAGGCTGCTCCAGCTAAACTGACAGAAGATTTAAAGGGATATGCCAACATTTTTTCTTGCTTCACTCCCGATTCCATAACAAGCAGATAGACACCATTCTTTCGACTGTGTGTGCGCCGTGGCGAAGAATTAGCTTAGCTCAAACACTGGGAGTCAATGGGAAGTGTTAGCCTGTCTCTGCTAACAGTCATCAGACAAACTCTTCAATAACCCTAAACGGTCTTACGTGCATGTTCAAATTATTTTCAGCAGAAGATTTAAAACTTTAAAATATAGATTTTTTCATTCACTTACTAAAATTCTAAGTAGGTTAAAGTTTGAAAAAATATAAACACTGAGATTTTACAGTTTTCATGATGGTGGCCCTGTCAGGTTTTGCACAAGCACTTTTAAAGGCTTGTATTTTTTTTTTTTAATAGATTAAATATTGATCAGAGAGAAACATGTTAACAAGCTGTGAAAATCCCTCAGCTTTCAGTGTTTATGTAGGCAAACCTGCCTGCGTTAGAACTACACAGGGTTCACACTCTTTTCTAGAAATCATTTTCCAGGACTTTTCCAGGACGTCACATAACCGACTGAAGTTACATTGTTGCCGTGGGCAGTTTTCAATTCTTGTTATCCTTCTAAAAAACAAGATTAGAGGTTGATGAACAATATCTCCAGCTATTGATCATATTGATCTGAGAATTTCTTTGTTTCTAACTCTCCAGCATGAACATTGTCTGTTAGCTATCTGTGTAGTCTGGCTTTTATGTGTCTTACTATTATAAATTTATGGTTATACGTATTTTTAATCTATATTTACTCTGCTTTTTTTATGAATAGATTTAGTTAATTTAGCCTAAATTTTATTTTTGTCATTTTTTAATTATTTCTTTTTGTCCCCATTGTTTTGAGTTTTTATATTTTATGCCTTAACTTGCATTATTTTACCTACTCACATTTTCTGGCTACGTGTTCATCAGTTACCAAGTACATTTTTACTTCATTCCCTATGTTTCACGATAGAAGGAGGACAAATACATTTCCAGGACAATTTAAGCTTTTCAGGACATTTCACTTCTTTCCTCATTTTCCACATGTTTTCCATGACTGGAAAATTGGACAATAATTTTCCAGGTTTTCCAGGACTTGTGGGAACCCTGACTACATAATCAACATTTTTTGACACACTTTAATTTTAAGAGGGAAATTCTGATTGGTTTAGGAATATATTTTGACAACAGATAGGCAGAACTTGATTCATGTCATTTTTGTTTACTATTATTTTTTTAAAAATTATTATTATTTATTTATTTATTTATTTTGACCTGGGTGGGTGGGTGCGGTTTTGTTTCATTGTTCTTTTTGTCATGTTTGCTGTTGTTCCTCTGTCGTGTTAATGTTGTGGTAAGTTGTTGGTGTTGTTCAAGAAAACTAATAAAAATTTGGTCACAAAAAATGAAAAGTAAAAAAAATTGTGTAAGATATTTATATTTATATATTTACTATACACAAACAGAAGTCATAGTTTGACATAGAATTTGAGCTAATTTAGCCAAGGTTCACAGACTTGAAGCCTATTAAGCTATTTTTAAATCAATGAAACAATGTTTGCAAAGTTTTTAAAGCACAAACATTTTCCTGCTGCTGTTTTCTAAACAAAGTATTGAGTAACATTTGACTTAATGTTCTAATGCTTTAAGAAAGGGATTTAGAGATACTTTTACAGAAAGTAACTTCTTCAATAACTCATAAAAACTCATGAAAATATTAATCTAGAATATACAGAATAATTTCCATTAGATATCTGGGTTTTCTTCATACTAGTTGATTTTTGGAAATGACTGGCGGGCCTTGTTTAGTGAGGTGGGGGGGCCGCATGTGGCCCCTAGGACGCTAGTTTCCAACGTTGCTATAGACGGCTGTGTGTGAAAACCCCAGTAGATCAGCACGTGTTGCACTATCAACCATGTTGTGTTTAAAATCACTTAAATCACCTTCCTTTTTTATTTTGATGTTGGCTTGACCAAGTTGAAATGCAATGAGTTGCTGCCTAGTGATTGGTTGGTTAGTTAATTGTAACTTTTCAAGGTATCATTGGTTTGTAATTTGTTTTAATCGTGTAATGGCTTTGTGCCAAAGCTTACAGGGATCTTTGTAGACAGTTATTTTGGTCGTCATAGGTCAAAACTTAACAGCTGTTGTTACAATATTTCTGTTGATATGATTTTAAATTAAACTTCAAACATGTTTCAGAGTGTAAATTAAAATCACATGAGAGATATGGCACTTTCTAGGAGTCTGTCTCGGCCACATGCAGCAGTGCTTTTCTTTTCAGAACAGGCTGTGCTTTATTTGGTACAAAGTTAGACAATAAATATTCCTCCCATATTTCAGCAACAATGATGTCTCTATCTAAACTCTGTTTCAAACGTAGTGAACAAGCGATTCGTCTCGTGATAAGAATGCAGCCGCCATCTGGCCTCACGGCAAACACTTCCTGACTGTCACTGCTGTCTGCTCTTGGTTTACATCGGCCTGTGATGAACGAGCTGAAAGGTAAAACGGGGTGAAAGAGAGCGATGTTCTCGTCTGCTATGAGCTGTCTGCTGGTTTTCACACTTAATACTGAACAGCTACAGTAAAGAAACACTGTGTTTGAGCGGGAACGCTGGACTTTAGCGAAGGACTTTATATCATTGTGAACATTTGTTTTCAATGGGACTGAGTCACGGCCAAAGGCAGGATTCAACACCGCCTGAGACACTCCTATGGACATAAGAAACTCATAAATCTGGTAAAATAGAACAAGTGGATGATGCAGCAGTGGAGTTTAAACAGTTCTGACAGATTTGATGGTGAAAATAAGGCACTGAAAAATAAACAAACCTATAAAGAGAGATCTGTTTTTCATAACTTGCATGTGCACTGGAATATAATAAAACTTATAACAAATCTATGTCCACAGTCAGCACATCTGAGACCAAGAAATAGGGGTGGGAGAAAAAATCGATTCACATAAGCATCTGGATTTTTTGTTTGATGATTTTTGAATAGATTTTTTTGTTTTTTTCCCAATTTAAATGCTTCATTTTAGCCTGTGTTAATAAGCAGCTGTTACTTAGCCAGACAGAAACTGTTGTCGCCGACTATTCTCTCTTTAGAAACTACTGAAAATATTTCCACTAACTTTTACTCATGTTTAATCAGCCATACATACATTATCCATACTTCTTTATTATTTCACAGATGACATTGTACTGAAGGCAGGACACACCCTGAACCAGTTGACAGCCAATCACAGGGCTCACATTCACATCTGAGGGCAATAGTAGAAAATATGAAGAAAACTCCATTTATAAGTCTGCCAAAATAATTAAATATATAACTGAGGAATGATCTTAAAGGTGACACGGTCTTCATCTGTTCATGTAACTAAATATTTTTCTGCTAAATAATCCTGGAACACAAAAAACTGTCAGTACTTAAATGTTACAGCCTCTATCACTGTTTAGCTCAGGGTTGGTCAACTACCGTCACAACCATCACGCCTCACTAAATGCAGCCCACCAGTCATCTCCAAAAATCAACAAGCATGAAGAAAACCCAGATATCTACTATAAATAATTCTATATATTCTAGATTAACCATTTCATTGTTTTCTGTTAGTTATTGAAGAACTGACTTTCTAGAACAGTGTCTCTAAATCTCTCTCATAGAGCATTACTCAATATTGTATTTGGAAAACTGCAGCAGTAAAATACTTGTGCTTTAAAAATTGGACGACACTCATTGTTTCTTTGATTTAAAAATAGCTTAACAGGCTTTAGGTCTGTGTACACTGGCTAAATTAGCTTCAATTCTACGTCAAACTATGCCTAGTAAATAGTGTTTGTGTTATAACAAATCAATATTGGTGTAATATTATTTGACTACTTTAGGATTTGCATATGTTGTTCATCAAACACTATTTTTCCTCATCGAGAGCATTTGAGAATTATTTATGTGGCCCTCTTGGTAATTAAGGTTACCGCCCCTGGTCTAGCTCCTCTACTGCAGCTTTAAAATTATTTTTATTTTTACTGAACTTGCAAAAGGCTGAACATTTAAACCACACAGCTTCATTTTAGAAATGACTCAATAACCCAATGGAAAACCCCCAAAGGCTTTAGCTAATTTAATCTGTATGATGCTAAATTCTAAGTAGATCTACAAAAATGCGTCATCCCAGCATCACCCCACACAGTCGCTCCCTTTAGCAAAGTTGTCTGTGGAATTTATCAAGCAACTCGACATAAAAAGCTTCTTATGAGGGCGTTTAAATTTACTCTAAGTCTTGAACAAGAGCTGCCATCATTACAGAGCATGTGAAAACTCACGTAACCATGACGATGTTTCACTTAATTTATTTTTTACAACAACCTCACAGTGACATCAGTGTGCGCTTGCTTCTTAAAATGGCACATTTTTCTACTTTTCTGTTTGCTTAAAAGAGGAACAAAATGCAGCTACATTACAAAGGCTTATTTGAAATTCTCACTGGGTACCACCCAGGGAAAACAGAGTTGACTCGCAATTCTAAACAAGATTAGAAAAATGACTCAGTCCATCGCCAACTTCATGAGCAAAGCCTCAAGTCTGCAACAAGTTGTGGAAAAAAGAGCAGTGAAGCTAAAGCATAGCAGCACTGAAGCTCTACAGAGCAGTGAAGCTAAAGCACAGCAGCACTGAAGCTCTACAGAACAGTGAAACTAAAGCACAGCAGCACTGAAGCTCTGCTGAGCAGTGAAGCAAAAGCATAGCAGCACTGAAGCTCTACAGAGCAGTGAAGCTAAAACACAGCAGCACTGAAGCTCTACAGAGCAGTGAAGCTAAAGCACAGCAGCACTGAAGCTCTACAGAGCAGTGAAACTAAAGCACAGCCGCACTGAAGCTCTACAGAACAGTGAAAAAAAAGCACAGCAGCACTTATTCTCTACAGAGCAGTGAAGCTAAAGCACCACAGCACTGAAGCTCTACAGAACAGTGAAGCTAAAGCAGAGCAGCACTGAAGCTCAACAGAGCAGTGAAGCTATAGCACAGAAGCTCTACAGAACAGTGAAGCTAAAGCAGAGCAGCACTGAAGCTCTACAGAACAGTGAAGCTATAGCACAGCTCTACAGAACAGTGAAGCTAAAGCACAGAAGCTCTACAGAACAGTGAAGCTAAAGCACAGAAGCTCTACAGAGCAGTGAAGCCATAGCACAGCAGCACTGAAGCTCTACAGAGCAGTAAGAGAGGTTATGTTTGCTTTTCACGCATGGACATCATTTTGTCAAACTAAAGTTACCTTAATGCATATGGATATAGGTTTCATATTAAATTTAATAGAGTTTGATCTTTTTGGATGAAAATGCTAACAACAGAAGGTCATAAGTCCCAATGTATTGCAATGTTAGGTATGGAAATATCCATCATATCATTCAATAATAAGAACTACAATAAAATCAAATAAGAGCCTAATTTGATGAAGTGTTTAAAGCAAACAGAACAATTGGATTTACAAAAAATTCAATTAATAAGAGATTGAATTAATAATCTTTTTCACACCAATTATCTGCACCTGGGTTTAAATGAACTCGATGCTTCCAGACATCTTACTCCTCACCCTCACCCAGCACCTCTCCAGACATCAAAACTTTTCTGAATCAGACCAAACACTGTCGTAATTCTTTTGTCTGACAGTTGTTTATGCTCTGAAGCACTTGGGAAAGGTGATTGGATGCCAGGACCTCTTTGCCAGAGAGCCTGACTGTTTGTTTCTGTTTTCTCCATCAGTCAGCAGAGAAACTCGAGGATCAAACCATTCAGACTGAGACATCTCACCTAAGCATGCTGCTGCTCCCACCATGGCGTAGAGTCCTGGAGTGATGCAGTCCTGCCCGGCTGAGCACCAGCCTTTAAATATATACGAGTCGTGGTTGTAGTAGGCCAGCTGCTCCATGCCGACACCCAACAGCCTGCCAGCTATGGCTCCCACCGCCATGCTGGGGATGAAGAGACCTGAGGGAACCTGGAGAAACAGAGATGTAGAGTGAGCCTTTCCAGAGCCGTAAATCAAATCTATGTGTCTGCTCACTTCATTAGAGGGACTTGATCACTTTTATGAGCAGAAGATTGTGTTTACTCCAGTTTCCACAAAGCTGCATGACGTGAAAGCGGATACTGGTATGAATGTGGACTCAAAAATGACCGTCACTTATCAAAACCAAAGATGTTTTATGATGTTCCCCAATATTCCAGATTTTTGTGTGAAATGCAGGGTGGAAAAAGGTACTCTGATTCACTGTTTTTGGGAGAGTGAAAAAATCACAACGATTCTGGAAAACTGTGGTTGACTGTATAAGTTGACTGTACATTCAGTAATAATTATTGGCTTGTTAATTACACTATTGTGGAAATGTGTGGATTGTATATAAAAGAACGAGCTGCAAGTCTTGCCTTATAACGAGTTACATATCTTGTAAGAAAGACAGACGAGAAATTTGCCTATTTATGGGGTCCGTATATGGTCTTCTTGGAAAACCACTGCCCTACTATACAGGAAGGTAATTTTGTTATTTTTACTTATTTATTTTATTATTTCAACTTATCATTATTATTATTATTATTATTATTATTAATTTATTCATTTTTTAAAGTCTGCTTATATTTTTTTAATTGTATTGTCATCTCACTTTATTTCTTTATTTAATTATTATTTGTTACAAATTATTTTGAACTTTTTCTCAGTATTTCAGTAACGATTATGTTCATGTATGTGAGTTTTGTATGTTTTTCTTTCTCCATTTTTCTGCCAAGGTTGGGGGAGTATTTTGCTGTTTGTTTAAAGAGAAAATTTTAAAAATATTAAAAAAAAAAACGCAACCTATTTTGATTCGAAAACAGCAAAAGGAATCACCAGTAAAATACTAAAACTTCATTTTGAGGGATTTATGATGCCTTAGACTGTGAATGTCCAAAACTTTCTGGGGCCTCAAGAATGCTATACACACTGCTACTAAACAAGACCTGCAAACTTTTTAAGGACTTATGTGTTAAGGGATTGTTGGCTGGTCTTGCTATTATGGGAAGTCATATTGGATCTTAAAGAAGATTGATTTATGTTTTTATTTCTAACTCTCAGGCATGAACATTGTCTGCCAACTATCTTATCAGTCTGGCTTTTATCTAGTGTCTTCCTATTATACATTGATAGGCAATCCTTGTTTTTAATCTTTATTCACTGTGTTTTTATTCAATATATTTAATTGATTAACTTTTTTACCCTTTGACTTCGAAACTAAGAAATAAATGTACAATTAACTGTTTATTTATTATTTGTTGGTGTGTTTTTATTTTCAGATTAATCGGAAGCAGATATGCCTGCAGACATGCCTGTTAAGGGTTATCCTTGGCGTGAATGGATTTCTTTTGTCTCTGTAACAGTATTTTTTTTGTATGAAAAGGAGAAGTCATAGATACCTTTTTTTATCATCACATTTATTTCCTTCAAGTAAATTATGATTGCTAGAGTATCTTGAAATACGTGAAAAGATGCTTTCTTGATCTGATGTTTGTTCTTTCTGTTTTCTGAGGAGCTATGCAGCAGCGATTCACTTCCATTCTTCCAAGTTTTCATATATTGTGGATAAATTTTGGTGTTACAAACGCTTTTGAGAGGTGAATAAAGAAGAACCGACAGAAATGGACTTACAGAGTTTTAAATAAAGAGGAATGGCAGCAAAAAGTCAACCGCACGGTTACAATGCCAGTCAAAGGGTTAAGTTGCCTAGATTTTATTTTGTCAAATTTTATTATTTCTTGTTGTCACCGCTGTTTTAGCTTTTATATTTTATGAATTAACATGCATTATTGTATCTCCTCATGTTTTATGGCTAAGTGTGTATTAGTTAATAGATTCTTACTTCAACTCCTATTTTTGATGTTTGTCCACTAACAAGGTAGAAGGAAGATAAATAATTATCAGAACAATTCAAGCTTTTCCAGGACTTTTCCTTTTTTCCTCATTTTTCATGTTTTCCATGACTGGTAAACTGATCAAATCATTTTTAGGTACTCCAGAATTTGCTGGATCCCTGTCTGAAACAAACCTCTCTATCCTTGCTTGTATGCGTTAAGTAAGAGAATAAATGTTTCCAAATATAAAGTCAGTCAATCCAAATTAAATGAAGAAGGCTGCCTGTATTAATGATGAGCTCATGCAGGTTTTGGCTGCTGTCTGAGTGCTACACTATGTGCCGTCGCATTTGTTTTGCATTTTTTCAAATTTACTTCAACTTCATGCAGCACACATTGGTTGATTTTATGGCTTTATTCCTCCAATCTTCATGCTTTTCACCATTTATGACCAAAAATAACCTTTTCACTCAAGTGTAGAGAGAGCTTAAGCTGCACAGATGTTGCTTTTCCTGATAATCTTGTTAATGCTATCCATGTGCACACTCAGCTAATTTATGTCTCAGATGAGTTAGTCTGAAGCTCTGATAATAAAAACGACGTTACACTCAGCTGGAGGAGAATCTCCGTTAATAAACATGTCAGTTTTTTCTTCTTCCTAAAAGCCTGGACCTCCACTGAAACACATGAGGGTGAGTCAGGCTGCCGTGCTTCAACATAAACACAACAAGTCAGACTGTTCTCCCGATGAGCAAATTTAGTGAATGAAGCGAGGAGCCTGGGTTGGCCAGTTCACAGAGAAAGAAAAGACATCTCAGACAAAACAAAGCCGTGGGAGAAGAATTGTTTGATCCATGTTTTGGCTTGTGTTCGGACTGACCTTCATGCCAAAGGTGATCACAGTGATCATCATCTTGAAGACCAGAGCCAGGGCGAGCTGCCACAGCGCCGTGTACAGCCCCTCTCCCGCCGGCCGGTCTGCCAGGCTGTTCCCCACTCCTGTTTCTGATGTGTTAGTCGGCTGAGGAAGGAGAGGAGCAGGAGGAGAGATGAGCAAACACAGAGGGATGAAAAAGCAATAAAAGTGGATTAAAAGACAAAAAGAAAGGAAAAACAGCAGCAGAAATGCATGAAATACCTGAGAAAGAGAAAGACTGGTAGTCATGTTGAGGATTTCATGGGTATAAAAACTGCTGAAACCAGCTGCACACTGATCTGCAGACAAATATCTGCTGCTCTGCGCACATTTGGCCACCAGGGGGCAGTCAATCAAAACAGTAGGAGATGATGGTCAGCTCTGCCCACCTCTGCTGGGATCTTCTTTTTATCCGAGGTGTTTTCTTGATAAAAATGACACTCTAATGTTCTGAGATTTGAGTTCTGAGTGGGAAATATCATCCCTCTAAGAGTTGGAATTTCCTACTGGGAAGTCGGCAGATTGTCACAACCCCAGAGTTTACAATCTAAGATGGCTGCCACAGTGTAAACAGTCATTAAGCTCCTGTAATATTCTGTGTATTAGCACTTCTGACTAGTGTTTGTCACGCTAAATTAGCCATATACACAGTACTGTTTGAAGTTTAGACATAGAAATACTGATATAGTGTGATTTACATTATCCATGTGGCATGTGGGAACTACAACGCAGGGCATGCTAACAACGGCTAACAATAACCTGCTAGATCGGCCAGTATTTTTCGACTACGTAACTGCTAGCTGGTAACTGGGAGATGATGTCATTCCCACTCCCCTCTTCCCACTTCAGATGTAAATGGAACGCAGTGTAAGTTTCTTTTATCATAAGCTGTCTATTTTTTATGGACCGATTTCACATCAGAAGTGAGAGAGGCTGTTAAAAGTAGCCCTCCTGGTTTATGAAGAAGTCTTCATTAGCCGCTGTGAACACAAACCAGGAGGGCCACTTTTAACAGCTTTACTCCTTCCTACATATGAAATTCAGCCATAAAATAAAAATGGTTGTTTGTTTTGTAAACAGTGACTTCTAATTGCAGAGTTTTTATACGGGTTAGGGCAGGACAAATAGGGATTTTTATGCCGATATTGCTGAGGTCATTCTTGCAGACATTGATATTTTTTGTCAAGAGCACAAAATATCAACCAAAACCTCTTTTCATGGTGATGGTTTCATTTAGCAACATTTCTGGTTTAATTTTTCAGATCAGCCAATCTGGAAGCAAATATCTTGGTCAACCAGCTGGTTGAATGTTTGTTTTTTGTATGAAAACATCAGAGAGAGCAAAATTTAGATATTTAGTGGTTGACCCAGTTTTCTGTGGAGTCATAGATACATTTTTTATTGTCACATTTATTTCCTTCAACTAAATTATGATTTTTAGAGCATCTGGAAATATGTGAAAAGATGTTTTCTTACTCCGATGTTTGCTCTTATTTTTTTGCTGAGGAGCAATGATTTACTTCAGACTTTTTTTTAGTTTTCAAACATTGTGGACACATGTTGGTGTTACAAACACTTTTCAGAGGTTAACAAGGAAATTGGAGTTTAAATACAGCAGTATGGCAGCAAAAAGTCAATTGCACGGTTACAATGCCAGTCAAAGGGTTACATTTAATATCATTATCTGCAGAAGATTTCTGCCAAGTTTGACCAGCCATGTATATCAGGCATGCATATCCTTTGTTTAAACTGAAGCTTTGGCTGCATGTATGAATGATTCTTCATCTTTTAATCACTAAAAGTTTATATTGTAGAATAAACAGTATTATTTTCAAATAATTACATCTTGTTTAACTTGTTTTAGCTCTTTTTTTAACACAAAAACTGTGACAGAGTAAGAAAAAGGTAAACTTTAGTTGAGAAAAGACTGAACTTTCAACTAAAAAAATATCAATATTGGAAATAATTTGCAAACCAATCCAGAAATATTGGTATATCGGTTATCAGCAAATTTGATATTGCTCATTTCTGTTTTTGTCAATCCCGAAATGTCATTCAGAAACTCTGCTAATTCTGCCTAAAAGAAAGCGAAGAGGCAGCTGACCTGCTGATATCCGCAGAGCTGAGAGGAGTCCAGCAGCGAGCAGTCGTTGAACAGCTCGGAGATTAGCTCTGCTCCGCTCATCCGGGTGTAGCTGTTCGGGTAGGCGACCACGGCGGTCAGAGCTGCCACCACCAGCACCTCTATGACGGGGTAGTGACCCAGACGGGTGGTTTTACCTTCAAGAGCCAAAAAAAGGAGGATAAATGTCAATAGATGGTCCAAAGAACGAGTGATAAGAGCAGATACTTGCATTAGCGGAGGTGTATCCTTATTTCTTAATACTCTTTGTTATTGTGTTCCATGTTTTCTTTTATCTTTATTTTATTTATTTAATATCAATGTATATTGATCTATTTAGGATAGAATAGAATAGAATAAACCACCCACACAGGGAAATTCACAGTGATACAGCAGCAAATTGGACAGCATTAATAGAATAAAAAATATACTTAAGTATAAAAATAGCAGCATGTACATTACTCTACCTATATAAGACATAAAATATGAATAATATAAAATATGAAAATATACAAAGGGCTTGGAAACAAAGCTAAAAGCAAATCCTATAAAGATTATATACACATTTACTGAGTAATTGCACATGGGATAAGTGATTGTACATGGATGTACTTCCACACCGTAATTGCACATTGTTAGAGGATTGCACATTAATTGCACATTAACTGTTGCACATTTATTATTCACTTCTTTACTCATTATCTTTTTGACTGAGTATGTGCTTGTGCTGTTTCTGTTGGTTTAAAAAAAGTAAATAAAAACAGTTTAAAAAAACTAAGAAGAAGAAAAGTGACTCTTACGTCTCCTGCACCAGGCTATGTTTGCTTTAATGAACAGCGCCCCCCAGAGGCCTCCAAATATTCCCAGCAGGATGAATGGAGCCAGCTCCACCAGGTGCCAGGGCGCGTGAAACTCCACATAGAAGAGCACCAGGCGGCTGTTTCCGAACGGGTTGATGGAGCGCAGGGTGAAGGCGGCGACGAGGGCGGCAAAGAAGGAACGCCACAGAGTCTTCAGAGGGAAGTAATAACTCACCTGGAGGTACACAGAGGAAACCAGGGGAACGTTAGACGATATGTGACCCAGTCAAACCCACAACTTTAGGTGTTTATTAGTTTTCTGAAGAGCAATAACACAGAGAGAGACCACAGCGATGCAACCCCTAAATCCAGTGAAGATGGGACGATGTGTAAAACGTAAATAAAAACAGAAAAAACTAGAAAGCACTCAGACAGAGCAAATCTAATCCAATCATTTTTAAGTTGGAAATGACCAACATCCCCTGAAAACTTCAGCAGAATCTGTCCAGTATTTTGTGCAATCTAGTTAACAAACAAACAAACAAACAAACAAACAAACAAACAAACAAACAAAAACAAACAAAAATAATAGACAAACAACCAACAAGTATATGCTGGCAAAAACACAACCTCCTTGGTGGATATAATGATTAGCAAATCGTTTCAACCTTTTAATAAAATTGATGAATTTTATTTTTTATTTTATTTTTAGTTTAGCAAATATTCACTCGTTTTTTTTAATGCGATGTCTGAAATATGTTCCAGAAAAGCTGGGACAGGAGCAACAAAAGACTGGGAAAGGCTCATTAACGCTCAAAAACACTTGTTTGGGACATTCAACAGGTGAACAGGTTGATTAAAAACCGGGGAGTGTCATGATTGGATATAAAAGGAGCATCCCTGAAAGGCTCAGTCGTGATCCAGTCTTACAGGAGAACAAAACACAACTTTATGTGTTGATTAGTTTTCTGAAGGGCAAAAGCATGGAGAGACACCAAATCAATATAACCCTGAAATCCAGTGAAGATGGGAGAAGGTATAAAACTTTTGGATCTGATCAGTTTTAAGTTGGGCCATTACCAACATCCCCTGAAAATCTCGGCAAAATCTGTTCAGTACTTTTGTGTAATCTCGCTAACAAACAAACAGACAAACAACCAACAAACATATACTGGCAAAAACAATCTCTTTGGTGTAAGTGATTAGCAAATGTTTTCAACCTTATTCAATTTACTACAAAACAGAGAAAAGATATTTAAAGTTCAAACTGATTAACTTTATTTTTTGCAAATATTCACTCATTTTTAATCCAATAAATGTTTGAAATGTGTTCCAAAAAGCTGGGACAGGGGCGACAAAAGACTAGGAAAAGCTCAGTAATGCTCAAAAACACCTGCTGGGGACGTACAACAGGTGAACAGGCTGAAAGGCTCAGTCGTTGGAGATGGGGCGAAGTTAAACATTTTATGAACAACTGTGAGAGCAAACAGCTAACCAGATTAAGAGCAACATTTCACAATGTACAATTTTAAGGAATTCAGAGATTCCATCATCTACAGTCCATCATAAAAGTTAAAAAAATCAGAAAATCCCCCCAAAAATGTCTGAAAGTTTGCAATAAGGCCAAAACCAACATCCCTCAGGCAGCACTGCATTATAAAGCAGCATTAATCTGTAAAGGACATCAGCACGTGGGCTCAGGAAGACTTCAGAAAACCATTGTTAGTTAACAGTTCATCTCCACAGCTACAAGGTCAAAGTCAAACTCTACCACGCAAAGACAAAGACAAATATTAACAACACCCAGAAACACCGCCGGCTTCTCTGGCAAAGTGGGAAAGTCTGCTGTGGTCTGAGTCCACATTTCAGACTGTTTTTGGACATCATGGACGTGATGTCCTTCAGACTAAAGAGGAAAAGGACAATCTAGACTGTTATCAGAGCAAAGGTCAAAAGACAGCATCTGTGGTGGTATGGGGGTGTGTTAGTGCCCATGGCATGGGTAACCTGCACATCTGGGAAGGTACATAAAGGGTTTTTTCAGTAAGACAATGACGACACATTGGCCACGGTTACATGATGTTTTTTAATTCAGAATTATTTATTCAGAATTAAATAATTTGGAATAAAGTTTTCTCCTTCATGTTTACATGGAAACCACATTCATTCGTCTTTATTCAAGGCCTGGCATTTGGGAATGGTTCTGATTGGACAGAGAACAGATGTGAGGTATTAACATATTCACGTCTACCGGAAGAAAAACTCCGGTTCAGCATCTCCGTCATGGAAACCTTGACCAACTTGGACACCACAGCTTTAAAAAGGTCCACATTTTAATGCTTGTGTCCATCCACTCTAAGGCTCTAATTAAATAAATTGTCTTAGCTCCAGTCCAACACTTGCTTCGGGCACCCTTCCTGTTTCGCTCAGTGTCCCGTGAGTCTTCACACAGGACAAGGCAACGAGCATGAAACTAAGGCAACGACTGAAATTAATCTGAAGCTGAGCGAACGTATACATGTGAGGTCTGAGCTAAGACAAGGTCACTGGTCTCCCTTCGAATCAACGGCCCCGCTGGCTGCCCCCCCCTGGATCCCATGTGCTCGTCTCAGTGTTTGCTGTGTCATGTGTTGAGGTGTTTTTTTTCCAATCCTACACTGTGCTCCCCTGACAGGTGCCTAATTTGGAATTGTTTTTTTTCCCCCCTCTCCTTTTCCTCTTTGTTTTCTTTTCTGCAAGCACTTTGAGTTTCATATGTTGTAGGAAAAGTGCTATATAAATAAAGCTTGATTGATTTATTGATTATGGAGGAATTATTTAGTTTAGATTTAAAATCAGAATAAACCAGACACTTACTTTGGAATTAAGTTTTATTCAGAATAATCAATTTCATTCTGAATTAGGTGTAGAGCTGCAACTATCGAGTATTTTTGGAATCGAGTACTCTGTCAATTATTTCTTCGAGTACTCGAGTACTCTAACAAAATATACTTTTTTGTTTTTAAACAAATAAATCAATTGTATACAATGCAACATGTTAGGGCTTTCAAAATGAGCAACCAAATGCCGTTTATTCCTCAGAAAAGGGTTTTTATTTTAACAACTTTCAAAGTTTAAACCAGTACTGGCTTAAAACAAAGCCAATACAATACTGATTTACAAAGCAGTAATATAATTCTGCAATTATATTTGTGAAGTGTGTTCTGGAGGGCATTGTGTAGTTTGGATTGGGATCCTTGATCATGTTCTTAAATCCTGTGTCCTCCACCATGGAGAGAGGACGCATGTCTGTGATGAGCATATTTAAAAATCTGTAATAGTAATAGTTGCAGCCCTAACGACATGCTATCATGCTAAGCTACGTGCTAGGCTCACTCCGTTTGACATCAGACACACTGCACTGTGTTTTCTTTTCGTCCCTTCTTGTAGTGACCACACACTTGGGACACTCTCTGCTATTTCTTCTGCAGACTCTCTTCTTTCTGTCCCTCTCTTTTCTCTTCATTCATGATTTTACAAGCAGCGCAGCAGCAGAGGTAGCAGGCGCGTTGTGCCACAGAAATGACCGTCCGTGTCAAACACCGTGCGCTGTATAGTAGTCCAGATATATATTTATATGTATAATTATATATTAAACGAGGCTTCGAGGCACAAAATTTAATTCGAGGATATTTTGTAAATCAGACACTTACTTTGGAATTAAGTTTTATTCAGAATAATCAATTTCATTCTGAATTAGGTGTTTAAATGGTCATTTTGAGTCTTTTCAAATAGGATTTAAGTTTTATTCAGAATTAAAGGGGAATATAAGTTCTCATGTAAACATGATAATTGTAGATTCAGAGTGAAGGAGTTCAGGTACTAATCTGACTTTAACCTGAATCATGCTAAAAACACTTGAAGCATTATGAAGGGCAAACACAACCTCTGTGACCCCTGGCTGTTGAGCAACTGATGTTGTAAATAAAACAAACTGAGAAAGAATTTCAACAACAAAGCTTCAACATTTTCAGTCTCAAATGCTAACAGTGTTGTTAAAATGTAAGGCATTGCAGATCGTTGTTTTCTGTTTTCATTTACGTTTTACGCAATGTCCCAACTTCATTGGGTTTGAGGTTTGTGGTTGCTGAGGTATTTTTCCAGCAATAACAAAGTATTTAATCACCCTTTACTTCCAGCTTTACTCTTTCCAACTGAAGAGTTCAATCAAAAAGCTTTTCTGACATTAAAATGGAATCTCGTTTTATGACTTCAGATTTGAAGCAGCCAAACGATCCCTGTGGAGGTGCCTGTGGATTAAGAAGCGGCACCTCTGTCCAAAACAGACAGAGCAGAAACCCACATTTATTTCTTGACACTTGAACAGCAATAAAAAGGATTTATTATGTCTCAGCTGAACGGCAGTGCCGCGAGGATTTCAGCGTATAGTTTCATCACTCTCATGAAATCAAACAAGGAATGGGGCAAAATTAAAAACCAATTCGGACGAGTTTGTTATGCTGGGCTGATACAAGCTCCGGCGATTAAAGTATCACGACCAAGCAGAGCTCGAGAAGCAAGCAGAAGAGTCTCTAAAATAAATCTGATAAAAGTCACCAGCGTTGAAGAAGTAAATAAATGAATGTGCTCACCTCCTCCAGGCTGAACAGAACTCCTCCGATTGGAGCGCCAAACGCCACGGACACGCCCACGGCTGCTGCTGCCGATAAAACCTGAACACAAGCAGATAAACAAGCACATGTTCAGTCTGAGTGAGAAAATGAAAAGAAAAACTGGATATTTGACAGTCTCTTTCTCCTCCTGAGGTATCAGACATGGTTTGATTTTAAACCCTGACACTAAAACAGCCAGTCCAGGTAAAGAGTTTATATCACACACTAAAGAGGTAGGGCTGGGCGATACGGCCTAAAAATAAAATCCCAGATTTTTCTCCACAAAATTTGATTCACGATTTTAATTATTTGTTTCCCTCTTAAACAACAACAACAAAATTCAAGTTCTGAATTTATGTTGTCAAAATAAATTCCTAACCCAATCAGAGTTTCCCTCTTAAAATTAAAGTGTGTGTCATAAAATGTTGTTTATGTAGTTCTAATACAGGCAGGATTGCCTACATAAACACTGAAAGCTGAGAGATTTTCACAGCCTAACATGTTGCTCTCTGATCAATATTTAATTTAAAAAAATAAATTTAAGAAATTAAAAATGCTTGTGTAAAACCTGACAGGGCCACCATCATGAAAACAGTAAAACTTCATTATTTATATTTTTTTCAAACTTTTTCGTCAACTTACAATTTAAGTAAGTGAATGAAAAAAAATCTCTATTTTTTATTTTGTAATCCTCCGTAGAAAAGAATTCAAATTCATCGATTTAATCGATATATTTCCCAGCCCTATGAAGAGGTATTTTCTGTAATAGTCCTTAAATATCGGGGTAAAACTTACAAATCTGTTTTTAATGGCTGAAAAAAACAAATTAATTTCAAATTTAAAAAACTTTATCCTACTACTGCTACTAAGCATTACATTTATTTCCCTTAAGTTACATTTGAAAACCTTATTATTATTTTATTATTACTTTAATTATGCATAAACATATAAGAATCTCTATTTTTATGTATATGAATGAGTAGACACCGACAGATGTAGACAGATATGTACGTAGACTGTATGAATGAAATTATGTGAATGAGTAAATGTAAATATTTATTTCTTTGTTTCTGTTCAGTGCTTATTTGTTAACTGACTAGTTTGCTCAATTTTGCATTCTTTTCTTTCTGTCACATTAAAAAATGTCCCGTGGTTTAGCCGTTCTGTACCTTGTTTATTAGGAAACTGCCAGAAATAAAGCATTTACATAATGAAAGGTAACATAATGATCTACTGACCTTACTCTATCTATCATTAAACATGTCATTATGTAATGTAATATCACCCAGAGTTACCTAACGAGCATTTATCCTACATTAGTCAGCCAATATATCAATAAATCATTATGTTGATGTCACCAAATCATAACAAATGTTATCTCAAGTAGCTTTACAAAAGAGTAGGTCAAAGCTGTACTCTTCCTTTATATTCTGCTTAATTTAACTTATTATTTGTTCTACGGATTAAGCTGCTTGGATGCTTCTGAGTTAAAGCCCCATGTTATACAGCTTGAAAAAGTCTTTGCACTCTCTCTTAAAGCTTAAAAAATGAGGAATAGCCTTTGTCACTTTGTTGGCAAGATGAAGTCCAGCCTTTAAGAGCATCGTGCTGGCCTGCAGGGATTATTCAGCCAATATAACTACATTACCCAGCTTCCCTTGCAATGCCAGGACTTCTCCACATGGACAGACATGAGTGGAGACTCGGCTGTCATATCGGAGTGCGTCTTAATCCAGAATTGTATCTTGGAGGAGGTCTGTGCTCTCCGAGTGCTGTTCTAGTTTTATGATGTGTTCAAAACACTTCTGGTAAATTAGTTTTAGTCCCAAAGATTTCTGGCACGGTGACCTGCGGCTCATACCGGCCGTCTGAAAGCTCTGACAGCACACTGACATGAAAACAAGACCAACAGCGTCCACTCTGCGTCAGAGCTCACCTCTCTCCTCTTGGCTTCGTTTTTTCTGTACTTCGTGAACAGGTGACACAGGATGTTGGCACAGCAGCAGGCCACGTGCACCAGAGGGCCCTCCTTCCCCAAACTGAGCCCCGAGGAGACGGCCAGCACCAGCGTGATGGTCTTGATGATGAGGGTCCACTTCCCCAGGTACCCGCGGATGATGAACCCGCTCAGGATGGTTTTGATCTGACAGAAACAAAGAGGGAAAGTGTTCGGGTTAGCTTGTGATAATCAGTGTTGGGCAAATTACTTTAAATAGTAATTAATCACAGTTACTAGTTACTCTCCCAAAAAAGAGTTACTAACTAAATTACTCCTTCATAAATGTAGTTACTTACCAGGGAGAGTAACTGAAGCGTTACTTTTTTATAAAAGCTTTTGCTGCCTGAACTGTGTGTCTCTGTCTCTGTGTCCTTCCCTGTCGTTACCTGCTGCAGCAGCTCTGACATCATCAGCAGATTTCTCTGTTTTTGGTCACTAGATTTTAGATTTATTTAAAACAAACACTTTGTTTTATGTACACTTCACATGTGTGTTCTTGTCTTTTACTTCTTGTACGTCCATCCTGAAAACACCAGTTTTAACTCTGGACTTGCAGTTGCTGCAGCTAACCACGTTGCCAGGTTTTGCGATTGAAATAAGCATTTTTAAAGAGAGAAACCTACAACAAGCATGTTTTAATTTTTAAGCCACGTTACTTTTCAATTTTAAAGTCATATTTCTTCTTTTTTGTCTCTTAATTTACTTATTTAACATCCTTTTGTTTGGAGGTGGAACATCCTTTTCTTAATACAGAAGTGAAGGGAGGGGCTACTGTTTTTTGTAACTTCTTTTTTGCTAAACAGTCTGTCTAACCTTGATTTTTATAACCAAACAGACATGTTAGGGTTTTATCTAAGTTTTATGTTAATCCCCTACAGCTTTATCATGGTGTAAACAGTCGGAGCTACATTAGAAATACATTTAGTGAGGAGAATGAGGAGAATCTATTTCCGGCGACCTAAAGACTCTGCTACCCATGAGCACGAGCGGCGACTGTCGTAAAGACGTGACCCAAGCCAAAGCGTGTGTTTGTTGTGATGCTAATGAATGCAGCTCGGACCTTCCTCAGAACTCTGCATTGCTTTACAACTTCTTAACTTACAGGATGCAAAGTGACGAGGTAATGTATCTCTTTCTAGTTATGTAGCGGTAGTTTTTGATGTGTGACAACAAGCAATTTTTGGAAAACTTAGTATCGTAGTTTTGTAGCCGGCTATATATCACTACTTACAGCCCGGTGCTCTAAGACGTGTCCGAATAATATAAATTTGCTCTAGTTTTAATTGTCTTGTTCCTGAAGTTGAGTATCCAGGCCAGTCCAGCCCTGTCCGACCTGACCACAAAGTTAAGGAATAGCATTTATAGATAACCTATTTTGATGCTATAAAACTCATCGATAAGTGTGCATTTCGATCAGGCATATATCTAAAAGTGAGACTTTTTGTAATTACTTAGAAACTCCTCATAGCATCTTTAAAATAATTCTAAGGATTTATTTTTACAGTAAAATTTCAATTTGTTTTAGTGTGGGTTAAAATAATTTTAATTTCTTCAGAGTTGGGTTTATATTGATGGTTTGGGGGCACAACAAGTCCAAATGAACAACTGCACCATTAGAACAAGCCCAAAAAACTGAAACCTACAACTCCCAATATACCCACGCAAGTTAGCAAAAGAAGCCGAAAGTTCCTTATAATAAGCAAACCTGGCAACTCTGGCATCGAGTTTTTGTGTCTGTCTGCTAGCGGCGCAGCTCCCGTCTGTGTCTGTCTGAGTAAGGCAGGTCAGATCACAGCTGCTTGACATCGGTGCAAAGTAACGCGGTGCATTTCACAGTCTGTAACGGTAACGGCGTTATAACATTTTGAATAGTAATTAATTAGATCACCTGGAAAAAGTAGTGGCATCAGTATTTGTAACGCCGTTAGCCCCAACACTGGTGATAATGCGTCTGTTTATGTCAGCATGCGAGCGGGAAAAAGGAGGAGTGTAAACATTTATGAAAGAGAAGCAGAGAAGACGAGGGATCTGTTAAACAGGCGGTAAATCTGGGTTTATTGATACCGTCTGACCTCGCAGTGACGGGACTGGATCTGACTCCTGAGTCAGAGTTTGTGTGTGCAGAGAGGAGAGTGTTTGTCTCTCTACACATGATACGGCTGAATCAGGCTGGATGTGTTTGTGCTCTGGTGGATTCTCCTCTTTTCTTTCATCGTGTAAACAAATCTTGAAGCTTTCACTTCCTCAGAAACAAAAGGAGAGACGAGGCGGGGAGAGTAAACACTGATGATAAAGGAGGAGAAAGGAGGACGGCTGTTGTTTTGCTTTTGATAAAAATCTTCATATAATTTGATAAGTGTCCACAAAATCTTCATGAAATGTTAAACTGCTCTAGTTGAGCTGTAAATAAATCCTTATGAAAGGATATTGTGAGGAAAAACTAATGAACCAGGGAGGAGGAAGCTCATTAAAAACTGTTTATGACTCATAAATAAAGCCACAGAAAGAGAGGGAGAGATGTATTAAACAGATTATTTTGATGCTTTCCTGCCGTTTAAACATTCATTTACTCAATCAGGTCAAAAATTATACAAACGGAGGACAGCAGGAAAACAGCCACTTTAGTGTGGATAGAAACTGGTACGACTTTATTGATACCAAATGCCATTAACCATTCTGCTTATTGATCCAATTCCTTCATCGATTACTGCACATAGATTTACAGTGGCATCAAAACCAAACTCGTGACACTCCTGATATTCAGTGTTGTAGTGCAGAGAAAAATGCTTCTTAGTGCTGCTGGTGTTTCCACAGACTGAAAGTTTACAGTAAGCTTCTTTTTGTCAAAGATGAAGACTCAGTTTTGACCATTTCTGCCCATCTGCCATGATTTTTCACTTCTTTGTTATTTCTACTGACTGCCTCTGATTAGAACAGCCACAGTTAAATGATGTTATTGAACTTAGAATTAATTATTCAGAATTTAAGTTTTCTTCAAATTGAGGTTTACATGGAAAACACGTTTATTCGCCTTTATTCAAGGCCTCACAGTTGGGAATGGTTCTGATTGGACAGGGGTGGACATGACGTAGTGACAAATCTACGTCTACCAGAAGAAAAACTCCAGTTCAGCGTCTCCATCAGGGAACCTCGTCCAACTTGGACATTACAGCTTTAAAAAGGTCCACATATTAATGCTTATGTCCAGCCACTCTTTCATTATTTCCAAATCCTTTAAGGCTCTTATTAAATAAACTGTCTTGGCTTGAGTCCCATGCTTGCTTCAGGCAGCCATCTTGTTCCCATCAGCGTCCCGTACATGATCGCGACAGGACAAGGGAACGAGCATGTGCATGAAAACCGGAGTTAATTTAAAGCAGAATGAAGGTTTACATTAAATTTTTTAATTCTGATTTAAAATCAGAATTAACCAGCCACCTACTTCATAACTAAGTTTAATTGGGAAATGTCATTTTCATTCAGAATTTGGTGTTTGCCTGGTCATTTTAAATCTCTTTAAAGAGGATTTAAGTTTTATTCTAAATGAAACTTCTCATGTAAATGTGATGAATATGACGTCCTTCATTTTCAAAAGATGCAGAGCAAAGGGGAAGGAATTGAAAGAAAGAAAGAAAAGACAAATGGAATTGACTACTGGAGGGAGTTAACATTGATTTTCAGCTGGAATCAGTTTTCAGTTTCCATCCTGACAAAAAGAAAACTAGAAAAGCACTCAGAGAGCGCAGACCTCCGCCAGCACCACAGTCCTCACCCATATTGTGATGTTCATCATAAATATTAGTCCTACCTTTATTTCATCTAAATATTTAGATTCCTTTACCATGAAAACATATCATTAGCAACTGGATTCATAATGATATCTATTTTAGTTCAGTAGTTATTCACAAAAATCACATTTTTCGCCATGGCGGCCAGACGCTGATCCACATCAACACCAAAATCGAATCAGTTCTTCCTTTTCCCATGCTGAACATTTCCTGAAAATTTCATCCAAATCCATCCATTACTTTTTGAGTTATTTTGTTCACGGATGGACGGACGGACAAACTCTCCCGAAAACATAACCTCCTTGGCGGAGGTAATAAAACAGACTGAACATCCACCTGTGCACCTTGTTTCTTGGCTATTATCTTGTGCATATTCTATTCCTTACATTAATTTTAAATTAAAATGTTAATCCCTGCTTTCATTTACCTGCTGAAGTTCCGTTTGTACATCAAAACAACAGCGCTCACATCAGCAGTTTAACTGTTTGATTGCTTGACCTTTGCCTTTGCTTTATATGCATGTCTATATTTAATCTGGAAAAAACAGTTCTCTTTTATTGTTGTATATGGCATTTTTTTTAAATGCTTGTTTATTTATTTATTGATTTGTTTTATTTATGGTTTTTATTATATATTGCGTTATAAAATGTGGTTTAAATCCTAAGTTATTTTGATAGATCCTTAGTCTCCGTTGAGTGTATATATGCTATTACTGTCTATGTAAAAGACGCTGAAATAACCACAATGTCCCAGCTTGGCATCAATAAAGTACATCCATCCACCCATCCATCCATCCATCTATCTGTCTCTCTCTCTCTAACTATCAAGCTCTCTATCTGTCGATCTCTCTATCTGTCAATCTCTCTATCTGTCCATCCATCCATCTAATTGTGTTTTAATAATTTTAGAGCATCTTTGTATTTTCAGTGATACAGTGAGTCTTACCTCTGGTATTCCTGAGCCACATGCATAAGGAGCAAAGGCTCTGACCAGGATGACAGCCAGGAAAGAGAAGAGCAGAGCCCAGAAGATGTACATCAGGTAGCCCATGATGTAGGCAAAGGCACCCTGCAGGGAGACACACAGGCAGACAAACAGATTCATCCTCCAGCCTCACAGGTGTATCTTCTGCTATGACATCAAACAGCCAGTAGGTGGAGCTACAACCCTAGACTACAGACAGGATCCACTTTGTTTCCCAGCTTCATTCACACACAGAGCAGTGATAGTTACCACAGCAGGTTTTCATTTAGCTTTAGCTGTGGTCAGATGTCTCTCTCTGGTGCTGACGTGTTAGCTTGTTAGCCGTCCTCACCTCTGACGTGCCCGTGATGAGCTCGCCCCAGCTCTTCCACTGCGGACAGCGGTCTCTCTCCTGGAACGTCGTCTCGTTGGACGTCCAGCAGCAGTGCTCGTGGTTGAACCAGAAGCCGACGAGACAGACGCCGTCCTTCAGGTCCGTCAGCCAGTGGGCCGCGATGTCGATGCCGCCGGCCAAGGCACCTGGAGACGGAGGGATGGGGTTCATAGAAAAACTAGAAAGTAGTCATACTGAGGCGAGCTGTGTCACGGCTGTAACTGATTAAAGTTTCTTTGTCATCCGATTGGATTGTTTCTTTATAAAACATCTTTTCATGATTTGATTTCAGCTGCAGCAAATAAAACTGAAGCCTCAGCTGCTCCACTGACCTGATTTAAAATGGTTCACATTCACTTTTCACTGTGACAATGTCAAGCTTCCAGCCCCCCCCAAAAAAATATATATATTTTATTTATGTATTTTTCAGTTTCCATGTTTTTTTTATGTGGCTCATGTTAAAACAGGAGAGGCCAACTTTGGTGAAAAAGTGGCCACATAAACACTGTTCTATTAACAAGAATAAAGAAAACTATGTATAATTATTATCATTATTACACAAGTATTTTAAAATTATACCTACTATTATTAGTTTATATTTATTTATTAATTTTATTAAGTATTTGTTTCCTTTTTCCCTTGCATCCATAAATTGGTGGGTGCTTACATTTGTATACTTTGTCATATTTTGTTATCAATACAGATTGGTATTGAATGGTATTAATACAGATATGTTCTGTCTGAAACTTGAAAAAATGAGAATTCACATCAACACGCATATGGGAAAAATTCTGGAAGGCGTGGGGATCTTTTCTTAAATATGCTTCAAACCTTGTAAATATTTGACATTATCATAATTTACCAACTCACAAAAGTCATGTATTATTGTGATGACAAGCTCATATTGATGTCTATATATATACAAATACATATATACATATATACATATATATATATATATATATATATATATATATATATATATATCTATATATATATATATATATATATCTATATACACTCAATATATATATATATTATATACATGACTATATATATATGTCTATACACATATATATGTATGTATGTATATATATATATATATATATATACACACACTTTTGATTTTTGATGTGTACTCATTTTTATTTTATTTCTTTTTTTTTCTATTGTTTTACTTTTTATGTGCTAGATGCTGACATGTATCTATACATACATCTTGTCTGTATCTGATAAACATCAATGCACTATGTCTTGATAAATAACTAAAAAAATTTGATTAATATCATTCATCTATTATTATTTACAATTGTTTACCTCTCTTATTTTTCCAATCAAAGCTTTGTCCGTTTAATGACTGAATGTTTTATGTTTTTATTTTGAAACATAAAAATGTTTGAAATGCTAAACTAAAAAATAAATTAAAAAAGACAAACCCCGTCTCTTGCCCAATGTCAGCTGGTTAGGCTCCAGCCCCCGCGACCCCAAAAGGGAAAGCGATATTTAAATATAAATACTCATAAATATATTAAAAAAAAAACTATATGAAACAGAGGTTACATATTAAATCTGGTCTGGTTTGTTGTTGTTTCCTTTTGTAAATCAAACTGTTGTGACTGCTGGTGGAAGGACACGAAGGCTGTGCCCAAAGTAAATCAATCAACCTTTATTTATACTCGAGAGATCATTGAGGGGCATCCTCATTTACAATGATGTCGAGTCAAGTACAGAGGAAATGGGAGAGTACAAAACAATAAAACAGACAAACTTTATAGAAAGGGCATTAAAATCATCAGACCTGTGATGATGAATATGACAACAGGTCACACTTAAATAAAACAATTACACACATAAGAGTGGAAATTTAAAATAAGATTTCTAAAAAGCCCAAAAGGTAGAAGGTCATCAATCCTGAGCAGCTCCTGTAGTCTGTTCCAGGACTCAGGAGCAGAATAGGAAAAGGCGGTCTTTCCCAGTTCAGACCTGACTCGTGGGACATGCAACAGGAGCCTGTCAGAGGAGCGTGTATGACACTGATTGTTAAAAGAAATATGGAGAAGCTCGGTGAGGTAGGATGGTAACTTTTCTAAAAGGGCTTTATAAATAAAGAGGTGCCAATGAAAATCACGCCTCATCTGTAGAGAGGACCAGCCAACCTTACTGTATAAATCACAGTGGTGCGTGTTAAAAGGATCACCGGTGATAAACCGTAATGCAGAATGGTAAACAGGGTCAAGCCGTTTTAGGGTTGAGGGGGCTGCATGTCTGTAGATGACATCTGCATAGTCAAGGACTGACATGAAAACAGCCTCCACAATCCTCTTCCTACAAAACCTAGGGATGTTTGATTTATTTCTATAAAAATACCCTATTTTTTGTCTAAGTCGGCCAACAAGGTCATCAATATGATAATTGAAAGTCATTTTATCATCAATCCATACACCTAAATATTTGTAAGAACTGACTCTTTCAATTGTTACTCCATTTTTTGAAACTTCAACAAAAGTAGAGCCTAAACAAAGCAGCTCAGTAGAGGAAAATTAGTTGTTGTAAATAATCTATTTATTAGATTAGATTAGATTGAACTTTAATAGTCACTTTGGAAAATTCCCTCAAGGAAGTTAAGATTCCAGTATAAACATTATTTTATTGTCAATAGTATCTTTGGACTAATGGTGCTGTCATGGATATATTTATATTTTTATTGTAAATATTGTTAATTTTTAATACTGTGTATACCTCCACCTCATGAAGAGTCTAATTTCCACTTAATTTTTACTTATTGTCCTTCATAAGGAAGTTGATATTGCTTAAAGGCTCTGCATGTTACAACCTGTTCACTTCATTTTCATGCTCTTTTCATTTATTTTCATTTTAGTTGCATTGATGTTATTTTTATTTTTACTTTATTTTAGGTAAACTAATGCTCCTATCTATTTCAATGTCTTCATCTGACATTTCCGACTGCTACACTGTCTATAAGAGCAACTGAAACAACTGATATAGCAGATAAAGAGATGTATAAATATGATAGAAAGAAAAAAAAATAATAATAAATACATAAATATATATCTACAGGCTGGCTTCTGCTCCCTCCCACCCTCAGCCTTCCTGTTACTCCATCTCCCCTTGAGTGTGGAGCTGTACAGTGTTATGGCTATAACGTGTTGTGGCTTGTTCTCCTTGACATTAATTTTAATTAAGCAGAATCTTTAGCATCATTTGCAGCAATGTCAGGCTAATGTTGTGTACCTCATACAACCCCACATGAAACCCTAAACAACCCCCTTAACTCTCACCAGCTGAATCTTACCACCCCAGGAAGGAAAATCCTCCATAAAAAGACTTTTTATAAACCACAATACCTGACATGAGTCCAATCGTGAGCATGAGCAGCCACCCGGAGAAAGCATCACAGATGCTGTGCAGCAGAGCCACCGTGGACTGTCGGCTCTTGTTAGTGATCTGCACGGATGAGATCGACGTTAGAAAGTCTGTTTCATACTCTATCCTCTCTTCTCTACTGTTCATCTCCTCACCTCTCTGTGTCTGTCTCGGTCTTTGCTCTTCTCTCTGACCCAGTCGATGGTGTTGAAGTCCTCGTAGGTGCCCAGTCCGGGCAGGGGGTCCTCTGTTGGGTCCACCAGTTTGGTGGGGCCTGCTGTACCGTTGGTACCTGCAGGTCTGCTGTTGTACTCCTCGTACACTCCTGAGAGAGAGAGAGGGGGGGGGGGGGGAGCCGTTTAAACTCTTCCAAAATATCAACATGTAAATAATTTTGTAAATATACCACTTACTATGTAATACATACATTTATTTTTATTTGACTTTATTTTATTTTTTTACTTGTAAGCGTCTTTCTTATATTTCTTCTTGTATCCTACATCTGCTGTTAATTTGGAAATTCCTCCTGTGGGACTAAAAAAGGAATATCTAATCTAATCAAATATAAACACATCGTTTTATTAATCTGAATAGCCCACTGTGAAGGGAAAGGTCCCAATCTTAAAGGGATATGCCAACTTTTTTTCTTTTCATGTCTCGCCTCACTCCTGAGTCCATAACAAGCAGATAGACTCCATTCTTCTGATTCTGCGTGCAGTAACAAGGAAGAGAGCTTGCCCACTGCTAATTAGTTTAGCTTGAACACTGCAAGTCAATGGGTAGTGTTAGCGGTCCTGTAGGCTTGCATTATGTTAGGTTATCTTCTATTATCATCATATTATCTTCTTCGACTCCAAACTAGGGATGGCAGTTAGTACAATTTTATTGATACCAATGCTATTAACAATCCTGCTAAATGATTCAATTCTTTAACGATTCCCTTATTGATTCCTGCAGGTTTTCAATGTCAACGATGTCAAACACGTCACAATATAGATAACTGCTTCTGTAAGTTGCTGGTGTTTCCACTCATTTAAGGTTGTGCAGTAGGCACATTTAAAAACCGAGTAAAAAAGGAAAGCAGAAGAAGACTGCTGGTGGCAAGAAGAAATAGCCCTTGAGAAGCACAGGAGAGTTTTGGAAGCTACACAACAGAATGAAGCCGAGGACGAGAGCAATCGAGCTGCAAAGAAAAGACGTATGAGGGTAAGCTAATGGTAGGTACCACTAGCATGCTAGGTCATCGCGCTCATGACTCATGACATTGTCTGACCAATCAGTAGCCGTCAGTCGGTGATGTCATCTTTTAGTATCGGCTCAGCTCGCTTGGAACCAGAGCGGAGTAGGTACTAAAACTAGCTTGTTTTAGGAAGTACCAGGCTAGTGGAAACACGCTGCAAATTGAGTCGGGCCGAGTAGAGTAGGGCCAAAGCATGCTAGTGGAAAAGGGCCATATCTGCTTGACATTTGACTCAGCAGTGAGGCAAGACATGAAAACAGGAAATAGTCTGTTTCCCTTTAACTGTTGCATTAAAGCATCAAACACAACAGAAATCTGCCACATCCACACATGAGCCCTGAGAAAGACCGAGCAGCAGCAAACCCACTATTCTGTCTGACTCTGTTGTGACTGTTAAGACAAAGAGCTGCAGAGAATATGTTCAGTGAATCAATAGTGTGACACTGATTCATCTATGCCAGACAATAATGGATTAATGACAGAGGTGGAGAGCTCAGAGATCCAGAGCAGCTGAAGGTCCAGCTTGCGTGGCAGCGTCTGAGCCGCAGACGGCAACAATAAACCGCACTGCAGCGACCAATCAAAGTGGGAGACGGGCGGAAACAGGAAATGGCTCAGGAAGTTGGACCATTTAAGATTTAAGTAAGCAACAACAGAGCTGAGAAGAGACACGGTGTGACTGAAACAGGATAAAATGTATTTTTGTTTGAGTGCTAATGGAGGACAGAACAAAAATGTGGACGTTTCAGCAGCATTTCCTCTCAGTGTTCCTGTTTAGAGTGGAGGCAAAGACACAGTGATGCTGTGAACAAACTATCCCTCTGTATATCTGCTCCCACATAAAGCTGGAAAATATAGATCTTTACACTTTTCTTTAAACTCTGACCAAATCAGGGTTAACTTTGACTGCACTTTTTAATTTAGTGTAAGTCTTTTGCCGAAAATATCTGTTTTTTTTCTTTCGAACTTACATTTTTATTTTTTTTAAAAAGGAAAAGGCAAATACATTGGGGTATACAACATATAGTATACAGACAATTCCAAGGGTCTAAACACTGGGAACATTTGAGGATTAAGTTAATATAAATATATATTTTAATGAAGCACAACTTACATGTGAATGGATTTGTTAGTTGTGCTTATACGTGGTCATCGCTTTAATATGGGTTCAACAAATTTTCACCTTGCAACAAAAATTCCTCTTTGTCATCTCAAAGCAAACGTTATTTTCTCCATGTCCTGGATTTCCTGAACCTTCTTGATCCACATATTGTAGGATGGGGAATCAGATCGTAACCATTTAATTAAAACTGAAAAATCTCACAACTACCTTCCACTTAAATCCACGTAATAGAATTGGTTAGAGGGTGCTTGGCTGCAAATTTCACCCTATTCCTGTCACAAAATATATTTGTCCATCTCAGATTCCCATTTCTCTTAAATACCTTTTTTTATACAAACTTAGATTTCGGTTTTTTCTACCTTTAAAAATATTACATTAAACTACAAATGACTCCAAACAAGTTTTTCTTATCAAAATGCTGTATGCCACAAAAGTGAACAAAGCAAAATTAAATTAACCTCAAACATGTTACAGTGCATGATGGCTTTTTGTCGTGTAAAGGTGTGCTGCTAAAATCATTTGATTTCATTTATTTGTTTGTTTAATCTTTAACCAGGAAGGTCCCATTGAGATTAAAAACCTCTTTTTCAAGGGAGTCCTGGCCAACAGGCTGCAAAGTTGCACAGTGAAATTACAGCAATTTACAATCAACAATTAATATTACAAAAAACAGTTACAATTTGAGGAGGCTGTCTCAAGTGCCCTCAGTCTGGATTTAAGTGCATTTAAAGAAATAAGATCAGTTAATTTCCAGTCTTTTGCAACATGTTCCATGCAGAAGGAGTAGAGTAGACAAAAGCCCTTTTTCCCAGTTCTGTGCGGGCAAAGAGAAGTGAAAGCAACAAGTGCTCATTTGAACGCAAACCATAAGAATCAACACTTCTCCAAGTGATCAAATTACAAATGTAGGAGGGCAGTAGTCCAAGCATGGTCTTATAAATAAGTGTACCAATGTCCCAGCCTCCTGGTGGACAAAGAAGGCCGTCCCACTCGAGAATACAGTTCACAGAGATGGATCAAGGCTCTAGAGTTGGTAATGAACCTCAGAGAGGCATGATACACAGCATCAGTATTTCGAAGACATTGATCTGAGGGAGTCATTTACAACAAATAAAGGCTGGAAATGTGCCTGTGTAAAATGTCAAGCCCTGCCATAAAACAGAGAAAATTTTAGATTTCTATCCTTAAACAACGTCACACCTTTTGAGTTAATGTTGTTTGAAGGAACCATAGGAGAGGACGTTTACTTCTGAAGCACAAGCGGAGAAAAATGAGCAGTGGAGTGGGTCAGGAAAAAAAGATGTAAACTAACAGCAGAATTTACTGTACATTTATAAGACCCATGAAGAGCAGTAATAAGGGGAAGGAACTCAAACAGTTTTTAGTTCTTCCTACTCCTTCTCAAGCATGTATAATTACTTCTTCTTTTTTTTTCTCATGTATGTGAATGGCATTTCTCCGTTTTTCATTCTTTGCATACATGTTTAAAATAAAATAAATTCAATTCAACATTCAATTCTATCTTTTAAATCTTTCTAAAAAAAACCCACCAGAATTAATCAGTGTGATGCCCAGGCCGAGTTTATCCTTTACAGCTTGAAAACGTAAATTACAACCAAAAATGTTTATTTTTTGGAGATTAAATGTTTGTTTGTTTTTTACTGAAATCTCCATAAATTATATTTTTCCATAAAATTTAACACATATATGTTTTGTATCTCATTTGATACATTAGGAGTTTTGGGTATCTGATAATCCAATTGAGGACATTTTTATCATTCATCTGACTGTTTTCTGATGTTTTTCATAATTCATTGTTCACATTGATTAGAAGGAGGTATCATAAAAGTATGCATCAAATACGATACAACAGGCTTTAAGGGGTTACGCCAGGGGCCAGTTTATCTTTCGACACATGCATCAGGGGCCAATTTTTTATACATAGAAACAATATTTATGTTTTGTTCAAATCAAAATGTGTTTGTTTTTTCTCTTCCAAAATTGTATGTGTTGATTACCCTTTAAAAGTAACATCAGTCCCTAGCAGCCACTACATTTTAGGGCCGTCATATTACTCTGAAATACTAAAACTCCTGGTTTAATAAGGCTTGACACTGACTGGCAGGTGGATGTCTATAAAAAAAATCAAATATGAAATCATTCCCAATAAAACTGTATAAATTGCAACTGTTTTGGAGGCTGTTTAAATAACCAAAAATGTCCTTAAAACAGCAATATATTTCTCCCCTCTTATTTTCAAAATTGGCAACACTATGGGGGCAAAAATGGGAAGCTGTGGAGGGCTTGATATGGAAGATCACTGGGTTACGTCATAAAAAAGGAAGTACTTTTAAAAATACTATTTCAAAATGGCCACAAAGTAGTTCTGCTTCTGCTGAGCTGTAGGAGGCTGAAAATGCTGCCCGGAGTTGAACTTCTGATGGCCAAAATTTTACAAATCTCTACAACGTTGTCCAAACATAAGCAACATTTGCGTATATTCAGGTTGTCAAATCTTTCATTTTAAATCCCTGACATGCATACTGCAGAAAACTGCCTGCTGTCAAGAGTGAAGAAGAAAGTATGAGATTTTTCTGAGCAGGTTACTGGGGTATTTTCTATGAACTTCAGTGCTTAGAAGGATGTAGAAGTCTGGATCATAGGCAGACGGGGGAGAACTCAGCCCAAACTTTCTCCAGCCTTCATCCTCACAGACAGCAGTCCCTTCTCCCCCATGACACTGTGGGAGGAGCACAGTGCCATCTTTTATATAACAAAGGAGTATTTATACATGTGGACCGGCAGGTTGGACCGGTTTACACCTCGCTGAGCTCCAAGAATGTCCACAGTGAAACTCTTTTCCCCAAGACACCAGCAATGAAGAACAAGGATGAATAAACAGCTCACATTAAATTATATTCTCCCTGCTACAGAAACTCTACATAACAAAAACATTCAGAAATTACTTCATAACATTTGCACAATAATTCTTGATCATTTATGAGAACAAGGGGAAGTCAAAGTGCTTCGAAAGCAAAACGTGGCTCCACTTCCTCAGCAGAGGAGAGTAAATATTTGAGTGTTATCTGTGACTGCTGGTACGACCTGCTGCAGATGAGGTGAGACTGGTCCACAGGCAGCGTGAAGTGTGATGTGAGGGCATAAAAACAAGTTTATAGTCTAAACTTACACAACAATCCGACCTATATGACCATGAGAGAGGAGTCAGCTGATGGGAGTAAAGCCTGCTACAGAGCTGGAGAACAGTCTTAGCAGGATGATGATGGCCGATTCCTACCTGCATGCAAGGTTATAATAGTTAACTAAAACGAAACTTAAAACGAAAACTAAAATTTAAAATACATTGAAGTTAAATCAAACTAATAAAAACTAGAAAAGAAAACAAAAACGATAAGTAAACTAAACTATATCTTGTGTTCACAAAACTAACTGAAACTAACCAAAATTAAAGACAAAATGTCCTTCGTTATCGTTTTTGACTATATTTATTAGCCTTTAGGATTTAAATTAATCCGACACATTTTCCCAACTAATTTTACAACAGTTTTCGGCAGCTGTCAGAGTCGTACGGCATCATCAGAGTGACGTACTGTTTACTAGCTGTGCTCTGTGCTGCAGCGAAATGTGTTGTTGGAACAACTTGGAAGAAATGGCTAAAGTTGGGAGGAGGCGGCAGTGTCCCGTTTGAGATTTTTTTGAGTACGACAGTGAGACAAACAAATGCAAGTGCCTGGCGGAAATTAAAACTGGTGCGATATGTGGAGCGCTTCTTAAGGGGAAAAATCCCACAAACTTAAAAGCCCATTTGAGGAGCACCCATAAGGAGGCTTATACAGCCTATGAAAACAAGGAAGCCGAGAGTTTATATTGTTTATATTGATGTTTATATTTTTTACATTAAGTTTATATTATTTTCTGGTGTTTAAGGGAGCAGCCAACAGTAGGGTATCAGCATTGACTGAGCAGTGAGCACGATGTTGGACTTGGAAATAAACAGTATTTTAAAATACTTATCTGACCTTTTTGAATTCTGCACCTGGCAAATAAGATATGAAAAAACTAAAACTAAACCAAAACTAAACTTAAACTAAGCCTTGTTGCAAAAAACAAAACCAAATAAACATTAGAATGCCCGCTCTAAAAGTAATTAAAACTAAACTGTCGTAGAAAAAAAATGTCAAAACTGACTAATCCTAAACTGTAATTTGAAAAACAATGTCAAAACTAATTAAAACTAAACTATAACCACAAATCCAAAACTATTATAACCTTGCCTGCGTGAAGTCGTGAATAGTGAACTGTCTGTTTCGTTCGTGCTGGTTTGTGCCGTAAAAACTGTCATTTGTGCCGCTATGGTTTTTTAACTTATTACATATTATTTTGTAGGTCATCCAGAGTTCACTCAGCCCACCATCTGCTCCAAATGAACACAAAATGGTACCGTCCATTTGTGCCGGTTTGTGCCGTAAAACTTTCATCCGTGCTGCTGTGGTTTTATAGACATTGCACACTTAATTTTCCAAAGGTGGCATCACCACCAGGAATGCTCTCATGCCAGAGCTCTTCATTTGTTTTGGCTGCGGTCAACCAAGGTTGGTCTCTAATACCACGCCGAGTAAATTGCTCCTTTTGTTTTTAAGTTCATGCTAGACAGAAACTAATAAAAACAAATGTACATGGACAAAAACTAAACTAAATTAATGGCCATTTTCATCAAAAATTAAAAATTAAATGACTAAAATGTTGTGAAATTTCATCAACAAAAACTAGACTAAAATGAAAACAATTTAGATAACTGAAGCTAAAAGATATTTTAGGCACCACTGTGTTATTTCTAAGTCAACATGGACCAAAACCTGAGGGATGTGTCCACCGGCTTGTTGGGTCTATGCCATGAAGAATAATTCAGCCCTGACAGCAAAAGAGGGCCTGACACGGTATCAGCAATGTTAGCTAATAAAGAGGCCAGTGAGTGCATTTAGAGCAGCTTTATGCCACAGCAGTGACTGAACTTTGCACCACGAAGGAGACAAAATGGTGCAGATGGAACTGTTCGCTTATAAATCTAAGAGTAAAAAATACAGCCTGGTCCACGAGGAAGGAGGAAACATGAGAAGGAATGAAAACAGAGGGTGAGACCTGAGCTGTTATGTGTCCTCAGCTAAACTGTGTCAACAGAAGAATCTCAGTGACCCAAAACATACATGAACTAGGAAGCCCCAGTCCATCTGATAAGAGTGTTTGGATCCACTTATGTCTGTGGCTCTGCGTTAAACGTACACACTCTGATGTGTCAGGATCAGTGAGGAAACAGTGAGCGCGTGACCTGGTGCCTAACAAGCTGTAAACAGTTTTAATGATTAAACAACGCAATATGTGTAAAGGGGGAAACAACAAGGCTGGACTCCTTTATTTCTGCTATTTCACCGATTTAAACCCATTTGAAGGGGGTTAAGGTGGACATAAAACATGCACCGATTGATCGACGCCAATTTCCTTAATTTTTGGGGATCGGCAATCGGCCAATCTTACATGAGAAACCGATCTTATCCACCTCCTCAAAGGTCTGAAATCAGCCACTGTAGCTTTTTCCCCTGCCAGTTTGACAGACTCTCAGTATTTTTACATTAAATAGCCACAAAGATGCTGCTTTGGGGTATTTTTCTCTTTTTTGCACTACAAGGAAACCTAAAACTCAGGACACTTTATTATTGGCTTAAATTGTGTTGTTAGTTTGTCCTGTAGATTATTTCAATAACTACCTCAAACTTTGTGATTTCCTGTATTTGTAAAAGCACGGCAGTGTAACCTGTTGTGCAAGTATTGTTTATTTCAAATGTAGAAAATAAGGGTGTCCCTATCCGATATTGATAACGGTCCAGTATCAGCAAAAAAACAAATGTCGGATTATATCAACCTGCATCTAAAACATCCGATTTAAGCACTCCGATTCAAGCAGTCATTCTTTTTTTTTTTTTTTAAATGTATTTTTGGGGCATTTTGTGCCTTTATTGATAGGGGAGAGACAGTGGATAGGCTTGTGAAAGGGGATGAGAGAGTAGGGGGAAGACACTCTGCAAACTGGTCACAGGCGGGATTCGAACCTGGACCGGCAGAAGCAAGTACATGGGGTGCCTGGTTGCTTACCGCTCCGCCAAACCAGCACCCCTAAGCAGTCATTCTTAATTATTTTTTACTCCTGTAATTCAGTCGTAGAATATGCTTATGTTTAAGTTACACAAAGTGGTTATTTTGCAATTTAAAAATAAATATGTTTTTGTTTTTACTGGATTTGTTGAGTTTACTTTTCAGGGTCTTCTAATCTATTTTTCATTTATTTTATGTAATTGTACTATATTCTTATGTTTAAGGTTAAATTCATTCAACCCATTGGTTAATAACAACTGGGTGAGTTTTTCTCATTCCTACTCTTACTGACTACTGTTCTCTGCTTGGGTAATCTCACTTGATCAAGCCTTATAAAATAAGTAAGAAAAGTCCGTATGAGTCCTGCTGATATTGTATCGGATCCAATATGCAAGGCTGCAATATCGGAGGTGAAAAAGTTGTATCAGGACACCCCTAGTGGAAAATGTAAGACTAAAGGAACTGAAATAATTTAGTTGTTTTGACAGCAATATTCAAAACTTTCCATTTAGATTTGAGAGAACTACCTAATGTGCAGTTAAAACAAGGTACCATTTAATGTTTTTCCATAAAATAAGATTGGAACATTGAAGGCGTATGCTGTCAGCTACAAACTAATCTGTATCGGCAGGTCAGGCTTTTTAAAGATCATGATCGGTGCACAACTACAAGACATGAGACATAAAAAAGGTTCACAGAGGGTGTAAATAATTAAAACTTCTTGCTCTTGCTGTGCCAGTATATCTAACAAATCACCAGAGAAGAGAGCAGAGTGCAGTTTTTATCACCCTTTCAACAAACAAACTCGAGTCTATTCTTTAAAACACTCACCATTTTCAACTATAGCCTGCTCGTCCGGCTGTTTAATCCAAAACTTCCAAACCATGTCTCATTTCTGTCCCTCCAAAAACATCCAGTGAGGAGCAAAACTCAAAAGTGAAGTTTCTGAACTCTTGAGGAAGTAAACTCCAAGAGGGCAGGCCGTGATTGGTTAATGTGTGAAGGAGGCTGTGATTTTCTGAGTGAGTATTTTACAGCGTTTGAGGCCTCGCTGTGATTGGCCGAGGGGGTTTACTGCGTAGAAATGAGGTCATCTGTGTTTGTGAGGCCCTGACTTTCAGGATCTTTTGGGACCCGAAGGTTCTGAGGAAGAGACGTGACAGCTTGTTGCGTAACAGGGTCACAGCTTTGTTTGTTTGATTCAGTCCATTCTGTCCAGGAAATGGTCTTTGGAAATGGCAAGAGATTAAAATGTTTTGGTTCACACGTTTACAATATGAGTAACTGAACAACAGCGACATAAATCAAACTAAATCAATCACTTTGAACCCCGGGCTGAGATTTTGATGATGTTTTTATAAGTTTTCAAACAATATGTGAGGTAAGGCAACACTTTTTATATCCATACAGGTTATTCTAACCTACATTTGGACCAGTTGAACCCATTTTAATGGGAGCCCAGCCAGACGCTGCAACGTTAATCAACATCATTCACCTCCTGATTAAATTCATTATAGATAATGATGTTAATATTTAACGGATCTCTATCAGTGGTTGTGCTGATTACACATCCACAGTAACAATCTTTATAAGCACACATACCTACGGACGGACGGAGGGACAGACAGACAGACAGATTGATAGGATAGATTGATAGATAGACAGACAGACAGACAGATAGATGTTTCAGGTTCATTTAAAGTGAACACATCCTGGACCTGAGCTGAATATTTAACTTTAAATCAAACTTATGCAGTCGTAACCTTCCTCTGACCCCAGGGGAGCGTGTTACCGTCCTCCCTCTCATGAATTACATAACAGAGAGTATTTAAAGTAGATACAGCTCAGCCACCACATTCTTGTGGTTCAATCATGTTTGCAATCAAACTTGGGGACTGGGCTGCGGTGAGGTCTGACCTAACAGGAAGGAAACTCTTCAAACTGAAGATGGTCTAAAATCACATTCTTATAGTGAGCAGAACTCTGAATATCTAAGAAAGAAACATACCGTGTAACATGGCTCCATTATTAATTATTTATTAACTCTTAAAACATACAAAGCACATATTTGATATACCTTGATTGTCCCAGTCTGGACCCCTCCTACCACTTAGCTTAGCTAATTAGCTGTGGGTGACCTTTTAGTCACTTTTAATCTCAATTCTGAAGCATTGTTTGACCTTCAGGAAGTCGTCTAATCAATGCTCTGTTTTCACACCTCTGATAAATTTGGTAATTAGTAAATACTCCGGGGTGCTGGTTTGGCAGAGTGGTTAGCAACCAGGCACCCCATGTACATACTTCTGCCGGTCCAGGTTCGAATCCCGCCTGTTACCAGTTTGCAGAGTGTCTTCCCCTACTCTCTCTCCCCCTTTCACAAGCCTATCCACTGTCTCTCTCCTATCAATAAAGGCACAAAATGCCCAAAAAATACATTTAAAAAAAAATTTAGTAAATACTCCAACATAATACCCAGTGCAACATCCTTACAGTCAAACTTTGCCTTTCAGAAAAACAGCACTGTCACAAATTTATTTACAATATTGTACTTTTGTAAATATTGTTAATGTTAATAGTGTGAATTCCTGGTCTTATTTAGTCTCACTTCTACTTAATTTACTTAACTTTCCTTCATATGGAAGATGCTTAAAGATTCTACATGTTACAACCTGTCGACTTCATTTTTCATTTTGTTTTATTTAAATTTTATGCTCATATCTATTTTAATATCTTTATTTGATGTTTCTTACTGCTATGCTACATATGAGAGCGACTGAAACAACCAAGTTTCCACCTGCAGATTAATGAAGTATCTCTGATCCTGATTCTGAATTGTTAAAGACTGACGATGTTGATTCCTTGAGCCAGCTGTTGCCATTGGCTCTTCCTTCTAGGGCTGAAAGATTTAACATTTTCAGATAGAAATCGCAATTTCAAACAACTCAATCATGTGATCGCCAAAGCTGCAACTTTCTGCAGCGCTCCTGGCCGACTCAGGATCTGCTGTGTCAATTATTTTAACACAAACAACTAGGGCTGCAGCTATCGATTCTTTTTGTAATAGATCACTCTATCAAAATTTTGCTGATTAATCGGAAAACAGTTACATTGCGCTCACTGCTATTTTTTTTTTTTTTTTACATTGAATAACTACACATTATTACTATTAGTAACACACAAAACAGAAAAGCCAGGTCACTTAAATTAACACCTTATTTTTCTTATTTTGAACATTCTGGGCATAAATGGGATCTCAAAATCAAAATCTATACTTTTATTTTTACTCTGGGCCATATCTTGCTTTTTTCAGTATTTTTGTTTTTAGGTTTGGTTGATTTTATTTTATTTGTATTCATGTTTGTCTCTTTTTGCTAAATTATTGCCTTTACTACTGTACCATATTGATGATCTTATTTTGCTTACTGTACTTCTAGGACCAAATAATATCATACTTAGATACTAAGATAATTTAACTAGCTAATGTACATTTCTATAACATATGAAAGCATGAATCAAATTAAAATCACAATATCTGCCAGAAAAATTGTTCAGCCCTATCAATCAATCAAACTTTCTTTGTATAGCACTTTTCTTAGGTGGGGAAACACAGGAGCTAATGCTTAAATTATAATAAAAAAATCATAAGAATTACATAAAAATACTATAGGTAAAGGAAGGTTGATAAATAAATGACTTCATATAACAAAATTTAAATGAATAATATGGTTAAATGAGATAAACTAAAACCAGATGTGTAATAAAATCAGCTAAAGTAGGAAGGTAAAAAGAAAGGCAGGCAAGAGCATACAATAAATATAGCAATAAAACTGATTAAGAGGATTAAAAATAAATAAAGTAATAAGAAATAAAAATAACTATAATAAGGTCAAAGCTAGACTGAAAAGGAAGGTCTTAACTAAGATAAGATACAGAATGTCCAGTATCAGAGAAAAACTAAACATAAAGCTTAAAGAGAGGCAGTCTACATCCAGGAGGTCAGACGTCGCTGTTAGTCGACCTTTTATCATCTTTACAGCCAAACAAACAAGAATCCAGGACACAACTCAGAGCCAAAGGTGCAACAATCCCAGCTCCACCTCAAAGTCCTGGGTGCAAACTGATACTGTCTGAGCAGTTTGAGGAGATGATCAGCAGCTCACAGACTCACTGCTCATTCTGAGGAGAAGAGACTTCCTGTTGTTTTAGTTTTTGTCCTTTGCCTAAAATATCTTTTAGTTTTAGTCGTAATTAAGTCATCTAAATTGTTTTAAATTGAGTCTAGGTTCGGTTGATTAAACTGTAAATTTAGTCGACTAAAATATGAAGTGTAAAGTGTAGGGCATTTTCATGTTTCCTTGAATTTCTGAAGTCATGTTTTACACTTAGATAAAATAAAACATCTAATAACACACTGACAACAAACAGTGAACCTGCTCTACATGAATATATCAATTCATTAAGAGTACAGCTCTGATTGGATCGCTCCACAACTTATCCCACCACCACCAAGCTAAGGCAGCTGTGATTGGATAGATTCCTAACTTGTCTCTACTTTCTACAATGTACAATAACACGCAAATATTTAAATTACACAACAGACAAGTATTACTTAAATTCAAACAAGTAATTTAGCAATAGCATGACTTTAGACCAAAACAGTTTGTTGGCATATAAGTAATTTTACGTATGTATGTTAACACTGATGACTATTAACATATGTAAGTAATATTATAAGTACCACAAAATGTAGTTTAGAACTGATATACTACGGGGAAGATCCTGTCTCTATATAGTATTATGAGATGGATCATCATGAACACTAGGGCTGGGACGATACGCTTTTATCCTGATTTGATTTTTTAGGTGCTGATTCAATTTAAATTGCGATTCTGGGATATTGTTGATTTTTGCAATTAGTTAGCTTCTTTAACACCAGCGTAAAGATGAACAATGATGATGCCTTCAGTCTATATCCGGAAAAATACACATCACACGTGAGTCTGTTTTAAGGATTTATTCAGCAATGTTCTATTTTTTTAACCAGCTGTTTATACTCTCTCTTCAAAAGCCTGGATTGCATTTAAAAGTGGCTGATTAACACGGACTAAAATTAAGCATTTAAATGTGGAAAAAAACAAACAAATTTGAACAAAAAAATCAATTTAAAAATTTTAAAAAAATCCTGATACTTCCGTGAATCGATTTTTTCTCCCACCCCTAATGAATACTGCTGACATTTAAACAGTTTGATTATGTAAACACTGTATTTGTAATCTCTAGATTTGTATAATATGGATATGTAATGTATATACTGATTTTTCTCTATGCTTCCTTATCATTAAGGATGTTTTTGTTTGTTCTCTTGGTGAGTCATATGAAGAAGGGGGTTACTATTACTCATGAAGTTACATTGTTTCCATGAATAATGACAGCAGGTAGTGATTAATAATTCAGTTTTGTATCTGATTTGTAAGAACGGGGCAGGACTAGATAAGCTCTTTGCTTCTGTCTGTTCCTTCTCAAACTGTTCTTGTTTATGTACCCACATGCTTACTTTTGATGTACAGTTACAGTACTTGCATTGATTTGGTTGTTGTTGTTGTTTGTTATTTTTAAAACAAAGTCAAGTCTCTGTCAAACATTTTATTTTTGTCTTTATTTGTTAATAAAAATGTGAATTAAATTAGTTTTAGTTTTTGTCCATGTGCTCTTGTTTTTATTAGTTACTGTCTAGTTTTCATCAGGGAAAAAAAAGTTGCTGACGAGAAAATGGCTAGGCCTGTCATGAAAACAAATGCTGGACAATATTTGTCCAAAAAATAATTGCAGATAAATGATATTATTGTCAATATGATTTTGAAATGTCATGTTATCATTCATGTAATTATTATATATCATAATAAAGTGGGTAGGCTACACTGTATCAGGAGAAATAAACTTTAATTTCTTAAGAATACTTAACTGCAATTGGAAGGTCAAGAGCTTTTAAATAAAATAAATTTAACAAGCAAGAAAGAGAAAAAAACCAATGAAAATGAAATGGACTTTGTCACCACTACTTGTATACGCTCGAGCGGCCCCGCCTCACCCCCAAAGATTAATTGGCTGACAGATGTTCACTCCGCTATAAATCTGCTAAATCGGCTATAGAAACAACACACCCTGGTGTAGAGACAGATGCACAGAGTGACCCATCTTCTCATTCAGCCTCTTTGGTAGAAGAGAGCACGAAAACAAAAATGCATGCACGAGTCAACTTATCGAGGAGGTTATTTATTGTGCGGTTAACTGATTTATTGATTTTCGTGGCAGGCTTAATTATGACAAAAATAATTAGTCAACAAAGTTAACACTGCTGCTGAGCTCTGTGTGGGTCCAAAGAGGAGAACAAACTCTAATAATCAGACATTTATACTGCAGACCAACACACACACACCTAATTCTTTACAGAAAACCCATGAAAGCCCAACACACTCTCCCTCATATGACCGTAGAGCTGCCTATCTTTAAAGAATAATCTGCACACACACAAACTAAAAGTCTGCTGAAACACACACTCGGTCTCTGGTGAACCTTAAACTCCTGACGTCTGACTGCCATGGGACTCTCAGTGTCATGTGACCCTTGTGACGACAACAAACATCTGAGCATGTCACAAAGATCAGAGTCGTTAGTTTGAATTATATTCAGCAGGTCGGAGGAAATTGGATGAAGCAGGAATGAGAGCACGACTCCGAGGCTGATCATTCAAAAGAAAAACACTCTGCATTTGCCTGGAGGAGGACATTACTCAGCTATTCTGTGGAAAACATCCCAGACTTTTCTGTGGAAAAACCAACTGGGCAGGACTTCCTGGACTGAATAAAACACCCTGAGCCAATTAAACAGTTTGTTGTGAAAGTTTGTTCACCAAATTCATTCTACAGTTAAATCAACGGTGGCCAACTGGCAGCCCGGGGACTACACCTCACTTACTGCGGCCTACCACTCATTAAAAAAAAAAAAAAAACTATTTCTATAAAATATTTCTGCTAACTTTAGATTGCTAGTACCTATTTTGTTGTCAATAAAACATTCTTTGTTATGACTGTAAGTCTAAATATATTTTATGAAGCATTCAAATATGATATTTATAGTATTAGCTAGGGCTGGGCAATATATCGATTAAAACGATTAATTTGACTTTTTTTCTATGGAAGAATTAAAAATAAAAAAATCAAGATTTTTTTTCATTCACTTACTTAAATTGCAAGTTGCCGAAAAAGTTGGAAAAATATAAATACTGAGATTTTACAGTTTTCATGGTCAGGTTTTGCTCAAGCATTTTTAATTTCTTGTATTTATTTTTTTTATTTAGATTAAATATTAATTAGGAAGTAACATGTTAACAAGCTGTAAAAATACTGCAGCTTTCAGTGTTTATGTAGGCAAACCTGCCTGCATTAGAACTACATAATTAACATTTTATGACACATACTTTAATTTTAAGAGGGAAATTCTGATTGATTTGGGAAAATATTTTGACAACATAAAGATAGAACTTGATTCATGTCATGTTTGCGTCACTTGCAGTTTTTTTTTTCTTTTAAAGCTGATATGTGCCATTTTTTTATTTACATATTTTCCCTCATTGAGAGTGCACCATCAAACCAACCACAGTAGCTGTGATTGGATATATTCCTAACTTGTTCCTACTTTCTTCATGACCAAATAAGGCTTGATTGGACTGAGTTTCATTAAGCCCTAAATAAAGGTGACTGCATTTCACACAAAAGTTGAATTTGTTTCTGTTCAATTATACAGTCAAACTTTACTAGCATTCAATAAGGGATTATTAGATGTGTCATTTTATCCAAGTGTGACAAAAACACAAGCAACGGGGCTAAATCGGAGCATACAGGATTCAAACTGGGCTCGAATGGGGCAGACAGCAGGATGGTAATTCATGGAATCCTTGTCGTATTGTTGTATTGACTTATTGTTTCAAATATGTTTATCGGAAACAAATCCCTTTATAGGAAAATTAGTAATCAACAGTCATGTTTACTTTGCGTTCTACAGGAGGTGAGGAAAAAAAATAGAATAACCCCTGACAAAAGGGACAGACAAAAATCAATTCCAAGTAAACAAGCAGAAAAGTATGTGCTCAAAATATCAATACGGCAAAATATCGTCATGCACTCCTTGGGGATGCGTGTATCGATACAGATTCTACAGCATCGATACGACCTCAATGGTTTGACACTTGTTGTCAATACGCTTTGAGTACTTATTAACAATGGCAGGGTTCAAAGTAGAAGCCAAGATATACGATGTAACACATGTTCCAAATTTAAACTTAGGTCTACCATCTCTGAATTTCTGCTTCATAAGTTGTAGAATCATTTAAACACATCCTTGTTCTTTTTCTTCTTGTAATAATAAACAAAATTTGTTGGGAATTCCGTTAAAAGAGCAGTCAGTGTTCACAATTTACATGTATCGGGATACATATCATATTGTGGCCTCAGTATCTGGATTCAAATCGTGTTGTGGGGTTGCTGGAAACACCCAGCCCTACAAGCAGAATCCCGTATCAATCAGGCAAATGAAACTAAGGGTGTTTTCACACCAACAATGTTTAGTGCTCATCAAAGAAGTTTTGGCCCAGGGTTTGGTACGTTAGTATCAATGTGAATGCAACCACCGCACTTTGGTGCGCACCAAATCAGCTGGTCTGAGACCTCCATGAAGGGGTGGTCTCGATCCGCTCCATCTCCCTACATTTGTTGCGGTTTCACTGGTGTGAAACAAAGTGGTCCGAACCGATCTACTTTTGATGCATTACTTCCTGTTAACCCTGCGGTTGAATCTTTTGCTTACTCAATTTGTCGATTTGTTTATTCTAGTTGAGGATTACGAGGATTTACGAGGGCCCAGAAGGTCGCTGATGCCGTCTTAAACCCGATAAAAAAACACATTTGAAGGAAAATGTAGAAGAGAGCAAAACGTAAACATTGGTTGTCTGGTGTAGGAAATGGTTACCATGGTAGCCTCTTCTTCGTTCTCTTCCCTAGCAGGTTTGGCAATCAGTTATGTGCATATTGCCCCCTGCTGTTTCAAACTGAGTAAATACACAAGTGGGCTCGGGCACGGTTCGATGTTGCAAGTGTGAATGCAAGCCAGCGGGGAAGGGTGCGAACCACAGCACAGTACGGTTCGAAATATGTGGGCCTAATGTGAAAACACCCTAAAAGAACAGAAATTAAGAGGTGCGTTCTGACATAATTTTTAATCGGAAGATATCTAAAAAAGTGATTCCTTGGTAAATTGAACCTTTCTTGGAGCTGCTAGAATGAGGCCTAAGTCCCCTCTATGTGTAGGTCACCAACAATACTGATCCCCAGTCATTTCCAGACAGAAAAGGCCTCCTCAAGGGCTAAGGGAGAGAAACAGGGGTTTGCATTAAGAGGTAGCAGAAATGAAACTATCTCGAGTTTGAAGTGATTTTTTTGTTGTTTCCAAATCCTAATGTAAGCATAAATTACAGGGTTATGTTTAAAATAAGGTATTTTAACCTGATCTATTAACTGGGATGGGAGATAGTACAAAAGATCTTTGTATTGACTTATTGAAGCAGGACAAAAACACAATTGCCAATTGTGTACATTTGGAAGAAAAGAGGAAGAAAAGCAGTTGTACAAAGTCTGTGCTGTGCTGTAATTTCAAGGCTGAGTGTCTCAAATGAAGAAGGGCAGTAGCTGCATAAACCAGTTAAAATCCAACTCAGAGCGAGGCTGCTGAATCCAGACACAACTACAGAATAAAACTGAAGTGAAAGGAACCATTTGGACCTGATGTGGAAGTGGTTACATTTCTCTTTACTTTGGTTTGAAACTGTGATGAAAATGTGGAAGTTGGTCCTGAGGCCACAGCAGCAGAGGCTTAAATTTGGATTAGATTTATACACTAAACTACAGTTAGAGCTAAAATGTGAAATATTGGAAACTCATACAGGCTAATTATGCTCATCAGAGGTCTGAGGAGCTCCACGGTTCAAACTCCTGCTGAGTGAGTGACTTTATTAACAAAGAGCTTCTGTTTCTGTCTTAAAGTCAGATTATTGAGACTGTCAGTGGTCAGGACTGTGACTCACTGTGGGATGAAGTCACACCTCTAAAAGGTTAAGAGGAAGGATTACAACCACAAGGCTGTCGCTTTCCTGTGTGGGTGCAGAAGATTAGCAGAAAAGGCTGTGTGCTACCAAGAGTCATGAGTTCCTTTTTACTCGCAGCATGGCTCAAAGGGGAGGGTCTCTGACAGCCCCTCTTAACTGTGTGATCACGCTGCAACAAAAGGAAATCTGGCTTTTCGGCCCATGTCTCACATTTTTACTTCAGTCTAAACGGCACAAATCAGACTCAAACCACTTTCACACGTGGACCTAAACCACATCCACATCTGATGTTTGTCTCAACACTCGAGTAGCATTTTAGCTCAGGGGGTGGAGGGATTTCTTTATATATTTTTTTATTTTTGGACCTTTATCTCCTTTTCTGTGTATGAATATGTTTGTATATATATGTGGATGTTAGGGATGCATGATATTGGATTTTTGTTGATATCTGGCATTACAGCATATTATCGAATGAACAGAAGTAAAACAAGAAAAGCAGCTTTTGCCTCTTGCAAAAATGAAACCCTCGATATTTAAATGTACCCATGCAGTGATGAGAAGGAGCATCAACATTGAACATTTGTATAATTTGCTGATGTGTGTGGTCGATACATCAGCTGTTAATATCTGCAAAAATTTCAATATTGGCTGATACATAACTTTTTAGGCTGATATTGGCCAATACCCATATCAAACAGGTAATATCGAGCATCCCTAGTATTCATATATGTGTGTATATATGTGCTATAGATTTTCTTTTTGAATTAGGACAATTACTCTACCATTTTATTTTTATTTCTTGTATAACTCTTTGTACGTGGATTTATTTGTACATGTATGTACATGTATATGTGGTGGTAGTGCAGTCATTTTAGGATTACAACAGCAGTTTAAAAAGTGGACAAATATGTAAAAAGATAGATATAAACAAAAATATAAATAATATACATTTAAAAAGTTTATATAGAACTTTTCTGTTAAATCTAGTGATAGAAATATCTGTGCAAGGATGTATGTCTCTTCTCAGTCTCAACTTAAAGGATAAGTTCGGTTTCGACAGCTTTCACATTGTTTATAGAATGAAGTAGAACAATATACTCACCCAGAAGGCTGTCCTGATCCAAACAGTGCTTCAGGAGATATTTAGATCCAAAATCGACATCTGTATAAAAAATGAAACAGCGTCACAGCCTCATCAGTCAATCATTCATGAGCTCCTGAGTAAACTGTCCAATATCATGTCCACTGCATCAGCTGACAGGATGCAGATGTAACAGGCAATAAAAAAAATCACTGCTGTCACTGACCGTCCTCGTCTGAATTCCTCTGCTCATAAACATGGAGTTAGCTAAACATTAATATAAAGCAAATTACAACAGATAAAGCTGTGATTTAATTCTCAAGCAAACAAAGAGGTAATAGAATCATGTCCTCACAGAAGCAGCTGGACATAAAACTGTATCCTCAAAAAGACGAGTCAGACTGCTTTCTTTTCCGCTACTTTGAACGTCATTGAGGAAGACATGACCTCCACAGTCTCTGCGTAACATTAAATGCTTAAAAGATTGAAGAAAGAAATGTCATTCTGCTGTAGATTCCTGAAGATTTAGTCTGACTAGGCTTGTCACGAGAACCGATACTTCGGTACCAAGTCGGTACTAAGATTCAGAAAATGTGACGGTACTGACTTTTCTGACCCAAAGTACGCCTGGCGCCAGATCTGGCCACTTCTTTAGCATTGTTTTTTGCTGTAAATGAGCAATTATCTGGCAACCCTCACACAGTGCTGATCACAAGCGAAGAACAACGACACTAGATGTAACAGGCAATAAAAAAAATCACTGTTGACACTGACCGTCCTCGTCTGAATTCCTCTGCTCATAAACATGGAGTCATTAAAAGAGTTAGCTAAACATTAATATAAAGCAAATTACAACAGATAAAGCTGTGATTTAATTCTCAAGCTAACAAAGAGGTAATAGAATCATGTCCTTACAGAAGCAGCTGGACATAAAACTGTATCCTCAAAAAGACGAGTCAGACTGCTTTCTTTTCCGCTACTTTGAACGTCAGTGAGGAAGACATGACCTCCACAGTCTCTGCGTAACATTAAATGCTTTAAAGATTGAAGAAAGAAATGTCATTCTGCTGTAGATTCCTGAAGATTTAGTCTGACTAGGCTTGTCACGAGAACCGATACTTCGGTACCAAGTCGGTACTAAGATTCAGAAAATGTGACGGTACTGACTTTTCTAGACTACCCAAAGTACCGTTGGTACCGAGGCGCCAGATCTGGCCACTTCTTTAGCGTTGTTTTTTGGCTGCAAATGAGCAATTATCTGGCAACCCTCACACAGTGCTGATCACAAGCGAAGAACAACGACACACGACATGTCGGAGGCACACGCACCTGGCTCGTCAACAACGAAACATTTAAAAGACAAGCATCCAGACTCGTACAGAGAATGCAAGGTGAGTGCATTTGAATTCACGTGTTATCACTGTTGCTCATATCTAATTACGGTCCAATGATGAGATGAGCCCAGCCCATAGTAAATGAGCTGCATCGCAAAATAACAGCGTTATGTCCAGCCTCGCTGCTACCTCCGCTGCTGCGCGGCTTGTAAAATCATGAAGGAAGAGAAAAGAGAGGGACAGAAAGAGAGAGTCCACAGAAGAAATGGCAGAGAGTGTCCCGAGTGTGTGGTCCCTACAAGAAGGGACGAAAAGAAAACACAATGCAGTATGTCTGATGTCAAACGGAGTGAGCGTAGCACGTAGCTTAGCATGATAGCACGTCGTCAATGCTAAAAACATCCGGTCTGTGCAACAGGACAACACTGACGATACATCAACAGAAGCAGCTGTGATCAATAACTGAGATATGGGCTAGTAAATAACCTACTTTGATTATGGCTCCGTGTAAAGGCTGGTTCAGAACGTAAATCAATGCGGAGGCTACTTGCCCAGAATCATCTGTATTTAGTTCACATACTTTTCACATCCAATAACTTTACATTTAATTTGATTGCAGAGAGTAGAAGAGGAAACACTGACAGTGAGTAGAGGAAGCAGGTGTAGGGAATGTTTTCATATGTTATAGAAATGTACATTAGCTAGTTAAATGATCTTAGTATCTAAGTATGATATTATTTGGTCCTAGAAATAAAGTAAGCAAAATAAGATCAATATGGTACAGTAGTAAATGCAATAGGCACTGTCATATATAAAGGTTTTTAAAAAGTCTCACCACCATGTCTGTAAATTGCTGCTCTCCCTCTCTCCCTCTCACTCTCTCTCTCTGTGTTAGTATTGCCTCTGCTGTTCTCATACAGTCAATAAGCTATACCCAAATCTCAATCTTCTTTTCACAGTATAAGCCAGAGGAGGACAGTGACATGGACAGGCTGGGCAAAGCCAGCATCAATATACACAGCCAACAAGAACGGACGCTTTCAATTTAAGCATAATATTGTTTGTTGTTCACTTTGTTCAAATAAAGGAGTGTATGTTGAACTACAGGGGATTTTTTTATTTTTTTACCATGGTATCGAATGGTATTGAGTATCGAAGAATTTAAGTGGTATTGGTATCGACTACTAAATTTCTGGTATCGTGACAAGCCTAAGTCTGACTGTATTTTTTTCCCTAGAAGCCACAAGACAGGCAGCAACATGCTCACTTCTCCTGAACGGATTTTATCTGAAAGGAGGAATTTTTTGGATAAACACTAGGCATCGACGACATCCAGACAGAGAAATCAGATTTTAGCCTGATTATAACATGTATGCTTGGGGTAGTTAATAAGACAGCTTCACTGCTCCTAAATCAGCAAAGGCCACAGCGTTTAAAAATCTAAAACCACTGATGTCTTTTCTCTTTATTTTTTGTCAACCAAAATATTCATGTTGTCTCTACATGTCTATTTAAGTAAAGGAGAACTAGTCATTTTGATTAGTCACCATATATATTTATTTATGTATGTATCACTCAGGGCTGGGCAATATATCTACTATTTCATGAATTTGATTTTTTTTTTTAACTTTATTTCTTCATTATTATTATTATTATTATTATTATTATTATTATTATTATTATTATTGTTGTATTTTTGTCACCAGTAGCCATATTTAGGCTTATATTTGTTTTATGTCTAATTTATGCTCTATGTTAAATTAAATTAATTGATGTTAATTTACTACTAACTACTACTACTTACTATGAGCTATGACAGACTGGTCGATGTTCAAACTACATAATCAAAATTTAATGAAAAAAAGAACAGCATTCAACTGAACTATTAGAGGGGCATTCTGGTCAGTTTCATATCTTATTTTTATAACATAAAATCAAAACTTGTTTCTCCTATTTTTGTGTCACTTGGAGGAAAAAAAAATGTTTTGAATCATATATCAAGTTTTGTGAAAAAAAATCTGGTATTTTATTTTTAGGCCATATCGCCCTGCCCTAGTATCACCCACTTTTCCTGATGATTGTCTTTTTGTATTATCATTATTGTATTATTATTATTATTATTATTATTATTATTATTATTGTTGTTGTTGTTGTTGTTGTATTTTTGTCACCAGTAGCCATATATTATTTTTTTATTTTTTTGTTTATATTTGTTTTTTATATTTTTGTTTATATCTTTCTTTTTCATGTATCTTTGTATCCACTTTCCACTAGAATTCTAATTTCCCTGAGGAGTTTTTCAAAGGGATTAATAAAATACTATCTAATATAACTGACTTGTTCTTGGTTGTATAAAACCTAAAATAAAATAAAGTATTCCCAAAAACTAGATCAGTCTCAAAAGTTTCCCACCAACCAGGACTCACACTTTTAGTCTACCTCTAGATGAGAGCAGCAAAAGCACTTTTAATGGAAATCAGAACTTGAGCTGAGTATTCAGACTGAGGCTTTAACTCGACACATAAACGCATCACAAATCACAGACATTTGTTGACAGAGAAGTTTGAGTCTTAATCCAAGAACAACACACAAACCAACAGCTCCTCTCTGTCCTTCACACCGGAGCTACAGTCCAATGGTTCCTCCTGCGTTTACGAGACCTGCTTAGCAACAAGTTCAGCCAATGTTAATGAGCAGTTTGGGAGCTCCACAACACTTCACTGGAGCTGAGGGCAGCAAAGAAAGAGAGGAAGTGTGAGCCGACATCCTAAAAAGGCAGGAAATGCAGTGTAGACTGAGGCAATAGTGGCCAAGGGTCACATGAGGATTTGATTCTGCTGAGGACATGACCCTGGGTTTATTCAGGGGACACGCGTAATCACTGATGAACCATCTACAAACATGAAAACCATCAGGACACAGGAGGGAAAATAAACTCAGCCCGAGCTGGAAATTCTGCTGATTCTCCTTTTTCTCCTTCAGCTGAATCACACACGCTCTCCTGTGGGGGATCATTTTCTTCCACAAAACCACCGTGTAATTTTAGAAATACACGGCTGCCACTTTGGAAACGGCGCTGCATTTCTCTCCTCCACAAAGAGCTGACGGAGAGGAAAACTCACTCTGTTTACAGGAGCTTCCTCTGCACAGAGAAGATCTCATCTCCAGACTTCCTGTTTAAATAATGATGTCACAGTGACATCATCGGTATCCAGGTAGATTAAATCTAAGGGGGCCAGCTCAAAGTAAAGGCACGTAAAGAAAGGTAAAGATTTATCCAGGAAAAGGAGGAATGAGCTTCATCAATAAATTAGGACACAAAAAACTCATAATAATAATACAGGGAATGACTTATCGCAAAAAACATGAAAAAATCTCTTGGTCAGAGTCTGTACATTCTACCTGAGACAATATATTGATATTTTGACAACTTTAAGGAATTCTATAAGAAATTAGGACACAAAAAGGGAATGATTTATCACAAAAAATGAGAAAATGCCATCATCCCTTGATCAGAGTCTGTACATTTTACCTGATAGAGATGATAATGGAGTCAATATATTGGCATTTGGGGAATTTTTAAGAATCATATAATAAATAAGGATGAAAAACATTGTAAAACAGGCAATGTTTCAACACAAAAATGTAAGAAAATGGTGCCATCTTTTGATCAGTGTCTGTACATTTTACCTGAATGAAGTAATAATAGAGCTTATTTATTGGCATTTTGAGGAATTTTAAAATAAAGGATGCAAAAGGCATGTCAACAAAGGCAATGATTATCATGAAAAAATGAGAAAAGGGCAACATCCCTCGATCAGAGTCTGTACATTTTAGATGAAGGAGATAAAAATGGAGCTAATATATTTGCATTTTTGAGTATTTTGAGGAATTATATCATAAATAATGACGCAAAACACACATTAAAAAAAGAAAAAGCAATGAAAAAATTTACGAAAATGGCGCCATCAGCTTGATCAGTGCCCGTACATTTTACTTGATTGAGGTAACAATGGATCTTATTTATTGGCTATGTAAAAACTTTGAGGAATTATTTAATAAAGGATGCAAAGGCATGTCAAAAAAGGCAATGACTATCATGAAAAATGAGAAAAGGGCATCATCCCTTGATCAGAGTCTGTACATTTCAGCTGAAGTAGATAATAATGGAGCCAATATATTGGCATTTTGAGAACGTTGAGGAATTATATAATAAATAAGGACAGAAAAGGTTGGTTTATTTTTGCATCTTTTCTACACTCACCAGCCACTTAATTACGTTACCTTTAAATTAACTCTCATAACAAAAAGCATATCAGCCAATCACATAACAGCAACTCAAAGCAATTTGGCAAACAGACATGGTCAAGCTGTAACAATGAAGTCCAAACAGAGCATCTGAATGGTCAAGAAAGGAGACTTAAGAGACTTTGAATGTGGCTTGGTTGTTAGTGCTGGGACCTAATGGGATTTTCATACACAACCATCTCTTAAGAGAGTAGTCTGAAAAGAGTAAATATCCAGTAAGCAGCAGGTTTCTGGGCAAAAATGCCCAAATTTCTAGGCAACAGTAGCTTGTTACAACCAGTTCTGACCACACTGGTGCCACTCCTCTCAGCTAAGAACAGGAAACTGAGGCTGTAGTTGCCAGTACCAGTAGCTCAGGCTGTTGGTGGGCGTGTCATGGTGTGAAGGGTATTTTAATATTGATAATATAATATATTATAATATAATATAATACAATATAATACAATATAATATAATATAATGTAATATAATATAATATAATATAATATAATATAATATTTAATGCAGCTTATGCAGGCTGGTGAGTGATTCTTCTTTTTTTTCCAAGTAAAGGAATCATTTAGACTGCATTCTGTGATAAGACAACATCCCTAATCACTATTGGGTGTTTGTCTAGACAACAGGTTTTGGATAATTCTTTCCCTCTCCAGTTAAAATCCAGTAAAATGTATCTTTAGGAGAAAATTGGGCAGCTAATCAATGCAGGCCTCAGTGGTAACTCTGTAGGAACTACTGCATTACAAAAACAAAGCTCTACACTCAAACCAAAAAGCAAATGACCTCCTTTTCTTGCATATATTGATTATTTTTTCAAATTATTTATTTATTTTCGAGGGGGGTGTTGAGTCTCTATTTGCTATTTCCTCAGTTATTCCAGTAATGTCAAATAGGGTAAGCAGGGTAAATAATTTATGAGATAAATCTCCTCTCTGGGTACAAAGAGTCATTTCCAGTCATCAGCGCTCTACAGTTAAAGGTCAGAGACGATGACATCATCAGTTACCGGGCAGCTCTGGGACAGAAAATCACCAACACAGTCTCAAACATCACAAGTATGTATTTCTATAGCTTACGTACTCGCTTATCAACCTTGTTAGTTAGTTATTTTATTCTATTTTTATCTACATACTTACGTTTTTATCTTCTCACCTTTTTATGTACTCACTTTTATTTATTATGATTACTTTTTATTAATTTATTTATTTTTATCTTTTATAAGTCTTCTAACTACCCTCTTCTTTTCCATCTTGTATCTATAAATCTATCATCTATCTATAGTCTTATCATCTACTTATTTTAATAAGTAAAACAAAATACTTTCCTTATTAATGTTACCCATGTGTAGATGTTGACATATGAAGCTGTAGTACTTTACTGTTGATTTACTGTTGATTTATTGTCTCCAGAGTCCTGTATTTTTCTTTCTATGTCTTTCCTGTTAAAGCAGTTTGTTAACATCTGTTTATAACGGCTCTGTATAAATAAAGTTATAATTCTTAAATACAGTAATGCACTTTGACAGTTGTTGTCATGCTGTTAGTTTGTTTCATGTGAGCTCATGTGCCTCCTGATTATTTAGAAATTTGGCTGTAAGTCAAAGCAGCCATGTGACAAACACACATGCTAACGTTTAGAACAATAACCAACAATAAAACAATTCATTATTATGCACTGTTGCTCCAAATCCAAGCTGAACTATTCAGTTAAGTCTTTGTAGGGCAGCTTTTTCGTCTAGGAAACAACAACCACAGTCCCTCTTACAGCCTTATCATCGACCACAGAGTGTGACACAGAAGACAGGAAACAGATCTGTTCTCAAATTTCACAACCATAGGTCCAAAAACCCCTCTTTTTTCCACTTCCTTCAGACTCATGAACAGCTAACAAGAGTCTGCATTAACCTCACCCACACAGCTCATTTACATAGAAAAAACCTGTTCTTGCACTTTAAAACAATCGCCAAAAGGCAATGATTAAGCCAAGAATTTGAGAAAAAGTATCATCTCTTAATCAGAGTCTGTATATTTTACCTGGTTGGGGTAATAATGGAGCTTATTTATTGGCATTGTAAGAATTTTGAGAAATTATATAATAAATAAGGACACAAAAAAGGCAATGATTTAACACAAAAAAAATATACGAAAAGGGCATCATCCCCTGATCAGAGTTTGTACAATTTACCTGATGGAGATAATAATGTAGCCCATTTATTGACATTTTTGAGAATTTTGAGGAATTATATAATTAACTAGGACACAATAAGCACATAACAGAGGCAACGATTTACTGCACAAATAGGAGAAAAGGGTGCCACCTCTTGATCAGTGTCTGTACATTTTACATGATGGAGATAATACTGTAGCCCATTTATTGACATTTTTGAGAATTTTGAGGAATTATGTAATTAACTAGGACACAATATGCAAATAACAAAGGCAACGATTTACTGCACAAATAGGAGAAAAGGGTGCCACCTCTTGATCAGTGTCTGTACATTTTACCTGATTATCTGATTGAGGAAACAATGGCGCTAATTTATTGGCATTTTTCAAAGGAACTGTATAATAAAGGATGCAAAAGGCAGTTCAACAAAGGCAATGACTGATCACAAAAAAAATTAAAAATGGCACCATCCCTTGATCAGAGTTTGTACATTTTACCTGAAGGAGATAATAATGAAGCCAATATACTGGTCTTTGGAGAATGCTGAGGAATTATATAATAAAGGATGCAAAAGGCATGTCAACAAACGCAATGATTTATCGCCAAAAATGAGAAAATGGCATCATCCCTTGATCAGAGTCTGTACATTCTACCTGTAGGAGATAATGGAGCCAATATATTTGCATTTTGAGGAATTATATAATAAATTGGGATACAAAAGGCTGGTTTATTTCTGCATCTGTTCTACACTCACCAATCACTTAATTGTGTCACCTTAAAATTGCCTGTCATAGCAGGCACTTCATGTCGGATCTTTGCACATTTACATTTTGACAGGGATGTACAGATATCAATAGCCTAATAGTTTCATTTCTTAATAGTGATAATATCTTCATACATGTATATATTGAGAACCATTTTCATCGTGTTCACATCTGGACAATATTCCTTTTTTCCTGATATTATTTAGTATTTTTTGCGCTATTTAGATTTATTATTATTACAATAACTCTAACCGGGCTTTCGATGTGGACAGCAGAGAAGGAATTTCATTGTGAAGGGAAACATGTTTCTCGATGTGCAAATGACAATTAACAAGTTGAATCTTGAATCTTTGAAAGGAAGCCATATTCAAGAAAGTTTGGGGCTAATTGAGGAATGGCTCATGTACAACCATAATTGGCAATAACTGAGGGTTAAGCCTTAAAATTTATGCTTTGTACAAAAAAAACAAAAATAGCTGTTAGTAATCCTGCCACTGCCTGGAACAATCTTACACCATAGCAGCAGCAGACTGAGTGAGTGGACTTGTATGTCTCTCGCCCAGGCAACAGGCCTGGGGAATCCCAAAGGCGTTCCAAGTCCAGAGGGGACACATGATCCGCCAGCAAGAGCTTAGTTTACCTTTGGGTTTCCATCCAGACAGAAGATCTGCAAAGGGAGACGACTTGGAGGCGTCCTAATCAGATGTCTGAACCACTGAGCTGGATCTATGTGATGTGAGGGGGCAGCAGCTCTAACTCGAGCTCCAGATGTTCAAGCTCCTCACCCTGTTTACAAAACTCCCCTCCACAGAAGCTCCGTCATCGTTACACCTCCAGACATTTGAGATAACTCTGTCTGTGACGTTCAGAGAAGAGGGGGTCATACAGGGGCGTAAATATCACAGCTTGATACAGCAGCGTGAATGGGACTACAAACTGAGCCCAGATATAAATCAAAATCTTATGCTGGAGTCACACAGCTGTCTAAAAGCTTCGAATACATTATATTGCCAAAATTGAACAGACTTTCAAGCGGGCTGAACAAAAATTAAAAATTAAGCTATTAAATCTATTTATTTTCTGCAGAGGATTTAAAATAAGAATCAAGATTTTTTTCTCTCTTATCATAAACTGTTGCAATTTTTGAAAAGCCAAAATTATCATGGTTATCATTATTATCGCGGTATTGTTGCAGTGTGCTCAAAATGTTCTAAGAGTACTTTTACGCAGAATTGAAATCATTTAACCCCTTTATTGTTATATTAATGACAGTTCTTTTGTCTTTTTTGTCAATAAATGTGTCAGACTCAGAGGCCAAACAATGCAAACTGCGCATGTGCACCTCGCGTGAGGCTCCTTAATCGAGGGCAGATACATAGTTCCGGCAAAGAGTAGCATCACCGTGTGTTACTGAGGCAGTGTGGTGATCAAGCACGATATAACGGTAATTTTAATTGGACACGGTAACGATTATCGTGGGAAATTTTATCGCGGTTTATCATTTTACCGGTAACCGTTACATCCCTATCTCTTATCATAAACTGTTGCAATTTTTGAAAAGATAAACACCGAAAACGTAGTTCCATGATGGTAGCCCCAATCAGGTTTTACACAAATGTATGTTTAGGCTTTTATTTGTTTTTTAAATTAGCTTAAATGTTGATTCGAGTGTTTTCTGTTAATATACTGTGAAAACAGCTCAGCTTTCAGTGTGTATGTAGACAGGCATGTTTAGTTTTAGAATACATTTTGACAACATAAAGGCACAACTTGATTCATGTTCTGTTTATGTTTATATCTTTCTTCTTTATATCTCATCTGCTATGAATCGTACAAGGGGAAAGTCTTTGAAAGGGATGAATAAAGTTCTATCTAATCTAGTTTTTTTGTCACTTGGAGGTGTTTTTAAGGGTGGAATCGATTAAATTATGACTAAAATGTTTTGAAAAAATCTGGCATTTTTATTCTAGGCCTTATCGCCTTGGTCAAACTGAATTTAAAGCCTCACTGTGTAAGATTCCAGCTTTCAACTCTCTAGTGCCCTCTGTGGTCGTTGAGTGTAACTGCACTGTCATACACCAACATGCATTTGCTGACATACAGAGGGATGAGAAGCGAGCCGATAGGACGTCCCAAGAGATAAACAAACCATGTGAACTGATAAGATACAGTCTGATCATGTTACTGTTTGAATAAATCATGTACTTACAAGTTCAGCAATAACAGGGCTAAATCAGCATCCCTCCTCATCTTTCAGCTCGCACCTCCGAATAAACGCCAGGCTAATGTTTATCCCTGTCCAGGCATTAAGCTTGTTACTCTCACGCTTTCCTTTTTTCATCTCCTCCAATTAAACTTTTCTTTCCTTTCTTCGAGTTTTTTGCTTCCACCATGATAACATTCATTTAGCTTTCTTCTTCTTCTTGTGTAACAGTGGGTGGCATCCAATGCCAGAGGAGCATTACTGCCACCTACCAACAAGAATTGGGTAGGGACGCTAGGGACACATCCCTACCTATATTATGTCACATGTCACATATCGTAGGGACAGTGAGGGATCATCGGTCACTTTGTGTGATTTTATGATTCAAACAGTGTCTGGATAGCTCATGCAAGCTGTTTAATGTAAACACAAAGACAAGAATGAAGAGTCAGCCTTTGGATGAATCAAAACTGAACATTCTTCATCAGTCCAGCTCTCAGCTGCTGTTTCACTCACTGTTTTCTAAATTCATCCTGAAGTCTCCTCCATCACATATTGTCCATGACATAACAACAATTTCTGAAGGATCAGCGCCAAATACAATGTACTAGTGCAGCTGTTCTCAACCTGTGGGTGGAGGCCCATAAGTAGGTCTCAGAGCTGTTTTCAGTGGACGGTGCATATATCAGGTAAAAATGTGCCAAACATGTCTTCAGTGTATGGAGGCCCTAAGAAGACAAACATCCATCAGAGAGTGCCAGAGTTTACCCAATAGCATAACCAGACTACACCACTGGAAGGTGGGCAGGTATGTTGTTAAAATAAAAAATAAAAACTCTGTGGCATAAACACCTCAGCTTCAGTCATGAGACAGAAGAGAGGATAATTCTGTCTAGATGTGGACTGGAGATCAAATTTCCCTACTGCCCTGATTATTTATTTTTTTGAATGTCTAGTTAACTGCATAAACATTTATCCCTGTTGAAAAAGGAGTGGTTCGTAATTGATCAGTTGGGAAGGGGGGGTTCTAGAAAACTTTTATGTCCCCACCAATGTCAAAATCAAACCTACGCCCTTGCCTACTAACAACATTCTGTTCATTAATTCTGTTATAAAACTCAAACACTGCTTTTTATTCTCCTTTTCCTCATGTATAGCTTTCGCTTCGAAGGGGGGAGTGACATGTGACGCGAAGGAATCAAAGCAGTAAAAATTTGTACTTTTTTTTATTGTGGAAGTGTTCCCACTAGAGCTGGGGAAAAAATAGATTAAATCGATCAATTCGAATTACTTTCTGCAGAAGATTTTAAAAAATAAAAATCGAGATTTGTTTTCTTGCCTTTGTCCAAATGTAAATAGAAGCAATTTTTGAAAAAAAAAAAGAAAATACAATTTTTATGATGGTACGCCTTTTAGGGTTAACAAGCACTTTTACAGGCTTGTATTTGTTATTTAAGTAGATTAAATACTGATAAGAGAGTTTCATGCTAATACTGTAAAAATACTTCAGCCTTTTAGTGTTCATGTAGACAAACCTGCCTACGTTTATACTACATAATCAACCTTTTATGACCCAGACTTTGACTTTAAGAGGGAAACATTTAGACAACATAAAGGCAAAACTTGATTTGTTTCATTTTGGGGTTTTTTTAGGGAGGAAAAACCCGATTAAAATCGTAAATCGAGTGTTGTGGAAAAAAATCAGGGATTTTATTTCTAGGCCATACCGCCCAGCCCTAGTTCCCACCATCCACATCGAAGTTACATCGTGCCAGTGAAGGTGATACAGGTGATACACCCCCTTAAACCATGACAGAAGTGATGTACCATCACAGTGACTGTAGAAATATTATATTGGAGTGGAGAATCTTTGTAGTTTTGGTTTGAGTCTTATAGTTTTTGTTCACTTCACTGCACACTATGTGAGTGGGCAGCTCAAAGCTTCACCTGAGCTTACCTGAGTGCAGCGGAGGGACGTCGTCCGTGTTGGAGAAGTCCAGTGTCCCCCCTGCGATGTCCACCATGTCATCATCATCATCGTCGCTGGAGTGATGAAGGGCCTCGAAGCTCCCTGTCCTGTACCCTGCCGTCTCCATCCTGATATACCCTGGTTAGAGCAGAAGAAAGCGCGTTAAACACACAGCTCCGCCTTCAGGGATTAGCCAGTCGTTTAATCTTCACCTCTGCGACTGTCGCCTGCAAATTTCCGATACAAGCTCGCCAGAAAGGTGAACATGTTCACAGACAGACAGGCAGCCCACTGAAGCAGCGCTTCCCTCAGAAGTGTCCTCGGTGGGCTCTTCTTGAGAAACCGCCGTTCACGTCGCCCTGGCCATCACATACAGTAATGACAGCGCAGCGAAGTTTTCGTAATCATTTCCGCTTCTGTCTCTGCGGTTCATGTTTGGGAAGAAACCAGCTGAACAACTTCGTCATGGCAGAAAAGGAGGAATAAACAAAGTGCGGAGCAGGAGTCGCATCAGTAGCTTAGCTTAGCCGTTGGAGCTGTCACGAGCTGATAAAATAACCGTTGGGCTAACTTTCGCCGCACGTTACCGCGCGCGAGCCCCCGCTTTACTACGCATGTTTTATGACACAAATAAATGATTTTACAAGAAATTCAAGGCTCGACTGTACCTGTGAGGACCGAGGGCAGCAGTCCAGCTCAGTGAAGAAGTCTTGTGACTCGGATTTGCCGTCCTCTCTCTACTGTAGGCTGCTTATGTCAACAGAAGCCAGCGTAAACTCCTCAGCTGCAGCGGTTGTTGCTCCGTGAAAATCCTGCGTCATGCTCTGTCCAAAATACACTGAAAAACACGGGAGAGTACACTAAGCTGAGACAAATTAGAGGAATAATTCTGATATGAAACCCCTGGTATTATAGAAAATGCAAAGCTGTTGACAGAATGACTTGTTTTAAAGGTAAAAACTAAAACTGAAAAGCAACGGTCAAGCTAGCTAACGTAAGATACAACTTCCGGTGAGGAATGATCAAACCGAAGATCTAAGTGTCCAGGATTAGGAATAACTGTTTCAGAGAAGTGCCTGAAATAAGGTTTACGATCAACATACACTCACAAAAAATGTTATGTTCTTATTTGAAATAATAAAATCCATCCCATGTTGCATAATTTTTCATTTTTAAGGATGCCTGTAAATGACGGTTGCCAATAAGCTGCGAACAAGGACTACAAAAATGGCCGAGGACCCTTCTGCACGCATTTCTAATCGTTTTCTAAATCAACAGTTATTCATACACGATAGCCACAACAATGAATTAAACAATGATTAAGAAAAGATTATCGAACAAGAAGTTACACACTTAAATAATTGATTGGAAATATTGGAATCTCTGCAAGTCGAACCGCCATGTTGTAGTTCCTTATTATTTTGGTAATACTTCTAATTCGCACTGACTTTAAGCTTAAAGAAATCATGATAAGTCAAAAATTTGATTATTATTCTCCATTGACCTGTTCTTTTCATGGTAGCAGTCCATTTGTGTTAGAAACAGGTGTGAAGCAAGAAAAAACATCATTTTAATATATAATACTTTTGATTTATAAGATTTAACGTCAAGTGACGAAGAGGTAAACCACAATTATGTTCATATTTTGCCAATATTACAGCCAGCATGTGGGATGCTAATGGCTAATTCTTATAGTCGCCTGTAAATATCTGCCAAAATGCCCATATACTAATACACATTAGCTATTTTGTGACAGTTCTAATTCAGAACCTGAATTTCGACGTTGTCATCTATACTTGAGTCATATTTATTGTAAAGTGCATTTAAAATTAAAAAGAAAAAATGAGGATAAAATTGTTAAAAGGGAATATAACTAGACAGTATCATAGTTAAAAATAAAGCAAATAAGTCCATAAACAATATGAAGATAATCATCAAAAAAGAGTTAATTCCCCTTACAAAGTTATCTATGAGTGTCTGAATCTAATTTAAATTGTGAGAAAATAGCCGAGTGATTCAGATCAATTAAAACAAATTTCAGCAAAGCATCATTTTTCTGCTCTGATTAACTGAAACATTCGTATCTGTCTCATTTACTGCATACGCTGGAAGAGAGCCTGTTTATCTTATACTTTGATTACTTTTAATTGAAATATATTTTAAATACTTTGAACAGCTTCCATTTAAAGAAATATCAACGTTTTATTCTGAAGGGCAAGTCACTCGTTTCCGGTTTGCGCACGTCCCCCAGCTGACTTGACGTGTTTGCCAGCAGGCCAGGAATGAGAATTGAGGGAAGAGCTATGGATGTCTCCCAAAGTGGGTCAGTGGAGCAGTTCGACTGCTCGGTGTTCAAAATTTCCCCTAGCTGTGTTTTGATTTGTTTTAGCAGCAGATTTAGATTTAAAAAGATAAATGTGACCGTGAATTTTTATTTTTACAAGAGTTTTTGAACGGCGAAAGGATGTTTTAATGTTGTTTCTAATAGGCAAAAGTGATGATTTTAGGGTAACACAAGAACATTTTGGACATAAAGAGCCAACAGAGGCAGCTTTGGTGAATTAAAACCACAAATACAAGAATAAAATCGATGTTAACTGTCCACGCCTAACGTCCACACCACATGATTAAGAAATAAAACCCAGGGTTTCAAGACAAAAGGAGTGGACTTTGTTATAAAATCAGATAAATCAGACAATAAAACACAGATAAACTGAAGATTATAAATGATACAAGGTAAAATACAACGACATCATACTAATACACAGTTCAGAGCATCACTGTAAGACATTAAATGATAAAGTGTTGATTATAATGAGTTATAATTAACCTTTTGAGAAATTATTCTGTTATTTATTTTAGTAAAAAGACTGGACCACACTGATGGATTAAGGCTGTGAAAAGGCGACACCGTGTGGCCAAAACTGAAATTAACTCAATTTCAACTGTCCCACTTTAGCATAAATGTCAGGTATAAAGCTTTATTTAGTATTTCTCTTTTATGTTGTGTGGAAAAATATTATTTTGGGTGGTTTTTGTGTTTTTGATGAGACTATTTGGAGTCTTACTGTCATTTTAACTTTTTAATTACATTTCTAAAACTTGTATTTCACATTTCTCATCTAAATTTTCCTAATCAAGGTGAGGCAGCTTCATCTGCAGAGCATAATTCATACCCACAGCTGTTAAAAGTGGCTTACTATCAACACAAAGGCATGTAATAATAATAGTATTAACTTAATTTACAGAGCATATTAAAAAACAAAGGATTATAAAGTGGTTTGACAACAAATAAGACCAGACATAGAAACAACGCACAGGAACTTAAGCACAAAAACAGGACACAACAACCTGAAAAACCCAAACAATGAAACCAGAGAAACAGGAAGACCCAAGCATGACAGGGGAGGTGAAACAACAACATGGAGCATCAGGCAATGCAAGACCGACCTAAAATGAGACCAGGAGGACCAACAACACAGGGAGATAAAAACTATACATAAAAGGGAAAAAAATGAAGTTGATTATAAGGAAATGTAAGAATATAAAATATGAATGTAACAATTAGAAAAAAAGAAGCCAAGCCTGAGACAGAAAGGTAAAATGTTGACTTAGAGATATGAAAACATGGGATAAAAAATTCTTCAAAATAAGGCAGCAGTTTGTTTAGATTTATTAAAATATTTCATTAACATTCTGAATAAATAGAAGTTTAAAATAGGGATTATAATGCCTTCAAATAATCCCAAAAAGTACATCAAATCCATGGCTGCCCCTGTGTTCAGTTTTAATATTTACATGTTTTTATAAAGGATATTTAATTGAGAATAATATGTCTTAGTAGATTTAGTTAATCATCATGTGAGTATATTGAGATTTAAACATTACTGCACATTTGCAGCACTGAAACTAAATTTGAATACACAACATTGCTTTATTGAAAAAATAAAAAAGTCCCAGACTGAACTGACTGGTGATATAAATATTTCTAAATTGGAACACGGTCACATATTTCTTGATTTGTCCCTCCTCCTCCTCCCGCTTTTATATGATCTACATATTTTAACATTTTATTCTTTTACTTTAACTTTCTACTTTATTTAAATGATGCTACAATATAGTGATTTTGCAATGATATTATCGATTTGTAAACTCATAAAAAATCTGTTAATTGAGAAAAATCCAAAATTATAAGGTAATTTATCTAAAATATGCTATATTCTGCATTTAAACTTGTATATTGCTTTGGCTTTTAATTATAATTATGTAATTTTGTAACACAGATAGATTAGATCAGATCAGACAGAGTTTTATTTATTCCTTGGGGAGACTCTTTCAGGAAAATTAAGGTTCCAGTAGCATTGTATTGTGCAAGATATAAGAGAACTATATATTTATATATATATCTATATCTATATCTATATATACATACATACATATATATATATATATATATATATATAGATAGATAGATAGATAGATAGATATAGATATATTGTAGCATCTTTTAAATTGGTTTGAATTTGGCTTTAAATTGGTTATGTATGTGTACATATATATATATACATATACATATATATATATATATATATATATAAATATATATATATATATATATATGTACATATATATACATATATATATCTATATATATGACTCTACCTTTTGGATCAGTGTTAACACCCTTTTTTTTTTTTTTTTTTTTTTTTTAAATGTATATTTTTGGGCATTTTGTGCCTTTATTGATAGGAGAGAGACAGTGAATAGGCTTGCGAAAGGAGGAGAGAGAGCAGGGGAAGAAGACACTCTGCAAACTGGTCACACGTGGGATTCGAACCTGAACCAGCAGACGCATGTACATGGGGTGCCAACCACTACGCCAAACCAGCACCCCTAACACTCCTATTTTAATGGCACCTGAGGTGGAATGTCCCCAGTTTCTGACATCTGCACCATCAGCACCTTGATGTGCACAGCTTATAACAGCTCAAAGCCAAAGTCCATGCACAGAGCCAAACAGTGGACCACAGAGGTGGAGAACCTGTTCAGATTCCAGGCGGCAGGCTACAGAGACGAACTGGAGTACATACAAGTTAAACATGAAGCCCATGTATCAAAGAACATTGTGTTCTTGATGTAGGAGAGACCATCCTGCTCATTTTTCACTCACCAAACTTTGCTTCTTTCTCAAGTATCACTGATGGTATTTTGAGGTGGGGACTGCATGGGTGATAAGGGGAATATGTTTCATTTTTATGCATACACACAAGGTCAGCCTCATGGAGGAAACAATACATCTTCATCTACATCTGCGTCATAAACATCTTTTGGAATATTGTCAACATCCCTATTTCAATGGCTCCTGAGGTGGAGTGTCCCCTGAGTTGTGGTTGGTCTTCCCTTGGTCTTATCATTCTTACAGACTTTGTGTCACATTGTGAATTTAAGGCTAAGATATACTGCTCTGCTATATTCAGTTGAACCAATCTGAAAGTGTTTTCCAGCTTTCTTCTGCATAGACAGAGGAGTTCTATGACAGCCAGACCAGTGTATTCAGGTTTTGGAGGAATGAGGAAGTGAAGACCTGAGAGGGCGGAGTTTTCTAGTGTTGGGGGTGTGGCTTGGCCACGATACAGGAAATGGAGTCAAGACCAGCACCCTAACTGAAGAAGGGAGTAAGATGCAGATATCACAAACCACCAAGGATCCTCTCACAGGTCAAAGCACAGCCAGTCTTCGAGGTCGGATTGGGTTCCCACTGGCAGTGCGCATGACTGCTGGGGTCCACTAGCAGCATGTTAAGCATTATATGTATAATTGGAGGTCTTAAATGGGCACACTTCAGGCAGCTGAAAGCAAATTGAAACAAGGAGCAACTTTAGACTTGCTGTAAACCAACAAATCTCATCATACTGTTAAATATTCTGCCTTTGCTCTGGAGAACTTCAAAATAGTCATGAAAGATTGCAAACATCTCAGCTGTTGGTTAACAACTGCAGAAGCGAACAGTTCAAAATAAGAAAAGTTCCAATTAAAAGGCATGGAGAAATGTTATTTTACATCAGATTCAAATAAAAAATGATTATTAAAACAAAACAAAGTGTTTGATGAAGCACTTCAATATATCAGGACGAAGATGCAGCAACAGGACCAACAGCTAGTACTCATTAACTGAAAGGAAAAATACCAAAATTAACACAACCAACAAATACACATGGGGAATTGTACAATGCCAAACTGTGTGCTTTCAATTAGTCACATTGTGAATTTAAGGCTAAGATATACTGCTCTGCTTTATTCAGTTGAACCAATCTGAAAGTGTTTTCCAGCTTTCTTCTGCATAGACAGAGGAGTTCTATGACAGCCAGACCAGTGTATTCAGGTTTTGGAGGAATGAGGTAGTGAAGACCTGAGAGGGCGGAGTTTTCTAGTGTTGGGGGTGTGGCTTGGCCATGATACAGGAAATGAAGTAAAGACAGGCATCCTAACTGAAGAAGGGAGTAAGATGCAGATATCACAAACCAACGAGGCTCCTTCGGTCTGGTCGAGCGCACCACCAGCGGGGACCCAATCGGGCCTCGGAGGCTGGATGTGCTATTAGCTGCGAGAGGAGCCTCGGTGGTGATAAAACTGATTATTTTATAAGTATATAACAATAAATAAATTAAATACACTTGAAATAAAATATACCTTCAAAACCATAACATATTTTTCTACCAAACATTTTCAGTATTTTATGTTTTGAGGGCCTGATGTGACCCCTGGGCCACTTGTTGATGACCAGTGCTTGAAGAATGAATGCCATCAGGGATTGAAGGTCACGGGCATACAATGTTAGTTTTCTGCTTTAAGCTTATGTGCAGAGATTTATCAGCTGATTCACTCATATTTTCATGATGAAAACATTGCCATTGAGGAAAAAAAACTGTTTTCCCTCCATTTTTAAACATATGCTAAGCTAACCGGCTAATGGATTTAGCTTCATAGTAAACACCATGCAAGTAAGATATCAATCTTCTCATCTTAATGTTAGCAACAAAGCAATAAACATGTTTCAAATACAAATAAAACCTTTCTCTTAGTTAGGTCTCAAAACATAAAAAAGGTTGGCTGCAAGTTTACTTTCTTGAAATATATTTTTTGATTAGAAAGGCTATTATCAATCCTCAGACAAGGAAAGTACAGCTTAGGGTGATTTTGTGAGGGTAAATGTGCATATTTTACCTGTTGAAAGATAGATTAGCGGAGTTAAAGAAAAATTACGAAATCAAACACTCTTGATAAATCAGATTTACTTGTTGGATTTTTCATGCAAGACACCACTCTGAATTCATCTCTTCACCTTTTGTCTGCAGATGTTGAAATCACTTCATTCTTTTTAATTGCTCGTTGTGAAATGATAATCTGTTGGAGATTTTGCTCGATCGTTTGTTCACAAAGTGGTGTGATGCCTTTTTTTAATCCAATCATAAAGCTTACATCTTTCAAAATAACCTGTTTCACTGTGAATGTTCCAAAGAGGATTCCCGGTCTGATCTTACCCCTACCTCAGCTTTTCTGGAGCATGTTGCAGGCATCGAGTTCAAAATTAATGAATATTTGCAAAAAACCTTTAAGTTTGAACATGAAAGATCTAATTTTTGTAGTGTATTCAGTTGAAAACAGGCCAAAAAGCAAATCATTTTGTTCTGTTTTGATTTACATTTTACAGTTTTCACCCCTGTGCAGACTTTCAGGCACATGCAGAACTCTTGTTTTTGTTTTACTGAGCCATAACATAAATACAAGTCTACCACATCTCTTTATTTCCCACCGAGCAGCTGCTGAATTACTCCATCCTCTCTCCACTCATCATCCGTCAGCCTCCATTTAACCTCCACCACATTCAAACAGCTCGCCCCCCACAGGAGAACAGACCCCCTCCATCTCCTCAGAAAACATTAAGAGCCTGCTCACCCAGGAGGGTATCAATCACAACAGGAGACGCAGAGCTTGTTTAAAATACTATTATTATTATTTATGGTACTTTTTTACTCACAGGAGTGTTTTTGCACTTACACATTTTACAAAAAAAAATCTGTAATATATCAAACTTACACGAGAAAACAAGAGCAGAAGAAATATACTCTCATACCAAACCAACATACCACTTCTTTCTCTTTCCAGTCCGTCATAAAATGGCCAATTAAGTACAAAAATACAGGTAATATGTACAATTTAAAAGAAATATAATGGACATCTCAGGTTTTTGGTGTTGAAACACATTTGTGTTACAGCTGTGAACAAAAAAGGCTGAAAACTGTGACTTTTGAAGAATACAGAATAGTGCTTAACAAGGAAATCCAACACGTAAATCTGATGTTATAACAAAAGTATTTGATTTCGTAATTTTCTGTTAACTTCACTGGATCCATCTTTGAAATGTTGAAATATGCACATCTACCCTTTCAAAGTCATCCGAAGCTATACTTTCTGTGTCTAAGGCTTGATCATTACCTTAAAAAAGTATTTCAAGAAAGTAAACTTGCAGCAAATTACAACTTTTAATTTTCATATTTTGGGATCAAAGTTAAGAAAAGGTGATTTTTGTTTTTGAAACATGTTCATTCCTTTAATGCTGACATGAAGATGAGAAAATTGATACCCTACTTGCATGGTTTTTCACCATGAAGCTTAATCCATTAGCCAGTTAGCTTAGCATACATTAAAAATGGAGGGAAAACAGCATTTTTTTCCTAAAAGGATCAGTGTTAAAGTCTTCATCATGAGAATATCTGTGAAGTATAAGTCAATAATGCAAGCCAAAAAGAGCTAGTCTGACTACCTAAAAAAGGCTAACACCAAGAGCTAGCTGGTGTTTCATTTTACAAAAGAAACATTATTTTGTAACATGAGAGCTGATGACAGGATGATATATTTGTTTATGGTTTTGGCACTTTATTAAGAGAACTACTTTAATATGGTTGGAAAATATATGATTCTTCTCACTGCTATTTTAAGTGATACTACGCTTGTGTCTCTAAAAAAGCTAAAACTAGGAGCATTATAACCCAGCCTACTTTAGCAAAATATCTGCTATTATGAAGACAGCTTTTTAAGCACCAAAGAAAAAGAAAATCCCCAATTTCTTTTCTGAACTTTTAATCTCTAGTATATTTTTCAGACTTGAGAAGTGTGAAATAGCAAAAGAATCTAGCTGTCTTAAAGTGCTGATAACACAAACATCAGTAGGCTAGCTATCTTTAGAAGCAAGGACTTTGGTAAAGAGGTAAACCGTTGTGACTTTGAATTATGTTTTTATGTCTTACTAAGATGCTGTGGTGACACCAGTCTATTAAAGCTGGGTAAATATAAGGCTAAAGCCAACGGCTATGTAGCCTTACCTAGCTAGTTACTGCTAACAAAGAGAAACAGCTAGCCTATCTCCAAAGACAATGAAATACAAGTTATACCCCAATCCTTGCTGACTAGAAAAATTTTTTTGGTGCTGTTAGAGTAAGTATCAATACATGCACAAGTCAGCAAAAAACTATCTAGATTAACTTAGGCTAGCTATCACAACTAGCAAGGACTCAAAACTGAAAAAAGTTTCCCTTCAGTTGGAAAATAGCTTTGTTACTCAGTTTCCTTAGCCTTAAAAGATAAAAACTCCACAACTTTAGAGTAATTAATCTCATCAGACCTTTGGAAAAGGCAGTTTAAGTACTTGCACAAATGTGGTGAAGGAGTACACAAGCAAATACGCCAACAACAACCACTGAACCAGGCAACCACAATTAGCAAGCATGAGAAACTGGAAAAAAAAAAGTTCTAGAAATTAGGTAATTTCAGATGACATACTCCTGTATAGTTTAACGTAGACTGGCTAAATAAAAGAGCTGCTAACAAAACATGGTTAGCTAGCTCAGCTTTCAGGCTACTCTCTGGCTCACTACACAAGATATTTCTTTGTGACATTTGGCGCAGGTGTAAAACTATATGGAAGCAAGCAAGTAAATAAAGGCAACCAGTAGATTTAAACCTTGCTAGCTACTAAACTAAACATTAAAACAGCTAACACTTGTTTAAGCAGACTAGCTATTACTGTATCATGTGGATGTATCAGGGTTGGTTTTATGTCTATTGGAAAAAAAATATTACTTAGTATATTTGAGTTTCATTTAAAAGTGTGAAAAAAGCTAAGTGTTTCCCTTCATTTTTAGTTCTTGCTAAGCTAACCAAATGGTAGTTGTAGCTTTATTTGAAGGCTTTATGTGTGGCATCAATCATCTCATCTGACTCTTGTCATTACAGCCAATACTGACTTTCTGAACTACTATTTCTTGTGAAAACATATTTTAAATGTGACAAAAAAGGGCACAAATGGTAGTTAGCTTGACAGAAACTTGACCAAATGTTTGATCAAGCTAACACAAAATTGGCAGCTCTACTTGGGATTTATTCTCCATCGAAAATATACAACAGACTTCATTCCGCTCAGTCTTCACTCCATCTTTAACATTCATTTTTTACATCCTTTTCCAGTCACTTCAAACATCATAACCGGTATATACACATCTTATACATTATGAACACGTGTCATCTGTACAGAACAGTTAAAAGGTGACAGTATAACGAGTCGTGGGGTGTCAAACTCCACACAAACGCATTACAGTAACAGGAATACAAAGATATATAAAGAAATCTTGGTAATACAGTATACGTGGCGCTGAATTAAGGTGTCAACCAGCAACAGAGACAGAATAACACGTTAAAGGTCCATTAATGGCACTGTGATAAAGCCTTCAGTTTGTTTTCTTGAAGTGAGAAGCACCAGAACAACCCTCCGATTCTCTGAACCAGGAGGTTTAAATACAAAAATAAACACAAAGCAGCGTCTCAGTGACACATTCATCAGGCGAAAATGTCTTTGGCAACGTAGTGTGATACTGGTTAGTGTTACAGTACATTTTAGGCACATACGTGAAGCAGAGGTTATAATCTTTTTTACATTCTTTTTAGGCATTGGGTAGATTTGGTGAATAATGTCCGCTTGTCCTTGTAGGGTAAAAAACGTTGACGTGTTCCTCATATGACGGAGGGTTTACGGAGTCCTTCCATTTGGTCTTGACTCTTTTCTCGCCCCGATTCTTCGAGCTTCTTGTTTGAGTCTTCATCAGATTTTGGCTTTCCACAACCTTTAAGTGGAAGATGTCTGAACTTCACCAGTCTTGTGTAAAAACAGCCAACATCACAGCTTTCCATTCGTGACTTTACTCTGAAAATTACTGAGAAATGAAGACCTTCATCGACCGTGGCAGATAGCTTGATGCTAGCTGCTGTGATTCTTCTTTTTCATTGTTTTTTTCAGACCTCATAAACTGAGATTTGCTTATTAATTTAGCTATTAATATGCTAACATTGATGCTGTCCCTTAATTTTAACCTAATGACGAAACTATGCAGTCCAATCCAAACAAAAAGCTTTTCATTCTGATCTGAGCCATGTTTCGATTTACGTTTCTAAGGCCAACGGGAAACAGTTGGCCCCCAGGCTAGTTAGGACACCTCTGCTTTAAGGTAGTCTAAATGTTGGTTTGGTCTTGAACACCTCTGAATCTACAATTATTAAACTTAAAGGAATAGTTTGACAGTTTGGAGTGTTTCATTTAAAGCTATAAGAAGGACTGCTGATCCGACGAAGGACTTGCTAATTCTGTGTTCCTGGAGATAGTTGACAAATAAAAAAACAAAAATACATCAGTTAACTCGCTTTGTTGACTTGGCCTGAAGGTTATTTGGTTAATGTCGATATCCACTTATCTGAAAAGAAAGCGAGGTGTTTTTCACACCTAAATGTAGTTCGGAAAAGGAAAAAATAAGGCAAGAAATTTGCATAATACTATTTAATTAAATAAAAAAAAATCAAAAACTCTTCATTTGCCACTTTATTACGCTAAATTGGACCAAAATTAATGACCTATGGAAGAGTATTAGGGCCATTTTAGATGAAAAAATCATTTTTGGCAGGTCAAGATTAAAGTCAAAAATGACAAGAAAAAGTTGACATTTTGAGATAAAAGTTGAAATGTCAACAATAAAGTTAAAATACAATTTCGTGAAAAAGTCAAAATGATGAGATTAAGGTCGACTTGCAATGTGTTTTTCAACATTTCAACATTTCTCGACATTTCAACTTTTATAACAAAACTGTATTCTCCTCATTTCAACTTTTATTTCCCCGACCTTATAAACCAAGAAATTACGTGATAAAAGTCAAAATGTTGAGAAAAAAAGTCAAAAGTCGAGACAAACATTTCGACTTTTGTAACAGAGTGATTAAAATCAAAATTACGAGACTTAAGTAAAAAAAGTCAAACGTTTTTTTTAACTTTTAACTTTTTTCACGACATTTCAACTTTTATTTACTAGACCTTATAAGCTGAGAAATGACGAGATGACAGGTGAAATGACGACAATAAAGTTGGATACTACTTTGTGATAAAAATCAAAATGATGAGATTAGAGTTAAAATGTTGAGAAAAAAGTCAAAAGTCTAGAATAAAGTTAACATACAATATATTTCAACTTTGTTTACTACATTTCGACTTTGCTGGGGAAAAGTCAAAAGTCAAGACAAACATTTGGACTTTTACAACAAAACTGTATTTCAATTTTATTCTCATCATTTCAGCTTATGTTTTTCTAGACCTTTTAAACCATGAAATGAAGAGAAAAAAAGTTGAAAAGACAAAATAAAAGATGAAATGACGAGATAAATGTTAAAATATAGACAATAAAGTCAAAATGATGAGATTAAAGGTTAAAAAAAGTCCCAAGTTGACTATAAATAGAATTTGACTATTCATGACATACAGCTTTTTTTCCAACATTTCAACTTTATTCTCATCATTTCAACTTTCTATTTTTTGAGACCTTATAAGCCAAGATAAAAGCTAAAATGAAATAAGAATAAAGTTAAAAAAACAGTTTTGTGATAAAAGTCAAAATGACAAGATTTAAGTTAAAATGTTAAAAAGAAGTCAAAAATTGAGAATAAAGTCAAAATACAATGTATTTCAACTTTATTTGCGACATTTCGGCTTTTTTCACAACCTTTTTGACTTTTTTCTCAACATTTCCACTTTTATTTCATATCTTGGTTTACAAGGTCTAGAAAAATAAAAGTCATGACGAGAATAAAGTTGAAATACAATTTCATGATAAGAATAAATAATGAGATAAAAGTTGAAATGACAAGAATAAAGCTGAAATGTTGACAATCAAGTTGACATACAATTAAGTGATTAAAGTCAAAATGCTGAGAAAAAAAGTAAAATTTGAGAATAAAGTCGACATACAATGTAGGTCAACCTCATTCTCAAATTTGACTTTTGTCGACATTTCGACTTTAATCTGGACTTCCCCAAAATAATTTAATCCATCGAACATTGCCCTTATACTCTTCCGTAAATGACAGACTGGCAGGTATATTAAAAAAGAGAGAAAATTTGCAATTAAAATGTCAGGAAAATGTTAGTGTGTTTTTTCCTGAGAGGAAAGAAAGGTCAAATCAAAATTATAAACAACAAATGTGTAGACGGTCCTGGGCGACCTTTAGTAGGTTTAATTATGGCATTTTCCTACCAAGAAACTTGTGTCTATCTCTTGAAATTAATCACCGACCTACAGGCTAGAAACCATGAGCTCAGCCTGGCACTTAGACGTCTGACAGTAAATGTTTAGCAGTAAATTGGCCTACAGTGAGTTTGAAAAGTGCCGAGTCAGCAGTCTTCCAAAATGTCAAACTACTCCTTTAAAAATCTGCTCACTTCACGCTCTTTTAAGGTTTTAAATGTCCCTCTGAGCCTGACTCCACACCCTGCTTCTTCTTCTTCTCCTTCAGTAATGTCCGTAGCCCATGGACATCCCCATCCCGATCCCCAGGCCGAGCCCCAGACTCTCCCGCAGCCCCCTCAGCTGCTCCTCGCCCAGCCGGATCTTATCCTCCAGCTGCCGCTGCTCCACCAGCAGGGCCGCCTTCATCTTCACAAAGTGGCTTCAGAGGAAACACAGAGAGGCGACACTTTAAAACATGCTCGCAAAAACATTCAAATGGGAGCAAATCATGAGTGGAATAATAAACTTCTTAACAGTCATGCTACAAAAGAAAAAAAACGTTGCATATCAATTTGTTCTGACTTTCATTTTTTCATTTACCTTCCATGCTGGACGTAACTGGTGTAATCCAGTGACTAAAGAAACACTAATTAAGACCTAAAAACATTTAATCAATATGTAGCAGAATTTTTATGCCCTAAAAAGTAGCAAAAGTTTGAGACAACACTTGTTAAGAACTGGAACTATTTAAAGGTGCTATGAGGAGAATCTATTACTGGCGACACAAAGACTCTGCTACCCATGAGCACGTGCGGCGACTGTTGTAATGCTGCGTTCAGTAACCTCGGAACTGGGAGTGTCATCATCTCTGACTTATCGGCGTTCCAGTTGAAGTCGGAAAAAAACATGCTGATCTACCAGGCTATTGTTAGCTGTTGTTAGCAAGCCCTGTGTTGTTGTATGAAGAATGTGATTATCACTATGGCAGCATTTTTGTAAATATAAGTCTAACAATGCTATGTATACAGCTGATCTAGAGCGACACACCCCAGTCAGAAGTGCAAATAAATTGATTATTACAGGAGCTAAATAACTGTTCACACTGGGGGCATCCATCTTCGATTGTCAACTCGGGGGTGGCGAGGTTTCACGGAGTTCCCAGTAGCAAATTCGACTTCAGGGGCGTTCAGTTGCAGTTTCCTACTCGGAACTCGGAAATTCCTACTTCTGACTACAACTGGAACGCACCAAAAGACGTGACCCAAGCCAAAGCGTGTGTTTTGTTGTGATGCTAATGAATGCAGCTCAGACCTTCCTCAGAACTCTGCATTGCTTTACAACTTCTTTTTTCAACAACTTACAGGATGCAAAGCGACGAGGTAATGTATCTCTTTCTAGTTACGTGGCGGTAGTTTTTGATGTGTGACAACAAGCAATTTTTGGAAAACTTAGTATCGTAGTTTTGTAGCCGGCTATATATCTCTACTTACAGCCTGGTGCTCTAAGACGTGTCAGAATAATATAAATTTGCTCTAGTTTTAATTGTCTTGTTCCCGAAGTTGATGCTATAAAACTCATCTTAAAGTGTGTATTTCCATCAGGCATATATCTAAAAGTGAGACTTTTTTGTAATTACTTAGAAACTCCTCACAGCATCTTTAAATAAATATTGATTGATTTATTGATTGATTGATTGATAAAATGGCCATGATATGTCATGTTTGTGATACCAATAAACTATGGACGTTGAATACATGATTCTCAACATCTTTTTTCCTCCTTATAGAAATAAAATCAGCGAGACAAGACTCCAAAGATCTTACAACTTTACAATCTTAAATTTAAGGAGTTCAGAGATATTATTTAAAATTTGGAGCCTGTGCTACCCCGTATATTTTGCCGCTACAGCCATCTTTGCTGCATCATTGGAGAGTTATCAAAGGTCTACTTTACAACTGCTGTCAGAGAATTTGAGGCCATATTCCTCTGTGATTAGGCCTGTCACGATAATCAATAAATCAATAAACCACACCATAAATAAAAACGTCCTCGATAAATTGAAACGTGCATGCATGTTTGTTTTCCTCCTCTCTTTCTACCAAAGAGACTGAATGAGAAGATGGCTCACTCTGTACATCTTTCTTAACACCGAGGTGCATCGGTTCTATAGTGGACTTAGCGGATTTATAGCTGAGTGAGCATCTGTCGCTCATGCAATCTTTGGGGTGGAGAAAGCTGAAGTGAGTGTTGTGAGGAGTAACGAGAAAACAAACACTAATATGAATGATGGCACGGAAGCTACGGTTCGTAAGCTGAATGCCACAGCCCCAGTGTGAGAATATTTTAGTTTTAAACAGACCAACAAGGTGTGAGTCCATGAACACCAACGAGCTGATATGTTGAATTTGTTTGAAAGTAGTGGCGACAAAGAAGGGGAGGTGCAGCTTTGTTTGTATTGTTGTGTGTTTTATTGGAGTTTTTTTTTTCTTTACAGAGACAGGGTCTATTTTTATGGTTTTTGATTATTATAATGATTTTAATTTACATGCAATTTTTTCCTAAAAGACAGTCCATTTCATTTTCACTGGGTTTTTTTCTTTTTTTTGTTTGTTTAATTTATTATATCGTTTGTTAGTTTATTTTATTTTAAAGCTCTTGACCTTCCAGTTGCAGTTAAATATTCTTAAGAAATTACCCAAAGTTTATTGCTTTTGATATGGTGTACACACTTTATGATAACATATAATTACATTAATGAAAAATGGTGTTTCAAACTAGGGCTGAACAATTTGAGAAAATAATCTAATTGCGATTTTTCCCCCCAATATTGCGATTTACTCTGCAATTGTTTTAATGTTCCTCATCTTATGTATTCTTAAACAAAAATAAGCAGTAGATCTTTTTATAGTCAAACCAATATGACGTTAAATTAATCTAAGGATAAAAGATTTGAGAAAAAGTGGAGAAGTGAAGAACAGAAGCAAAATAGGTATGAAATTGTAAAAACTGGGTAAAAATGGTATGAAAGCAGAAATAGGTTAATAAATAGGTGCAAAATAGGTATGAAATTGTAACAAAAAAAAAGGCAAAAAAAATTCTCAAGTGACTAAGGAAAATTGATTATGGCAGCAAAATTGGGAATTAAATTTGACATTAAATTTCAGAAACCATGTAAAAATTCCAAAAATGGTTCTGACAGTGGCCAAAAAAAGATGAATGGGGGCAAAATAAGCATAAAGTTGTAAAAACTGGGTTAAAATAAAGGTAAAAATGGTTCAAAAGTGGGAAAAAAAAGTGTATGGATAGAGGTAAAAAAAAAAAAATAGGCATGAAATTACAAAAAAAACCTACATCACAATGCCAAAATGTTCAACACATTTTGGGCTAAAAATATTGAACCTTCTGCGATTTGAAAATTGCAACTTTTGAATCAAAAAAATTAATCTAATTTGCCATCAATTGTTCAGCCCTATTTCAAAATAATATTGACAATATCATCGTTTATCAGCAACAATTTTTTTGACAATTATCGTCCAGTAGAATTTGTTATGGTGACAGGCCAATCTGTGATGCTGCATGTGTTGGCAAACAGTATCTGACGATGTATCACTATATTGATATTTTTAAACGTAAGAATTATGGTCACATAAATCTTTAAAACCCCACATTTGTGCTCCAGGAAAGTTGTGTATTTGTGTACCTATAGTCTCGGTGCTGCTCGGGGGAGAGGCAGCGGGACAGCACCCGGCTCACGGCCTGCTCTCTGCGGTCCACGTGGTCCTTCAGGTCCTGGGCCTCGGACAGCTGCCGCATGAGCTGACGCTTCTTCTCCAGCAGGGGGAGCTACAGGGCAGCCGAGGCACAGAGATATTCAGTACGTTTCTTTGACTCAAGCCTCTGTAAGCTGATTCTGAAGGTGTTCCTCCCCCCCTCTGCTCCCTCCGTCCCCCTCCTCACCCTCTCGTGGTGCTCCGTCTCAGCGTCCAGCGTGTCCAGCGTGGTCTCCACCCTCAGCAGCCGCCCCGACAGAGACAGCAGCAGACTCACCACTTTGTCCAAGTCACCGATGAACATGCGGAACTTGTCCACCTCGTTGGGTTTACACACGGCCACCACCATGCTCTCCACCTGTCAGGAGGAGAGGCGTTATGCTGCGTTCACACCGCAAATTAAACCGTCAGTTTAATTTTAAAGGATATTGAAACTAAATACTTCAAATAAAATTCAGTGCATGAACACATTTATATTTCATAGAACTTTTTACAAAATAAATTTCCCCAAGACTTATTATTAGGATGAGCCTACTGATTTTTTAAAGATATTTTGAAAAGCTTCACGTACCCCCAGGGGTACGCGTACCCCCATTTGAGAACCACTGGTCTAGGGTACCGTCACACGTACACACACCACTGATTGGCTGATGCTGCACAGCCACACATGACATCGCCTGAATAGATCAACATTTTTTTAACTTTGACATCGCGCGACGAGTGAAGTCATCGTCTTGTATGCGGCTGTCGCATCGCGGGAGGGTTAGCCCCGCCCCATCGCGGCTGTACATTGACTTTGAATGGAGAGTGATCGCCGAGGTAGTACAAGTAGCGTCCGGTGTGAACGCACCATTAGAGGAAGACTCAAATACTCCAAAGCTCCAAGATTAAGGGTTTTATTTTGTCTGCTGCTGTGGACTTGTGAAGCCTCAATAACATGTTTCCAGAAATGTATAGAAATCAGCAGTTAAATAGTTTCATCTTTAACATATATAGCATGTCGGTTTGGCGGAGTGGTAAGCAACCAGGCACGTCCCATGTACTTGCTTCTGCCAGCCCGGGTTCGAATCCCACCTGTGACCAGTTTGCAGAGTGTCTTCCCCTACTCTCTCATCCCCTTTCACAAGCCTATCCACTGTCATTCTCTCTGATCAATAAAGACACAAAATACCTTTTAAAAAAATACATTTAAAAATATTATGTATATTCAGCTAAAAATCTGGCTTTCAGCTGAATTTTAACTCTTTAATTCTGCATCATATGGGGTTTACTCCATTTTAGTTTCAGAGTTACTATTTTATGTTTTACCACTTTTTATTGAGAGTTCTATCTTAATCAACTTTTAGCATTTTATTACCTTTGTCATATCCTATCATGGTTTTATTTATTTACTTATTTATTCAGTCAGTTTAGTTTTAGCTCCTGTGTTTCCCCAATTCAAGATAGCATTTCCTCAGTCCTCTGTGGATTGATTGATTGATTTTAATGTAAAGCACTTTTCATACATAAGATGTATGAAAAGTGCTTTATAAATAAAGTTTGAGATATACACACACACATATATATATATGTATATGTATATATATATATATATATATATACATATATATATATATATATGTGTGTGTGTGTGTGTGTGTATATATATATATATATATATATATATATATATATATATATATATATATATATATATATATACATACATATATGTATGTATATATATGTGTGTGTATGTATATGTATGTATATGTATCAGCGACAGGTTATCTCAGTGGAACGGCTGGTCAGTGGGTAAGACAGTGGGTTTGAATCCCGCATGACATATGTAAAATATATGGGACATATGGATAGAGGTGGTCCTGGGTCCCTGGGCAAGACTCAAAATGTCGGCAGCTGCTATCATGACTAGAGATTGAGGAGATACAACACGTTAATGCTACGGCAAGGGGGAGCCAGGACGATAGGTCAAATTGGGGAGTTAACATTGACTCCCCCCCCAGAACTTGGGTACCAAGCCCCAGAAGTGAGCAAAGAGCTAACTGACCTGAGAGATAAGAATCATGGCTAAGATGAGCGCCTGTCAACCCCGACACCGACTAGTGAGGTACCTCCAGAGATCCTAGCAAATGTGAATGCACTGCAAACATCACTGAGTACAGCAGCAGTGATCCTTGAGATGCTTGGGCAATGAAACTCCAGAATGGTGCAACTAGAAAAGAGATTCCCAAGAGATACAGGCAGATTCCTGTAAACTGCCAAATAACACAAGACTAGGCTTGTCACAAGAACCGATACTTCGGTACCAAGTCGGTACTAAGATTCAGAAAATGTGACGGTACTGACTTTTCTAGACTACCCGAAGTACCGTAGGTACCGAGGCGCCAGATCTGGCCACTTCTTCAGCGTTGTTTTTTTGGCTGTAAATGAGCGATTATCTGGCAACCCTCGCACAGTGCTGATCACATGACCGACTACCCTGCTAAGAACAATAACATTCGATATGACGGAGCCACACGCACCTGGCTCGTCAACAACAAAACATTTAAAAGACAAGCATCCAGACTTGTACAGAGAATTCAAGGTGAGTGTATTTTAATTCACGTGTTATCACTGTTGTTCATATCTAATTACGTTACGATGATGAGATGAGCCCAGCCCATAGTAAATGCTACGCGCCTGCTACCTCCGCTGCTGCGCGGCTGGAAAATCATGAAGGAAGAGAAAAGAGAGGGACAGAAAGAGAGAGTCCACAGAAGAAATAGCAGAGAGTGTACCAAGTGTGTGGTCACTACAAGAAGGGACGAAAAGAAAACAGTGCAGTGTGTCTGATGTCAGACGGCGTTAGCTTAGCACGTAGCTTACTTAGCATGATAGCACGTCGTCAATGCTGCACTCGTCCACAGTAAACATCCGGTCTGTTCACCGTCAGAGCGACACAACAGGATGACACTCATGATACATCAACAGAAGCAGCTGTGATCGATAACTTAGATATAGGCGATTAAATAACCTACTTTGATTATGGCTCCATGTAAAGGCTGGTTCAGAACGTAAATCTATGCAGAGGCTACTTGCCCAGAATCATGTGTATTTTGTTCACATACTTTTCACATCCAATGCCTTTACATTTAATTTGATTGCAGAGAGTAGAACAGGAAACACTGACAGTGAGTAGAGGAAGCAGGTGTAAGGAATGCTTTCATATGTTATAGAAATGTACATTAGCTAGTTAAATTGTCCTAGTATCTAAGTATGATATTATTTGGTCCTAGAAATAAAGTAAGTAAAATAAGATCATCAATATGGTACAGTAGTAAATGCAATAGGCACTGTCATATATAAAGGTTTTAAAAAAGTTTCACCACCATGTCTGTAAATTGCTGCTCCCCCTCTCCCTCTCTCTCTCTCTCTGTGTTAGTATTGCCTCTGCTGTTCTCATACAGTCATTAAGCTATACCCAAATCTCTATCTTCTTTTCACAGTATAAGCCAGAGGAGGACAGTGACATGGACCAGCCAGGCAAAGCCAGCATCAATATACACAGCCAACAATAACGGACGCTTTCAATTTAAGCATAATACTGTTTGTTGTTCACTTTGTTCAAATAAAGGAGTGTATGTTGAACTACAGGGGATTTTTCAATTTTTTTTTACCATGGTATCGAATGGTATCGAGTATCGAAGAATTTAAGTGGTATTGGTACCGACTACTAAATTTCTGGTATCGTGACAAGCCTACACAAGACCCACCAAGGCTGGAGGAAAGGCATATGGAAGAAAGAAGTATCACATAAAAATGTGATGCACAGTAGCTAAACAATCTAAGAGCAGACCTGAACAAGACGATAACTATTGGATTGGATAACTATAAAAGAATAAAACAATTCATTTGACTTGACATTTCAGCTATTTCTTTATTTTGACTTTGTCTAACAGATTTATGAAACAGCTTCTAGCTGCTAACAGCTTCGTTTCTGTCTAACACTCCTCACTCCTCTCATGTTATATTCATTATCAATAATAAAGTTAACTTTTGACTGTTCTCTCTATCTGTGGTTGTACTGATTATACAGTATATCAACTTGACCATGAAAATCAGTCATGAATGACCTCCTGCTGTGACATAGTTTAACATAAGTTTACACTTTTAGACCAGTAAAACTCATTTTAACAGCTACGGAAGAGTGTGAAACCCATTTTTGATGGAAAAAATAATTTTTGGCGGGACAAGATTAGAGTCAAATTGACGAGATTAAAGTTGAAATGTCGACAATAACGTTGAAATACAATCTCGGGATTGATTGAAAAGGATGACAAAGTTAAAATGTCGGAAAAAGAAGTCAAAATTCAGGAAAATTGTATTAGCTCAACTTTTTTGTCAACATTTCAACTTTAATCTTGCCTTCCCCAAAGTTATTTTCTCCAACTAACATGGCTCTTATACTCTTCCGCAAATAGCAGTTCAGCTAGAAGCTGTTTCACAAATCAACATTATTCCTCTCCAGATTATATTCATTATAGATATTAAAGTTAACATGAGACTGATCTCTCCATCTGTGGTTGTATTGATCATCCATCCATAGTTACTATCTTTACATCCACTAAGACATGAGGTCCCTCTTGAAAATGAGGGGGCTTTCACATTAGGCCCCGCTGCTGAAACATGCAACACAAACGTGCGCTGAAATACACATGTACATGTACAAACAGGTCCTAGGATCGCACATTAATGGAGAGATGTCAGAGTGATGGCTTGCTGTTCCTGAAGAAGCAGAACCGAGCAGGTTTGGGGTTAAGTGACTTGCTATAGGGCACTTCAGCAGTGCCCAGGAAGTCAGCTAGCACCTCTCCAGCTACTAAACCAACTTCCAAACATGGTTCGGTCGAGAGTTTAACCGGCAACCCTCCGGTCCCCAACCAAAGTTCTTATGGACTGAGCTACAGCTGCCCTTTGTCTCTGTCTGGATGGATACATCTCTGTGTATGTGTGTATTTATATAATGAAGAGTTTGTCTTTGGCCTGCTCTGCTGCAAAGTATCTTGCCATAACACTTTTTCTAAACTGGTGCCGCACAGATAAAGACTGATTGAGTTTGTCCCACCTCCTCTCCCAGCTGTGCGTTGGCTCTTATGTCGTCCTGCAGCCCCCTCTGAGCCTCTCTCAGCACGCCCAGCTTCTTTCGCAGGCTCTCCATCAGCTGTTTCTGCAACAAACACAAACAGAAATATAAATATTATGAAGCAGACATCTGTCATCCCTGGAATAAAGTAAAAAAACAGCACACACTGTAAACAGCGGCCGTGTGTGTTACCTTGTACGTGAGCTCGTCGTCGCTGTTCCTCTCGCGGTTATCGGTGAAGTCCTTCATCTGTGACAGCAGCTGGGCTTTGGCCGCAGACGTGCTGTAATAAGACGAACAGCTGGAGCTCGCACCCGACCGCCTGGCACACGAGCAAACAGAGGAGAGAGGAGTTTGTTTTGTTTTCGCTGAGATGAAACCGAGGCAGAGCGACTAAACAGACACAGTCATAAAATACAAATGAGAGGAGCGCGTAAATTAGAAACACAATCAGTTCTCTGAACAAAAAGAAACAACAAGAAACAGGTGGAAGAGACAAAAAGGCTTAGAAATGACTATATATATGCATCATAATCAGGACTTATCAATCACTTAAATTCAGTTGTAAAGCACTTTTTATTCAAAGTCTTGGCACACAAAGCGACTTATTATTCAGTCAATCACAGGGCCACATAGAGAGACAGATGACCATCCACGCTCACACTCAAACTTAAGAACATTCAGAGTCTCCACTCAACCTGATGAGTCTGTTTTGTCTGTGGGGGGAAGCAGGAGTGCCCAGAGAGAACCCAGGCATGCAAAAGAAGAACATGCAAATTAGAAAAACAGAGGCCGTGCACATATAGACTTCACTGGTGAAGCAAAAACGACACTAGTTCTACTAGTTGACTTAAAAATGTATATCAGTAATATTAGTAAGCCCTAAATGCCAATAAGGGGGCGGGGAAAGCAAATCCAGGCTTCCTATTGGCTGTGTATGGTATGTAGTAGGCACTGCATACTGCCTACGACACTGGAATGAAGTCTGACTGTTCTGTTGGTTTATTTTGTAGTTTGCTACGCTGGATTTCAGTTTGAGGAATGTGGAGTAAGCCACAGCTTATTTATTTTCCAAACTTTATTTTAAATGTAAAAAACCAAACAAACCATGGGTACATATTAACATTTCAGTTATTAATCTGCAGATATTGCCAGAAGCAGCATTTTATATGAATCAGTCAGTGCTGGAGAATAGTTATGTTTTCATTGAGGTATTCTTTTGTTTATTTTTGTGTAATGGCGTAGTAGGGCCACTTAAGAAAAGAACAACACATCCAGAATAAACATCACGCATACAGTACAGTATTAAGAACGAGGAGAAGTGGGAAAATTTGAGGTGGTGGAAATATAGAGGAGAAATACAGTACGTAACGGAAAAATGTCGTACTTGTCTGTGGTTTACACTAATAATGCTGCAGGTATAGGACAAAGCTAACGCCAGCTTCTGCCCGTAGCGAAAAAACAACAACAGACCTTTTTATAACTTATTACACAGAAGCATGTGTTAAAAAGGTAAAGATAACAAGTAATGCCTCTAATATTTGTGTTCGCCTTGCTCCACTCTCAGTCATTTTTAATTCAGGTGCTTTGCATTGTGGGTAACAGCAGGCAAAACAGACTGGTCCGATGCACACTGGGAATTTTTCCCAAATCAGTACGTCATGCGGGTTTTTTTGGCATACTGCAACTTTTGCATTTGTTTGCATACTGTACTACATTTTGGGCCAATCAGTACTGCCAATTAGACCTGGGTCTGCTGCCAATGGGAAAAGTGTCACTTGCTGATTGTTAGCGGGTTAGAAGCTTTGAAAAAAAACTCACGTTGACCTGCTAATTTTAGCGAGAAAGCTGTATAAGCGAGCTAGTAGTACTGGCGGCACTCACTCACTCACTAGTTCAACGAAATTGAGAACTGTTACTTCAAACCTGAGTTCAACTCCAGCTGATACCAGTTCTAACGTCAAAATTCATGTTTAATCTTGTGCACTGGGCTCAGTTGGGGTCCGTTGGACTCTGTCATGCCTGGCAAACATTACCCATCATGCACCTGTTCTGGCAGAAGAAGCTGCTTAGATGTAGAAGCTAACTGACGTTTACAAGGGGAGAAGAAGGGGGCGGCCATGTTAAGGTGCTCTGCAGAGGTTGTGGGAAAGAGAGACGAGCTCACTGACAGGAACAGTTAGGTCTTGTACAAATCAAATGGCCTGTGTAATTAATGCACACACACACACACACACACACACACACACACACACACACACACACACACACACCCTCATTACCTATCCAGGCTGTCCGTGCTGTTCTCCATGGTTTGGTAGGCTCCCCTCCAGCTCTCCGTGCCTGACTCCCCCTCACTGCTCTGGGGGAAGAGCTCCTCCAGACTCAGCCTCTCTCTGCCGCACTCTCCAGCCTCCAGCTCCTCCTCCACCGAGCTGCTCTCTGCCCTCGCCCTCCCCGCCGGTGACGCCTCGGGGTCCTGCAGAGTGTCAATGTCCGTCTCCAGGACGGTGACGGGCAGAGCGAAGCACGGGAGCTCGCTGGTGATCGGTTCGGCTGCCGCGGGAAGCCCCTCATCCTCCTGGAAGTCGTCGATGTCCGTTTCGAGGGGGATGTCCAGCTCGGCGTCCAGGCTGTGGGCGGGGCTTGGGCTGAGGGTGGTCTCTGATTCTGTTCCTGGTTCAGGGAGTCTCTGGTGGTCCACGCCAGAGTGAAGCTGCTGCTGCTCGTAGTCCATGGAGAGGTAGGACTCGGGTAAAGCCGTGTCGTCTCCTCCGTTTTCTAAAACAGGTGGAAGTGTTGAGTCACTGTGAATTCTGGGAGATGGAGTCCTGTCCCATTCTGCTGTCGGTCTCATGCTGGGCTGAGGTTTGGGAGGTTTTAATCTGTCCTGGTCCGGGCTGAGGCTGATGTTCAGCTCTGATTCACTGCAGAGACACAAACAAGTTTACATGTTACCAAAAGGACACTGAAGGGGATGAAACTGGGCAGATCTTAGGAAAAATTTCCCACAATTCCCCAAACTTTTCAGCACCCAAAAGATCATCACCTCATTTTAACATGAGCTTGACATACTTCAGTTTCATTGAAAAACTAAATGACAGCGCTGCTAATGCTAATAAGTACCCCTGGTTCAGCTGTATTCTCTCTCTGTCTGAGACGCTATGCTAGGGCTCCTAAAGGCCCAAACATACTCTGGCAGAGTCCAAGGAAGTCCACACGGACTCAAAGCGGAGGTCCACAAGGCCTGTGCGCACAAAGCTCCAATTTTACAAACGCGTGGACTCCACACCGCGTACTGCTGTCACAACAAACACTGCACAGCATGTATTATCACATCAGTCCACATGAAATGTGACACCCCGTTCCAACATCCTTCTTCTGTGCAGTGTTGACGGATGAGCTGAAACTCCCTGAATGTAGAAGGAACGGGGCTGAACACCTACTTTTGGTCCTTTTCCATTAGCCCGACTCTACTCTACTCGCCTTGTGCTGCTTTTCCATTAGCCCCAGTCGCCTACCCAAAGGGGTGCAGTGTTGCTGTAAACAGCTGAGTGGCACTGTGGTGATGTCATTTTGAGCGTGACACAACAATCTGTGGCTTCTTGTCACAAACGGAGTAAAAAAGGAAAGCAGAAGAAGGCTGCAGGTGGCAAGAAGAAATACCCCTTGAGCAGCACAGGAGAGTTTTGGAAGCTATACAACAGAATGAAGCCGAGGACGAGAGCAATCGGGCTGCAAAGAAAAGACGTATGAGGGTAAGCTAACGGTAGCTACCGCTAGCATGCTAGGTCGTCGTGCTCATGACTCATCGATGACGACATTGTCTGACCAATCAGTAGCCGGCAGTCGGTGACGTCATCTTTTAGTATCGACTCGGCTCGCTTGGAACCAGAGCGGAGTAGGTACTAAAACTAGCTTGTTTCAGGAGGTACCAGGCCAAATTTTGTCAGAAAACTGTTGACTGAAGTTGTACAGATATGTGTGAGTGTTTATATTTTGTTATGTTATGCTGTGTCACGGGGTTAAGATATTAAATACTGAACTTTAAAAAAATTAAAACGGAAAGAAAAACAAACAAAAAAAAGGATTATGGAAAAAACTAAAACAGATTTTATACGATCACCCTAAAGAGCTGCTGTGTGGTTTGCCAGAACTCTAAACAGAATTTTATTTCACATTCTTAAAATAACTCTGAATCTTGACTTTTTCTTCCCAGCTCACCTGCTCACGCTGCCCTCTGCTGGTGGAGGTGGCGTAGGTGGTAGAAGCTCCACCCTCTCCTGTTGGGCAGCACACGCCTCTCTTTGGGGCGGGGCCACCGGTCTGAACGCCCTTCTGGAGAACATGGGACTGGGCGGAGCTACAGTAAAGGGTTGCTCCTGAAACCCGACCTGACTTTGATTGGACGGAGCTAAAGAGAGGGAGTGTCCCTGTGGTTGTGGTTGGCTCTGATTGGAGGAGGCGTGGGGAAGCGTCTGCTGGTTGCAGCTGCAGCGTGGGCAGCTCTCGGATGCTGCTTGCCTCTCGGGGGGAAGGCTGTAGGAGCGCTGTCTGGATGTCTCTGACGGAGGAGTGGAGGTGGGAGGGCTGGAGAGTGGAGCGAACGAAGAGGAGGAGAAGAGGGTGTGGTGGGACGCACGTCTCCTGTGGAACTGCTCCCACTTCGGGGGCGGCGGTCTAGGCGGAGGAGGCATCTTCTTCCTGTTTGGTCGGGTGGTGTTGGCGGCACCTCCAGCTCCTTCCTCCACCTCGTTCAATGTCTGGCTGGTCATCGCGGAGATGGACGGGGACCAGCGGAGGCTGCTGTCGAAGCGGAGGTCGTTTTCAGACATGGCTCGCCCTCGCAGGGACAGAGGGGCGGGTGGAGGTGGGAAAGCGTAGCCGTTCTGCTCAACGCTGCCTCCATCCGCCTGCCGCGAGCTCCACTGGCCAAGGTGGGGTTGCTGATGATGATGGTGGTGGTGACCACCTTCTGTTTGCCTGACCTCTCTTCTCCAGCTTGAGTAATCCCTGGAAAACAAAACCAAGTAATGTCAGAAAGGAACAAACCAAAAGCAGAAAAAACAGATCACGTTTTTCAGTGTAAAACATGGCTGCTCCATGTGGCGGACTTCCATGAACAAGACAAGAGTCTGCAGTTATGATAAAAATAAATACATAAATAAATGATCAATTGAGGAGCATAAAATATCATATAAATTATTTTTTTCTAAATTTTAAAATGGGAAAAACAAGATTTGTGAAAAGCTCCATTTAACTTGTCACTGTTTATGTATTTATGTTTATAAATTTAGTTTTATATGTATTTGGATATTTTTTCTCTTCTTTTTTTCTTGTTCACATCAGCATGTTTTGACTTTACTTCTGTCTTATATGTATATATATATATATGGAATTTATACACTGTATTTCATTTTTTGTAATTTATTTGTTTGTTTTGTCTTTAATTAAAATCAAATAAAAAATGATCACAAAAAAAAAACCCATTTGTTCTCATCTAGACCTGTCCTGATAATCAATAAATCAATTAACCACACCATAAATAAAAATGTCCTACGTCGATAAGTTTACCATTCTCCATATATTGACAAGTGCATGCATGTTTGTTTCCCTCCTCTCTTTCTACCAAACAGGCTTGATGAGAAGAAGGTTTACTGCGTACATCTTTCTCAACACTTGGTTGCATTGGTTCTATAGCGGAATGAGCAGAATGAACCATCTGTCAGTCATTCAATTGTTGGGGGGGAGGCGGGGCTGCTCCCGTGTACACACAGAGAGCTGAAGTGAGCGTCTTGAGGAGTAACAAGGAAACAAACACTGATATGAATGATGGAATGAAAGTGGCGGTTCTTAATCTGAGTGCCACAGCCCCAGTGTGGGAATATTTTGGTTTTAAACAGAATGAACAAGGTGTGAGCTCATGAACACCGACAAGCCAATAGGTTGTAATTGTTGTCATTCGCTACATTGCAAAACAAATGCAGCCCTTCAGTACGGTTAAAAAGCCAGCAATGTTACAAACGCTGACAGACAGTAAGAATTGACTAAGGGAATGTACATGCCATAAACAATTCAGGAACTGTATAAACACCATTTTATTTATTGTTTTTAATGTTGTGTGTGTTTTATTGCAGTTTTGTTTTTTTCTTTACAGAGACAGGGTCTATTTTTTATTGTTTTTGATTAGTATAATGAATTTTATTTACATGCAGTTTTTCCCAAAAGAGAGTCCATTCCATTTTCATTTGACTTTTTTTTTTTGTCTTATTTTGGTTTATTAATGTATTATAATGTTTGTTTAATTTATTTTAAAAACCTCTTGACCTTTCAATTACAGTTAAATACTCTTCACAAATTAAAGTTTATTGCTTTTGATACGATGTACTCACTTTATTATGACATAAATCATAATTACATTAATGAAAAATTGATGTTTCAAAAAAATATTGACAATCATATTGTTTATCAGCAACAACTTTTTTGGATAATTATCATACAGCAAAATTTGTTATCATGACAGGCCTATTCTCAGCACATAACTTTATTAAGTAAATCACTTTTCTTGGGTTTTTGTTTCTTTCTGTGTAAACATTTTAGCAAGAAATCACCAAGAAACCTTTCTAGGCATTTATTAGACCAAGCTTGTGGGTATGTGTTTGTTAATAACCCTGCACCTCCTTTTATTATTGAAAAACACAGAGATTAACATTTATTCTTAACTTGGCCTCATGTGGGATACTTTGATTTCAGACCATTCCCAGGGTCCCGGAGGTAAAGTGGGAAGTGTGGCTCAGATTTTTAAGTGCAGAATTCCTGGGAAGTCCACAAGCTACAAAACAAAATGAGCCATGGACGGGAAAGTGGTCAAATTACAGTTCCTCTTTCATTCCAGACTCACTGAACTGTTTCTGTCTCAGGTCAAATATGAGCGCGGGCCGTTTCAAACCCCCTCCCTTCACGTCCTAACGTACAGAAATCGCCCTCCAACCACATATCATTATGGTCACATTTAAAGCACGGATGATTGCCCCGAACACTTAGAGCTCATTACAGTCAAATCACAGCCGGGCATGACTGAGTGGGATTTCCGCATGCTCGTGCACAATGAGCTGACCCCACCTACGGTCTCCGGGGACTCACTTTTCAACAACCGGACCAAAAATGGAGCAAAAATGGAGACGGTAAAATATGGACGATGAAAGAAAATGACTTATGAATGTAGGTGATTGTGTTTCAGCGGTGTTGTTGCCAAAGGAAGTGGCCTACCTCTCAGTCAGGCTGTACTTCCTGTTGAGTTTGGCAGTTTCCTGTTGCCGGGCGGGATACATCTGTGGAAGAGATTGGAAGTTGGTTATTAACACAGAAGGAATGAAGGAAGGCTTCAATTTGGGTGTTACCCCACGCTGCCAAATACTCAGAGACTGATGAGGTTTATTTGGGTGGTGCTATGTTTCACTGAAGATGGAGCAATAATATAAAAAAAAAAAACTTTTCCTTTTTCATGGCTGCATTTAAGGCAAGTTGTCTTGTCAATATATTTACCAAAAATGTGGAAAATAAATTGATAATGTACTGTAAAAAATAAATAGGTGGTAGCTTTATTGGGATTCAATGGGAAAAACATGCTTTCACCTTATTTAAACCTCCCAAATTTACTATTCTCTGTCATTTTAGCACAAAAATATGATCAAATAAAGCAAAAAACATGACTTTAAGAAGCTAAAACAAGAGGAGTTTCAGGTTTTCTTTCCAACAATTAAAATTTTATTAACTAAAATGTCCAATTACTTGTTTTGGGAAATGTTCCCTGAAGAATTTAAAGTTATTTCAGGTTTCATTGTTGACCTTATAATAGATAACTGATGGTTCAGAGTTTCTATGTTAGTTATCGATCAGTATTTCTGACATATTCACGCTCTTTCATGCCCATTTATACGCCACTGACGCAGCAGTGGGAGCAACTTGGGGTTGTGTCTTGCTCAAGGACACATCGACATGTGTCACCCGGAGCTGGGCTTGAACCTGCAACCTCCAGATCACTGACCAAGCACACTATCCAACTGCGCCACCGACGCCCCAGTCAAAACCTTCCCCACACAAGGGTGGAAAGCAGGCCTAAAGCTGCATTCACATGGAATGCAACTTAACAACCATAACCGCCTCGTCCACTGAAGTCGCATCGGGAGTCCATAAATATCTCAATTTCTCACGGTCGCCTGTCGCCGTGGCTCGGTGAGGCACGTCCGCTCTGTGAGTTTTCTGTGGTCACACACGCGTTAACTGCTGTCATCACCTGAAAAGATAAACTTTTTCAACTTTGGCAACGCGCAACGAGTGAAGTGATCGCCTTGAACGTAGCCAACGCGTCGCTGGTCAGTTAGCCCCACCCCATCACGGCTGCACATTGACTTTACATCGAGAGTGATCGCGAAGGACGTTCAAGTTGTATTCAGTGTGTCTGCACCTTAAATCCAACACTTATGTCATGTCTGTTGAAGATGATTTTTCTGTAGAAGAGGAAAAAAAAAAAAGTTTTGATAAAAATCAAAAGTTAAGTTATATGAGAAAGAAATCAGAGATTCCATCTTTAAGCCATATTACTCATCTCTAACAAAACCCTGTTTTTATATTCAGTATATATTTTTTTATTCTTTTTGGATAAAAAAATAAGTTCAATACAATTAAACTTACCTATCAATTATAAAGTATTGCAAGGCTCTTCCGATAATTGCAACAAAACAAGTTGCTTCTGTCTTGTAAATTTGGTTATTGACATCCTAGTTTAATTCTGAAAATACTTACTGCTCTTTAATTATCAATCAATGGACACCAGCAGAGAGAGGCAGAACACTCAAGAAGTATGCAGATATTTCCAACTGTCTGACTGTAACTGTAAGCTTTAGATGATGTTTATGTTGGATTGTTTGGGCTGAACGTTTACATATTTGGCCGTCTAGAGAGAATAAAATCTATAACATGGTAAAAACTGATTAGTTTATAAAAACAAACTCTAAAACCACAAGTACCTGGACGGCTTTACTGTATTCAAATTTGTTTCCGCCTGAGCTTACATCAAACAGTTCTACCTCAAGGGCGAAAACAGCTGGAAACAAGACTGAGGGCGCTGAATGTATCAAATCAAGTCAATTACTTAAACAAGACGTCCAATAGAAACTTTTTTGATCCAAGAAGTCGTCAAATACTTCCTCCTTATATGGAGGATTGATTGGCTTCCTCGTTGACTTAACCCTTTAACGACCAGCTCTAATGCTTGTTTGAGGTCATATATAAATTCAGTTATATTTAATGTTTTAAAAAACAGAACAAATCAAGTCATGTCTAATACTGTTTACATTTCATGGTACAGAGGAAACTACAAACAAAACAAACACCGGACATTTTCTTAGTGTGGGATTTAAAGGTTTTAAAAGCTAACAGCTGATTACGTAATGACATAAAAATGCACAAATATTTGGGACAAAATCAATTACAAATGGCAGACATGGTTGTAACTCGGGATGGGACGATACACTTAAACTCGCGATGCGCTGCACCTCGATATGCCCGGGTCACGATACGATATGTCACGATACAATATCAAAAAAGTAAAAACAAAAAAATATTACGGTGTAATTACAACTTATTTTTTTGTTTGAGTTGCACACATGAAAACACAAGGCCTAACAGGCCAAACACAAACAATAACACTCTCTCTAACCCTAGAGAGGCTAGAGAGAGTTTGTGCTAACGAGTGGTAGGCTCGTTTTCGCCGGGGTCGTCTTCACATTTTTATGGTGATGCTGAAGGTGGTGGTTCATGTTTGTTGTGTTGGAGGCGGTGTACGGAATGACAGCATAGCAAAGTTTACACACCACCTTGGTATTGTCAGTTACTCTGTTGTCGTCTTCGTCTTTTTTAATGAGAAAGACAAAACACTGCCAGACAGATGACTTGTATTCAGGCGGAGCGTCCTCAATTTCGACCTCATTCGACTCCATCGTTCGGCTTTTTGGAGGCAAGGTAGTTGGTGCTAATGTTTGTTGTACTCACTTCTGGTCACATGCGCTATACCAGACGTGACGTCTTTATTTTGCGATCCATTTTTTTCAAACTTGATGCATTTCGTCACATTCTGTATATACGATATTTCATCCCATCCCTAGTTGTAACTAAAACAGCAAAAAAGTAACTTAAAACATAACAAGTTTGACAAACATACAAAAATTGCTTTGATCAATGAGAGATTAAATATATATATATATATATATATATATATATATATATATATATATATATATATATATATATATATATATATATATATATATATATATATATATATGTATATATATATATATATATATATATATATATATATATATATACATACATGTATGTATATGTATATATATATATATATGGTTGAGTATTTAAAACACTAATGATGGTATTAATAATAACTTTTACCTTTTTAAAACCTACACAAAGAAAATATCAGTTATCTTGGTTTGCAGTATTTCTGTATCTTTAAACATTTACAGACACGAACTGAGATTTTTTAAACACACTAAATATTTCTGGATTTATTGACCTCTGCTAAACAGTTGAGCTGGGAGTCAAAGGGTTAATGCTAAAGCTGCTTTTAAACAGCTATAAACTTAACAAGTACTTTGGCATTCCCATCCATTTTGATGTTTCTCATGTGCCTCTGGATATTGTCCTGTGACAACCTTGTAGTCCGTGCTGCACATCTGTAAGCTTTAAGGCCCCTGTTATCGTCATAAGATATATGGCTAATATTCATCTTTTGGGGCTATCACCGTGGCATCCGACCAACATCTTTACGGATTCAAACATGATGGAAATCAAGTTTCCAGGAGGCCTGAACTGATGACTGATTCATCCCAAGACAAATGTCGGTTTGGCTTCGTTGCTGTCAGATGATGAGGGTGATTGCTGGTTGAAGTTCAGATGAGGTGCTGCACCTCAGGCCAAGAGTCTTGAATCAAATTTGTGGTAGACATGTTACCCCAGTGGCTTTTACTACTAACGCAAGCCTCTGTTGCTGTTGCCCAACACCCCTCGGTTTAAAGAGCTACTTCAATGAGAATGTCAGACTATTTCTGCACACGGGAGGCAAAGTTCAGATCCAAACCAAGTGCTCAACCACGGAGCGCTTGGACTGAGCGACGGCGTAGATTCACCATCCAACTCTGGCCGCTTGATTCCTTTTTAGCGATAACTCTACAGGACTAAGATAAAATCAAGTCTGCAGTGGTCATTTCAGTTCAGACTGAAACCACAGTCTGCTTCAGTGACGAGTAGAGAGGCCGCACTCTGGTGTTGCTGAGACAAAGGCTGTAATTTAAGCCTCGAAATCTCTCTGCTGGAGATCGGTTTAGATGCCAGAAGGATTGTGACATACTTGTTAAGTGAAACAGTGAAAACGGTGAAAAAGTTTATATCCTCAAAAGGTTCTGAGGGATGAGCTTGTTAAGTTAAACAACAGCCTGCCAACTCTTGCAGGTTTAAACCCAGCTTTGGGTCACATGTTGATGTGTCCTTGGGCAAGACACAACCCTTTGACTGGCATTGTAACCATGTGGTTGACTTTTTGCCACTTTACCACTTCATTTAAAATTTTGAAAGCCCATCTTTGTCTGTTTTTCTTTATTCACCTCCCTGAATGGTGTCTGTAACACCGATATCGATCCACTGTCTGGTGCTGCTGTTAGGGGTGTCCCGATACAACTTTTTCACCACCGATGAAATACCAATATTGTGGCTTTGAATATTGGCCAATTCTGATATCAGCAGGAATCATACAGACTTTTATTACTTATTTTGTAGTATGGACTGTAAGAAAAGGCCTGATCAAGTGAGATTACTCGGAGAACAGTAGTCAGCAATAGTATGTTAAAATGGTCCATTTGTTATTAACCAGTGGGTTCAATAAATTTTAACCTTAAAGGTGCTATGAGAAGAATCTATTACCGGTGAAATAAAGACTGTGCTACCCATGGGCACGTGCGCCGACTGTCGTAATGCTGCGGGGAGTGACATCATATCCAACCTATCGGCGTTCCAGTTGAAGTCAGAAAAAAACATGCCGATCTACCAGGCTATTGTTAGCTGTTGTTAGCACGCCTGCGTTATTGTATGAAGAATGTGATTATCACTATGGCAGCATTTTTGTAAATATAAGTCTAACAATACTATGTATACAGCTGATCTAGAGCGACACACCCCAGTCAGAAGTGCCAATAAATTGATTATTACAGGAGCTAAATAACTGTTCACACTGGGGGCATCCATCTTCGATTGTCAACTCAGGGGTGACGAGGTTTCACCGAGTTCCTACTAGGAAATTCTGACTTCGGGGGACGTTCCAGTTGCAGTTTCCTACTCAGAACCCAGAAATTCCTACTTCTGACTACAACTGGAACACACCAAAGACGTGACTGAAGCCAAACCGTGTGTTTATTGTGGTAAATGCAGCTCGGACCTTCCTCAGAACTGCATTGCTTTACAACTTCTTTTTTCAACAACTTACGGGATGCAAAGCGACGAGGTAATGTATCTCTTTCTAGTTACGTAGCGGTAGTTTTTGATGTATGACAACAAGCAATTTTTGGAAAACTTAGTATCGTAGTTTTGTAGCCGGCTATATATAGCTACTTACAGCCCGGTGCTCTAAGACGTGTCCGAATAATATAAATTTGCTCTAGTTTTAATTGTCTTGTTCCTGAAGTTGAGTATCCAGGCCAGTCCAGCCCTGTCTGACCCGACCACAAAGCTAAGGAATAGCATTTATAGATAACCTATTTTGATGCTATAAAACTCATCTTAAAGTGTGTATTTCAATCAGGCATATATCTAAAAGTGAGACTTTTTTGTAATTACTTAGAAACTCCTCACAGTCTCTTTAAACATAAGAATAAAGTACAATCAAATAAAATGAATAAAATACAAATTAGAAGACCTATGTAGAATGGACCGCTTGTATCAGAGTGCTTATATCGGAGATTTTAGATGCAGGCCGATATTATCCGATGTTAGTTTTTTTTGCCAATATTGGACCAATATCTGATATCAACATTGGATCGGGACATCCCTAGCTGCTATACATGAATATAATTGTTTGAAAATTAGAAAAATCCGATGTAAATTATTGCTGCATAACTCTTCAGAAACCTAACAGTGAGAGAATATATGGGCGTAAGAATAATATTTTCACATATTTTCAGATCCTCTAACAATCATAGTTTGGTTGAAGGAAATAAATTTGATGATAAAAAATGTTTCTATGATTCCTCAGAAAGCTGGGTCAACCGCAGAATATCTTAATTCTGCTCTCTGTGATGTTTTCATACAAAATAAAACAGCAATATTATTGCAGAAATGAAAGGAATCCATTCATACTCCGGATTACCTTTAACAGGCAAGTCAACCAGTACATTAACCGACATATCTGCTTTTAGATTGTGTAATATGAAAAATAAAACCTGAGATGTTGAAAAATGAGGAGGAAGGAACTCAATTTTATCAACAAATAAACTGGTTGTAAATGTATTTCTTTAGTTTAGCAGTCAAAGGGTTAACCCCAGGTTGACTCCACTGCTATAGTAGTGGCGTGTTAATGGGTATGAATGTGTTGGCTGATACTGATGGACAACTGACGTAGAAACTCAACTATCACTGAGTGAAATGGGTAATTTGGAATATTCAAATAATAAAGATGTTTAAACTGTGTAAAGACTGAAAAATAAACATATATCACTGTAGAGTTTTTTAAACCAGTTTCAATATGGACAATAAGGCCTTAAAATAAAATTTCACTTTTATTTTTTCACAAAAAATGATATCCAGTTTTAAATGTTTTAAGCTTTTTCATTATTAACCTGTTCAGCCCCAAAGTACCCAATTTCAGGAATGCCTGCACACTCTCCAACAAAAACGTAGGAAAATGTGAACTGTTTTCAAAAACCTTGCCTGAACATATTGTTATAAAACCTCTTATTTTGCTCTGCATCACTTTGTAACAATAGTTCTTTGCAGAGATGATGTAAAAATATTTTATTCTTTATTCTTAGAGTTTTACAGCCTCTCCATCATCATTTCCAAGAGATATTCCCAATAAAAAATGTTTTTTTTTAAGGCGAGGATAAAATTTTAAAATTATTCTTAAAGTAAAATTTAAAATTATTATTATGACACCAAAATGATTCAAATAGACCTTGTGGTTGCAGTGATACACCCTTCTCTTTATACGCATGTCATTTTCGAACAGAAGGCTTAAAAAGAGGCTGAAGAGGTTAAAGAAAAAAAGAAAATCCAAATGACAGAAATTTCACTAAAAAAGGTTTAAATTTATAAAAACTCTCACAAAAGTAAACTAAATTTTCCTTCAGGTATAAAAGACCATTCTGTTATTTTGTAGTTGGACAAAGGGGGAGCTCCACTACATAGATACTACACACTGCAATAATTCAATAAAACGCTAACACGAAACTCTCTAGTCACTTTTTAAATTCTATTTCTAAAAATACAAACCTAGAAATGAGCTTGTGTAAAATGGCAGACCGTACTCTAATAAAAATTGTAAATAATTTTAGTATTTCTTCCACGATAAAACCACAGCTTACAAGTTGTTGTTGTGCTTTTTGGAAGGAAACATGATTTAATTGTGGAAAATAAAAATCTAGATATTTATTTCTTTAACCTTCCAAAACATGGAATGCAAATTAGCCATTGGTAGAAGATTAGAGGTCACATACTACTTTCTGGAATCAAAGCAAGCAGACTTAATTCTCTTTTAAGGACTAGTTCCCACAACTTATCTGCACCTTAAAAAAAAGGTGGGCTTTCTATGGGGACCCTTCTGTTTGGTTATTCTATTTACATTGGGAATTTTCTACAAACACAGGAACATGGACAATACAGCAACTTCCTAACTGTCAAACTTAAGGGCATGTTTTTGTGTTTCGTTTTATAACCATGTGCATCCTTACCTCTGTAGGCGTGTAGCTCCTGGCTGAGTATCCCTGCCGAAGAGGCTGCTGATACTCCATTGGCTGGGACGACATGTTGACTGGATAGAAAGCCGACCGCGGGACCTGATTAAGGACATGGTTCTGGGAGGAGGCCTGTGACTTGGGCTGGTAGCTGTGGAAGCTGTCCTTGAGTTGGTATTCTTGGTTAGTTTCTTTGAAGCCAGAACTGCCATAAAAGTCCTGATGCAAGGACACCTGAGCGTCCTCCTCCCTTTGCCTCTCCAGTTCTTCCTCCCTCTCTTTCTTGAGGCGTTCTTTCTCTCTGACCCTCTCCATCTCCTTCTCTCTCTCCAGCTCAAGCTCCCTCGCTCTTTCCCTCTCCCACTGTCTCAGCCTCTCCTCGCGCTCCCTCTCTCGCTGAATCTCCCTGAGTCTCGCTCTCTCCATCTCCAATTCCCTCTCTTGTCTTTCCTTCTCCTGCTGCCTCTCTCTTTCCCTCAGCCTCTCTTCTCTCTCTCTGGCCCTCTCCTCTCGTTCTCGAGCTTGCTCCCTCTCCTTCTCCCTCTGCCTCTCCCTGCTGGTACTAACGGACAGCCTTCGAGATTCAGCAGTACTTGGATTCAGGGTATTGTCCTGTTGAAGTCCACCTTGGTAGGAGTATCTCCTTTGGGTTTGTTGGCCTAGGTCGCCTCCCTGAAGCTCTAGATGCTGCTGAGGCCTATTCTGCCTGTGACTTGTCAAACTTGACCCAGACATGCCCTTGCTAGTCTCCTCGAAGAACTTCATTCTATCCGCGAATGGAAGGATATCTGACTCGTCCATTCGCGAACAAGAGGAGGAGCGAGGGTATGAAGAGGTGAAGGCACAAACGCCATGCCTTGACCCAGAGACTCCCAAGACCCTTTGTCCCAGTACTCCATTCCTTCTGTCTGGTTCAGGCTCTGGTTGGAGTTTATGCTCTGGGGTCCAACGCCAACGGCGAGCTTTGCCAGCAGGAGCCGGTTCCTCTACGACTCTTATTCCAACACCAAAACTCGGCACTCCTGGGTCTAAAATCTGGACGGACCTTGAAAGACTGTTGCTTTGAGGGTAGGTTGTTGGGAGAGGCTGAGTCTTTGAGATATTATGGTTTGATTCAGTAGCTTTCTCGAGTGTTGGAATGGTACTTGTATCTTGGGGACTGACAGAGGAAGCAAATGCAACTTTTGTAGTCCTTTGTTGGGACGGAAGATCTGATCCTTCCCCTTCTTCATTGAGATCTGGATCCTCTTCCTCTTGGACAGTCTCCCCACTGCAGAGCAACCCTCCTGGGCCACGGCTCCTCTGAAGTTGGGCCTTTTTTCTCTGGATCTCGTTGCGGAGATTGGTGGCAAAACGTTCACTTCTACTGCGGCGGTTTCGCCGATTAGTCCGGGACGGGTGTGACTTCCTCATATCCATCTCTCCTTCAGTATCCATCAGTCTTGTGCCAACATCTCTTTCATTATCCATGGCTCTCTGCTCCTCCAACAAAGTATCCACACTGGCAGCGGCACTAAGAGGCTCAAAATCTCTCTCAAGTATTTGATCAGAGCTCAGCCTTCCCTGGGTTGGCGATCCAATGGGGTCCCCTGGTACGCTGACAGAACGGCCCCAAAGATGGTGATGCTCAATTGGGGTGATAGATCCACCATTAACACCCATCTCTTCTAGTCTCACCACTGAGTCTGGACAATCATCTCCACCTTCCAAGAACACAGATCCTGGGGTTGAGCAACGACTGCCACCCCATTTACCTTGAGTCTGGTTCTGAGAAGGATCTTTGTCTTCCCTCATAGGCTGGGTTGAGGAATGAGACCACTGGCTGCCACAAGGGGACACAGAACGATCAGGGGATTTGGAAAGATTATAAGGCTCCAACGAGGAACCATCACTGTCAAACTGTAACAGCTGAAGTTGGGTTGCAAGGAGCTTCTCAGGGGCACTGTGCCGGTGAAGTCCCCTAGAGGAATGCTTGGATTCTGTGGTATGAGGCCGCACTTGGACTTCAACAGGGGGCTCTGCAGATAAGGAGCCAGGGCGGGAAGAGCTGAAGTGGGCGAGGGATGCGGTAACCACTTCAGAATTACAGTCTTCATTACTCTCGCATCTAGTTCGTCTATTGTCTTTTGGATGTCTTTGGATGAAGTGCAAGTCCAAGGAATTCTCTTTGGAATTCCCTGTTTTATCAGCTTCTTCTGTAGCAGAAAAGCCATTTTGGATTCCTTTCTCAGCATTTAGGAAGCACTTTGTTTCCTCCTTGTGTGAGGGAACACTGGACATTTCAATAGGTGCAGAAGTGCAACGTTGATTGACAGAATTAGGGCGACTCCTGGTGGCCCTGAAACTGTCCTTCCTGGTTGGAGGCTGGGGAGGGTTCTTCTTTCTCTCAAGTCCTATTTCACCGTTTCTGATGATTTCAAAGTCTTCACCTCGCCGCTCCTCTTCATAACAGCAAGAGGAGGGCCTCTCTTTCACCTCAACAGGCCTTGGTCTTGGCCTGGTCAGTGATCTGGACTTGAGCACGATAAGCTGTGCCTCATCCAGTACCTCGCTGGAGGAATTCCCCAGAGCTGAGGTATCAACATCAGGGTAGCCTCGACAAGCCGGACCAAGGCTCTGAAGGATGTTATCCATGGAGCAGGCTTCTCCAGATCTCAGTGGCACTATTGCGTAGTCCGATGTGTTGGAGCTGGCAGAGAATGAGCTGTAGGCAGAGTCTCTCTTGTTGTTGAAGAGGGAGGGGTCGACAGGCGAGTTGTGGGAGTCAGGGTAAGGTTGTGCCGTGGGTGTCGGTGTGTCCAAGCTCTCCATGGAGCCAAGGGAGCTGCTTCTGTCGGTGGAAGAATAAGGTCTGGACAGCTGACCCCACTGCAAGGGCAAGTCACTGCAAAACAAAGACAAAGGACATCAACATAAGTGATCCTCTATGGCTGGCTACACCGTAGAGCACTGGCTCCAAACCTTTTCTTTTTGGGAGCCTCATCACCTTCCCTAAGAAGAGTTGAACCCCCTCTGGACCCACTTGGAACATACAATTTCACTTGTTTTAATTGATTAATCCAGGACAGAATGAGCCTTCAAACACAAATGCTCTATCAAAAGACCTTGGCTATCATTATTTTTTATTTGAACCCAATTATGACTATTTCAAAGCTGACAGAGCCTTGTCCTCCAAGGGTTGGACTGCAGGGTTGGAAACAGGGGTTGGGAACCAACCAATTAGCCCATATCAATGTCTGGGGGGGTTCCTTACCCTTATTACAACTTTGTTTGGTCATTTCAAATCTAGCTGTGCACGATTCAAAGTTGTATTTAGCTAACTAGTCTTAAGATTCCAAAAAGTAGGGCCCCATATAACTTAAATGCAGATGAAATCATGAAATTGGACATTTACAGCGGAATTAAACATTTACACAGAATATCATGGAAGCAGCCAACAAGGCTGGGGACAATGCACCCTTCACTTCCCCTCCCCCCTTCTGCTACTCTCATTAACAATGGAAACATGTCAAAGCAAAGAAGCTCCAAAACTCCCAGCTAACTCTAGAGTACAGGGCAGAGCAGTTTCCCAACGAGTATTACCTGTCAGGCAAACAAATGTTTTTTTGGGTCAACATACTGTTGACTGGACCCTTAAAGAGATGTATGAGGACCACTTGAAGAGTAAGTGATTACATATCATTACTTAATACAGAGTCTTGGGGTTAAATTTGTGTGAAATACAAAAAAAAAGGTAAAACTGAAAAAAAAAACAGAATATGGGAAAAATTAAAATGGATTTGGGAAAAAATACACAGATTTTGTAGGATCCTAAAGAAAATTAAGCATGATTTATTCAACGGTGGATCACACAGCCAGTATACATCTGAAGTTTGTTTACTACATCCAGTACAAGCAGTAGGGATGTGTATTTGCCAGTTTGACAGCAGTACTGTCCATTGTTGCAGACATCTGACATCTTTAAAGAGTGTATTATGTACAGACGTCAGTTGCAAAAAACATGACCTTGACCTTGTATTTTCTTTTTTAGAATATTTTTTGGGGCACTTTTGTGCCTTGACTGTACTTGGTCCAACATCTCTTACCTAGGATTTTTACTATATTCTCTCATATTTTAATCTTATTGCAGAACAAAACTCCCACTGGGACAGCAGGTTGAGGATGTTGATGGCCAGGGTATGACAGTATGATCCACTTTAAGCCAAATATGATTGAAGAAAGAACACAAACAAATGATTATTTTGACGTTTGTATTTCAAATCAGAACAGAAAATAGCTATGGAACACAATTGAGAATACCATCTATGTCTGTGTTTTGTTTAAATGTGGTCGACAGTACATTTAGTTTTAATAACCCTGGCCATTGATAACCTTGCATAGCAGATGGGCCTGCCTGATTTCATTCCTGAAATCCTGCAGATCCCATCTTGTAGCGCTCCGTTGACCAATTTATTCAATGGATTCACTCGGCTAAAATTTTAACGGCCCAATCAGGGAAGAGAGGCGGGAGCTGTAGAATGCGGACGTGACGACAACCGGAAGTTGAGAACGGATATGCTGATTAGCCTATTGTCCTCACGGCTACTCAGTAAAACTTGGTGAAATCTGCCCTCCTCAGAAGTTTACTTGTAGGGATTGTCTTTGACGAGGTTCATGTCACACATAAGTGTTAAATGAATCATCTGTGTGGTATGATTTAGTGTAAGACGATAGTATAACGCTGTTAGCGGCTAACGCTCATTTACTGCCGTTAGCAGCTAAGTTAGCCGCTAACGGTCATTAGCTGTTGTAAGCTGTTATCCGCTAAGTTAGCCACTAACAGCTAACAAAAAAAGTTTCAATTCTTTATTCAGCCATTTCAAGTAACAAACAGGCACATTTTGCATCATACAGTCTTCAAAAATCACTGAGCAGCATCAGCAGTCAATATAAACAAAATAATAAAAGAAAATGAATATATAAAAGAAAAAAAAAATGAAAAATTCAATGAAAACATTGCTTCATTATATGAGGCAACCCTGCTTGACATGGATTGGTCTGTGGTGAATGTGATGACCAGAACGATTATCCAATGACAAACTTGTGTTTTTTTTTTAAACATTCTGCCCCTGAAAACAAATTAAAAGGGCCCCTACCCAGATGGACTTGTGAAATATTTCTGTGGCAGATATATGGAGCTGTCCATCTGGCTTGTCAGGTTAGGCCATTGATCCTCCTCTGTAAAATTCAGGTTGATTTTATGTCTGTTGTATCTCCAGCAGGCCCGCCGACAGGGGGGGACAAACAGGTATGTTGTCCCGGGCCCGTGGCAAGGGGGGGCCCACAGCGGGGCAGTGACGCGCGAGGAGCCTGCAGCCCCAGAGCAGAGGGTCAGACTCAGAGCCAGACTACCGTGAGAGCGTCACGCTCCATGATTCATCGGGAGACCCATTTTGCGCAAGAAGACGCATCCTCCACTATCTGAAGCAGCATCGATCCGCTCCTACATATCTCCCGAATCACTCGGCGTCTTTAGGCGCGCGCTCTTCCATGTGCCGGTGACCATAAAGACTTCTCAAATGATCTTGTCCTGGGCCCAGCCAAGGCTGTCAGCTGGCCTGATCTCCAGTATAAATATGTATTGTCATTTGAAGGTATGTGGTCTTGTGTCATGCTGGATGCAAACAGAAGTTTTTAAAAGATCTGATGAAAATGTCTCTCTGTCTGTGATTGACAATGTTTTCAGGATCGTATAAAGATTTAAAATGGTCTAGGGTGTTGCCTTGGGAATATCAACCATGAACTTGGCCTTGTCTAACTTGTACAGTTATCAAAATAAGGAGAGAACATGACATTTTAAAGTCAAACTGCATTTCCCGGCAGAAAATCCATGTGGTATCTCTTAAACAGTGTGCTGTTACCTCTTGTCCGACCAAAGTGCATTTTCAGAGACTACACGCAAAAGCCATCTTTAATTTTCAAGAAGCAAGACGCAGAGCTCCCCCAGGACAAATAGAGTATATCGCTCTGGAATAAAACTTCTGAAGTGTACAGCTGGGGAATCTGTTTCCTATCAGTCCTGGGCCACAGATCCATGGCAGCCCCATGTGTTTTTAAAGACCTCTGGAGGAAGCCTCTTAAGGGGGAGAGGGATTTCCTTCTCATCAACTCCCACTGCCTGGAGTCAAAACCTCTAAGTCATCCCTTGATTCCTCTCTTCCTCTGTCATTTCTTTCTTCTCCTTGTGGATTCTTCCTGCCTCGTCTCCTTTACATCAAATGTGGGTTCAGCGCTAAAATGTTGACCGTCTTCTTAAGGAACGTTCATGACCTGGTTCAAGGTTTGATTCAGCAATGGAAATGGTAACAAATGGTCTCTTTTTGGATTGTTGCTCAGTAAACTTTGAAATGTATGAATGTTGTCTAGAGAAGCCTGCTTATGGTTTAGTTACTGACTGATACTACTAAAAAACATCAGAAATTCACCTGAAGGCCTAACAATCTGGACAACACATGGCACATATTGTCCTCAAAAGCATGACCCAGAAAAAAACTTTGTTTTTGAAAAACAGATGAAAATTTCAGTTCTCAGAGGAAGTAGGACACTGATGAGAAAAAACTTAAAAATAAATCAAATAGTTTTGGTTACTTGTGTCATAGGAATCTTCTTTAGAGAGGTCATGTGGTCTTAGTTGCACAATGTCATTGAATTTTCTCAGATGACGGAACTATTAAGGAACTATTTCGAAAAAACAGCTTTTGTTTTCCATGCCATGGTGGACATTTGGTCAAAGTTTGAAGGAAATCCCCCTTTAGTCTTCTTGTACTATCACTTTTATAAAATTGGTTTTATGTGTAAACTTTTTAAGATGGTGGCTCGGTCGCGCAGCAGGTAGTGCACGTGTCTCACAGCATGAAGGCTGCTGGTTTGATCCCCGGGTCAGCAGGGCTCTAACCCCCGTGGCACCAAAAGGAAAATGGCCTTCAGAAAATGAACGAATGGCGCTCCAAGATGTTTTGTTTAAAAGGCTTTGACCCGTATGGATTGACCACCCTCATGGCGTAGTGTCGTTCCTGTTGTGTTATAATAAAAGTAATTTAAACTTCTTTAATTAAGTCCCACAGACGGTTTGATTAAGCAATGTCCAAAACAATAAGGATTTAAGTGAGGTGACTGCTTTTAACAATCTTCTCCTGAGGTCAAAGGCAAACAGCTGTTTTGCTTGGTTGAAATCCAATCAGCTCAGGCTGCAATAAAACTGCCAACAGATATTTTATAATGTTGTTGTATTTAGTTTCCTTCACAGGAGAGTGGCTGATCACTCATCATTCATATTTCATTCCTGAACTTATTCAAACAATAAAAGTGGTTGCTAAGTAAACTGAGAAGAGGTTAGAGGAAAGAGGGGTTTTGAAACGGCTTTGGTTTCAGCCGTGGATGTGGAATGAACAGTCGATTATCTTCAGGCTGTTTCTGTGGTATTAATGGTCTACAAGCCAACAAAGATCTGAAAACCAAGGCTCTTTGTTCCTCTTGTATGTTACCACAGCTTTCTTTATCAAAAGACTACTATGTGTGCTTGTGCAGTCAAAATATTGGCTTGGTCTGCAGGGTTTGTGCAAGTCATTTGCCTCATCTTGACTACTTTCACCAATAGATAAGCACACAGAGAGGACAGTGGTTAGCCCGAAAGTTTAACCTCAGTCAAGGTGTTATCTTTGTTCTGATATCTCAAAAAGTTCTCCACGGATTTCGATGGAATTTTCGGGGAATGTTGGTCACGGTAGAGGAAAGAATTAGTTGGATTTTGACCCAGGAATGCACTAAAGGATGTGTTACATTGTTAACGAGGGATGCAAGATATTATTGGTTTGATATCGGTATTGCTCGATATCAGCGTAAAAGGTAAGTATATATCCGTACAACCAATATGTCAGCCACACCAGTCGTTTGCTATACAGTAAAATCTGCTGAAAATTTCCAGGATAACATTCAGGGAACAGGAGAACTAGAATCCAGTGTAAGATTTGTCACCTATCACAGATTTGTTCTTTTAATTAAATAATCAAAATGAGAAAAATATCAAAGCTCTCATTGATATTTGACCATATTTAAAGTTAAGATATGTTAAAAACTTCTTAGACAAACAGCTTTAAATGTGAAGGTCTGTTATTAATGTTGATAGGACTGTTTCACCTTCATGTCATATTCAGTAATAAGTTTGAAATAAGGGGCGACATTTATCCTGTTTACCACAGTCAAAAAACGCTATAACAGAGTAACATGTTCACCTGAAGTTTGTTGGTGGCATTCCAGGTGCTTGGAGTATGAAAAATGCACAGAAACATACAAAGGTGCATTAACTTCAAAACAAAATGAGTGATTTACTCTGCGTGGTATTAGAGATGAACCTTGTTTGACCACAGCCAAAGAGCACGAGAGCATTTCTGGTAGTGATGTCACCTTTGGAAAATAAAGTGTGTAATATCTATAAAACCATAGCAGCACAAACGAAAGCTTTTACAGCACAAACCAGCACAAACGGACTGTACCATTTTGGGTCCATTTGGAGCAAATGGGGGGCTGGGTGAACTCTGGATGACCTATAAAATAATATGTAATAACTTTAAAACCATAGCATCACAAATGACAGTTTTTACGGCACAAACCGGCACAAATGAAACAGACTACTTTCCCGAAATTTTGTGTGGTGGCGGGTCCAGCTTCACGCAGGTAACGGCCACAAATATCGGCCATATATCAGCTGGAATATCAACAAATTACACAAATGTTCAAATTGCTGTTCTTCTCATCACTGCATAGGTACAGTTAAATATTGAAGGTTTCATTTTTGCAAGAGTTATAAGCTTCTTGTTTTACACCTTTTAATGTGATAATATACTGTTATGCTACGGCCACACCGGACGCGAATTCACAAAGACGCGCGTCAAGATTACATACAGAGTCAATGCAAAGACGCGTTTGGACACAGATTCGCCCCAGGCGGCGCGTTGGACGCGTTTGGCGCCTCTACGCTTGAGTTGAAAATATTGAACTTTCGACGCAAATTTGTATGACGCTGTGCTGCGGCAGCCAATCAGCGATGACATTCTCAGCCGACCTCATTGATTTGATGACGTGTGACGCTCCAGCCACCTGCTCCGGCTCAAACCCCACTGAAAGATGGAGGAGAGGTTGATCTGCGCTGTTTGCCATCATCCTGAGCTATATGATTCGACATGTGTACTCTACAGAGACCGGAACAAAAAGGAGCAGGCTTGGGTGAAAGTCTCTGAGGAGACAGGTTTTGAAGCTAAGTTCTGTAAATATTCGTTTCCAGCTGGATTTGCCTGCACAGGTCACCACTGAGTCCGACAAGCTCCGGCTCTCTACTCCGCCTGCGCAGTGATGCGCGTCGCCCCTCAGCTTGTCAAAATGGTCCAGCGTCCAGTCTCGGGCTTTACGCGCAGTGCGTGACAGGTACGACATGCATTTAAATACGGTGTGGCCGTAGCATTACACTGAAAGTCCATTTTTATTAAGCACATAGCTTGCGCTCTTGAACTGAAATAGCTTTATCTGGGATAATGAATAAAAAAGATATCGGTGTATTGGATAGCAAAAATCCAATATCGTGCACCCCCACTGTTAAGTTTTTATCCGGCTAAAGATCCAAAACTTTGGTTGCCATTCATATTATCGGTCTCTTCAATTTGTCATCAATTTTCCACTTGCAGGGAGGTTGGCTACAGTCCTGTGGATCTTAAACTTCTGAATAATCTGTGCAGCTGTAGTCACAGAAACATCAAGCTGCTTGGAGATGATCTTATAGCCTTTACCTTTAACATGCTTGTCTATAATTTTACTTCTAATCTCCTGAGACAGCTCTCTCCTTAGCTTTCTGTGGTCCATGTTCAGTGTGGTACACACCATGATACCAAACAGCACAGTGACCACTTTTCAGCCTTTACATAGGCAGACTAACTGATTACAAGCTTGAGGAGACTTATGATACTGATAAAGGTAAAATAATTTTCAATCTTTTGTAGGTGTACCATCATTTTTGTTGGGACTAGTTTTGATTTGTTTGTTTTTTTTTAAATAATCCTGTTGAACTGTTATTAAAAAGCAGCATCTGATTTTCATTAATTGATTTTCAGTAATTTTTTATTTATTGTTACTTTTGTCAGTTTCAAGTTATTTCAGCGACCACGTGGGTTTTTGCTTCTTTAACGCAAGGGTACCAACAAGTTTTGCCATGTGTGTATATTATATCTATATAGTTTTGGTGATATTGACAGTTTTTGGTGGGTCATACTACTCGCTTCTTTATTTTCTGAGAGTAAGGGGTGTTCAGAGTTTGAGTATAGTTCCTTTATCTCCATGAGAAAACAGCCTCTGGAGGAAGTGAGCGATGAATGGGCGAGGAGAGTTGGCTGTATAGATTTGACCTGGGTGACAGAAAGAGGAAGAGACGGGAGCTGGACAGGAAATCACAGTCACTCCTGTCCAATCAGACGCCAATGTGGAGCATGTGAGTGTGAGGGCTGACAGATAAACACAAAAACACCGAGCTGGTTTATGCTTCATGTGTCTGCAGATAAACTGTTTCATCCTCAGATGATTACATATTTAGTCTTTGGACTTCCCTGAAAGCGCACACGCTCGCTCAGACTGGACAAAATGTCCCTCGGCTTCACACAAACACAGTTTACTGAACGTCTTCCTCTCTTTGTCCACATGTTCTGGCGGTCACATGCCATTGTCCAGAGGTATGCCGGGAGCTGCCTCCTCATCTGATGTGTGTGTGCGATGAGATCAGACGGGAGGAACTGTGGGAATCAGAGACCCACACACACCGCTATCTAACTCATGTGGGACTATTAAATCTAAAGCTGGTAGGTTATATCACTGATTCTTATCGAAATGAGAACAGAGCGCAGCGCTGACGCTGACCGCCCAGCTGACAAACAAAGACGGACTATTTTTATTGTGAGTCAATAAACTCGCCGTGGGGACTTCCTCTTTCTCTCTGAGGGATTTGAGTTTAGCTTATGAGATCAGACACCAACCCACAGACTTCCATAAATCAATGCCTTCTTTTAACCTGCTGGGACTATTCAAACTTTTCCACTATTGTTTCTTTTCAGAATGAAATCATCCGCTATTACATTAAGAGCAGAAACAATAACTTATGTAATCAAGTTACATAAATACAGTAACTATTTTTGTAATAACAGTAAGTTTAAGATATAATAAAGAAATACAGGTCTAAGACGAGATATGTGTCCTTTTGAGATTAAACCAGAAATAAAGGGCGCAGATTCTTGTTATATTTAATTTTCTAAAGTATCATTGGGACGCTACAAGTGTTAAATGGGCTCTTGTGTCCATTACATGACAACGGAAACATCAGAAAACTGAGAGTTTTCTTTGCGTTTTCGTTTTCCGTTTACACAAGAACATTTCCCAAAGTGCCTGAACCCGCAAATTTTTTAACCCCTTAAGGTGCTTACACGCCGGACGCTACTTGAACTACCTCGGTGATCACTCTCCATGCAAAGTCAATGTACAGCCGCGATGGGGCGGGGCTAACCCTCCCGCGATGTGACAGCCGCTTTTCACACTACCACATAGCTTGTCGGGCGATGTCAAAGAAAAAAAAAAGTTGATCTTTTCAGACGATGTAGTGTGTGGCTGTGCAGCAACAGCCAATCAGCGGTGTGTGCGTGTGTGACGGTGCCCGTGACAGACAGTTATTCATCTGGACTACAGAGGAACAATTTATGTCTGTGTGGGGAACATTAGTCAGTGAGGACATTAGTTCTGCCTAGATGGACCACGGTAAACTCACAGATGATGCTGAGGCAGGGCATCAGCTGCAGTGTTTTGTGGTTGATAAGTGAGTGAAAAGGATACAGCTGGAATAATGTCCGCTTATACATCCTATTATATGATATATGATATGATCACGGTGAAACTCGAGCGGACGTGACGACACCGAGCGACGGCCGACGGCAACGGTGACCAAAATGAGGTATTTACAGACACGCGACAATACGTCAGTGGGTGACGTGATTTTGGTAGCTGGGTCGCTTACGGTGTGAACGCAGCATAAGAGTGAAAAGTTTTGAGAACGTTTTCATATTTGTCTCCGTGCAGGAAACAGGGAAATAAAAAGTGTTGACGCATGGCTCATGCACAGTACTCTTTCAGATGAAGGTTGCGCACACACCTAGGAACAAGAACAACAAGAACAGATGTGACTGACTACCAAGCCCTGTGCACGCTGCTAACTGCGCTCGGTTTGTTATTGCTCCTCCAATAAAATGTGGATTTGCAGCTACAAAACTCTGACCAGCAGAGACGCACTTGTTATAGTCCTTGGTACATGTAACTTGCTAACAACTGGCAAGTGACTCTTTTCCCATGGCCAGCATCCCAAGTCTAATCCGCAGTAGAGGAGCTGCATGGCTGTTTTTTTCCTCTGGCGCATCCAGCTGATGTCATTACGTTGATGATATCATCCACACGCTGAAACATGTCCATGTAAACAATGGAAAGGAGCATAGAAGACATGGACACAGTTTTCTTTACTTTGTACTTTGTCCCTCTTTAAAAATGTACAAACTAATGATATGAAGGTGGATGGAATTCGTTGCTGAGATGACAAAGAGTCAGGTAATTTGCAGACGGAGGGGACGGGCACAATGTTACGACGACTTCATGACGTAAATTAGCGGGTTGACTGAGTACGAAGCCGATCGGAGGCAAGCCGATAAAAACCTGTCACTTGCAGGGTCGAAATGCTGATTAAACCCTTTCAAACTGCCAACAGGGGCTGATTGTTTCCTGGTTTAAACTGTTTTTTTTGGGCTGGTCTGAAAGGGGTATAACAATTATATTTCAGCTAGAGCCATCACTATTATTTACTCTATTCTGGCACATGACAACAAAGCAGTGGTTATGATTCATGTTCGCCACAAGTTCTATTTGTTTTACCTCAAACATTACTTTAGCTCCAGGTCAAATAAGGGTCTAGGGGTGTCCCGATACAACTTTTTCACCTCCAATATTGCAGTCTTAAGTACTGGCCAATACCGATGTTGATCCCATACAATATCAACAGGAATCAAACAGACTTTTATTAATTATTTTGTAGTTTGGACTGTCTTGATCAAAGGCTTGATCAGGTGAGACTACGCAAACAGAGAACATTAGTCAGCAGTAGCAGGTTTGAGAAAAACTGACCCATTTGTTATTAACCAATGGGTTCAATTAATTTTAACCTTAAACATAAGAATATACTACAGTTCAATAAAATAAAATAAAATACATTAGAAGACCCTGAAAAAGTAACCTCAAGAAATCCAATAAAAACGAAAACATATATTTTTAAACTGCAAAATAACCACTGTGTTTATCTTCAACATAAGCATATTCTACAACTGAATTATATAAATAAAACATAAATTAGAATGGACTACTTGTATTGGAGTGCTTAAATTGGATATTTTAGATGCACACAGATATAACCTGATATTTGTTTTTTTGCTGATATCAGACCGATATCCAACATTAATATTGGATCGGGACACCCCTATATGGGTCCACGTTAGAGCTGTCACCTTATACTCTACACTGGAGTTTCTGCTTGAGCATGGGGGCAAAAATCCATATTCGAACTGCAAATATATATTCAAATGGAAAAATACAGTTCAGCAGACACATTAGGAGCAGTGAACCTTCCGATCCAACAAATGGCCCCAAAAGCTCTCTTGACCTCAATGATGGGAAGTACAACTTGACAACAGCTCGCCTTGTATATGCAAGGTCCTGCAAACTTTCCATCTATAAACTGTGGAGGTGGTGATACGCCTTGGCCGCATCTAAATGATCTAATGGAAAAGCCTTGTGTCTGAGATGCAGCCGAGCCGGGGGGTAAAAAAAATGATCGATGAGACAGAGCAGATCTTTGAACTGAAACAAACAGTGGGTTATTTCTCTTACCAGTTAAAATTTGACTTGAGTTTTCAGCGTAAAAAGGTTGAACTATCATTAATGAATAAATCAGCCTGGCCCAAAAAGTCCATCCGTCGGACAAAGAGCAGCTCTGATTGGTTATCTCTGGAATGTTTAAATAAAACCCTAAAATAGACCAACGAGCTTCCCGTGTGGGTGGTGTTGACTTAAAACACGCTGATGTCACCTCTTTCCTGGTGGCTGTTAGCTTTAGGGACGAGTCACAGGACCAAAAAATCCCCTGAAGGGACTAACAGACAATATCCTGTGAAGTCATCACGGGTTCACTGAGCGGGATTCATACATATGGACACGCTTCCCACACACACGCAGGTCATTCTACACAATTAAAGGTTAATGTTTGCTTACACTGATGAAAAGATTAGTTAAAATAAATAGAAAGTTTGAAAAAGATGAAAATATATTTTGTTTCTGAAGTTACTGGTAAACAAAAGTGTCAAAAGTGGGAGATTGTGTTGGATTTTGTCCTTAAAATCTTAAAAACATGGGTTTCTATCTTGATAGGTTGCTTGAACCCTTTGACCGGCACTGTAACCGTGCGGTTGACTTTTTGCCGTTATACCACCGTATTTAAACTTTTGAAAGCCCATCTTTGTTTGTTTTTACTTATTCACCACTCTGAATAGTGTTTGAAAAATCGAAGTGTATCATTGCTGCATAGATTCTCAGAAATCGAACAGCAACAGCAAACACTGGAGTGAGAAAAATGTCTTCACATATTTCCAGATTCTCTGACAATCATAATTTTTTTGAAGCTGAGTCGATACTGGAAGATGACGTCACCGACTGCCGGTTACTAATTGGTCAGACAATGTCGTCATTGATGAGTCATGAGCACGACGACCTAGCATGCTAGCAGTAGCTACCATTAGCTTACCCTCATTGTCTTTTCTTTGCAGCTCGATTGCTCTCAACTTCGGCATCTTCCAAAACTCTCCTGTGCTTCTCAAGGGGTATTTCTGCTTACCACCTGCCGCCTTCTTCTGCTTTCCTTTTTTACTTGGTTTGTGACAAAAAGCCACAGATTGTTGTGTCGCGCTCACAGAGTAGGGCTAATGGAAAAGGGCCATTAATGTTGGTCTTAGTGATGTTTTCATATGAAAAAACAAAACATTTGTTGCAGAAATGAAAGAATGCCATTCATGCCCAGGATAACCCCAAACAGGCAAGTCAACCAGCTGGTTGACCTGCATATCTGCTTCCTGATTGGATACTCTGAAAAATAAAACCTGATATGTTGCTTTATGAAAAGGAAGGTACACAATTTTACCAACAAATAATGTGTTGCAACAGTATTTCTATTTTAAAGTCAAAGGGTTAAACTAAAACAAAATTGGAAGGACTTAACTGTTTGCATTGCTTATGCTCCAGTTGTACTGGGAAGTCAGGATTTTCAAGTTCCGAGTGGGAAGTTTCAACTGTATTGCCCCCCGAGGTCGGAATTTCCTACTAGGAACTCGGGCGATCTTCACCACCCCCGAGTTGACAATCAAAGATGGCTGCCCCCAGTGTAAACAGTAATTAAGCTGTAATAATCAGTTCATTTGCACTTCTGACTGGTGTTTATGGCACTAAAACAGCCTTATACACAGTATTGTTCAACTTTTTTTTAAGGAAATGCTGCCGTAGTGTTATTCACATTCTTTATGTGGTATTTGTGAACTAAAACGCAGTGTGCTAGCAACGGCTAACACAATGGCTAACTATAGCCTGTCCAAGTCCACTGAAAGCATGATATGGCTGTGAAACACCTGAACATCACATTCGGTTAATTATTGCTTTCAATCCTCACCTGTTGTCGGTTGTGTGCCAGGGTAGAGTGTAGGGTCCGGGGTGGAGCTGCATGGCAGACAGAGGGGGAGGAGGGGGGAGGGGAGGGGAGTCTGCGGTTGGGAGGCAGGGCGGAGGGGGAGACGGAGGAGGGGGAGGGGGAGGGAGGGGAAGCTCTGTTAGCTTTGCCAGGTGCCAGGAGTGAGGCCTGATGAGAGGAACGCTGCGCCTGTGGAGAGAAGAGACAGGGGTCAACGACAGAAGCAAACGTGGTGTCAAGAATCTCCCGGACAACGTTGTCACCAGAAACAGAGAGGCCTTTCCTTTGCACACAGAAAATGTGAGATAATGATAATTGTTCACACATGTCGAGAGCGACTAAAAATATGGTAGCATGTATGCCAGGCCAGTAGATGGTGATGTAAGTTTGTCATGTGCTTGGCGAATATGAGACTGGAATTCACAAGCAAGATTTCCTTCTGCTAAAAAGAGGTTGCTCTTGCCGTCATGTTGGATTCATGTTGGGTTTAGGACATGTGTATGTGTACACACTGCATATGTGTATTTTATATATACATGTATCTATGCATTTATGTGTAGGTATGGGGATTGGTAAGATTTATCGATTCCAATTAGGGAAACAACGTAATAATGTCATTGCCAAAGCTGATTTTTTTTTTTGCCTGTATCAACTATTTCACAAATTTGCAGGAAAGTGCTGGTAAGCAGGTCAACAACACAAGAGTGGTAATAATGATCCTGCTAATCGATCCAATTCTTTAATGATTCCCTGATTGATTCCTGCAGATTTTCCGTGTGGGCAAATGTTGGCCCGTAGATTTTCAGTGTCAACAATGTCAAACCAATGTCACAGCATAGATAACTGCTTCTGCAGGTTGCTGGTGTTTCTGCTCACTTAAGGTTGTGCAGAAGGAACATTTTGTAAAAAAAAAAAAAAAAGGCACAATTCTGGAAATTGGAAATCAGAGATGTCTGGGCACCATACCGTTGACGCCAATGTTAGCAGCTAACTATACCATTAGCTTATCAAGATGACTGTCCCTCTTCTTCAGAAATTGAATCTGATGACGAGCTTCCTTTTCAGTTGCTGATGCATTGCCATCTTATTGCCATGGGAGACAAGTTTCGCCTTGCAGACTTTGCGCAATCTTCTCTTTTGCTTTGGTAAAATGGTCCCAAAACTCCGCTGTCGGCTAGCCATGATACTGTTTGAGCACAACTCTTCCGGTGACCCAAATTACCACAAGTTTACATGTGTCAAGGACAGAAAAGCAGACAAGACAGCAGAAGGTATGGCTGCATTTTTTTAGAGAAAACAACACTTAAAGAACAAAACAATGCATCAACTATTGAATTAGTTGATGACCATTTTGATCATTGACTTAGTCATGACTAGTCAACTAATAGTGGCAGCCCTAATGACCTGTTGAACTTGTTTTGGTCTTTTTATTGTTATTATAGGCATCACTGTGAGGTTTTCCTGTTTTTACCTGAAAATGTATATGTATAACCCTTTTTTTAATTTCTAAAATGATAGTGGCAAAAGCATAACCTTACATTTAAAGAAAACATTTATGGCCCTTTTCCACTAGCACGCCTTGGCCCTACTCTACTCGGCTCTACTCGATTTACAGCGTGTTTCCACTAGCCCAGTACCTCCTACAACAAGCTAGTTTTAGTACCTACTCCGCTCTGGTTCCAAGTGAGCTGAGTCGATACTGGAAGATGACGTCACCGACTGACGGCTACTGATTGGTCAGACAATGTCGTCATTGATGAATCATGAGCATGACGACCTAGCATGCTAGTGGTAGCTACCGTTAGCTTACCCTTATACTTCTTTTCTTCGCAGCTCGATTGCTCTCGTCCTCGGCTTCATTCTGTTGTATAGCTTCCAAAACTGTCCCGTGCTTCTCAAGGGGTATTTCTTCTTACCACCTGCCGGCTTCTTCTGCTTTCCTTTTTTACTCAGTTTGTGACAAAAAGCCACAGATTGTTGTGTCGCGCTCAAAATGACGTCACCACAGAGCCGCTCTTTGTTTACAGCGACACTGCACCCCGTTGGGCAGGTGACTGGGGCTAATGGAAAAGCAGCACAAGCTAAGTAGAGTAGAGCCGGGCTAATGGAAAAAGGTGTTTAGGGCCGGCTTCAAACCAGTGAATAATCATGTTTAATACTTAATATTAACAAATGAAATTAGTAATCATATCTGTAGTTCTAAATAAAACGATCGAGGTGATGAGTCAGTGCTCCCTAATATTACTGTTTTGTGTTTATGATGGGTAAACCCAATGTTATGTTTTGTTATTGATTGATTGTGTTGATTGAGGGGCTGATTGATTGACAGGCTTGTTGACTCTGTTTCCTTCATTTTGACATATGGGTTTAAAAAGCTGTGCTATACTTTACTCTGTTAGCAAGAAGCATTTCCCCACTTATGCCATTCACACAGCTTCAGTTGACTGCATGAACATACACTTGAATAGTGTGAAAAATGTACCAAAAGTCAGGATTTAAATTCAGAGCTTCACTTAGTCTTTTATTTCCAGTTGAATGTTGCTCATACCTCGTGGAAAAAGCACATCTGGCACGCTGGGTTTGTTTTTACATGTACTGTACATCCATTAACTGATGATAGACTACACCTGGACAGCCCTCCTATAAATCCTGCCTTTATGAATGTTATAAAATCAATTTTTGAAAAGTTTAAGACTGTTATTAAATATTTAGAGTGCTTTTATTTGCAGTGATTTAATTGCAAAGGCAATTTATTGCTTTACACTTGATGTGTTTGTAGTGTTTAGCCTTCAGTCGTATTTTTTAATAAGGTGGACAAACATTTGCATCATTGGAGAGTTGTTGTTGGATATATATTTGGCAGTTTAATCAGGCTTGTGTGGCTCCACTGTGTTTACATTCTGTCTTTACATAACATATGACTCTGACTTCATCCACTTCCTTTAATCTGTAGGTCATAACTAAACCGGAGCTGCTGACAGATTTGTTGGCTCCGTCTCTTAATAGTGATTTACAGTCCAAACACATGTAAGTAAAGCAGAGTTTCATATGAGTAAGAGTCCTATATGTGCTACAAAATGAAATTAAAGTTGTCATTTCCATCATTTTGGAAACTGATTTTTTACTTCTACAAGCTAGACTCTTTTTTGGAAAAATATACAACTGCCTTCTGTAAAGTTATAGCTGAAGGAAACAGCAACTCGTATTGCATTGGAAAGACTTACATATATTGTTAGAGGGAGAAGAAAAATGTTTTTTTAAGTATTTTTTTGAGTTTTCAGAGGATAAGAGTGTTGTTATAACTTGAGGTCTTCATGTTACTACTGCTGCTTTCTCAGTTGTCTGTTTTTTATTTACTTCGGTTACTACTGTTTTATTTGTATTATTATTTTTCATTATTAAATGTTATTTTTTTGTATTTTCTTCTACTTTCAATCACTTTTTATATTGTACATTTATACATTATTGCCACTGTTGTGGTCATTGTTTCTTTGTACTTTTTTCTTATACCACAGAATACCAAATAATAGCCGGGGCATTTATTTGGTTCAGTCACCGAGCAGACCAGGAGACTATTTGGAACAGGCGTTTAAATCCTTTCCCACAAAAATCTTGCTTGGCAAAAATGACAAAATATGGTAAATGTAATCAAATAATTTATTTATACCAGTATAAATATCACCTTTACATTTTCAAGGCAAGATTACAGTACTGTAGTTATACTCTTGTCTTCTCTTTCAACTCAGCTCTTTCTAAACACTCTTAAACACTGGTAAGGAACTCCTGGTAGTTCAGTTAAGGTCGTACTTTTTTTTTGTTCGCTGCACCGGAACCATGGAGATAAGCAGCAATGTACCACTTGCTGACATGACCGGCCTCCTAGTTAGGGGCAAAAACCATCAGTGGCAGCGGCAACGTTGTCTTCTTTGGATTTGAGAAGCCCTAGAATGTAAGATTCCGGCTTTTTGCTCTCTAGTGGCCTCTGTGGATGTTGAGTATAACTGCACTGTCATAAACAGAGGGCCTCACACCAACCTGCATTTGTTGACATACAGAGGGAGGAGAAGCGAGCAGACAGGACGTCCAGAAAGACAAATAAACCATGTGGACTGTTTACGTACAGTCAATCATGTTTTTTTTCAAGCGTTAACTGTCAGCTGTGAGCTCAGCGTTTGCATGTGTGTTCTGTAAACTTTAGCCGTAGCTCATAAGCTGCGCTGGATAAATTATACCTGGCGTTTATTTGGGACCCAGCATTTATTGGTATTTTACGGTATGTAAAAACTTAATAAAACATTGTTTATACAGAAAAAAGTTGTCATTTCACCCTAGGGCTGGGGGATATTACCTAATCTTAATATCACGATTAATTGAAGCTCTTACCTCGATTACAATTAATGAACAATTATTTTATACTATAATGGAATAAATTAGTGGCGATACCGATGGTCGTTGAAACAGTCGTCCTGCAGTATTTACAATTGACTTCTTTCTGCTCGATTTCCTCTGCACAGAATCCAAAATGAGCCCAAACAGCGGAGACAAAATTTTCTTGGCTACAAGGCCCTCTGGTAGGTTAGCGCTTGTCTCCTCCATGTTGGTGGCGCGTCCTTTGCTCTTGGCGAATGTGAACATAGACTGTATGGAGGGGTGCGGTCACGTGACTTACTCAGGGAAAATAATAAATAAATACATAAATAAAATTATTTTTTAGGCATGTATCTATTAGGGCTGGGGCAATACACTTTCCTCCTGATTCGATTTTTTAGGCGCGATTTGATTTCAATTGCGACTCTACGATATTGGCAATGTTTGCAATCTTAAGTTATCTTTTTTAACACCGGCGAAAAGATGAACAATGATGATGTCTACAAACAATACCAGGAAAAAAACACAAAAAGCAAAGCCTGGATTGCATTTAAAAGTGGCTTATTAACATGAAGCATTTAAAGTTTAAAAAACATCGATTTTTGAACAAAAAAATTTGATAAAATCCAATACTTGTGTGAATCGATTTGTCTCCCACTCCTAGTATTTATTGATTTTCATTTTAACATTAACATCAAACATTTGAACATATCAAATATTTCGTAGAGATGATACAAAAAAAACCCAAAATAAATAAAAATCATAGGAATAATTAAAAATTGCAATAAAAAATAAAAATCATAAAAATTTTAAAATCTAAAAAATAAAAATAAACAAATACATAAAGAGAAATAATAATAACAAATACAAACTGCATGCATTATATTATACAATCTCACAGTAAGTGAAATGTTACACTCTCTCAATAACCCATTTCAGTATTACCATTTTTTATCAGTTCTAAAAACATCTTCCAAATGTCATAAAATTCAGAAACTTTCTTTCTTACAGTATAGGGTAGTTTTTTCAAGAGCCAAACTTGAGTATAGAGTAGTTAACCAGTGATCAAAAGAGGGGCAACCAACATTCTTCCAACACAGAGCAATAGATCGTTTGGCTTGTAAAAGGCAAGAGTCGACCATTTTTCTCTACTTACAAGACAGAGAGCAGTCTTCAGGATAAATGCCGGACATAATAATACAGGACATGATGTTATCGGAGAGATAGACTTCCTAATTTTTGGAATTTTATCACATTTTCAAAAAGTGATTTAACAAACCTTAATAATTGTTACATTTATAACATAAGTCAGACATATTGGGGGGAAATATATGTCCTGACATGAGTAAAATAACTCCGATTTGAGGGTCCAAATGTCGGTTTCGTTTATATTTTTGATTAATTGCCCAGCCCTATTTCCCCCTCTAACGGCTCATGTAATTTCCTTTCTCTGTGGTAAGTCGGTGTTTCCATTCTGCAGCCTCATCTCGTTTGACTCAGGATTATTTTACCCCAGCACAAAGCAGCATCCATCCTTTTTCATCCACTTACGATGATTTATTCGGGCTGGACTGCCGAGGTGACAGCCTTATTTGCAGCCTCGGCTCTGGATGTCTTAAAGGATCAGAGCTCCCATAAAACTAAAAACCCGAGCAGCGGTACCTCGCCAACCCAAATCCGGCTTCCTTTCACCGTGTTTGCCCTTCTGCCGGACTGCCATTAAAAACTCATCTAACATGTACAATATGTTCCCCAGTCTGATATGAGGCCAGACATTCCTGTGGATCCCATGATATTCACTAATTCCCTTATACAGACTTCCGATCCCATATGCCGGCCAGATTCAACTCAACCCCCCGCGGACGGAGTGTGTTGGTGTGTGAGTGGCTGTGGGACAGAAAGGGAAACAAGAGTGTGTCCTAAAAAAGCTAGAATTAGGGATAAGTAAGCCCGATCAGAGCCTGAACGGGCCGTTATGTGGATATCTTTAAGATTATCACACAGCTGGAATGTAGTTGATGGATTAGACTGACACACAAAGAACAGAAAACAACGAAAGAATGATGTTTGATTATGTAAACCTGACTTGGCTCCAGTCTTGGACCTTTCTAAAATTAACTTTATCTTGATTTCATGACTTTAGGCTTCATTAACTCTGATATCATGCTTAACATTGGCATGTACTGACATATTAAAACAATAATAAGACCCTCGTTCAAGACTAGAATCAACTTTAAGTCACTTGACCTTGTCTTAGCTAAACTGACAAGAAGAAACACTTAAACATCAGTTCTGGGAGGTTTAATCACCTCAGTGTGACCTTAAATCACACTTCACTCTACTTCTTGTTTGACTTTGACTTCCTGAGTCTTAACTAACACGAACAAGACTTTTCTCAAACATGCTTGACTTTAATTTTTTGCACAATCCCTTAAAATTGCCAGAACTTCAGGTTATGATTTATCTTCCTGATTTCTAGTTTGGACGAGACTAGACCTTGATTTATGCGATAAAAGACTTAACATTGACATTTCTCCAATAAAGTAAAGTTAAATGACTTGTAAATAATTAAAAGTTTAATTGCTATTGACCTGACCTTGGCTTATTTGAACTGACTTGGTTAAAAACTTAGTTCTAGGAGATGATAATCACCTCAGTGTGACCTTAAATCACACTTCACTCCGTCTCATGGTGGACTTAAATCTCCAGTCTTAACTGACTAATGCTATGGCCACACCGCACGCAAATTCTTCAATAAATTTAATAAATTAAATGATTTGTAGACAACAGTTGACTTACTAGAGACCTGATATAGTCCTGTTTTAATTTACATAAAGATTGAAAAAACTTAATTTTAGGGCTTGACAGACTTCAGAAAGATTCAAAACACAAGTGTCTTGTTGGACAAGAAATCTCCCAAGTCTCAACTGGCTTGGACTACAAACAAGGGGGTCATGTCAGGGGGTAAGATTGCACAGCCAAAAACTTGCAAGAAAACTTTGTAAAGAGAACTTCAACCTTCCTCTTAGTCTAAGAAACTACAAAAGCTTATTCCTTTAAACTGTTGAAAGTTTTATTGCAACATGGAAAATTTTATTGGCTGGTTTTACCAGAAGTGAGCTGCAGCATGACCCGGGACATTTATAGCTTCTGTTATTCTTAAGGTGTGAGTGAGAGGTGGAGACCCACCATCATTGTTTCTGAAAATATCTGTTATTGTTGTCCACTTGGAAGCACAACGCTGGCATTGAATTATCCACTCTGGGACCTGTTTTCAGACATCTGTGTGGAATAAACCTCCATATTAATAAAAACTTGAGCGGATATGCCTGCCTGAATTCTGCTGTATGTGGATGATCTCTAAGTGTTTGGGGAGGTTGGGAGTTTTTTTCACATTTTCATTCACCTGAGACAGTTTGACTCAGTTTGACTTGATTTCATTATGTCACTTTGACACTGACTGACTCTGAATAGTTCTCACTTATAACAAGCACAGACTATAATCCTCTTGGCTGTGTCTTGTTGGACAAGAAATCTTCCAAGTCTCAACTGGCTTGAACTACATCAAGGGGTTTCACAGTCATGTCAGGGGGAAAGATTGCACAGCCAAAAACCTGCAAGAAAACTTTGTAAAGAGAACTTCAACCCTCCTCTAAGAAAGTCTAAGAAGTCTAAGAAACTACAGTTTCAGAAAGCTCCAATATATTGGCTGTTGCAAATGTTACTAAAAGTTTTACGCTGCAGCATGACCGGGACATCTTATTCCACCATAGCTTCTGTTATTCTTAAGGTGTAAGTGAGAGGTGGAGACCCACCATCATTGTTTCTGAAAATATCTGTTATTGTTGTCCACTTGGAAGCACAACGCTGGCATTGAATTATCCGCTCTGGGACCTGTTTTCAGACATCTGTGTGGAATAAACCTCCATATTAATAAAAACTTGAGCGGATATGCCTGAATTCTGCTGTATGTGGATGATCTCTAAGTGTTTGGGGGACCTGGGGAGGTTTAGAAACATTTTCATCTGCCACAGACACCTCGTCAGTTTGACTTGATTTCATTCCAACACTTTATGTCTGACTGGACACTTGAATAGTCTCACTTATAACAAGCACAGACTATAATCCTTCAAGCTGTCTGACCTCTCTTGAGATTTTAAAGGCTTGTTCTTGGCTGTCTTGTTGACTTAAGATGCAGTTGCACTCGTCTTGATTGATGGCATCAACCAGAGCAGGAAGCATCTCAGCTGTCTCCACAATGACTCGTCTGAGCCGACTTGACTCAGTGAAGAAAACTTTAACTCAGTGTTTCCAAAACTTTTCACAGCCTGCACCCCTTCAGACTCTCGACCTCCAGCCATGAACCCCCGACTCTGACACGCTTACAGCAGCTAGAAACAGATGTGTCTGTAAGCCTGCCACCACCTCCACATTTAACATGCATAACATACAAATAAAATCTCTTAAGATTTCTCGCATATGGAAAAATATTAGGGCCATGTCAGATGGATAAAATGATTTTGGTGAAGTCGAGATTAAAGTCATCACAATCATTCAGACATGAGGACCCTCCTGAAAACGAGATGTAGCATCTCAAGAGGCTAACCTCTAATAAATCAGACCACAGGTCTATGATGGGTTCATGGATCTGTCACTAACTTTAGTTCTTACTTTAGTCCACTTGTCTCCTCTGACCTCCCTTCCTTTGCCCACACACCCATCACATCATCGTGTGGATTTGCTTTTCATCATGAGACTGGGATCCACATTCAAGATTTCCTGCTGCTTAACAGAAGGTTTTTTCTTGAGCCATGATGGAGGGATTCATGATTGGCTATATGGATTCATGTTGGTGTTGGATGTATATATTTGTATATATATGTATATGTGTATCTTTATATGTATATATGTATCGATGCATATATGTGTATCACAAAATGAAGAGTTTATGCTCTATTGTAAAGTGTCTTGAGATAACACTTGTTATGAATTGGTGCAAAGATTAATTGATTGAATTACTGTTTTCATGAACTCTCGATGCCATTGGAAATGTGAGCGTGCTCTCAATGGAATTTTGAGATTAAATAAAAAAATGAATGAATAATAAGTCAAAATTTCTTGATTAAAGTTGAAATGTTGAGAATAATGTCAAAATACATTGTAAACTTGATGATTGAATTTCCACTTTTTTTCTTGGCATTTCAACTTTGATCTCATTTTTACCTCCGCCAAGGAGGTTATGTTTTCGGGAGAGTTTGTTTGTCAGTCTGTCCGTCTGTGAACAAAGTAACTCAAAAAGTTAGGGATGGATTTTGATGAAATTTTCAGGAAATGTTCAGCATGGGAAAAGGAAGAAGTGATTTGATTTTGGCGTTGAACCAGATCAGCGTCTGGCTGCCATGGTGAAAAATGTGATTTCTGTGAATAACTACTGAACTAAAATCGATATCATTATGAAACCAATTGCTAATGGTATGTTTTCATGGTCAAGGAATCTAAATATTTACATGAAATAAAGGTAGGACTAATATTTATGGTCAAAATCACAATATGGGTGAGGACTGTGGCGCTGGCGGAGGTCTGCGCTCTCTGAGAGCTTTTCTAGTATGGACTGTTATCACGAAACTCTATTTCAACTTTATAGTCGACATTTGAACTTTTATCCCAAAATTTTGACTTTATTTTCATCATTTGGACTTTAATCTCAACCTTCGAAAAATTATTTTCACAATCTAATATGGCTCCAATACTCTTCTGGACTCACTAAATAGATTTATTTACCAGCAATTTCAGTGGGCAACGCCAGCTCACTTTTGAAAATAGAAATTTACATTTCTGGAACACATCAATTTGAAACTAAGAAGTGCAAACTCACCAAAGCTTTATTGAGAAGGATGTCAGGATGAACTTATGTTAATATAAGAATCTTTCACAATTCAGGACAGAATTCCTTCTCCAAGATGGCTCACGAATCCAGCCTCTCTGCCAACACTTCAGGCCTTTTTCAAATTTCCTTTACCTGACAGGTATTCATGTACCCCCTCGGTCACTTTGCCTATCCCTGAGGGTATCACTGCTTTAACTCAACCTCTGACCTGGACATGTGTTTGGTGAATATTCTCACATTAAAATACTAAACCGTGAAGTCAAAGTACTCCGAGTATCTGAATTTGTGGGGTCCAGTTTTGTGTGAGGAATGCAGCTCCTGGCACAGCGAGGGAGAGGAAAGGCAAAGAGCGTTTCTGACTATTATTGTTTATGATAAAGCAGGAGTTGGAGGACCACTTCCAAAATAAACACCCTTGTTTCCTGCTTCTGACTCCTTAAGAGGGATTTCTCTGCGAGCCCACTGATTGTTCGCCTCTGCTGACAATGTCCTTAAATTATCCCCTGAGAAAGTTTATGTAGAGCCTGTGTGTGTTTCTGGAAGTGGGTTTATGCCCGTTTATGTGCGTGTGTGGGAATCGTCCAAACTGGTCCAGACAAAATACCATTATCGAAACCTACCACAAATACCAGCGGACCCCCTCTCAGCGACGCCTCCTCTTTTCTCTGAGTTTAGCTCTGAGAGACTGACGACTGAGAAATCAAAATAAATGCTCTGACGCCAAAGTCGAACGCCGACAGGCTGATAAAGACTAAAAGCTCAGAAGATGATGACAAATGGAGATCTGCAACCCGAGAATGTGATAAAGAAAACTTGGATTCAAGTAGGGTGGAAGGGGGAAGTCCGATTATACCGCACAACCAAACTATTTGGCAAAAGATCTCCCAGCAAATCAGGGTTAGGCAGTCATGGTCAGCACAAACATAGGATTTCAGCTGGATCAAGTAGGGATGGGAATTGATAAGATTTTATCAATACCAATTCTTTAACCAATCCTGCAAATCGATCAATTTCTTTAACGATTCCCTTATTGATTCCTGCAGCTTTTCCATGTGGGCAAATGTTGATCTGTAGATTTTCAGTGTCAACAATGTCAAACACATGTCACAGCAAAGATAACTGCTTACACTCACTTAAGGCTGTGCAGTCGGTGCCTTTTGTAAAAATTAAGCCATAATTCTGACGCTTCTGAACCCTGTCAGTGGAAGGAATTGATTAGGGAATTGGTTAGCAAATAGACTCATGATATCAATTCTTGATGGAGCTGTTAATGATTCTCAACTGGAATTGGTTTTTCGATTCACATCCCAATGGAGCAAAGTCTTAGTTTTAGGAAGTTGTGAAATTTGACTCTTCAAGAAGAACTTTTGATGCATTTTGCCAACATACATGACTCCTTCGATTTTAGTCTTTTGCCAAAAATTGTACACTTGTAGAATTAAATCTCTTCAGTTGAAGGTGGAAATGAATTTGATGAACACGTGAAAATAAGGAATTTGCTGGGTAACAATGTTTTGGGCCCTATAAAATCTGAGTTTTTTTTTTTGTATTTTCCTCTAATTTAACCCATTTCTTTTGCAATGTAGCAAATGGCACTGTCTGTGAGCGCACACCATTTTGCGTTGTTTCATTTATATTTCCTTTGCAGACCAAACACCTCAGTAAGTGCTGAATGTCAGGACGAAGGCTCCGCTGCACCTCCCCTTCTTCTTCTCCGTCATCACAACTTTCAAACAAATATGACATATCAGCTCGTCAGTGTTCATGAGCTCACACCTTGCTCATTCTATTTAACGAATGGGGTGTTGGTGGCACGGTTGGATAGTGCGCTTGGTCAGTGATCGGGAGGTTGCAGGTTTAAGCCCAGCTCTGGGCGACACATGGCGATGTGTCCTTGGGCAAGACACCTAACCCCAAGTTGCTCCCACTGCTGCGTCAGTGGCGTGTAAATGGGCATGAAATAAATGGGTAAGTGTGACCTGCGGTGTAAAGCAGATTTGAGTAGTCAAAGACTAGAAAAGCGCTATATAAGTTCAAGTCCATTTACTTAAAATCAAAATATTCCCACACTGTGGCAGCCGGCTTAGTAATCGTCGCTTTCATTCCATCATTCATATCAGTGTTTGTTTCCTTGTTACTCCTCACAACGCTCATTTCAGCTCTCTGTGTGTACACGCGAGCGACCCTGCCTCCCCCACAAAGATTGAATGAAATGACAGATGCTCACTCTGCTATAAATCCACTATAGACTATACACCCCAGTGTAAAGACAGTTACACAGAGTGAGCCATCTTCATATCCAGCCTGCTTGGTAGTAAGAGAGGAGGAAAACAAACAAAGGTACAAGTGTCAGATTATCGAGACCGGCAAACTTACCCAGGACATTTTTATTATACGTGCGGTTTATTGATTGATTATCGTGACAGGCCTAGTTGCACATAATTTATATCCAACTGAATGTTAAAATTATGGTATTGAGCCAACTCTAATAGGAAATGCAGTTTTGTTTCATCAAGAAAATCTTTTTTAAACTGATCATTTGAACATAGTTAAGTCTTTAATTTAACCCTCTTTTCATTGGGATAAAGCTTGATGTATAAACTTTGTTTGAAATTTGCTTAAATGACATTTTTAGTGCCAGACTTAGTTAACCTGAATGCTTATTTAATCTTTAAAAGTAAAGATGTTGTCCAAGAAGATATTCATAGAGGTAAACGAAGAAATGGTCCATCTTCAGGTAATGGTAGACATCCATCTAGAAAGGATGCAGTTCAGTTTTGTTGATCTTTCTTATTTTGATTTCCTTTATACATAAAGTATACAATACCGTAAATGGAGGAAAGAGTTTAAGAGACACTTAAAGTCTGACAGCTCTGGAGGCTCCATAAAGTCTGAAGCTCTCACTTTTACAGCTCACAGGAAACAACCTGAGGTATTGCTGCCTGTTCTGAGCTGGTAACTGTACAAGCTGATTACAACTTAATCTGAAGAATTCCCCGCCTTTCCTGTTTCTGACACGGTAACCCAGTTGGCTACCTTGCTCTGCTCGGAAAAACACACAAATAAGAGTCACATGAACCGAGAATTTTGAAGAATCTGTCGACTTCTGAAAGGAAGCAGCGTGTCTGAGACGTGGAAACTCAGATAACAAGCAAATCTGCTGCTGCTGTGACGTATGAAAACAACCGTGAAATCAAATCAGTTATGAAGGACACGGCAGGTTTCTATTTATAAACCCGATCTCGAGATGCTGATGAAAGTGGAAATCAACGCAGAGAAGTGAGCAGAAGCAAAGAAGAGAAGGAGAAGAGGCTGTCAAATGCTGCCAAAATTATGAATTCTGCATCTGGCTTCAGTGAAAGAGCCTCTCAGAGAGGTTCGGCTGGAATGTCCCACTTAATGGTCAGAAACTGCAACAGCTGACTGATACCGCAAAGGTCAACGCGCATAATCTGAGTCACACACACAGTCTCAGTACAGTACTGGGCGACAGGCAGCCAGACAAACAGATCGGGACTCCAAAACACTGATAGGGACGGGACGTGGAGTCTAAGAGTTTATAAAAAAGAAGATAATAGATGGGGTGTGAAGGTTAAAAATGTATCATGTGCTCAACAACTCCTCCCTAAGAGCATAAAACCAAGGCTACTGTTGACTCATGAGGGCTTCAAACATCAGGTTTTTACCAAATCTGTGCTAAAGTTCAACAAGGTGAACCTTCAAAGATCTCCCAGTCCGGAGGTATTTTGGAAACTCAGCAGATATGACTCTAGAGGGTCATATTTCAGACACACCAGACTCCAAAGACTGAAGCATTGGCTGTCAAACTGGTCCCAGTACAAGCCCAAGCATCCTCCACTCCTGAGCTCAAGTTCATTTGCACTGATGAAATAACCCTTTGAGATTACATCGGCCTGCATCTAAAATCTCTGATATAAGCACTCCGATACAAGCAGTCCTTTCTAATTATTTTTATTATTTATTTAATTCAGTTGCAGAATACGCTCATGTTCAAGTTATACACTGTTTATTTTACAATCTAAAAACATAAGTTTTTGTTTTGACTGGATTTCTTGAGGTTACCTTTCAGGATCTTTTAATTTATCTTTTATTTATTATATGTAATTGTTCTATATTCTTATGCTTAAGGTTAAATTTATTGAACCCATTGGTTAACAACAAATTTGTCAGTTTTTCTCATACCTACTATTGCCATCTACTGTTCTCTGTTTGAGTAATCTCACTTGATCAAGCCTTTTCTTACAGTCCAAACTTCAAAATAAGCAATAAAAGAATGTATGAACCTGCTGATATCATATCAGATCTATATCCGTATCGGCCAATAATCAAAGCTGCAATATCGGTATTGTATTGGAGGTTAAAAAGTTGTATCGGGACACCCCTACACTTAAGAAATGCAGCCAGTTTGGAATATTACCAGCTTCTTAAGTTGCCAGAATTGTCATTAGACTGAAATGTCTCCAAAGTTAATGGGTAACAAGGACGACAGGATCATATCAAAGCTGGTTAAATGGCAGTAAGTTGGAAGTTTCATTGTTTGACCACCTGCCTCGAACACGTTCTGTCCGTTTGACATTCCAGTAATCAGCTCTTATCCCGGCCGTTAGCATGCGTCTAACGAGGCCGCCTGCGCCAACCAGTAGGTCCGACTGGATTTAATGATTTTATCGGATTTGGCCAATACTTAAAGCTGCAATATCGGTATTGGAGGTGAAAAAGTTGTATTGGGACACCACTAAAAAATATTGTCAAGATTTAAATCTTTGAGCAGAGAAGTGGTGTCCTTTTGACAAGAAGCAGCTTTTAAAGATTAAAAAAATTACTTACTGCAACGTCCCTAGGTGTCCAATCTAATATAGCTTTTTGGAAAGACTTGTGTCCCAAAGATTGTGACAATTAGTTCATTCTGACGATCCAGTAAAAACCCTTCTTGCCACTAAATTCACTTTACAAGTTCTTGGAGACTGAACCAGTTCAGGTCTTGGAAAAACGTATTTTTTTTGGTAGTTTATTACCTCCAATACTTCGAATAAAGCACCAAAAAGCTCACGAACTTCCGACCAAAAAGGCTGACAAGTCTAAACCATGAGGTGAAAACATTTGTCAACACTTAAATAATCTGTCCTGAAGCTGGTTCAGGTCTTAGGAAAACTGTGTTTTAAAAAATTTGTAACTTTCTACACTTGCTAGAAAATGTCCAAGAGCTGATGTCAAGAGGCTGGCAGCTTGAATAACTCCAACAAAGTTTTGACAAATAATTGAAAGTTTCCAACAAAACTTTGCAACAACTATTCATAAGCCAGTTGAGTTTTAGAGATGATCTACTGGTCTTGTTCTGGTCATAGTAGGAAGTGTCCTTACATTCAACATTAACAACTTGTATTAACATGTCTTGCAAAGTCACACGAATTCTGAAAAATACTCAAGCAACATTTGATTCTCAGGCTTGTTTGTTTAGAAAACGGTGTTTTGGCTATTTGGTCAAGAGCAGAAGGAAGCTAGCAGACTCACAAATTAAAAACGTTGCTTCCAATGCCTTCCAATTCTTCCTAAAGGTTTTACAAATCAGTAATGAAACTTCAAACCCAGATAGACTGACATTTGTTTTACCTGGTTAATATCATGGCAACAACAGTAAACACTGAAACCTGGACGGAATCACGTCAGTCTGGTGGTGATTGTGTTAAATTTTTGTCTCTGTTTTTACTTTATAGTTTTAATTTTTGTTATATCAATTTGTAGCATGTCCCATGGTTCTATAATTGTACTAAAATGTAATACAGAATGTCAGAACCTCAACAAAGAGAAAGTTACAAAAGGAAACTTGGTCACAAACCTCTTGGATTCTCAAGCTTCACAAGAATTTGAGTTTCGAAGGGTCAGCAACTTCTTCGATTTGGTAAATAGTAACCTAAATCTTAAGACTGTTCAACAGGGAAAATTATGTTTCAGTTTCCTTGTATGACTTCCAAGATTGTTCGCAAAAAAGTGGTCAGCTTTCCAGTAGAGTTCCAGGACTCAAGCATGGAGAAGTCCACAAGAAATTGAGATTCAGAAGAAACTGCCTAAGCGCTGACGTCCATCTGTCAACAAGCTAGCATGCTAGTACACTCACCTCTTGTACTGTCTTCAGATTCTCCTCACACGCCTTTAAAGATAATCCATGATTCTTCTCCAAAACTGTTTTGTCTTGTCCTCAAACTGGTTGAAGTCTTCGGAATAATTAGATTTGGAAAAGTCTGTAACTTCCTGGGTTTGGCACACCAGCTCGCAGGTTGTGATCACACTTCTTGCAGCCTTTTGGATATCTGTGGTTAATTTGCGAGGTTGTTCAGGAAAGTTTTGCAAATCTTTGCTCCTTTTAGCCAGTTAATTTCCAAAGATGACCCAAGCTTGGAGAGGTTTGTATGATCAGAAACTTGGAGAAACTTGCAAATTCACATCTTGTAAAGTCTTCGGATTCTTCTTGCAGATTTGGAAAGACAATTCCTGAATCCTGATCAAAAATCAAGTCAAGGTCTAAAGAGGAATCAAATTGAAGATGTCCATAAAAATCTGAGTCTTGGTAGAAAGTGTCCAAGACCTGATGTCCCTCCAGTGAAGATCTTGCAGGTTTTGACCAAGCAACGATCCTCACATCCCCTCTCCCTCCTTTTCCTCTCTTCCTCCTCCCTCGCTCCTCTCGCTGGAAGACAAAACATGCCTATTCCTCCCTCCAGCACTCTCTCTCTCTCTTCCCATCTAATTCTCTGCCTGCCTCGCTCGCCCCCCTCCGAGGACAGGATGTGTGAGTCAGTGGGAGAGGAAGTATTGTGGAGAGCAGATAAAGTGGTGGACGGCTGCTAAAATAATACCTCGAGTTTCACAGTGTTATTGTTTGGAGGGGGAAAAATGCAGAGGTACTTCCTCCTTATGTGAGCGTGTTTGGTGAGGAGAAAAAGAGATGGAAAGGGAGCAGAGCGGAGCGAGACTGCTGGACGGACGAGGGGGCTTTTTCACTTTGGCAGAGAGAGGCCGGGAAAACAAAGCGTGGTGAAAGACGGGGAATGTAAGAGATGATGGGAGGTCTGATGGAGATCCAGGAGTCTGAGGGATAATTAAAGCCAAAAACAATGAGAGGAGGGGGCCGTAAATATTTGAGTTTTGTCGCATCGCTTATCACTGAGATTTATTACTGCAGCATTAATGGATTTGACCATGACACCCGTCCCATCTCGCTGATAAGAAACACTGTTTTTATGGAGTGAAATCCTTGTCCTGAATTAAACTGTCATCATCAGAGGATAAGAAACTCGACAAGCATCTACTTTAGAGCTCACTCTGAAAGCTGAGAGTGTACTTAATGAAAAGGAAAAACAAAACGTAAGCTGTGCTGGTTTATACTTTTATTTATCAACATAATGTGGAACCCAGTCACCAATTAGCATTAACCTCCAGACTAACTTTTTGCATTGGTTGCAACGGTGCACCTTAAAATTTTATATCAAATCAAATCAAACTTTAATTATAAGGCACTTTTCATACTTAAAAGCAACACAAAGTGCCTCACAACAGCTAAAAACAACATAAAAACAGAAAACCCGGCTATCCCCCTCCCACAGCTGCACCAGCACAAAAATTAGGTGCACCTAGGGGCGTGCGATATGACGATATTAAATCGTTAAGGATTATAACGTGGGGCTGATCTCATAAAGCAGAAAGATCGTCAGATCGTCTGTGTGGGCGCAGAGTCTTTGACGTGCACCTGACTAACCAATTGTAGCACATTACACACAGTGCATGGTGGGATCTCCTGTTTGGTTCTGTAGTGTGAAGCCATGGCAGAAAGAGAAAAGGAGATAAAAGCTTGAAGATGTCTGAACAAAAATCTGTTCTAAAGCAGCTGTATTATTCACTCAGATTATAGACATTGCAGTTAGATAACATTTGTTTTGAATTGTTGCACTTGAAGAGATAATGTTGATATTGTTGTTCGTTACCTTTTATGTTTACATTTATTGCACATTTTTATAAAAACTGCACTATTTAAATTAAAACCTGTTCAGAAAGTTTCTTTGGCTTTAGTTGTCTTTTTTTTTCATTTAGGGTTTTGCATGTTTTATATGTTAAAAATACGGAAAAAATGGTCAAACATGCAAATTAGTCTAGAAAAATCAAAGTAAAAAAGAATCGTGATAAAATCGTGATCGTGATTTTATTCTTAAAAAATCGGGATATGATACTTTGGCCATATCGCGCACCCCTAAGTGCACCCGAATTTTTCATAGTGTCACCTTTAACGCCATTAGGTCACCATTTTATCCCTCTTCATAACTTCTATGTAATGTTAATGATTTTTAAACAAGAATAAAAGTAAAGAAATATTTGTTAATTCTAGTCCAGTGTTAGTCGATGAAATCTACTGTAAATTTAATATAAAATATGAAGTGTAAAGTGTAAGCCATTCTTTGTTTCCTTGAATTTCCAAAGTCTAATAAAAACTAATAAAAATGTACTGTTCGCACTTTAAACAGGAGAAGAGGTCAGTTTTTAGTGTCCGTGTCAAAACAGTTTTCCATCAGTAACTATTTGTCTGCCAAGACGTGAGGTCTTTCTCTCACATCCTGCCAGTTGTTTGCACTGCTGGTTATAATTTGATTACGTCTAATGCCTGCTGAAATTCCACTTTTCCATTGAAGAGTGTTGGTCATAGCTGCAACCATAAAGACTGACCTAAGCTAACATTCCAGCGGCTGATAACAAAAATCATTAAATCCAGTCAGACCTACTGGTTGGAGCAGGCGGCCTCATTAGACGCATGCTAACGGCCGAGATAAGAGCTGATTACTGGAATGTCAAACGGACAGAACGTGTTCGAGGCAGGTGGTCAAACAATGAAATTTCCAGCTTACTGCCATTTACTCAGCTTTGATATGATCTTGTCGTCCTGTTACTCATTAACTTTGGACACATTTCAGTCTAATGACAATTCTGGCAACTTAAAGAAATGGTGAACTTCTAAACTGGCTTCATTTCTTACAGTTTTGTGGCTTAAGAAAAACTCAAAAATCAGAAAACAGCCAAATTCCAGTCTTGTTGTTCAAACCAAGACATGAACAAAACATCTATTAGCTACAGCGCAGTTAACCACATGTGACATTTTTCCCACTTCAGAGCTTAAATCCATTACTTGAATGACAGTACAGATTCTCCTTGTCAAATATTACCATAATTTATCAGATATAACATGCATTTTTTCTGCTCTCAAATAAGGTCAAATTTTTGAGTGTGTATTGTACACGAGCAAAAGTAAAATATGTAAAGCACTCTGACCCGCCAACATCGCAGTTGAATTAATCAATGAATATTTTATTTTGGTTGTAATATAACTTACTAGGGCTGGGTTAAAAAAAATCTATTTAGGGGTGCTGGTTTGGCGGAGTGGTTAGCAATCAGGCACCCCATGTACATGCTTCTGCCGGTCCAGGTTCGAATCCTGTCTGTGGCCAGTTTGCAGAGTGTCTTCCCCTACTCTCTCTCCCCCTTTCACAAGTCTATCCACTGTCTCTCTCCTATCTCCTATCCTATCAGAAAAAAAAAAATCTATTCAATCGATTTAAATCAATCAAAAATTTCCTTTAACTGGTTCATAATCGATCCATAAAATCCAAAGATGGATCTTTTAACTTGGGTAGTTTTTTCTTCTTTGGATGTGCAGAGAAGCAGCCTGTGGTATCAACCCTGCTCATCTCATGTGATCAGCGTTTAGCGTTGCTTTCTACTGAACAAGATCTCATGAGATGTTACTGCAAACAAACATGGTGAAACACTATATGGGCACCACTGGCAAGTTTAAAAGCTGATGTTTGGATGTACAGTATTTTAGATTTAACATGTACAAAGGAAAATACGAGTTGGACAAAAACAAGTAATATGCAGAATATGCATTAATGCATATCATTAAAATATGATTAATGTAACTGCTTTGGGTTTAGTTCTTCGTGTTAAAACAATTTTTAATGATGTACCCGGTCAAAAGGTCACTTTTTAAATTTACAGCACTATTTTAACTAAGATATCCCAGACTGAATAAATATCAAATTGAATTGTGAATCAAATCGATTTGAGACATTTTAATATCAAATCAAATCGATCCGGAAAATCTGAATCGATACCCAGCCCTATAACTTACAGAACTTAAACTTATAAAAAAGAACATATGAACATAAACAAAACTAAGCCTTTTCTCCAGAAGAAAAAACAAATTAAATTAAAAAATTAACAAACTCTGTAATCAAAAAAGGAACAGGCTGAAGCCGAGGCTTTTATTTGTCTATCCTGTTCATTCCATGAAATCACCCAGAATATCAATAATACAACGAAAGTCAAAACATAACACGTTTTACTCTGAATTATTCCTCTTAATGATTTCACACTTAAGTCATTTTAAATTTACATTCCCTTACTATTTTACCTATTCATGATTTTAAACATGTGGCTGTAACAGGCAGGTACAACACATCTGATACAAAAAGCTGAAATATTCCCTTTCTTTGCGAAACATTACCCCCAAAACTTTTGTAATCTTTATAAAACTGATTGGTAAACTGTTGTAATCCAATATTTGGGTCTTATTAAGTTTACCTTTAGTGTAATGATCCTGTAAATCTCTGTGCTATGGTTTTGCACACGTGTAAACACATTGGGCGCTAGGGCTGGGTATTTCCAGCAACTTCACGATATGATACGTATCCCGATACTAAGGCCACGATATGATACGTACCCCGATACATGTAAACTGTGAACATTGACTATGCTTTAAGCAAAATTCTTGACAAGTTTAGTTTTTTCTTATAAGAAGAAAAAGAACAAGGATGAGTTTTAAGTGGTTCTACAACTTGAGAGACATAAACTCAGATCCTCAAAGATGGTAGACCTAAGTTCAAATTTAGAACATATGCTTCATTATGTAGCTCGTCTTCTACCTTGAACTGTGCCACTGTTAACATTAGCCAAAGTGTATTTACAACAACTGTCAAAATATTTAGGCCGTATCGATTCTGTAGAATCCGTATCGATACACGTATCCCAAAGGTGTGAGATACGATATTTTGCTGTATCGATATTTTGAGCACAGGCCTATTGGGCGCTGCCATCTTGTAAGCGAGAGGATCAAAATAGCTGAGCTCTGATTGGTCGAAGACATCACCATGTTGATAGCCGCACTGTGATTGGTTGGCACACTACGGCTGAGCATGCTGGGATATGTGAAATACGAAATGATGTGAAGTCATTGCTTCAAGTACGTAAGATCGTCAGCAGGTGTTTGGAGAGAATAATTGTACAACAGAAAATTACCATTAAAAATGTTGTCAAAAAGAATAAAATAACCAGGAGCATTCAAAAGGAAGTGAGTGAGGCATCATGTAATCGTGGCCATTATCTGCCAGAAAAATCCCAAGTACATCTTTTTGCTGCTCTACTCAGGTAAATCTACTCTGTTACTGTCCACCCCTGCAGCTGCTGTATCGGTTTGACCCGTATCAGTGTCACCATCGTCCCGTCATTATTGTGACCAGCCTTGAACCCCTCTGAGCGAGCGCGGTCGAGGTGTTAGCGCCCCACATTCAGCATGTTGAAGTTTAACCAACCAGCACAGCAGCAGACACTTAATAACACGAGGCCCTCGGCGGGCTTCAAAGGATTTCCTGGAGACCTCCGTCCCCTGCAGACTGCCAGTAGATGTGTGTGCGGGCTGCTTACATGCATGTGAGCAGATTCCGAACATTCTCTGTCTTCCCCTTCAAAGTGTGAGGGGTTAACTGTGTCAGAGAGCCTAAACAACCTCACCCCCTCCTCCCCTCCGCTCCTTTGTGTTCGCCTGCAATCAGGAGCTGTTTGTTTGCTTTACGGGCCCGAGTGTGTGTGTCTGCACGCAATCAGACCGCCGTTTGTCAGCCTGATTATCTCCCATTATGGATTTCTGGATCACACACTTAGCACTTAAAACTAAGGTTGGATGACACGGACAAAAATTAAGTTAAAGTTTAACACAGTCTGACTTGAGTTGAGTGACCCACTTCTAAAAGGAAGCTTTAATTCTGGTGTCATTCATAAAATATGAAGATAAAAATCATTAAACTGCAATCAGCCAAAGGTGCAGAAAGGCAGCATGAGACGGGCAGGACAAGTGTCTGGTGAAAAAAAGATAAGACAAAATATCTCTCCTAATAAACTAGGAAGCACTCAGAAAGCACAAACCTCCCCCACGTTGGCTGACACATTGCTCACATCTATAAGCATTAGTTTTATGATTACGTTACCATCGTAATATGATTCCTTGACTATGAAAACCCAAACCTAGCACTCAGAATCAAGTCAATATCGTTATTAGTTTGACGGTTATGGCCCTATAAAATGTACGAGCACGGAATGACGGAATTGGACTTCAACATAAACACTGAACATCACAAAAATAGCCGACATTTTAAAAGAAAAGTATTTTTTTGATATAAAAATGTACACATCCCTTGGGAAAAATGCTGCAAGGGGGTCGCTAAAGCTGTGTTCACACCAAACGCAACTTTGCGACCATAATCACGTCACCCACTTAAGTCCCATGTCCATACATACTGCATATTGGGCACCTTCGTTGTTGTCACAAACAACATTGGCGAATGGATGCGTCAAGATTTGTTGTCTGGACAACAAAAATGTCTGGATAACAAATCGGTAAGCAGCACACACATTACTTGGTAAACTGCAGAAGCTGTTTTTGCTCCTGTGGTGCACCTGCAACCTTTTTCGCAGTACATATTCCTGTTACACAGGGATGGAAATAAAAATGTTTTCAAAACTTTTCAGTCTGGATGCTGGTTTCAAAAGTTTGTGGATTCAGGCAATCGACACCTTTCTCGTATAAACCGGAGGCGCAAATACAAAGAAAACTCTCAGTTTTCAGTCGTTTTTGTTGTCGTGTAAACAGGGCCTAAGGCTGGGGACATTGCACGCTTTACTTCCCTTCCTCCTCCCCTTGTTAGCAATGCAAACATTTCAAAGCAGTCGCCGAATCTGAAGACTTTTCAGTGTGTTTTCGCCTCCTATTTACATGAGAACAATGCCTGTAGTGCCTGAATCTGCAAACTTTTGAAACCATGAAACCAGACTTGAAAAGTTGTGAAAAGACATTGGTGTCCAGTTTTGTGTAAACGGGAAGCAGCGTTCACCACACGCGCAGTACTCTTTCACATGAAGGCTGCTGTTGCATACCAGGAACTACAACGGATTTGACTGTCTACAGAGTAACAAGTGTGCCACTTACTGTGCTTAGTTTGTTATCCAGACAAAACTATCCAGACAAGAAACTCCACCATTGTTGTTTCCAAGAAGTTTTTCTTCTTTGTACGTGTGTTGTAGAAGCGCTGTTTCTCTGCAAACCTACATTGCCATCTACTGGACTGGCATGCACGCTACGTCGGTTTCATTTGTTTACATTCATTTCCAGTGTCTCAATGCGGGTCAAAGTGAACACGCAAAGGGAAAACTTTTGCTTTTCAGGTAACAGTGTCTCCGTGTAAACAGGTACGTAGACCTCTGTTTTGAGGGCCGAGGGGAGGGGGGAAAACACACTCCTGGAAAACGAGACGCCACTCGATTCGCGCTAGGGCCGAACAATTAATTGCAAATTAGATTGAATTGCAATATGGCTTGTTGCAATTTTCAAATCGCAGAAGGTTCAATATTTATAGCCCAAAATTGTGTTGAACATTTTGGCATTGCTATGTCTATTCATACACTTTTTTCCACTTTTGGACCATTTTTACCTTTTTTAACCCTGTTTTTTCAACTTTATGCATATTTTGCCCCCACTCATCTGTTTTTGGCCACTGTCAGAACCATTTTTGGAATTTCTACATGGTTTTTGAAATTTAATTTCAATTTTAACTCCCAATTTTGCTGCCACAATCAATTTTCCAAAGCCACTTTTGGATTTTTTGCCAATTTTTCCCCATTTCTTTTTCAATTTCATACGTACTTTGCACCTATTTATTAACCTTTTTCCGCTTTCATAACATTTTTACCCAGTTTTTACAATTTCATACCTATTTTGCTTCTGTTCTTCACTGCTCCACTTTTTCTCAAATCTTTTATCCTTAGATTAATTTAATGTCATATTGGTTTTACTATAAAAAGATCTACTGCTTATGTTTGTTTAAGAAGATGAGGAACATTAAAACAATTGCAGAGTAAATCGCACTATTAGTAGGGCTGAAAGATTTATCGTTTTCAGATCGAAATCGCAATTTTAGACAATGCAATTTTGTGATCGCCAAAGCAGCAATTTTTTGCAGCGCTCCTGACTGACTCAGGATCTGTTGTGTCAAGTATTATACACATACTGTTTAACAAATTTGTAGACAATCTATATGTTAAAAGTGCTGGTAAGCAGGTCAACAACACAAAGCCTCTGTTTAGGAGTAGAAGTTAATGAAAACAGATTATTTATCATCACTATTGAAGGTGAATAATGTGTTAAGTGTTTTTCATCATCTATTTCCTGACTGTTGTCTGTACTGTAAACAAAGTGAATTTTGCACTGAAGTTTGATTTGAAAAAAAAAAATCATGAATTGCAATATCTGCCAGAAAAATCAAAATTAGATCTTTTCCTAAAATCGTTCAGCCCTACATGTGAATATCCCAAAGCTTGATTAGAAGAAAATCGTGAATTGAATTGAAATCGCAATATCTGCCGTAAAAATCGCAATTCAATCTTTTCCTAAAATCGTTCGGCCCTAGATATTAGGTAAAAAGAAAAAAAACGCTAATTCACGCTACGTCATCACCCAGAGCTGTTCGCTGGCTGTGACGTAGGCAGATGCGTCAATAGCTGCAGCTAGAGCTGTGAAAGCTAGCTCGTTCTAATGAGAAATGAGACTCTGGCTAAGTTGAAATGGAAGCTACAAAACTCCCGGCTAACTCCAAAGTGCAGGGCAGAGCAGTTTCTCGACGATTATTATGTTCAAACATTCTGCACACCTACAACTTCTTCATTCTGGCTTTAAAGGTACAGTGTGTAGTTTTTGCAGCATCTAAAGGTGAGGTTTGAGATTGCAGCACTCCGGCGCTCCCCCTCCCTGTTGGAGAACCTCCGGAGCTATGGTGGCCTTCCAAGGACAAAAAGTGTTTTTAGCTTAGTTATCAGCCTATGTTTTGTCTTACTGCCACAGAAAATGAATAAATCGTGGAGTTTTAGCATGACGTTGTCTCCCTATTGTCTTTCAGTCTTGCTAACGCTCACATCGGTCGTTTGGAAGAGACAATCATTTCAAAATGCTTGTGGCCGTGAAATAAGCCTCGCATAGCAGATACGTTCTCTGCGTCTTACTCCGACTTCTCCCGAAAGTAAACAAATAAATTCGACTCCATGTCAGAGTACAATTCGACACTTAGTCTTACCTGTCCAGCAAAAAACAGGCAACTTCTGCGTCTGTCTGCAAACTTATCCTTCAATGACTTCCGTCTGGGAAAGGCAGCGCCGATGTTGACCCTGTTTTTTTGTCGTAGCCTATCCCGATTGCGTTTGGCTTCGTCGCGTTTTTGTTTCTTTGACAAAGATTCACGCTCCACAGATGGCAAATTGTACGTGTGGTCCTCCATGTTTGTTTGTATTAGCACTGCTGCTTGGTAATCACTCTCTTCTTCTTTGTCTATTTCACAACTGTGCATTTCCGGTAGGCGTCAACAAAAAAACGCAAAAGCGTTTAGTTTGTCCGTTCTGGGTTATGGAAGAAAAGACGGCGACACAAGATGGAAGCCACCATAAGAGAGGACCTGCTCCTATGTAGATATAAATGACTTATTCTAAGGTAACGAAAACAAAACATTAATTATTTAAGGCTGATTAGAAACTAACTTAAATATAATTTTAAGTAATCTATTCCATTTCTTACCAAGTCTGTTATTTTAGATAGCATTTAATAATACACACTGTACCTTTAACTCTTTATCTTGTTTGATACTTTTGTACGTTCATAATTCTTCAAAAATTCATCACCCAGATCCTGATGCTGCTCAGTCTCACATGCATGTATACCCTCTCTCTCTCTCTCTCTTTCACACACTTATGGAGTTCTTAAATACCAGGTAATCAGTACAGTGAGACTAAGCTCATACCAGAGGTCGATGGCAGGAAGGGTGAAGCCTGTTTTAGCATCTACAGCACAATGCCCTGTTTGTTTCCCCTTCATACCCCACATTATACATGTGTGTGTGTGTGTGTGTGTGTGTGTGTGTACGAGGGTAATCAGCCCTGCTATTTACTTCATCCACTTGTCAAGGAGACTTTAAGAGACTCCGTTAAAAATGTTTCCACCAGCTTAAATGCCAATTTTACGCTTTTCCATCAAACATGTTTTCCTAAGTATCACATTTCTAAACAATATAGAAGAGTTATAATTCACTTCAGTCTGCAGACGACTGGAGGCTGAAATGTGACGGTGAAATGATGACTCACGAGAGTGTAAAGAAAATCATACGACTGATGATACATTTTTGAGGAGCTGAAAATGTTCTCAGTAGTGGTAGGAATGGAGATATAGGATAGCAAATAGGAAAACTGAAGTACTAGTCAGTTTAAAATCACACTATTAAAATGTATGACATTTGTCAACATAATGAAGCAACATAAATTCACCTTAGAACAAAGTGTCATCGGGCAAACAGGAACAAAAAATGGTGTTCAAAAAACATAAATGTGAGGAACACAGATAATTCCCATCATCTAATACAAAACTCAACTAGAATAAGAGCAGGATTTGGCAGGTTGTAGCTCTCCTTATAGTAAAAGTCAGCCCATTAGTCTTATTTCAGATTTACAGAAGCTGTAAAAATTAAAATGAAATCTACAGTGTATTAAAATTCCTTTCAGTTTCACTTACAAAACCCAAAACCAGTGAAGTTGGCACGTTGTTTAAATCGTAAATAAAAACAGAATACAGTGATTCACAAATCCCCTTCAACCTATATTCAGCTGAATACACAGCAAAGACAAGATACTTAACGTTCAAACTGGAAAACTTTATTTTCTTTCAGTCACCAAGGTGGGTGCTAAGCATGGCACCAACCTGTTCCCAATTAGCCTGTTCACCTGTGGGATGTTCCAAATAAGTGTTTGATGAGCATTCCTCAACTTTCTCAGTCTTTTTGCCACTTGTGCCAGCTACTTTGAAACATAATAGCAGGCTTCAAATTCCAAATGAGCTAATATTTGCAAAAAATACAGTTAACCAGTTTGAACATTAAGTATCTTTTCTTTGCTGTGTATTCAATTAAATATAGGTTGAAAGGGATTTGCAAATCATTGTTTTCTGTTTTTATTGATGATTTACACAACGTTATATATATATATATATATATATATATATATATATATATATATATATATATATATATATATATATATATATATATATATATATACACATACATATATATGTATATATATATATATACATATATATATATATATACATATGTCATCTGTATTTTTTCTGACAAACATCGGTATCGGCATCGGCCTCATCAGTCGGGCCATACTTAATATTTCACTTTTATGTCACTTTTGGTGTTCATTACGCCCAATTAAAACAGTTTTTATCTTCTTCTGCTTATCTGTGGCAGTTATTAAATGTTTTCGAAAAATATATTTTAAAAAATGAAAATAAATAAATAAAAAAAAGATATGTTTTTTGTTTCTTTTTGGAAAAATCAACCAGAACTCTATACATTTTCCCATTCAAAGAAATCTATACAAAGCAACTCAAGTTTGAATCAAAGTGAAACAGATTTTTTTGATAATTCTTTTGTTTGATGTGTGTAAAAATGGCTCCTATGGTTGTGTAGCTGAAACTTTCCTGTTTACTTTGACGTGCAGTAGGACTATATTTCTACATGAATAGTTCAGTTTTTCTTACGTTTACATTAGAGAGCATGTAAGCATTCCTGAAATCAGATACTTTGGGGCTGAATTCTTTCTGATCCAGTTTAGTATTAAAAAGGAGATTTTTGATAATTCATTAAGATGAAGAATGGTTCATGTGTCACTGAAACTTTGGGGAAATGTAATCTGATCAGTAGCTACAACACTACTAAAGATTTCAAAGCAGGAATCCTTCCTCTGACATTTGTTTACTGACTTTTAGTCCACTGATCCTGATCTTTATTGGCTCAAATTAAAAGTCTGAATCTGACCGCTGCAATAAACTGATGAAATACTTCAGCTTGTTGCAGCTTTTAAACTAATAAAGGCTTTGTGAACTTGTTATCCCTGCAGCTGTAATTCAGTGCTGACATAACGAACTCCCATGTGGAGATGGTCGTGTTGGTCGAACTGCAGTCAGACTTTTTAATGTGTTTGATATCATGTGTGCAGCTGTAATTCCTCCTGTCTCACAGTTTACTCAGTCTGCCTCCATCTTTTAGCACAGCACGCCTGCCTGCAGACGGATCAGATGTGAGACTTTAAGCAGAAAATCAAGATAAATCATAGAATGTGTGGGGGCTTTGTGTATTATTTCATGTATGTAACTTTAAAGTGAAGACATTAAAACATTTAAACACTGAGACTTGATGATACAGCCCAATAATGATATTTGGCTTTGTTTCTGTAAGGTTTAGGATCAAAGTCGGGTAAAACAAGAAGAAGTTATTCCTTAACTAGAACTATTTTATTTTTTTATTAATCACTTGGGAAGACTCCTTCAGGGAAATAAAAGATTCTAGTAGTACTGAACGGCAGTACAGACATAAAAAAAGAACACAGGATATTAAAAAAATGCAAAAACAACTAGAATATTAAAGTGAATAATAATAATAATAATAATAATAATAATAATAAAATAATAATAATAATAACAACAACAACAACAACAACAACAACAATAACAATAATAATATTATAATTTATAATAAGAATAATATCATAACAATTTGTTTTATTATTGATAATAATAAAAATAAAAGAATAATACAATTATAATTTATTGTAATAATAGTTAAAAAATAATAATCATAATTATTTTACTATTATCAATAATAAGAATAATAAAATTATAATGTATGATAAAAATAATAACAATGTAACAACAATAATCATTTATAATAATAATAATAATAATAATAACAAATCATAATAATAATAATAATAGTAATAATTATAATTACAATACATAAATAAAAACATAAAGAGAATAAATAAACATATTTTTAGCAACAACCTAACAGTGAACAAAGCCAAAAAGTGAAAGTATGAAAGTAGTTAGATGAGACATTATGGTTGTTATTGTTGTGTGATTGGCAGAATCTTTTTTTATGGTACAGGCAAATAGAAGATTTAACGAACTCGACCTTTAAATTACTGTATTTAGGTTGTTAAGTCAAAAATGAAAATGTCTTCCAGAGTTTATGAAGTTTCACACGCATGACAAGGGATCGAAAACAAATCCCACTAATTAATAATATGATGATTCTTTGCTTTACAATTCCGTTGTCCATTCCTTCCACTTAAGTTCTGTATGCTTTAAAAAACAAGCCAGTGTTAATTATGACAGCACTTTCTAATTAAGTTTCAGTCTTTGCCTAAATATCTGTTAGTGTAGTCATGATGTAGTCATCTAAATTGTTTTAATTCTAGTCCAGTGTTAGTTGATGAAATTTCACAACATTTTAGTCGATGAAATCTTCTGTAAATTTAATCTAAAATATGAGGTGTAAAGTGTAAGGCATTTTTTGTTTCCTTCAATTTCTGAAGTTATGTTTTACACTTGGATAAAATAAACTTGTAATAACCCTTTATTGAATGGAAATAAAGTTTGAATGTCCAAATGAACAAAAACAACTACCTGGCAGAGCATCTCAGTTACAATACCAGAACTGACCACAAACAGTGAACCTGCTCTACATGAATATATCAATTCATAAAGAGAGCAGCTCTGATTGGATCGCTCCACAACTTATCCCACCACCACCAAGCTAAGGCAGCTGTGATTGGATAGATTCCTAACTTGTCTCTACTATTTATATGACCAAATTAGGTCTAATTGGATCAAGTCAAACATTTTAGTCTGGTTTTTATTTGTTTATGAAAATGTTGGTTAATTTAGTTTGAGGTTTTGTCCGTGTGCACTTGTTTTTATTAGTTACCGTCTAGTTTTGTCAGGGAAAAAAAGATGTTGACTAAAACTCTGAAAGTTGTGGCTCAATTTTTGATAAAAACATGTTTACTGCACAACATTTAGTGGATAAAACACCGGCAGCTTGAGGCCTTCAGCCTGTTTGGATGTTAGCAAGAATACACAAAAACTACAGGATGGATTTTGCTGAATTTTTCAGGAGATGTTGGTAATGGCCAAACTTAGAAATGGTTGGATTTTGGTGGTGAAAACCAGCATTAGTGTCCAGCTAAAGATATGAACATGATTCTTAGTGCTCGGTGTGGGTTTTCATTCGGGATGGGACGATACACTTAAACTCACGATACGCTGCACCTTGATATGCCCGGGTCACAATACGATACGTCACGATACAATATAAAAAAAGGAAAAAAGGAAAAATGTTACTGTGTAATTACAATTTATTTGTTTTTGTTTGAGTTGCACACATGAAAACACAAGGCCTAACAGGCCAAACACAAACAATAACACTCTCTCTAACCCGAGAGAGGTTAGAGAGAGTGTATGCTAACGAGCGGTAGGCTCGTTTTCACCGTCTTCGTCTTTTTTAATGAGAAAGACAAAATACTGCCAGACAGATGACTTCTACCCAGGCGGAGCGTCCTCCATTTGGACCTCATTCGACTCCATTGTTTGGCTTTTTGGAGGCAAGGTAGTTGGTGCTAATGTTTGTTGTCGCCACTTCTGGTCACATGCGCTATTACCAGACGTGACGTCTTTATTTTGCGATCCATTTTTTTCAAACTCGATGCATTTCGTCACGTACTGTATCGCGATATATTGCCAAATGATATTTCATCCCATCCCTAGTTTTCATGATGGTAACTTTATCACAACTTTTGCTTATAGATGTAACAGCAACATGTGAGCTTCCTTGGCGTAAGTTTGAGTGCTTATTTTCTCCTTACGCACTTTAATAGTAGCATGGGTCAAATTAAGCGATTTCTTGTGGCACTTTCCATCAAAATTCTGAACAAACTAATAAAATACTGACATATTGGCCGAGCAAGGCTACAGAGTTCAACGGACCCCTTCCTCTGTTTGTCTGGACATATATGATTTGGCGTGATGATATTTTATGTCCCGCTCCTTCTTCCATAGCACATCTTTTTAACATGTGTGTCCAAGCTAGCCTCAAGGAATTTCTGTCCATCTGCAGCAAACACTATGCATGTGTATGTGCGTGTCTTTGTCTGTGTGCGAGGGGAGTGAGTCCTGTGTCATGTATCATGCAGTTGCAGTTTAATGGGCCGGTTAATAAAATCCAGGCCAGAGGAGACAGATAAACTGTAGCAGACCACACGGGTGGAGGCTAAACTCACCCACATAGACACTGTGAGGCAGAAAATCAGGCTACTTTACGCACTCATAAGGCTGCATATTTAATCAGTGTGAAGCCAGGTTTTATAAATACAAACATAAATCAATGAGTCAATAAAATCAGCGAGAAGCTCCAAAAGCTGCTGTTGACATCTCAACATAATAAAACTGTTTAAGAAATAAGCAAACATCATGCCAAATCTGTCACCACTGCTATTGATCAGAACTACTTTATTAATCCCTAAGGGGAAATTCGGTTGTTTCGGTTGCTCCTACACACATTATAGCAGTCAGGAAATATCAAATAAAGACATTAAAATAGACAAGAGCAGAAATATAAAATAAAATGTCTTTGATGATGGAGACATCGGCAAAAATAGCAGCAATAAACCCAAATAGGTAGCAGTAACTATGAGGAATGGGAATCAAAATCAATTACCGTTGAGAATCGACAACAACTCTCTAAAGGAATCGTAATCATGAGTCTTTATGCTTAACAACTCTCTTATCAATTCCTTCCACTTTGTGCTGCATGCCTTGGAAATCGAGGACATTACTCTCTCGTCAGAGGTAGGGATGGGAATTGAGAAGATTTTGTCGATACCAATGCTATTAACAGTCCTGCTAATCAATCCAATTCTTTATTGATTCCCTTATTGATTCCTGTATTTTCTGTGTCAACAATGTCAAACACATGTCACAGCATAGATTCTGCTTCTGCACGTTGCTGGTGCTTCCACTCACTTAAGGTTGTGCAGTAGGCACCTTTTGTAAAAAATTAAGCCACAATTCTGACGCTTCTGAACCCTGTTAGTAGAAGGAATTAATAAGGGGGTTGATCAGCAAAAATACTCATGATATCGATTCATTGATGGGGCTGTTAATGATTCTCAACTGGAATCGGTTTTTGATTCCCATCCCTAATCGGAGGCAGTCAGCAGAAATGATAACAAAGAAGATGCAACTAGAAAGCACTCGACCAGTTCCATCCTTCACCAAGGTAGCTCACATATTGCTGTTACATCGATAAGCAAAAGTTGTGATAAAGTTACCATCATAATATGTTTCCTTGACCCTGAAAACACACACCTAGCACTCAGAATCAGGTCGATATGATTATTAGACAGGTAATGAGCAAAAACAATCATTCACTAAAACTAAATTCCAGCAAAATCCATCCAACAGTTTTTCATAATCTTGCTAACAAACAAACAAACAAACAAACATACGCCAGCAACAACATAACCTCTTTGGTTGAGGTATGTACTATAAGTATATTACAAAAGACATTTTGGAACACATAAATCGTAAAGAAGAAATAAGTTATTTTTTGGTAATCTTGCAAAAAAACGAACAAACAAACAGGCAAACGTATACCAGAAAAACATAACCTCCTTAGTGGAGGTATCTACTAAATTATGCAACAATATCAGCAGAAAATGTAATGATTTACTAATAGAAAGGTGCATCCCTGGGGTGTTGGTTTGGCGGAGTGGTTATCAACCAGACACATTCCAAGTACGTAAAAAAAAACTTTAAAAAAAGAAAGAAAAGAAAGGTGCATCCCTACCAGAGATGCTAAATACAAAAATACCAGTGGAATATGTTAGCACCTGTGGTAGAGTAGTACCACTCTCTCGGGTTCAATCGGAAGCAGACGAGCTGTGTGGCTGTTTTTTTCCTCTGGTGCATCAAGCTGATGTCATGATGCTGACGACATCACCACCGCGATGAAACACTTCCACGTAAACAATGGAAGGGAGCATGGAAGACGTGGACACATTGTTCAGATGTTTTCTGTACTTTGTGCTTTTGTCCCTCTTGAGAAACGTACCAATTCGGTGCAGACCTGTGAATGACATTCGAGCGCTGATGACGGCAAAGAGTCATGTAAGTTACAGACGTAGGGCACAGGTGCAATGTTATGCTGTGGGCATGTAACGCCGACGTCATGATGTAAATTAGCCGGTTGACCTGGGTGTGATGTTCCCACTGAGGCTTCGTTTACACAGACACTCTCTGACTTAAAATGAAAACATGTTTTGTTTGCGTATTCAAAGTCGATCCGTGTTCAGACGGAGACGCTGGAGACGAATAAAACCGCTGTAGTATGCGTGCCAGTTCAGTAGATGGCGATGTAGGTTTGCAGAGAGGCAGCGCTGCTACAACACATGTACTAAGAAGAAAAACTTTTCACAAACAACAATGGCGAGTGGACACACGAAGACACAGGAGTTTCTTTTCTGGACAACATATCTCTCTGGATAGTTTTGTCTGGATAACAAACCGAGCACGGTAAGACGCTCACATCTTACTTGGCAGATGGGTGAAGTTGTTGTTGTTCCTGGTATTAGCATGCAGCCTTCATGTGAAAGAGTACTGCGCATGCGGTGACGTTAGCATTTCATGAAATGCTCTGATTTTGGTTTACACGGCGCTGCTTGGACAGCATATTGAAAACTCTCCACTCTGGAAGCCTGGTTTCAAAAGTTTGCAGGTTTAAGCACTCCTGGTACCGTTACCATGTAAACAGGAGGCCGAAACGCAAAGAAAACGTATCAGATTTGACCATTTTAGGCCTTGCGTAAACAGCCGCTGAAGCCGATCGAAGCGAGCTGATAGAAGCCTGTGTCGCTTGCAGGGTCAAAATGCCGTTAAAAAGCTTTCAAACTGCCGCCAGGAGCTGACTTTTACCTGGTTTAAACGTTCTTTTTGGTCAGTCGTATAGGGGTAGGAGAGTCTTCGGTAAAAAAAGAAGTGTTTTGTCACCACTGTGAACTGCCAGCTTCCTAAACTCAGACCTCAGCCCTACACCACCCCGTTTCTGTTCATCCTGTTGATTTAAAAAGCTCAAGCAAACCAGTTCCCCCTTGACCAAACAGACACAGTCTCATACTTCTCTATCCACAGTGTCCATATTTCTTTTATAACAGCGTCACGACTGAAGTCATTTATAGTCAGGATCCTAATCAGGCCCAGGATGGTGTATGCATGAGTGTTTGTGAAGAAGAGGTCTCGAGGTATTCCAAGAATGTCCATTGTTCACTTTGGGAAGTAGTGATGGGGGGCAGACTATTGTGTTTCGTGCTTCTTGGCACCGCAGACCTCAGTCCTGGCCCGGTCTCCTGGGACCCTGCGGCACAAAAAGTCTAAACAACGGGAGATGTGTGTGTCTGTGCGTGTGTGTGTGCCATCAATCTGCGAGTTGTGGTCAAACTCTAAACAATCACATGACTGTTTTTGCGAGCGTGCAACCGTCTAAAACAAGCTTACAGAAACAGAGAGAGAGAGACGTGCGAGTCAGCATGTTCAGGAGTCCGTGTGGAGCGTCTGAGGATCAAGAACTGCTCCAGGAAAGAAGATGAAAATAAACGACTCAAGAGGACGAGGACAAACAAACTGTGAAATTGAGTCCAGCACACAGCTCCAAATAAAGGACTGGAACCAAGACGAGGTGGAGAGTTCAATGAGTGTATTGTTTGTTCGCAAGATTACACAAAAACTACTGCATGAGTTTTGCTGAAATTTTCAGGAGATATTGGCAAAGACCAAACTTAAAAATTATTCCATTTTGGTGGTGATATGTAGATTTGTCTGGATGTAAAAAGGATCCCAAAATTTAAAAAACCTGAACATTGGGTGGACTTTAATAATAATATTTCTGCCACTATTTAATGGATTCACATCCAATTCTACAGAATTATATGAGATCCATGTCTCTATCATCAGGGTGAATTTTATCTCGATTTGATCCAGATTGACTTCACAAAAAGAACATTCAACTTTATAATGGGAAATCCCATTGACGACATTTAATATTTCATATAACATCAAAATATTACCTGAAGTTCCCAAAACTTGTTGTTTTTATACAGGATAATGACCTACATGTCTGTGCTGAGTTTGTGCCCAAACCAAGACGAGATGGAGCTACCTGGAGATTATTACCTCTGCCAAGGAGGCAATGTTTTTGCTGGAGCATATTTTTTTTTGTTTGTTTGTTTGTTAGCTAAATTATGCAAAAACTAAAATACAGATTTTGCTGAATTTTTCAGGAGACGTTGGTAGTGGCCTACCTTTGAAATTATTCCATTTAGGTGGTTAAATGTGGAATTAAATGTTGGTAATGGTCTCACTTAGAAATGGTGAGATTTTTTTTTTTTACTTTTTTTATTTAAGAAAAACAGCATCAAATTCCATAATAATGTACATTTTCCCATTATTGTTCTTTTCTTTCCTCTTTGAACAAAAACAAATTGAGAACAGAGGAAAAGACAAAGACACTGATGCGTATACAATACAGAGAACTCCAAGGGTCTACACACTGGAAACTTAGATTAGATGGAGTTAATCAAAATATATATAAAAAAGACGGGGATAGAGAAGTTCATGTAAATGTATTTGTAAACTGTGCTTAAACTTGTTCATCGCTTTAATCTGGGTTCAATAAGTTCAACAAAAGTTTCTGAAGTGATGAGATTTCTGTGGTGATACATGTATTTGTCTAGATGCAAAAAATTCCCAGAATTTCAAAGTGATGCTCCCAAATCTTGTTGTGTTCACAGGATAACAACCTCCATGTTTGTGCTGAGTTTGGTCTGGATCCTGGCTCTGTTCTGGATCTCTTATTGTGGTTGTGGAAAAGCCACTGAGCTGCTTGGCGGAGGTCTGTGCTCTCTGAGTGCTTTTCTAGTTCTTTTTTGTTGTTGTGATATTGAAACCTAAACTTCCCCAAATAGTAATTCTGAGTACTCTGTCTGACTCTTGGTTCCCAAAATTCGACGTCAATATAATAGACCACAAAAGATCTTGTTTCTTTGGGGTTGTGGTGGTGTTTTCCTGAAATTTTTATATTCATTTATCAAAGGGAGGGATATAAAAAAGTATTTTACTTGAATGTGATCAGCAGATTTCTAAATTTGTTGCCAAAGAGTTGGTTGCACTAATCTTCCTACAATGTTTTGTATCATTTGGCTGTAAGAAGACAAAAAATCTGGAACAAGAACCTCAAAACAACAAAGGATGTCATGTAGGGATGTCCCTAAACTAAAATTTTAGCTATTAAGTCAACGGACCAAAACCACCTCTGTTAGGGATTAGGGATGTAATGGTTACCGGTAAAATGGTCAACTGTGGTAAACTCTCCCATGGTTAGCACTACCGTGTCCTGTTTAATTTAATTGAAGCCTGAACTATGTGTCTGCTCCTTGGTGAAGCAGCCGCGGTCCCTCAGACGGAGCCGCGCATGTGCAGTTTTCAATATTTGGCCTCTAAAAGTACAGCAGCCTGGCTAAGACGCTATAGAGGACGTTTTTTTCCACTCAAAACAAAGACCAAAGTCTGCTAAGCTGATTGAAGATGGTCACCCTGTCTGAAACACGAAGCTGCAATGAAAGAAACAGACCTGCATGATTAAACTACTGTAACTCCTTGAATAAGTAAGCTGAGCCGGAGAGAGAGAGAGAGTGAGAGGATTCAGAGAGCCATACCAGAGTGGATTTTAGGGGTTTATCAGTATTTTCTGTGGGAATAATGTGTAAATGTTTTAAATAATAGCATTAGGATCATTCAGGAGTTTGTTTTTGTCAATCTTTTGCCACTTATTCCCCGTGTTTTGACGTTTTTCATAATTGATTGTCTTTTTCCATCATAGTTCGTGTTCTATGGAATTCATCAATCATACTTTGGAAATATTGGAGGAGGAAATATGGAGGAGATCTGCCAGGGAGAAGGGAGACCAGAGAAGAGTCATGAAGGGGGCTAACTGGACAGGAATTGCCTCAGGGACTATTGTCGTAAAAACTTTGAACATGTTAATTTACAATTGTTTATGAAGAGAAACATGTTTAAAGTTCAAACCTTACTTAGGGGACATTTCCTGACACATTTATTGGCAAAGAAGACAAAAAGAACTGCTAAAATTATAATATTAAAGGTGTTTAATGATTTCAATGGGGTTTAAAAGTACTTTCTGAACATATAGAACACACTGCAACAACACAGTGGTAATTAAAACCATGATATGAAAATGTTCATACTGTTACATCCTTATTAGGTGTGCACAACATAATCATATGACACTGGTGTTGGCCCTTGAACAGTTCCTGTCACTCCAAAACATTATTAATCCAGTGGACTTAGCTACAACTGTCCAAACAATGAGTGGAGTCTGGCTTTAAAATATATGTGGAAAATATTTGAGGTGATGTCGATGAAGAATTGAATTATTTCTTTAGATATTTTAAATACAACAAACCTCCAAAAATCAGGAAACAAGATGTCAAAGGGTTGTTTGAATCAAACATGTCAGCATTTTTTGTTCTCTCCTGCTTTTCGTCCTTCGTATACTTTCCCTCCTCGTGTTTCTTCATCTCCTCCTGATCCAGCTTAAGAAAAAATGTTTACTGAGAGAGCATGAGGCTCAAACACAGAGCTCAGATGAAAGAGCTCTGTCCTGAAGTCGTGTTTATCCCGTCAAACACATCAAACATGGCATCAGCCTCTCTTGTAATTATCGTTTAATTTCCTTTTGTTCGCCCCTCCCGCTGCTTTAAACGTTCTCGCACTGCCACGTCATGCCAGATCAGCCTGTCTGATATTTTCTGCTTGATGCCCTTTTACTTTGACGGGCTTTATTTGGTGAATGTTTGTTTTGATTTGCTACTGGATTTTCTACTGAAGGATTTCATCTGTTTGTTTGACTCCCGTGATCTCGATCTTTTTGTGTCACTCTCTTCAAACAGAAACAACTTTGTAGACGTGGAGCAGGTGTGCTGACCGAGGCAGAAATTGGGAAGAATGAAAGTGGATGAGTTTGAATGAAAAATAGTTGAAAAGTTAAACTAAGTGGGTCACAAGCTTAAATATGAACTGCAAAGTGGGTCAAATGCAGAAAAAAACTATGTTTTTGGGAAACGCCCTGCCAAATATGGATCCTTGACCAAAACAGAAAGTGGTTTCTCTTCCAGACTGACTGCCTGAAATATTCAGTACATGGTGATGTATGAAGGTTGGAACAACCACAAAGACAAAGTTAACAAACCCCAAACAAAAAAGGACAAATGTTATCCTTTTCTGGACAGTTCTGATTCTACATCCACTCTTATGTCAGTAACATTACAGATCATTGCGACTGAACATGGTCAGGACTTTGTAATGTTTAATTTAGAAATTTAAGATGCTCCTAAAAATATACCAAGAACCTTAAAACTCTGAGAAAGTGCTTTTCAAATTGCTATTGCTCAGACCAGAGAAATGTTAGACTTTTCAACTAGAAAATACATTTTAAAGAACGAGACAGAACGAATATTGCACTCATAAAGACAGACTCTAGCTTAAAAAGGAGAAAATAGTGGATTAATACTGTCAGATGCTCCACTAGGTCTTAAAGTCCCAAACAAAAACACTTAATAGGCCTTGTAGGCCTTGAGACTGGTCTTCGGTCCAAGACCAGTCTCAAGTAACACAACACTATCAAGACCACACTATTCGAGACCAAGACTTGCCTGAGACCAGAATGCACTGAGACCAGGACAAGACCAAGACATTTGGGAGGCAAGACCAAGTCAAGGCCAAGACTGAGACAAGCCAAGACCGAGAAAAGATCAAGATCACCAAAAAGTAGTCTTAAGACTAAGGCTGAACGATTTGAGAAAATAATCTAATTGCGATTTTTTTTCCCCCAATATTGCGATTTACTCTGCAATTGTTTTAATGTTCCTCATCTTATGTATTCTTAAACAAACATAAGCAGTAGATCTTTTTATAGTAAACCAATATGACATTAAATCAATCTAAGGATACAAGATTTGAGAAAAGGTGGAGAAGTGAAGAACAGAAGCAAAATAGGTATGAAATTGTAAAAACTGGGTAAAAATGGTATGAAAGCAGAAAAGGTTAATAAATAGCTGCAAAATAGGTATGAAATCGGAAAAAAAAATGGGGAAAAATTGGCAAAAAATCCAAAGTGGCTTAGGAAAATTGATTATGGCAGCAAAATTGGGAATCAAATTTGAAATTAAATTTCAAAAACCATGTAGAAATTCCAAAAATGGTTCTGACAGTGGCCAAAAGAGATGAATGAGGGCAAAATAGGCATAAAGTTGTAAAAACTGGGAAAAAAAGATAAAAATGGTCCAAAGTGGGAAAAAAGTGTATGAATAGAGGTAAAAAAAAAAAAAAATAGGCATGAAATTGCAAAAAAACTACATCACAATGCCAAAATGTTCAACACATTTTGGGCTAAAAATATTGAACCTTCTTCGATTTAAAAATTGCAACAAGCCATATTGCGATTTAATCTAATTTGCAATTAATTGTTCGGCCCTACTTAAGATCGGTCTTGAGTCCAAGCCCGTTCTCAAGTAACACAACACTATCAGGACACTATCTGAGACAAAAGTCTGCCCAAGGTCAAGATCGGTCTCAAGTATCAAAACACTATCAAGACCAAACCATCCAGGACAAAGACTTTCTGAGACCATAATGAGCCAATACCAAAACAAGACCAAGACTTTTGGGAGTCAAGACAAGCCGGGACCAGGACAAGACCAAGACCATTGAAATTAATTTTAACAACCATAACAAAATTGAGGTCGAGACCCAGTCAAGCGTACGACCTTCAAAAAGTAGTCCTGAGACAGGTCTCAAGTCCAAGACCGGTCTCGAGTAACACAACATTGGGCAAGTCACCCTAGCTCTATGTTCACAGAAACAAAAATGAAGCATACAAAGAAAAGAACACTACTTGCTGTGAAACATGGAGGAGGCTCAGTTATGTTCTGGGGCTGCTTTGCTGCATCTGGCACAGAGTGTCTTGAATCTGTGCAGGGTACAATGAAATCTTAACAGAACAGGAGAACAGGTCTTGATTGGTCTTGACAGAAAATCCTGAGTCTGGCCAGTCCAAGACCGAGACAAGACCGAGTACAAATGCTCTAGAGTCCGAGACGAGACCAAGACCTTCAGAATGTGGTCTCGAGTTACACAACACTACTCCATACTTTTGGCTCCCTCCTTAAATTGTAAAGTGGACAAACATAAGGAAATGAATGATCCCAACTTTTCAATTATTAACTTTAGATGGACTCTCCACACATGCATCTAAGGAGCCGTTTCCTGTCCCAACATTAAATCAAGAGTTTGGTCTCCATCCAGATCTCATTAAATGTCGTTCCACACAAACACAAACACCAATTCTACCAACACATAAAGTCCAAGGTGGACCGGAAACTTTGGGAAGAACAGGAAATGATGCCGAAGTTTAAGAATGTCCTCCGAAGAGTGGCAGACACACTTTCACACAAAAACCACGCTCACACCGCGGGCACAGTCGGATCTAACAAAGGGTCGGTCAAAACAGGAAGTAGTAAAGAGGAAACATTTCCAGGTCAAGCCAACAAAACATCCCTGACAGTCGCTTCCTGTTCAGCTTATACTGAGAAATCTCAAGAGGGTGAAAATGCAGAAAAATAGACAAATATTCTCTGTTTGGAATGAGGGCTGGCAAAAGTCTAAAAGGTCATTAAGGTCAACGAAAATCATTTCCCAGAGTTTCTGAAATAGTATCTGAGGCAGTGAATAAACGTACCGTAAAAATCATTTTCTGTGAATGTTTGAACAGTTTGTCCAGCGAGATTACATCTAATATCCCATAATTTTCAGACATTTACAGAGCAGTTTGGGCGGATCAGCTGTTTATACTAGACCTCCATGTCATTAAGGATATATTAACTGTTGTAATCAGACATAAAAAACATTTCCGTTTCCCTTTTGCCCTCTTTTAAATCATTAATTCAGGAGATTAGGACTGTACCACACAGTCAGATTGCCTAAAGCTCTAAAAAGTGATCAGGCGTAACATTATGCTCACCAGCCATTAGGGACAGGAAAGGATTTTATCAATACTAATGCCTGTTATAATTCTGCTTTTACTGATTTCTTTATCTATGCTGCTCATTTTCTGTGTGCACAAAAAGTTGGCGTTCGTACGTTTTTAGGCTCACAACTCGCTGTGTTGCATAATGCATCAGCAAGTTTCTCGTTAACCCTTCCAGCCCCAAGCAGTTTCTGGTCGTTTGTTGCTTCTCTTACATTTTTACTCACTGTGGTCTTGTTTTCTCTGCAATATGAAGTCCAGCAGCTCTGTAGATTCATAAAAACCATGGCTAAAAACTGATGTAACTTAATTATGTCTGCATGCAGTGTAACAAAATTTACAAGCTACAAATCATCAGAAAAAAGAAAAACAGACATTAAATTTTTGATTTTATAATTTAAAAAAAATTTAAATAAAAGGAATAAGTGCACACAGCACATTTTCAGGTACACTCACGCCTAAGGCACACAAGAAAAATAGTGATCTTGATACTTCATTCAAAGAATCTACAAATTCCTTAACCTTGTTCGATATTTGGAATTCCAGGCTGTTTTTACTCCTGTTACTTTTCACTCACTGTGGTCTCATTTTTTTCTGTGATATGAAGTCCAGCACCTCTGGAGATTTGGAACAACCATGGCTAAAGACTGATGTAACTAAATTATGACTACATGCAGTGTAACAAAATTTACATGCTAAAAATCATAAGAACAAAAAACTGAAAAAAAAATTCTAAATATTTATTAAAATGTATTATATTAGTCATATGAATTATATTAATATGATTAATTTACAGTCTACACTTCAGAGGTAACCTGAAAAGCACTCTTTCCTCTGTAAAAACGGCAATTTGCTAAAAAATTTTGATCTGTAACACGTCTTCAAGGCACTGACAGCAGGTTACTTATGGCTCTGACCAGAAATATCAGCCCGTAAGACGCTGTCATGGAACGAAAATTCTAAGATTTTTTGAACGGCGAATTCAGGAAGTTTGTAAATCATTCAGGTCTTGTTGAACATGGTAAGAAGTGTAGATTTTTTTTGTATTTTACAATATTAAGCTCGAGCAAATGGTTAATTTTCTACAAATTTTCAAAGGACACATGAGAGTTAATGAAATCTCACTTTTTTTGATATGTTGCCAACGTTACTTATTATACATTCAGGAACCGTTGGAAACTTGAAAATGTAACAGTTACACCAGTGTTTTCTGCTTCTGAACAGGACAAAAAATAAGATAAAATAATAATAAAAGTAAACTGTAGTTAGAATAAATAAAAACACGAAAAAGGTAATTCAGTTAAAAGCTAGACTGAAAAAGTAGGTTTTGAGTTTGTTTTTAAAGAACATTAGATGCAAAGTTGTATGTTCCTCTTACTCATCCAACCTTTCCACATGACCAAAGTAGCTGTGGTTGGATACAATCCTAACTTGTCCCTACTATTAGTTGATAAAAATATCAGTTAATTTAGTTTTTGATTTTTATCCATGTGCACTTGACTAGTGATTTTTCAGGGGGATACTATGATAAAATAATTAGTCACCAAAATGAACACTGAGTAAATAATCATGTTTACATAAATTTCATAGGATTTTTAAGTATATATCTTATTTCTAAGGAACTGTTGCAATAACACTTCAGGCCACAGTAACACTTCTCAAAAAGGTAAGCAAATAAATACAGATGACTAAAAATGCAATTGAGGTGTTTTTTTGTGGATGAATGCACTCCAACTTTCTCCAAAAATATTCAAACTGGTACCTTTAAGTTGAGCTACCTTACAAAGCAAAGCCTTGAAAAACAGATCCTTTCCTTTGTTTGTTTTTCCTCCATCTCCTGTGCGTTCTTTATGACAGTGGATGTCTTAATTAGGAGGAAAATAAAACACCAGTTAACAGCAGTGTGGTTCTTTTTTACCATCATTCAGCCTGTTAAACCCTCCACAAAGCCTCCAAACTCCAACACACTGCCGTCTTATTCTTTACTGAACCGCTGGGCCGGCCAGTAAATTCCTGCGGCGTGCCAAATTTAGCCCCGCTCGTCTTTCAGCGGGGTCAGAACTGAATATATTTTATCTAAAGAATGAACAATGATGTGAGGCAAAAGCTGAGACAATGCTTAATGTTTGGACCGGAGTCAGAGAATTAAATCACAGCGAGGAGCTTGAGCATCCTGTGAGGGGTCTGAAAACACCAGAATCTGATGTTTTTCATTTCCTGTCATACGCAGCTTCTTTATAAACGTAATGGAAACCTGTCACATACAATAAAGTCATTTTAAATCCTCTTTCAAAGCCAAACTTTCTCAGAAAACCTACACAAAAGCTTCTTTTTCCAGCCTGAACAAATCATCATCTCCCTGGCCAACTCCTCGTTTCCTTCCTCTGCGTTTACATCATATCATTAACTCCAATATGAACATTTTCCTCCTCCTGAAAAAGCCCTTTTATTCACAAATGCTCCCACTCTGCTTGGGAAAGCCTTGTGTGTAATTACCTGATGTGTCCAAGAGGAGCATGCTGGGAAAAATAAATCCACGTAGCGGCCCTACCTCTCAGCTCGGGTTGAATTACTCACACAAAGGCTCAAAATCAAATTACAAGCACTTTCTAAAATGCTCGAGCACAAATGTAAGGGCACGTTTGACGACCTTTCCAAACAGGCTGGCTGAAAACTGTCTGGGCGGCCATCTTGGACGAACAGGAAGTGGTGTTGGGACCTTCTAACTCCTACAAACATCTCCACGCATAAGCAGGACAAAATAAAAACATGTAGTCACTGTCGATTTCATTCATTCCACCCATTAAACTGCCTATCATCACAAAAAACGCTGATGCAGCAAATACAATTGCATGAAAAAGTATGTGAACCCTTTGGGATTACTTGGATTTCTGCTTTAATCGGTCATAAAATATGTTCTGATCTTCATCTTAGTCACATCACCAGACAAACACAGTCTGCTTAAACTAATACAGCACAAAAACTTGAAGTTTTCATGTTTTTATTCGAACAATATGTAAACAGTCACAGTGCAGGGTGGAAAAAGTATGTGAACCTTTGGATTTAATAACTGGTTGACCCTCCTTTGGCAGCAATAACCACAACCAAACATTTCCTGTAGTTGTAGATCAGACCTGCACAACAGCCAGGAGGAATTTTGGACCATTCTTCTGTACAGATGGTCTTAAGTTCTCCTGCAAAATGTCTTGAAAAACTTTGGAATTCATTTTTCTGTCAATGACAGCAATCCGTCCAGGCCCTGTGGCAGCAAAGCAGCCCCAAACCATAATGCTCCCTTCCCCATATTTCACAGTTGGGATGAGGTTTTGATTTTGGTGTGGTGTGCCCTTTTTTTCTCCACACATAGCACTGTGTGTTCCTTCCAAACAACTCATTGGACTCCAGGTTGGCTCCAATTAGCTCTTGGAGAAGTAATTAGCCTAGGGGATGCACATACTTTTTCCACCCTGCACTGTAACTGTTTACATATTGTGTTGAATAAAAACATGAAAACATATTTTTTTGTGCAGAATTAGTTTAAGCAGACTGTGTTTGTCCAGTGACGTGACTTAGATAAAGATCAGAACATATTTTATGACCAATTTAAGCAGAAATCCAAGTAATCCCAAAGGGTTCACATACTTTTTCATGCAACTGTAAGTGCATTTAGCCATATAGACATGGTCAAAATGAAGTCCAAACAGAGCATCAGGATGGAGAAGAAAGGTGAATTAAGTGACTTTAAATGTGGCACCAATGTTGTCGTTTTCAAAATTTGTTCCCTGCAATCATAAAGCTTCAACAAAGAAGACCTAAAAAGGAGAAAATAACCAATTTGCAGCAGTTGAATTGCCATAGTAAGAGGAGAAAGCCATAGAGATTCAAGATGACAGACAACAACAAAGTGTTAATTTAGTTGACCAATTATTTTGGTCATTGTTGTCTTCAACAGCCTTTTTTACCCTGATGAAAACAAGACAGTAACTAATAAAAACAAGTGCACACGTAGAAAAACTAAAACTAAAACAACAAGTTTGAATACATCTTTTCATATTTTGACTTACTTTGAATTACTGAAAGCAAATTGAAAGTTTTTTGTGTGACATCAACCTGGGTCGAATCCAGGTGAAATTCACCCTGTATTATCCATATCAGTCTGCAAAATTGGGAGCAAATTCATTTAAAAATGGAAGAGATATGACTTCCACCTAACAGGATTTTTTTTTAGATTTGGTCATTTTTTGCACCCAGAAAGTTACATACGCATCACCACCAAAATCTAATTATTTCCAAGTTGAACCATTACCAACACCTCCTGAAAATTTCAGTAAATTCCATCAAGTGGTTTTTGCATAATCTTGCTGACAAACAACAAATATTACCTCCTTGGTGGAGGTAATTAACCCCTTGACTGGCATTGCAATCATATGGTTGACCTTATGCCACCATACCACAGTAAAAATCTCAAAGCCCAAACTGTCTGTTTTTACATATCCAGGTTTCTGAATAGTTTGTTACACCAATATATATCCACTGGTGGTGCTGCTTTACATTAATAGACAGTTATTATTTGAAAAGCAGAATAAATCAGACGTGAGTCATTGCTGTGTAGCTCCTCAGAAATCTAACAGTAAGAGTATACACTAAAGTAAGAAAAAATATTTTCACATGTTTCCAGATCCTCAAACAATTATAATTTAGTTAAAGGGGATATATTATGTTTTCATTGGAGAAAACAAATTGTTGCATAAGTAAAATAAACCAGTTCACACCAGGATAAACCTTAACGGGCAAGCCAACCTGCTGGTTGACCTTCATATCTGCTTTCTAATTGGGTGATCTGAAAAATAAAAGCTAAAATGTTACTAAATGAGGAGGTAGGAAAACAATTTTACCAACAAATATTTTTTTGCGGATGTATTTCTTAGTTTGGAAGTTAAAGGGTTAATGCTACAAATGAGGGTCTAACCAGGTACTAGAAGGCTGTACCTAATAAAGTGGCCTTTTGTGCACCTCTTCCTTTGGGGTTCAAGTCTTTAAGCTCATGCTGAAGACTTTAGCCTCAGAGCTTGTTTCCATTTCCACTCAGACTACATCAGGAGGTTTTATATTCCTAATAACACGTTACGATAAAAGGTGTGAACGAGCTTTGGCGTTGGACGGAGAGACTTTTCCACTGTTTCACTCTGAACGACCACAGCCAAGTGTGTGACTGTGAGGGTTTGATCGTCTCTGACTGAGCCGTGAGCATGTGTGACGTCTGGCAGCAGAAGCTTCCAGAGGTTTTCCCCGTTCGTACAGCAATGAGGGAAAACCTCTGGCTCTGCGACGGGGTCTGAGCGTAACGAGGGTGCCGCCCAAAAACTGAGGCTGTTAGAGTCGGACCGGCTGTCAGTCAGAGGGTTTAATTCATGCGGTTAAAGAGCCTCAGCCAGAACAGAAATAACAACTTAATGTGTGAATTAAGGGAGAATTTTAAACACAAATCACATAAAAACTGACTAATTCTTTTACGAGAACTGACATGAATTATGGGCATTTACGTTATTAAACATAATCTATTTACCGTCTAATTTTGAAGGTGTTTAAGGCTCTAAAGTTGAATTTTATGTGTCTTAACTACAGTTGTAATACCCAACATGTTGTCGAACTCAACCAGGGTTGGGAAATTTATTTAACTTTTTCAGAACAGATTAAATCAAAAAACAACCAAATCAAATTCAGGGTTTCTACTCATTAACAGAAATCTTTTCAAGTACAGTTTCACCCCTCTTAAAATATATTTATTTCTAACTCTCAGGGATGAACATTGTCTGTAAGCTATGTTTTTAGTCAGGCTTTTATGTTTCTACTCGGTGCATATATATTTTCTTCTTTTCTAATTAGGTGCATTTATACACAGATAACTTTTCTGGTTTTGTTTAAATTTTCTGCTGTTTATTCTGCGAGCAATACCACCTACCAACACCAAATTCCTTGTATGTTGTGTACGTGGTCAATAAAACTGATTCTGATGCAGGGATGTAACGGTTACTGGTAAAATGGTAAACCGCAGTAAAATTTCCCACGATGATCATTACCATGTCCTATTAAAATTACTGTTATACCAGGTTTGATCACCACACTGTGTCAATAACTCAGAGTGATGCTGCTCTTTGACTGGAAAGTCTGAACTGTGTGTGTCTGCTCCTCGGTGAATCAGCCGTCTCTCACAGACGGAACCGCGCATGTGCGGTTTGCAATGTTTGGGCTAGGCCTGTCACGATAATCAATAAATCAATTAACAGAATGATAAATAAAAACTTCCTCGGTAAGTTTGCCAGCCTTGATAAATTGATACGTGCATGCATGTTTGTTTTCTTCCTCTCTTTCTGTCAAAAAGGCTTGATAAGAAGATGGTTCACTCCGTAGGTCTTTCTCAACACTGGGGTGTTTGGTTTTATAGCGGAGTGAGTGTCTGTCAGTCATTCAATCTTTGAGGGGGGTGCAGGGCCGCTTGCGCATACACACACAAGCTGAATGCCACAGCCCCAGTGTGGGAATATTTTGGTTTTAACAGAATGAAGAAGGTGTGAGCTCATGAACACTGATGAGCCAATATCTTCCAGCAAAATTTGTTATCATGACAGGCCTAGTTTAGTTTCTAAAATTATAGCAGTTGGGGCTCCGCTCAGACTCTTACAGGTTTTCCCACTCGAACTGGACGAAGTCTAAAGTCTGGTCGATGTTTCGATTTTACAAGAATGTCGAGGTGAAACTGATTGACAACAGTCACCCTGTTAAAACACCAAGCTACGGTGAAAGATAAAAATGTGCGTGATTAAAACTGCTGTAACTCCACGAGTAAACGAGCAGAGAGAGAGGATTCAGTGCGCCATACCTGGGTAAATTATAGGCGGTTTATCAGGATTTTCTGTGTAAATAATGTAAAAAGTTTGTAAATAACAGCTTTAGTATCATTCTGTAGTGTGTTCTTGCCATTCTTTCACCATTTATTTGCCGTATTTTGTTGTAATAGATCATCTTTTTCCGTCATAGTTCGTGTTTTATGGTTTTAATCAATCGTAAGTTGGAAACATTAAAGAAGGAGATGTCGAGGAGATCTGCCATGGAAAGGGGAGACCAGAGGAGAGTCATGAAGGGGGCTAACTGCTTCAGGGCCTATTGTTATTAAAACAAAAAGTAAAATAACAAAAAAAGGCCTGGACATGGTCTAACATAACGAGCTGTAACATGGACACTAATACTTAAGTTTATTTTTGGTCGTCTCAAAACTTTGAACATGTTCATTTACAACTGTTTATGAAGAGAAACTTGTTTAAAGCCCAAATCTGTTTTTTTCTTTTCTTGCAATTAAACACTGTTCGAGCATTTATGACATCATTATGACAAATACTTGCCAGAATTGTTCACTTTTATTTCTAATGAAAAAAGTTTAAACAAATTTACTTATAGGACATTTCCTGACACATTTGTTGACAAAAAAGACAAAAGAACTGAAATTATGATATTGAAAGGGGTTATATTATTTCAAGAAAGTACTTTTTGAACACTTTGAGCACACTGCAACAATACCGTGATAATAACGATAACCGTGATATGAAACTTCCATTCCGTTACATTCCTATTCTGATGTTTATTAAAGCAATATGATCTTCCATTCACGTCTGTTATTTTAATACGTCATACTTTTGTTTTTTCATAAAAGTGTTGAGTGTGAATGTTGTGCACGGTGAGGTGACAGATTGACTGATGATGTTTTTGTTTGATGACAATAAACACTCAGAATCTCATGATTTTCCTTCATCTCGTCATAAAAACACGCAGTAAAGTTGTTTACTGAAGGCTTCATCGTCTGAGTTTTCTCGATGCGCTGTTAATGCTGACTGAACACACACTTAATCCCGCACAGTTTCACACAGAGGGCTCTGGGAAAGCCCCTCGGAGTCAGACATGCTGCACATACCAGACGCTGACACACGGCCGACTCGGACTTGGGTGGCACTCTCATTACATTCCTGAACACAAACCCGTCCGTCCATCTGTCTGTCGGGTAAATGTGTGTTAATGTTTTGTGTCTAACAGCATCAGACAGGCGTTCAGTCTGCAGCAGAAACAGGAGCAGGGAAACTCAGTGACTGCTGCAGCAGCCGATCGTGTTTCAGAAGGCCGAGCGAGAGAGCTGCTGCTGCCACACAGCTGTCTGCATCTGTCCGAGGAGGAGAAGCTTAATCGCTCTGAAAGCAGGGAAATACTTTACATCAGGGTTTAGTCTGAGCCCTGTCAGGAGTTTAAGAATATATCTAGGTCAAAACGGCAGAAATGTGCACTAAGAGGTGAGAATGAATCTGATCTTTAGGTTTCGAGCATGAGCTGCATTTCCACTTTAGTCCACTAGGTGGCAACACTATCCCTGAAGAGCAGAGTTAAACTTTTTCACTTTATTTTGTTTTCTTGCATAGAAATGAATCAATGTGTGCACTTAAAGAAAAGAAAAGAAAGTGAGGAACAGAGTATCTCACGTTCCACAATTTAGAAGCTTACCTGGCCAAGATTATTAATATTTCTAATTAGGGCTGGGCAAGATATCAATTACATCGATTAACTCAAATTACCTGATGCAGAAAATTTAACGATTAAAATGAAGATTTTTTCAATTCTGTTACTTATACTGTAAGTAGTTGCAAAGTTTGAACAAATTCTAACACTGAAACTTTACAGTTTTCATGATGGTGGCACTTTTAAAGGCTTGTATTTATTTATTTTTAAATTAGATTAAATATGGATCAGAGAGAAACATGTTAACAAGCTGTGAAAATTCCTCAGCTTCCAGTGTTTATATAGGCAAACCTGCCTGTGTTAGAACTACATAATCAACATTTTATGACACACACTTTAATTTTAAATGGGAAATTCTGATTGATTTAGGAATATAATTTAACAACACAAAGGTAGAACTTGATTCATGTCATTTTTGTGTCACTTTGAGGTTTTTTTTTTGCTTTGAGAGGGAAAAAAATGATTAAAATTTAGTACTGTGGGGGAAAAAACAGGGATTTTATTTTTAGGCCATATCGCCCAGCCCTATTTTTAATCAATTATTTAGGACAATTTTGCAAACAGCTCAGAAACCTGAGGGCGTTCTTCTGAGAGTCAAATTCATATGGATCAGGTAGATTAACAACACTAACAGCAAAATAAACAGGTCCAAATTGGATCCTTATTAAGTTACTTTCACTTTCATCCAATCCAAAAATGATATATGTAAATATATACCAATCAATCAATCTTCATTTGTATAGTGGCGGTACAGAAGTGTTATCTGAAAGCACCAGTACAGGCTCATTTATAGGTTTACATAAATGCATATACACAAACCCATATAATAATTAGTGCTGTCAGGAGATAAAAAATGAGAGCTTAATTAATTATGACCTGTCATTGATTAATCTGTTTTTTAATTTCACTAAAAAATAGCTACAAAAAAGCCTGAAAATTGAGGTATTTTCTTTTAAATGCATTAGATATTGTGGCAGATCCAACAATCGTTCTCTACCTCTCAAAAACTCAAGCACAAGGAGCCCAACACATAAAAACTCTCCAGCTTTCATCAGGGGACAGAGGCGGAGCTGCAGATGTGACGACAACAGGAAGTGACTGCATGTTTGAAAACAACAGCGGTGTGTACAGACGTTCCTAATGTGATGTCGTCAAGTATCATCTGTCATCAATTTATATATGTATTACTAGGGATGTATACCGTGGACCGGTACTTTCATGTACCGGTCCCCAATTGGGTCGGTACCCGAACACCGTTAAGAATCTGGAAAAACGGTACCGCTATTGGTACTTAAACGTCTCTTCAACTGTCACGCAGTTATGACACTACCGCCGTCCGGCTCAAGCATGTCGGTGAGGGCTAAGTGCTCGAAGGTTTGAGCTCACTTTAGCAAAGTTAATGAAAACTCGGCCCGATGCAATCTTTGTCAGAGAGAAGTTGCGTCCAAGGGGGGAAATACTAGCAACATCACCAAACACTTGGAGCGCACATATAGTATAAAGCTAAAGGAGTGCGGGCTGTTTGATTGCTATAGCAACACCAGTAGAGTTAGCAGCCCGGCTAACACTTAAGACTGCAGCACCGACAGAGACAGAGACTCTATTGTCCGCCCCTTTGATAAAAACCCTGCCGAAAACAACACAGTCACACGGGGTTAAATTATTGACGAAGCGCCGCTGCACTCGGCCGTATAACTTGGATAAAAAGCCGACGGCACAGCTCAAATCAGATGAATCAGAGCTACTAATGTCTGCTCGGAGAGGAAACTCTTTGTTTAGTGAGGTCAAGAGAGCAGCGGATGTGACTGACGGTCAAGCTGCGCTCACAGCGCCCTCTGTTGGATGAAACAGTCCACTGCTCCAGGTGCCCTGATGTGCTGTTACACTGAATATTTTACATTCAAATATTTATTTACCATTGGGTTACAGATATTTACACCCATATTCGAACGGTTATGCGACTATCTAATATAAAGTGAGAAGCCTAGTAGTCATCATTACAGCATCAGTTTTAGCAGCACAAGATACTGTATATGGGTCTGCATGTACATGCAGTCTGTTGGGTGGCATGAAGGAGTTTTGCCATCTCCTTAGCTTTCTTTTTGCCTCTGAGAATCATTTGTAATGCATTACTTCTATTCTGTTGAAGCTTTATTACTACCTTGTGATCATAAAAAAAAGGTTGAATCTTTTAATATCTTGTAAAGTCTTTATTTTTTACACAAAATTATGTGTTGTAGTATCGATAAGAGTATTGATAAATATCGATACCGATAAGGAGTATCGGTATCTGTATCGGTATTGATAAAATCATAATGATATACATCCCTATGTATTACAGAAAAAAAAAAGTCTACTGTATTATCCTCTCCTTATTATATAGAAATCAAAATTCCTTCTTTACAAATGTTCTTTAAGTGTATGTGTTGACATATTAGGTTGTACTAATGCAGTATTTTCCTATTGTACTTCATTCATTGCTGGTTTACCATTTTCTCTCCTTTATTTTCTTTATTTTAATCTCCGTCTTCTCCGTTGACTGTTTTGGTCTCTGTTTCTCTGTTTGCCCTGATTGTTGTTTCATTGTCTCCAGACTTTTGCCTTTTTCTACTTTTGTTTTGTCAGTTAAAGCCCTTTGTTACATAAAGTTATCATTATTCTGAAGCAGACTAAAGTGCTTTGTTTATCGTCTTTATTAAAGCTTAAATTTGTTGCTCATCCTCTTGCTGTTTGTCACTTCTACGGCTGATTACTAACAGCCCTGCATTCCCAGACGTCCACGCTGTTATCAGCTTTCCTTCTGACACCCTGAAGGTCAGAGGTCACTTCCTGTGGACGCCGCTGCGATGTGTTTGCACGTCGGGCTCCTATTCTCGTCCACTCTCCCACCTTCCTTCAGACCGCCGTGAGAAAACTCCAGAAAGGAAGCGAGGACAACGGGAAGACGAGTTTCCTTTGGATGTCCCGACAGTATTAGCGTGTGTGGACAATAAAAACGTGTTTTGTGTTGTTGTTGTGTTGATTGTTTACCTCCTGACCACCAGCTTCAGTATCCTGTAGGAGCCTTTAATGAGGATGAGCGCCTCCTGCCTGCTGCCGTACAGCGCCGATCCATTTATGTTAATCAGCTCGTCCCCGACCTTCAGCTTCCTGCACAGCGCCGCCTTCCCTCCGTCCTCGATCTACAGACAAGAGAAGGACACGTTTAGGAGAGGCTGCAAACAGAAGAGCTTCAGATTGAGAGAAGTCACTGGAGGATACTTCAAACCGGGTCCTTCAAACACGATTTTAAGGAGGCATTTTTGTCAAAGTGTTGACGTCTTCATGGCGACGCCTCCCAGAACAGGAGCAGAGAGTTTGTGTGTGTCACACTGTGGTGGTGATAAAGCATAGCTGGGATGTTTCAGAGTGTTTCAGAGACAGAGTGTGGCTCAGTGTGGTGCGAGCTTTGAGTTCAGCCGTAAATCACAACAACAGGCCGAGACAAGAGAGAGAACATCTGACCCACTCTCTGATAAAAGGCAGAGAAGTGGGTCAAATGTGCGCTTAAAGATGTGAATATTTAAGAAGAAAAGTTAATGTATCACACCGAACTAACTGGAATCATGGATTTCTCAAGATGAGCGAGTTAATATACAATCTACAGTGTGCTGGTTTTTCTTATGTTAAACATTCTGATTGATTTAGTCCTCTAAATCAGAAAATAGGGAAACATGGTGATGAAAGATTCCCAAATTTAAAATCATATCACAAAATGCAGAGTACTTTCTCCACTAAGGATAAAAGATGTGAAAAAAGAGGCTTTTTGTCCACAGTTTTAGTTTCCCATTTATGAAACTGATTTTCTACAAATTCAGCTGACATGTTATTTTAATTATATTATGTTAAATATTCTGATTGATTTAGTTTTCTCCTTTGTATTTACATTGAAATACTAATTCCGAATTGAGGTTTACATGGAAAACATATTTATTTACCTTTATTCAAGGTCTGGATGTTGGGAATGATTCTGATTGGACAGGGGGCAGATGTTGACGTAGTGACATATTTACGTATATCTCTTGGCCCTTTTCCATTAGCCCTACTCTACTCTACCCGCCTTGTGCTGCTTTTCCATTAGCCCCAGTCGCCTGCCCAACGGGATGAGCGGCACTGCGGTGACATCATTTTGAGCGCGACACAACAATCTGTGGCTTTTTGTCACAAACTGAGTAAAAAAGGAAAACAGAAGAAGGCTGCAGGTGGCAAGAAGAAATACCCCTTGAGAAGCACAGGAGAGTTTTGGAAGCTATACAACAGAATGAAGCCGAGGACGAGAGCAATCCAGCTGCAAAGAAAAGACGTATGAGGGTAAGCTAACGGTTGCTACCGCTAGCATGCTCGGTCATCGCGCTCATGACTCATCGATGACGACATTGTCTGACCAATCAGTAGCCGGCAGTCGGTGACGTCATCTTTTAGTATCAACTCAGCTCGCTTGGAACCAGGGCGGAGTAGGTACTAAAACTAGCTTGTTTTAGGAGGTACCAGGCTAGTGGAAACACACTGCAAATCCAGTAGGGCCAAGGCGTGCTAGTGGAAGTCTACCCGAAGAAAAGCCTCTCTGTCAGGCAAATCTGTCCAACTTGGATGCTACAGCCTTAGTTTAGATGACTAAATAAAAACCAAAACTAAAATATGGACAAAATACTATGACTAAACTAAATTTAAAGGTGCTGTCAAAATAAACACTGAGGCAATGCAATACAATTGGTTCAGTGACGTCATAAAGCTAAAATAATGTTCTAAGACTTTGGCCATGGCTACATGTTTTTTAGTTTGGAATTAATTATTAAGAATTTAACTTTTCTCCTTTCTGTTTGCATGGAAATAGTTATTCCAAATTGAAGTTTACAAGGAAATCAAGTTCCTTTGCCTTTATTCAAGGCCTGGAGTTTGACAGATTGGACATGTGCGGACATGATGTTTTTACGTTTTTACGTCTTCATGAAGAAAAACTCCAGTTCAGCATCTCAAGCGTCTTTGTCAGGGAAATCCGTCCAACTTGGATGCTACAGCGTTAATTTAGACCACTAAATAAAGACTAAAACTTAAAGACGACAACTAATTTCAAAAGTGCTTTTAAAATTAACGCTGTTTTCCACTCAGTCCATGTAATTTAAACCCTTTGGCTTCTTCAGGAGTCTCCATGCAGCTTAGAGTTTGGTTTCTTGTATTGATCCCAGGTGAATTCAATCACCATAAAAGCTATTAAAAGATTCTTTGGGATCATATATAAAGGAACAAATTCCTGATTATTAAGTGTGAAAGTGAGAGCAGACTTTTCATTGCTCTCCTTCTATCATTCATTCATTTTTTTTTCTCTTTATTCTGCAAAAATCAAAGGAATGCATGTCATGGAAACCGCTCTGATTTTACGGTTTGAGGATTTTACAGACGCTCAGCGGGGCACTTCGCATAGGGAGCCAACTCCAACATAAATCCAAACTTTCATATATTAAAATGTGCTCTCTGCTACGTCCCCAAGGGTGTAGTGCTGACTCCTAAAATGGATTTAAAGGTTAATGTTTGAAAACTTGATCCCGCTGTAAAGCTCTTTAAAAACAGAGAGCCAAGAGCAGGAAACCACATCTGAACCGAGCAGATTTATCACGACGTTTGAGCTTTAAGTCATTTCGAGTCTTTCTTTCTATTGAAGAGTTGAAGCCGGACGACTTTTTACTTCTGTTGACTCTTCTTCAACTAGATTATGTCGACTTACGGGCTTCAAGACCTGCTGAATAATCAAGTCTCCTAATGTCTTTGTTGTAAAGATTATTGCCGATCTATCACGTCTTTTCTTTCCTGTACAAACCTGTAAAAATCTGAGAGGCTCACGCAGCTAAGAAGAAGAAAGACTTGGTAAAAAGGACTGTAATGACGTGTGAAAATGACTTGGGCATGTGTCAGCTAGCAATGTTGACAGCATAGAGCTGCAGCACAGGCTTTTTGAAGCCCATATCTTAAAAATGACAAGTTTACATCACATGTAAACTCATTAAAAACTAATACTGGATTGAGAAAAGAGGGATACTGAAGACTATCCATTTGAGATTGTGGAGTGTCTATCTTTTTCACTAAGTGAAATGATTTACTTTCACTTTCAACAATGAGGAAAATAATCTCAAAGACCTGAGCATTGTAAGGAAACACGATACTGGATTTTTGTTGATATACAATACTCTAGACTTGCTGTTACATGATCCTTTTTTACAAACTTATTTTGCTTTTACCTTCTCTTATCCTCCTCATGGTTTCTCATCGTTTTAGTCTTGTTTTTTATTATCTTTTCATGTCTTATACTCCCTTTTTTATTGTCACTATTTTAATTCCATTTCATTTTATGTATTTATTTGATAATAATAATGATGATAATAATATCAATTAACATAATAATAATTATTATTATTATTATTATTTGTATTGCACTTTACATTTTTGCAATCTCAAAGTCCTACAGATTAAGATAGAAACAATTAAAAAAACAATTTTAAAAAATAATAAGACAAGACATAGATAGATTCTTTAAATAAAGAAGAACCCGTTATGTATTATCAATACTATTATTTTTTCTCTTTTACCTGTCTTCTATCTTCTCTCTTCTTTTATATCTCCCTGATGTCGTCAACCTTCAACAGTCTTAAATGCATATATGTATCTGTAAATCTATTCTCGATTTACTGTCTTGTCTTCTCCTTGTCATTATGCAGTAAATACCTTCTGCACCAACGTTCTTCATCTGTACATGTTAATATGGAGGGCTGTACTGATTGGGTTTATTCCTAAATTACTTCAGCTGTTTCAATCCTACCAGTTTTTACTGTTTTCCTTCATTTTGTTGCTTTAGTTAACATGACCCTCTGTGCCTTTTCCCTTGACTCTCATGATTTTATTCTGCCTTTTTCTGCCATTGTTTTGTCTGTTAAAGCACTTTGTAAACTCCTGTTTTTAAAGCCGCTTTATTAAAAAAGTTATAATTATATTATTATTCCAGTATGTCAAAACTCATCATCCAGATATCCTAATATGTAGTGTCAAGAGCACTAAGTCTTTGATTTATTAAAATTGACAATTTCCTTTCATGGTTGAAGTCTATTTGAGTAAATAACAGAAACAAAGCAAGAAAATGAGGTTAACATCGCGGCACAGGTGCACACTCACCCACAAATTCTACTGCACGCAAAAGCGCCGCACAGTGCCGCACCCTTGAAACATAATGCGTAGCACTTCGCTCCCATTCTAGTCTATCAGGCAAATTCCACTGCACACGCGTTGGTGAAGCGCAGCGCGTGACAAGGCGCTGGAGATTCACTTCAGGTCTATTTTCTGCACGGCCCCTTCCAGACCTCGTAAATTCACTGTTGTTAAGAAAGCACCAGACAAGAAGTCACTGTGTGAAGTATCCAGAAGTTTCAAAATAAAACACTATGCACGGACTCTCAAACGTAAATTTCCTCGATTGTTTGTCATTACGTAAAAAATGGAGGCACGAGCATCAGATCAGCATACGGTCAGAGGGTCCCAGAGACGACACGACACAACGGATGAAGAAAAGTGAATTGTAGAGGTACAGAAATATATAACATTGTATACATGACACCAAACATCTTTTCTACAAGGATGTAGGCGGATAGAAGTTGAATAAATCACAAAGCTGTGTGGTTGGGACCAGCAAAGGGACCTTAGAGAAGCGAAGTGAAGTGTTGTTCATTTCTTTTCTCAGTCTATAACATGTTTTAGGAGCATGTGACATCGCTATTCTCATGAGAGCCTGTGGATCTCTGGGGATTGATCGGCCCTCCTCCTACAGGGCTGCGCGCCACTTTTGGCCCTTTTCCATTAGCTCTACTCTACTCTACTCAACTCTACCCGGCTCGACTCTACTCGCCTTAGGCTGCTTTTCCATTAGCCCCAGTCACCTGCTTAATGAAGGTACCAGTGTTGCTGGCGGCTCTCTTGATGGCGTCATTTTGGGCATATTTAACAATCTGTGGCTTTGTCCACAAACCGAGTAAAAAAGAGAAAGCAGAAGAAGGCTGCAGGGGGTAAGAAGAAATACCCCTTGAGAAGCACAGGAGAGTTTTGGAAGCTATACAACAGAATGAAGCCAAGGACGAGAGCAATCGAGCTGCAAAGAAAAGACGTATGAGCGTGAGCTAATGGTAGCTAACGCTAGCATGCTAGGTTGTCGCGCTCATGACTCATCTGTGACGACATTGTCTGACCAATCAGTAGCCGGCAGTCGGTGACGTCATCTTTCAGTTTCGACTCGGCTCGCTTGGAGCCAGGGCGGAGTAGGTACTAAAACTAGCTTTTCTTAGGAGGTACCAGGCTAGTGGAAACACGCTGCAAATCGAGTAGGGCCGAGTAGAGTAGGGCCAAGGTGTGCTAGTGGAAAAGGGCCATTTCAGTGGGGTTTGTCTGTCGGAGCAAGACCGCAGCGCTCCGCGGCGCTACCGCGTTCAGTGGAATTTGGGGGTTAGCCGATAATACGCTGCAACACTGAAAGAAAGCGTCAATATTATTTAAGCACATAGCGTGTGCTCTTGACCTGAAATATTAGAATCGGTATCTGCGATAATGAATCAAAAAACTATCTGGACATCCCTATAATCTAATAAGACTGACTGTAGTGTTGAATTCACTCTACAGCTGTATCATAGTCTTATGGTTTTTGTCACAGCTATGGCAGTGACAGATTATAAATCACAGAGATCTTTCTGGAACACAAAACTACTCCAGGACCTCTTGTGCTTCTCTGTCCCGACCTATAAAAGGATCGTTGATTACAGCCTGTGAGAGCAAAGCTTTTCACACACACTCCCATATATACAGTATATACACAAACACATGCCATATATACACTGAAAGAGCCTCAGGCGTGCTCTCGGACACACCGTTCACGTTCATTTGTTTCTAATGAGTTTTTCATTATGAAAACAAACCAGAGGCAGAGTCAGCTGAGGAATGTTTCACAGCACACACACAGGAACACACTCTGTCCCCGGACAGCGAAACTCAAATAAACAGCAATAAAGTGACCTCTCATTATCCAGCAATGTTTCAAATATAAACCATAAACAGAGCTGGAGGACGGCGGGCTGGGCCGCCTCTGTGAAAACTATTACCGCCAGGGTGAGCCCAAAGAGCGATCTGCTGGACAAATAACAGGGAAGGGAAAAAGGGAGGAAGGAAAGGTGATGAAGAGGAGGTGTTAAGGAGGTGAGGATGATGTGGAGAAGGACAGGAGACAGAAAAAAGGAAGGCGAGGAGGACGGGATTAGGATGGAAAAATACAGGAAAAGGCATTAGGAGACATGACAGGTGAGGAGAGAATGAAACAATCATGAAGAAATATGTACGAGAGGAAAGAAGGAAAGGTTATGACGGTGATGCAAGGAGGCAGAAGACTGCACTTTAGGGTGAAACTGAGGAAAACAAAGGAAGACTTTTTATGAACTAAAGCCCAGCAGGCAGGTATGCTGGGTTTAATTAGAGAGCAGTAATGACGGGGCTTTGTTAGGAGCAGATGTGAGTTTAGATGGGTTTGCTTTTGTGGCAGGTAAGTGTTATAACTCGTGTCAAACTTTATTCTTTCAAAACAGAACAGAATAGAAAAGAATAAAATGCCATTTATTGTCATTAAACTGGATGTAGATCGGAAAGCTTCTGTTTTTGGAGAGCAAACATAGTTTTAAGTTAAGTTCAACTTTAACTTTAACATTTACAATTAGGTTTACAACATGTATGGTTCATTTTATCTCCTACTTTCCATATCAATCAACCAATCAAACTTTATTTGTATAGCACTTTTCATACAGGGCTATAATAGAAAGTGCTTTATATGGAACATAAGATAAAAGAAAATAACAATAAGTGAAATAAAAAGTAGAAAATTGCATACCTTGATCAAAAATGATGAAACACAGGAGCTAAAGCTAAAATGGTAGTTAAAAATCATAAGACATTAGATAGAAATATAATAGGTCATATCATAATAATAATAGGTAATATTATAAAATAAAATATAAAATAAAATATTAATATATATACGGCAAAATGAGAAAGCCTCACACCAGGTGCATAACATAATCAGCTAAAGTAGGATACTAAAAGAAAAGTATTTAACAAAGAATAAAATTCCAAATAAAACATCTGAACTGAAATTTAGAAATAAAACAGAATAAAAGGGTTGTAATTAAAGTTAGAATATAATGTCAAAAGAAAATAAATATAATAACCTAAAAGCCAAATAGGTAAGCAGCAAGGCTGGAAATCAACCTTGAATGCCTGTGACCTTCAATTCCATCAGGCAGCACTGCATCAAAAACCAACACCATTCATTATTAAAAAAACCCTGTTATTTTATCCAAAATTCTGTTTAAATTTTTCCTTTATTCCAGTTATTCGCTTTTTTGTATTTTAATCAATCAATCATTCAGACTTATCTGTCATTGCACATGTCACAGGTACAGAGGAACAATATTTTTCTTTATAGTTCAACCCATCTAAGAACAAACAAAGCAGCGACATGCATGGAGGAGACAGGATCAGGAAGACTGTTGTTTAGTTAGATAGGAAAAGGGAGACATCAGGGAGAGAGGAGGAGAAAAAAAATGGTCCCACCCTACGCCCTACAGAGCACAGTGTGATATCAGGAAAAAACATCTTAGCATACGAGCAACATGATACAATTTCAACAAAAAATCAAAGATGAGCACATATGATTGAGGGCAGGGCCGTTTACGCAAATTTAACCCAGAGACGCAGTATAAAGTAATGAAACATAGACACTCGCTCTTCAAGTTGTCCTCACAAATCCAGTAAACAGTATGTTGACAAATCTGCACAACATTTGATCGTCTGTCCGCAATCATTGGTAAACTGCTCTGCCCTGAACTTTGGAGTTAGCCGGGAGTTTTGGCCTTCGTTAACTTTGCCGGTGTCACAGCGCTTCAGCATGTTTGCATTGTTGATGAGAGGAGAAGGAGAAGGAGGGGAAGTGAAGGGAGTATTGTCCCCATCATTAGTGACCCCCTTGGAGCGTTTTCCCCAGAGATTTGTGGGGCTCAGGAACACTTCAGAAAACCGTTGTCAGTGAACACAGTTCATCTACATCTACAAGGTCAAGGTCAAACTCTACTACGCAAAGACAAAGACAAATATTAACAACACCCAAAACACCGCCACTGCCTAACACATCTGAGATGGACTGAGGCAAAGTGGAAAAGTCTGCTGTGGTCTGAGTCCACATTTCAGACTGTTTTTGGACATCATGGACGTGGTGTCCCCCAGGCTAAAGAGGAAAAGGACCATCCAGACTGTTATCAGAGCAAAGGTCAAAAGACAGCATCGGTGATGGTATGGGAGGTGTTAGTGCCCATGGCATGGGTAACTTGCACATCTGTGACGGTTCCATGCTGCCATCTAAGAGTCATCCCCGCTTATTTCAGAGACAATGAAGAAAAATTCTGCTTGTGTTACAACAACATAGCTTCAGAGTAGGGCTGGGCGATATTTGCTAATCTCAATATCACGATTAATCGAAGCTCTTACCTCGATTACAATTAATAAACGATTATTTTATACTATGCTAGAACAAATTAGTGGTGACACAGACAGTCGTCGACATGGTCTTCCTGCATTATTTACACTTTACTTTTTTTTGCTCAATGTCTTCTGCAAAGAATCCAAAATGTGCCCAGACAACAGAGACAGTATTTTTCTTTGCTATGAGGTCCTCTGATTGATCAACGCTTGTGTCCTCCTTGTTCGCAGTGCGTCCTACACTCTTGGCGGAAGTGGTCACACAGGGAAAATAACAAAAATAATCTACATAAATAACATTACTTTGATTAGAGGGTCTAAATGTCGATTTTGATTATTTTTCGATTAATTACCCAGCCCTACTTCAGAGTAAAAAGTTCAGGTACTATACTGACCTTCATAATGTTGACAATGTGTGCAACATTGTGAAGCACAAATATGACAGTGGATCCTCCAAATCTTCAACAGTTAGTGGCCTCAGTTACAACCACTAAAGTTTATCAGTTAGAGCTTTAAATACCTCGTCTTTGTAGAGGATTCAGCTGAATACAAGTCAAAGGATTTGCACATATTGAGTTTTACTTACTACCAAACATTGCTAGACTTCCTCTGACATTCAGTTTTAACTAACTTGGATTATGATTGTTGAATAACCATGTTATTCAAAGACAGAAAGCTTTGAAACTTAGTAAACCAATCTAACTAATCCCCCTTCATTTTTTGTTTTTCTTCTCAGCCTCAAACCGGAGATCCTACGTGGTGTCAAAATACCTTAAGCCCTGCGTTTACGTGTTAAATAAACTTGTTTCAGCTGTTTCTGACTCGGTTTCAGAGCAATTTAGCTCAGTTTCACTCCGTCTGACCTACATGTCTGGGCCTAGTGTGTGTGCCATGCTGCTGTGGGACGTCCAGACAGGGTGAGGTCACCCAAGGCACATGGGAGAAGCAGAAGAATGCCCCCTCTTGTGAGCTGAAACGCACACTCTCCCTCCAACACGCAGGTCGGTCACACCCTTTTATTTTTAGAGTGACTTCATGTGTGTGCAGTGGCACCGTGCCCGTTGTTGAGCCCCTGGAAAAAACGGGAATCCCCATGCTGGTCACAGGTTTTCATCGCTGAAGGGTCACCTGACACAGAACAACAGGCTCTTTATCAGAGCTGAAGTGATCAGCTCCGCTCCGGAGATCACGAACGGTCGGGTACAAAAGCATCCCGCAGCGGTTTGTGCTTACGTGACGGACAAAGAGAGTTTATTATGTTTATAGATGTCATTACTGACTATCAGACAGTTTCATAAAATTGATCTGAATGTGTCTGAATCTGCGTGTGAATCTTAGGCTGACTGAACTGCCAGTTGGAGAGCATTAAACCAACACGTTGTAGTTTTTCCAGCCTGATATCACCTTCACTGGCACTATGTAACTTCAATGTGGATGGTAGAAACACTTAAACACTAAAAAAACGACACATTTTTACTGCTTTAACTGCTTTACGGCATACATCACTTCCCCCTCGAGGCAAAATTTAAAGTTGGGAAAAGGAGAATATAAAGCAGTTTTTGAATTTTTAATCAGATTAAATGAACAGAGTTTAGTTTAAAGTAAATATGCTCTTATTTTCCTAATGGAAACAGGGACCTCAGGCTTACACTCCTGCACAGTAGATGGCAGTAATGCTCCTGTGACGCTGGATGTCACCTGCCATTAAACAAGGAGAACAATAAGACAGAAAGCTGAATGTAGAGCTGTTAGCATGGCGGAAGCAGCGAAAAACCCAAAGAAAAGAAACGACAATCACCGTCTGGATCCTGGAACTTTTTTAAGGATTCTTTCACATTGCGAGATAGGACCATTTTCGGCATTTGTGCATATTACTTCACCAAAAATAGTCAGGGCAGTTGGAAAAAAAAATGGGGACGCTGAACTAGAGTTTTTCTTCAGGGGGACATAAATACATAAATACGTCATGTCTGCCCCTGTCCAATCAGAACCATTCCCAAATGCCGAATATTTGCGTTTTTCCATGTAAACCTCAATTCGGAAGTACTGTATCCCTGTCAACACAAAGAAGCCTTTAACTCTGAATTATTTATTTCTGAATACTTAATTCAGAATTAAGAAACATCTTGTAACCATGGCTAATGCCTCAGAATGTTGTTGTAGCTTTATTATTTCAATTAAGCAATTGTATTGCTTCAGTGTTGATTTTGACAGCAACTTTTAATTTAGTTTTAGTCATAATTTAGTCATCTAAATTTTTTTGAAATTACCTCCACCAAGGAGGTCATGTTATTGTCGGTGTCTATTTGGTTTTTTGTTTGTTAGCTTCTCTGTTTGCAACATAACTCACGGTGATCCAGATCACCGTCTGGATTCAGGAATTTTTTTAAAGGATTCTTTAACATGGCCAGATAGGACCATTTTCGGCATTTGTGCATATCACTCCACCAAAAATAGTCAGGGCATTTGGAAAACAAATACAGGACAAGTTTCCAACAGGTTCGACAAGATATCAAAGACTGATCTGGATCTCGGAAAAAACTCTGGATTCTCTGATCCAGAACAACAATAAATTAGATATCCTTGGAATTTTCATCACAGCAAGGGAACAAATAAAGGCATAGACTTGGAACAAATGCCAACATATAGCCAAGATACTGAGGAATCTGGAGTGTTCAGTCGGATTTGTTGTGTCTTCAAAAACTTTGGAGCTAGATCCAGAAGAAAACCACCATGGTGAAAAATGTGATTTCCGTGAATAACCTCTGAAACTATTATAGATACTGTTACAAATCCAATTGCTAATGGTATGTTTTCATGGTCAAGGAATCTAAATATTTAGATAAAATAAAGGTAGGACTAATATTTATGGAGAAAATCACAATATGGGTGCTGGTGGAAGTCTGTGCTCTCTGAGTGTTTTTCTACTTATTATGTTTTGCTTGTGCTTGTGAACAATACACACCCGAAAATTACACCTTATTTAAGAGCAAAATAATGTGTTTCATATATGAAAAACTACGGTATATTGGTAGTAGAGTGTGTTTTATATCAGTCCTGGGTCACAACAAGCCAAATGAGCAACTACACTTTTGAAACAAGCCCAAAAAACACAACTCGCCATCATTTACAAGCAACTTTTCAGGAGCCCAACGTTGCTTATAATAAGCAGACCTGGCAACTGTGGTTGTGGGGGGCTAAAGCAGCATGAAAACGTGATGTGGACATCCCTGGTTGTTCAGATCCGCATGTTTGTGTGGTTTTGAGCAGTCGGGACAGGGATGATGAACAGGGCAAACATCTGCACTTCTATATTAAACAGCAGGAGCTGCCCAGGTTTATTTTACTGTACACATCTGTCTCTGCATGTGTGTGTGTGTGTGTGTTTCCCAGCGAGGCGGCGCCCGCTGTAAACATCTGCATGTCAAACCTCACATTACTGAAAGGTCGAGACAGAGAAAATGAGTAGCTCGGTGCTTTGAGGAAGACCGGACGAGGACAGCGAGTACACACACACACACACACACACACACACACACACACACACACTGGGGGGAAGATGATCGAACGCTCTGGCATTTGGAAAGTTTGGAAAATGTGTGCGACTTTTTTAACCTCAGAGATTTGAGACTACTTAAATCTGCATTATCTCACCGATGCCTACGCACGAGGAAACAGGCTGCCAAAGAAATAAGGAAATGGTTCTGTATTTGTTTACACAAGGAGATCCAATAATACACTCAGAGGTAGGAACCAGAGGCTCGTATGTTTGGATCGAGCTGGTTTAAGCAGATAATTTAGTTGTATGAGATGCCAGCATGCAAAACAAAAGGCCTAATGAGCTGTGAGAACATCTTGAATCTTGTTTCTGTCATTAAGAAGAGAGCAAAGACAGAATTTAATGTCACTAAAGATGTTCCGGTCCCGTTTTTCATTCCCTCAGATTCCTAGACTTGATTATCCGTGAATAAACAAGTTTCCCACAAAACTAGTTAGAAGCTTTGAAAAACATACGGCCTGAGAGAGCCACACATGAAGACAGATATGGCTCTTTTCCATTAGCCCTACTCTACTCGACTCTACCCGGCTCTACTCTACTGGCCTTGTGCTGCTTTTCCATTAGCCCCAGCCGCCTGACCAACGGGGTGCAGTGTCGCTTTAAACAGATGAGCGGCACTGCGGTGACGTCATTTTGAGCCTAACACAACAATCTGTGGCTTTTTGTCACAAACCGAGTAAAAAAGGAAAACAGAAGAAGGCTGCAGGTGGTAAGAAGAAATACTCCTTGAGAAGCACAGGAGAGTTTTGGAAGCTATACAACAGAATGAAGCTGAGGACGAGAGCAATCCAGCTGCAAAGAAAAGACGTATGGGGCGTCGGTGGCGCAGTTGGATAGTGCGCTTGGTCAGTGATCAGGAGGTTGCAGGTTCAAGGCCAGCTCTGGGCGACACATGGCGATGTGTCCTTGGGCAAGACACTTAACCCCAAGTTGCTCCCACTGCTGCGTCAGTGGCGTTTAAATGGGCATGAAAGGGCGTGAATGTGTTTGAAATATTGATGGATAACTAACATAGGAACTCTGAACCATCAGTGAGTGAATGTGAGAGCGAATGGGTGTGAATGGGTAGGTGTGACCTGCGGTGTAAAGCAGCTTTGAGTAGTCCAAGACTAGAAAAGTGCTATATAAGCTCAAATCCATTTACCATTTACGTATGAGGGTAAGCTAATGGTAGCTACCGCTAGCATGCTAGGTCGTCGTGCTCATGACTCATTGATGATGACATTGTCTGACCAATCAGTAGCCGTCAGTCGGTGCCGTCATCTTTTAGCATCGACTCAGCTCGCTTGGAACCAGAGCAGAGTAGGTACTAAAACTAGCTTGTTTTAGGAGGTACCAGGCTAGTGGAAACACGCTGCAAATCGAGTAGGGCCGAGTAGAGTAGGGCCAAGGCGTGCTAGTGGAAAAGGGCCATTAATGTCTGACTTTTTTTGTTTTGTTCCTGTAGAGTGGAGTTCCAGAAAGAAAGAGGCAGGACGCCACAAAACAACTGATTAGTTACTTCAGTGTTAGTTTTGTTGACTAATTACTTTCGTCATATTTATAGCAGACAGTCTTTTTTCCCCTGATGAAAACTAATAGTAAATTAACAAAAATATATCCAATCACAGCTGCCTTAGCCTGGTGGTGGTGGGATAAGTTGTGAAGCGATCAAATCAGAGCTGCTCTCTTTATGAATTGATATGTTCATGTAGAGCAGGTTCAGTGTTTGTTGTCAGTTCTGGTATTGTAACTGAGATGCTCTGCCAGGAAGCCTAAATAAAGGTGACTGTATTTCACACGAATGGAAAATTTGTTTCTGTTCATTTATACATTCAAACGTTACTAGAATTCAATAAAGGGTTTTTAGATGTTTCATTTTATACAAATGTAAGGGTTTTTTTTTTATAATGCTGCTTAACACAACAATAATTCAAGTCACAACGAATAATTCAAGTCAGCAACAAAAATTCAAGTCAACAACATCGACCAACATTCCAAGCATTCAAAATTCAGTGCTAAATATTCATTAAGAGCTGGTCTGAGACCTTCTAATTCATTCTACCTCTGAGGACAAAGAGGAGAAGATCAGATTAAGGGCCAAAGTGTTCCCTGAACAGATGAGTCTTCAGACATCTCTTAAAAGTGGAAAGGGACTCTGCGGATCGTATGGAGTTAGGTAATTCATTGGGAACAACAGAAAAGAAGAGTCTGATAGAGATTTAGAGCCATGTTCATGAGCTGTTTTGGGCAGGTTAAAGACAAAGACTATATTGTGATTTTCACCATAAATATTAGTCCTACCTTTATTTCATCTAAATATTTAGATTTATTAGCCATTAAAACATACCATTAGCAATTGGATTTGTAATGATATCTATTTTAGTTCAGTAGTTATTCACAAGATCACATTTTTTGCCATGGTGGTTTTCTTCTGGATCTAGCTCCAAAGTTTTTGAAGACACAACAAATCAGATTGAACACTCCAGATTCCACAGTATCTTGGCTATATTTTGGCATTTGTTCCAAGTCTATGTCTTTATTTGTTCCCTTGCTATGATGAAAATTCCAAGGATATCTAATTTTTTGTTGTTCTGGATCAGAGAATCCAGAGTTGTTCCGAGATCCAGATCAGTCTTTGATATCTTGTCGAATCTGTTGGAAACTTGTCCTGTATTTTTTGTCCAAATGCCCTGACTATTTTTGGTGGAGTAATATGCACAAATGCTGAAAATGGTCCTATCTGGCCATGTTAAAGAATCTTAAAAAAATTCTTGGATCCAGACGGTGATCTGGATCAGCGTGAGTTATGTTGCCAACAAACAAACAAACAAAAAACAAGTAGACACCGGCAATAACATGACCTCCTTGTTCGATTAATTTAAAAAAAAATTAGATGGCTAAATTATGAAGAAAAAACTAAATTAAAAGTTGCTGTCAAAATCAGCGCTGAAGCAATGCAATATAATTACTTCAGTGACATAATAAAGCTACGACAATGTTCTCAGACATTAGCCATGGTTACAAGATGTTTTTTAATTCTGAATTACGTTCTCAGAAATAAAGGCTTCTCTTTTGTGTTTACATGGAAATGATAATTCCGAACAAAGGTTTACATGGAAAACACGTTTATTCACCTTTATCCAAGGCCTGGCAGTCGGGAATAGTTTTGATTGGCCAGGGGCAGACGTGACGTATTTACGTCTACCAGAAGAAAAACTTCAGTTCAGCGTCTCCGTCAAGGAAATCCGTCCAACTTGGACACTACAGCTTCATGTTATGTTGTACAGCTCAAAAGGGTTCGTATTTTAAATGCTTATGTCCATCCACTCTTTCATTATTTCCAAAGGTTCTTATTACATAAATTGTCTCGCCTCGAGTCCAACGCTTGCTACGCCCTATGTCATCACGACAGGACAAGGAAACGAGCATGTGCAGAACGACTGGAATTACTTTAAAGTGGAATGAACGTATCCATGATAGAGGAGTTATTTAATTCAGATTTAAAGTCAGAATAAAACAGCCACTTACTTAGGAATTAATTTCCAGTCCGAATTATCAATGTCATTCTGAATTAGGTGTTAACATGGCCATTTTTGATCTTTTTAAAGAAGATTAAAGTTTTATTCTGAATTAAAGGGGAATTAAAGTTTTCATGTAAATGTGACATTAGACCCGTATCACATTTTCTTTGTTAAGCAGGACAAAGAGACTTGAAATATAATCATTATGAACAAATTCTGCCATTCGATTACACTTTATAGGCCCAAACCTAATCATCTAATTGTTTTTCATGTTTCTGCCTTTTCACATCAGTTTCAGATCATTTCCTAAACTTTTATGTTTTTTTAAGGACATGTTGCTCTGATAGACGAGGCTCAGTTTCCACGAGGTGCTGCCTAAACCTCATTACGATGACGGTGGTGTGGAGCACTGCTCCTCAACATAAACCTGTAGGATTACTTTATTACCCCGGAGAGACTCCAGGAGACCCTAACAAGGATCATCAAAGTTACTAAATGCCTCTAAATGAGTCCAACGTCTTCGTCTTTCAGGGTCTTCAATAGAGCCATCAACCTGACAGGTCAACACATGCTCCCAGACCCCCTCCAGGATCCTCTCCAGCTCTGCATGGCCCCCTAGGACAAAGACCATAGGGGGAGGGCGGATGAGAAGCCCCCCTAGACCCCCTGCTGATCACCAGCTCGTGCTTTTGTCCGCACTGCCACCGTTCAGCTCCCAAACATAATGTCTGGATGTAGAAATCCGGGGGTTTGAAACGTGGAAATATGGCAGAGGAGATGCCAGGTCTTTTTTGAGACCCTGGTTTCTCCCACACGTCCTGTTTGGACAGTCTGTGAATTCACCTTCAGTTTCCACAGTTGGCTTACAGTCACAAGCTTGACTCACTCGCCGTTTGACCTACTCATCCGAATTAGGTCGACTCCAAAGTTACTGAATAAACTCAGAAAGGCGTGGGACGAGGAAGAAGCCACTAGCTCCTGAGGATGAGGTCCAATTTCCCTTTTAGGATCCAGGTCATTATTCATCTCTGAGTATTGTCCTGTCCTGTTTCCACTGTTGAACAGAGATCTCCAAACAACATCCATCTGTGATTATTGGCATTAGAGTTTTAATAAATGGAAAATAGTCATGAGAATGATTTTTGTTATTGTTCCCAATGGTTTCAGAATGAGTCAAGCAGGAAAAGTGGATGAAAAGCTCAAATATTCAGTTAAAACTGTGGATAAACCCTAAAACCTTGACTGATTAAGGGCTTTAACTAATGAATGGTTGTTTCATGCCTCCAAATGGTCAATGGCAACACATCACATTTTACGATATATAGCATGGATGTCTAACTCTTGAGAGGTTGCAGGATTTTAGGGGCTAAAGGACACTGGGGCCATTTACATGGCAACAAAAATGGTAGAAAACTGAGTTTTTGTTGCATTTTCGTCTCCCGTTTACATGAGAACAATGCCTGGGTGCCTGAATCTGCAAACCTTTGAAACCAGGGTCCAGAGGGAAAAGTTCTGAAATGTTTTGGCGTTGGCAGGGAAAACAGGTGCAGCGCAGTACTCTTTCAGATAAAAGTTGCGTGATAGGGCTGACCGATTTTCAGGAAAAGGAATTGCAGTTTTTCTGCAGATACTGTTATCTAATTAAATTCATGATTTTCTTGAAATCAAGCTTCATGGACAACAGTGTGGACATCAGTGATCAAAAGCACATAACAACATGGAGATGTGATGTTAGCTAACAAGTCGACTCTTTAGAACTGCTCTTTTAAGTGAACAATGAGAGCCAACTCACAACTGTGGATAAATGATTCTTTGCCAGCCGTTCTTAAATTCAAATTGCCTGCAAATTGGTAAAACAGTATGTGTAAAGTTGTTGACACAACAGATCCTGGTTTTCCCTTTGATTTTCAATTTTATCTGCATTGAGACACTGGAAACGAATGAAACCGATGTAGTGTGCAAGCCAGTTCAATAGATAGCGGTGTAGGTTTGCAGAGAAACAGCACTGCTACGACAGGAGTACAAAGAAGAACATTTTTTTAATTAATAAACAACAATGGTGAGTGGACGCACACAGACACAGGAATTTCTTTTCTGGACAACAAATCTGTCTGGATAGTTTTGTCTGGATAACAAACCGCGTACAGTAAGCAGCACACGGTACAGGGTAGGTGGCTGAAGGTGTCGTTGCTCCTGGTATGTGTGCACAGCCTTCATGTGAAAGAGTACTGCCCATGCGGTGACATCAGCCTTTCACCCTGAAATGCTCTGTATCTCTACACTGAGCCTGGTTTCAAAAGTTTGGGAATTTTGGTGCTCCAGGCACTGGGGCTGGGACGATACGCTTTTTTTAGGTGCCGATTCAACTTAAATTGTCGACTTAAATTCTACAACATTGCGGATTTTTGCAATCTGTAGTCAGCGAAAATATGAACAATGATGATGCCAACAGACTATATCAGGAAAAAATACACATCACATGTGAGTCCGTTTTTAGAATTTATTCAGCAATATATTTTAAACAGCTGTTAAAAGCATTTAAAAGTGGCTTATTAATACAGACTAAAATGAAGCATTTAAATTTGGAAAAAAAACGATTTTTGAACAAAATAATAGATTTAAAAATTATCAAACAAAAAATCCTGATACTTATGTGAATCGATTTATCCTTCGGTCCCTACCAGGCACCGTTCTCATGTAGAGGTGTGAAAAATATCTCTATAGCAATATATCGCGATATTTTGACTTCTGATGCAATATCAACATTTCAAATCAAATAGGATTCTCTTCATAAACAATTGAAAATGAACAAAAAATAACCCATTCTACATACACTCACACGCTTTCATTTGCCTGCAGCATTAGTATCCATGTCTCAGCTCGTTATATTAGACCATGTCCAGGAGGTTTTTTATTTTTATTTTTTTTTACTGACAATAGTCCTTGAAGCAGTTTGCCTCCTTCTTGACTCTCCTCTGGTCTCCCCTTTCCATGGCAGATATCCTTAATATTTCCAAATTATCATCGATTAAATCCATAAAACACGAACTTTGACGGAAAAAAATTACAGTGAACACATGGCAAAAGAACACGGCAATATTCTACAATATATGTAGAATATTGCAATATATCACAACATTTACCTCTGTCAAGGAGGTTATGTTTTCGGGAGAGTCTGTTTGTGAACAAAATAACTCAAAAAGTTACGGATGAATTTGGATGAAATTTTCAGGAAATGTTCAGCATGGGAAAAGGAAGAAGTGATTCAATTTTGGTGTTGATTCTGATCAGCGTCTGGATCCGCCATGATGAAAAAATTGATTTTGGTGAATAACTACTGAACTAAAATAGATATCATTCTGAATCCAACTGCTAATGGTATGTTTTCATGGTCAAGGAATCTCAATACTTATATGAAATAAAGGTAGGACTTATATTGATGGTGAAAATCACAATATGGGTGAGGACTGTGGCGCTGGCAGAGGTCTGCGCTCTCCCAGTGCTTTTCTAGTGTGATATAGTATTATATTGTGATATTGTATCATGGCCAAAGTATCATGATACGTATCGTATCATGAGGCTCTTGCCAATACTCACCCCTATTCTCGTGTCAATGGGAGGCGAAAGCACAATGAAAACTCTCTGTTTTAGGCTGAAAATGGAGCCGTGTAAACACCACATAAGGGGAAGAGGTAACACAAAGGGGAAAGGGCTGAGGGGTAGTGTTGGGATTCGCCCTAAAAGTCTAAATTTAGACCTTCAAGATTTCACGGTTCACCTTCTGTGTGGCTTTACAGGTGAAGAAAAACACCTTGTAGTTCAGAATTGTTTGTATTTTATGTCTCTTTGCTGAACAGCAGTGAGATGCTAACATGTCAAATGATCTCTCCTTTAGCCTGACACACCCTCCGCCAACCTCTGCCCTCCAGTCTGAGCCCTGAGAGCTTCTCCTCCCTTCCTCACACCCACGCTCACACAAGGCCCCCTTTATCAGGGCGGGAGGAGGGGAGCGGCCCTACGGAAAAAGAAAAAGGCTCCCACGCTCACACCGAAAGCACCAGCAGCGCGAGGGATGTGTTTGTGTGTGTAAACGCCGCCGCCGCCGTCGTCTAGCTCGTCTAGCTCTAATAAAGCTTAAGCAGAGAGGTGTTGTCCTCAAACAGCTTCTTCGTGGAGCTGATTAGGGAAGGAAACAAGACGACAACGTGCTGAAAATGGACTTTAGATTGGGAACAGTGCAACTTTAGTGAGGTGGAGACCCCGGTTACTCACACAGATGGATCAAATTCAATACAGGAGTGAGAACAGAGGGAAGGAGAGGAGGACAGGAGAGAAAATAAATGTTTAAAACTGATGAAAAAGGAAAGACAGATGGAGGAGGAAGAGGAAGGAAAGGAAAGGAAGGAAGGAAGTGATGAGAACCAAAATGAGAATAAGGTAACAAAAGAACAGAAAAAGAGAAGAATGAGGAAGCAGGAGATAAAGATGCAGGAGAGAAGGAAAGGAGGGACAACTAGGAGAGGTTATGAAAGCATAAAAGGAAAGGAAGATAGGAGAGGAGATGAAGGGTGAGGAAGTGGAGCATGAAGGAAAAGATGTGATTAGGAAGTCAAAATGTGGACAAGAGAAGAAAAGTAAAAACTGTTACCTAAGAAGGTCACAGAAAAGGTGAGGAAAGAAAGTAATGAAAGAGACAGGAAAGGAGAGGAAGTGAGGATTAATGAAAGGAAAATATTGGGAAGAGGGTAAAGGATAGGTAAAGAAAGGAAAGAAGGATAAAGGTAAGGAAAGAAAATAATAAAGGAAGGGAACAAAGGGACAGAGAAGGAGAAGAAAAGGAATGTAAAGGAAAGGAAAAAGAAAAAGGGAAGAGAAACTGCAAAAAGGATCAAGGAAAGGAAAAAAAGGGAAGATGAGAGAAACTAAATGGTATGGACAGGTGAGTGGAAGGAAAGGTAAGTACTAAAAAGGAAGAAAGGATGAAATCAAGTAAAATAAAGGAAAAGTTAAGTTAAACTAAAGGCAGACAGAGGAAGAAGAAGATGAAGAAGAGGAAAGGGATGGAGGAAGGAGAGGAGAAGAAAAGATAGGGAAAAGGAAAAGGCGAAAGTTAGAAAAGGAAAGGAAAGGTAAGGGAAGGAGAGAGGAAGGGATGAAAAGCAGAAAGAAAAGTAGGGAATGAAAAACAAAGGAAAGGAAAAAGGAGATATCAAAAAGGGAACAATGGAAAATAAAGGGAATAAAAGAAAAGATAGAAAAAGGCAAGGTAAGGAAATGAAAAGGTAGAGAAAGAAAAGGAAAAGAAAGAAAAGTAAGGGATGGAAAAGATGGTGGGGGAAGGAAGACTGGAAAGTCAAGCTTATTCGAGGAAATGAAAGAGGAAAGGAAAGGAAAAGAAAGAAAATGATGAAAAAGAATGGAAATGAGAGAGGAAGGAGAGAAGAGCAAAGGGACAGGTAGAAAAGGTAGAGGAAAGGAAAGAAAAGGAAAAGAAAAGAAAGGAAAGGAAAGGAAAGGTAAGGAAAAGAATGGAAAGAAAAAGAAAGAAAGAAAAAGAAAGAAAGGAAAAGGAGAGAAAAGGAAAGGAGAGGGAAGGAAAGAAAAGAAAGGTAAGAAAAGGAAAGGAGAGGAAAGGTAAGGAAAATAATGGAAAGAAATAGAAAGAAAGGAAAGGAAAGAAAAGGAAAGGAGAGGAAAGGAAAGGTAGGGAAAAGAATGGAAAGAAAAAGAACGACAGGAAAAGGAGGGGAAAGGAAAGGAGAGGGAAGGAAAGAAAGGAAAGGTAAGAAAAGGAAAGGAGAGGAAAGGAAAGGCAAGGAAAATAAAGGAAAGAAATAGAAAGAAAGGAAAGGAAAGGAAGGAAAAGGAAATGAAAGGAAAGGAAAGGAAAGGAAGGGGAGGGAAGGGAAAGGAAAGGAAAGAAAGTGGTAGAAGCAGAAAAGAAGGCAAAGAAACCAAAAGCAAGTAAAGATGATAAAGGAAAGGAAAAGGACAGAGGAAAGGCAAAAGAAGGAAAAGGAAGATAGAGAAGCCAAGATCACGTTAGAAAGAGGAAAAGAAAGGAAAAGAAAGAAAGTGAAGAAAAGGGGTAATAATAAGAGGGTTGGAAAGGAAAGGAAGCAAAGGGAAACTAAGGGAAAGGAGAGGAAATGGAAATACAGAGATGGGTAAGGAAATGACAGGAACAAACAGACGTTAAGGAAAGAAAAGGGAAGTAAAGATTTGAAATCAGAGAGAATGGGAGCACAGTGAAGGCAAGGAAATGAATATGAAGGGAAGGAAAGAGGCAATGACGGCCATGATAAGACAGAACGAGCTCAGAGGAGAGTGACAGAGATATTTAACGAGCAGAGAAAGGAAACCAACACCCTAAACAAACATTAAATAACTTGATTCTATTTCAATCTCTGTATCACGCAGGCTGCTCTTAAAAGTGTCTTAATAATCCTGTGTAACATCCTGGATTTCACACATGGGCCCTCAGAAACATCCTGTGGTGGAGTCACATGGACGAACACCGACATGTGAGCAAACACTCATCTCCTCAGGTTAACACAGTCACTTCTGTTTCTGACTCCAGCAGGAATGCTGCTCCGTGTTTTTACATTCCCCTCCATCTGTTTGCCTCCGGAGGATTCAACACACACACGTCTTTATTAAGACGGACGGGAGGCCTAAATATACATCCTCACACTGATGTACGTCGACTTAAACCATCAGAAAGTTATCCTAATCACTGGAGATAAATGACAGATTTTTTTTTTTAAAAATCAAATACTGCTTAAATTTCTTTCATAGTTTCTACTACACTGTAAAAATTGTGTTAAAGGAGACATATCATGCTGATGCATGATTTAATACTTACATATAATATAATAAATTTGAAAACAAGACCTTACACCCCCTTAATTTTCAAAAAATTAGATATTGTATTTTTTCTGATATCCTAGAACGAGATTTGATGCCTCTGAAAATAGGTCATTGCAAGATGTCCGCGAGATTTCAAACGTCGTGACGACACGAGATACCTTTCTTTTTATTGGAGTAATCTGATAAAACACTTCCTCCTCTGTGATGTCCGTTAGCCACAAAACTGTCACCGAGGAACACATCCACCAGCAGCAGTATATAGATCCCTAGCTCACATTCATTCATTACCAGCTCTGGCCTGTAGGGGGACTCAATACGCGCTCGCTGCTTTGAGCCTGCTGGAAAACACAGTAGAAGAAGAAGGACAGGCTGGCTCTACCCTCGATAGAACTGACCAATCAGAGCACAAAGGGCTGTGACGTTGCAAGGTAACTTTAGGTCATCCTCAGATCTGAGTGTTCCAACGAGGGCTTCATAATGGCCTAAAATGAGGATTTTGAGAACGCTATTGTGGGGCAATGAAGGAACTAAATGACTTGTACTGAGGGCAGAAATGCTTTACAGGCATCCTAGTCTGGCATAGTGAAAAGGAGAAACAAGCATGATATGTCCTCTTTAAGAAAATTTGAGAAAAGGGAAGTAAAGATTTGAAATCAGAGAGAATGGGAGCACAGTGAAGGAAAGGAAATGAATATGAAGGGAAGGAAAGTGGCAATGACGGCCATGATACAACAGAACAAGCTCAGAGGAGAGTGACAGAGATATTTAACGAGCAGAGAAAGGAAACCAACACCCTAAACAAACATTAAATAACGTCGGAGGATACAAAACAAAGAAAGCGAGAGAAAAACAAGCTGAATGCTCGGACCAAATTAAACATCGGTTCGGCGTTCACTCGCTGGCGTGAAATAAAAGACGAGGAGGGATGTCCGACTACTATCAGGTAGGCTATGCTGGGCGACTAATTTATGACGAAGTTCCTCAAAAAAACTTGACTGGAAAAAAGTACAGTACAATAAATCCAGAACGCACCAGCATGTAGTTTTGTTTAGACCTATTTCAAGTGTGTGATATCGCCAGCTTGTCGTTGTCTTTACTTTTATTTACTTTATCGCTTCAACAGGACGGGGGCAGGGGCGACTTCACGGTAATAAAACCAAGTTGAACTTAGCGATTTTTAACATCGTCATTTAGTCAAAAATAAATACATTACCTCGTCGCTATCCATCCTGCAAACAGCCGCTGAAGACAGAAGAATACTTTTGAGCGAAGTCCTGGCTTCTGTGATTCGCCAACAAAACAAACGCACGCGACCGTCAGATCTGTATCCTTTCGACAGTAGGAGTGCGCTAGAGATCATGGGTAGTTGAGTTCTCTCTCCGGTCAAGCGGAGATCCTCCGTTGTGCTGCTTTAACTATTTTACTGACCATTTATAAGCAATACATCATTATTAAAAAAATCCCACACATCAATTTTAATCTAACAAAATACATTTACCCAAAAATTTCTTTCATTCAAAATTGTAAAAATTGATTTTTCTCTTGATCGATTGCCCTTTTTCAGTAATTAATAGGGCTGGGACGATTCACTTTTCTCCCGATTCGATTTATTGCGATTTTTTTAGATGCCGATACGATTTAAATTGCAATTCTACGATATTGCCGATTTTTGCAATCTTTAGTTAGCTTTTTTAAAACCAGTGAAAAAGATGAACAATGATGATGCCTACAGACTATATCAGGAAAAATACACATCACATGTGAGTCTGTTTTTAGGATTTATTCAGCAATATATTTTAACCAGCTGGTTATGCTCCCTCTCTTCAAAAGCCTGGATTGCATATAAAAAGTCGCTTATTATCCCTTCAGGCAACAGAGTTTTTTCAAGAAATATTCAGTTTTGCTATCAAGATTTAAAAAGGCTATAGTTTCAAAGTGGTTGGTTTTCCCAGCCATCGTCATCACTGTAATTTACGGGCCGAGCATGAACGCCTCTGCTGCCTTCACTGTTTACCCCCGGCTTCTCCCTCGTTTGACCGGAGCTCTGCGGTCTCATTCTCCACTAACACCGTCACTTTTCGCGGTGTTTTGAGCTTCCCTGCATCCCAGACTATGTGCACTCTTCGGTAGTCGCCGGCCAGGGAGAGGAAAAGCTCTCGGTATGTACTGCTCCGGGACTGTAATAGCGCGCGGAGCCGGTCCCGCTGCACGCACTCGCTACCATTTTCTTCCTCACTGGACGACTGACCGTCATCCTCAGAGAGTAAATATTCCTCAGATTCAGAGTCAGACAGTACTTGACAAAGTACTTTCGGCATCGTGAGTACTCTCTATCACTCTGTGCCTCTCTCTCTGCTCCGCTCCACAGCCTCTACAGCCACACTCGCGTCCCTCGGTCCGGTGTGTGTGTTTTAAAATAAATATACGCCAAAACTTTGAATAGAAACCTGTCACCTGTCCACTACCTGCTGGTGAAAAGTAGTAAATCTACTCAGCACTATTTTAACAGCTATGGCCTATTTTATCCAGCAATGTCTCTTGCCTCAGTTTGGCGACTTTAGCGCCTATAGTGTGAGTGTGCGTGTGTGTGTGTGTGTGTGTGTGTGTGTGTGTGGGGGGGGGGTATCGATTTTTGAATTAAAATATCGATTTTAAAATCGGCAGACAAAAAATCGCGATACTTAGGTGTATCGATTTTTTCTCCCACTCCTAGTAATTAACTGTATGAACATTGTACAATAGGTAACTGTAGATTTAATGGTAAAATGCTACTAATTTTAGCATAAAATCAGAATGTCTTTCCACAGTTTTTTGCCTTTTACACTAATTTGAAGCATATATTTTTCCAACAGGTAGCTGTAGATATAACGGTTATAATAAGTTTACAAATAGTAGTTACAGTGTCGAGCAAATAAAGCCAATATGAAAGGGCATCACACTGAACATGTGAATATTTTCCTGCAGACAGACAAATTTCTTGAAATGATGTCATCTTTACAGAGAATGTTTAAAACATAAAATAATTCAAGTCTGTATGTGGACAGAGCTTCAGTCTGCATCGGTCCATCTTTCTTGTTAATCAAGCCAACTGCCTTACATGCGGTATAGTCATAGTCTAAGCAAAACATGCAAGACTTACGCCAGTAATGATGACCGCTTTATCAGACTACCACTGAGCCATAAATTCATGCTGTAACTTGTCCTACAGGCCTGACAGACTCCATGGTTGGACGTACTTGCCGTGTGATTCCAGCGAACTCATCCGGAGCCAGAGATGTGGCTGTGGATACCGACTGATTGAAGGGATTGAGGGTGATTTGCTGGTGATTACGTGGCATGTACAGAACACTGAGCAGATGTGGAAAGTAGGGGTTGGTCTTCCAGGACGTGGTTCAAGGTTCAACATACAACAAAACTATGGATGAAAACTAAAGTGCTCAATAAAACATATGCATCTCAAACACCTATACACGTGTTCAAGCACACACATACGCAAATAAATAACTGGAAAGATGATAAAAATGCTGATAAAATCAATAAAAGGGCTTTAAGTGATCTATACTGGTGACCTGAGGTTCCTTTTAAACTTGAATTATTGTTCTTATTAAATACTGAAGGTGTTCAACCTCTTTTCCAAAAGGCTTCTTCAGGTTACAGTGTTAATTTTGACAGCACTTTCTAACTTAATTTTAGTTAAAGTCTTCTGCCTAAAATATCTTTAAGTTTTAGTCATAATTTAGTTATCTAAATAGTTTTAAGTTTAGTTACTGCTACTGTAAATTTAGTTGACTAAAATATGGAGTGTGTTAAGTCTCTGTAACATTTTCATCCAGCTTTTATTTAATGATGAAAATGTCAGTCAATTTAGTTTTAGTTTTGTTCACATGCACTTGTTATTAGCTTCTTTCAAGTTTTCATCAAGAGAAAAAGGTTGTTGACAAAAACTATCACAAAAAAAATTAGTCAACAAAATTAACACTGGTTTCAAGATTACAGGGCCTCAAACAAAGGATCTAACTAGGCTTTATGATCCAGTTTGAGGCTAACACTTTAAGTAAGTTGAACAAATTCCGTTGCCACTTTAGAAGAATCCTCAGATTTTTTGGAGCATGTAATCGTAGATCCAGGTGAAGAATTACTGCTCTGAAGCTGCTTCCTCTCTGAAATTTTATAAAGACAAAAAATCTTCCTTTAGTATAACCTTTACCTGCCAACACTTGATCTACGCAGGGCCTTCTTATGTGTCCTTTCATCAGAACATTTTTAGCAGTCATTCAAAATGTGCTGCAGACGCTGACTTGTGGGTCCTCTTCCTTGTATATTTTTATTAGCCGTGCTCCAAGGACAAGACTAAATATTTTAAACTTAAATTAAAAAGCCCCCACATGTCTGTTTTCCTTTGCTCAGGGGGGGAGCCAAAAATGGGGAGATAATTGTTTTTACTTGGCTTGATTGCATGTCTAAATTTATGAGGACATAATGAGATTCTGGTCTTGATGAACTCCCTCAAAAGAGGCATCAGTGCGTCCTTAAATCATAGTTTCAACACTTGTTTAATGAAGAAGGCGGAGAAAAAGCTATATATCTTTTATGACTTATTTTGGATTATAGCTGTTGAAAACTGCAAATCTAACAGCTTATAAAAAAGATCTCAGAGCTTAAAAAGACTTAAATTGCTGTTTTCCTGTCTGGAGCTGCAGGCGTTTGAAGTCCTGACCGAGCCATTAGAAACATGTGAATCAGGAGAAGAGCATTCAGCAACAACGCATTAGCTATAAAGGATAAAATGGAGTATGAAAAAACTCAAAATCAAAGAAATAGTCATGTTTTGGCTGCCCCTGATGTTGATTGACAACTGATTTTTGGGAAATCCACTTCAGGAATCCTGTTCCTCAACACCAAAGATATTCAGACCACCTTAAGCTCCAGTAAGACTATTAAAGTCTGACTTAATCTGTGAAAACAAGCCCCTCATTAAAGACTGTGAGCTACCAGCCACATCAAAGCTTTGCTACCCAGAATCCTCAGCAACAACGCCACAACTGCAACCCCCGCAGGTTCTTAAGAAACGCCGAGCTGTCGAACCTTAACCCTGAGCCGTCAAACAGATCAATACATCATAAAAACACACACTCTGACTCGCATAATCCAGCACAATGATCCCACTACCCACCGAGGGGTCTTTAATCCAACATGAGCCCAACAATCGAGCGCTGACTTTTAACCTGACACTCACACTCAGAAGTGACAGTCGCACACTTCGGAGAAACACACTCCAGCAGAACCATACTCCCATGGGAAATAAGGCTCTTTTCTGGGAGTGTGTTATTAATGTTAGGGATGGTGTAAATAAATAAATGTGAGGACAGTAGAGCTTTGAGAGGGTTTATGAGGACACTGTGACACTTGACGATAAGACAAACAAAGAGAACACACATACGCACAAGGAGAACAGTCTCCTGGTTTGGTTATGCCACCAGGGACACCAAATCCAGAAAAATATCACATGGATGGAGACAATAGAGTCTTTGGAGGATATTTTACAAGCAGTCAAGATTTATCATTTTCTGATGGAAATCACAATTTCAGACAATGCAATCATATGATCGCCAAAGCTGCAATTTTTTACTAACTGAATTGGTTGTGTCAACTATTTTACACATTTTTTATTTAAGAATGGCTTGCAAAGTAGGAACGGCTTACTCACAACTGTGAATCAGCTCTCATTGACACAACAGATCCTGGGTCAGTCAGGAGAAGGTGCTGCAAAAAATAGCAGCTTTGACGATCACTTGATCGCGTTGTTTGAAATTGCGATTCAAAAACAATAACTCGCCTGGAGTGAACCACTTGATCCAGCAGAGGGCACTCCCAGGGACACTCGTTCGATCAGGGCTCTCTAGACCTCAACAACAGCTGCATCTTGTCAGAAACCAACAGAAGAAAAAGAAGGACATTTGAGGAAATGGAGGACTGGCCAAGCTACTATAATACCGCCTTCACACTAAAATTGGCAGGTCAACTAGGGCTTAATGATATGGAAAAAATTTCATATCTTGATATTCACACCAGATTTCTCGATATTGATACGATATGATATGATACGATGCATCTGATACCTTCCATACGACTTCGACACGTGTTCCAAGATCCCGCCCCCAGCCTGCGGACGCCTCATAAAGCCCTCGACTGAGCTAAACAGCGACTAGCACAATATATCAGCAGCAACCCAATCCAAACCGCGACCGACCACGATATGATATGATAAGACTAAGGTTTCAGTAAAAACCAAGCGGTGCATTCAAGGGCAATCGTAAAAATGAAACATGTTGTGACTTCCTGAGCTGTGCATGCAGGGCAAGTGCAGGTGAAATCTGAATCGTTTATATCATTTCTTTTTCAATATTAATATCTTGAAAGTTCAAATCTCAATATAGATACAACAACAATATATCTTTCAGTCCTAGGGTCAACGCAGGTTTTTTCAACACGGGGTTCACCCACTAACAATCGGCAAGTGACTCCTCTCCCACTGCCAGCCTACCCAGGTCTAATCGGCAGCATGCGAGCTGCGTGGCTGTTTTCTTTTTCCCTCTAGGTCATCAAGCAGATGTCATCATGTTGATGACATCATCAGCGCGACACAACACCGCCATGTAAACAATGGAAAGGAGCATGGAGACCATTGACATGGTTTCTGTGTTTTTGTCCCTCTTTAAAAATTTACAAAAGGGTCGGCAAAGAGTCATGTAAGTTCAGACAGAGGGGACATTACGCCGATATCATCTGTGAAATTAGCGTGTTGACCCGGGTGTGATGTTCCCACTGAAGCTGATCGGAGGCAAGCCGATAAAAACCCGTGTTGCTTGCAGGGTCAGTCAACCTGGGTCGAAATGCCAATTAAACCCTTTCAAACTGCCGACAGGAGCCGATTATTTCCGGGTTTAATTTGTTTTTGTTTTTTGGCCAGTCTGTAAGGAGTATTAGAGGACAACAGCATCACAAAAACTCATGAGGAGCACCATGTGGAAGCACTTTGGGCTCAGCTGTGTGTTGATAATGTGCAGAGCAGCTGGCCAGTGATGACAGCACCACTGTCCTTCTGGGACCTCTTCACTGGCAGTCCCCTGAATTGTCGAATTATCTATTAGTGTGTATGCTTGAAAAGTCATTGGTTTTGAGTTTTAGTAAAAATGACAGCCCTTGTTGATACACCAAGCATTTAACCAGGTGAACCAGATTCTGTCTTACCCCTCCCCTAGGTCCATGACTAGCAGATAGATAAAAGTCTTCTGACTGCATCCAGTAACAAGGAAGAGACGGCCAAGGCTAGCCCACTGCTAGTTAGCTTTGCTCAAACACTGGAAATCAATGGGAAGTGTTAGCCTGCCTCTGCCTACAGTCATCAGTTAAACTCTTCAGAAACTCTAAATGATCCTCTTTGCTTGTTGAGACTCGTTTCTTACCCCTTTATGTTGCGTTAGCTTTTATTATCTTCACATTATTATCTTCTTCTACTTCTAAACAGAGGATTCGTTTTGTTGACCTATGTCCATGGTGGTTTTTGCTACAGATTTGTTACATTCGCGAACAAGTCAAGCCTATTGAACAGCTCTTTTAAGTGAATAACGAGGACTGTTTACAGGTGCTGAAGAGTTTATCTGATAACTGTAGGCGGAGGCAGGCTAACACTTCCAATTGACTCCCAGTGTTTGAGCTAAGCTAAGTAGCGGTGGGCTAGCTTTAGCCGTCTCTTCCTTATTCCTGCACACACAGTCAAAAGAATGGTGTCTGACCTGCTGGTCATGGGCTCAGGAGTGAGGTGAGATAGGAAAACAACAAATATCAGTGTTCTTTTAAAGTATTTGGGCATGCCACAGACATGTACCGATGCTCTTACCTCAAAAACAAAACAAGAGGAAGCTCCTCCGTCCTATCAAAGTGTGTTCGAACATATTAAATATGTTATGAAACACCACCAAAGTGAGGAGGGGTTGTTTTTTCGGGAGGGCAAGGTCATTTAGTTCACATTAGGAAGTTAATGTTTCACCCTCTTTAGGTGTGTGACTATTTGTGTGTGTGTGTTTAAGAGGATACACACATGCATACACACTAACACACACACGACATTGATGGATCAATCCGGTCCGGCTCTGGTCGCACCAGGCCGCTGACCTTAAGACCTCTAGCTATTGTCAGTGACGCTCACCGGATCTAATGGCTTCCATACCCGCCAGAAACTCCCAACAGGGCCGGGTGTGGGTGTGAGCGGTTTATTTAAGCTTCTTTATTGCTGAGTAAGAGGTGAGTTGTGTTTCAAAACAGCAAAATAAAGACAGTTGTTTTATTTCCCGCAAGTTTGGCACTGATGTCAACACTGAAAGAACCAGGAAATAAATGAAATGCAGTAAATTTAGCGGATTTAAAAAAAGTAAGGGGTGTGTTTGAAGACTATAAACTGACAAAAACGCAAGAAGGCATCGTCAACCAGCTGTGTCCAGAAATCTGAAACTCTTCCTCCTCAATCTTCTGATCTATTATCTCTTCATCTGTCAATAATCTATCAGCCTAAAGCTACGGGGTCTAAACACAACCCCCACTCACCTTGTTCCTGCTTTAATCAAACAGACTCACCATTTTTACCCCATGTTTCTGTTACACATTTTCTCCTGAGCTTGTCTCTTCATTCACCTTTTGATCCTCTCTTATCCTTGATTTAACTCTGCCTATTTTCTTTCCAGTCCCTCTGCCTGTCCAGCTTCATTCATCTTCTTCTGTTTTATCCTCCCACATTTCGCTCTGACTATTTCAGCTCAGTTTGGGTGATTCAGTCGAAGGTCTTCATGTCTTATTTCACAAAAAATAAAGAAATGCTGCTTCTGATTTGCAGCTGAATGCCATTTTTTTGCCATGACTGCAATGTGTACATTCACATTATTGGTCATGTAGCCACTTCAGCATTTGTTTAAGGAGACTTTAACAGTGTGTATATTGTTGACTTATTATTTTCTGTCATAGTTTTCATCAACAACCTTTTTCCCCTGATCAAACTTAGACTGCAACTAAAAAAAACAAGAGCACATGGACAAAAAGTCAAACTAAAGTAATTGACATTTTCATTAACAAATAAAAAATAGACAAAAATGTTTGACAGACTTAATCCAATCAGACCAAATGATCTATCACCTCGGCATGTAGACTGCTTTTACAAAGATTTGTGAAAGAATGGGAGCTCTCAGGAGCTCAGTGAATTCCAGGATGGAACTGTGATAGGATGCCACCTGTGCAACAAATCCAGTTGTGAAATTTCCTCACTCCTAAATATTCCACAGTCAACTGTCAGCTGGATTATAAGAACGAGGAAGTGTTTGGGAACAACAGCAACTCAGTCACAAAGTGGTAGGCCACGTAAACTGACGGAGCGGGGTCAGCAGATGCTGAGGCGCATAGTGAGAAGAGGTCTCCAACTTTCTGCAGAGTCAATCACTACAGACCTCCAAACTTCATGAGGCCTTCAGATTAGCTCAAGAACAGTGCAGAGAGCTTCATGGATGGATTTCCATGACCGAGCAGCTGCATCCAAGCCTCACATCACCAAGTGCAATGCAAAGTGTCGATGCAGTGGTGTAAAGCACGCCGCCACTGGACTCTAGAGCAGTGGAGACGCGTTCTCTGGAGTGACCAATCACGCCTCTCCATCTGACAGTCTGATGGACCAGTCTGGGTTTGGCGGTTGCCAGGAGAATAATACTTGTTGGACTGCATTGTGCCAAGTGTCAAGTTTGGTGGAGGGGGGATTATGGTGTGGGGGTGTTTTTCAGGAGCTGGGCTTGGCCCCTTAGTTCCAGTCAAAGGAACTCTGAATGCTTCAGCACACCAAGACATTTTGGACAATTCCATGCTCCAACTTTGAGGGAACAGTTTGGAGCTGGCCCCTTCCTCTTCCAACATGACTGTGCACCAGAGCACAAAGCAGGTCCATAAAGACATGGAGGACAGAGTCTGGTGTGGATGAACTTGAACGGCCTGCACAGAGTCCTGACCTCAACCCCATAGAACACCTTAGGGATGAATTAGAGCGGAGACTGAGAGCCAGGCCTTCTCGTCCAACATCAGTGCGTGACCTCACAAATGCTCTTCTGGAAGAATGGTCAAAAATTCCCATCAACACTCCTAAACCTTGTGGACAGGCTTCCCAGAAGAGTTGAAGCTGTTCTAGCTGCAAAGGGTGAACCGACGTCATATTGAACCCTATGGATTAGGAATGGGATGCCACTTAAATTCATAGGTGAGTCAAGGCAGGTGAGCAAATACTTTTGGCAATATTGTGTACGTCAAACAAAGCCAAATGATAAAAATGTGCCATTCATAAAACAAGATGGAAGAAACAGCAGAAGGAATAAATAATTTTTTTTAGGTTATGTTGCAGTTTTTCTCATTTGTTAATTGCACAGATGGCTGCTGGTATTTGCTTTTTTGCTGATATTGGACCTATATCTGATATCAATATTGTATTGGGACACCCCTAATTAGATGGCCTAGTGGTTAAAGTCGTGCCCCATGAGGTTTGCCCTCGAGCAGTAGGGCTGGGTTTAAAAATATCAGTTTAATCGATTTTAATCAATTTCCCTTTAAATGGTTCATAATCGATCCATAAAATCCAAAGATCGATCTTTTAACTTGGGTAGTTTTTTCTTCATTGGATGTGCAGAGAAGCAGAATGTGGTATCAACCCAGCTAATGCTGTGTGATCTGCGTTTAGCGCTGCTCTCCACTGAACAAGATCTCGTGAGATGTTACTGCAAGTAATCAAACAAACACGGCAGAGGCAAACAGCACAATATGGGCACCACCAGTGAGTGTAAAGGCTGACGTATGGACGTATTTCGGATTTTACAAGCACAAAGGAAAAGACGAGTTGAACAGAAAACAAGTAATATGCAGAATATGCATTAACGTATATTATTAATGTAAGATTACTGTAACTGCTCTGGGTTCATTTCTTAATCTAAAAACAATTTTAATAATGCACCAGGTCAAAAGTCACTTCTTAAGTTTACAGTATTATTTTAACCGAGATATCCCAGACTGAATAAATAACTTATTGCAGTGTTTCCTCTAGGTTCATTGCCTTGGGGCGGCGGGTTCGGGGTTACGGGGGGGGATTGTGGTCAGTCAATAATGCTCCATAATATCATAATTAAAGAGCATTTAGATCTGAATAAATAGTGAGCACTGTGGGCACACAACTACAACATTCTCAAAAGAATTTAAAATAAACTGCATAAAGTATAAAAATTATTTTAAAAAAAACAGGAAGAATGTAACATTTCATGTAACCATGTGAGCTCAGCAGGTGGAGAGAAGATGAATCAAAGTTATAGCAAGTGACTGACAATGAGGAGGAACTACATGCTGAAAGTTTCCTACACTGCTGCTAGCTGTGCTTCCCGTCTTAGTAAGGACAATTGGCTTAAAAATGCTGAGATCTTTGCTTGGGGAGATGGTTTGGTAAGCTTCAGGTCATCCATTAATGTTGGTTTAAATTGTTTTTTTTAATTATATTTTTTTACCGTTATGGTCGCTCCTTCATCCGCCGCCTGAGTGTGAGTGTGTGTGTATGTCTGTATGTGTCGTGTGTGTGTCTTCATCATCCCCTTCACACAACGCGCCGCTTCCAGTCATTTCAATGAGGGACAGGCGGCAGACAGCACGCGGTTTGGACCGCCGCGGTAGAAGCGGTTGCCGCCGAAGAGCACGCGCACAGATTTTGTCCTGCTGCTCAGAAACCAGCGTTTTGAACTTTCTGGCTGTAGTCGCCTGGCAGCAGCAAATCATATCGTACTATCGAAGAACTGGACGTGGGAAAGCATTTCTACTGAATTGTTTTTAGGGAAGGGAGTGTCATAGTAGTATGTCAGAGTGAGCATCTTCAGAGTAGACAATCTTTGTAGTGTTAACGCTGCTAAGGGGGAGCCCGGGGATTGGCTGAGGGTAACGGAAGTGTAGACTGAGAGAGAGAACTGCTAACTGTATGACACGCTGTTTGAGTCTGTTATTAAAGAGAATTAATGATTCAGAAGTTATCGGCTCGTTCTATGACAGGGAATGTTGTGAGACACTTTTAGGTGGCCTCTGCTCTGACGTTCGCTGAATCACCGCTACGTCTCGGCCCGCGGTGGCAGCAGCCTCAATAAAGACTGCATGTGGGGGGACTCCGCCTGCAGAGAGACAGTTTGGCTGCCGCGCGGCTAATCGGTGTTGCACAGGAGGAGCGAGGGAGGAGGCGTTTTTCAGAGCGGAGAGGAAAAATGCATTTTATTAAATGTAAGCAAACCATAGCGACACAACTATGGGCAAGATAGTTATCTGCCTAAGCACCCACGACACCCGATTTAATGCAGGACTCTGATGTGAAGGCGGCGACATGATGCTGCGGTGGTGTATGTACAGTTTTTAAAAAAAATTGCAGGAGCGGCGGGTAGGATTTAGGAGCGGCGGCCCGCCGCTCCTAAATGAATGTAGAGGAAACACTGTATTGTATCATGAATCAAATTGATTTGAGACCTGGTAGTATCGAATCGAATCAATCCAGAAAATCTGAATCGATACCCAGCCCTATCGAGCAGGTGGCCCAGGTTCGCATGCCCCCACTCTTGCCCCATTTCCTACTCTAATTGTACTCTCTCCATCAAAGGCATAAAAGCCCCAAACTATAACTTAAAAATAAATAAATAAATAAATACATAAATAAACCATTAAAGGCTCAGTAATGCTCCCACAGTCTCTTCATCTAAAGGGCATGTAGTCTCTCATTTCATTATTCAAGTGGAAAGTATAAATTAGTCTAGACGTAAGTGTAATTTTGTGGTTAAATGCCATTTCAAAGGCGTCCATGACAGTATACAGGCACATATACACATATAAATCCTTCACTTTTATGTTACGAGAATCATTCATATTGATTACTGTCATTTTTCAGAAACCAAAACCCCACAGAATATTACTCAACTCAAAAACAGGCAAAAACAATTTGGAAAAACTTCCCATGAATCCTCACTGAGAGGAATCATCACACCCACCCTCATGCCAACCCTCATCTGGCAGCACCCACAAACTCAAGCTCCCCTCCTAATGATCTTTTCATCCCACTTCTAACATGAGGGACGCCCAAAAACCCCACTTTTACGTAACCTGCGCTGCCTGACATGGACGGGGCGGGATGAAAACACGGACTCCATCGAGGCCTGACGCGAGGGGCAGAGAAGACGAGGCTCACAAAGAGAGTTTTGTGTCATTTTTGACCTCAAATTGGAGTCGACTTGCCGGGGTTAGCCACGAGAGGGGACCACATCGCATAAAAGAATGTGTGTCTATTACATTCTTTGGTTTTGGGCATGGCTACGCTGCAGTAAACTGTAAACAAGTAAACACAGGACTGGAGAACACACAAATTGTTCCTGTTACAGCCTTTTTTAATTCAGTGTTACAGCTGGAAAAATGTCTCTTCTGTCAAAGCTAATGAGAGCAGAACGGTGGATGGAAAATGTTAGGAGGAAACGACGGCGGGATGGAACGGGCGGGATAATCTGACTTTCAGGATGATTTTCTAGCTTTTGTGAAAGTGTTTATGCAATTTTGCTGATACTGGCTGATATGTGAGGCATATATGGCTGTAAATATCTCTAAAAATGTTACATTCAACTTTTAGACCAGGGGTAGGCAACATGTGGTCCTTCGCTAGGGGTGTCCCGATACAACATTTTAATCTCGGATACTATACCGATATTGCAGTCTTGAATATTGGCTGATACCGCTATCGATCTGATCTGATATCAGCAGGAATCAAACATACCTTTATTACTTATTTTGTAGTCTGGACTGTAAGAAAAGGACTTGATCAGGTGAGATTACTCAAACAGAAAACAGTAGTCAGCAATAGTAGGTATGAAAAAACTGACCCATTTGTTATTAACCAATGGGTTCAATAAATTTTAACCTTCAACAGAAGAATATAGTACAATTTAATAAAAGTAAATTAGAAGACCCTGAAAAGTAACCTCAAGAAATCCAGTGAAAACAAAAACATGTATTTTTAAATTACAAAATGACCACCGGGACACCCCTACCCTTCACCTCACTCAATGCAGACCACCAATCATTAAAAAAAAAAAAATAATAATAATAATAAATATATATGTTTGACATGAAATACTTGAACTGACCTTAGATTGTTGGTACAAGCTTTATTTTACAAGTCATTAAATGACTCACTTTGCTATTATTTGTATCCCTAAATATCCTTAAAAACATCATAAAACATAAAAAGTGAACTCTGTCAAGGTAGCTCACATATTGCTGATACATGGTGTAGGCCGCGGTTACAGGATGTTTATCATTTTGGAATTCAGAATTAAATAATTCAGAATTTAAGTTTTCTCCTTCTTATTTAGAAGGAAATAGTCATTCTGAATTGAGGAAAAAACACTTTTATTTGCCTTTATTTAAGGCATGGTGGTTGGGAATGGTTCTGATTGGACAGGGGAGGACGTGACGTAGTGACATATTTCCGTCTACCAGAAGAAAAATTCCAGTTCAGTGTCTCCATCATGGAAACCTCGTCCAACTTGGACGCTACAGTTTTAAAAAGGACAACATTTCAATGCTTACGTCCATCCACACTTTCATTACTTCCAAATCTTCTAAGGCTCTAATAAAATAAACTGTCTCGGCTTGCATGGAGTCCCACGCTTGCTTAGGGTGGCCATTCAGCGTCCCGGCGTCATCACGCCGGGACAAGGGAACAAGCATGTGCAGATTAATTCAAAACCGGAATGAACGTATACATGATCAAGGAATTATTTAATTTGAATTTAAAATCAGAATAAACCAGCCACTTACTTTGAAATTAAGTTTTATTCAGAATTAGGTGTTTACATGGTAATTTCTGATCTTTTTCAAAAGGATTTAAGATTTATTTGGAAATAAAGGGGAATAAAGTTTTCATATAAACTTGATAATTGCCTCTTGCAACTTTTTTTCTTGTTTATCGGGATAAAGAGGCTTGAAAAATAATCATTAAGTCCTCAAAAAAAATCTGTTATTCGATTACGTTTTAGGCCCAAACCTAATTCCATACTTTATATTATATTATATGAATTCAACATTCAATTGTTTTTCATGCATCTGCTTTCTGCCCAACTCCGAGCACTCAAAATCATGTTGATGTCATTATTAGTAAGACAGTTGAGCAAAAATAATCAATTACAAAAACAATTTTGCGTAATCTTGCTAACAAACCAACAAACAGACAAACATACATACATCAGCAAAAACATAATCTCCTTGGTGGAGGTAAATAAATAGTAAAATCTGTATTTGGAAACACTGGTAAAAGTAATGTATCTGTTAAAAATTTATTCTTTTATTGCATTAAAAAGCAGCTTACGGCGTGTTCCCACCGAAAGCGTCGCAAATTTTTCACACGTTGATATTACATACAAAGTCAATCTAAAGACGCAAATTGACGCTGCATCGGAGCGAGCATAGAGCGGCGTCAAGCATTCAAGCGTTGAGCGGCAAGCGTTTCCAGCAAAAAAATGCTCACTGCTCGCGTTGAAATAATTGAACTTTTCGAGCTAGCGAACGTGTTGACGCACTGGGACGGCCTATCAGCGTGGAGATCATCACTGGCGCAGGGCATTCTGGGGGTCGGAGTCTTGCTAATTTGACAAACTGCTAAACTCACCAGAGACAGATGGAAAGGCGCTCCGCAGCTGCAGCTGGACTGTCTTGCCTGTAGTTGGTACCCAGGCAGGAGATCCTTGCACCAACCCTGGCTAGCAGGTCTTCAAACTGGGCAACAGTCAGCCTGAAGAACCGCTGGAACCGGCCGTGGTCCAGACGCAGCTCCTGCAAGAGACGAGCTCGCGACGCCTCCGTAGGGTAGCATGCATCCAGTACCGACGTGGGCTCCTAGCCCGCAGCTGACATCTCCACAGCAGGTACAGAGAAGCGATGGTGGTAATCAGAGCCATGTTTGACGATGGAATGATTTGATGAAATGATAATGGCGGACTTTTTGTGCAACGATGCCGCGGCTAGCGTTTTTCTGCATATTTGTACCAGTGTCAAAACTCGAGCACCCAGCGCGGCGCGATTTCACTTGACACGCGAATACACTCGCTTTAAACGCTTTCTGTGGGAACATGCCGTTAAAGTGCTTGAAACCCTCAAGTTTGAAGACTTCGGGGTGCTGGTTTGGCGTAGTGGTTAGCACCACCATGTACATGCTTCTGCTGGTCCAGGTTCGAATCCCGCCTGTGACTAGTTTGCAGAGTGTCTTCCCCTACTCTCTCTCCCCCTTTCACAAGCCTATCCACTAGGGCTGAAACGATTCCTCGAATATTCGCGAGTACTCGATTACAAAATATACTCGAATTAAATTTTGTGCCTCGAAGCCTCGTTTAATATATAATTATACATATAAATATATGTCTGGACTACTATACAGTGCACGGTGTTTGACACTTCTGTGTCAAACACCGTGCACCTTCTGTGACACCTTCACTTTCTGTGGCACAACACGCCTGCTACCTCCGCTGCTGCGCGGCTTTTACAATCATGAATGAAGAGAAAAGAGAGGGACAGAAAGGAAAGAGTCCACAGAAGAAATGGCAGAGAGTGTCCAAAGTGTGTGGTCATTACAAGAAGGGACGAAAAGAAAACACAGTGCAGTGTGTCTGATGTCAAACAGAGTTAGCCTAGCACGTAGCTTAGCATAATAGCACGTTGTTAGGGCTGCAACTATTACTATTACAGCATTTTAAATATGCTCATCACAGACATGCGTCCTCTCTCCATGGTGGAGGACACAGGATATAAGAACATAATCAAGGATTTCAATCCAAACTACACAATGCCCTCCAGAACACACTTCACAAATATAATTGCAGAATTATAGTACTGCTTTGTAAATCAGTATTGTATTGGCCTTGTTTTAAGCCAGTACTGGTTTAAACTTTGAAAGTTGTTACAATAAAAACCCTTTTCTGAGGAATAAACGGCATTTGGCTGCTCAATTTGAAAGCCCTAACATGTTGCATTGAATACAATTGATTTATTGGTTCAAAACAAAAAAGTATATTTTGTTAGAGTACTCGAGTACTTGAAGAAATAATTAACAGAGTACTCGATTCCAAAAATACTCGATAGTTGCAGCTCTACTATCCACTGTCTCTCTCCTATCAATAAAGGCACAAAATGCCCAAAAATATACATTTAAAAAGTTTGAAGACTTTATCAGCACAATTTGCTTGTTTGTTTATTTATTTTATATATGTCACACAGTGTTGTAGTTTTTGGTTTGTCCAGTCTTGTAGTCATATCATCATTGTCATTTGATCATTTTGTTTGTTTGTGTGTTTGCTTTGTTCTGTTGAAATTCAATAAACTATGAAAAAAAGCTTCTTAAATTGGCTTTAGTTATGTGTCATGCTCAGTAAATCATTTTTTTTCTTTTGTTTGAGTTAAAATATAAAAATGCTGGTACAATACTTTTTGAAGCCTTATATTTGCTATTTTTGTTTATGTTTTTTGTCTTTGAGAGTGCTGATGATAAGCAACAGTGCGACCCTCTTGTTAATCAAAGCTGCTCACACCCGTTTTAGACTCATGTTGGTTCATCCTCACATCAGTGAACACATTCAGAAAAGTTTGGACAGAATCCTTTTGATTGTTCTTCAGCTGTCACTGTTTACAAGCATGTCCTGGACGGATGGATGGACAGATGGATGGGACAAAAACCTCCAAAACATCAGACCTCGGACCTCTGCTGTCAGCGAGACTGAAAAATAAAAGACTGTAGCACATGATCCATGTCCTGGTGATGCCAGCTCTTCCATCAATGGCAGTCTGACTCATTGTTGTTGATTGTGTTTACAAGCTGGTTACAGAAATTCAGCTATCAACATTTTTAAACAAAATCAGTCGACACACAAGAGAGCGAAAACACCATGTAGGACTGTCACAAACAGCAAATTTTGCTGGACAATAATTGTCAAAAAATTATTGCCAATAAACGAAATAAATAAAATATAATAAATTAAACAAACAAAAAAAGTGAAATAAGAATGAAAATGAAAGGACTCTCTTTTGGGAAAAAATACATGTAAATAATCCTTAAACTACTCAAAAACAATAAAATATACACCCTGTCTCTGTAAAGAAAAAAAACAAAACTCCAATAAAAACACACAAAACAATAAAAACAATAAATAAAATGGAGTTTACACATTTACTGAATGGTTTGTGACATGTACGTTCTTTTAGTCACTTAATACCATCTGTCAAATGTTCGTAACATTTCCTGAAATGCTAGCTTTTACACCGTACTGAAGGGCTGCATTTCTTTTGCAGTATAGTGAACAACACAGTCAAGCGTGCACCATTTTGCGCTGTTTTATTTATATTTACTTTGCAGACCAAACGCTTCAGTAAGCACCGACTGTCTAACTACTGCCACTACTTTCTAACAAATACAACATATCGGCTTGTCTGTGTTCATTAGGGATGGGATGAAATATCGTTTGGCAATATATCGCGAAACAGTACGTGACGAAATACATCGAGTTTGAAAAAAATGGATCGTGAAATAAAGACGTCACATCCGGTAATAGCGCATGTGCCCAGAAGTGACGACAACAAACATTAGCACCAACTACCTTGCCTCCAAAAAGCCGAATGATGGAGTCGAATGAGGTTGAAATTGAGGACGCTCCGCCTGGATACAAGTCATCTGTCTTTATTTGGCTTTCTCATTAAACAAGCCTACCGCTCGTTAGCATACAATCTCTCTAACCTCTCTAGGGTTAGAGAGAGTGTTATTGTTTGTGTTTGGCCTGTTAGGCCTTGTGTTTTCCTGTGTGCAACTCAAATAAAAACAAATAAATCGTAATAACACAGTAACATTTTTCTTTTTTACTTTTTTGATACTGTATTGTGACGTATCGTATCGTGACCCGGGCATATCGAGGTGCAGCGTATCGTGAGTTTAAGTGTACCATCCCATCCCTAGTGTTCATGGGCTCACACCTTATTCACTCTGTTAAAAACCAACATATTCCCACACTGGGGCTGTGGCAGCTGGCTCAGAAACAATCGGTTTTGTGCCATCATTCATATTAGTGTTGACTGACAGATGGCTCACTCCACTCATTCTGCCATAGAACCAACGCATCCAAGTGTAGAGACAGATGTATGGAGTGAACCATCTTCTCATCCAGCCTATTTGGTAGTAAGAGAGGAGGGAGACATATGCATGCGCGTGTGTCATTTTTATTTATTGTGTGGTTAATTGATTTATTGATTATCATGACAAGCCTAACACCATCTAATATTAAGACCGGCATTCCAAAACGTAAAATCAAACCATGTCCCCAGAGGACGGCCCTTAGTTCAGTACCTGTCCTAAATTTCCATCCTTCCTGCTGTAAAATCCTCACTGAACGGTTTAGGATCACATAACGTAACGGAAAAATCTAGATGTTTAAGGTCGGAGCTTCAAAATCAGCAGAACATAACACCCAACGGGAGGTTCCTAAAGTTTCCCTCCATCACATAAAAGATGCGACTCCGGTGTAATCCGAGAGTAAAAAAACACAACTGAAGTGTGAGTGTGTAGCTCCCCCTGTGAGTGTCACACAAAAACAATAACAACTGCAGCAGCCACAGGTCACGACCTACACAAAGACACACATAAAAACACAATCAGGCTACGACTCCAATCTGATATTTAGTGCCACATTTAACCCTTTTGACTGCAGAGAGAGTGAAATGAAACTCTTTAACACTCTCTCAAACAGGCTGTTACTGTGGTGTGTGTGAGCTCACAGACGAAGGCAAAAAGAAACAACTGAAGGCTCCACAGATCAGAGATAGAGACATTCCTGCCCCACCCAACACACACACACACACACACACACACACACACACACACACACACACACTTCAGCATGTTACTTATCTGCCAGTTTTTGCGACTGAAGCACCTTTTACCATTTTTATTTAAAATGCCAAAAAAACAATCGGTGTGTTTACACGCAGTTAGAAAAAGAATTGTTCATGTTTAAAGTGTGTAAACATGTCCTTTGTAAAAGCAGAGAAAACTAAAAAAGCATTTGGAGAGCACAGCGCCACAGTTCTCACCCATATTGAGCTTTTCACCATAAATATTAGTCCAATCTTTATTTCATTTAAATATTTAGATTCCTTAACCATGAAAACATACCATTAGCAATTGGATTCATAATGATATCTATTTTAGTTCAGTAGTTATTCAAGAAAATCAAATTTTTCGTCATGGCGGCCCCAGATGGTGATATGGATCACTCCCAAAATCTAATAATTTGTTCCTTGTCCCAATCCGGGCATTTCCTGAAAATTTCATTGAAATCCGTCCATAACTTTTGAGTTATGTTGCTAACAGAGAAACAAAAACACAAGCATACACTGGCAATAACCTAATACCAATATTCAAATAGAGTAATTTTAAACAAAATGCTGCGTTCCAGTTGGGATTCCTGAGTTACAAGTGGGATCAAAACTGAGATCAAAATTTCCAACTGGGAACTCGGGGGAACCTCACCACCCCCGAGTTGACAATCAAAGATGGCTGCCCCCAGTGTAAACAGTTATTAAGCTCCTGTAATAATCTGTTTATTTGCACTTCTAACTAGTGTTAATGGCTCATATTTATAGAAATGCTGCCATAGCATTATTTACAATCTTCATGTGATATTTGTGTACAACAATGCAGGGCGTGCTAACAACGGCTAACAATAAGCTGCTCGATCGGCACCTTTTATTTCCAACTTTGTAACTGGAACGCTGATAACTCTGAGATGACATCACTCCCACTTCCCTCTTCCCAGTTCTGAGGTTTATGGAACGCATCAAGTTTCAGGTTGGCCATGTTTTTTTTTGTTTTTTTTTTATCTGCATCCTTGTTCATCAGGCTGCGTTTACCCGGACACTCCTGACTTAAAGACGCAAAGATTTGTCCTTTGCGTTTTAGAATTCCTCTGCGTTCAGACGACGACGCTCGGAGACGAGTTAATCCGCTGTAGTTCAGTAGATGGTGCCGTTTCAGTAGATGGCAGTGTAGGTCTGCAGAGAGGCAGTGCTGCTACAACACACGAACAAAGAAGAAAAACTTTTCACAAACAACAATGGCGAATAGATGCACAGAGACGCAGGAGTTTCTTTTCTGGACAACAAATCAGTTCGGACAAAAAATCTGTCTGGATAGCTTTGTCTGGATAACAAACTGAGCACGGTAAGAGGCTCACACGTCACACGCAGAGGGCTGAAGTTGTTGTTGTTCCTGGTATGCGCGTGCAGCCTTCATCTGAAAGAGTACTGCGCATGCGGTGACGTCAGCGTTTCACCCTGAAACACTCTGATATGGGTTTACACGGAGCTGCATGGAGAGTGGATTCAAATCTTTCCACTCTGAAGCTCGTTTTCAAAAGTTTCCATTTTGGATGGAAACCCAACGCGTTCTCATCTAAACGCAAGGCCAAAACGCAACAAAAACTTATCAGTTTTGACCATTTTCAGCACCATGTGCTTGTTGATGGCTACATTCACGTCACAATTCACAGCCTATTACCAGAATAAATTCACTCTTAACACCTCAGGCCACAGGATAATCTTTTCAAATAATCTTACAAGACATAAGATAATCCAGAGTTTGCTGTAATTACAGCCAGATAATCTCTATGTGAGCTTAAACTTTCTAACACACAGAAACAGCAAATCTTATTCTGACATTTTCCTTTACATATGACTTAATTTGCTGAAACGATCACTAAAATGGACTATAACTCTTTTTCCATCCTGCTCCTCATGTACAACAACATAATTAGCTGGAATCATGAATACGCTCATTCTACTCTCGCCTGTTTCATCAATATGCTCCATTGTGCACCATGTTGGACTCGACATATGTTTTTAGTTAGTTAGGACAGTTAGCAGAGCAAGCCAGGGCAGAGGACATTCACATTCACTGTAGAGACAATAGCATCTCTATCTGATGGCATCCTCATCTACCCCCCGCTGAGCAGATTGCTACTGGAGGCTACCTTTACAGGAATGCAGGGAGTAACACACACTCACTGTTTACCAACCTGGGACATTTGGTTGCATACCTTTAACCACATGTCAAAACATTCTTGTGTAAAATGTAAAAATCCCTGGATTTTTGTTACAGCAGGAGCAGAGAGACAGATTATTGTCTCCAGCTTTGTTTCTTCTTCTGTCGGAATCAGCTCGCCGTGTTTTCAAACACCCTTTCCACAAGAAACAAGGCCTGATTCCCAACAACAGCAGAAGAGGAAGAAGAGCATGAAGGAAAATCCCCGTTCAACCACTAATAGGAAACAACAAACTCTTGTTCGCAGCATCACTCAAGCCCACATGTAGAAGATCTGTTTGAGTTTAACTGAGGTCAGCTTCAGGAACAAGATAGTCCAAAATCATGAAGCAATACATATTTATTTTAGGATTTGGTAGGAAGATCACTACGAGGGAGCCAACATTTATGAAAAACGATAAACAAATCAGAAGATCTGTGATAGTCCAAGAATCCACAACAACAACAGCTACAACAACCCTGATAATAATTCAAATATGATCTTGTGATGCTTTCAGGGACAGTCCTCCAGAAAAATACAGCCAAGTAACTCTTCAGGAGTTTACTTTCAGGAGGGTTTTGAAGAACAAGGTCATGAACTGATGTCATAAAAATCAAGGGTGAAGTGTTTGAGTCATCAGTGTAGATTGGCCTCACCTGTGGCAAAGCAGGTTTACAGATGCCATAAATAGGTAGGATACTGAGACATACAGTACAAGACACTGGAGACAATGGGAAACTTAATTAATGATACTGGGACTTAATGTATAAGGAGAATGCATGGATATACAAGACACTGGAGACAATGGGAACTTAACAGTATGGGGACATCACAAATAAGAAAAAAGCTTAGACATGCAAGACACTGGAGACAATGAGTAACCTAATTAATGTTATCGGGATATTACACATTAGGAAAATACTTAGATATGTCTGGCACTGTGGATATTCACTAACCTAATCAACATTGGGATGCCACGAATGAGGCGACAGCTGAAAAATGCAAGACACACTGGAGAAAATAAGATGGTAAATTGACATTATAGGGATGCCAAAATGTAAAAAAGGCTGAAACATACATGACACTGGAGACAACAAGAAACTTAATCAGTGTAGGAAGCAACAAATAAGGACAATGCTGTGACATAAGACAACAAAAAACTAAATCAACATTATGGGGACATCACAAATAAGGAGAATGCTGGGACATGCAAGACAATGGAGGCAATTAGTAACTCAATCAATGTAAATGTTTCATATTAGGAGAATGCTTAAATGTCACTGGGGACATTAACTAACCTAATCAACGTTATTTGGATGCCACAAATAAGGCGATGTAAGACAATGGAGCAAATGAGGAAGTAAACTGACATTATGTGGACGCCACATAATGTAAAAAAGGCTGAGTCATGCAAGACACTGGCGACAACTGAAAACTGAATCAATGTTATGGGGGTCCACAAAAAAAGCTGTGACATACAATGTCCTGAAGACATTGAGAAACTAAATTAAAATTATGGGGACATCACTATGAAGGAGAATGTTGAGAAATGCACGACACTGGAGACAATTAGAAACTGAACCAAAGTTATAGAAACACTACAAATAGGGAGTATGCCTGGACAATCAAGACACCAGAGACAATGAGAAACGTAATAATTTTGATTAGGATGCCACAAATAGGGAGTACACTTAGACAAACAACACACTGGAGACAAAGAGAAACTTTACCACCATTACTGGGATGCCACACATACTGAGAATGCTGAGACTTGCAAGACACTGGAGACAATGATACTCATAAATAAACAATTTCTGTGTGATGAGGCTCTAAGGCTGTCTGTTATGTACATCAACACCTCCATTACTTGTTATTGAGTAATAATAAACCCTCTATATAGGGACGCACAATATTATTGGTATTAGCTGATATCAGCTGACAAACTAAGTATCATGTCAGTCGATACTGATATAAAAAAATATCAGGATACTGGCAGAAATAAGATATCGTGCATCCCAACTTCTGTATAAAATGTTGGGTCTGATCATTTGGATGGCTGAAACAAACTCCTATCACACAGAATACACTGCAATTTACATGAATTTGCCAGGCTCACCTGCAACTGTGAGCGGGAACAGCAGCGTTTTATCGTCCAGAATGTAGCTCAAGTGTGAACATGAATGTCTGATAAATTTCTGGGTACCTTGGAATATTCAAAGGTAATTCAGGGTTGTGTTGGTAAAGAGGGTCAAGTGAGTCTATTGAGGCTGGTGGGAAAGACTCTAGTTTTCACAGTCATGGGCAACTTGTATCCATCAAAACAACTGAGGCTTTAACACATCTTAGACAGATCACGCATGGTGCATAAATTTACAACATCCATTCGGACAGCTTCTTCATTATTGCCAAAAAACGAGCAGAAACAAATTCCAAAAGCTATTGAATTTTAACAAAGACTGAACAAAGACTACTCCACTTTCTGGTTTCCATGTGGTCCCATAGGAGAGCAGCATTAAAGTGAGGGATCAGAGAGCAGACGAAAACTGTCGATGGGACACAAACTCACAGGAACATGTTCCAGAACAGAAACCATCAGAGACCTCACAGTAGATCATAAAACCACATTAGACAGCGAGCTGACAGTTCAGCAGCTGCAGCTATGATGGATACGAACTCGCTACGAAGATATTACAACCACATTTGACAAAAGATGGGGGGGTTAATAAAACATTTCGAATATTAAAAATTAAACGTGGAAGATTTTTATGTAAAATATGTTTGTCATTCAGTCTGTGGATATTTTCAAGGGTCACATCCAGTTATGTCTAGTGATCAGTAAAAATACACAAAAATAGCATGATGGACCTTAAATACACCGTGTCATCACATGAATATTAACTGCTTATTAAGTCTTTAAGTTTGAAATTTAATCACACACACATGTTGAAACACACATATGTACGATAACCCCCACGCACACACAAAGTCCAGAGTGGTAATTTGTTATGCTCCTGGAGGAATGTTGACCAAATGGCTTATATCCCTCTGCTGTCTCAGTCTGGAGAAGTCACCCATCCCCCCTCCTGCATGGTCCACTCTCTCAAAGGGCCACGAACACACACACACTCCTCAAAACATGAACATCCTGAGAGACGACCCGAACATTTTTATGAACTCCCACTCCCAGACTCAACAACTGCCTACGCAAAGTCTCAAAAGGCTCGTAAAGGTTTGATTCAGCTGACACATAATGCACAAATCTAAAACTTTTCACCTAACTAATAATGTGATTGCTTAATATAAGGTCTTTTAAGGCCCTCAAATGTAGGAGAACCTCTGCTGCTGCAGCTAAAGAACTTTGCCTCCAGTTTTGCTTTTATTTGCCTCTCACTCAAGCCATTGTAACTGGTCAAAGGGTTCACACTGCTGCTCTATTAAGATCAATGGTACAAATCAAACTGCAATGACAACAGCAACAGGGAGCCATAATTTTTGGAGCTGTAGTAATGCTATTGGTTCGCGGTAAGGGTGTAATGAATGTTAGTTTTCAAGTTTTCACGAGGGTCTGAGTAAAGCAATGAAAATATTTGATTATATAGGGCCTATAAAACAATCACAGAGGGAATCATGGAATTGGACATTAAAGCGGGATTCAGTAAAAATGTAGAATATCTTGGAAATGGCCGACATTTACGGTAACTTTTTTTCTGAACAAAAGGGATTATCTCTCGTGGAAATGCTCCAAGGGGGTCACCAAGGCTGGGGACAATGTACACTTCAAGATTTCCTGCTGCTTAACAGAAGGTTTTTTCCTGCCACCATGATGGAGGGATTCATGATTGGCTATATGGATTCATGTTGGGTACATATTTGTATAATATGTATCAGTGTATTTTATATATGTATAGGGATGTAACGGTTACCGGTGAAATGGTAAACCGCGATAAAATTTCCCACGATAATCGTTACCGTGTCCAATTAAAATTACCGTTATATCGTGCTTGATCACCACACTGCCTCAGTAACGCACGGTGATGCTACCCTTTGCCTGGAAAAGCCGGAACTATGTCTCTGTCCTCGATTAAGGAGCCTCACGCGAGGTGCACATGCGCAGTTTGCATTGTTTGGCCTCTGAGTCTGACATATTGACAAAAAAGACAGAAGAACTGTTATGAATATGATAATAAAGGTGTTAAATGATTTCAATTCTGTGTAAAAGTACTTCTAGAAAATTTTGAGCTCACTGCAACAATACCGCTATAATAATGATAACCGTGATAATTTTGGTTACAATAACCGTGATACAAAATTTCCATATCGTTACATCCCTATATATGTATACATGTATCCATGCATATGATGGATTGACTTTACTTCCCCTCCCCCTCCTCCTCCCCTCATTAACAATGAAAACATGTCAAAACGGCTGCCTGAGACACCGCCTAAGTTGGCGAAGACGCTAGAAAACTCCCAGCTAACTCCAAAGTACAGGGCATAGCATTTTACTAACGATTAATATATGTCAGGAGATTAAAGTTTTCTGTAAATGTTGTCAACATACTGTTGACTGGACCCATGAGGACCACCTGGAGAGTGAGTGATTATATTTCAGTTTTGTATACAGTGTCTCTGAGGTTGGTTGTGTCAACCTGCCCCACTTTCACCAATATTGTGCCTCTGATACAACCCAGACACTACCTTTGGAGAGGGAGCGATTAAGTAACCTGACACGCCAGACGGACAGTTCCATATATCTGCCATGGAAATATTTCATTAGTCCATCTGGGAAACAGCCGTTCATGAATGTTTTCAAAGGCTGAACCTTCAAAAACAACAGCAGCTTGTGATTGGACGATCGTTCATCTCATCACACTCATCACAGACCAATCCACACCAAGCAACACCGCTACATACGCTGTTGTTAGCCATTAGCTTAACCTACCATAGACTATTGTCTTACATTAAATTATACCATACAGATGTATTATTTAACACTTACAAGTGACATGACTCGTCAAAGACAATCCTGACTACCTTTTCCTAGTAAACTTCTAAGGAGAGCAGATTTCACAGAGTATCACAGAGTACCAGTGACAGACATAAACTAACCAGCATGTCCATGGAGGATTTCCGTGTTCTCTCCCGGTTTCCCAGCAGTGATCAGGAGAAGAACAAACACATGAAGACAAGCTTCAAGTGACGTTCAAAGAATAAATTGAGTCCACTTCTGATAAAACGCAGATATTGAGACCGCTTCAGAAGCCGCCATTGTTTTCAAACTTGCAGTCACTTCCTGTTGTCGTCACGTACTCAGCTCCCGCCTCTCTTGTCTGATTGGACCGTTAAGCATTTAGCCGAGTGAGGTTGTTGGACAATGGAGGTTGATAAGACGGACATACAAAATTTCAGACAGTGAATCAGGCAGGTTTGTTAGCTCTGCGCGGTTAGCAATCAGGGTTTGTACGATCAATACATACCAACACTGATACTGTGCTAATATTGAGCATCACTAACAAGAAGCTGAAAAACTTAGGCCGTCATAAATCCTGCTCTATCAGCATTAGGCCTGTCGTGATGGTCAATAAATCACGACAACCAAACGATAAATAAAGATGTCCTCGGTAAGTTTGCCGGCCTGGATAAATTGCCGTGCATGCATGTTTGTTTCCTTCCTCTCTTTCTACCAAGCAGGCTGGATGAGAAGATGGCTCACTACATCCATCTTTCTCAACGTCTGGTTGCGTTGGTTCTATAGCGGAATGAGCGGGGTTAAGGTTTGTGATGCATCTGTCATTCAGTCAATCTTTGAGGGGGAGGCGGGCCGCTCGCACTACACACCGAGAGAGCTGAAGTGAACATCATGAGGAGTAACAAGAAAAACACCAACATGAATGAAGGCACGAAAGCTACGGTTCCAAAGCCGGCAGCCACAGCCCCAGTGTGGGAATATTTTGCTATATGATATGATATATGATATGTCTTATTTGTTTGAAAGTAGCGGCGATGGAGAAGGGGAGGTGCAGCAGAGCCTTCGTCCTGGCAGTCAGCGCTTACTGAGGCATTTGGTATACATTAATAAAACAGAGCAAAATGGTGTGCTCACAGATAGTGTCGTTTACTACATTGCAAAAGAAATACAACCCTTCAATACGGTTGAACAATCAGCGATTCAGGAAATGTTACAAACGTTTGACAGACAGTACAAATTGAAAGTACATGTCACGAACAACTCCTGAACTGTATAAACTACATTTTATTTATTGTTTTCATTGTTGTGTGTGTTTTTATTGGAGTTTGTTTTTTTTTCTTTACAGAGACAGGGTGTATCTTTTTGTTGTTTTTGATTATAAAGTTTTTATGCAGTTTTTCACAAAAAGACATTCTATTTCATTTTCATTGTTTTTTTCTCCCTTTTTTTGTTTGTTTAATTTATTTTATCTAGAACCTCTTAACCTTACTTTTACAGTTAAAACACTTAAGAAATTAAAGTTTATTTCTTTTGCTGTGGTGCACTCACTTTATTACAACATATTATTGCATTAACGAAAAAATGATGTTTCAAAATAACACTGACAACAATATCGTTTATCGGCAATAATTTTTGGGACAATTACCGTCCACCAAAATTTGTTATCGCGACAGGCCGAATCAGCACAATAACAGGTCTTTGGCTTTGGGCTTTAAATAAACATCTTTAAAGAGCCTTAAAAGTGGCATCTATCTCATGCTGCTCGTCCCTCAGTCTCTTACACACTTACCCTTCTCTCTTGAAAGTGAGTGGATTATGACTGTAATGGTCCTTTCCGACACAATAAACCTCTGTGTGGAGGCCGAGGGAAACCTAAAACATACTCTACACTTACGTCGCTCATACACAAACACACATACATTACACATGTCAGCTTTACCTTCTCTGCATGTTCCACTCTTTCCTTCAAGGACTCAACACTTAATCATTAAACACTTCTCTGTGCCGCTGCGTCTCGCCTACTTTATTGTGTGTGTTTTTAACCAGCCGCTGGACACAAAACAGCAATAGAGCTCAGTTTGATTTTATCTCCTGCAGCAGTCCCAGTCACATTTTCCCAGGGGCTGTGTTACTGTGTGTGACTTAATGTGTGTGTGTGTGTGTGTGTGTGTTTCCAGATGACTGATCCAGGCTTTTCCATTCCCTGCTGTGGTGCTGCGGTGAACACAGAAGAGCACCGGCCAACGTTTACACCACCGCTGCTGAGGCTCTGCGACGGAGTGGGCGAAGGGAGCCAGGGAGCAGAGGTTGCATGTCACCCGGCCTACTTACGCACTGGACTGAACAGGAGTACACACACATGTGCGCACACATCCACAGGCAGACCACCCCCAGCAGAACACACACCAATAATTACTCGCAGTAATTCAAAAGCAGCCTCCCTGTTTCCAGCAGCACACCGCCCGCAGCGTGAAATCGTGAGAGGAGGCCGGGAGGAAACGCTGCCCCCGTGACTTTATCGCACAAGACGAGGGCACGTCGGAATCTGAAAGCACGCACTAAATCTCCAACGAAGCTCCGCAGAATACAAAAAAACATACTTGACATTAAAATTAACCTCACGTAGATCTGAAGAACTAACAACAAGACACACAGTCTGATGCCTGTTTTATCAAGAAAGCTCGAAACTAACAATTTAATGCCCTTGAACATTAGTGACGGTGAACATACTCTTATAGCCATCAGATTGAGTATGTCAACCCGAGTCAAGGACAAACAAAGACTTTCTCATGTGTAGCTGAATTAAGGCTACGTTTACACGGACACTCCTTACTTGAAAACGAAAAGTTTTCCTTAGCATTTTCAAATTCTTCTGTGTTCAGACAGAGACGAGTGAATCCGCTGTAGTATGCATGCCAGTGCAGTAGATGGCGGTGTAGGTCTGCAGAGAGGCAGCGCTGCTACAACACAGGTACGAAGAAGAAAAACTTTTCACAAACAACAATGGCAAATAGACGCACAGAGAGGCAGGAGTTTCTTTTCTGGACAACAAATCTGTCTGGATAACAAACCGAGCAGGGTAATTAGCATACATGTTACTCGGCAGACAGCCGAAGCTGTTGTGGTTCCTGGTATGCGCGCACAGCCTTCATGTGAAAGAGTACTGCACATGCGGTGACATCAGGATTTCACCCTGAAACGCTCTGATTTTGGTTTACACGGAGCTGCATGGAGAACATATTCAAAACTTTACACTCTGGAACCCGTTTTCAGAAAAAATGCAACGCATTTCCATGCAAACCCAAGGCCAAACGCAATGAAAACTTCTCGGATTTGACTGTTTTCGGCAGTTTCGGCGTAAACATAGCCTAATGGCCCTTTTCCACTTGCACGCCTTGGCCCTGCTTGATTTGCAGCGTGTTTCCACTAGCCTGGTACCTCCTAAAACAAGCTAGTTTTAGTACCTACTCCGCTCTGGTTCCAAGCGAGCTGAGTCGAATCAGTCGATACTAAAAGATGAAATCACCGACCGCCATTTTCAAACAACTGCAAGAATGGTGTCCCGTCAAGTTTCTACCTGGTCCAACGATGAGGGTCAGGCCTTTTTGGGTTTGGTGGCCGAGGACAGGATCCAACGGGAACTGGACGGAGCCACAAGGAACACGCTCAAAATGGCGTGGGAAAAGGGCCATAAGTTTATGTGGCTAGGTTCAAGGGCCGTTTCCACAACGAAACAGAGAGTTTGGTTGACAGAGTTTGAGTATGCGTTGCATTTGCACTTATCATTTACACGAGAACAGCGCCCAAACTGCCTGAATCTGCAAACTTTTGAAACAAGGATCCAGAGTAAAAAGTTCTGAAAACATTTTATATCCTTCTATGTGTAAACAGGAAACAGCATTTTCAGGGAACTACTGTGCATGCGCAGTACTCTTTCAGATGAGTATTGCACACACACCAAGTCACAACAACAACAACAGCTTCGTCCGTCTTATCAGTAACATGCGTGCTGCTTACTGTGCTCAGCTTGTTATCCAGACAAAAAAATGCAGACAGATTTATTGTACTGACAAGAAAGTCCTCCATCTTCATGCATCCACATGCCATTGCTGTTTGTGGAAAGATTGTCTTCAATGCAAAATGTACAAGTTTTGTAACACTGTTGTTTCACTACAAACCTACAACACTAACTACTGTTATGGCATGCTTGCAACAGCAGATCCGTGAAAAAGTAGATTGTTTTCACACCGTCTCTGTGTGAACACAGAGCAATTTTATAAATGCAAAAGAAAAAGGAAAACCTCTGTTTCAGGTGACAACACTGTCGTGTAAACAGGGCCTCAGAGAGCCCAGCTTATAATGGACAGAAGTCTATTTAACTGTTATCACACCTCTGTGGAGGTCTAAATTCCACCATCAACACACCATTAATAGTTTTTTTTCAATTCTGTTCACCCACACTACTGCCAGCCACATGTGGAAATTCAGGTAAATTAAGGTTTACTTCTGGCTATCATGTTTTCCATCACTGATTTTGACTCTAAATTTACTCTTTCTCCTGCTAAGGTACCGGCTAACAGTGACTTTCACATATCAGATCATACATCAGTACATTTTGACAAAACTGTTTAAATTGCATAGTCATGGGGTTTGTGTTTAGAGTTAAATATTTTATAGTCATAAAGACTGACTGAGTTGTGGGGATGTATTGACAAAATAATACCCACAACATTTTTTTTACAATTTGATAATGGGATGCTGGGGAGGACTTGATGTGGCCTCCAGGCCGCTAGTTGATGATGGCTGCCCCTAACTAATGATGCCCACTATGTGACGTAATGTTGATGTTTGCTTTTCTAGAGTTTCTTGTCCAATATGCCCACTTCTGTTGACACTAGGTAACAGTCAGTCAACTCATTTTACATTGTGGCGCACTTGGTGGTGTGTTTGTATCACAGCAGCTCATTTCATTTGTCCACAGTCATCAAAATGACAAGATATTGGATACTGACGTTCATAATAATTAAATGAAGGTAGTGTTGGAGCTGCAGTATGACCATGTGTTTTTACCTTTGTTTCACAGTTTCAGCTCCTGAATTTACTGGCCAAACTCAACATTTTTTTCTCTCCTTTAAAGAATTAGACAGACCAATTTAGTCAGTTTCATTAGAAACAGCAACAACTGCCATTTTGACTTTCACAGCACCATTAATTTTTAGAATGTCATAATACAGTATATAAATGAATATGTCTCTTTTTTAATGCAAATAGGAAGACATGCAAAAAGGCACCAGCACAATAGTCCCAATTTTCTATAATTTGCATCCACACTGGTGAGAAAAGGTGTTAAAAGGGTTTCCTACTTTATAGTAGGCCTAAATCAACGTTTTAAAAAACTATATCCATATACAAGGACAGCCTACTACCAAGCTTAAATGTTAACAACAGTCCAGCTTGCAGCCACTAACACCTAAGGCATGGCTTCATAATGAATACTGGCATAAACTCCATTTTGTCTGCTTGAGATTAGAGCTGTTAACATGCCAATATAATGACAAGAGCAGCCTCTCAGATCAGTGATACGACAGGCACTGACGACAGGCTGACTTTTGTTGTGCTTTTCAACTCTTCACATGATTAACAGCTGGGAAACTGATCATCTGTGTTTCTCAAAAAGCAGAAGTTACCAGCAGCAGTTAGATACAGCGTCATGTGGCATTGGGTAACGGATTGGATTTTATTTGCGGTGATATGACGACAGGATATGGTTGAATAATCACTGATATGATCCTTGCTTTAAGGCAGTATGAAGGGGATTCCAGTACGGCCTGAAAAGGAGTTGATACCAAAGCAATGCAACAAATTAGTGTTTGATTTGTGTTAATGAATGCTATTGTTAGACCAGATATATAAAAATGACAATGGATTTGTTTCTATTTCTGCCCTAGACTCCATCTAAAATGGTAGTATTCATCTGTCAGCACTTTGGCGTTTCCACCTTACAGTAAATGAAGTGACAGGGAGATGAACAGAGCCTCCTGCACCCAGGGAACCCCTCAGGAACCCCATTTAGCACCCTCTGTGGGAACCTTTTGACCCCCAAGTTTTGTAGTCCTAACCGCTGCATTACATTGTAATACAGGGCTTTTTTTATCTGCAGACAGTGACAGCTGACAAACATCAACCAGCACCGGAAATTTGCTTAAGCTTTGGACAATAACTTTTTTATTCTCAGCAGAAAGGGGAAAAAAAGGAGGAGGTGGAGGGAGGTGGAAATGTGGTGGTGTATAATCTGAATGCAGAAGAGAGGCTGCAGGAAAAGTAGTTTATTGAGCTTTTTTCACTCAGGGTTGAAAAGTTGAAACCAAAAGAAGAAGGAGCCAAGCACTGGAACAGCACATATGAATGAATGCACTGACCACAATTGCTGCTGCTTTGCTGGGGTTGGAGTGTTGCAACAACCACATCCTTAAGAGACACATTCCTAGAGGCAGCTTGAATGTGATATTGTGCAAATATATAACCAAGGCTGTAAATATGTGCAGAAGCATTCATGTAAAATGGAACATGGTGCATTCTGTGGGTGACTGCAAGAACTCTGGGCAAACTTTGAAACAGTTTAAGGTCAATTCAGTGCTATTCCCCATGCATATCAGTGAGAATAAATGTAGTCATCTTACTTTAGTGATGATAAGTGGTTCGCCGTGCTCCAGCCCTCCTTTCAGCGTGAACCCCCAAGGCGCGCCCCCGCTCAACTGGACCTGAATGTGGTGAAAAGAGACGAGCTGCTCCACCGTTTCCATCCTCTCCCACCGGTCCGTCAGTTTCTCCTTCCCCCGACTCTGGCACTCTTCTGTCGGTACACCAGCCTGGAGTGAGTCGGTGCAAGCTAACGGTGCCGGTGGCGGTCTCTCGGTTTCTCCATCCCCGCTATTACAACAACAACGAATGGATGGATGGATGAGTGGAAGGAAGGAGTGGGTGAGCTGGAGAGGGGGAGGGAGGAAAACTTTTAGGATTTTGTCAAAGTTGGCGCAGTTGGGGCCAAAATGGTGGATTCACTTCCGGTCAAGCTTTCGGTCGTTGACGAAAAGCGTTGACAAGCGAAAAGGTCGTTGACGTTAGCTCAATTTACACTCTTAAAATCGAATATAACGTCTTATTATACTTAGCCAACCACTTAATCTGCAACGTTTTACCACTAATTTATATTATCAATTCATAAATCGCTGTTGTATGCTTCAATTCTGATTATTTTATTGTTGTATTTCCGGTAAGCTTTCCGTTAGCTTGACGGAGCCCAAAAGTTTGGGAAAACTTTGGAAGTTGGCCCCTCCTCCTGTTCGAACGGCCGGGTGTGATTGACATCGAAGTCACCCAATAGCAGAGAAGCTCTGGCTGCATGAGGCCAATCAGAGGTAAGGAGTGGGAGGGCCAAGCAACAACCCCTGTATTGTAGTGATTTCAAGCAGTTGCCATGCCGCAACAGCCGAATAACGGTGTAGGGAAAGGCAGGTCTTTCTTTCAAGACACTTCATCCATTACTGTGCCACTAATTTCTATAAAGATTCAAGAATTTATCATTATTTACTTTCATATATTATGTTTTTTGATCAAAATAAGCCAACTCTGACATAAGGAGACTTTTCTTCAAACATTGTCTTAGCATTAATTGGGGTTAGGCTTTAACAATTTAGCAATATGGAGGGTAATATTACCAAATTCAAATACAAAATTTGCAGCATAGTTTCTGGACAGTTGGTTATTAATAAGAAGTCCATAGATTCTCCTCAATTACACGAGTTGGTGTCCCACATTGGTCTCTATTGGGTTATCTATAATTTAAAAGAATTTGAATCTAGTGCAGCTGGTTTGTTCATGTGTGTATGGTCAACTGCTGCTGCTGTGTAACACTTATGCTAGCAACTTGTCCTGAACTTTCTGACAAGAGAATTTGCATCTCAATTTGTTTACTTGTGGTCACAATTAACCTTAAGAAATGAGTGTAAACCTTGAAACTTCAATTTAAATGAAGGCAGGACATTGTGCAAAGTGGAAATGAAAACAGAATCCAATCATTCATAAATCTTTTTGACTTATTTCCTATGGCAAAACATACAGAGACGAGATATTTAATGCTCTCACTGCCAAACTTCAGTGATTTTCTGAAAATATTCACCCATTTTGAATTGGATGCCTGCAACAAATTCCAGAGTAGCTAGGATAGAGATATAACATCACCTTCCCTATTAGCAACACTTGTAGACAAGATTCTTCCCCAAATGTTTAGGAAAGGTAGCAATCGCGAAAATGCCCCTGTCTTGGCTTTTTGGAACATGTGCATGCATCAAATTTTAAATAAGGGAATATTTGCAAGAAAAAAAAAAGTTTATTAGCTTTGACATTTTTTGTTGTATATCCAATTGAACATACTTTGAAAAGTATTTGACATCATATTCAGTTTTTATTTATGTTTAACATATCCGCACTTCAATGGAATTGGGGTTTGTAAAATTATGTATAAAATGAGCGACATTACTGAAGACAGGTGGATGCTAATTAATGTTAAAAGCAATGAATGAATCAATACTCTTTGTGAAAAAAATGTTTTAAACTATTCTCTCATTTTTTAGGCAAGGCTTATGCTGTCTGAATGCATCCTTCAGAAAGCTTGGCATATCTACAGCACAAACATCTACATCACAGTCCAACCAGAGGCCAATAAAAACAGATATCTCGTCCCACACATACCCTACAGTTGTACCAGTCCCCCTGTCTGACCACTACCATATTAAGAAACATTCAAAAGTGCAGATAGAGGTCCGTGAAAAATCACTCAAACTCACTTCCATTTTTGTCAAACATACTCTGAGCTGAAGCTTCATGGGCAGTTTGAGTTTATCTGAGAACAAACAATCTACTCTTATCTTTGTTAAACTGTGAGGCTAAGCTTTGCTTGATCCCTAATGGAGCAGAAGAGACATACCAATTAAGGCAGTGCAGTCATATAGCACTGTTATGAGTTTGACTTCTGTTTTTATGTTGTTTCATGAATATAGAACCTTAAAGTCATGCATGGAGAGTTTTGACATACATTTATTTTGGAGAATAAGCCTTACATTTGTCCAGTGTGAGGAAAATATGTCTGTGCTGGGGTACAAATTGTGTTATAAAGTTGTGTGAAGACTATTAATGTTATTAGCTAAAACTTAGCACAAGGAAAAAAAGTTCAAACCAAGCTCCAACTTCTTTTGAAAAAATAAGCTTTTGCAAATGAGCAAAAACTGGAGTTCCTCAACTGTCCTCTTGAAGCTTGCTGCAAAAGCCAAGGAAGACCTATAACTAAAATACTAAAATGTAAATATTGATATGTGCTATATTTTAAAGCTCAAGAGTTCCACATCACACCATAAAGAAAGTATTGCTGTTTGACTGAAGACTTTAAAGGGTTAAATCTGTTTCATGGAGGCTTGAAAGATCCCAATTTTACCATTTTTAAACAAGTTAAAGGAACACTACACCCAAACAACAATTTGGCCTCATTTTCGACTCACCCTCATGCTGAGCAACACTCTGGAGCACTTTTTTGATGTCCAATCCAGACGGCTTACGTAGTGCAGGGAGCGCACGTAGACGTGCACTGCGGAAGTACGCTATAGCACTGTTTAGGCTCGAAAAATGTACTAAATGACTTCGTTTCGAATTAATTATGGACGTTACCCGCTCAGGACACTTGGATTACAGCGGACGAGCAGTATGAAGGAAAATAGGCACGTTTTTGTGGACTTTTATGGACCTTTTTCTTAAGGTCGCCGTCGTCCCCTGTTAGATGGACGTTTGTTGACAGCGAAAATCCCCCCGGACCCATTTGAGACATCAAAAAAGTGCTCCAGAGTGTTGCTCAGCATGAGGGTGAGTAGAAAATGAGGCCAAATCGTTGTTTGGGTGTAGTGTTCCTTTAACTTCATAAATTCAAAGATAATTGCCTATATCCTCTCTGATTTTGGCATGCATTTAAACCCCTTAGTCTTACACCATCACAGAAAAGACTGTTTCAGTGTGAATCCCTATAAACTGTCTAACAAACTAAGCCCTTGTCTTGAAGTGAATGTGACTTCAGCTTTCTATCTCTGTGCTCTAATGTTTACCTAGGCTGCACAGCCTTGCTTAGACATGGTCCTTTAACTGGAGCCAATGGTGATCTGAGCAAACATTTGGACCTTTCTCACATAGGAAAAGTGGCATATCCCGTGATGACATTGAAAAGCTGTGTTCTCACCAAACGTGACTTGGCAACTGAGACTGTGTTGCCCAGCAAAGTCGCATTACTTTACTATAAATACATAATTTCAAGTTCCACGGTGGTCTCAGCATATCATATAATAGGATGTATTAACTGACATTATTCCAACTGTATCCTTTTCACTCATCTACCTACCACCAAACACTGCAGCTGATGGCCTGTAGTAGCATCTTCTGTGAGCTTTCTGCAGCCCTGTCGAGGCGGAACTAATGTCCTCACTAACGGCTAACTGTTGTTAGCAGCTAACTGTTGCTAGCCGCTACAGCTAATGGGTAAGGCCTAATGGTCGTTATCTCTTGTTTGCCATTGTTGGCTGTAGCGGCGAACGGCTATTAGCCGATAGCTTAACTACCTCAAATTATTGCTTCCCATTAAATTGTACCACACAGATATATCATTTAACATTTGTATGTGACACGAACCTCGTCAAAGACAATCCCTACGTAGTAAACATATGAGGAGAGCAGATTTCACCAAGTATAACTGAGTAACCATGATGACCACAGGCTAACCGACATTAGTTGCCATTAGTTGTAGAACAGGAAGTGACTTCACTTCCTGTTAAGCCACTTCCTGTTGTCGTTACGCCTACAACTCCCGCCTCTCTTCCCTGATTGGGCCGTTAAGCATTTAGCTGAGTGAAACCGTTGGACAATGAAGGCTGGCAAGATGGAGATGTATGATTTCAGAATGAGGCAGCTCTGCAAGGCTAGCTCATTTCAAGGCAAGTTAAATTACCTTATGTGGAATCTTTATGTTGTAAAAAAGTAATGATACAAATGCAGCTTTTATAGATAAATTCATGGTTTGTATTAACCCTTCTCCTACTTGAGCTCCATATAAACTAGTGTGGATCCTCCTTTTCCATATAATCCATGCAGTGGAGTTTAACATAAAACTTGCCTTTTTAATGCGAAGTTTCATTATGTAATGACTGTTAAAAGCCTTCGCAGTCTTTTGCTACATTCCCCTGATGGTTTGACGTTTTCCCACACTCTCTGCAGGCTGGAGTGATCAGGACTGCAGATAATCACTTCAGTGGAATGCCACCACGCTGAAATGCCACTTGAACGATAGGAAATCTTTGTGCACGGAGGGAGTGAAAGGAGAGAATCAAAGAGGGAAGGAGACGGATTCAAACATGCCCAGACGTCTAACCTCTCATCCCCACCACGAGGAGTTTGTTTTGGTCAGATCAGACAGACCTTTATACTTTTCAGCCTATTTTCGTTCCCTGAGACACTGAGCTGTAATATTTAGTTTGAGGCTGAGCGCTGCTTTCAAGGGAGATCGAGTTTAAAAGCCCCTGAAAAAAGTTTCCTCCAGCATGTGTTTCTTTCATTTTTAGCAAATTTTACGGCCTGTCATCTGATCGGCTCCTCCCTGTCGAGAACAATGCATATTCCAGAAGATCCAGAGGCTCTCAGGGTTCAAATTATAAAAGAACAAACAAACAACAAATCAAAAAGCTGTAACGTGAGTCTGCAAATTTAGCTGAAGTCTGGAAGTCGTCTGCAAACAAAAGTGAACCGCATACTAAACATCCCTGTGCTACGGACAGGAAAGATCACTGCTCAACCAAAACTAGTCCAAGAAACTGGACAGATGTCCATTCTTTTAGGAAGATATAAATAAGGATCAGGTAAAATCTCAAAACCTAATTTAACACCAATGCAACAGACATGCCCAGTCTATCAAACAGTGGGTACTTTTTTTATATACTTTATTTTTCCAGTTTAAAAAAAAGGATAATACAGCTCTGAGATTAAGAGAGACTAGTAAAATAACAAATAAACAACAATCAGAGTCAGAGATTAAGAAAAAAAGAACTGAGAAGAAAAGTAAATAAAATAATAACATTTAGATGGACATTTATATATATATACTCAACAAAAATATAAACGCAACACTTTTGTTTTTGCTCCCATTTTTAATGAGATTGACTTAAAGACCTAAAATTCATTCCAGATAAACAATATTACCATTTCTCTCAAACATTGTTCACAAATCTGTCTAAATGTTTGATAGTGAGCACTTCTGCTTTGCTGAGATAATCCATCCCACCTCACAGGTGTGCCACAAGATGCTGATCTTACACCATGATTAGTGCACAGGTGTGCCTTAGACTGTCCACAATAAAAGGCCACCCTGAAATGTGCATTTTTTTTTTTTTTTTTGCTTTATTGGGGGTCTGGGGACTCAGAACCAGTCAGTATCTGGTGTGACCACCATTTGCCTCATGCAGTGCAACACATCTTCTTCGCATAGAGTTTATCAGATTGTCAATTGTGGCCTGTGGAATGTTGGTCCACTCCTCTTCAATGGCTGTCTTGAGAGTTGCTGGATATTAGTGGGAACTGGTACACGCTGTCGTATACGCCGGTCAAGCACATCCCAAACATGCTCAATGGGTGACATGTCCGGTGGGTATGCTGGCCATGCAAGAACTGGGACATTTTCAGCTTCCAAGAATTGTGTACAGATCCTTGCAACACGGGGCCGTGCATTATCTTGCTGAAACATGAGGTGATGTTCATGGATGCATGGCATGATCTCAGATGATTTTGGAGGTGAACCTGCGGGATGTGGAGGTCCTGGGCTGGTGTGGTTACACGTGGTCTGCTGTTGTGAGGCCGGTTGGATGTACTGCCATATTCTCTGAAACGCCTTTGGAGACGGCTTATGGTGGAGAAATGAACATTCAATGCATGAGCAACAGACCTGGTTGACATTCCTGATGTCAGCATGCCAATTGCATGCTCCCTCAATGCTTGTGACATCTGTGGCATTTTGCTGTGAGACAAAACTGCACATTTCAGGGTGGCCTTTTATTGTGGGCAGTATAAGGCACACCTGTGTACTAATCATGGTGAGCATCTTGATGTGGCACACCTGTGAGGTGGGATGGATTATCTCAGCAATGCAGAAGTGCTCACTATCAAACATTTAGACAGATTTGTGAACAATGTTTGAGAGAAATGGTAATATTGTGTATCTGGAATGAATTTTAGATCTTTGAGTCCATCTCATGAAAAATGGGAGCAAAAACAAAAGTGTTGCGTTTATATTTTTGTTGAGTGTATATATATCCATTCACAAGCATACTTACTTACACTATACACGTTAGCACGCATACATACACTCATATGTACTCATACATATGATTTCCAGTACAAATATTTATTTGAATACAGAATTAAATAATATCTACTAATAATTAGAATGACAGTAATAATAGTAATGATAATGGAGTGGGTACTTTTTATAAACTAGCACTTTCACAAGCATCACTGCCAAAATTCAAAAGGAGATGACTAATTTCAATATAAAAATGTTGTCAGTGTGTGCAGGATTTCATCAGTCTCATGAATCAGATGCAGTTTTATGCAGTTTATAACATTAAATGCATCAATCAGGGCTGTCACTTTAGTGCATTAATTAGATTAATTAAGTACACCGCAAATTAATGCGTTAAAAAAAAATAATCAAGATTAATCATAGCACACAAACATTTTAATATTGTCCAGCTGGAGGACCCGTACATGGCAGTGGCACGTCACTTCACACATGTGTCTCTAGTCAAACCAAACAAAGCCCAGGTGACAACAGGAATGGCCTATTTAAGACTTAGACTTATTTTATTTTTGAATTTATTTATCTATATTTGCACTACATTCTTTAATAATGCATCAGGCCTAATTGTTTTGCTGGATGTCCTCGACCTTTTTCTTATTCTGAATTTGATTTATGAAACACACTTAAAGTGTAATTTGAGTTGTCTGATTGAGTTTAGAATTTTCTGGACAAGTTGTCCTGACTTTGGTTTTATTCTGTCACCAATAAAAATGTGGATTTATAAATCTTCACTTCTTAGTGTATTCATTTGATTAGTCATGCAGTACAATTTTATAATATCCTAGAATTCAAATTCTTTATTTGGGTACTTTAAGCAGATATGAGATTAAAATGTGATTAATTAGATTAATTAATTAATTATAAATCCGGTAATTAATTAGATTAATTTTTTTAATCGTCTGACTGCACTATCAATCACTGGCATTACAGATTTAACAGTACTGTCTTCAGGGTGTAGAACATTTTGACTTTGTTTTTTTATACATAACACAGTAAAGTATCAAATAAATCTGATGAGCAATTAAAAATACACTGGTAAAGCATGTTTGGTCATTTTACATCACACTAATGATGTAAATCAGACATATAATGAGGATTTTTGCTTCTGAATAATTGATTTAACAATTCTGCCAACTTCCAAATGAGTTTGACAAGTGAGGCCCACAAATGCTTTATACGATAAAACTACGGGGTGCTGGTTTGGTGGAGTGGTTAGCAACCAGTTACCCCATGTATTTGCTTCTGCCGGTCCAGGTTCAAATCCAGCCTGTGACCAGTTTGCAGAGTGTCTTCCCCTACTCTCTCACCCCCTTTCACAAGCCTATCCACTGTCTCTCTGCAATCAATACAGGCACAAAATGCCCCAAAAAATACATTAAAAAAATGATAAAACTACAGTAGCTTCAGGCGCAAAAAAAGGTATTTATCAAATGTCAAGTGATGTTTAAACTTTGAGGGATCAAAGCAGTCAATATTTTAAATTATCCTCATTTTTCGATGGCAAGTTGCTCACTGAATGACTTTTAAAGTTGTCTATCTTTTTTTCACCATGCGATGTTGCACTTTATGACTTCCCCACATGGTTGTGCCAGAGTTCAGATGTCTCAGGTTTTTCTCAAAAGGCTCAAACCTAAAACAAAAAGGCCAAGAAAAAACTTTTCTAATTGTGGAAGGGCCTCATTGATACAAACAGTCGGATACTCAACATGGAAAAAAATAAAAGAATTCATTTATAAAGCTTTCATCAAATTTATAAAACCACCATTGATTTGTTTGAAGTCAAATGGATGGAATTAAAACCAATTCAAGTGTCTTGTTTTAATAGCAATGAAACAATGGTTCTGACCAGTTTTTAAAGTACAGTTATAACTAGGGATGCACTGAAAGGACAATTTGTGGTTGTAGCTGAATAAAATATAAACGCTTGGCCGAATACCGCATATCCAATGCGGAGGCGAAGTAGTTCACTATATTTTTTATTAGTGGATAAATAGCTGAGAATACATTTTTAGACATGTTTTTAAAAGAAAGTAATTGTTTATTGAATATCATGACATTTTTTAACATTCCAGTAGCCTTTGCTTTTTAAAAAAAGCCCAACAAAGTTTTTCATTCATAGTAGGCCTTCAAACAAAACAAAACATGCATTAAAAAGAAACTAAAGTGCACTGAAGTGGATAAACCCACAACAAATGGATTATTGTCCTTTCAATACAAGTCTGCTTAGCCACAGTCACACGCAATGACGTATTTGATTTCTTACGGTACTATTCGACCCTGCAGTTACTCCACCGAAGGTTGAGTTTGGCTTTTTTTGTAATATTTGGCCGAATATACTCAGTCACCGAATAGTCTGTGCATCCATAAATGTGTTACATTTTTTAAATCTAAATCTAATGCTTCAAAAAAAAAAGAAAAGAAAAAAATACAACAAAGCAAGTTCTATAATTAATTGGGCAAAACAAATACGGTTATCCAAGATTATATAGGCATATTTCCCTTTTGTTTTGCTCTGTTTCCCTTTTTATTTTGCCTTTATAGACAGAGAAACAGTCAAAAGAATAATATATTTATATCTCACAACCCTAATGTCCACATGGTGGAGCACTGGCATCACAGGATGAATCACATTTCCTATTTCTGTTTTTTTCCTACTTTCAAATTTACAATTTTTGAAGTCTGAAATTAATTGCAAACACTTGTTCCAATGTACCACTATCACTATGTTGTGAGTTTTATGGTCATGAGGTGTGTAAGACAGGGGAAAGTTTTGTATTTCTGTGTGTGGGGTGAAAGTGTGGAAAAGTCTGAATGTGGAGCTAAATGAGTGTCCAAACTTTAATAAGTTAAAAAAGGGTACAAAGAACTTATTTTAAAAAGGTATCGGGATAAATAAGGTGTGGTTTTCACCAGGTGTTAAGTGTTTAATTCTTTTGTTGTTAAGTTTTTTGTCTTCAGAAGTATCATAAGATCTTATTTTTGAATCTTTATTTATTTTGGGGAAAATATATACAAGTTAAATATGATTGTTTATTATCTTTATGTTATTTAATAGTTGGATATCAACCAGGAAACAGAATAAGTGACTTTTGATTCTTCTCACCCCTTTGAGCTTGTAAGTGAAATTAATAAGTGTTGTTTCTTTCAAGGTGATGTTTGTTTGCTTATGCTTTTGTATTATCATTTTGAAATATTTGCATACGTCATATATAAAATGTATTTCTGACATGTTCAAAATAAACTAGTATAACAATCGTACTGATATTTTAGAGCAATTTTGAGACATTTGGTTACCATAATTTTAGCAAAACCTGAGGCATTTGTTTAGCATTTAGTGCAGCCAAAGCTCTACTCTACCTCCTCTTTAAAAAAAAATGTTTTATTGCATATTTTAAGTACATAACAATTTTAAATTTAACAGTTGAATTATGCAGTTCTGTGTCCAGTTAAACATTTGTATGCATTTTTGATGCACTGTTAGTTGAAGAAAACAAAACAAAATAAAAAAAAAAGAAGTAATAATAAAAATAAAAAATGAAAAATTGAGGAAATAAAGTGCAGATAAACAACATAAAATGTTAGGGGGGAATGGAGGTCTATATGAAAATGCCAAATATATCACAAGCTGAAACTGTTTTAATTGCTTTTTGCTTTTCTGAATATATGGTATTGGAATATCGACTTTTGCCTGAAAATTTACAGATATGGAATTTAGCCAATTAAATTATAAGATTTATCAGGAACAGCTAGTTATCACTCCACTGGTATGTTATCCTTGAGACTGAACAACACATTCTACCACCCCTCCTTTCACTGACATTTATGACGTCCCTTTACGTACTTGTTACGTCCCTCCCTGCGTCAGTCATCACGGCTCACGCGCAGCCGAGGGGTTAATAGGGGTCACCGTAGCTTCCAGGACTGATTATCAAAATGGCGGATGATCAGGTGAGCCTGTGAATCCCGCCCTCGGCCTCTCGGAGGATGGTGTCCGGCTACAGCCTCTTCGGTGGAGCTTGCTAGCGCCAGAGGTTTTAGAGCAAACATGAGGGCGCCCCGCAGCAAACGCGACTTCCTGCGTGTCTGCGTGCTGTCCTCTTTTATCTACCTGCTCTGTTGCACCTGCACCGGGCACGGACTGGTGCCTGAACACAAAATGGCCGCCCGTCATCACCACACGCTGAGGCGCAGCCGCCGTAACTACCCGAGCGCGAGACTGAGAGGCGCGCAGCACCACCGGCCGCTAACGGACGAGCAGAAAGCGGACCAGAACCTGCAGTTCATGCTGAGTCTGTACCGGAGCGCAGCAGAACCGGACGGTAGGCCCAAACAGCACCGGAAATTTGGCTCCAACACCGTGAGGCTGCTCAGGCCGACGACGTCCTCGGTCAACTACCTCCCTGCGTCAAGAGGTGAGCCAGAAACCAACCGAAATGTCGGCCTTGCTGCCGTTAGCTGAGCAGTCAACGGTCAAAAATAAACGTCAACGGTTGACGTTTCTAACCGTGAATAGTCCAAATATAATGAACACACTGTTATAAACAACCCAAGTCTTCATTTGGATCATATTCTTGATATTTATTGTTTTGAGAGGAAGAAATTGTGACTTTCAAACTGGGTTACTTGACCTGAAATTGCTCTCAGAGCTAGGTGTAGTTAGCTTTATTTCTACAAGACCTAGCCAAATATGTTTAGGTCAAGATTTTGTTGAAAAATTCAGCTTTTTATATGTAGACCTGCTTTTGAAAGTGGGGAAAAAACAGGACTTCTTGATTCCAATCCTACTCAACGTTTTGTCCTTTATGCAAATGGGATATTTGCAATTGAAATATTTTTTGTAACATAAGATATGTCAATATTTCAATGCTTATTTTTACTGAAATAAATACCAGGACAACATATAAAAATAAATAATAGGTCTGGGGAATGTATTGACTCATTAAAATCATTTTCTGCAGAAGATTTGAAAATTTAAAATTTAGATGGATAGATTGGAAGTGGGCGTAATATTTAGTAATTTAAGTTTAAACAGTTTTCACAACGGTAGGCCTTGGTTTTGCACAAGCGCTTTTTTACGGTTGTCATAAATAAGATATTGATCAGAGTTCCATGTTAGTTTACTGTGAAAATACCTCAGCCTTCAGTGTAATAGACAGTCCTGTCTACTTTTGAGCTTCATAATTCACATTTTATTACACACTTTGACTTTAAAAGGAAATTCTGTTTGAGTTTGGATTATATTTTGGTAATGTAAAGACAAAACTTGATTCATGTCATTTTATGTCACTGGAATTTTTATTTACTTATCTTTGAGAGGGGGAAAATGATTTTAAATTATAAATTGAGTGTTGTGGAAAAAAATGGGGGATTTTGTTTTAATTCTGTATTTCTCAATTATAAAAACATGTTAGGATGGATTTTTTCCTTACACCTGAATTATGTGCAAAAGATCAGGGATATGTATTTAATAAATCTGTACCTTCAGACCATGGTCTCAAAAGCTACTGCCAGATCGTGTGTTTTCTTTTTTTTTTGGCATATCAACTTTCAGCAAGGCCCAAGCATAGGGCTGATTTTCTGCCAGCAGATCTGTTTATCATGGTTTGTTGCTCCTAGAGTGGATGAAACCACATTTTACTGTTACAGTCAATAAAGTATTATTTCAAAGAACTTCTACTTTTAGTTATTCCTTGTAAAGATGAACACATTTGATATCTGCCTAATAAGTTAGATATTACTATTGACTGATGGTGGCATTTTTACTGATACTTACAGGCGACATGTAGGCCCTAATACACAGATGCAGGTATTAAGAGTTTAATTTAAGGAGTTAATTGTTTTTCTTGCTTTAAAACTATTTTGCACACGGTCACAATGGAAGCAAGAACCAGTTTTCTTAAAGACGTTGTGCTCTTGATAAAAATTTCAGTATCAGCTATGGTGTGTTCAGAAACATCAGGAATTAGCAGAAATCCAATTTTGTGCATCCATAATTTCTTTCCTCATAAAAAGGACTGTCATTGGTTTCTGTTGTATATTAGGCTTGGACACAGGCTGGGGCTTGATCTACCCCGGTCGGGTCACCTGGTGGAGGGTGTATGTTGTAGGACCCGAAACACCCGATGATATCAGGATACGATACTGAAGATGTGTCCAAGTTAGAGCATCGACGGATTTATGAAAAACAGCTTGAAAAAATAAGTGTTCAGCTTTCATTCATGCATTTCAACCTCCAGTCTGCATTCTTTTTCTTAAATTTAACCCTTTAAATGTCAGTGTATGCATCGCCAGTTTTTGTAGGGAAAAAAAGAATAAATAAATCATTTTAAAAAGTATGTTAAAATTGCAATATATTGATGCAAATTGAATTTTTCTGGGTGGAGTTTTTACAGTCTTGGACGTATCTATCACTGATTAGTAACTACAGTGATTTTTCTGGATTTTTATGCGTGTGTTTACGTGCGTTAATCTCCCATTTCTTATTGCTTCCTTTATTATTATGGATTTCTATGGGAGCCGTTCCGTTAATCTGACCTAGCATAAAAACTAAAAATCCTGAAAAAACAGAGCTATTACGAATCATTGACATGTGCAATTCCACCCAGGAAATTTCACTTTTGCATTGAATATTTTGTCATTATTCCAATTTATTTATTTTTTCCCATAAATTGATGATGTCATCACATACACTGCATTTAAAGGGCTAAAGTTTGTGAAATTATTTAAAAGCTTAATAGTTTTGATTAGAGCTGAACAATTAATTGCAAATTAGATTAAATCACAATATGGCTTGTTGCAATTTTCAAATCGCAGAAGGTTCAATATTTTTAGCCCAATATGTGTTGAACATTTTGGCATTGTGATGTAGTTTTTTTGCAATTTCATGCCTATTTTTTAACCTCTATTCATACACTTTTTTTCCACTTTTGGACCATTTTACCTTTTTTAACCCTGTTTTTTTTCAACTTTATGCCTATTTTGCTCCAATTCAACTTTTTTTGGCCACTGTCAGAACCATTTTTGGAATTTTTACATGGTTTTTGAAATTTAATTTAAAAAAAAATTCCAAACTTTGCTGCCATAATCAATTTGCCTAAGCAACTTTTGGATTTTTTTGCCAAGTTTTACCCCATTTTTTTTGCAATTTCATACCTATTTTGCACCTATTTATGAACCTTTTTCCACTTTCATACCATTTTTACCCAGTTTTTACAATTTCATACCTATTTTGCTTCTGTTCTTCACTTCTCCATTTTTTCTCAAATCTTTTATCCTTAGATTGATTTAATGTCATATTGTTTTTACTATAAAAAGATCTACTGCTTATGTTTGTTTGAGAATACATAAGATGTGGAACATTAAAACAATTGCAGAGTAAATCGCAATACTGTGGAAAAATATCGCAATTACATTATTTTCTCAAATTGGTCAGCCCTAGTTTTGACCAGGACTGAAGGGAATACAAATATTATGAGGAAAAAGTTAGGGGTGTCCAGATACAACTTTATCACTGATATGATTGCAGCCTTGAGTATTGGCCGATACCGATATCAATTTGATACGTTATCAGCAGGAATCATACAGACTTTTATGCCTTATTTTGTAGTATGGACTGTAAGAAAAGGCATGATCAGGTGAGATTACTCAGAGAACAGTAGTCCGCAATAGTAGGTATGAGAAAAACTGACCCATTTGTTATTAACCAATGGGTTCAATAAATTCAACCTTTAACATAAGAATATAGTACAATTAAATAAAAATTAAATTAGAAGACCCTGAAAAATAACCTTGATTAATCCAATTAAAAATATTTTTTAAATTGTAAAATTACCACTGTTTAATTTAGAAAAATAAAAATAATAAAAATATCCTTTTTGACAAATTAAGGACATTTTTTAATGCTGATGTTGCAGGAAAACTACATATCCATAAAAAACAATGTTGCTACTTATCAGTGACCTGTCCAAGGCTGAATATATTCCCACTGGATTTGCATTCAGTGTGTTGAAAATATTTCAATTTATTGTGTTTTTTTTTTTTAAGAAATCGGTGACACCATCACATACACCGGTATTAAAGGGTTTAGACAGTCATGCAGAGAAGTCTTTTAATGAAGAGTCTTGAATTTATTTTCGAGGCTTCAGTTTTACAGTCTTTCTCAAATCTGTTGTTTTCAGACCATCACTACAGCTTCACTGTGCATTACAACCTTGACACTCTGCCCTCGGAGCAGCTGATCAGAGCTTCGTTCATCCACCTCCGCTCCTCGTCCCTCGCAGCCTCCAGCGCCCGGGCCTCCGCCCCGCCCCGCTGCCGGGCTCAGATCACCTCACTGGGCAAAGACAGCCAGGTCACCCTGGAGCCCCACGAGCAGTGGACAGAGACAGACATCACCGCTCACATCCAGCAGGAGAAGCACCGGGACACGGGGGGACACTTGAGCCTCACTGCCCAGTACTGGTGCTCCGAGCCGGGCCACACCGACGAGGACGGCGACCTCTCCAGGTGGTGGGCCCAGGGGAGGAGAAGGTGGAGGGGCAAGCCTCATGTGGAGGTCCCGTCCCTGCTTTTATACCTGGAGGAGGGGCGGGAGGTGAAGAACTGGATGGAGGACTTGTTGGGGGCTGAAGGGGAGAACATCATGAGGCAAATGCAACCGTGGGATCCTCCTCGCAGGCGAAAGCGCCGCTCCAAAGACCCTCAGTCCTCCTCGTCGGAGACCAAAGATCCTTCGCTCGACGCTCTGAAAAAGGCCCCGTCCTCGTCTTTGTCTTTCTCTACCTCCCCCTCCGCCTCCGTCCTCGCTGATATCCCCAACTACAAACTCAAATCCAGCGCGCCAAAGAACCGCTGCAAGCTCCACTCGTTCCGCCTGTCCTTCGACGAGCTGGGCTGGGGCCACTACTTCATCGCCCCGCCGGTGTACAACCCGCGCTTCTGCAAAGGGAACTGCCCCCGGGTGCTGCACTACGGCTACCACTCGCCGCACCACGCCATCATCCAGACGGTCATCAACGACCTGGGCGTCGGGGACGTGCCTCCTCCGTCGTGTGTGCCGTACAAGTACATGCCCATGAGCGTGCTGGTGGTGGACAAGAAGAAGGTGGAGTACAGGGAGCTGGAGGACATGGTAGCTGAGTCGTGCACATGCCGCTGACTACTTTGCGGGACAGTGGAGTGGATCTGACTGGTGTTTGATCTGCAGCTCCACAGTGAACTGGAGACTGGAAGAAGGAAGGTTTTTGTGGTTTCAGATCTTCACCGTCTCTTTAAGCACTTTAAAACGAGGCCTGCGAGAAACTATGGGCTGTGCAAATGGGAACTTCTGCCTGTTTCCTGCTGAATTTGTCAAGTAATTGTTAGTAAGCCGGTTAAAGCACTATTCAGATTGTTGCGTGCACTCACTGTTAACTTCCCACAGAGCATTTAAGCGTAGTTCAGGGTAAATGATGAAACCTGAGGTAGATATGTGATGAAGCTAAACCCAACAAAACAAGAACTTAATAAAAATTATCTGAATCTCAGAGTTGTGTAAGAGAAATCAAACTAAACTCCAGACAAACTTACAATTGACCTCGAATCAGAGCCATCACCATTGTTTTCTTTCTTTGTGTTATCTTTTATAAGCTGGTGTTAGACATCATTGCTTAGGAATTTTCAAAATAAGTCTATTTGTGCATTTAAAAATGGCTCTTCAGGAAGCCTGAGGCTGAAATCGAGGTTCAACCAATTTTAAAAGAAGAGGAGTTTAGTGACAGGAGTAGCCATGAAGCCATTGGAAAGACAGTTTTCTGCTGCTGATGAGGAGTTTTGAATTTTGTATCTATTTATTATGAAAAAGGTCTAAAAAAAAAAAAAAAAACGTGGAAAAATAGTACTGCTGTATTTTCTTGAAGGATATAAAGATAAAATCAAAAAAACTCATTTAGAAGAGGTGGGAAACTACTGAATGTCCAAGAAGGTGACGGATGGGAGTTTAATAATTGAAGGAAATGTATTTTTTATTGAGTTAAATGAATAATGAAATAAATGCATGTTTTCTAAAGCCAAACACTTTGTCTTTTTTAATAATGGAAATGTAATTTTCTTTTTTCAGAGGTCAAGATAGAAACTCAAAAACCAGGGTGAATGGATGAGGTGAGGGTCTAGGGGTGTCATCAGGTCTGACCAAAAGCTCCAGGACAGTTTGGTAAGATTCACTCAAACCTTTAAGTCCTGCAGGCAGGCTCCTACATGACTGTGTAGACTCACTGGCCAATAGGCTAAAAATATCTATATGACAATTTATAATCACTTACTCCTTTCTGGTTTGTGTATCAATAAGGATTTGACAGAACTGGCAGCCCTAAATGCAGTGACAGCTGGTAAAAGAATAGCGTTGGGAATGTCACATACGGCAACGTCCAGAAAGTGGTTGTAGAAATCAAACTTTATGATTCAGGACGTTTAACTCTCTAAATTACTCCCCTAATCTCTGAGGGCCTGAAATTTAGACCTGGAATACACACACGGGGCTCCAGACTTACCTTTTGCATTGGTTGCAATGGTGCACCTACATTTTTTATTAAAGGTGCTAAGAGGAGAATCTATTACCGGCGACAAAAAGACTCTGCTACCCATGAGCATGCGCGGCGACTGTCGTAATGCTGCGTTCCAGTAACCTCGGAACTGGGAGTGACATCATCTCCAACTTATCAGCGTTCCAGTTGAAGTCTGGAAAAAAAAACATGCTGATCTACCAGGGTATTGTTAGCTGTTGTTAGCACACCCTGCGTTGTTCACAAATATCACATGAAGAATGTGATGATCACTATGGCAGCATTTTTGTAGATGTATGTCTAACAATACTGTGTATAAAGCTGATCTAGAGCAACACACCCCAGTCAGAAGTGCAAATAAATTGATTATTACAGGAGCTAAGTAACTGTTCACACTGGGGGCATCCATGTTCGATTGCCAACTCGGGGTTGGCGAGGCTTCACTGAGTTCCCAGTAGGAAATTCCAACTTCGGGGGACGTTCCAGCAGCAGTTTCCTACTCGGTGTCTGTCAATAGTGCTCCATAATATCATAATTAAAGAGCATTTAGATCTGAATAAATAGTGAGCACTGTGGGCACACAACTACAACATTCTCAAAAGAATTTAAAATAAACTGCATAAAGTATAAAAAGTATTTAAAAAAAACAGGAAGAATGTAACATTTCATGTAACCATGTACGCTCAGCAGGAGGTGAGAAGATGAATCATAAAGTTATAGCAAGTGACTGACAATGAGGAGAAACTACATGCTGAAAGTTTCCAACACTGCTGCTAGCTGTGCTTCCCGTCTTAGTAAGGACAATTGGCTTAAAAATGCTGAGATTTTTGCTTGGGGAGATTGTTTGGTAAGCTTCAGGTCATCCATTAATGTTTGTTTAAATTGGGTTTTTTTTATTATATTTTTTTACCGTTATGGTCGCTCCTTCATCCACCGCCTGAGTGAGTGTGTGTGTATGTCTGTATGTGTCGTGTGTGTGTCTTCATCATCCCCTTCACACAACGCGCCGCTTCCAGTCATTTCAATGAGGGACAGGCGGCAGACAGCACGCGGTTTGGACCGCCGCGGTAGAAGCGGTTGCCGCCGAATAGTACGCGCACAGATTTTGTCCTGCTGCTCAGAGTCCAGCGTTTTGAACTTTCTGGCTGTAGTCGCCTGGCAGCAGCAAATCATATCGTACTATCGAAGAACTGGACGTGAGGAAGCATTTCTACTGAATTGTTTTTAGGGAAGGGAGTGTCATAGTAGTATGTCAGAGTGAGCATCTTCAGAGTAGACGATCTTTGTAATGTTAACGCTGCTAAGGGGGAGCCCGGGATTGGCTGAGGGTTACGGAAGTGTAGACTGAGAGAGAGAACTGCTAACTGTATGACACGCTATTTGAGTCTGTTATTAAAGAGAATTAACGATTCAGAAGTTATCGGCTCGTTCTATGACAGGGAGTGCTTTGAGACACTTTTAGGTGGCCTCTGCTCTGACGTTCGCTGAATCACCGCTACGTCTCGGCCCGCGGTGGCAGCAGCCTCAATAAAGACTGCATGTTTGGGGACTCCGCCTGCAGAGAGACGGTTTGGTTGCCGCGCAGCTTATCGGTGTTGCGCAAGAGGAGCGAAGGAGGAGGCGTTTTTCAGAGCGGAGAGGAAAAATGCATTTTATTAAATGTAAGCAAACCATAGCGACACAACTATGGGCAAGATAGTTATTTGCCTAAGCACCCGCGACACCCGATTTAATGCAGGACTCTGATGTGAAGGCAGCGACATGATGCTGCAGTGGTGTATTTACAGTTTTTAAAAAAAATTGCAGGAGCGGCGGGTAGGATTTAGGAGCGGCGGCCCGCCGCTCCTAAATGAATGTAGAGGAAACACTGAAATTTAAACCTAAACTAAGACTTAAAAAGACACACTATAGTCAGTATTTACAAAACTTAAACGAAGGTAGAAAATAAAACAATAATCAAACAAATTCATAAAAACAACATTAAGGGCAGAACATTTTATGACTTTTTTTCTTTATTTTTTTCCCTTTTTTCTTTATTTTTTTTTTTTACTTTACCGCTCAGCTTTATGTACATTAGGGTCTGTCAGTCAGGTCATTTGTCTTCGGTGGCACACTCACCTCTGTCGCTGTGTGACTAAAGAACCCTTAACAGGAGAAAGGACAGAACAAATATAGATTTTATATTTAACGTTACTTTGTTTGACTTACTGTCGTTTATTATCTGAGAATCACTAAGACAAATTTTGCCAGAGCTTCGCTGCTTCTTCAGAGTTACCACTCTGTGCTGAAACGTGACACCACAGTCAGGCTCGTCTGCTCATTGGCATACTTACAGCTGATTGGATGATGACTGAAGACTGTGAGCATTAGGGGTGCAACGGTCCAGTTAGCCCACGGTTCGGTTTGTATCTCGGTTTTGGGATCACGGTTTCGGTTCGGTTTCGGTTCGTGATTTGCATTAAAAAAAACAAGAAGTTTGACTTTCCAAAAGACTCCCTTTATTTTGCTTTTAAGAAAACTATATTATGACAATGCCCCTTGGTCTTAACTATTATTTGGCTTGAATAAAGTATTATGACATTTATATAAAACACTTCAAATGTTAACATTTTAAACGGTTAGAGTGCCTCTTAGCTCCCTGGCTCGTGTAGTGACTGACTACTGAAATACAATTTACTATTATAGCATTTTTTTGTCCTAAAATAAAGAGTTTTAGTTGTTTTTCCAGCTACAAGCTTGATTAAACAATGGATAAAAGGAGTGATGAGAAAAAGTGAGAGGGCTAGGCGATCGACTGGCGTCTCCATTACATGCACAATAAACAATAAACGTGAATGAATCATATGCTTGTATTATGATTTCTGATAAACTTAGTTTATTAACACTGCGCCGAATTTTTGAATCTATTTGTCAGACTAAAATAAGTTTACAGGACGTGGAGACTCTGATGATACCGCTGTCTATCTCATCTGTGCGCATTTGCGCGCTGCTGTATGTTCCTAGGAGACAGCGTCAGTCAGTGAACAGTCTGATATCCTGTTTGATCTGCTCCCAGACAAACTAAGAAACATCAGAACAGATGACAAAACTAAGCTTTTGCCTTTTTTGTTAACCTGTTCAGCGCACTATGGCTCTGAGATGTTTGGCTCTCCAGCAGCGATCTGTCATCGGTAGGGTCGGCAGGAGAGAGCGTCCGCCTTCAGGTTCATAAATAAAATATAGCCGTCATTACTTTAATAAGAGCTCACTCAAGGTGAGCTGCTGTAACATCAGGTTCTACGTTATGGGAACAAACTTCTCCAGCATTGTGAAGCTCACTTTTGCTCAGTGTTTGTTGTTTCTCAGCACACCGTGCTGTGCTGTTGTCATTACTGTTAAACTGAGCATGCGCATCACTTCTGCAGCCTGAGCTGTTTTCTCTCCCTTGTCATTATAATCCATAAGGAAACCGAAATGTCCCCACACCGCGGACTGAACGAAGCCAGTGGTTCTTCAAACTCCAGTCTCTCCACCTCTCCGCTCGCCGTAACTTTTCTGAGAGTTTTTCTCCGTCTTCGTCTCAGTTTTTGTGAGGCCGAGCCGAGCATAGACATTATGGAGCCGAGCTCCAGAGTGAGAGACGCCGCCCACTCGGCCATGTGCTCGGCTCCTATTACACAGTAGCGATTGGATATTTACTAGCGGGGCGGGGTTTTGTACAGAGCTGTGCGAGGAGGGAGGGCTTGTCAGCAGAGCCGAAGAGCAGAGCAGGCGCTGGCTAGAGAAATCCGTCTCACGGCTGTAAGAAATGAATTAATTGCAAAACCGAAAAACCGCGCTTCATAAAGGCGAATTGAGCCGTGCAGGGCGAACCGTACGGTTCGGTTTTAAACCGTAAACCGTTGCACCCCTCGTGAGCATGTGTGGGCGGGCCTACAGTGAAGATAGAACGGAGGGACAGAGAAATGACAGGAAGCAGATGGTGTGTGTTGTCCGTTTTCGGCATATTTTTCCGCTACTGCAGTTACCTTTGTCAACTCACAATGTAGTACTTTTGTAGGATTAATGAAATGTGCTTTCTCAACTTCCAAACTTTTGATTTTAAAGGGGCAGTGTGTAGAATTTGGCATTTTAGCGACATCTAGCATTCAGATTTTAGAATGAGCCTGATTGTAACCAAAACGTCACATCGCTGAGCAACAGAACACTATGAAGACCAAAAAGGATCCTGAACACAGCGTGTGTGTGTTTATGCACACAGTTTGAATCCCTAGGACAGACTAACAACTTTCTATACATCCACTACCATCCTCTCCTCTTCTTGGCCTGCACCCCAGGTAGATTTCAGAACCGGCGGACAGATTCAGGTTTCGTTCTTTTTTTATCTCCTATATTCACCATCTCTGTTTGGCGAAATGCGGTGGATGTATAAAATGCCACATTCTACACACTGCACCTTTTAAGAGAGAGAGATGATGCGCTTGCAACAGAAGTCAATGTTTTCACTTGGAGCACCAGTGCGACCAAGAAACAATGTTCGGTGCACTCTTAAAATTTTTAGGTGCGTTTGTGACCAAATTGGGCGCACTCTGGAGCGCTGACGTATATGGATATTTTTTTGACAGGATATCTTTATCCTCATTTAAAAAAAAACAAAAAAATGTCCTACACAGAAATATCTCTGTCCATACAAAGAGGCATAACTTAAAAACAATCACCTCAGAAGCCTGCACTGCCATGCCCGACCAATAGGTGGCAGGTTAGCAAAATGTGAAAACCACAGAAGAAGGCTATGAGCGTGCGCAGCCTAATGGTCTAACCAAAACAGCTGAAGTTACCGGTAAGAACATGGTGAACAAAAATAATATAGAGTCCTTTGTCATGTAGAACCGTAATGAGGACAAAAAGTGCAAAACACAGAGAGAGAGCGCGGTTTCTGTTGACAGCTTTTGCTACAGTGGCTTGTTGTTAGGCGCTTGACCACCTCATTGTGTCAACACCAGCTCCATTTAACATCCCTACATGGATCCACTCAACTGGATATTTTTTTATTTCTCCACTTGTTTAACCCGTTTTGAAATACCTCTCTTTCTGTGGGTGAAATCGTCGCGTCATGTGGTTGAGAGTCCCCATTGGAAGGAAAAATGTGCATTTAGGAATATATTGCAGTCATCCAGGCCTTAAATTGGACCTTGTCCTTAGTGTTTATGTTTTTATTAAAACCAAGTTGTGGGGAATTCTGTCAAAGGTGTAGTTAGTGTCCGCATTTTGCTCATTTGGTGTCATACTGATTGTAGTGGGAAGTTGCTGGTAAGGCTGGGATGATACGCTTTTTTTCCCCTATTTGATTCTTTTAAGATTTTTCTTTTAGGTGTGATTCGATTTAAATTGCGATTGTACGATATTGCCGATTTTTACAATCTTTAGTTAGCTTTTTTAACAGCAGAGAAAAAGATGAACAATGATGATGCCTACAGACTATATCAGGAAAAACACACATCACATGTGAGTCAGTTTTTAGGATTTATTCAGCAATATATTTTAACCAGCTGTTTAAATATATTTAATTATATTTAATCTTCAAAAGACTGGACTGCATTTAAAAGTGGCTTATTAACACAGACTAAAATGAAGCATTTAAATTTGGGAAAAAAAACATTTAAAAATTGTCCAACAAATAAATCCTGATACTTATATGAATCGAATTTTTTTTTTCCTTCCACCCCTAGTTGCTGGATGTACCCGGCCCTACCAGCCTGTGTTTCAAGTTGATTAAAAAAATATAAGACTGACCAGGCATTTTTTGTTACTGGCCAAAATTAGATTGCATTATACAGAAGTATAGTAATTGCTTGGAGGCTTTTGCTTGGAAGTTAAGATTGTGGCAGCATAGGAAGCACACAGGGATCAGAAAAGTAAAAAACTAGAAATGTGCAAAGAATATAGAATATAAATATTTACATTAATAAAAGATCATCCTTGTCTATTTGTAACTCCCCCCGAGTGAGGGGCTGTACACTTTTATTTGGCTGTTTTTTTTCATAGATTGTTTTACCCAATGGGAAAGTGGTAAAATAAAAACTTTAGTGGAGAAAAGGTTGTAGCTTATGGTTTTTACCATCAGTCAAGCTCAAAGCAAAGCTTCGTCTTAAATGATTAATTACAAATCATAATTTTAATATCAGTACTCTTAATGCACAGGTGTATGTCAGAATGATCTTGTGTGAGGGCTGGCAAAGAAAACTTGTGAATGAATGGGGCTGTTGAGTCCTGCAGAGGGCGCCCTCCACCAAGAAAAGAGCAGGCACAGCTCCTGAAACCTGCTGCAGAATCTTGTTTGATTTCTGAAAATAGTTTTGCACTGATGTCCTAACACACACACACACACACACACACACACACACACACAAAAAAAAAACATAGGATACAGAAAATAAAACTGTTGCTCACTCCTGCTGTTTATGTTGCCATTAGGCTTAGTTTTATGATCTGACTTGTTTGCCCTGACCTTTTTATCAGTGGGATCCTTTGTGGAGGTCATGCAGGATTTACAATGAAGGTCAAACAGGCAGCTTTAGCAAATATATAAAGGCTTTGACTTCAGTATCTGAACAGCCACGTGAATTTATGCTCCCAATTTAGGACTTAGGACTTACCCTGTCAAAACAAGAGAAATCAAGTGTAAAGATTAATCTGCCCACTCAATGGAATTTGCAAAGAAAATAGTTTCTTTTAAAAACTGACATGTAAAGGTGTAATTTTCCCCTCTGGAAACGCGTTTGAGGTAGCTTGCAGTCACCATTATGACCACTTTATCCCTCAAACAGTTGAGTCATTTTCAGTGTTTCATATTTGACATGCTTTTCCTCTCTTTTAGTCTGTAAATGTTAAATGTGGGATCACTACTTTGCCGATCGAAGGTAGCTCCAGACTTGGTGTGTTATGAAAATGGACTTTGCTCTGTATCAGTCAGCTGTGTTGTACGCAAACATACAAATAAATGGTGAAAAAGCTGCTGCCTGTGGCAAATTGTAAGAGGAATTCAAATCTTTTGCTTCTTCAGTATGAGAATTTGCTCTGATGCTGCTTCAACATAAACAACATAAAGTTTCCTGTCTTTATATGTCGCATGTTAATGAATGTGTCAAGGTTTTAGGACCTGAAGTGTGTCATCATCCACCTTGCACTACATTACAGCTTGTTTACTCCTCAGTCGTGAGAGCGTTGAACTGTGACTTCTCTTGCTGACCAGACTTCAAACTCGCACTCCTGTGTCACAGTAACCCCAATATCCTCAACGTTCACAGCTTTAAACTTGTTTTCTTTGCACAAGTTACATCACAAATGTACAGATAACAGCTTCATTTAGGTCCCCCTCTCCAGTTTGACCTTGATTTTTTTTAATGTTTTGAGGTCCCTGGTCAGTACTAATGTGGATGTGAAAGCAGTTATGGAGACCTGTAGCTTACAGATAACTTTGATAACTTAAAGGAGTAGAATTAATTGATTTGATCAGTTTTGACCCCTTAGGGAGACATAGTCAACAGAAATGCAAAGTTTTTTCCTTTTCATTTTTAAAAGTAACCCGCGTTCACATGGAGGACTGAAAATGCTGTAGTGTGCATGCCAGTCCAGTAGATGGCGATGTAGGTTTGTAGAGAAACAGCAGTGCTACAACACACATACGAAGAAGAAAAACTTCACAAAAAACAATGGCATGTGTACGCACGAAGACGCAGGAGTTTCTTGTCTGGATAACAAATAGGGATGTAACCGTGAGAATTTCATATCACGGTTATTGTGTCCAAAATTCTGGTTAAGAGTATTATCGCGATATTGTTGCAGTGTGATCAAAATGTTCAAGAAGTACAAAACCCAAAACCAGTGAAGTTGGCCGTTGTGTAAATTGTAAATAAAAACGAAATACAATGATTCTAAATCCCTTTGAACTTATATTCAATTGAATACACAGCAAAGACAAGATACTTAACGTTCAAACTGGTGAACTTTGTTATTTTTTGCAAATATTAGCTCATTTGGAATTTGATGCCTGCAACATGTTTCAAAAAAGCTGGCACAAGTGGCATAAAAGACTGAGAAAGTTGAGGAACGCTCATCAAGCACTTATTTGGAACATCCCACAGGTGAACAGGCTAATTGGGAACAGGTGGGTGCCATGGTTGGGTATAAAAGCAGCTTCCCTGAAATGCTCAGTCATTCACAGACAAGGATGGGGCGAGGGTCACCACTTTGTAGGGCTGGACAATTATGGTAATAATAAGAATCCCGGTTATTTTAAATGATATTGAAATCAGAATTAATAGACACAATTATTCTTTTCTTTAAAATATTCAGTATCGATTTAAACACAACTTTAGAGAACCAGCGGGTGGCACATGCAGTATTATTGATCCACATAAGTCACTCACAGAAGCGCGATGAAGCGCAGGAACTTACATACACGGCACTCCACACTGTGTGGCATATTAATTGTTGTTCTTCAATTATATCGTTTTTATGATTGTCAGGTGGCAAAATTGAAATCACAATCAAAATCCGATTAATTGTCCAGCCCTACCACTTTGTGAACAAATGTGTGAGCAAATTGTCCAACAGTTTAAGAACGACATTTCTCAACGAGCTATTGCAAGGAATTTAGGGATTTCATCATCTACGGTCCGTAATATCATCAAAAGGTTCAGAGAATCTGGAGAAATTACTGCACGTAAGCGGCAAGTCCGAAAACCAGCACTGACTGCCCGTGACCTTCGATCCCTCAGGTGGTACTGCATCAAAAACCGGCATCACTGTGTAAAGGACATCACCACATGGGCTCAGGAACACTTCAGAAAACCACTGTCAGTAACTACAGTTCGTCTACATCTGTAAGTGCAAGTTAAAACTCTACTATGCAAAGCCAAAGCCATTTATCAACAACACCCAGAAACGCTGCTGGCTTTGCTGGCCCGAGCTCATCTAAGATGGACTGATGCAAAGTGGAAAAGTGTTCTGTGGTCTGATGAGTCCACATTTCAAATTGTTTTTGGAAACTGTGGTCGTCGTGTCCTCCAGACCAAAGAGGAAAAGAACCAGCCAGACTGTTATAGGCACAAAGTTCAAAAGCCAGCATCTGTGATGGTATGGGGGTGTGTTAGTTCCCAAGGCATGGGTAACTTACACATCTGTGAAGGCACCATTAATGCTGAAAGGTACAGGTTTTGGAGCAACATATGTTGCCATCCAAGCAACGTCTTTTTCATTTATGCCCCTGCTTATTTCAGCAAGACAATGCCAAGCCACATTCTGCACGTGTTACAACAGCGTGGCTTCGTAGTAAAAGAGTGCAGGTACCAGACTGGCCTGCCTGTAGTCCAGACCTGTCCCCCATTGAAAATGTGTGGCGCATTATGAAGCTTAAATACAACAACGGAGACCCTGGACTTAAGCTGTACATCAAGCAAGAATGGGAAAGAATTCCACCTGAAAAGCTTCAAAAATTGGTCTCCTGGGTTCCAAAACGTTTACTGAGTGTTGTTAAAAGGAAAGGCGATGTAACACAGTGGTAAAAATGCCCCTGTGCCAACTTTTTTGCAATGTGTTGCTGCCATTAAATTCTAAGTTGATGATTATTTGCAAAAGAAAATAAAGTTTACCAGTTTGAACATTAAATATCTTGTCTTTGCTGTGTATTCAATTGAATATAAGTTGAAAAGGATTTGCAAATCATTGTATTCTGTTTTTACTTACAATTTACACAACGTGCCAACTTCACTGGTTTTGGGTTTTGTACTTTAACACAGTCTCGAAATAATTTAACCCCTTTAATATAATTTTTACAGTTTTTTTGTCAATAACTGTCAGGAAGTGTCCTATAAGTAAATTTGTTTCCCCTTTTTCATGAGAAGGAAAAGTAAACAATTCTGGCAAGTATTTGTCATTATGTCATAAATGCTTAAACTGTGTGTAATTACAAGAAAAGAAAAAAATGGACTTGAACTATAAACAGGATTCACTTTGTAAACAATTGTAAATGAATGTGTTCAAAGTTTTGAGACAGCCAAAAATAATCTTAACCTATTTTACAAAGACTCACACATTTAGTGTCCATGTTACAGCTCGTTATATTAGACCATCTCCAGGTCTTTTTTAAATGTATTTTTTGTTTTACGAACGATAGTCCCTGAAGCAGTCAGCCCCCTTCATGACTCTCCTCTGGTCTCCTCTTTCCATGGCAGATCTCTTCCACATCTCATTTTTTAATATTCCAAATTACGATTGACTAAATCCATATAACACAAAATATGTCAGAAAAAGACGATCAGTTACGATGAAATATGGCAAAACGCAGCGCATAAACTGCGAAAGAACAGCAAGAACACACTCCAGATTGATACTAATGCTGTTATTTACAGCTTTTATACTTTATTTACACAGAAAATCCTGATAAACCGCCTATAATTAACCCAGATATGGCTCACTGAGTCCTCTCTCTCTCTCTCTGCTCGTTTTCTTGAGGAATTACAGCAGTTTTAATCACACTCATTTTCGTCTTTTACCGCAGCTTGTTTTACACAGGCTACATCTAGGAGCAGAGACACGTAGTTCCAGCTTTCCAGGCAAAGAACAGCACAGAGTTATAGACACAGTGTGGGGATCAAATATGATTTACCGGTAATTTTAATAGGACACGGTAATGCTAACCGTGGGAAATTTTACCATGGTTTACCATTGTACCATTGTAAATCCCTAATAACAAACTGAGCTCAGCAAACGACACGTTACTCTAGACGGCCGAAGCTGCTGTTGTTCCTAGTATGCGCACTGCTGAATCTTGTTACATGAAGCCGCGCCGTGATACGTTTTCAAACTCTCTACTCTGGACCCTGGTTTCAAGGTTTGTGGATTCAGGCACTTCAGGCACCGTTCTCGTGTAAACAGGAGGTGAAAACACAAAACCAAGCCGTGTAAACCCCACCTAGGTTAGATCTTTGGATTGCTAATGCTGTGATTCTCTATGGGTCAAGGTTCAGCAGCCACCACCACCTTCTAAAGGCTAAATCTTCACCCATATTGTAGTTTAGACCTACCCATTGCACAACTTGGGGGCCCCATGAAATTCACAATCATTAAAATGCAGATGGAATCACAGAAGTGGACAAATGTACTTAGACTCAATATTATCCATTTAAAATGATTTTTGGTTGGAATTTTATTAGCAATCATTTTTGCCTCTTCTGACTGATTTTGCTCCAACTGTTGGTGAATCTTTCTGTCATCAGTAGTTTTTTAAACCTTTAAATCGTAAGAAAATCTGTTTTCTTCTTTATTGCAGTTTTTTCTATCTCCTGAAACATTGATGGAAACAGTTTATTCTTTATTTTTTACTCATTAGGTATTCCTCAGAGTGATTGTTCTTTGCCCAACAGTTCAGCTGATAGTTAATGGTTAAAGCTTTGAGTCGCTGCCCTGTGATTTGCTGATTATCTGTGTCAAAGAGCAGCTGGTTAAAGTGCACACAGGACTATGCTGCTCTAAGCTAAGTCTTGTTTTAATTAAGCTCAGCTCCTGTTCTTTTGCTGTTTCCTCCAGGATCCACAGTTACTGTAACTTTTGCTCACACTGACAGGAAGTCCTCAGTTTTACGGGACCTCCGTGTTGACGTCCTCAGGGGTATATGCTGTGTGAGCTTCACCTAATCTCCTCTGACACATGCCGTAGTCTTCTTAAAATAACACACAGGAAGAAGTGACCTGATACTAATTGAGTAGACAGAAACCGGGAAGCTCTGACACAAAGTTGTCCTTAAAGATTTGTTCCTGGATCTTGGAGATGAGTCAATGAGGCTGCCATGGGAACACAAGTGTTCAGTTATTGTTGTGTAACTGGGCACCACACCTGGACTTTGTGAAGCTCTGTCAACCACAGCAAGAGGCATGCAGTAGAAAATGACTTTCTAGGCAAATCCAAATTTGTATTAAAAAAATAAATATGCTAGCAACATGTCAGATGATTTTAAACGGTGGTTTCAAAATTTTTCTGCCCCCAATCATCTGAGAGAGACGTCATCGTCCCCTCAGATGAGCTAAACACATTGATTAAAATCTTTTTTTCCATCGTGTAGCTTAAAAACAGTTAAAAATACAAAATAGTGATATTCAAAAAATGAAAACACAGTAACTTGAATCTGCAATTTCTGCAGTCTCTCATCACACATGAATGAAAAAGAGTTGAGGTATAAACTTATCTAATCCTGCCCCCTTAAATTTTACTATACTTCCCAATAGGGCTGGGACCATACGCTTTTCTCTTGATCCGATTTTTTTGGGCGCAGATTCAATTTAATTTGCGTTTCTTCAGTATTGCTGATTTTTGCTATCTTTATTTCGCTTTTTTAACACCAGAGAAAAATATGAACAATGATGATGCCTACAGACTACATCAGGATAAATACACATCAGATGTTTTTAGGATTTATTCATGAATATATTTTAACCAGCTGTTTGTACTCTCTCTTCAAAAGCCTGGGTTGCATTTAAAAGTGGCTCATTAACACAGACTAAAATGAAGCATTTACATTTTGTACAGAATCTATTTTTGAACAAAAAAAAAAAAAAATCAAATCATCCAACATTCGTATGTGATTCAATTATTTTCCCCTCCCCTACTCCCTAACTAAAATAACAGTCTTAAATTCACCTATAATTTTGAAAAGTGTACAGTGATTATACAACGTGAAACTCAAACAGAAGAAAAATCCAGTCATACCTTTACCGTCTTTAAATGTATTAGCTAGGGGTGCACCGATCACAATTTTTCTGGCTGCTCACCAATTTTTAAAAAGCGTGACCTGCCGATACAGATTTTCAACGGCAGAGATTTTTTAAGAACTGACAGCATACATCTCCAATGTTCCAATCTTACTTTACTGAAAAACATTAAACAATACCTAGTTTTAACAGCACATGAGGTAGTTATCTCAAATATAAAAGAAAAGTTTTGAATATTGCTGTATAAATAACTAAATTGTTTCAGTTCCTTTAGTCTTTCATTTTCCACCTTTAAAAATGAACAATACTTAAAACTAAAACAGGTTACACTGCAGGCCTGTTTTGAGCCTCTTACCAAAAATAAAGTGCACAGCAGTATTTTGCTTTTACAAAAAAAGGAAATCACAAGGTTTGAGGTAGTTATTAAAATAATCTACAGAACAAACTAACAACACAACTTAAACCCCTAATAAAGTGTCCTGAGTTTTAGGTGTCCTTGTAGGGCAAAAAGAAAAAATACCCAAATGCAGCATCTCTGTGGCTTTTTTTTTTTTTTTGCAGAGTATTTTTTATTTGGAAATACATTAGCGCATAATGACAAGATGCTTACAATACATATTTCCACTTTTTTTTCCTTTTTAAATGGAACATGAGGAAGACAATGAGAGGACAGATACAAATACGTATAACGATATTTATAAAGATAATATGACATTTTTCTCCACTTTTGATAATAAAAAAACTGGTACAATGAAAGTAGAAGAAAGAGATGTTATACTTTCCCTCACTTCAAATGTATCAGTTTTGTGCATGTATGAATAACTCGGCCCTATTTAAACCGTGGATGGTCAATGTTAACTTTGCACTGCAACACTAAAACATAACTTTAGTATTATTTTTTTTTTTTAAAAAGACAGCTTGTCAAAAACTACCTCAATGTGCAGACATGTTTGCATCATCCACTAATCAGAAGTTCCTTGATTTGTGGATGAACTTAGAACAGTCAATAGAACATGAGTCAACAGCTATAAATACAAAAAAAGTGATGAAGTCAAGACAAACATTGAGTTTTGTCATGTCAGAGTTGTTGAGGGGTCAAGTTTGAAGTATTTGAAAGGACATTTAAATCGATTGGTTTACTTATTCTACAAAATACATACTTCTGATGACCCAAATAACCGAAGACACAACTACCGTAAAATACCAAATAAAAGCCGGGTTCCAATTAATCACCATGTCCCAAAGAAACTCCGGGTGTAGCAGTACATTTTGACAAATAGACGCCCATTCCAAATAAGTGCAGAGTGTAATTTATTCGGTGCAGCCTACGAGCCACTGTCGAGTTTACATAACACACGTGGACGCTGAGCTCACAACTGGCAGTTCACGCCTGAAAAGAAACATGATCAGACTGTACCTTAAAGGAGACATATCATGCTGATGCATGATTTAATACTTACATATAATATAATAAATTTGAAAACAAGACCTTACACCCCCCTAATTTTCAAAAAATGAGATATTGTATTTTTTCTGATATCCTAGAACGAGATTTGATGCCTCTGAAAATAGGTCATTGCGAGATGTCCGCGAGATTTAAATCATCGTGACGACACGAGGTACCTTTCTTTTTATTGGAGTAATCTGATAAAACACTTCCTCCTCTGTGATGTCCGTTAGCCACAAAACCGTCACTGAGGAACACATCCACCAGCAGCAGTGTATAGATCCCTAGCTCACACTCACTCATTACCAGCTCTGGCCTGTAGGGGGACTAAATACGCAGTCGCTGCTTTGAGCCTGCCGGAAAATACAGTAGAAGAAGAAAGACAGGCTGGCTCTACCCTCTCGGCAGCTCTGACAGAACTGACCAATCAGAGCACAAAGGGCTGTGACGTTGCAAGGTAACTGTAGGTCATCCTGAGATCCGAGCTTTTCAACGAGACCTTGTTAATGGCCTAAAATGAGGATTTTGAGAAGGCAATTGTGGGGCAATGAAGGAACTAAATGACTTGTACTGAGGGCAGAAATGCTTTACAGGCATCCTAGTCTGGCATAGTGAAAAGGAGAAACAAGCATGATATGTCTCCTTTAGCAGTCCACATGGTTTATTTGTCTCTCTGGACGTCCTGTCGGCTTCTCCTACCTCTGTATGTCAACAAATGCAGGTTGGTGTGCGGCACTGTTTCATGAAAGTGCAGTTACTCTCAACGTGGTCAGAGGGCCCCAGAGCGCAGAAAGCTCGAATCTTACATGTAAGATTATTGCATACAAGGGCTTTACAAATCTAAAGAAGAAGACGTTGCTGCTGCATGTTTTTTGCTCTTAACATAAGGAGGCCGGTCATGTCAGCTAGCGGTACATTGCTGCTGTTTACCATCGCCCCAGTGCAGCAAAAGAAAAATAAGTATGACCTTAAATTAACTACTGGTAGTTTCTTCACAGTATTAAGTCTTTAGAGAGTGCTGAGTTGAAAGAAGAAGATGAGTGTAACTACGGTACAGTAATCTTTCCTTGAAAAAAAAAAGAGATATGGGCTAGTAAATAACCTACTTTGATTATGGCTCCATGTAAAGGCTGGTTCAGAACGTAAATCAAAGCAGAGGCTACTTGCCCAGAATCATGTGTATTTTGTTCACATACTTTTCACATCCAATAACTTCACATTTAATTTGATTGCAGAGAGTAGAACAGGAAACACTGACAGTGAGTAGAGGAAGCAGGTGTAGGGAATTCTTTCATATGTTATAGAAATGTACATTAGCTAGTTAAATTATCTTAGCATCTAAGTATGATATTATTTGGTCCTAGAAATAAAGTAAGCAAAATAAGATCATCAATATGGTACAGTAGTAAAGGCAATAATTTAGCAAAACGAGACAAGCATGAATACAAATAAAATAAAAATAACCAAACTTAAAAAAAAATACTGAAAAAAGTAAGATATGGCCCAGAGTAAAATAAAAGTATAGATTTTGATTTTGAGATCCCATTTATGCTCAGAATGTTCAAAATAAGAAAAATAAGTTGTTAATTTAAGTGACCTGGTTTTTCTGTTTGGTTAATGAAATTTCAAAATGTTATTATTGATGAAATCTACAGTGAATTTAGTCGACTAAGATATAAAGTCTGAAGTTTAAGGCAAACTTTATGTTTCCTTGAATTTTTGACGTCATGTTTTGGATCAATCAATCTTTATTTGTATAGCGCCAATTCATAACAAGTGTTATCTCAAGACATTTTACAATAGAGCAAGAACTCTTCATTTTGTGGACACATATATGCATGAATACATATATACATATAAAGATACACATATACATATACATATATATACAAATATATACATCCAACACCCAACATGAATCCATATAGCCAATCATGAATCCCTCCATCATGGCTCAAGAAAAAACCTTCTGCTAAGCAGCAGGAAATCTTGAATGTGGATCCCAGTCTCATGATGAACAGCAAATCCACACGATGCTGTGATGGGTGTGAGGGCGAAGGAAGGGAGGTAAGAGGAGACAAGTGGACTATAATAAGACCTAAAGTTAGGGACAGATCCATGAACCATAGACCTGTGGTCTGATTTATTAGAGGGTAGCCTCTTGAGATGCTACATCTCATTTTCAGGAGGGTCCTCATGTCTGAATGGTTGTGGTGATCTTTTTATAGAAATATAATCAATGATATTCTTACTGAAAATAAGAATTTATGGTAGTGACGAACTCATGGGTGCCCAGTTACAATACCAGAACTGACCACAAACAGTGAACCTGCTCTACATGGATGTCCCTCTTAACTTATCCAACCTTTTCACACTACCAAAGTAGCTGTGATTGGATATATTCCTAAATTTTCCCTACTTTCTACATATTGAAATTAGGTCTGATTGGATTAAGTCCCTTTCAGACGTTTTTGTCTAGTTATTAATTAAAATTTTAGTTGATTAGTTTTATTTTTTACCCATGTGCACTTGTTTGTATTAGTTATAGTCTAGTTTTCGTCGGGGGAAAGAGGTTGATGACAAAAACTATGATGAAAATAATTCTTTCAACAAAATTAACACTGCCCAAAAAAATTAAACTGAGATTATTTAACTACAATAATATGCTAATATGGCCATTATATACCGAACCAGTCTTTTTCCATTGGTCCCTTGAGATATAAGATACACATATGTGTGGATGTATATTTATTTATTATCCTCACTTGCATCCCCAAGAAACAGCAAAGTGGAAAAACTGTCCAAGTTTGTATTTACAGTAAATAAAAATTCATATTTAGATTTTTTTTTTTATTGGAGTCTTTTTTATTTTTCAAATAAGATAGCTGAGGAACAGAATAGTACACAAACAATTTAAGACAGTCATGGATGAGTCCTGTTCCCCAGTTCCTAAATAAAAGGTCTTCAACATACAATCAGCCAGACAAACAAGTATCCATACAATTACAACATGAATGAATTAAAAACTAAATGAATAAAAAAGAAAATTGTAATAAAAATAGTACTTTTAATAGAATTAAATTAAATTGAATACACATATAGAGATATATAAATATACACATACACAGATAATACAAATGCAAATTTAAACTAATAAAATAACAATAAAAGGGTTACCGGGTAACACTGGTAGCTGCCATGTCTTCCACTTAGGATATGAACGGCTGCCAAGTTTAAAAAATTCTTTGATACAGCCTCTAATAGTATACTTAATTTTCAATAGGTGGACAAAGCACATGGCCTCTTTCAAATTCATACACAGAATTCTAATAAAATCTGAAGTTTTGTAATAAGTTGAGCAAGGTTTTTGACCTGTAAGACTTGTTAAGTAACAGGCAATCATCAAATTGAAATTATCCATTCAAAGATGATAATAAACTATTTGTTCATTTAGTCTCTATGATGTCAGTTGCTTTTAAGAGTGAGATAAGAAATAGACTTTGTCTTGGATGAACCTGTCTCCACATCCAACATAAGGTAATTATTGGCCTTGAGTCAAGTCCTGTTCAAATTCATAGGGCTTTCTGGGTAAAGCACTTCGATGAACAACAGCCAGCTTGTTCTACATGAGGACTGAAAACTGGTCAGATGAGGCCATGTCTGCGACCTCTCTTCGATCCGTTTGTCCAAGGGAATTATTCCTGTCCTGCAGTGCAAATTAAGGTTTAAAGTACAGGCATGCATGGTCAGATAGGGTTTTTCTTCACGCAAGGGCAGAGTGGACTGATTCAGAGAGAGAAACAATGCTAACTTCAGCCTATATCTGATCATGAGATTAACAGTGGCAGCATGGGGAACGAAACAACATGAAAGTGAATTCTGTCGTTAAATTTAGTGTTTCATTCTTATTACTCCCAGTTTTGCTAGATGAACTTTTAACCAAATTCATCCAGGTCATTATTCAAGGCTCGATCCAATAGGTAATAGGTTAGACTTCTTCAGGTCTACAAGTGCAGCTGGGCAGTCTAGAAATATAAGCCTTCTCTCAGTCATTTAAAGGGATAGTTAAGTGTTTCTGAAATGGGGTTGTATGAGCTTCATATGGCCACTCAGTACATTAGATGCAGTAGAAAGTTCTCTCCTCTCCCTCAGTAAGCCACAGTCTGTAAGAGTCTGTTACGCAGAACTAGCCAGGGAAGTATCGTACCAAGAACTACGGGCATTTTCTCCGCCTACAAGAACTCCCATAAAAAAAAAGTACCACAGTTGTTTCTAGGTGCATTAACTTCTTGGATTTATAAAGTTTATCTAGACTTAACCGACCAATGTCATGTATTCTTCCACGCGGATATCTTAATGAACCCGAGTTTACAGAAGAAGAGCCTCTGCAGATGGAGGCTGAAGAGGCCTTATCCACAAGTGCTACTGCTGCCAACTTCAGGATATGTCTGAGCCAGAGACTACTGGTGACTCTCACAACGTCTGTATCAATCATCAAACAGATTCTCCAGCTTTTCTAAATCACAGGGTTTAGTGGACATTCTTCAATTTCACAAAAAGATTAGCTAAAAAAAATGTCTCAAACCTGTAGGACCTAATGACAATTTATCCTCAAAGTAAGTAATGATGATATGTCAGAAATGTTTTTTTTTTTCTCTCACACACACACAACTATCACTGTTATGTGTTAGCATTGCGCAGCTAGCGGCAGCGCTGTGCGGAGAAATATGTGACATGAGTCAGTTAGGTCTAGGCAAGGCAAGGCAAGTTTATTTGTAGAGCACAATTCATACACAAGGCAATTCAAAGTGCTTTACAGAACAAGAAAAATGCATTAAAATCACAATACAAAATAGAATCAACATTGATAATTATAAAATGACTAAAAAATCACAATACAAAATAAAATCAACATTAATCATTATAAAATAAATTTAAAAAGAAGAGTGCAGATCAGATCCTTTCAGTCATATGCACAGTTAAACAGAGCTGTTTTGAGCCTAGATTTGAACATTGTCAGAGTAGAGGCCTGTCTCACATCTTCAGAGAGACTGTTCCAGATTTTAGCTGCATAAAACTGAAACCCTGATTCCCCATGTTTAGTCCTGACTCTAGGCACCAGCAGAAGGCCGGCCCCTGAGGTCCTCAGAGTCCGAGATGGTTCATATGGCACTAACATGTCAGAGATGTACTTTGGTGCTAGGCCATGGAGAGATTTGTACACAAGCAGAGCTGCTTTAAAGTCTATTCTCTGAGCCACAGGAAGCCAGTGTAGGGACCTGAGCACAGGACTAAAGTGTTCGTACTTCGTGGTTCTGGTCAGGACCCGAGCAGCAACATTCTGGATGTACTGCAGCTGTGTTATGGCTCGTTTGGAGGCCGGTGAGCAGGCTGTTACAGTAATCTAACCTACTAGAGACAAATGCATGGATAAGTATCTCTAGGTCAGGTTTAGACACTATACCTCTGATTTTGGCGATGTTTTTGAGATGGTAAAAGACTGCTGATGTTATTGATTTTATATGGCTGCCAAAGTTCAAGTATGAGTCCATAATTACCCTGAGATTTCTAAGCTGATTTGTAGGTTTTAGAGAGAGAGACTGGAGGTGACACTTTCTCTTTGTTTCTGTGGACCAAACACGATGACTTCAGTCTTGTCTGAATTTAGCTGGAGAAAGTTGTTCTGCATCCACACACTGACCTGTTGGATGCAGTGACAGAGTGAATCCACTGGTCCATATTCACCTGCTGTCAGTGAGACGTAGATCTGAGTGTCATCTGCATAATTGTGGTAGGACACATTAGTACTTTGTAATAACTGGCCCAAAGGCAGCATGTAGAGATTGAACAGATTGACCCCTGGGGCACCCCACAAGTCAAGGCCATGTGGTCTGAGACACAGTTACCAATTTCTGCAAAGTACTTCCTGTCTTCTAGATAGGACTTCAACCAATGTAGGGCAGTCCCCGAGATGCCCACCCAGTCCTTTGTCTCTGTAAAAGGATCTCATGATCCACAGTGTCAAAAGCAGCGCTCAGATCTAGTAGGACTAAGACGGAGACTTTGCCTGCGTCAGTGTTCAGTCGGATGTCATTTGTCACCTTGATCAGAGCGGTCTCAGTGCTGTGATGGGGTCTAAAACCTGACTGCAAAAAACATCGAATGAGTTGTTCATGAGGAGAAAGTCAGTGAGCTGTTGGTAAACAACTTTTTCAAGGACTTTGCCTAAGAACGGCAGATTTGAGATGGGCCAGTAGTTGTTCAGTACTGTGGCATCAAGACTGCTCTTCTTCAGGAGAGGCTTTATGACCGCAGTTTTCAAGGCCTTTGGGAATGTTCCAGATTGTAGTGACATGTTAAAGGAAAAGTTCGGTTCCTGCAGCTTTTACATTGTTTATAGAATGAAGAACAACAATATACTCACCCAGAAGGCTTTCCTGATGCAAACGGTGCTTCGGGAGATATTTAGATCCAAAATCGAGCAGCGGACACCGATATAATGGTAGCCTGTAGGGCATGGATCGCCGCTCCTAAAAACTGCATTAATCGTCCAAAAACTCATGTTTTTCACCAATATTCCATCATGATTCGCTCCGAATGGACCGCCATTGCAGTCTGTGTCTCTCCACACAGCGCTGTGTGGCTGAACTGACGAGTTTGTTTACGTGCCCTTTGCGCATGCGCAGTGCGGCTCATTGTTTCAGGGGAAGACCGGCAGCTACAAATCGACTTTCTTCTTCCAGTTTTGTGCAAAATGGACGAATATCTATGGGATGAAGATGTTGTGGAGGAGGACTTTGAATATGATGGACGTCCTTACAGTTTGGAGCCAGATTATACAGATAAGGAGCTCATAGAAATGAGGAAGCGATCGCAACGCTCCAGAGAGTACTGCGCATGCGCAAAGGGCATGCAAACAGACTCGTCAGTTCAGAGGTTAGTACAGCCACACAGCGCTGTGTGGAGAGACACAGGCTGCAATGGCGGTCCATTCGGAGTGAATCATGATGGAATATTGGTGAAAAACATGAGTTTTTGGACGATTAATGCAGTTTTTAGGAGCGGCGATCTATGCCCTACAGACTACCATTATATCGGTGTCCGCTGCTCGATTTTGGATCTAAATATCTCCCGAAGCACCGTTTGCATCAGGAAAGCCTTCTGGGTGAGTATATTGTTGTTCTTCATTCTATAAACAATGTAAAAGCTGCAGGAACCGAACTTTTCCTTTAACTATCTGAGCGAGTGGTGGTAACAAACTGCTCAGCACGGACTTTAGAAATCTAGTGGGTAACACATCGAGGCAGCATGTGGATGAACTCAGACTTGTGATAATCTCTTGGACAGTTTTGTCAGTTACAGGTGCAAAATAAGTCAGCTCGAAGTGTTTAGGTGGCTGCAGGGTTTAGATAAAATCTAGATAAAATTTTCCGATATTTCTGAAAAATTAATGCGCTTATAAACATGCAAATGATGTAGCATACTCTTAAACTGTGGTATAATTTTTTAATGGGAGTTCTTCTCGGTGGAGAAAATACCCTTCTGTCTTGGTATGATACTTCCCTGTTTGCGGCTGGTTCTACGAACAGACCGTTAAAGACTGTGGCTTACTGAAGAGAGGAGAGAACTCTCTACTGCATCTAATGTACTGAGAGGCCACATGGAGCTCATACAGCCCCACCTCAAAAATACTGAACTATCCTGTTAAGAAACTTTTTTTGTTGGCAGAATGAACAGTTTTCAAGTTTTTCAACCAAGTAAATTTGCCTTTTGGATTCAACTCAAAGGTGTTATGCAGTTTAGATATCAGCAGACTTGCAGGCACACAATTGTATTGAAAGCCACGTAAAATAAACCCTGATAGCGTTGGGCTAGGTTTCCTAACTAAAAGCTTGTGGGATTCTTTGTATTCCTTGATAATTGCCTATAAGGGTAGTGGCAAAGTAAAAGGCCATGGCATACACATTTTGTTCGTTGTGATAATCTTTGTGAACAAACCTTATTTTCAGGACTTTTTGTAAATTCTTTGCTTTTCAGTTCTAAAAGGCAGACATCAGGACACATGGAAAAGCAACCGAGCTTTCTCAAAAATTCTTTCCTTTCTTTTTTCTTAAGTTAAAGGAACTAAGTACAACATGGGAGATAAAGTGTGCAAACAAAACCAGCAACAGATACACTATAAATAGTCTTGAGAGGCAGAAGGGTAAAGCAAAACCACTACCACATTGTAGTTTGCTAACATCACTAATTCCATAGATCTTCACCTCCACAAAGTCTGTCTGAATGGGTTAGACGTATTTAACCCATTAGGCCCACAGTTGATCAAAGACCTCTTTTTGCCAAAAGAAATTATTCTTTCCACGGCATTTACAATTTTAACCAGAGATATACCACTTTTTCCTTCTCAATACCGGTACTTGTGCTGTGGGTATTGGCCAATCCGATCCAATACCAGTATGTTATGAAAAAAATATACAACGCCTGCATGACTCTGATGATTATCATTGTAGTAAGACCTGGCTCAGGTTGAACCCTTTGTAAAACATGAATAAATACAGCAATGATGCAGCATGATCCTACAAGTAAGCTTAGCTCCAAGCCTCGCGTCAACCGGTACACGACACATGGCACCAACACCGTGTGCCTGTTGTTTCTGTGTCACGTGATCAAATTCTCCAACACCCTGCAGGTTGCAGCACAGGGCTGGTATTTTAGAACTCTGCCAGAGTTTAACGGTGCTTAACAGTAAATAGGTTACTAATTTAATCAATTACATGGTATGGGATGGTGCCTGGACTCCAGTACTCGCCAGTACTGATGCCAGCATTTTCTGCAGTATTGGAGCAATTTCCTATGGAATTTGTTGCTGACACGTCAAATGGTCACAAAAGTAACAGATGAAGGAGGCGGGCATGGTGTTATGCCGTGGGGACTTTACGCCGACGTCATCCGTAAATTAGCGGGTCGACCTGGGTGTGATGTTCTCACTGAAGCCAATCGGAGGCGAGCCGTTGAAAACCTGTTTCGCTTGCACAGTCAAATAACGCGGGTCGAAATGCCGATTAAACCTTTTCAAACTGCCAGCGGGACCTGATTGTTACCGGGTTTAAACAGGTTCTTTGTTCAGTTTGAAAGGGCTATTAGATACTTTTAAACCACAATAATGTTTTAGAGATGAAAATATTATTAAAACCAGATTCACAAGCCGAGTCTGCATTCCCAGTGGCCTTCCCGAGCTGTCTCTGTTGTCTTAACTGTGCAGCTGCTCAGCCTGTCAGGCATTATCTGATGAGTCATGCTCACTGATAATATATTTTACAGATGTTCTGCAGGGTTCTTGTCAGTCTGTTCTCTGGAGGCCTGTCAGTGATGAACAACCTTACTGGAATTTTCCATTACAGCTGTCATGATTTAGACAGACTATACAATTGGTCTCCTCTTTCTTTGAGCTTATTTATGACTGTTATGAGTCACTTTGTATAAGAAACCTTACATTTTCAATTTTAACCCAACTGCATTCAAACTAATCTGACTGCACATGGAAGGAGATAAAGTATCTGGAACTATCACTGTTGTTTTCTACAATTTATTGTTTTGGCTTTCAAACTATCATCATAAAATGGGACAAGATAGGGCTTAGAAAGCCAAAACTGCACAACTTTCTTGTCCCAAGAAGAATTTTTAAAGACATGTCTTCTAAATATGTTTTCACTCTCACCTTTGTCTTACTAACCCAGTTGACAAGGTCAGGCCACGTGCATGCACACTCCTGTTTTTATGACCTACTCCAGGCATGCTCAACAGAACAAATCTGAAAAGTAGGGGCCTCTCTATCTTACTGTGGTGATAAAAACAAAGCAGAAACGGATAAACTAATTAGCAAGACTGCAAGGCCGCAGATGTTTTGAACCAACACAGCCAGAAGGAACTTTTGTCCTTGTGCCCCACGCACAGACCAAAGTCCCATCAACAGGTTTGAGCACAAGGCCTTGTTTTCTTTTCAGTCACATAGCCTGATACAAATTACAGTTTACTCAGCCGCACTATAAACACTTGTGCAGTCAGAATCCCTGTTAATATTACATGTGCAAATTACACATGTTCTGGTCTTGTCCCAAGGTTTATGGGTTTTGGTGTTCTATCTTTAAAGACTTTTTCCAATATACAGTATGTGGGACAAGAATTGATCCTTCTCCTCTTAGCTCATTGTTTGGTGTGATGCTGGTTAACAGTTCTGTCAAGAGGAGTCAAGAAAATATGATTGCCTTCTGTTCTCTTAGCCAAAAGACTCATCCTGTCAAAATGGAAGGACTCTGTTCCCCCATCATATGGTCAGTGTATAAGGGAGGTAATGTGTCCATTTAGAAAAATTAGATATAGAATCAGAGGGAGTTCCAGAAAGTTTCATACAACTTTGCAACCATTTATAACATTTGTCAAATATACACTATATTGCCAAAAGTATTCACTCACCCATCCAAATAATCAGAATCAGGTGTTCCGGTCACTTCCATGTCCACAGGTGTATAAAATCAAGCACCTAGGCATGCAGACTGATTTTACAAACATTTGTGAAAGAATGGGTCGCTCTCAGGAGCTCAGTGAATTCCAGCAAGGAGCTGTGATAGGATGTAACCTGTGCAAGTGGCAAGTGTTTGGCCATGTAAACTGACGGAGCGGGGTCAGTGGATGTTGAGGCGCATAGTGCAAAGAGGTTGCCAACTTTCTGCAGTCAATTGCAACAGACCTCCAAACTTCATGTGGCCTTCAGATTAGCTCAAGAACAATGCAGAGAGCTTCATGGATGGGTTTTCATGGCCGAGCAGCTGCATCCAAGCCTCACATCACCAAGTGCAATGCAAAGCATCGATGCAGCGGTGTAAAGCATGCCGCCTCTGGACTCTAGAGCAGTCGAGACGCGTTCTCTGGAGTGATGAATCACGCTTCTCCATCTGACAATCTGATGGACCAGTCTGGGTTTGGCAGTGGCCAGGAGAACGATACTTGTGGGACTGCATTGTGCCAAGTGTAAAGTTTGGTGGAGGGGGGATTATGGTGTGGGGGTGTTTTTCAGGAGCTGGGCTTGGCCCCTTAGTTCCAGTCAAAGGAAGTTCAATTTGTTTGCGTCATTTATACATTCAAACTTTACTAGCATTCAGTAAAGGGTTATTAGATGTTTCATTTTATCCAAGCTTAAAACATGACTTCAGAAGCTTAAAGGGACTGTGAGGAGTTTCTAAGTAATTACAAAAAAGTCTCACTTTTAGATATATGCCTGATTGAAATACACACTTTAAGATGAGTTTTATAGCATCAAAATAGGTTACCTATAAATGCTATTCCTTAGCCTTCCGGTCGGGTCGGTCAAGGCTGAATTAGCCTGGATACTCAACTTCAGGAACAAGACAATTAAAACTAGAGCAAATTTATATTATTCAGACACGTCTTAGAGCACCGGGCTGTAAGTAGCGATATATAGCCGGCTATAAAACTACGATACGAAGTTTTCCAAAAATTGCTTGTTGTCACACATTAAAAACTACCGTTGCTTAACTAGAAAGAGATACATTACCTCGTCGCTTTGCATCCTGTAAGTTGTTGAAAAAAGAAGTTGTAAAGCAATGCAGAGTTCTGAGGAAGGTCTGAGCTGCATTCATTAGCATCACAACAAATACATGCTTTGGATAGCACACGTCTTTTGGTGCGTTCCAGTTGTAGTCAGAAGTAGGAATTTTGAGTTCCAAGTAGGAAACTGCAACTGGAATGTCCCCCAAAGTCGAGAATTTACTCCTGGGAACGCGGTGAAACCTCGCCACCCCCGAGTTGACAATCGAAGATGGATGCCCCCAGTGTGAACAGTTATTTAGCTCCTGTTATAATCAGTTTATTTGCACTTCTGACTGGGGTGTGTCGCTCTAGATCAGCTGTATACATCGTATTGTTAGACTTATATTTTCAAAAATGCTGCCATAGCGATAATCACATTCTTCATGTGATATTTGTGAACAACAGCGCAGGCATGCTAACAACAGCTAACAATGTGGGGCGTCGGTGGCGCAGTTGGATAGTGCGCTTGGTCAGTAATCGGGAGGTTGCAGGTTCAAGCCCAGCTTGTCGGGCGACACATGGCGATGTGTCCTTGGGCAAGACACTTAACCCCAAGTTGCTCCCACTGCTGCGTCAGTGGCGTGTAAATGGGCATGAAGGGGCGTGAATATGTTAAGAGATGCTGATGGATAACTAACAGAGATACTCTGAACCATCAGTGAGTGAATGTGAGTGTAAATGGGTGTGAATGGGTATGAATGGGTAGGTGTGACCTGCGGTGTAAAGCAGCTTTGAGTTGTCAAAAGACTAGAAAAGCGCTATATAAGCTCAAGTCCATTTACTATTTACAATAGCCTGGTAGATCGGCATGTTTTTTTCTGACTTCAACTGGAACGCTGATAACTCTGAGATGATGTCACTCCCAGTTCCTGGGAACGCAGCATTACGTCACCGCGCGTGCTCATGGGTAGCAGAGTCTTTTACGTTGCCCGTAATAGATTCTCCTCACAGTCCCTTTAAGGAAACATGAAAATGTCTTACACTTTACACTTCATAGTTTAGTCAGCTTTTTTATTTCATCAACTAAAATGTTGTGAAATTTTATCAACTACAACTACTCTAAAATTACATTAATTTAGATGACTAAATGCTGAATAAAACTAAAAGATGTCTGGACAAAAGACTAAAACCAAGTAAAAGGTGCTGCTAAATCAACACTGATTCACATGTGGCTCATGACATCTGGCCCTTTATGCCGAACACTAGACATGCCTTATCCCAAGCCCAGGTTCAGCTTTTTTCATCATGGCCATATTTGGCCAACACAACTCTTGTCATAACCTAAGCCAGATCCACCCAGTGACATTTGGCCAACATGTGACTCAGCACCTGCCATAAACCATACCTGATTTGACCAAAGACATTTTAACAAAACCTTGCCAGTGCAACACTTGTCTCAAGAATGAAACGTTTTTTTCTTGACCCAATCTGGCCAACAAAACACTTCCCTTTAATCAGAGAGGTCAAACCACATGTGGCATAATACTTACCTTAATCACGGCCAGGTCTGACTGATGACATTTGGCCCACAGCTTTCCCAAACAACACTTTCTATCACCAAAAAAAGGTTCGGCTCATGACATTGTGTCACATCTGGCTCAAAAACCTTCCCGTCAACCAATTCCCACCCAACACACAACATCTGAGCCACAATGGGTCAATGTAACTTTTGCTGTAACCCAAGCCATGTTTTGAACATCACATTTTTACCCACATCTTGCCAACACAGCACTTGGCATAACCAAAGCCAGTACCACATCTGATACACACAACATAGTCTTAACCATGGCCAGCTCTGGGCCGGGACATTCTTCTCATTTTGTCCCAAACAGTACTTGCTGTAACTCAATTCAGGTCCAGCTCATGATGCTGCCAACATCTGGCCAAGGCAGCACTTACCGTAAGCCCGTCTTGGCAGGCATCTGGCTAGCACAACATAGGGGTGGGCAGAAATATTGTTTTAGCCATGCACTGCAGTTATTTCCCTTCCAATTCAATATCGATTCAGCAAACCCCCGGTTCACCTCCTGGCCAGTGCGGGGGCGCTGTGCACTTTTTTAATGTTTATCCAGCTGTCGCCAGTTCAGACATGTTTATAGAGTGATAGGATCGAGAGCCAAACATGAAAGAGATTTAACGGGGCTCTATCAACATTTTCTGTGCAAATAATTTAAAATATTAAACACAATAGCTTTAGTATCATTCTAGAGTGTTTTTTTTTTTGTTCTTTGACATGTTTCTCTGCGTTTTGCCATATTTCAAACGTATTTTCTGCATCTTTTATCAACTTTTTATTGTCATTTATCGTCTTTTTGATCATAGTTCATTTTTGCATGGATTCCATAAATAGTCATTTTAGAAATACTGGAAGAATAAATGTTGAGATCTCTATCTTCACCTTGTCAGGAGCTGCTTCAGAGACTACCATCAATAAAAAAAATGCCATGGCGCCTGGACATGGTCTGGTATAGTCTGCTGTTACATGGACACTAAGGCTACGTTCACACTGCAGCCTTTAATGCTCAATTCCAATTTATTGCTCAAATCCGATTTTTTTTTGTTTGGCTGTTCAGATTACACCTTTCAATGTGGCCTGACTGCAAACTGTGATGTGAACAGCTCAGGCTTCAGAAGTGGCACGCATGCTCAGTTTATGTTTAACATTAGTGACATCACGCACAGCACGGTGTGATGAGGGGAGCAGACTCAGACCAAAACTGTGCTTCACAACACTGGAGAAGTATGTTCCCATAACGCAGAACCTGATGTTTCAGCTCACCTTGAGTGATCTCTTATTAAAGTAATTATCGGTATATTTTATTTCTTATAAGCCTTAAGGCGGACGCTCTCTCCTGCCGACCCTGTTGATGACAGATCGCTGCTGGAGAGCCAAACATCTCAGAGCCGTTGTGCGCTGAACAGGTGAACAAAGAGGCAAAAACTAAGTTTTGTCATCTGTTCTGATGTTTCTTTGTTTGTCTGTAATAATGGACCATTTCATCCAACAGAGGGCACTCTCACCGCAGCTTGACCGCCAGCCACATGCGCTGCCCTCTTGACCTCAGAAAACAAAGAGTTGCCACTTTGAGTGGACATTAACAAGACTGAATCATCTGAGGAGAGCTGTGTGGGAGTATTTTGGGTCTTACACCTTTGTTGGCAAACTTAAAATCAAAGACCGGGCTATGTGTCGGTTATGTGCTAAACAGTTACTCACTTGTCCTCCACATCAAATTTGCAGGTTCAACTGTCTGCTTTTCATCCAAGTTATACAGCCGAGTGCAGCTGCGCTTTGTCAAGAGTTCAACCCCGTGTGACTGCGTTTCTTCAGCAGGGTCTTTGCCGAGGGGGTGGATAAGAGAGTCTCTGTCTCTTGCTTACACATCATTCATCATGTATTATTGATGATAATCTGTTTTCATTATTTAAGGGATACAGTTTCTACCCCTGAACAGGGGTTTTGCATCCTTGACCTGCTCACCAGCACTTCGGTAAATGCAAACTGCCTGCAAATTTGTAAAATAGTGAGTGTAAAATTGTTGACACAACAGATCCGGGGTCAGTCGGGACTTCAAAAAATTGCAGCTTTGGCGTTCTCATGATAATGTCGTCTGAAATTGCTATTTTGATCCAAAAAGCTTAATTTTTCAGCCCTACATCCGGCCATTTCTTGCCTGTAAAACACTTGCCATGACCTTGACCAGGCCCAGCTCATGCCAATTAGATCAAGTTTGCCTTGCACATTGCTTTCCAATCCCAAACCAGGTCAATCAAAGGAAATCTGAGCCACACTTGGCACCGACCGCTCTCACCACAACCCAAGCCAGGTTCCACTCCATAAATATGGGCCTAATGTGGCCCACATGGTTCTACCAGGGCCAGATCTGGTCTTCACAAAGTGCATATTCCAAGCCAGGCCTTGCTCATGACATTTCAGACATACAATACTTGGCGTACCCCAGTCATACTCTACCTATTATGTTTGGGCTCCATCCAGCCAATGCAAAGCTTGGCTTAGCCAAAGGAAGTTAAAGCAAGAGACCTTCAAGCCACATGACACTTGTTGTTAAGAAAGCCTGGCCCAGTTTGGCACATTTGGCTCACACAGCACTTGAGGTAACCAATGCCCTGTTGAACTCATTGTATTATCTGAGCACTTGCAATAACTTAAATCTGATCTGGCTTTTGATATCTTGACCACACTTGTCCCATAGACCACCTGGCCTAACCCAAGCCGGGTGTGGCCAACAGCTGACCCACACAACACCAGTCATAGCCTAAACCTAGTGCGGCTCATGGCATTTGACCACAACTGGCACACAAAGACTTACTGACTATAAGCTGCTTCTTAACTTTGGCTTCAGTGCTCAAGTCAAAGTTGGCCCTTATTTCTTATACTTATTACTTCTTTAGATGCTAACCATTTCAGTAGAACTTTTATCAGATATTAGCCACGGTAACATGAAGTTTTTTAATTAGGAATGAAAACAATTTTTCGCCTTCCTGTTTACATGAACAGAGTAATTCCGAATAAAGGTTTACATGGAAAACATGTCTATTCACCCCTTTATTCAAGGCCTGATGGTCGGGAATGGTTCTAATTACATCTAATTACATATACAAATATTTACATAGTGACGTATTTATGTCTACCAGAAGAAAAACTCCAGTTCAACTTGGACGCCAATGCTTAAAAAATGTCCATATTATAATACTTACGTCCACCCACTGTTACATTATTTCCAAATCTTCTAAGGCTCTAATTAAATAAATTGTCTCGGCTCTTGTCCTACACTTACTTGAACTACCCGGAATTAATTTAAGGTGGAATTAACATATATATGATCGAAGAATTATTTAATTCTGATTTAAAATTAGAATATACTAGCCACCTACTTCAGTATTAAGTTGTATTCGGAATGAGCATTTTCATTCGGAATTACGTGTTTACATGGTCATTTTTAATCTTTTTAGACGGGATAATTGACTGCATTCTTTATCAAATTTATAAGTTAAGATAAATCTGTAGGAAGGATGTTTTTGCTCCACTTACGACATGTTTTGACAAGAGTTTGTTTTATGAAGTGGTTACCTTTCTGGAAACACCTACTACATTATCTGATTGGCCTGTAATAATTTTTAATTGATGGAATGACCATTCAGTCACTGGCTGGATTTGTTTCTGAAAGATCCTCCACTCGCCAAAACACTTTCTATGGCCTCTCTCCCTGATGGACTGGTGAAAGATTTTGAACGGTCCACCTGGTGTGTCGGTAAGGCAGACTCTACGTTTGCCCTAACCTAAGTCAAAGCCAGCTACATGCATTCAGGCCACATCTTACCTTTGCAATATTTGCTGTTATCAGAACCATGACTGGTGCAGGACGTGGGCGACACTTTTCCAAAAAAACAGACAACCTGGAAACACCCAGACCTGGTTTGGCCCCTGACATTTGGTCCAGTTATGCTTACACAACACTTTCAAGGGCAGGAACTATTCTGTCTTCCAGTTCTTATTTGAAAAGGGAAACTGGACTTTCCAGAGGTTCTTGAAGTTGACCTTTTTAACGAAGAGCTGGAAAACCAAGACCTGGATCATTGAGAATCTACACAGACATCTATTCTGTCATCAAATTCCAGTCATATCCGCTTTCTTTGTCTCAGTATTTGAACAATAAATACAACTTTATTGTTGAATGATGATCAAAGCTGAAAAAAGAGTAATAGTCAGGGTACGGTGTACATTTTAGGACATCCTCAGGTCTCAGAGTAAGTTGAAACACGACCCGCAGCCCGACCCTTAACCTTATTTAAAGTAATCATTTTGGGTCATATTGTCTGAAAATTGAACGGTATATCGCCATAGTTCAGATGCCAGTGAGTAAACAACGCACCTGAATGAAGCAGCTCTTCCAATAAAAACCTGACTTCAGCTCCATCATCAACCCTCTGTGATCTTCTCCCATACAACTGTAAAATCACTCGTTTTTTACGTTTAATGCTTTTAAACTTTTAATCTCTTAAAAGGACCTTTACATGTGTAATAGTAGACTTACTTTCTGTCCAGACTTAAGCGACGCTCAGCAGGTACGAGCCGTGTAGCCAGAATTTCCCCCGTCAGGGCGCCGCCATTGTGCAACCAGTAGAGAATTTGGGCCATAATCCGGACGCAGCTGTCGTAAACGGTCGCAACACTCCACAGCATACGCCGTACACAATCATTGTGAAACTGCCGTAAACCGCTGTCATTTTAAACTCTAATAATTAATAAAAAAGAAACTTTTCAGAAAAAAGAGGACTTGGAAAACACGCAGCCCAATAATACTTTAATGTCACCACAGCATACAGATGGGAGAAATATTTCTACGAGGTGTATTAATTTTTTGAAGTTTTACTTCGGCCCGTCCAGATGAATGGGCGAGACGGAGATTTGACCTATACTGCAGCCAGTCACCGGGGGAGCAGTTTTCGTGGTGGCTTCAATTTGAGCCTAGCATCACGGCATACATGTTTTTTACAGTCTATGGTCACAGCCTTACAACCAGCTTACAACTTACGTTTTTATTTTATTGTATTTATTATTATTGTTTTATATTAATTTTGATGTGTCAAACTAAAACCTGCGAACCGACCCGCATGTTATTTTTTCCACCCAGATCCAAACCCGGGAAAAAAAACGTTTTTAAAAACCACCCGCAAATCAGCTGTTTTTGCGGGTACCCGCGGGTACCGACCCAGTGCAGGACTCTGCCACAGAGTGGAGTGCCGCGGTCTTGCTCCGACAGGAAAACCCCACTGAAAGCGGCGTGCTCAGAAGCGTCGCGGCGCGCAGCCCCGTAGGGGGACGGCTGATCCCCGGAGAGCCACAGGCTCTCATGAGAATAGCGATGTCACATGCTCATAAAACGTGTTATAGACTGAGAAAAGAAATAAACAACACCTTGCTTTGCTTCTCTAAGGTCCCTTTGCTGGTCCCAACAACACAGCTTCGTGAATTATTCAACTTCTATACATCTATATCCGTGTAGAAAAGATGTTTGGTGTCATGTATACAATCTTATATATTTCTGTACCTCTACGATTCACTTTTCTTCATCCATGGTGTTGTGTTGCCTCTGGGACCCTCTGACTGACTGCTGACCTGATGCTCGTGCCTCCGGTTTTGACGCAATGACAAATATTTGAGGAACATTACGTGCAAGAGTCTGTGCATTGTGTTTTATTTTGAAACTTCCAGTTACTCCACACCGTGACTTCCTGTCTGGTGCTTTCTTAACGACAGTGAATTTACAAGGTTTGGAAGCAGCCACGCAGAAAATAGACCTGAAGCGTATCTGTCGTGCCTTGGTGCGAGCCAGCGCTTCAGTGGAATTTGCCCGATAGACCACAATGGGAGCAAAGTGGGCGGCGCGGCGTCCAGTCGAATTTGGGGGTAAGTTGTTGAAAAAGAAGTTGTAAAGCAATGCAGAGTTCTGAGGAAGGTCCGAGCTTTATTCACATCACAACAAATGCACGCTTTGGCTTGGGTCACGTCTTTACGACAGTCGCCGCGCATGCTCATGGGTGGCAGAGTCTTTATGTCACCGGAAATACATTCTCCTCATAGCACCTTCAAAAAAGAAAATGTAAGCATGAAAAAGTGTTCTATAAACTAACATAATAAGGCCATTGAAATTTCAAAACACACTAACACTTTGATTGCATACAACAAAACCTACAGAACAGACAACAATTAAGAATCCAGACAAGCTGAAAAGGTTAAACATTCAGAGAGATTTGCTGTCAAAGTCTCTTTAGGTTGATAAGTTAAATGGTGAAATTCTTGAATCTGAGCCTTCGTGCATCTGTCACCACAAAAATATCTGTAAAACTGATAAGCAAATTTATCTGCAGCACTGTGTAAACATAAAAGTCACGTGCCCCAGTTGTGTGCACCGCTGGCTTATGTAAACTACATCTGCTCCTTTTCTAAATTCTGTCTACGTTGTGTAAGTGGCACTGTTAGATTACGTCAGGTCAGGGGCATGGGCAGTCCGAGATATTCAGACTCTGCAGATTGATTGCACCTTATCTCGCTCCAAGTTCATTCACATGCTCTGTGGCATTGACATGACCACTGACCTCTTTGCCCACCTTTGTCTCCTCACAGCCGCTTTGTGTCTCGATCACGTGTGCCCGCGCTCGTTATCTGGGAGGAAGAGAAGGGAAAGTTTTGAACATAAGAAGACTTAGAGAACAAAAAAAATGTGATGAATTCATTGGATGGCCTGATTCAGGGGAATGATTTTCTGTAAACACATGTCATATTTGGACCAGCAAGTGGAGATGAAGAAAGAGGTGGACTGAACAACAGCGTGAACTGTGACTCCCTCCCTCTCTCCTGGGATCATGGCCTGTGTATATAAAGGAGAAGCAGTGCCACAGCTGAGTTCGCTGAGTCAGGCTGACTGAGGAGAAGCATCGCAGTGTCTGACGAAGACCTGGCTGAACCAGCTTTGAACTTAAGATAGCCAAGACCTCGAGAGTGTTATGAGACTGGAAGCCCTCCTGCTCAAGAAGGATTTCACTCAGAAGAAAAGAGAACAGCTGGTCCAGGGTCGAACGAAATCTGAAACTTGAAGATTCACGTAAAAGCGTAAAAATGCAAAATTCAAGCCTCTTCAACCAAAGGAAAGTGCCTGTAGCACTCGGCTTTGTGCTGCTTGTGCTGACTCAGCAGGTGAGTAGACCCTTCATGACCAAGTTTCTTTTAGTTGTGGTCTCGATATAAGAATAATTGTTAAATGGAATTAGTCATTAAAAGTATTCTTCCTCTCCTTGGTTTCCATCAGGTGTTCGGAATGTATCTTTTTAAGAGATGTGGCGAAGACAAAAGATCCTTGAAAAATGAATCCCTTCTAAGATATTGACTTGAGTCTTTGAGTTTTTAAAAACACAAAAAACCATTATGCACTATGAACAATAATCTTTATTTAAATGTGACTTCTTTAAAATCAGCTACAAAGAGTTTTACAGGGCAGCAGTAATTTAAACTAAATACAACACAAGCAGGTTAAAATAATTGGCAAGGACAACAAATCAAGAAAATACTAAACACTTGAAATAAAAAGATCATTGAGTGAGGTCAAAAGGACATAAAATTCTTTAAGAGAACTCCAGAAACTAGAACTCCTTACACAAGTTAAGTCAAGAAAAGTGCGCAGATAAAAGTTTGTGTTCAGACAGTTAAAAGAGATTACAGACTGAGCTGACCTGAACTAGAAACAAAAAGGGCTTCTTTAAAGTGGCACTGTTTAACTTTAGATACAAAGTGTTTTACAGGACAATTACAGTTTAAGCAAAATACAACATACAACGCAACAGACAGACAGGTTTAAAAGAATTGGCAAGGACAACAAATCACTAAAATACTAAACCCTTCAAAATATTAGAATAATTTAAGAGAGGTCAAAAGGACAACTTCTTTAAGAGATCTCTAGAAACTAGACCTCCTTAAACAAACAAGTCAAGCATGGAAAGGCCCACAGACAAAAGTTTTATATTCAAAACAGATCACCAACTTAGCTGACCTAAACTAGAAGCAATAAAGATGTTGTGAGATTTTAGCAAATATTCAACTGGTTTTTTGTTTGGTTACAACAAATACTTTGAAATAAAAGAATTCTACACCTTATGCCAGCCCTATTGAATTAGCGGCTCGTGTGCCACATGCAGCCTGAAAGCAACCCTCGAGTGGCCCGAAATCGAGGTGATTGGGACTTAAGTCCTGCAAGAAAAGCAAGAAAAACTTTTTGAACACTGTCAAGGTCTTAAAAAAATTCCAGCATTATCACAGACATTGAATGCAACACGGCCTGGAAGGTTGCTGTTGATCAAGTTACTTTAATGCACTTTCAAATGCGACCAAAAGATGTTTTTAATCTATGTTCATACGCACCTGAATACGTGCTTGTATTTACCCGTCAAGACATGTTGAAGTTATCTGTTTGAAGTGTTACATTTAAAGAAACATTATTTCAGCAGAAGTTACGTTTAGTACTGCTCATAATTGAGTTTATCCCCTTTTTGATCTGGCAATAAAATATTAGACATCCAGTATGTTTATCTATTTGTGTTTCTTTTAAATTTGGTAAACTTTGCTCACTGTCTGCCAAAAATGTTCAGCCCAGCTCATGTCCTAAGTCTGAAATCTAGCCTGACTGAATTTCTGATTTTGTAGCCGTGCCTTACGCCGTGGAAAACTTCATTTTTTGACACCATAATGGTAAAGACATCCAATACAAGTCTAAATTTAGTAAGGTCGATTTAAACTGTTGGAACATCTTATTTCTCATTTAAAATACAAGAAGTGCCCTGAGAGCACGAACCTCCGCCAATGCTTGTCCAACTCTGTCAGACAAGTTATCCCTGAAAAAGTGGAAACCTGCCCTATCCTGCATGATCAAATCACTCTTTCTTTTAGCCACGACCAACAATCCCTGAAATTTTAATCCAAATCTGTTGGGAATGTATCGAGTCAGCTGCAAAATGGCGGAAACTGCAGCCTACAACATTAACAAATGCTTCAACAACTCCGGAGCAACAATCAAATTCGGATCAACGACAAAATCTTGTTACTTCGTCTTTGTGCCGTGGCGAACATTCCCTAAAAATCTCATCAGAATGTGTTCATAGTTATTCTGCTAACGGGCAAATGGGCAGATAGACGACACCAGCAAAAACAGAACGCCCTTTGTACAAAGGCACAAAGGACAAACAAATACTTTAGAGGGCTCTTCAAAAACTGTGATGGTAATAACTTACAAAGTGTGTTTTTTAAGGGTTTTGAGAGATTAAAATGTCAGAAAATTGTGGTGAACGTCATTATTTTAAATACTTGAATAGGTTGTGGAAAAGACTCAGCCAGCCTTCACTGAAAGTGTTAAGCAATTAGAGATGTATGTTAATTTCACAAGAAATGTTAATTTAATGCATTAAAAAAATGAAGACACAGCTAATTTTAAAATAATTACAAAAAAGGAGAGTTTGGGAAACGGTAGATTATCTGTTGTACAACATCAATTCACTTATTTTGAACATTTTTAATATGAAATCTAAATTGTGAAGTCAAGTGCAAGAAAAAGGAAAGTTCTAATGTGATTGTCATGATGACCCTTTTAAAATGAGAATTAATATGATAAAGAAAGTTTATATAAGTGTGTAAATACTAATACGACTTTTTTAAAGCGTGATTTTGGTAAAGACATACAAATGTAATATTTATGCACATACATGCAAAGGAATAAAGTAGAGGGGCTTTTAAAGTGGATAACTTTATCTTTTTAAACAAACAGTGAAATGATTTGTTTTAACCTTTTAAAGCCAATTGTATCATATACTTTTATAACACCTCTTTCTACTCAATATGATCAACAAATTACAAAAAACCCATCTGAATACAATCATATAAATAATAAAACTGTCCTCAAATGGATTATCAGTTGCCAAAAACACCTAATGTATCAAATGAGATACGAAAAATCTATTTGTTGAATTTTATGGACATTTTGATTTTTATGGATTTTAGCAGAAAGTGAAACAAACATTTCAGCTCCAAAAAACTAGAATTTTCTGGCTATAATCTATGGTCTTGGGCCTTAAAGGGTTAAGTATTAGCAACATAAACCTTTAATGTGACAGCAAAGCTTGAAGTGTGACAGTGGCAATGACATTTTAAAATCTGTCGAGGGCTTCTTTAAAATAAAAAATGTAGCTCTTTTGACCACAAATCAAAGATTCATTCGGCATTTCTGATATTCAAGAAATGGTTGTGGGTGGCACGGTTGCGCAGCTGGTAGAGCACGTGCCTCACAGCAAGAAGGTTCTCGCTTCAATTCCCGGGTCGGGAGGGCCTTTCTGTGTAAAGTTTGCATGTTCTTCCCGTGCATGCGTGGGTTCTCTCAGGGCACTCCGGCTTCTTCCCACAGACCGAAAACATGCTCATTAGGTTAATGGTGACTCTAAGGCCCCATCCACACGAAGCCAAACTGAGGTGTAAACACATAGGTTTTTTGCAGAATCTGCGTATCATCCAAACAAAGACGCGTTTTGGGGGTCTGTAAACGATCGTTTTTGAAACCAGGTTCCAGAGTGGAAAGATTTTGAAATGCAGTATACACAGCTCCGTGATTGCTGGCTCTCCACAAGTTTTCAGATACGCTTACGTCATAGTTTCATATCTTCATTGACATGCATGCGCCACACGTGGCAACGACAATGGCGGCGTATGGGAAGCATATGTGCTGATGAAGCTAGTGACCCTACTATCCCTGTTGCAGCAAAATGTCCTTCTTCTCAATCACCACCGAGTTGAACAAACAATTATCAAGGACACATTACGGTGGTCTCTGTTTACAACTTTTGCCGCAAGTACGCATGCCCACTGTTTTTTCGTTTGTTTCCATCATATCGTTACAGCGGCCCTAGAGGTCTGGCATGTGTTTTACAGCGTTTTGATGCGTATCGAGTGCATTCATGTAGACGCACACATTTTCTGAGACACCTTCGTCTTTATGACGATCGTTCTGGAAACTGTTCAGCGTTTTGTCTTCGTGTGGATGGGGCCCAAATTGCCCTTGGGTATGAGTGTGAGCGTGAATGGTTGTTTGTCTCTCTATGTTGCCCTACGATCGACTGGCGACCGGTTCAGGGTGTACCCCGTCTCTCGCCCGATTATAGCTGGGATAGGCTCCAGCACCCCTGCAACCTGGAGAGGGATAGCCAGATGTAGAAAATGAATGAAGAAATGGTTCTTCTTCACTTAAAAAAGGCTTTAAAGGGATTTTTAGAAGTAGGTTGATTGTTGCTAGGACAAAAAAGGCAGATAATGTGCAGTGTAAGACCATTCAATGTTTTGGAAAATAAACAAGTAACGATGAGGAAAGTAAAAAGCACATCAAATTGTATGATATGCAGGTACCGAAGAGTACTAGGGCCATGGAGAAAATAAGTTTGGGAAGGTCGACATTAAAGCAGAAAGTCAAAATTTCGAGAATAAAGTAGAGAAACAAATTTGTGATAAAAGTTGAAGTGTCGAGAAAAAAAGCAAACATTTTGAGAATAAAGTCGGAATATACTGTACGTCAAATTTATTCTGGACATTTCTACGTTATTGTTGACATTTTGACTTTTATCATGAAATTGTTATTCAACTTAATTGTCAAAATTCCCACTTTAATGTCGACTTCCCCAAAATGTTTTTCTCCATCTAACATTGCGGTAATACTCTTCAGTATGTAGGTCATTAATAGAACTTAAAGTAACATGAAACAGCTCCAGATAGAATATTCATGCATTCCTTGAACAGCTAGTTTTAACTTCTTGTCATTATTTGATGTTCACACATGTCTTAAGCCAATACTTTTTCTACACACTGTTTCTAATGTTTTTTTCTGTGTGTAAATCAGGTTTGTGCAGGTCCACTAATCCAAAGGGTCCCACCAAGCTCAGTCCAGAAATTAGACTCCTCCGGGGTCCTCGCACCGAGGAGGGTCGCTCGCATGACCCCGCTGTGGAGGCTTATGAACAGCAAACCCTTCGGAGCGTACTGCCAGAACAACTACGAGTGTTCGACTGGACTCTGCAGGTAGATGGAAGTGACAGAAACACAGAGCTAAACAGCGTGTTCATAGCTTCACTGCTGGTAACAGTGATCAGCCGGTGTAGGCAGTAAATAAGTTGTCTGCATAGATGATAGCTTGTGTATCCCTTTAGCAAAACACCAACCATTACGGCTCATACGATACTGCTCTGGTCCATGACAGAGTGAAAACGCTCATTATGGAAACAACTGAGAGATTCTTCTTTAAAATACTTCTGATATACCAGCTTGCTGAAATTACCAGCAAGAATAGAACAACATTGTTTAGGTCACAAAATCATTTACTTCATCAAAATGAATCACTAGTTGTAATAATAATAATAATTTTCAGCCATTTCTTTTGATAGAACATTGATTTTCAGACCATTTTTAATCTGCCAAAATTATACTTCCACAATTTAAACTCTAATTCACCACAGTCTCAACTGTGAATCTTTAAGGAATGCAAATGCCAAAGTACCTCTGGGAAAAGAAAAACTGAGTAACATTATTTGCAACAGAGTGAATTAGCATTTTAGCACTACCTGCTTTCTTGACTTCATGTCTACAGGATCTTTGAATTGGCACAATCATGAGAACTTGATCAGGCTGGACCAAAAATGTATTCCTCGTAGAGGTAAAGAGTGGAATGTAAACCAGTCCACCATGTCTTATATTTCTTTTTGTATCCTGCAAGATAGTCCTGCGTGGGACTAATAAAAATAAAAGAATATCTAATGTCGTAGTTTCAAACTAGCCCGATGTTACTTTTAAAAAATCACGCTGCCAGTCCTCCAACAGACAATACAAGCACACAGACTACATAACCGATCACGTTAACCAGTCTGAAAAGGTATTTTATGGCTTATGTAAGTATAAATATTTTGTTTTACCTTGAAAAAGTAAAAGGAAACTAGACCTAAGACAAAACTGTAACGTTTCCTCACTTTACATTCAATTATTTTAGCAGCATGTGCAAATCCTGCAGTGACTTTGGACTCTTTGTAGTATTGTTTTTTTAAATGTATTCCACATACAACAGATAAAAGATGAAGATGTACATAATGAGACCATATTATGCTGCATTCAGTCATAAAAACGTAAATCAAGATCACATATTTTTCGCAAAAAAAAGGAGCAGGAATCAGTCTCGAGTTTGATGTTTTTCTAATGTTTAATAGTTAAGTAAGCACTACGAAAAAGCAACAAAAGTAAATTAATTGAAATAAATATATTTTAGGGAGAAAAAAAGGTGTTTAGAGTTCTTGTATTTGTTGTATTATCAGCTTCCATCTTCATTCAAATGTGTCTGATTTCAGTTGTAATTTGCTGTAGTTTTTTTTCCATAATAAAAACCTTTTATATTTGGTCTGTCCGTTGCATTATATTGAGGGGACGTGGCTTCAACCAATGATTCTGATCATTTTCTCTGCGATCAAGAGCAGAACTCTCAACAGGCCACTGCTATCTTTATCTATCAGGTCTTCATTTAATATCCCAAATTAGACAGGGTTGGGTCGAGATGTAGATAAATACCCTGAATTCTTTTTATGTCTGTTTTCACCCACCTCCAAAAGTCTTTGGACAATCCCAAAATATATGAGTGAAGTCACCTACCACGCCACAATTCCTTCAATACAAGTTTGAAATCTTACTTTATTTTACACTCCTGAAGGAGTCTTCCCGAGAGATTAATTAAGTTCTATCTAATGCAATCTGATGTAATCTCAACTATGAATATGGCCTCATAAATAAAGCACTTCTCTTTTTCCTTTCTTCTCTTTAGGGCGGGTCGTTGCGCCAACATCCAGCGAGCCCCATCAGACACCGTCAACTATTAGACACCCCGGGGATCAACCATGTTTACATCAGCGTACAGCCTTAATCTGAACGCAGGGTTTCTTATAACCAGGAAAATGCATGTACCCAGTCTTATTCCTTGTTAATTGATTTCATATTTATATATATATGTGTGTATATATATATATATATATATATATATATATATATATATATATATATATATATATATATATATATATATATATATGCATTTATATTTGAGTGTCAAAAAGTTGGTGATGAAAACGTTTGTATGAATTTACACCTCAGGTAGTTACATTAAAAGAAAAGTACGTCAGCGGGAATGTTATTATGCCACTGAATGTGTTTTTAAATAAGGAAAATATGACTTAAACTGAGTAAGAATTGGTCAAGATTAGGTTTAAGTGCTCTAACAAAGCGAGAGAAAAGCACCGCTGTTGACCAAAATCATTCAACTTTGCTTTCCAATTGAAAATGACAACATAAGCTATTTTATTTCAAAGGCTCTTTGTTCCTTTGTCTCTGTGATTTTGTTTGTTAAATCTGTTTTGTAATTTTTGTACTGGTGAAGTAGGGAGCAGGTCGAGCTTTTTAAAAAAAGCCGACCCTCTCATTTGTCCAGGTTTCGTCATCAGTTTGCGTTTGATAAGTTATCTATCGAGTGTGGCCTTCAGTCTACACATTTAGCTGATAAAGGTTTATGTAGAAACAAACTTCTCTATCGTGTGCTGTTAAATTTTGATTTCCAATGAGCCAACACAGGCAAAGGCGAATCAAAAAGACCCCAAGTACAGAGATGTTGGCCAAATTTATATGCATTTTGCAATTAGAAATAAATAGGTCACGGCTGCTTTGACGCCTGGAAAGATGACAGATAATGTCATGAAATGTTCCCATCTAGTTAGGTTTTAGTCAAAAAACAAAATAGGAAAAGGAACTAAAAACAGAATAAAGACTTAAAAAAATATTTATGCGACATTACGGCACCCTCAAAATGTCATGTTAGTTTTGTTCGTTTTTTTTAGCCTAGGATTTTTTATTAATTCTTTCAAATGCAATGTGTTCTTTTTAACTTCACAATTACAAAAAGAATTTGTAAATAAAGGTTTCTTTTGCACATCCATGCTCTAAAATTTAAAGCAATCAGGGAATAAACGTTCAACATGCCTGCCTAGTTTACGTCAAGCACAGAGCAGGTGATTGCTGAAGTTTTTTGAAAAGACATTTGAATAGGATTGCACTTTTAACACAAATTATCTTTGTACTGTTTCCTTTCTGTTGTTTGTACTGTATGGGTTACATGGAGAAATAAGTGGAATAAAAGCTCCTAACTAAGTGACTTAATGCTTCTGAGTTTTTTTTAATATAATATAAAAAATACAGTTTTCTCACATGTTTTTGTACTTACTTTTCGTATGTAATATTGAATAGTTCCTTAAAAGATTTGGCTCTGACAAATCCCTATTCCATTAAGCTGGGACGTAAAATAAAATAAAATGAATACAAAATGATAATCTTTAAAAAATATATATTTAATGCAGTATATATTTAATGTAGTGTGTAGCCTGAGGGATTGAAGGTCACAGGCATTCAGTGTTTGATTTTGCCCTTGCCATTGACATGCAGAAATTTCTGTTTAGTCTCTGAATCTTTTCTTCTTTTTTTTTTTTTGCATTTCCAAGTTGAGAAATGTTGCTCTTTAACTGCTGGCCTACAGATGTTCATGCAGTTAGTTAATAACTTAACTCCAGAAAAGAGGTTTTGTTTTTATCTAGATGTATATTTATGTGATGTTTTTACTGTTAAAAAGTTCAGTGGCCATATGTACAGCTCCTTCACAACACCTTTTTTTCAATTTTTGGATGGTGTTTCTCTTCTTTTTTGCCCCTTTTGTATGTTTTGCCTTTTATTGATCCACACCCAAGTCAATTTTGCACTATTCTATCAAATAGAATTTTACACACATATATATTAGTATATAGAAAACTGAATTTTATTTTTGTAAAAAGCACTAGCCCACCCAGGACAATAACTCTACAGAATAGCCTTAATGTGTGGTATTCCTCAGGGTTCGATTATTGGACCACTACTACTTAATCTTTACACACAGCTTCTCATAAATGTTTCTCAAAATCACACAAAGACTAGACTAACACAGATTATTCACAACCTTTTTCAGCTCTCAAGCTGACTTAGGCCCGGAATATTTTCTTTAAAAGTTCCTTCATAATATCAACCTGTGTTTTTTAAAATATATTTCAAAGACAAAAAAGGAAAAGGGAAAAAAAATCTTTGGATGTTGTTTGTCTCTTTTTTTTTTGCCCCTTTTGTATATTTTGCATATTATTGATACATACCCAAGTCACTTTTGCACTATTCTATCAAATAGAATAGTATAAATGTGTATTAGCATAAAGAAAACTGAATGCTATTTTTGTGAAAAGCACTAGTCGACCAAGGAAAATAACTCAAACAGAAAAGGCTTATTGTGTGGTATTCCTCAGGGTTAGATTATTGGACCACTACTATTTAATCTTTACACACTGCTTCTCATAAATGTTTCCCCAAAAGCACAAAAAGACTAGACTTAATTTAATTATTTACAACCTTTTCCAGCTCTCAAGCTGACTTAAGGCACAAATATTGTCTTACAAAGCTCCTTCATAATATGAACTTGTGTTTTTTAGAATATACTCTACAGCTAAATAAATGAAAAAGGAAAGTCTTGGGAAAATCCTGTTTCTGTTTTTATGATAAAACCTGCATATTATTTCTTGATATCATGTCTATATTTCTTTTCTTCATTACCTTTGTGAATAGTTATAGTGGGACAACGCATATAATAGTATAAAAATACTTATACTCTATTTCATTCCTCATGATCCTTATTTTCATTCTTATTCTAACTATATGTTGACTGTTTTAGGAACAGTTTACGAAGTAAATTCCTTGTATGTGCACATTTACTTTTGAATAGATACAAAATCATGAATAAAAAAATCATGAATAAATATAAATATATATAAATAATGATTGCAAAACTCCTTGCACTCACAAAAATGTGTGTATTCTTTTTTTTTTTTTTAAGTATTTTTTGGTCATTTTGTGCCTTTATTGATAGGAGAGAGACAGTGGATAGGCTTGTGAAAGGGGGAGAGAGAGCAGGGGATGACACTGCAAACTGGTCACAGGTGGGAATCGAACCTGGACCGGCAGAAGTAAGTACATGGGGTGCCTGGTTGCTAACCACTCCACCAAACCAGCTCCTCAAATGTGTGTATTGTAACTCGTATGTTTCCACCATTTAACACGTGTTTTCTCATGATGTGTGCTCTTGACCTTTTGGCCAGATCAAAGATCATGATCTCAATGGGTTTTTATCTGGTTAAATAAAGGTTTAATTAAAATGATCAGATTTTGATCTTATTTTCAGGGAATGTTGGTCGTTGCTTAAATAATTTGATGACAGTTCAAATGAGAGTTTTCCTCATTTTTGGTGTGTTGGGAATGCCTTTGCAGAGGCTAGTGCTCTTGCAGCATTTGTAGTTCACATTTATATTGGTAGTATTTTATTTACTGTTTGTACCATCGTCATTTTATTTATTGGCTTCAGAATGTGGTTATCTCCTCTTGTATTAAATTGCTATATGCTGAATTAATGGCTGCTCTGGCACTTGACTTAAATGATTATCTACAAAGTGAAGCCACTATGACACTTTTTTGTTTTAAAAACACAAATCAGGGACGCTGGTGCAAAATCTGCCTGGAAACAGGAGTTACATAAATGAACTCATCAGCTCACTCAGCACATCCCTCCTGGATTACACCAGAACTAACAGAAACCTGAATCTCACACTCCGACTCCTCTGCTTTCCCACCTTTGTCGTTTTCATGCTGTCACTCAGACCGGATCAGCTGTCAGCGTTCAAAAGTCAAAAATCGGTCAGCGCTCAGATGTTCTGTGTTTCACAACAGCAGAGACGAGCCAAGTGTGTGCAAGGCGCAAACCCAGGGGAACGTCTGGAAATCATGAGGATCCATAAAAGATTTTTTCCACTTCAGAGAAAAATCTGCAGAGTCATCAGAAATCTGTGTATGTGTGTGTGTGTGTGATTAGTGTGCACATGTTAGTGTGCGCACGTGTCTACATGCCTGAACAAACGCAGGTGAAGTCACATGACAGTAACAAACTCCAAACATAAAGTGAATTTAATGGGTTTTATTTTCAGTAAAATGGAGACTAAGGCCCTGTTTAGTTTTTCTTCTTATGTGTATTGTAGCAGCGCTGCCTCTCTGTAAACCTGCACCGCCATCTACTGAACCGACATGCACACTACAGCGGTTTCATTCATCTCCAGCGTCTCCGTCTGAACGTGGATCGAGTTTGAATACGCAACGGAAAAGTCACAGAGTCTCCGTGTAAACAGGGCCTAAGAGTGAATTCCAGTTGTACCCCTTAGCTTCCCCTCCAATCTTACACCTTTGCCTACCCCTTTCCCTTCACCCTCTGTTTTGATTGCCAAGAGGAAGGAGTGAAAACACGCCCCTCAAAAACGTAATGCCACTCGATTTTTGCTACATCAGCACTCAGAACTGCTGTTTAGCTGTGACGCAAGCAGGTGCAACAGTAGCTGTAGCGACTAAGTTTGTCTTAGGAGGAATCCCAATTCTACCTCTTCTTTTCAAAATCACATCCTTGAAGAGAAAGATATCCCAGATATGTTTTCATGGTAAAAGCTGCCAATTATTTTTTGATATTATATCTGTATTTCTGTTCTTTGTATCTGTCTAAATTGTTGTAGTGGGGCAAGAATACGCCGTATTGCCAAAAGTATTCACTCACCCATCCAAATAATCAGAATCAGGTGTTTCAGTCACTTCCATGGCCACAGGTGTATCAAATCAAGCACCTAGGCATGCAGACTGCTTTTACAAACATTTGTGAAAGAATGGGTCGCTCTCAGGAGCTCAGTGAATTCCAGCGTGGAACTGTGATAGGATGTAACCAGTGCAACAAAGAACAGTGCAGAGAGCTTCATGGATGGGTTTCCATGGCTGAGCAGCTGCATCCAAGCCTCACATCACCAAGTGCAATGCAAAGCATTGGATGCAGTGGTGTAAATCACGCCGCCACTGGACTCTAGAGCAGTGGAGACGCGCTCTCTGGAGTGACTAATCACGCTTCTCCATTTGACAATCTGATGGACCAGTCTGGGTTTGGTGGTTGCCAGGAGAATGACTCTTGTGGGACTGCAATGTGCCAAGTGTAAAGTTTGGCGGAGTGGGGATTATGGTGTGGGGGTGTTTTTCAGGAGCTGGGCTTGGCCCCTTCGTTTCAGTCAAAGGAACTCTGAATGCTTCAGCACACCAAGACATTTTGGACAATTCCATGCTCCAACTTTGAGGGAACAGTTTGGAGCTGGCCCCTTCCTCTTCCAACATGACTGTGCACCAGAGCACAAAGCAGGTCCATAAAGACATGGATGACAGAGTCTGGTGTGAATGAACTTGACTGGCCTGCACAGAGTCCAGACTTCAACTCAATATAACATCTTTGGGATGAATTAGAGCAGAGACTGAGAGCCAGACCGTCTCGTCCAACATCAGTGTGTGACCTCACAAATGCTCTTCTGGAAGAATGGTCAAAAATTCCCATAAACACTCCTAAACCTTGTGGACAGCCTTCCCAGAAGAGTTGAAGCTGTTATAGCTGCAAAGGGTGGACCGACGTCATATTGAACCCTATGGATTAGGAATGGGATGTCACTTAAGTTTTTATGCAAGTCAAGGCAGGTGAGAAAACATTATTGGCATTTAAGTGGACCTCGTGTCCATATGTGAGCAAGGTCACTCCACAAAGTTCCAGGTGGAATCAGGGTTGTCAGGGTGAAAAACAAAAACTGACATGTAATTTAACACACCAATTTAATTGGAATTAGGATTTTAGGAACTTTCTATGTCACAAGTTATGGATTTTGTATGTGATGTAGACCCTTTTAAAACTCGTAAAATAATATTTATAGTTGGTTCGTCTCACTGGAGAACTGAGCTCTGCAGTATCAGGACACTGGCCACTCGATACCTCGTACATGAGGGAGTCAGTTGGCTCTCTCGACGAGCACACAGTGATCTTCGGACAAGCTGTACTGGCCAACTTCAGTCCTCTCTTTAGTGTGTTCAAGAGCACGTTGGCCTCTAAAATCAGGAGGTGAAACGTTTTGGAGACAAGCGTGGAGAAGTGTGTATTCAGAGAGGTGGAAGGACAGAGTACAGAAATGTCTCCATTGTTTTAGAATCATACTCAAAAATACAGACACATCAGATACTTTGTCACAGTAACATAAATAAATGTAATCAGTCACTAACTTACACAGATAAGCAAGGCTGATTTGTTGTCACATACTCTGCAGCACGTTGGTCAGTTTGTTCAGTCAGCAGCATCTCTGTTTGTTCACAGCTGCTGCACTGGACAAACACGACATAACCAGTCATTTGTAACAAAAGAAATCACCTTGAATGTATTTTAAAGACATTTTGGCTCACAAACCTGTTACAAGAAATTATAGATGCTTGGCATTAGATTATTGCTGATATGCTGATAGTTTTTAATTCACCCTTAAAAGATCCTGGGGACTTTTTGTGCCACGCTGGCTTTTAGTTTTGAATAATTTTGGCTGTGTTGTATGAGTAAGGCTCAGATTTCCCAAAGGATAATAATTTTCAAAGAATTATAAAGACATTGCGTAATTTTATCAAACTTACCTAAAATGGCTGAGCAACAAAAAACATGATCCTTTAGACCAAATTTGTCCCATCTAAAACCATAGTAAATGCTAATTTTGACCTCATATTTTTCTAAACACAAACAAATGCATTCATTCATGTTAAAATTTCATTTTGTGGGAGAACTGTTATTTTTATAGTTGTCCACTAGGGCTGGGACCATACACTTTTCTACCGATTCGATTTTTTACAATTTTTTAGGTGCCAATTCGTTTCTATGATAATGGCGATTTTTGCAATCTTTAGTTTGCTTTTTTAACACCAGCAAAAAAGATGAACAGTGATGATGCCTACAGACTATATCAGGAAAAATACACATCACATGTGAGTCTGTTTTTAGGATTTATTCAGCAACATATAGACCTGATCAAAATCTTAAGACCAGTTGAAATATTGCTAGAGTATGTATTTTGCACATTTGGATCTTAAAGAGGTTTTAAATAGAGCTACAATATGCAAAAGAAAGAAGGGGGAGTGTGACAAAACGCACTTTGAAAAAGTAATTTATTGAAAACAACAAGTAAACTGAAATAGGCTGTTTATCAGCTGATCAAAAGTTTAAGACCAAAAAAACTCTCCAAACCAGAACAAAAATGTTTCTCAGTAGGACTCAGTAAGGCGTAGCTCCACCGTTCTTGTTAATCACTTCAAAAATTGGTTTGGGCACGCTTGATGCGAGTGTTTCCAGGAAGCTTTTGGGAACATTGCTCCAAGTGGTGAAGATGGCTTCATGAAGGGCATCAACTGTCTGGAACTGACGGCCATTTTTATAAACTTCCCTTGACCTCCATCCCCAAATGTTCTCTATGGGATTTAAATCAGGGGAACATGCGGGATGGTCCTAAAGAGTGATGTTATTCTCCCTGAAGAAGTCCTTCATGAAGTGAGCATTGTGAACTGCAGCGTTGTCCTGTTGAAAAACCCAGCTGTTACCACACAGACGAGGGCCCTCAGTCATGAGGGATGCCCACTGCAACATCTGCACGTAACCAGCCGCCGTTTGACGACCCTGCACCACCTGAAGCTCCAGTGTTCCACTGAATGAAAAAGCAGGCCAGATCATGATGGACCCCCCTCCTCTGTGCCGGGTAGAAAACATCTCAGGTGGGATCTCCTTGTCATGCCAGTAACGTTGAAGCCATCTGGACCGTCAAGGTTACATTTTTTCTCATCAGAGAATAAAACTTTTTTCCACCTTTCAATGTCCCATGTTTGATGCTCCCTGGCAAAGTCTAAACGGGCAGTTTTGTGGCGTTGAAGGAGAGGAAGTCTTTGAATTGGTTTTATGTTTTTGAAACCCTTTTCCCGCAGATGCCGTCTGACGGTTATTGTGCTGCAGTCGTCATCAGTAAGGGCCTTAATTTGGGTTGAGGACCGCCCTGTGTCTTGACTGACAGCCAATCGGATCCTCCAGCTCAGCACAGGTGTAGTTTTTTTGAGTCTACCACTTGACTTTGTTCCATAATGCTCAGGATCTTTCAAAAAATTTAGAATGACTGTCTTGCTGCGTCCAACCTCAGCAGCAATGAGACGCTGTGAGAGGCCTTGCTTATGCAGCTCGACGATCCGACCGCATTCAAGAAGAGAAAGCTTCTTAGCTTTAGCCATCAGGAGGGCATGACCGTGTGAATGCCTGACAGAAAATGAACATTTGGAGCAGATTTTGGCTTTAATAGCCTGTGGTCTTAAACTTTTGATCAGCTGATAAAAAGTCTATTTCAGTTTACTTGTTGTTTTCAATAAATAACTTTTTCAAAGTGTTTTTTGTCACACTCCCCCTTCTTTCTTTTGCATATTGTAGCAAATTGATGAAAAACAAGAAAAACAGTTCAGCCCCCTTTGACAAATGACATAAAGAAAAGAGTGTATCTCTGCAACCACAAGGTGTATTTGAGTTATTTTGGTGTCATAATAAAAGTAACACTTGAGAGATTTGTCCAGATGTGGAATTATTACTGTGTTACTGGGACAGAGAAAATGACGATAGAAGTTAGAATAATTTGAACATTTTATCCTTACCTAAAAAAAAACATGTTTTTATTGTGAATATTTCTTGGAAATCTTGCCTTTAAATCATCTTGAAAAACCTTAAGTATGTTGATTTATTGACAGAGCTGTGGCTTTAATGCAAGCTTGGCAAATATTGGGTCCAATAATCATTTTGTTATTTTATCAAACGTTGATTTAAACCTTGTCCTCATCTGAGTTCCCAGAATCTAGTTAAAAGAAAATCCTTGTCTATCTTACATTCATAGATTTATTGTTCTGTTTATGTTCGGCTTACTTCTGCCAACAGCATCATATGTTTCATATTGAACAATGTTTGGATCCAACAACTGAAGCTGTTTTGATTTTATATCATCTGAATTTGATCTGGCAGAAGAGACTCTGTATTTCAGCAGAAAAGTGAAGATGTAAAGTTTGATTTGTTTTGTGTGTCTGTAGAGTCCATATTTTCAAGCCCAGACAGGTCCTGTGTCTGTGTTTATTCCTGTATGTTTGCTTCTTACATATAGATTTGACCCCGGGTCATGTATTTTTGTCAAACAGGCAAACGCAGACTTTGAACATCTCAAAGTTTACATGGTTTCCACCAACCTGTTTCTCTATTGAAACCATTTTAATGCATTTTTGTTACTCATTTTCATCATAGACATACATTAAATTAAAAAAATCGGCATTGACGTTCCTCATATAAGTAAATTTTATAAGTCCAATAAATAATTCAATCATGAAATACAAAACTGTTTAGCTTCCCATGTGCCTCAGCTTTACTTTACATTTAATTAGGATAAGATTTTAGAAAAAGCTCATGTCATTATCTCATAGGCATCAGCTCCTTAACATGTCTTTTCCCATTACATTACTCCTATTAATTTCTTGCTGTTCTAGTTTTTTTTCCCACAGTCTGTTTATTCATATTTTTAGATCAACATTACCAAAACTAAATAAAGCGACAAAGGACAGGACAAATGTTACAATCCAAGGAACTGAATCCTAGACAGAGACATGAGTGGATAAAATAAATTAAAATAAAAAATAGAAAATTAATACAATAATAAATACGTGAATTAATAGGGGCGTCCCGATCAGATATTGATACTGGGTATTGGTCCGATATCAGCATAAAATAAATTTAAAGATTATATCGGCCTGCATCTAAAATATCTGATATAGGCACTCCGGTACAAATAGTCCATTTTAATTTATTTTTTATTTATTTAATTCAGTTGTAGAATATGCTTATGTTGAAGTTAAACACAGTGTTTTTTTTTTTTTGTTTTTTTTTTGCAATTTAAGAATATGTGTTTTTGTTTTTATTGGATTTTTTTTTAGGTTACTTTTCAGGGTGTTCTAATTTGTTTTTTATTATATTTAATTGTGCTATATTCTTATGTATAAGGTTGAATTTATTGAACCCATTGGTTAATAACAAATGGGTCAGTTTTTCTCATACCTACTATTGCTGACTACTGTTCTCTGTTTGAGTAATCTCACTTGATCAAGCCTTTTCTTACAGTCCATACTACAAAATAAGTCATAAAGGTCTGTTTGATTCCTCCTGATATCGTATCGGATTGATATCAGGATCGGCCAATACTCAAGGCTGCCATATCGGTATTGTATCGGAGGTGAAAAAGTTGAATTGTGACACCCCTGTAAATTACTGGGTCACTTGGAAAACAACTGGAAGGTTCAGCTCACATACGTATGCAAAAACAAAAAATAAAATAAAATAAAAAAGGACAATAGGATCCCACCTCTTTTAAAACTCCCAAAGGAACCCCTTAAAATTAATCTAATTTTGGCTTCTTAGTTCATATTTTCTCTTTTTTTGCTATGGACAGAGAGAGAATAAAGGTGGATCAGGCATAAGCTGTATATGAAAACTGCATTGGTGATTGTGAGCATACTTTGGCTGTCATTAAAATCAAATATATTTGATAGATTATAGAAACTGCAGCCAGGCAGGTTAAAGCTGAATTGAATTTTTTAGATTCACTTTTTTGGTCAGGGTTTATTATATCGGGCTAAACTGTATATGAAAAGGTAACCTGCTGTGTATGTGGATCATTTTCTGCATCTAGTTATTCGTTTTTACCTTTTTTTGGTGTTAAACATAATTAAACTATACAAAAGTGTATTAGGGCCAATTTGGTTGGAAAAAAATATTCTTTTGGTGATGGAGATAAAAGTCAAAATGATGAGAATAAGGACAAAATTTTGAGATAACACTTAAAATGACGAGAATAAAGTTAAAATACAATTTCGTGACAAGTCAAAATGATTAAAGAAGATTAGTACTCCAGTGTTTCCTTCATTTCAAGCCTCTTGAACCTTGGATATATTGGATATGTCCACACATAGGCAGTTTTATAAATAGTTTTTTTATAATACATTTAAACAGATACAGTAAGGCACAGTTAAAGACGCTGTTTCTTACCAAGTTTGAATACCTTTTGTATTGTTTGTTCTTTGCAGTTTCTATGCAAAAGCTGCTTCACTGTCATATCTATTCCTAACACAAGTCTGACTGGTGTTATGGTTTGATTGTGGCCATGTTACTTGGTGTTAACAGGCGTTTTGAGTAGATATTTCTTTATTTCAGTTTGAGATATGTCTTACAATCCTGATTGCTTTGTGGCATTTAGAAGCCTTCATGGCTGCTCTTGCCAGTTTCAACATCTGTTTTTACCAAGGCAGCCACAGAGGCAGGTCACCAGTCAACACAGTCACTTGTGAAACAGGGACACCGAATCCTGTTCAAAATGTTGAACCATTTTAACAGCAGATAAAAGTCTGTGTTCACCGCTGTGCCACCGTGTAAAGTCGACAATGTATTTCGACTTTTTTCTTTATTTTTTTAAAACGTACATTTTTGGGCATGTTTTGCCTTTATTGACAGGAGAGAGACAGTGGATAGGCTTGTGAAAGGGGAAGAGAGAGTAGGGGAAGACACTCTGCAAACTGGTCACAGGTGGGATTCGAACCTGGACCGGCAGAAGCAAGTACATGGGGTGCCAACCACTACGCCAAACCAGCACCCCAACTTTTTTCTTGACCTTTCGATTTTTTCCTTGACATTTCAACTATTATCACAGAATTCTATTTTGACTTTATTCTCGACATGTCAGCTTTGATCTCAAAATTTCAACTTTAGTCTCAACTTCGCCAAAATCATTTCCTCCATCAAACATGACCCGAGTACTCTTCCGTTAAACTAGAAGTACTCCAAGAGCTCAAACCCTCACCAAGGCATTTCCAACTCTGTCAGGCGAGTTATTGTCAAAAATGTGGAAAACTGCCCTGCCCCATCTTTCAAAAATTCCTCAATCACATCCGGGCTGTGTGTCATGGCCAACATTCCCTGATTAAAATACATCAAGAACTTATTGAGTTATCAAAAATGTGGAAAAGAATCTACCTGGTAATGTAAAAAGATCCTTAAATATATGATGATTGCTCACTGGCCCACCTTCCAAAAAAATTAAATCAAATTATGTTCTTAAATATTTGAGCTATCCTGTTAACAATCTAATAAATGCTGGTGACAACAATGTTTTAATGGTAGGTAGAGTATTAATCTGGTCACCACCCAGCCCTTACAAAACAGGAAATGCTCCACAAATGTATCAGAATTTAATCTAAAAGCTTTTTCCCCACTTATTGAGCTACTTGGGGAAAAAAACATACATGTAACTTTAATTTTAAGCATTTATTTCATCATTATAACAACTAAAAACGGCAGATGACATGTAGAAGTAACCCAAAGAAGACATATTAGATTTAACATTTACTGCCACCTGCTGGTCGCTTTATAGGAAAACTTTTAATATCAGTGCTTTTTGTTCAAGTTAAACTTTTACTGTATCTGTGATCAGGAAGTTCTCTATCAACATCCAACTATGAGAACAAACAAAACCTAAAATTAAAAAAATATAATATATTGAAATAATTAGAATTGGTTGGTGAAATTATTTTAAAAATGCGTAATGTTTAAGTTGATTGTTCAAGTATTACATCTGATTTTCTGCACTATTGTACATTTTTTGTAAAGCTTTTAATCAACCAATAATTATCTTTAGTTTGATAAAATCATTTTTACATTTTTTATTTTTCCCTCTTTTAGCTATTATTAACTGAACCCCTTTGCTTAAATTTAAATGTATTTTTTACTGAATTCTTTTCATCACAACTTTAATTTGTGCTGAAATTGAACAGCATTTTTTAAAAGGATTTTTCTGTGTATGTTAACATGTTCTTGCAAAAGCTATCATCTATTTATTGTCTTATCGTCTCCTTAATATATGTAAAACAAAATACCTTCCTAAGTAATGTTCATCTTATGTGGGTGTTGACATATTAGCATATTCCTATTGTGCTTTAGCTGTGTCCAGTTTACCATTTTCTCTTCTCTATTTTCTATTTTTTAACTCGTGGCCTCTGTTTGACCTGATTGTTACTTTATTGTCTCCAGAGTCTTGCCTTTGTTTCGTCTGTTAAAGCACTTTGTAAACATGTTTTTTAAAAGTGCTTTGTAAAGTTAATATTATTATATCTTCTTCCATAAGTTGCAGTTATACAAAATCATTTTCTGACCAAAGCTTGGTTGTAGTGTTTTATATTGTAGATTTACACTTGATTTGAAGGTCTCTACATTCAAAAAATGCAAACAAATGAAAACAAAACTCTTCATTCAGTGTTAAAAAATAAGTTTGTTTTTATTTCTACACAGTAAGTTGTACAAACCAAACAAACCAAACAGCACTCCTCCACACAGAAACTCTTACACATGCAGAATCGATAAGGCGTTTAGAAAGATGTGCGTTCACTTCCAGACATTATTTAAGTCTTTCATAAATCTGAATTAAGTTTAAAATAAATAGTGGTAGACTTTTAATAGTCATTATTCTATACATCATACAGCAGGCAGGATTAGAGGTACGGTGGCTTTTAAAGGGTGAGCTGCAATAAACAACAGATATGTGGTAATAAATTAAGTTTTATTAAAGTCATTATTCTGAAGTAGGAGCTAAAACTGCACAGATGTATAAACATCCCTAATGTTACAGTCTCATAAGGACATTATTTATCTCTCGTGATTTTAATCTGTACATTCAACTCTTCCAGAAAAAAAGTCAGATGTGTTAACAATGCAAGTTAAGACAAAGTGTACCCTCTTTTCACATGAGGCTAATTTTAGTGATTTGTTTATTTTCTTTGCTTTAAAAATATTATAAAAAGACCAAACCAAACAGAAACTCACATCAGTGGACTTTGTGGTATTCACCCTGATTGAAACATAAATATTATTAGTTGTTAATACTAATTATACGGTCAAAGTGTGCAATAAAAAGTAAAAACTGTTGAAAAATATCAAACTTATTACTAAAATTGTTCACTATCAGACGCCAAATCAGCAGAATTGAGAAATTTTACACAACTCGAATGATATGACTTTACCCAGCAGAAGAAATTCAATATGACCGACTTTTATGTGCAGTTTAAAATTTCCTTTCTGTCCTTCTTTTAAGCCGATTTAAGCTTAACATATTATTAAATATCTTGATTTTATACGTTTTAGTGTTCTTCATTGCTACCGTCATCAAACACAGCATTAAAAGGTATTTTAATATCATCAGTTTGAGCTCACATGACAGAATCAGACATTTTTTTAAGGTAAATTTGAAACTGTCAAGTAAATCAGATATTTTTGGTGTTTATTAAACCCATCAAGTTCATATTTGCAGTGAATAAATAGTTGCTGATTTGTAAGCCAATTGGAGAGTTTCTGAAACAAGCAAAAAGTTGATTTTAGTCTTTTTTTTTCTGAAAACATATTTAAGACAAGCTTACAAAAGCTCACTTTTTTTCTTTTTTCTTGGTATGTTTTGGATGCTCTGATTGATGTTCTAAACACTTAATATTGGACAACAAAACAGCCAGCACAACACTGATGAACTGGTTACGCTTTTGATTTGTATTTTTACCACAATAGGGCTGAAGTCCTGGTCAAGTGCTCGGTCTAGGTCAGGGATGGGCATCTTTGGTAACCATAAAAGCTGCATGGAATCAATCCTGATTGTCAGACGGCCAAATGAGTGCAATAAGACAATCCAAATGCTCCATAACTGAACAAAAAATGAAGCTAACATGAGGAGCTACTCATCAACATTTTTAAACGAGTATTTAAAATACAGAAATAGGAGAAATTTGTAAGCTAATAGGCTAAATCCAAGCCAGTGTCAGCTACTTTTGATGAAGGCTACAGAGCATTGACTGATTATTATCTCTGCCAAGGAGGTAATGTTTGTTTGTTTGTTTGTTTCACTGTTAGCAACATAACTCAAAAAGTTAGAGACGAATTTTGGTGGAATTTTCAGGATACATCCGGATCGGGATAAGGAACAAATGATTTGATTTTGGTGTTGATCCGGATCACCGTCTGGATTCGCCATGACGAAAAATGTGATTTTTGTAAATAACTACTGACCTAAAATAGATATCATTATGAATCCAATTGCTAATGGTATGTTTTCATGGTCAAGGAATCTAAATATTGATATGAAATAAAGGAAGGACTAATATTTATAGTGAAAATCACAATATGGATGAGGACTGTTGCGCTGGCGGAGGTCTGCGCTCTCCGAGTGCTTTTCTAGTTTTTTATATTTTGAGATGACTTGCAGGCCACAGCAAGGGAACAGGAGGGCCACATCTTGTTGCCCAACCCTGGTCTAGACGGTAATGCAGCCACCGGTCACTAGAAGGCACTGTGGCTTTGCGTAATGGCCTTGCAGCCAAAATAGCCTCTAATTGAGTGGTAACAGCGGACATTTAATGCTTTAGAGCAAACGTATAGCATCGAAAACATCTAAAAGAAATGGCAGAGTAGGGCTGTACTTTGATTTAATTTAAAAAAAGGAGATTAAGTTGTATCTATGCTGTCTGGATGTAAAAATATAACCTTACTCAGGATGGAAATATGACCATCCTGTGCTAATAAAGACAGTTAAAGCTGAGTTAAAATGAGAACATCCATATTTCCATAATCCTCATTATAACTCCATACTTTAACAACAGTGTCCAGCCCTTAACAGTTCTTAAAATATTAGTCAAAAGAGAATAATCATCCTCATAATTTGAATTCTTGTTGGAGCCCATGTGCTAATCCCTCTGTTACCTGTAATACTTATTTCTTCAGCTAGAGAGCAGTATATGACAGCTTACTGAGCTCCAAGGCAGAGAAAGCTCAGCACCTTTGGCTCTGAAATCTACTAAATGATACCAAAACAAGCCCCCAAAATGAGTGTTTTAATTCAGTTTTGATGTGTTGTTCCTGATTTTGATACCATCCATTAGCGCCTCAGTGGAGGGGGTTGCAAAGCTGCCGGACGACAAAGGGTTAAGGACGTTGAGCCTGTATCAACATTCATTCAATAAGAAAAAAAAAACCTACCAAATGTGTTTATTCTGTGTAAATGTATCACAGTTTCTGAGTTTGTTTGTTTTACAGTGTAAAGGGATGTAACACGGCTTTATTTCGTTATTTATGCACTAATTTGACGTAAATGTAACAAATGCCATCAGTTTGAGCTCTAACGTGATTTTCCACCACGTGCTTTCAGCCTCTTCGTCTCTCACTGCACCGCGCACGAGCCGCTGGGCAGGAAGTCCTGCACGTACGCCGCCACCGCCTTGGTGAGGTACGTCATGCTCCCAAAGCGTCCGCTGGGGGCGCTGTCGTACAGCAGCCTGCACACGCCAGTGGACGGGTCCTTCTCCAGGATGGAATCCTCGGCTCCGAGGTCCCTCTGCAGGAAGAGCAAAATCAGGAAAGTTGAACAGAGGAATAATTATGATCAAGATTTAGAAGAGTCACATTTGTTTCTTTCACATAAGTTTGGTCACTTCTATTTTAAATATTAAACTGTAGTCTTGGATTGGCATAATTTTTGCCATCTTTACAAAATGTAATAATTTTAAGGAATTTTCAGGATCTATTTCCCCATAATTTGACAAATTTAGCAACCATGTAAATTTAGTTAAAATGTAATTATTCCTTTTCATTTAATGATGGGTTTTATATTCAAGTCTTTTTATTTTGTAAATTCATTTAATTTGTTACTTTATTTATTAAATTTATATGAATATATTTATATAACCTAATTAATGATAGATGTATCATAATATTGATACTATTATAATAATGTTGATCTCTTTAATTAATTTCTGTATTTGTATTTTATTATAATTTTATCAAATTTATATTCAATTTTTTTAATTTATGTATTATATTTACATATGTTTTATTTATCTATGAATTACATTTATTATTGTTTTAATGTATGCAGTTCCTTTTTATATTTATATTTTATTTAACTTATTTTCTAATCTTTTGAATTTAAACTCATTTATTTATATAATTTAATTTTCAAATTTTGTGAATTCATTTAATTAGTTAATTTATTAGATATTTATTAATATAATATATTTATACAACCTTGTTATATTAATTTCCTAAATTATTTGATTAATTTTTAAATTTCTAATTCATTATACTTTTTTAAAATTTATTTTCTAATTTTTAAAAATGTTTTCTAATTTTTTGTTTTATTCTATTTTCTTCATTTGTGATTTTTTCAAATGTATTTACCATATTTACATAATGATATATATATATATTATATTTATACTATATATTTTTTAAAATGAATTATTTGAGTGATTCATTTATTTTTTATTTAAACTTAATTAATTTTCTAGTTTTATTTAATTTATTTTAATTTTGTGATTTGTATTCTAATTTTCTTGCTCTGACTCACGATGTCTTTGTTCTCGATCATCTGATGTTTGAAGGAATGCGGCTCTAAAATAACTGGACTCACCTGATCCTTGTAGAACATGTCGTTGGCCAGATGGACGATCTTCTCCACGTGGATGATGGAGCCGATGGTCGGGATCTCCACGTCGGCCAGCATGGTGAGCACCAGGATGGCCTCCACCAGCAGTTGTCGGTACTCGGGCTGAGGAACCCGGTTCAGGACCGTCTCCACGTGGACGGAGAATTTGATCTCACCTGGAGTCATCTGCAGGTAACAGAGAGTCAGAGACGAGGAATAAACGTGTGTCTGCTACAGTAAATCCAAACATTCAAGTGCCCTGTTGATCACTTTATTTCAGCTTTTGTTTTGATTCTTTGTGTTCAGAGTGCTCAAACCTCTGATAAAGTGTTTCTGACATTCACAGCAGAGTTATTATCAAAAATAAAGAAAACTGGCCAATCGTGCAGTGTCACCAAATCCTTTAGAACAATCCTGGAGCAGCATTTGAATTTGAATCACCAACAAAATTAAATCACTTCATTTGTCCACCACCACAAACTTTACCTGAAAATGTAATTAAAGAGAAAATTTTGAGTTATCGAGCTCAAAGACAAACAAACGGACAAACCCTGGAAAATGTAATCTGCCTGCTTCAGGTGATTACTGACAGTTCAACTTTAATATAATTTTAGTCACTATAATGATATTTAAAAGCGTTTTAGCTCATTTTTTCTTAAATTAAGTGATGAAGTTGGTATGAGATAAAGAATAAGAGACAAAAAAATACTTCAGTAAAAAAATATATAAATAAATGAATACAATTTTATATAATAATATGGTTAATAATGTAGTAAAATGAGATAACCAAACACCAAACGAATCATAAAATCTGCTGAAGTAGGACAATGGAAAGAAAATGATAAAATTCTGAATAATAAATCTGAACTGAAATTGAGATTTAAAGCAGATAAAGACAGTTAACACAAATAAATACAATTAAATAATAATTAGAAGAAATATTTAAGGCTGACTAAAAAGGTAGGTCTTGAATTTGCTTTTAAAAATATCAACAGTACCGTAAGTGCTGCTCTTGTTTTAGTTTTTACTTTGGGAACTATTAAAAGACCTGAAGACCTGAGGAATAAATAAGAAGGAGCAAGACGATTAAGAGATTTGTAATCTAATGAAAGAACCTTAAAATCAATCCTAAAAGATAGAAGAAGCCAACTTTGAAAAGTCCAATTTAAAAGAACCACACGTGCTCTTTTCTCACCTCTCTTGTGGTTGAAGATGGAAGGACGAAGCCCTCTATGGACAGACCGTGGCACTGAAAGAGAGATTTGAATTGTTATTACACGATAAATTAGAGTTTGATTTTGTAGGTCAGTAAGGTCAGCACTCTGAATTACCTTTAGTACATAAAAGAGCTATCTTTGTCAAAGATACAGCTCAAGCTTTTCTTTAGCCCCTTTTAGATTTACACTATATTGCCAAAAGTATTCACTCACCTGCCTTGACTGGCATATGAACTTAAGTGACATCCCATTCCTAATCCATAGGGTTCAATATGACGTCGGTCCACCCTTTGCAGCTATAACAGCTTCAACTCTTCTGGGAAGGCTGTCCACAAGGTTTAGGAGTGTTCATGGGAATTTTTGACCATTCTTCCAGAAGAGCATTTGTGAGCTCACACACTGATGTTGGGCGAGAAGGCCTGGATCTCAGTCTCTGCTCTTATTCATCCCAAAGGTGTTCTATCGGGTTGAGGTGCAGGCCAGTGATGTTCATCCACACCAGACTCTGTCCTCCATGTCTTTATGGACCTGCTTTTTGCTCTGGTGCACAGTCATGTTGGAAGAGGAAGGGGCCAGCTCCAAACTGTTTCCACAAAGTTGGAGCATAGAATTGTCCAAAATGTCTTGGTGTGCTGAAGCATTCAGAGTTCCTTTGACTGGAACTAAGGGGCCAAGCCCAGCTCCTGAAAAACACCCCCACACCATAATCCCCCCTCCACCAAACTTCACACATGGCACAATGCAGTCTGACAAGTATCGTTCTCCTGGCAACCTCCAAACCCAGACTGGTCCATCAGATTGTCAGATGGAGAAGCGTGATTGGTCACTCCAGAGAACGCGTCTCCACTGCTCTAGAGTCCAGTGGCGGCGTGCTTTACACCACTGCATCGACGCTTTGCATTGCACTTGGTGATGTGAGGCTTGGATGCAGCTGCTCGGCCATGGAAACCCATCCATGAAGCTCTCTGCTCTGTTCTTGAGCTAATCTGAAGGCCACATGAAGTTTGGAGGTCTGTAGTGATTGACTCTGCAGAAAGTTGGTGACCTCTTCTCACTATGCACCTCAGCATCCGCTGACCCCGCTCCGTCAGTTTACGACCCATTCTTTCACAAATGTTTGTAAAAGCAGTCTGCATGCCTACCGTAGGTGCTTGATTTTATACACCTGTGGCCATGGAAGTGACTGAAACACCTGATTCAGAATATTTGGATGGATGAGTGAATACTTTTGGCAGTGTAGTGTACCTAAAGACAATTTAGAGTGACCAACCAACCTCATGTTTTTGGTCTGTGGGAGGAAGCCAGTGTGCACAAAGAACACGTGCATGCACAGGGAGAGCATTCATACTCCTCACAGGAAAGCTCTGATCAATGTGGCAATCCAACCAGCAACCTGTGAGGCCTGTGCACTACCTGCTGCACCACCGTGCCCACACACTAACTCAAAGACCGATAGTTCACTAAACTAAATGTCCATCAGAATCAGGATTGAACTAAAAACCGTCAGGATCTGCTCCGACCTTCTGCAGGATCTTCCAGACTTTCTTGTAGAAGCCCACGGGGACTCTGTTCAGCGCTCCGTCCAGACGTCTCCTGCGCAGCCATTGGCCGTGCCTCGTATCCTTGGCAACCGGGATGCACTCCGGGATGTCCAAGGATTCGATGGAGGGCAGCCTGTACCTCTGAACAACCAGAGGACAAAACAAGGATATAAATGAATTTAGAGCGTTTAACACTTACATTCAGTGTATGAAACTAAAACGGTCAGGTTTATGTAGAGCATTAAAGAAAATTATAACAGTCATGTTGGAGAAATAAAGGAAGTGTATATATGTATGAATTAAATTAAGTGCTTTAATAGGAAAAAAAGATGAAAAAAAGTTGTATGGAGGTTTAACCATATTATTAACAGTAGTCAAAACCAATGTGTGCATGTGTGTGCACAAAGGAAAGTATTTTTACAGACATGTATATAAACACAATGTGCATAGAAATGCAAATGTATGTATGAATTTATGAATTTCTGCTCTGTAGGTGTATATATAGGTGTGGGTGTTCAAGTATATATGGAGAAAAGTACCTAATTAGATAAGCAGAGAGGCATTTATATGTGTACAGAAAATAGGGAGGTGAATGTGTTGACATATTTCATAAAAAAGAAATGTATAGATATATTTTATAGTAGAAAAGAATAAAAAAAAAGGCTGTATGGAGATGTTATTATTGCTATTATTAACAGCAGTCAAAACCAATGTGTGCGCAAAGGGAAGTATTTTTACAGACTTGTATGTATGGAGCCATAAAAGATTCATAATAAAATAAATAAAAATAAGATTTTGAAATAAATACCAGTTTGAGAAAAAACAGAAAAATATGCAGTATGGCCATTAAATTGTAAAATAAGGAGGCAATATTATTATATATGTCCTATTATTCTTTATTATAATTAAATATTTCATTATGATTATTCAAACAAGTTCATACTTCTTGAAAATAATGACTTTTTATTTATTTTACAAGCTTTTATAAAATTAATAAACATGATTTTACAGTCAATTTTTATTTCATAATGTCCTTTTCCACAATGGCCTTTTTAGTTCATAATGTCGAGGTATTTAAGTAGGTGAATGTGTAGACATACAAGTCCATTTCTTTTTCTTTTATGATGAGACTATTGGGGAACTTTAAGTCAGAGATTAAGAAGAACATTCAGATTAGTTTGACCTCTTCCTGCTCCTTTTCAAATGTGAATATTATACATCAGTTATTTGCTTTCTTATTTTCTTTGTCTTTTTTTGTTTTGTATATAGTCTTGTTGTTAATATATTCGAAATAAATAAACTAAACTAAATATCCAAACAGATCTTACCCCTGATTCAATGTTTTCAATGTCCAGAGAGGAGGATCTTGTACTCTAAAAATACACAAACACAAGGAGAGAAACAAAAAAAGGGCTTTAAAGTAACGATGCAAAAGTAAAAATCACCGTCGAAAAGTACAACAGGAGTCACAAAGCAAGTGCAAAAGCGCGTGGTGGCTGCTTCCTGCGATGCTTTACACAGTCACAGCAAACAAAGGTGATCCACGAGGATGGAAAATAATTTAAATTAGGCTGGAAAAAGAAATGACATTTTCAAAATGGTTACTTACTGATTGAATCATGATGATTTTACAACATAATGATTAAACATGTTAAAGGAAAAACTGTAAAACTTTTTCACCTTTACAGACAAAAGTTTGAGGTAATATAAATATTATACTTCAGATTTTACAGAAACCTTTATTCCCACCACTTGTCTTGATTTATACTAAATAATGTGTCATAATTTATAATAATTAACAAACCCACACTCATTTTGTCTTCAAAACATTGCAAATTTTACCACATTCCAACATTTCTACATTATTTTCCTTTCAAACTCAACAGTTTAATTATGTGTTATAAAAAATTAATCGTAGTTCTTCCGTCAATCATAAATGATCCGCTGCAGATGTTAAAGCCTGAGCAGCCGCAAGCTAGCAGAGTGTTAAAGCTCATGTGATTGGCTTTGAAACAAAAGTTCTTGTTAATTATTTCTGATGAATTAGCATCGGAAAGAATGACGTTGTCACCTTCCACTGGAAGCTCAGTGATTGGTCGAGCTGAAATAGAGACAAAAAGTCAACTGTGTGTTCATGACGACAAACTTCACTGCTTAAGAAGACGGTTTAGATCAGGACAAAGCTCGAAAACAGAAAAACAAAACACCACAAACTCCCTAAAGGAGGGAAATTTTAGCTCCACTTGCAACACGTTTTGGGGAGATTTTGTTCTAAGAAGTGTCTGTATGATCGTTCTATGGAAGATTATTAGGGCCATGTTAGATTGTTGTTAGAAGTCGACATTAGAGTGGAAATTTCAGGATTGAAATTGAAATGGAGAATAAAGGTGAATAACAATTTCATGATACAAGTCGAAATGTCAAGAAAAAAAAAGTCAAAATGTCGGGAAAAAGGTCGAAAATTTCTACCAAAGAAGTGTCAAGAAAAAAGAGAAAATGTTACACAGTGTATGTCGACTGTATTCTCAACAATTTGACTTTTAGAGTGGAAATTCCAGGTTTAAAGTTAAAATGAAGAGAATAAAGTTGAATAACAATTTCCTGATACAAGTCGAAATGTCAAGAAAAAAGGAGAAATCTCGAGAAAAAAGTCGAAATGTTGAGAAAAAAAGTCAAAGTGTCAAGAAAAAAGTTGAAGTGTCAAGAAAAGAGAAAGTTTCAATCAAAACATTTGAAGTATCAAGAGAAAATGTTAAGCATTGTATGTCGACTTTAATCACAACATTTTGGCTTTTAGTGTGGAAATGTTGAGAAAAAAAGAAATGTTGAATAAAATGTCTAAAATTGAGAAAAAAGGAGAAATGTCGAGAAAAAAGTAGAAAATTTCAACCAAAAAAGTTGAAGTGCCAAGAAAAAAGAGAATATGTTACGCATGTCGACTTCATTGTCAACATTTTGACTTCCAGTGTGGAAATGTCGGGACAGAAGTTAAAATGTAGAGAAAAAGTCAAAAATTTAGAGAAAAAAGGAAACATGTCGAATAAAAAGTCGAAAATTGAGAATAAAGTTGAAATGTCGCGAAAAAAGTCGAAAATTTCAACCAAAAAAGTTGAAGTGTCAAGAAAAAAAGAGAAAATGTTACACATTGTATGTCCACTTTCTTCTCAACATTTTGACTTTTATCACAAAATTTGTATTCAACTTTATTCTCGAAATATTAAATATATATATATATATATACATATGTATGTATATGTCTATATATATATATATATATATATATATATATATATATATATATATATATATATATATATGTATATATATATATATATCTATATATATCTATATCTATATCTATATATATATATATATATATATATATATATATATGTATATGTATATATACAGTCATGGAAAAAATTATTAGACCACCCTTGTTTTCTTCAATTTCTTGTTCATTCTAATATCTGGTACCACTAAGCGTATAATACAATGAACACAACAAAAATGCAGCTGGTCACATAATACTTTATGTCCTATTTGACATTCTTAAGCTTAATTGATTCCCAGGGTATATAAGAGGCCATTTCATGTCACAAGCAGCACTGCACATGCAAAGGCCTAGAGTGGTTTCCTGCTTACATTCAAGCCGTAGCACAACTCAGAAGTTGTCAGCTCTCACATAATGCCTAAAACAAAAGAATTATGTGAAGCCACAAAGGCAGCCATCTTGGCACTGCTGGAAATTGGCATGAGTGAGAGACAGGTAGCGAAAAAACTGAAGATCTCCAAGACAGCCGTTCATTACAACAAAAAAAACAAGCTGAACATGGCACTACCAAATTGCTACCTGGCACGTGGCAGAAGCGTCTTTCTACCCACGAGATGACCGTGCACTCATCCGTTCCTGTGTCAGGAATCGTCGTCAGACCTCCAGGGACCTTAAAAATGAGTGGGCACTGTCGAGAAATGTGACTTGTTCAGCAAGGACAGTTCGAAACCGACTTGTTGAAGCTGGTTTGAAGTCACACAGAGCACGCAAGAAGCCCTTCATCAATGAAAGGCAGAGGAAGGCCGGTTACTCTTTGCTCGAGACCACAAGGATGAGACTGTTGATGATTGGGCTAAGGTACTCTTCAGTGATGGATTCAATGTTGATGTGATGACCACTCCAGCCAACTTACTGGTTAGGAGGAAGCCTGGAGAAGCTTACAGCAGAGACTGTCTTGCCCGTGCAGTAAAACATGGGGTGGAACAGTCATGATCTGGGGTTGTTTCAGTCTGAGTGGAACAGGGCAAATGCAATTGTGTGAAGGCCGAATGAACCAGGTCATGTACAGGACTACCCTTGAAAACAGTCTTCTTCCATCAGCTGGAAAACCCTTTCCTGCCTCGAATGACTGGATTTTCCAACAAGACAATGCCCCTTGCCACACGGCAAGGTCAGTTAAAGCCTGGATGGAGAACCACAACATTCGCACCATGCCTTGGCCTGCTCAATCACCAGATCTTAATCCAATTGAAAACCTGTGGAAAATCATCAAACTCAAAATGGAGAACCACAAGCCCAAAAACAAAGAAAATTTGTTTGGATTTGTCCAACAGGAATGGGCTGCTGTGACAGCAGAACAATGTCAGAAGCTGGTGGAGAGCATGCCAAGACGCATGGCTGCAGTCATCAAAAACAATGGTTATGCAATCAAGTATTAACTCTTGTGTGTATCATGTGTTTAAAGCAAACAGAAAAGAAAACATGGAATGCTTAAAAGTAGTGTTTTTGGCGGTACAATGCCATAGCTATTGATGTAAGAATTTAAGTAATTTTGGTTATTATCCAGAAAACCATGGAAAATGAATAGTTCTTAGTTCTTAAATTAAACTCTCATGAGCTATTTTTGTTGTTATCATTATAATTGTCCAAGCAAATGTACCTTTAGTTGAGCCAGGCATTAAAATTAACAAGAAATTGAAGAAAACAAGAGTGGTCTAATAATTTTTTCCATGACTGTATATAGATAGATAGATAGATAGATAGATAGATAGATAGATAGATAGATAGATAGATAGATATACATATATTCTCTGTCTAACATTGCCCTAATACTCTTCTGTATCATACAGACCGTTTCTATTAATTTAAAATGATATTGTCCATCCCTATCAGAAAAGACAGGACAGAATCTTTCACTCCATCACACACAAACAGGAACAAACGTGGAACATTCAAACATTTTGAAGAGAACTATTTTTGACAATTAATACACATTTGATTATTTGTAATTTGGCCACCACAGATGCAAATTAAGTTTTGTTTTCTTCTTAAAAATCCACAATTGTCATCATCACTTAATCAGTTCTGTCAGAAATAACCCAGCAGGATGAATTAAATTAATAATTATTGATTATTCTCACAACCACATCACTTAAATTTGTCTTAATTTCAAAGCTAAATCATTTTCATCACCTTCACAAAGTCACTCAAAGAAACCCTGCGGTCAATCTGCAACAAAATAATAATAAATAACGATGTTAAGATGAAAATTAAGTTCTCTTTCAAGAAGAAACTTAAAGACAAAACTCCTCTGAACGTCATCATCACCTCATAAGGATCTGTCAAAGATAACCTTGGCTCCTGGTTAAAGACAGAAAAAGATGAACATATAAAATAATTTAAAATATTATTAAAAGTTTATTTTGACATTTAAAAGACGAACAGCTGAAAAGACGAACAGAGCTTTGAGAAAAGAGTGGAAAAGGAGAGAAATCATAAAAGCTGAGAGAAGAGGCCACGTTTACATCCTGTACCTTTAAGGTGAGCTAATTTAGAAGATTTAGCATCTTTAGCATTTGCTCTGTTCACTATGAACTCTTAACAAAGAGAGAAAAAGAGACGAGGAGCTGCGAAAGTTTATGATCCTTCATGATCATCACCTTTGATGGATCCGTTATGGACAACCTGTGCTCCGCCTGAAACACAAAAACCTTCAAGTTATAAAACGATAAATTCATCAATAAGAAGCTCTGATGATTTATCCATAATTTCCCCTGTTTTTTTAATTTCTCTGTTTCTCCAAATTAAAAATAAATTAGTCTTTAAATTATAACCAAAACCCTCGCCCTTTGATGCTCCAGCTCCACATAAGCCGGTGAATTAACACCAACGTGTGCACTTCAAAATCATCATTATCACCTTCATGGGGTCCGTCAGAGACAACCTGTGCTCCAGCTGCAACAGAACAAACATCAGCTTTCCAAACAGCTCAGAACTTCAAAATCCTCCTCTACCAAGTCTTTAGTGACTCATTTTTCATCACCTTTGTTTCCTGGATGTCATTAACCCTTTGACTACCAAACAGTTAGCAAAAAAAATGTATTTGTTGGTGTGTTCCTGCGTCTTCATTTAGAAACATTTCAGGTTTAATTTGCCACATTAGGAAGCAGAGGTCAACCTGCTGGTTGACTTGCCAGTTAAGGGTTATCCTGCGTGTGAATGGATTTATTTTATTTCTGCTACAAAATGTTTGTCTTTTTTCTAATATATCATCACAGGGAGAAAAGTTTTATATTTAGTGGCTGATTCAAGTTTCATAAAAAAACAGAAAATTATTTTATAATAAAACTATTTTATTATTACCGGTATTAACTTTTTTATTTACTTCAACTAAATTATGTTTGTTTTAGGATCTGGAAATATGTGAAAGATGTGTGCTCTGACTGAGATTTCTGAGGAGCTATGCAGCAACTATTCACTTCTGTTTTTCTAGTTTACAAATATCTATGCTGCGTTCCAGGCAAACCGGAACTCGGTGTTTTTCCCACCTGTAACTCGTGAAAGTTAGGGATGGGTACCGAATTCGGTACTTTAAGAGGTACCAACCGAATTCTGTAGGTACTACCGATTCACGTAAAATCAAACGGTGCCATGTTTAGGTACCTAAACGCATCCTTGTGACTGTGAGGGAGTGGAAGAAGCAGGCATACTATTGGGTAGAGTAGGTGAATTTCCATACCGGACTTGAATGCAGCACAGCAATAGCGTAATGACGTCAGCAGCCGCGGGCTCAGTCAACAAAGCAAGCATGGCTCAAAAGTATGGCTCTACTTTATTAAATGTGATGCAGATTATGCTCGCTGCAATATTTGTTATGCCAAGTGTAAGGCCAGCGGCGGAAATACTTCAAATCTGAGGAAGCACCTGGTGACGCACAAAATTTCCCTTAAAGCTGAAGAGTGCACAATTTTTGATAGCCTCAGACCTACGACCACAAAGGATTCATTCAGCACTGTTAGCACGCCTGTGTCCAATGTCGACTAGTCGTCTGCAGCCAGAAACACAGGAAAAGAAATGGCTTTAACATTTGGTGATGGCAGCAAATGCAACAAGGAGGATACCTGGTCCAGGTAAATAAGCCTCGTGTTTAAGATGGTATTAGCTTGGCATTCTAACGTGCGTCAGTTATCATTATCAGGTTGGTTCCTCGTACTTTGTAACGTTACTGTAAATGCTTTTTTTATTTACAGCTCTGTCTGACCCATTGTTAAACTGCCCTAAAGTTAAAGTGAGAGTTGCAGTTAATTTATGGAGTTGTGGTTCATTTTAGTTCCTGGTTTTCATGTTGAAGAAATTTTTGGAACAACTACAATGTTACAATACAAACAGTTGAATGTTGTTTTGATATATATCTGTTAAATTTCGTATATTCATAAATAAATTTACATTGAAAAAATGTGAGATCTTAATATTAATCAAATTAATATTTATTACCATAAACACACGAACAAGTACCGAAAATTGGTACCGTTGAGTACCTATACCGATTCCCAGGTACCGCACATCAGTATGGTATTGGTTCAAATGTGAAAGGTACCCATCCCTAGTGAAAGTGCACTCAAACGGCAGCTGAACTCGTAACTTCCCACCTGTGAACTCGTACCAGATCATGTACTCTGAGTTACAACTTGTGATGTCACATCACTGCCTAAACAATATGGCAGCCTCTAAATAATGACAAACACCGTAAAGTACAAGCCTCTGTTACCTTATGTGCTGTTTCCCCTCCTGTTTGACTCAAATGAGCAAGTTGATAAAGCGTAAATTTTATAATGCCTGCCATGTTGGTTTGTTTACATACCAGAATTCCTTGCACTTAAACCAAAGTTGTAATTTCTCTGGAAAGCTTTCAGGTCGGGACTCTGAGATTTAAACTGGGAGTTTTCTTAGTTACGGGTCGCCTGGAACACAGCATTATATTCATGTACAGCAGCATCACCCAGTGGATACATACTGAAGTTACAAACGCTATTTAGAGAGGTGATGAATAAGGAAATACAGACTAAGATTGACTTTCAGAGTTTTTAAAACAGTGGTATGGTGGCAAAAAGTCAACCGCATGGTTTCAATGCCAGTCAAAGAGTTTAAAGTGCCTCAACATGAACAGAAACTGGACTGTTCAACACTGCATGTTACAAAATCAAAAAAGTTTCTGAAATCATCTAAAAAGGGATTAATGCAGCAAGAACTCATCTGAATCGTTCAGGCTGATTTTGAAGTTTCAAGTAAAAGTGACAATTTTTTTTTTTTAAATGTATTTTTTGGGCATTTTGTGCCTTTATTGATAGGAGAGAGACAGTGGATAGGCTTGTGAAAGGGGGTGAGAGAGTAGGGGAAGACACTCTGCAAACTGGTCACAGGCGGGATTCGAACCTGGACCAGCAGAAGCAAATACACAGGGTGCCTGGTTGCTAACCACTCCGCCAAACCAGCACCCCAGAGTGACAAATATTTAAAAGAAAAAACACTGGTGGAATATTCCAGTTCCATTTGTCACTTGTCCTGTTTGCAGTCTGTTCTTTAGTTGTTAAGACAGAAACATACTTTCAGTTTGTCTTGCACCACTAGAGGGCGCAAAAGACCTCAGGCTGTGACTGACTGTTGTGTTAAAGCTGAACTGCAAACATGGCAGTAACTCTGAGAGATAGCGTAAAAAACTCTAATAATCAATATCAAGATTTGTTGAAAACTGATGACCAATGGTCAGACCTCACCATCAGCATCATCTGAATTCTGTTGCGGTGTTATGGTGTAATGAGTTACTATGTTAACTGATGACTTGCTCCCGACTGGGCTGATAGACGTTGCAGCAAAAGCAGAAGGTGAACCCTTCAATGCTTCGCTTTTATTAATCACTTTATTAAAGATCATTCGTTTATGTGTGAGAAATACAACCAAAGAAACCAGCCTACCACAAACATACCTACAAACAAAGTCAACCGCAAGTCATTAATGTTTACAGACACCAGCTGAATTCATACACCAAACCTATTGTACTTGGACTTCTACCAGAGGATTTATCGTCATGTTTGTGTCTGTTTAGTCACATTTAGGTGCTTATGATCTTGGTTTTGAATAATCAGTTTGTCTTTTTAAGTATATCTCCGGCTTTATGGTGTTCCTTGAGTGCATTTTGTACTTTTTATACTTTAAATGGCTAAAAGTGTGTTTAATATTGGAGAAAGCTCGTATTGCTGCATCAAAATTACCATTTAATTCTGCACAAAACCAAAACACATTTGTCACTAAAGTGCAAGACTTCTAAGGACATATTTTAGCCTTGCAGAGCAGACGGACCTGCCTGATTCTGAAATCATGCATCTCTGTCTTGTCAGCCTCCATTGTCCAACGGTTTCACTCGGCTAAATGCTTCACGGCCCAATCAAGGAGAAGGAGTGGGAGCTGCAGACGTGATGACAACAGGAAGTGACTTGACAGGAAGTCAGGTCACTTCTTATTGTACAATTAAAGGCAGCTAATGCCAGTTAGCCTGTGGTCATCATGGTTACACAGTGATACTTGGCCAAATATGCTCTCCTCATAAGTTTACCTCGTGGGGATTGTCTTTGACGAGGTCATTTCACAGTAAGTGTTAAATTATACATCTGTGTGGTATAATGAAATGTGAAATTATAGTCTTAAGGTAATTAAGCTAACGGCTAACAAGGGCAGTTAACAGACGTTAGTTAACAGTTAGCCGCTAACAACAATTAGCTGCTACGGCTAACTACCATTAACTGTTGTTTGCCCATGTAAGCCGTTAGTTGTAGTGGCTAACGGGTTAGCTGTTAGCCGCTGCATTTAGCTGCTCCATATGCTGCATCATAGCAGCACTGCTTGATACGGATTGGTCTGTGATGAGTGTGATGATTCGAACGATTACCCAATCACAAGCTGCTGTTGCTTTTGAAGGTCATGCACCTGAAAACATTTCCACAGGGCTCATTCCCAGATGGATTAGGGAAATATTTTTAATATGGAACTGTCCATCTGGCGTGTCAGGTTAGCCTTTAATCAAGAATTTCTTAGATTTTCTAAGACCTGATGTTGTCAAATGTTTTTCAATCAGAGCAGCTTCAGGAATTTTAAATTCACTCATAATCTGTGAACAGCAAAATAATGTTCTTCTTTTAGAAAACAGAAGTGAGGTGGACAGTAAACAGCATGACTGATACTTTTAAACATCCTCCATACTAAGAACCGGGATGTAAAGTAAAATGAAAATGAATACATAAATAAAGCCATAAATAAAAAATCCAAAATAAATACCTAAATCAATACAAGGATATACCGAGTAATGAAAACAGTGATGGCAGGATAAGAGGCATTGGGAAGATGATGACAGCCACACATCCATCCTATCAACCAACTGTCCCAATTTACAGTACTGAACTATAATTGAAATTAAGTTAACAGGACTTTGGTGTCAGTATTGTAAGAGAGATGACCAAATCTGTTTGAATATGCAAAAATATCTAGAAGTGTCTATCTTATCTGCTCTAAATGGAGAGTATTTGTGAGTTTGCCAAGCCACATCTTTATATGTAGGAGAAAACATCATTGGGGTTTGTTAGTTTTGTGTTGTCTGAGATTCCCAAAATGATAATCGGTTGGATTTTATGTATTTCGTATATTCTATGACCTGATGTTTAACCTGTATGATAATCAATGAATGTTGCTTAAAGTGAGAGGTTTTTATTTCTTAGTGTGTTCACTTCCTACCATCCTCATGTCGCTCTTCAGTTTGCTGATGCCGGCTCTCTCGCTCTTCGTCGCTCCGGTGTTCCCCAGCAGATGGATGGAGATGGCAGGACTGACGCCGGCCTCGATCTCTCTTACTGTGGTGGAAACACAATATGTTCACCTAACAGCAGGTAAAACTTGAGAGAATAAAATAAGAATGGCTGGTGATGTTGGATGTAGTCTGATTGGACTGACCGCTGCGCTGCACTCCGAACTCTTTCCCACTGAGGATGTGATGGAGGAGATTCTTCAGTTCAGACGGGCTCAGACCCATCAGGCTCTCTGTGGCCTCCTCTCCTGCATCATCATAAAAATCCTCAAAATTATACCCCATTCAGACTGGCCAAAAAATATTTAAACCCGGTAACGATCGGCTCCTTTTCAGCAGTTTGAAAGGGTGTAATTGCCATTTTCCACGAGCACGCCTTGGCCCTACTCTACTCGACCCTACTCGATTTACAGCGTGTTTCCACTAGCCTGGTACCTCCTAAAACAAGCTAGTTTTAGTACCTACTCCGCTCTGGTTCCAAGGGAGCAGAGTCGAGACTGAAAGATGAAGTTACCGACTGCCGGCTACTGATTGGTCAGACAATGTCATCATCTATGAGTCATGAGCGCAAAGACCTAGCATGCTAGCGGTAGCTACCATTAGCTTACTCTCATACGTCTTTTCTTTGCGGCTTGATTGCTCTCGTCCTCGGCTTCGTTCTGTTGTATAGCTTCCAAAACTCTCCCGTGCTTCTCAAGGGGTATTTCTTCTTACCACCTGCAGCCTTCTTCTGCTTTCCTTTTTTACTCAGTTTGTGACAAAAAGCCACAGATTGTTGTGTCGCGCTCAAAATGACGTCATCGCAGTGCCGCTCAATTGTTTACAGCGACACTGCACCCCGTTGGGCAGGCGACAGGGGCTAATGGAAAAGCAGCACAAGGCGAGTAGAGTAGAGCCGGGTAGAGTCGAGTGGAGTGGAGTAGGGCTAACGGAAAAGGGCCATAATTGCTTCAGTGAGAACATCGCACTCGAGCTGACCCGCTAATTTACAGATGCCATCAGCCACAGCAAAATATCAAGCCCGCCACCTCCGTCTGTAACTTGCGTGAGTCTTTGCGGTCTCAGCCATAGGCGCAAATCCCAGGGGGGGGGGGGGGGCTGTTCCTGCCTCCCACAAAGTTGTCCCCCCCAAAATCCTGTTTAAATAAGATCTTTCTAGTACAACAGTAACTAGGGGTGGGAGAAAAAAATCGATTCACAGAAGTACGTGGATTTTTTGTTTGACAATTTTTAAAGGTGCTATGAGGAGAATCTATTTCTGGCGACATAAAGACTCTGCTACCCATGAGCACGCGTGGCGACTGTCGTAAACAGGTGACCCAAGTCAAAGTGTGTGTTTGATGTGATGCTAATGAATGCAGCTCGGACCTTCCACAGAACTCTGCATTGCTTTACAGCTTCTTTTTTCAATAACTTACAGGATGCAAAGCGACGAGGTAATGTATCTCTTTCTGGTTACGTAGCAGTAGTTTTTGATGTGTGACAACAAGCAATTTTTGGAAAACTTAGTATCGTAGTTTTGTAGCCGGCTATATATCGCTACTTACAGCCCGGTGCTCTAAGACATGTCTGAATAATATAAATTTGCTCTAGTTTTAATTGTCTTGCTCCCAAAGTTGAGTATCCAGGCCAGTCCAGCCCTGTCCGACCCAACCATGAAGCTAAGGAATAGCATTTGTAGATAACCTATTTTGATGCTATAAAACTCTTACATCTTAAAGTGTGTATTTCCATCAGGCATATATCTAAAAGTGAGACTTTTTTGTAATTACTTAGAAACTCCTCATAGCATCTTTAAATCATTTTTTTTGTTCAAAAATATTTTTTTTTCCCAAATTTAAATGCTTCATTTTAGTCTGTGTTAATAAGCCACTTTTTAATGCAATCCAGGCTTTTGAAGAGAGAGTATAAACAGCTGGTTAAAATATATTGCTGAATAAATCCAAAAAACTGACACACTTGATGTGTATTTTTCCTGGTACAGTCTGTAGGCATCATCATTGTTCACCTTTTTTGCTTGTGCTAAAAAAGCTAACTAAAGATACACAAAATTGGAAATATCGTAGAATTGCAATTTAAATCGAATCGGCAACTAAAAGAAATCGTAAAAATCAAACTGAGAGAACAGCGTATCGTCCCAGCCCTAACTGTAATGTGTTTTGACGGTATGAGTAACGCTACTTAAAAACACGAAGTCAGACAAGTTTTTAGTATTAAAGATTACAACCCCCCTCCCCTCACAATGGTTTGGTCCAAACTGGCATGAGCCATTTACTCTCAGAGGCAGACGGACACAGCGGTGGTGATCAGACGAAGTAAGAGTATGAAAACACAGCATGGTTGATAAGTTGTTTATCATTCCACTTGTTCAACAAGCACATAGAAAAGCAAAATATCAACTCCTGTGTTTGAAGTCTGCCGGCATGTTTTAAATTAACACAGCACGCAGCTCATAGGGTGTTTATTTTTAAGCTAAAATGAAATTTGCACTGTATGTAGCACATCGTTTCATCTTAGTTTGTAATTTATCTGGGAATTGTCCAGATTTTTTTTTTTTTTCTCTCTGTCTGATGTAATAGACTGTGACAGTCAGGGAGGACAGACAGGTGACATGCTGACATCCTCATCCTGTCATATATGGCACAAATATCACACTGTATTAGAATTCTCTGCAAACATTTAGTTACTTTACTTCTATTCCAGATTTCTTTATTTATTGTTAAAAAAAAGTAGTTATAAGACATTTGAGAACGTATACAAACAACACAGCAAAAATATAGCGTTTATTTTAATGCCCCCCCCCAAGAATTACTCGCGGAAATTTTACTGTTCATTGTTCCCCCCAAAATTAAAGAGTTATTTTTGCCACTGGTCTCAGCAACGAATTCCATCCACCTTTGTGTTATCAGCGCAGTTTGTACATTTTTAAAGAGGAACAAAAGTACAAATTAAAGAAAACCGCGTCCATGGCCTTCATGCTCCTTTTAATTGTTTACATGGACATGTTTCATAGCACTGGTGACATCATCACCTTGATGCCCCAGAGGAAAATAAACAGCCACACAGCTCATCTGCTGGCAGAGGGAAGGAGTCACTTGCTGATTGTTAGTGGGTTAAACCGCGTTGAAAAAACCTGCGTTGACATGCTAATTTTAGTGTGAAAACGGTATTAGAGGCAGGAGGTACAGGAGATTTGGCAGGAGTAAATCTGAGTTCCATTAATATCCAAACTGGGAAGAGTGGAATGGTAACGACATCATATCCGAGTTATCAGCGTTATCAGAAAAAACTTGCAGATCCACCAGACTATTCGTTATCAAAGTTTCAATATACTGAAAGTGTTATCAATGTTTTATAGCCTTATTAATACCTGACTGCATTATTAAAGTTCTATTACTTATAATTTATTCCCTTATATAGTTATGAGATGAAGGGGGTTATTTTCTGTGCTCTTTGATCCGGATGTGTGAGAATGTGTGGAAAGGAAAACAACCTCGCCAAGCTTGACTCCCCAATGACGGCACACTCGTATCTGCAGTTATCATTAAAGGCAGACATTCAGTTCAGGTCGAACCGACCAGGGTAAGGAAAACAACCTCGAGATTTATCACAGTCCACCTGTCAACTTCTTCTGTTGCAGTAAAAGTAAAGCTGTTATTTGTAACACCATCAGTCCCAACACTGCCTGTTCTTACCTGAGCAGTTGAGAGACTGTGCGAGCTCGGTGGCCATCACCTGAATGATCAGACCGATCCTCAGTCTGAACATCTCGCTGAAGAGGTTCGGCTGAGTCCTGATGCTCATGGCCAGGTAGACCATGATCTCCTGCAGAGGAGAGGCGGACATATTTGGATCAGACGTGGCAGGATGAGGATGGAGCGGGGGAAATGTGACGGACCTGAGTGAGGATGGTCACGCTGATGTTGTTGTCGCTGGCCTCATCGATCAGAGCGGCCAGCTGGTCTGCGGGGATCGGAGCGGTGATGGTTTTCTCTCTGGGCTCGGGAGGTAGACCGACTGTGAGGTGTTTCTGATGAGCCAGGAGATCAGAGCAGGCCTGAGGAGAGGTGCCGGAAACCAGAAAAATGAGGGAATGGTAACTTTCAAAACCTGTTCAGACCCTTCTTAAAGCTTCAAAATGACATCACCATATAGAAAAGAGAGTATCCCTGCAACCACAAGGTCTGTTTGAATAATTTTGGTGTCATAATAAAAGTAACAATTGAGAGATTTGTCCAGATGTGAATTATCAGTATGTGTGTAGCTGGGACAGAGTATAGAAGATAGAAGTTAGAATAATTTGAACATTTCTCGCCAAAAAATAAATAAAACAATATTGTCAATATCTCTTTGTAATGATGCAGTTGCAGCTTTAGAACTCTATGAATGAATGACAAAATCTGTGAACATTACTTCTGCCAAGTTTGAGTCTGATAAAGTGATGCAGAGCAAGTGAGAGAGGTTTGACTACAGAGTGGCCAGGCAGAAATCCATTTGAATTTCTGATAAACCAAACTTTATATTTCACTTTTGTGTCACTTTTGGTGTTCATTACACCCAATTACAACAGTTTTTTAACTTCTTTTGCTCATCCGTGGCAGTTTTTGAATGACTTTGAAAAAAATACTAGAATAAATATCTTTATTCTTGTTTTTTTTCATAAAAATCAAGTTCTACATTTTTCCATTCAAAGAAATCCATACAAAGCAACCCAAGTTTGAATCAAACAGACTTCAGTATTTGATAAATCATTTGCTTGGTGTTGACGCTGCGTTTGCTGTGTGTAAAAATGGCTTATACGGTTGTGTAGCTGAAAATTTCCTGCTTAATTTGATGTGCAGCATGACTTTATCTCTACATGAATAGTTTATTAGGTTTTTGTTGGAGAGCATAAAAGCATTCCTGAAATCTGGTACTTTGGGGCTGAACAGGTTAAAGCCTTCAAAATCTTTAATTTGCAAAATGTTTTAAAATAAGTGAGTGTTACAGGCGTCTCAGTTTGAAGGTTGTTTCTCACTGAGCAATCAGTCAGAAAGGGGCGGGACTTCTGTTGTAAACAACAGAGGCGGAGGTGAAAATGATCTGCCTCGTATTTACGAGGAAACTTTCTCCTCTTAAAGCCCACTTCAGTGCTCGTACATAATTTACAAATCTGTGTTCATGTTTTCTGGGGGATATTTTGATTAATTTAAGAAATACGACGCACATGGAGCAAGTCAAACAACGGAGACATGCAGATGTCAACTCTTGTTACCTTGCGACACCGAGCACCAGCAAGAGCTGCTCTAACACTGAAGCTCAGCGTTTCTTTGGACACAAGACCTTCATTTATTTGTTTGTATAATTGTTGACTTACTGTCAGAATCATTCCTATATACTTTGACGAAATGAAAAACTAACCACAACAAAAGCTAGAAATTGTGACAGAGTGGTAGCATATGGCAGTAATTTCAGAGTTTAAAATCTACACGTTTCAAATTATAAATGAAAACACAGAAGACAAAACAATGTCTGCATAAAAACATAAATAAATAAAAAAAATAACTGATTTTTTAAATAATAATAGAGTAATGATTTTTTACCTCACAAAACTGAAGAAAAACTTCAAAAATTCCAGATATCTCAATGTTTTTTCATGAAAGACAATAGAAAAAAATATATGAAGAGCAGATAATTACACTGTTTCAAATCTTTCAAAACTTTGGTGCTTTGTTTTCAGCAAAATGAAACTACAGCTGTAGTAGGATCACATTTTGGGTCTTTAAATCTGGACTGACATGGGAAATAACGCTTTAAGGTTTCTGCTCCTTTAGCTTAGAGTTGTTTAAAATGCAATCTTTTGTGACCCTGAACGCTTCAAAATCTTTTTTAATTATCAGAAATCCAGGCTGTTCGCCTATTTATTAGAATTGATTATTACTTAATGTGTATTTATATGTTTTTAGTGTTTATTGAAACTGTGTCTTTGAGTTTAATGGGACGAACCCGCCTAAATAGATAAATAAATGCTTATGAATTCTTACAGCTCATTTAAATTCCTCATTAGAAGTTAATAATCACACTCCCCTACTTAGTGTCAAAAATCACCCTGCAGGTTTTCCACCGTAAACACCTCAGAGGAACACGAAGAGTCTTCAGCAGAGGGGGGAAACCCTTCAGTGAAGGTCACCACGTTTATTTTTAACTCTTGTTTATGCGTCAGTGTGCCGTACCGAGTCCAGCTCCTCCACCTTCTTCTTCAGCATGCCGGAGATCATCCTGATGAGGCTCCAGTGCTTCAGCTCGCCGACCTTCTCGTAAAGGTCAGAGAGCAGAGACCGCACCGTGGAGCCTTTACCGTGAAGCTGGGTGTCCCAGTCCATGCCCCTGAAATCACACAAATACAGACGTGAGCAGAAGGAAACACTCGAGGAATGTTATGGAGATGTGGGAAATTAGACGGACTGTCTCTCACTGCAGTGTTCGCTTTGTCGACTCATTATTTTCATCATAGTTTCGTCAACAACCTTTTTTTTCCCCTAATGAAAACTAGACAGTAACAAATAAAAACAGCTGCACATGAACAAAAACTTAAACTAAATAACTGACATTTTTATCCACAAATAAAAACTAGACTTATTTGGTCATGTAGAAAGTAGAAACAAGTTGGGAATCTATCCAATCATGTATTATTAATGTATTGTGTGGCGAATGTGTTAAATGTTAAATTTTCTAACTACTTATTTTCTTCATAGTTTTCGTCAACACATTTTTCCCGTGATGAAAGTTATACAGTAGCTAATAAAAACAAGAGCACACAGACAAAAACTAAAACTAAATTGACATTTTCATTGACGAAAATGTTTGACGGAGGCTTAATCCAATAAGACCTAATTTGGTTTGTTTAAAGAAGAGATAAATAAGAAATATATCCAATCAGAGCTAATTTGGTTGAGTGGACAGGTTGGATGAGTTCAAAGGGACATCCAATCACAGCTGCCTTAGCTTGGTGGTGGTGGGATAAGTTGTGGAGCGATCCAATCAGAGCTGCTCTCTTTGTGAATAGATATACTGTAAAATACCAAATAATAGCCGGGGGGTTTATTTGGTTCAATCACAAAGCCAGGCGATTGTTTGGGACAGGCGTTTAATTCCTTTCTCACAAAAATCTTGCTTAGCAAAAAATGAAAAATATGGTAAATGTGATCAAATTACTTATTTACACCAGTATGAATATCACCTTTATATTTTCACAGCAAAATTACAGTACCGTAGTTCTACTCTTGTCTTCTTCTTTCGACTAAGCACTCTCTAAAAACTCTTAACCCTGGTAAGGAACTACCAGTAGTTACGTTAAGGTTGTACTTCCTTTTTTTCGCTACACTGGGGCGATGGAGATCAGCACATCACACACCACTGATTGGCTGTTGCCGCACAGCCATGTTGCCTGAAAAGATCAACTTTTTTAAACTTTGATGAGTGATAAGCGAAGTGATCGTGTTGAACGCGGAAGTCGCATCACAGGAGGGTTAACCCCGCCTCATCGTGGCTGTACATTGACTTTGCACGGAGAGTGATCATGGAAGACGCTCAGGTCGCGTTTGGTTAGACAACAAAATTATGACTAAAGCTAAAAGACAGTGAGACAAAAGCCTAAAGGTAAATAAAAAGTGCTGTGAACATTAACGCTGCCTCACTTGTCCTTGAAGAGGATGTAGAGGATGTCGGCCTGGTCCTGGAGGTTTTGCGTGTCTTTAAGCAGCTGGGCCAAAGCGTTGTGGTCGATGGCTCCGCTGGCGTCTCGGGGGATCCCGCTCTCTGCCGTGACCATCACAGCCGGACCCTGAGGACGGAGACAGAAGACGTGATTAAAAACAAACATGTAGACATTTGGAATGTTTGGACTACAACTGGAACGCACCAAAAGACGTGACCCAAGGTACGTACCAAGTTATTGATGTGTGACAACAAGCAATTTTTGGAAAACTTAGTATTTTAGTTTTGTAGCCGGCTATATATCTCTACTTACAGCCCGGTGCTCTAAGACATGTCTGAATAATATAAATTTGCTCTAGTTTTAATTGTCATGTTCCCGAAGTTGAGTATCCAGGCCAGTCCAGCTCTGTCTGACCAGACCATGAAGCTAAGGGATAGCATTTATAGATAACCTATTTTGATGCTATAAAACTCATCTTAAAGTGTGTATTTGGATCAGGCATACATCTAAAAGTGAGACTATTGTATTGTAATTACTTAGAAACTCCTCATAGCATCTTTAAGAAAAGAGGTTTGTATTATTCCTTTCATTTTTCTTTTTCAAAATTGGTAGGCTAAAGTAACTGTCAAGTGTTATGCTGCGTTCACACCGCAAGCGACCCAGCTACCAAAGTCGCGTTGCCCACTGACGTAGCGTTGCGCGTCCATAAATATCTCATTTTGGTAACCGCTGCCGTCGCTCGTCGACATCACGTCCGCTCAAGTTTCACCACGATCATATCATATATCACATAATAGGATGTATAAGTGGACATTATTCCAGCTGTATCCTTTTCATTCACTTATCAGACACAAAACACTGCAGCTGATGCCCTGCAGCAGCATTATCTGTGAGTTTACCATGGTCCATCTAGGCTGAACTAATGTCCTCACTGACATTAGTTCAGCCTAGACAGAACTCATCTGCCCTGCAGTCCGGATGAATAACTGTCTGTCTCGGGTACCGTCACACGTACACACACTTCTGATTGGCTGTTGCCGCACAGCCACACACGACATCGCCTGAATAGATCAACTTTTTATAACTTTGACATCACGCGACGAGTGAAGTGATCATCGTGTACGCGGCTGTCACAACACGGGAGGGTTAGCCCCGCCCCATCGCGGCTGTACATTGACTTTGAATGGAGAGTGATCGCTGAGGTAGTACAAGTAGCGTCCGGTGTGAACGCACGTCTAATCAGAACAAATTGTTACCTGGTTACAGTAACTTTATATTTTTTGGACATAATATGCTATTTAATGCTGAAACAAGTACCTGTTCACACATCACACTCACACTCAAAATACTCTGTGCTTTTAGTATGTTGTTTTTGTTTGTTTGTTTGTTTGTTTTTACTTTTACCTGAGTAGATTCGAAAGGCACTACCATCCCTGTACTTGAAAATAAATCTCAGAGTAGCTGTACTTACACTTGATCACATTAACTTTGCATTCTCTCCACCTCTGCTTTTGAAAACATGATGTCAAATATATCAAAGTGCTGAACATTTTGACATCCATCTCCACTTTAAATATATGCAGACATTTAATCTGTTCTAAGACACAGATTTGCCATTTCAGCAGTGTTTTTTTTTACATGGTTCATGCCTCACTGTCGCTCTCGTCCTTCCTGCTTCATTAATTTCTTCTTTGTAATGGCTCAGAATAAACAGGTTCTTAACTTCCTTCATGTCAGGCTGAACGGATTTGCCTCTTCCCCTCACTACTCTAACAACTTCAAACTAAACAATCCACTTTGCACTTCCTATTTCATGCGTGTGTTTTAAGTGTTATAACAACGGCTGCTATTATGTCACAAAATGTCATAAAAATGTGATAAATATTTAAAATATAAAAACAAACTTAATAGTTTTGGGTACAGCTGAAGCTAGTTAAAAGGTTTAAGCTTTGAAAGTGGAAAAATATGAGTTTATACGATTTTAATATCCCCTTTTCTGTGGGGACCCGCTTAGGTCCCTAGGGTACCAAGTGTGAGTCATAAGAACATAATGCAATTACATAAAATAAATACCAATAAATAAATTTTAAAAATAAATTAAAAACATAAATACATTAAAAGACTCTGAAAGGTAACCTCAATAAATCCACTAAAAACCAAAACATATATTTATAAATTGCCAAAAAAAAGTGTTTAACTTAAATGTAAGCATGTTCTACAACTGAATTAAATAAATAAAAAATAAATAAGAATAGACTGCTTGTATTGGATATTTTAGATGCAGGCAGATACAATCCAATATTTGTATTTTTTGCTGTTATCTGACTAATACCCAGTATCAATATCAGATCAGGACACCTCTAGTAACTGATGTAAACCTATGCACTATATCATGTAAATAAATAAAAAAGTTTTTTAATTTAAAAAAACAGAGATGAAGTGATGGAGAGGACAGGAGAGTCTAAACACCTGCGACTCCTGCGCCGCCTCCTGGTCTGGGAGGTTCAGGTTGAGGGAGGGCTGGCGTGTGCGGAAGAGTTTGTTTGGGAGGTACATGTTCACATCTGGAGCGGGACAAATATGAAAATTCAGATGAACGTCAGGGAGTTATTCATACTTTAGATTTCTTTCTTTATTTCTCAGGATGTAAGATGAAGTCAAACCGACCGTGGACGTTGAGGTCTTGCGCTTTGTTCTTCAGAGAAATCATCTCCTTAGTTTTAGCAGCCGCAGCCTTGAACCTGCCCAGACCTTTGACCGGCTGCTTGGGCTTCTTAGGGGCAGCGTGGGCCAACAGGTGGTCCAGGTACTGAGCCAGGTCGTCAGCCTCTGGAGAGAAGGACATGGATGAGGACAGAGAGTAAAACAAAAAGAGAGGATAAGAAAAAAGCAGCTACCATGGACTGAAGAGCTTCCCATGTTCCACAGTATATAGTTATTGTTTAAAAAATCTACAAAAATCATTTGGAAGGGCAACATCTGGATAAATCAAGAATGGAGTGACTCAAAAAAGTGTGGTGTGACTTTAACAGCTGTAACTGTGAGACAATATGTAGGAATGTATCTGCTATAATTAAAAAAAAAGAAAAGAAGAAAAAAAAAGCTTCTGTGAAAACAAAAAGAAAAATCTACAGAGGACTGTTTGGGCCAATAAAAAAGAACCAGGGATTTTTTTTTATTCTTGGAAAAGTCACAAGTCAAAGAAAAAAATTCTGAGATTAAAGTCTGATTTTGACAGTTTATCTGAATACAGCATTAAAGCTCTGAATTCTAACTTGTTTTTTTATAATTATCTTTTTAGAAGGGAGATGTTGTATGCAAACACGTGAATGAAGGAATGCTTGATTTAGGTTTAAAAACAAACCGGTTTAAAAAAAAAACGAAAGAAAGAAAACAGACAGCAACCGATAAAGGAATAGGCTGAAGCCCAAAGGTTTATTTTTGCTTATCCTGAACTATCATAAAATTGATTTAATAAAATTCACAATAAAACATCAGAACTAGGACATTATTCCAAAACACAACAGCTTAAACAGAAAAATTGAAATAATTCAAATTTCATTGTAATCTTTGATAATTTAAGATTTTAAAGTCTTCTTAAAAACTAACACTGAATTACTCATCTTTATTCCATCATATATATACATACATAAACACAACTTTTTCAGCATTATTCAGGAGTATTTTACAGCATATGTTTCTTCTTTTCCGTTTTTTTTTTTTTTTTTAACAAACATACAAAAATTCATGAACCAAGGCGGCTTACACAGAATTCAAACAGAAAAAAATGAAATGAGATTAAATTAATTTGTGGTTACTACATTCGTTTTGTATCAAGGAAATTTATTCAATCCATTTTGCCCAAATTTGGTCAAACTTTACTTTGTGGATTCTCAGGAAGTAAGTTAATTTTTCCATTTTGTATATCTCAGGAATTAATCCAAACCACTGGTGGTTGTTTTTTTTAATTGCTGCAAGAGGAGCCTGTGCTAGTTTTACATGTTTCCCTCCATTTATTAGCTCGTGTGGCCTGTCGATCATTTCCAATAAATAAAAATAATCATAAAAAAAATAAATAAAATAATCATTAAGAAAACTATATATATGAGGAAAAGTAAACAACTTAAAAATGATTCATATTGACTTACCATGACTACATAATGTTCACATTAGGATGGGTACAGACTGTTAGCACCTGTTTTGATTTGTTTCATTCATTAAAGAACTTACTTTGCTACGATCATCTCTTAATATCTTTTATGAGGCATTAAAATATAACATAGTGTAATTAAAACTATATTTGGAAACAGTGGTTGAAGTAATATATCTATACTTTAAAAACAAGTAAACTCTGTTTTTTTATTGAATTAAAATACATTTAGACAGGCTTTAGTGATGTGTCATTGAATCATTTTGAGTTATAATGTGTTTATCTTGCTCCAGTGATTTTTGACACTTTATATTTGCCATTTTGTTGATATATGTATTTTTTCCTCATCGAGAGAATTTATACATATGTTTTACCATTCTTGGTTCAAAATTTTTATAGTTTAGGTCTCTTATATCAATCAGACAAACCTGGCCTCTCTCTTGGTAGTGAGTTTAAATCTCAAAAGTTATCGTAGTCATTATCTGAAGTTTGGAAGTTAGTTTTAGAACTGCATTATTAATATATAAAACAGAAATTTGAATTTAGTCTCAGAAGACTGACTTTAATCTCGTCTTTTCCAGTAAAAACAGTAACAAAAAAAATACACTTTTTATCATGCTTAACCCTTTCCTTCATGAATTATTAAATGATTAAGGAATACCTTCTAAAATGTTTTTTTTAAACCATTAAATAAGTTAAAAATTCTGTTTTTTAAGTTTACATTTTCTCTAATTCATCTGTTCACTACAAAGGACACCATGCATCAACAGTATAAGTATTAATTTAGTGGAACTTAATAAATATCCACAAACAAATGGCTTTGACCAACATTTTTGAAGAGTAAATGAATGAAAGAGCAAAATCTGAAGTATATGAACTATTGCTGTTTGGTCACATTATTCACTTTTGAATTACACCAAAATTTAAAATAAAAAATACAAAACTATGCGAAATCTAAATACAGGCATAATACTCAATTTGCCCTTCACCAGCTGTTTTAGATATGATGCAATATCTTGATATGGTAAAAATGTGCAAAGACAATATTTTATGAAATCTATGACAAGGGTTTGGGGATTTACTACCTGGTAGTTGGACATGGAAGCTTAAAGGGGATAAAATTTTTCCAAATACCCGTCTACTGTAGTGGACACCATGCATGAAAAGGTTCAAAGAAAAGAATCAACTCACCTTTGTTAAGTGTTCAAAAACACGTCTTTTAAATGAGGTTTATGTCAGCTAAGATGTTGTACTTAAGTACAGATAAATGTTATGCTATAAAACAAGATTCAGTGGGTAGGATGCAGTTTATATGTGTTAGCTCCTCAAAATACACCCTTTAGCTGAATGAATGAATGATAAGGTTATTTCAAACATATAACAAAAGGCAAAATTAACACATAGACAGAAAAAAACAAAGTAAATTAGCACTTGGATAAATGTTACATGTCTAAAAAAAAAGAGTGAGAAGAAGTCAAAACTTATTTAATCCCACCCCCTCTACATCAATTTGCATATATAGTTTGTATAATTAAAAAAAACAACAGGTTAAGTCTGAATCATTTTTGCCTTCAGAGTTAGCGTTAAGATAAATATCTTTATCATTCCAAAGGTTGTTTAAAGTTTTTTGTTAATATTAGAAAGTTGTTCAAAGAAACCAGAAAGTGATTTGTATTGTATTATGAGCAGAGAAAAGCTAAACATCCCTAAAGATCAGCCCAAGCAACACGATGCAACATTTTGAGCAAGATGCATTTCACAACAAACACGAGCTAAAACTAAAGCATGCATGTGGATTTTATTATTTAGACTGACATGTACTGCAGTTTCTAACTAAAGTTTTCAATGAAGAAGCAAAATCTACAAGATAGTTTTCAAAGTCCGTGTGGACGATGTGAAGCAGCCTACCATCGTCTTAATTTGAAATGAATGTAGAGATATGTAATTCATGATCTTAATTTTAGTTTTATTCTTAGAATGTGAGCTTCATTGCTGCACCAGTGTGGTATATAACCATGACCTCATGATTCATCCACCTTATCCACAGAGTCAGTTTGCCCATCTAATTCTTCTTAATAAGCTGTTATGTGTATACATATATATATATATATATATATATATATATATATATATATATATATATATATATATATATATATATATATATATACACATATATATATTATATATATATATATATATATATATATATATATATATATATATATATATATATATATATATATATATATATACATACATATATATAAAATATATATATATATACATATATATATATATATATATATATATATATACATTTTATGATGAACATTTTAATGACATTTTGTTACATCCGGTACAAATATTTAATCAATTATTTCGCAATTTTACACCATAAAAAAGAAAGAAATTATATACCAAAAACTAGTAAAGAAAGGGAAAAGAAAAAGGAAAAAATAAGACTTAAAGGAGACATCATGCTGATGCATGATTTAATACTTACATATAATATAATAAATTTGAAAACAGGACCTTACACCCCCTTAATTTTCAAAAAATGAGATATTGTATTTTTTCTGATATCCTAGAACAAGATTTGATGCCTCTGAAAATAGGTCATTGCGAGATGTCCGCGAGATTTCAAACGTCGTGACGACACGAGGTACATTTCTTTTTATTGGAGTAATCTGATAAAACACTTCCTCCTCTGTGATGTCCATTAGCCACAAAACCGTCACCGAGGAACACATCCACCAGCAGGGGTATAAAGCTCCCTTGCTCACTCTCCCTCATTACCAGCTCTGGCCTGTAGGGGGACTCAATACGCGGTCGCTGCTTTGAGCCTGCCGGAAAATACAGTAGAAGAAGAAGGACAGGCTGGCGCTCTACGCCCGATAGAATTGACCAATCAGAGCACAAAGGGCTGTGACGTTGCAAGGTTACTGTAGGTCAGCCTGAGATCCGAGCATTTCAACGAGAGCTTGATAATGGCCTAAAATGAGGATTTTGAGAACGCTATTGTGGGGCAATGAAGGAACTAAATGACTTGTACTGAGGGCAGAAATGCTTTACAGGCATCCTAGTCTGGCATAGTGAAAAGGAGAAACAAGCATGATATGTCTCCTTTAAAAAAACAAAAAGGAAAAAGAACATAATAAGTTATTTAACATAGGTTAAAATCAAAGCTTGGCAACAACAAACACACCAGTAAGACAGGGTACAGGTAAATAGATTTCTTATCTATATAGGCCCTTGGGAGAGAGGTTACCAAAAATCTGTTACTGATAAAGTTTCGAAAGCTTCACCGATCTCCCACACCTCAGTTTGCATCGTTAATACTGCACAGATATTGTTTCCACTTCAGATTATAGAATTCTATTCTGTTTATAAGTCTAAACGATAACCCTCCAGAGCAGCTAGTCTACCTAAGTGATTGTGCATAAGCTGTTATATTAATATTTTAATGTTTCCATGCAGCAGAGTAAGAGCCTGTTACAGAGTGAGTGTGGACGGTAGAGGATCAGCGATGATGTCACAGCAGGATAAAGCAGGACGGGGAAATTAGAAGAGTTAAGTATAAGAAACTCTTGATGTCAAAATGGGGAAACATCTCACTTTGTTTTAGTAAGACATGATTTTGAGTTCTTAAAAAAACAGGAATGGTCAAACTCAGGACAGATTTAATTGAACAGTATTAAGTGATAAATCTCTCGTCCCAGGTGTCACCATTCCTCCCCATCCATCCATCAGTCTGTGTTTTTTTCTTACCATCATCATTGCGTAACTCATGCACGTATCCATCGGCGCCAGCCTCATCATCATCATCACCATCATATGCCGCGTCGTGGCGACTCATGCTGCTAGAAGCCTTACCGTCCAGGAAGCTCAGGTGAGCGAAACACGAGGTGGTCATGAACTCCGATAGCTTCCCCGTCTGGATCCTGGAGGAGGAAGAGGGGGCAAAAATCAAACACTAGAGCTGAAAGATTCATTTGTTCAGTTTTCTTAAGATTTCTAACGATCTGCCAACTCAGTCAGTGTTATCTTCTTTTGTTGAATGAATAAAAATGTTTTATTTCAGTTACATAAATGATAAGAACAAACAAAATACAATACAGGCTGTATCTTGTGGCTTATTTTTTCATATCCTGTAAAATCCAAAGTAAATTTGACAAATAAGGCAAAAAAACACATCAGACATCCTTTAAATTTTAAAACTGTACGTTTAATATCCTTATAAACATTTATTAATTAAGGCTTCAAGGTTTTTACATAATTTTCCATTTTCTAACAATAATAATAATAATAATAATACGTTTTATTTATACAGCACTTTTTAGAGACTCAAATACGCCTTACAAGATAAAAGGATAAGAGCGCAGGTTAAACCAAAATGCAGACATAACAAAGTGATAATAAGAAGAATACCAAGCCAATTAACAAAGACAAAAAAGCAGTTAAAAGCAAAAATTCTAAGTTAAAAGCAGTGAAAAAGGTGTGTTCTTAATTTGGACTTGATGGTGGCAGCGTCAGTGGTGTCCCAGATGTGTTGTTGGAGTGAGTTGAGGATGTTAGTCGAGGGTGAACCGGGGGCTGAGTGTCAATATCTTTTTTTTTAACAACCCTTATAAGACCTCCATCTTGACTTGTCAAAAGAATGTAAAATTCGCCTAAGTGTTTTATTTGTGACCTTAAATCAGACAAACACACTGCTTTAGATCTGTGATTTTTCAATGTTCTGAATGATCCACCTGTGTACTGTTCATCAGATAATTTTTGGATTTAAACAATTTTTCTTCTCATTTTCCTTCAGGAATCCTCAGTTCTGTTCTCTATTGTGTGCGTAAAACACACTGGACAGCCTGATTTATTGTCTGTGAGCTTAAATGTCAAAGAGATTTATTAGTGTTTTTAAATAATTCACATGTAGCTTCATGTCTAAGGAAACCCTAAACCTTTATTTACTTGTTTGTACAGAGATGATCTTGACATCCTCTAAACTCACCTCGCTCCTCCGTAGTATCCATCTTGAAGCTTCTTCAGTGTCGCCAAAACTGCAGGGTCCAGGTTTGTGTGATCTTCAGCTAAAACACAAACAACAGTCAGCTACATCTACAACACAATCACCTATGTTACAGTAACTGATAAAACAAGTGCACATTGACAAAATTTAGTAAATTAAGTCCACTAAAATATGTAGTGTAAAATGTAAGGCATTTTTATGTTTCTCTTAATTTCTGAAGTCATGTTTAACACTTGGATACATTTATTTAAGTTTCTTAACAGCATCAACCTGTTTCATAAAATGTGTCATTATTGAAGCGCCTAATTAGCACAGCTACGGTTCAAAGCCAAGTGGACATATTCCTAACTTGTTCCGACTCTCTACATGATGAAATTAGGTCTGACTGGATAAAGTCTCTGTCAAACATTTTGTCTAGTTTTTATTTGTTGATGAAAATATCAGTTAAGTTTTATTTAAAGTAAATTTTATCAACTGAACTGTGTAATTTCGTCAACCAAAACGAGGCTAAAATTAAAACAATTTAGATGATTAAATTATGACTAAATTATTTTGTTCAAAAGTCATTTTTTTCCAAGTTAAACTGCTATATTTTTGTCTGTGTTAAAAGCCACTTTTAAATACAATCCAGGCTTTTGAAGAGAGAGTATAAACAGCTGGTTAAAATATATTGCTGAATAAATCCTAAAAAAAGACTCACATGTGATGTGTATTTTTCCTGATATAGTCTGAAGGCATCATTATTGTTCATTTTTTTGCTGTTGTTAAAAAAGCTAACAAAAGATTGCAAAGATTGGCAATATCGTAGAGACGCAATTTTAATCAAATCAGCACCTAAAAAATCATAAAAAAATCAAATCGGGAGAGAAGTGCATCGCCCCAGCCTTCGAAGATATTTTGGGCAAAAGACACCTTTTGGTAAAATTGTTATACCAGCATTGGTAAGAACTGCCTACACGGCTTAGCAACCAAAGAAAAGGACTGCAGGAAAACAAGACAATAGTAACTGGAAAGGCACTCGGAGAGTGCCGACCTTTGCCAGCGCCACAGTCCTCAGCCATATTGTGATTTTCACTATAAATATTAGTCCTACCTTTATTTCATGTAAATATTGAGATTCTTCGACCATGAAAACATACCATTAGCAACTGGATTCATAATGATATCTATTTTAGTTCAGTAGTTATTCACAAAAATCACATTTTTCATCATGGCCGTTTTACTCTGATCACTCTCATTTGTTCCTTGTCCCAATGTGGATATTTTCTGGAAATTTCATTGAAATCCGTCCATAACTTTTTGAGTTATGTTGCTTAGAGAGAAACAAACAAACAAACTAAAAGATGCCGGTAATACATAACCTCCCTGGCAGATGTAAACATCTTTACGGCGTTTCAAAGATGGAGACAGCTGTGGGACTGCATCACTCTGAAGCTGTGCTAAGATGGAGCAGTGCTCCTAATGGATAGGTAAGTTGCAAACATATTACTCTTGTTATAAGTGAATGTGTTTTGATTATTGATTATGGAGCGTCAGTTTATGAGAAGACACTAGTTATAGCTCTATCACAGCTAACAGCAGCTACAGGCCAACTACTGGTTCTTGAAAACAGACATTTTCTTTCCCCATGTAGCTAGGCTGTGCTGATTGTTTGGTCAGACCAACAAATAGGTCTGAAAGATTTATCATTTTGGATTGAAATCACAATTTCAGACAGTTTTGACTGACCCAGGATCTGTTTTGTCAACTATTTTTTTTCTTTTAATCTTTAAACAAACAAACCAACAACCACAACAAAATACTCCCCCAACCCAGGCAGAAAGGAGAAAGACAAACATTCAAAAAGCACATACATGAGCATAACCGTAAGTTGAATACTGAGAAAAAATTAAAATAAATAATGAAATGAAACCATAAAGTGGGATGACAAAAATATAAGCAGGCTTTAGCAGTGTACAGCAATAGCCCAAATTAAAAAAAGAACAAATAAATACAAAATTAAAATTGGAAAAAATTTATTAGAAAATAAATAAGTGATAATAATAAAATTAAATTCTTGTCATGCGAGGCAGTGGTTTGCATTAACAGAAGTGCTGGTGAGCAAAGCCTCTGTTTCGGAGTAGAAGTTGGAGAATCCCTTAAATCATGAAAACAGATTATTTATTATCAATATTAGATGAATAATAATGTTATTTGCTTTTGATCATTGATTTCCTTACAGTTGTCTATACTGTAAACAAAGTAAATGTTGCTCTGAAGCTTGATTTGAAGAATGGAATTGAAGTCGCAATAGAAAAATCACAATTAGACCTTCCTGAAAATGAGCCAGCCCTACCGTCAAGTCGTTGCAGTTGCCTTTTTGTTACATACTGTATATCAGAAAAGTCACGTGTGTGCTCGTCTTACTCACTCAGCATGGTCTGTGAAATGGGGAACGTGATGGTGGGCCTTCCAGTCATCCTCCACCTCGACGCCAGGTAAGAGATTTCTGTCCTTAAAGACTCCACGATCATTTTGTTGTCCAACGCCAAGTAGAACTGCTGATGGTCGATTAACTAGAGGGTTCATAGAGATGACATTCAAGGTCTTATTTAAGAAACGACTCATAATCTTTTAACATTTAAGGTGGCACAAGCATAAAGGAGGAAAAGTTTTATGAACCTGAGGCGTGAATGCGAACACTGTGTTCCTGATGATGTAAAACTTGGAGGTTCCCAACACTCCGATCCTCCTGTAGGGTCGACCGGTCAGACCCAGACGAGGGTTACGACCTGAAACAGAGCGGGAAAAACAGAATGAGAGAAGTTTGGAGAGCTGTTCCACGAGAAGATAATCCTCAAATCACCAGTCCTACCAAGCCTGGCATAGATGTGGCTCAGGACTCTGGAGGGCTGGACGTGGATCGGGTGGATGTCGGCCACAGTCTCCACGTCGATCCCGTTCTTCAAGAGCAGCTCTTTGATTTCCTCGGTTTCTGCAAGGATGGACACTGAAGGAAGAAGTAAGACCGTTAGCTTCAGACTCTTCATAGCTGTATTTCCAGAACTTTTTTGCTCTAAACTACGAAAAGAGGGAGTGACGTCATCTTGAGTTATCAGTGTTCCAGTTACAAAGTCGGAAAAAACTTGCTGATCTACCAGCCATTGTGTTAGCTGTTGTTAGCATGCCCTGCGTTGTTGTTCACAAATATCACATGAAGAATCTAAACATCACTGTGGCAGCATTTCCACAAATATGAGTCAAACAAAACTGTGGATATGGCTAATTTAGTGCCATAAACACAAGTAAGAATTTCAAATAAACAGAATATTACAGGAGCTAAATAATAGCTCAGTTCAGTTCAGACAACTTTATTTATCCCATGAGGAGCAATTCATTTGTGGCTTTCCAATGTACATTCAGTCAACAATGTAAATAAATATTCAATGCTAAAATAATCAGTAATCTAACAAAGAAACATATTTAAGCAGGCATGGGACAGATAGAGATGTCGGACATTACAAGTAGCCAACGTAGACAAATTGCAGAGCAAATTAAAGCAAGGTCAAAATAAAGCAAGTGGGCTAAAAAACAAAAGAATGTAAAAACTTAAAAACAGAAAAGAGTAGATAAGACAAGAAATAAATCATGTCCTCTTGTCTTATCTACTTTTTTTTTTTTGCTGTTTTTAAAGTTTAGACTGGGGCAGCCATCTTTGATTGTCAATTCGTGAAGATCCCCCAAGTTCCCAGTATGAAATCCCAACTTCCCAGTACAACTGGAACGTAGTATAAAGGTGCCTACGCACAGAACGCGACTTGAGCGTCCTCAGCGATCACTCTCTATGCAAAGTCAATGTACAGCCATGATAGGGAGGGGTTAACCCTCCCGCGATGCAACTGCCGCGTTCAATGCGATCACTTCAATCATCGCTTGTCATCTAAGTTGAAAAAGTTGATTTTTTCAGGCGATGTCGTGTGTGGCTGTGCAGCAACAGCCAATCAACGGTGAGGGTACCCATGACGGACGGATTTTCTTCCGGACTACAGAGTAACATTTTATGTCTGTGTGGAAACATTAGTCAGTCAGGACATTAGTTCCACCTTGACGGACTGCAGTTGGTAAGTAGACGAAAAAGATCAAGTTAGGAAAATGTCGGTGTATACATCCAATTATATGATTTATATGATATGATCGCGGTGAAACTCGAGTCAGCATGACGTAGCCACAGCGACCAAAATGAGGCATTTATGGACACGCGATGCAACTTCAGTGGGCAATGCGATTATGGTTGCAAAATCGCGTTGGGTGTGAACACAGCTCAAGAATGCACAATACTGGGTTTGCTGATATCCGCTATTTTTTTTAATCATTATTGCTGATACTGATATTTCAGATCAAGAGCACAAGCTCTGTGCTTAAAAAAAGGAAATTTTTTCAGTGTTACAGCATATTTTTGCATGAACAGATGTAAAACAAGAAAAACAGCTTTTCATTCTTGCAAAAATAAAATCCTCGGTATGTAAATGAATCCATGCAGTGACGAGAAGGAGCATCAACTCAGAACTTTTGTGTAATTTGACGATAATTGTGGCGGATATATTGGCTGTAACTATCTTCAAAAATTTCACTAATGGCTGATACTTCACGTTTTAGGCTGATATCAAACGGATAATATCATGCATCCCTACTCTAAACCTGAATCAGCGACTCACCCTGTACAACCACATCAGGTTTGGGGATGGTGGAGAAACGTCTGTTCAAGGGGTCGATCTCTCCTGGAGCGAGGAATCCCTGAATTAAAGGTAAAAAAGCTTGAAATGTTCAATGTTTAATGTTTAAAAATGTCTCCTTGTGGCTATCATCTTGCTTGTAAGGCTTTTCCAAAGAGCTGTTCCTCACCTCTGACAGAAGGTTTCCCAGTATGTACAGAGACTGTCCCCATTTCAGGGGGCATTTACCCATCGGGACCCTCTCCACTGAGTGAGGGTTCATGTACTCCTCCTCCACCTGAGTTTAAAAACAGTCAGAAACAAGCCAGAACATTAAAGGAACAGCTGGAAGAAAAGCTTACTTAATACTCATCTAGCAGAAAAGTTAAAAAAAAAAAAAAAAACGTCAAATATTTACAACAGCATAGAAAACTTTTCTTTTCTTTTCTTGTCTTGCCTCATATTCAAGCAGATAGACCGCTTTCTTTTGATTGTGTTACAGTAACAAGGATGAGACAGGCAAAGCTAGCCCACAGACAAGTAGCTTAGCTCAAACACTGGGAATCAATGGGAAGTGTTAGCCTGCCTTTCCCTTAGTCATCAGACAAACTCTTCTGCAAGTCTCCTGTGAGCTTGCTGGGACTCTTATTTTTATATGTTGCCTTATCTTGTATTATCTTATTCTACTCTTAAACAGAGGCTTTGTTTTGTTGACCTTAAATGCAAATTGAGTATTTATTATTATTTGGGTAATTACTCAGTTTGAACATTACTTAAATAGTTTGCATGTTTACACTTTAATTTTCTAGATGTCATTATTATTTTATATTATCTAATTTAATTTAACATTGAACAAAAGAGTTGGAAACAAATGTAATAATGGCTAGCAATCTAATGGCTCACTCACAAATGTGACAGATTCTCATCATTCACTCAAAAGAGCTGCTGAAAAGACTCGCAAACGTCACATCTCTAGCGCAAAAGTAGTGTAGGTCAACAAAAAAAGCCTCTGTTTAGGAGTAGAAGAAGATAATATGATAATAGTAGCAGGTAACGTATCATAACAGTACAAAAAATGAGTTGAACAAGCACACAGAACTGTTTAGGGTTGCTGAAGAATTCATCTGATGACTGTAGGTAGAGGCAGGCTAATGCTACTCATTTACTCCCAGTGTTTGAACTAAGCTAATTCACTTTGTCCATCTCTTCTTTGTTACTGTAGCACAGACAAAGAACGGTGTCTACCTGCTTGTCATGGACTTGAGAGTGAAGCAAGACATGAAATGAGTAAAAAACTAGTCTTTAAGTAAAACCGCTGAAAGCATCTCTTGAAGATTTTTGGCTAAAGTTCAGAGTTCAGGCTTCCAAAAAGTTTGGACCTTATCTGCGGGGACGCTGTAGAGCTCTGGCACCAGTCTGATCCCGTCCTTTTGTTTGATCAGGATCCCCTCCAGAGCATCCTGGTACTCTTGTACCTGCAGTAAAAAAAACAGATATATTTTCTTTATATTCAAAGTAGAGATGTACAGCTACCAATTTTTCCCTCTTGATACCGATACAATTATTGTACCAACGCCAGCACCGATCTGACACCAGTATGCTGTACTACGCCTGCACAACTGTGATATGATTATCACTGTGGTAAAGCCTGGCTTAAGTTAAACTCTTTGTAAAACATGAAGAAATAGAGCCCTATAAAAATTCATGTTATTTTTTCCCAATTTTATGTTTAAATTTTTCCCATAATCCGTTTTTTCCGCTTCAATTTTTTGAGAATTTGTTTTTTTAGTTCAAACCCAATACACTGTATAAAGTAATGAAATTTAATCACTCACTCTTAAGGTGGTCCTCACATGAGTCTTTATGTGCCCCGTCAGCAGTATGTTGTCAAAATTTGCAGAAATTTGATCTGCTGACACATAACAATCATTAGCAAACTACTCTGCGCTGTACTCTGGAGTTAGCCGGGAGTTTCATTGCTCCTTTGCTGTCTAACGTGCTGCTCGTCGCCCCTCGACACCAGCAATCACTTAACATGAACGGCAGCTTGACGCAGAGGACGCTCAAAGTGCTTTTGGTGTGAACTCAGGGTCAGCCGGTGTCTCAGACGGTCACTGTGACATGTTGACATCGTTAATGAGGGAGGAGAGGAGAGAGGGGAAGAGAGGCGTGTATGAGGGAGGAGAGGAGAGAGGGGAAGAGAGGCGTGTATTGTCCAGTGATCCCCTTGAGACACTATCCAGAGAGATACATTCCTTTTTAGTCTGAAAAAAAAAAAAAACGTTTTTACATAAATGTCGGCCATTTCTGTGATATTCCATGCTGATACTGTATTCCGCATTTAATGCAAAATTCCATGATTCCGTTCGCGTATTCGTGATCGCGGATTTTATGGGGCCCTACATAAATACAGCAATGATGCAGCATGGTCGTGCTAGTTAGCTTAGCTCAAAGCCTTGCATCAACCTGCACTGACACACGTGTGTCTGTTGTGCCTGTGTCAAGTAATCGATTCCTCCAGGTCCCTGCAGGTTACTGCACAGTTACTGTTTTAAGAGTAATGAAGACAAACCTCTGACTAGGGCTGGGTAAGTAATTGAATAATAATCGAAATCAACATTTAGACCCTTTAATTGAAGTAATTTTACTCATTGAGCAGAAAGAAGTAAAGTGTAAATACTGTAGGAAGAATGTGTCAATGACCGTGGGTGTCACCACTAATTTGTTCCAGCAGAACATAAAATAATTGTTCATTAATCGTAATCGAGGTAAGAGCTTCAATTAATCGTGATATTGAGATTAGGTAACATCGACCAGCCCTACCTATGACAGAGTTTAACGGTGCTAAACAGTAAATGGATTACATATTTAACAAATAACATAGCATTGGATGGTGTCTGGACGACAGTACTTGCCCTTACCGATACCAGCATTTTTGGCAGTATCGGAGCAATTTCCGATAATGGTATCAGAATCGGAGCAACTCTATTTGTGCTTTTAGAAAATATGATCTTTCTCACCAGCCGTCCTCAGATGTGAACTAATGGCCTTTTTCCATTAGCCCTACTCTACTCTACTCTACTCTACCCGGCTCTACTCTACTCTCCTTGCGCTGCTTTTCCATTAGCCCCAGTCGCCTGCCCAACGGGGTGCAGTGTCGCTGTAAACAGCTGAGCGGCACTGCGGTGACGTCATTTTGAGCGCAACGCAGTAATCTGTGGCTTTTTGTCACAAACTGAGTAAAAAAGGAAAGCAGAAGAAGGCTGCAGGCGGTAAGAAGAAATACTCCTTGAGAAGCACAGGAGAGTTTTGGAAGCTATAAAACAGAATGAAGCCGAGGACCAGAGCAATCAAGCTGCAAAGAAAAGACGTATGAGGGTAAGCTAACGGTAGCTACTGCTAGCATGCTAGGTCGTCGCTGGCTTCATCAATGACGACATTGTCTGACCAATCAGTAGCCGGCAGTCAGTGACGTCATCTTTTACTATCGACTCAGCTCGCTTGGAACCAGAGCGGAGTAGGTACTAAAACTAGCTTGTTTTACCGGGCTAGTGGAAACACACTGCAAATCGAGTAGGGCCGAGTAGAGTAGGGCCAAAGCGTGCTAGTGGAAAAGGGCCATAAGTGACCCCAAAGACCCCCACAGGAGAGATTACAGGTTCAAGAAGAAGAGAGGTATAAGGATGAAGCTGCTAATCCTGTTAGCCACAGGAATCGCTACTCTCCGATACTGAGACCAGCATTTTCGGCAGTATCGGAGCAATTTCTGACACTGAATCAGAACAACTCTAATTCAAAGATAGATGGCTTATGATGAGGCTGGTTGATTATGGTAAAAATCCTAATCAAGATTAAGCTCACAAATTATAAAACAGTTACACACTGATTTTACAGGACACTTATTCAGTGACTGAACTGAAACATCTTACTCTCATTCTGAACAAAACATGAATGAAAGTTAATGTGACAAACACAAATATTTATGGCACAGTAAACTTTTAACCTTAATCATGTGTTAAACTGAAATGTGATTTATTCCCCAGCTCTATTTTAAGGTGCTTGAACATAAACTCTGCTGACCCAGACCTGCTCAGGACTGTTGCTGAAGATGCCGTCCAGAATGAGGTAGGTCCAGAAGAGCGGCCACTCGCACTCGATGTTTTCAAACAGCTTCAGCTCAGCAGACTCGTAGTACAGACGGTTTGGATCCTGGAGGGTCGGACAGGGAAGAAGAAAAGTTAAAAGGAGAATCACTGAATTACACAAGAGCTGTTTGTCTCAAATACAAAGCAAGTGTGTTAGGAAAGGAAGTTTAAAGTAACATTTAAGCAGCACTCTGATGATCCCTGAGGGGAATTGTCCTGTCTGTGTGTAGGTCAGATGTTATTTTATCCTCAGATCTATAGAGCTGTAACTGATCTGCTGCACTGAAGCTGCTGAACAAATGAAAACTGATAAAGGACAGACAATGAAGAAGAATGGGAGCTGCAGCATCCTCGAGCAACGGAAAAGAAGGTCTTTGTTCGAGAGTCACAAATGGTCTTTTTTTCATTTCATTTTGTTGCTTATTTGAAATATTAGGTTAAAATAAAAGTACTCTATTATTATTAATTATTAGTATTATTATTTAAATTTTTATAAGGTAATTTCACTTCTCTTTTCATCTATCCTTCTGATTTTCTATTCTGTATATTATTATTAGTATTGTTGTTGTAATGGTTTTTATCTTAGTGTTATTGTACTTACTATTGTTTCTCTTTTTTTTACTCTTTTATATTGAATTTTTCAAAATATTCATTATTACTTATTTTATTTTATTTGGCTGTTTTTGGTGGTGTTGCGGTCTTAGATATGTTTAAGTAAGTTCCACCAGCACCCTTAATGTTCCATTGAAATTAAAATTGACTACTAGGTCTCTCTTTATTAGTATGTATGTATGATTTTGAAATTTTACTTTAAAGAAATACTTAATTAAAAAAAAATCACTCTCAAAGACAAGAAAAACAAAACAAGACAATATTTGGTAAACACTTTCCAACAGGAGTAGGAGGAATTCAATACAAATGTTTTAATTCCAGCCTCTTTTCCAAACAGAGATTTACGAAGCAGTGCAGATGTTATGAGCATACTCACAAATAACTGCTTGCTTGGACATTGCAACAACAGTAAGTATAATTGATCATACATAGAGATAATGAAATATAAATCATATATTATCACACCACTTAATACTCTTCATCATAGCATCGTGTGACTATCATCTTCTTTAAACTTATTACTTTTACATTTCTTAATTTCCTCACTGTAACTGCTCCATATGTTCAACCCTACAGCTGAAAGACAGAAACTTCTCATGTTTCTACTTAATGTTTTAAAGTTGCACTTACCTTTCAGATTGTAACTCTATTCCCAGTTGCCTTGTGTATGATTATTGCTGTTTTCTTTTGTAAAGTGATTATTGACTGCAAAGCAGTTTTGTAGTTTTGTACCACAAACGATACAAAAAACTGTAATTACAGCAACTTTCAAAGACATCAGTGTAAGATAGAACTGAAAATGTAGGTATGCAGATGTTTTTACCTCTTTAGGTGTTTTGTGTCCGTCCCTGAGAAACCTGCAGCAGCCGTATCGACCCTGAACGACAGACAGAGAGAGAGGACGTCAGCAAGGACGCATTTAAATAACACAGCTACTTTATCAAGCAAGAGAGCGACTGCATGCACCGTAAGTGGAAGGTATGTCGTGTAAGGAAGTGAGTGAGTAAACAGTAAATACAAGAAAAGGATTGAAGGATCAGGAGCTTCTAGAGTGTTTGTACAGGTGTGATATATATATATTAGGGCTGTCACTTTAGTGCATTAATTAGATTAATTAATTAAACTGCAAATCAATGCGTTATAAAAATGTATCACAATTAATCATAGCACACAAACATTTTGATATTGTCCAGCTGGAGGACCTGGGGCCTGTACTACGAAGCTGGATTAAGTCATCCAGGATAACTCTGCGACATCTCGCTGAACTTCACCGGATCTCCGTCATCCGGATCTGCCGTACTACGAGGCTCGTTATCGACTCAATAAGTGAATCCGGCTGGGATCTGTGCGCGCTCACATAAAATGGGCGTGGTTAGCGGCCCCGGAGCATTTTCCACAATGGAGAAGAGAGCAGCCTACTTCACAGCAGAGGAGCAGCAAGTAATCCTGCAAAAGTATGAGGAGTACCGCAGTATTATCCAGGCCAGGAGCAACACGACTGTAGCCGCGAGAAGCCGGAGGGATTGCCGGCACATTTTCCTACATTTTCCAGAGACACAAATCGCTTAAAATGTAATAAAGAACTCGTCCACATTATACCAAAATTATGTAATTAAATAATCTTTTAGATGGTGATGAATAATTATCTAACCCTTTTAGCCTAAATGTAATATTTAATTTCACTTTTAGTGTACTTTGGATCTAAAACAAAATTTGTCCCACTGTCATGATCCACCGGACAGTGTAAAACATTTCCTCTTTTTTGTTAAGAAAAATAATAAATGGACAGTGTTGATAACACTGGGATACATCTATGAATTAAATTAAATATTTAAAAAATATTTCTTCAAACTAAATTATGTCCCTCAGTTTCATGGTGTTACTACCAAAATTTGGAGATCATATTACATTAGACAACATTTAAGATATGATGATTACTTATGTAGGCTAATTGTAATTGAACTTTAAACCAAAATTATTGTTACTTGACTTTATCCATAATAAAGTTCATTACAATTATCAGCATGTGTTGTCTTTTATCAGAAGTAAACATCCTCGGATCAAATGTTATCACTGACATTGAGAAATAATGTCAAATAGTTTGAATTAAACAAGTTACTGTTTTATTTCATGGAGTTTTGTCAGCAGTCTTCAGATGTTGTGATATGTGCCTTTAGATTAATTTTATTGCATTCATGAATCTTGTGATTGTAACCTAAAATATGTTAACACCAATGACAGAAATAACATAAAAATACTGACAAGAATGATTTTTCTATGTGTCCATTATTGTTGCTAAAACATCATGGTCAACATACTAATAAATACTCTACATTTGTCTAAACGCAATTAATTTTTTTTACTTGTTTGACCAGGAAAATCACATTCATATTTTCAAAATGACCTTAGTGCATTATTTGCCACGTAAGGCTCCAGCAGGTCACAGATGTATAGAAATCCCTCCCGTGAAAATCTGTACCTCTCGTACAAGATTTCTTCTGGTAAATCAAGCCGATTACTTCTGTCACGATAAAAACGCTCCCGACGAAGCGCTCCTCTTACAATTCGTGCACCGACATTAACCGGTTCCGGCAGAAATGGGCAAGCCATTTTCCAAGACAGCAAATTTTATGCCCGCCCGAGAGAACCGATTGGTCAGCGGGCGGTCTGTCACACCCCATGAGCTCTTATGCTGGAACTTAACCTGCTCCGGACCAGGTTTGGCGTTCAGCATCAGTTACCGGGGCAACGTGTCTGGATAAAAAGAGATCCACATTCGTAGTGCGGAAAATCCGAAACTTATCCAGGAAGTTATCTCTCTAAGAGCTAATCCAGCTTCGTAGTACAGGCCCCTGTACATGGCAGTGGCATGTCACTTCACACATGCGTCTCTAGTCAAACCAAACAAAGCCCAGGTGACAACAGGAGTGGCATATTTAAGACTTAGTCTTATTTTATTTTTGAATTCATTTATCTATATTTGTACTACATTCTCTAATAATGCATCAGACCTAATTGTTTTGCTGGATGTCCTCGACCTTTTTCTTATTTTGAATTTGATTTATGAAACACACTTAAAGTGTAATTTGAGTTGCCTGATTGAGCTTAGAATTTTCTGGACAAGTTGCCCTGAATTTGGTTTTATTTAGTCTCCAATAAAAATGTGGATTTACAATCTTCACTTCTTAGTGTATTCATTTGATTAGTCCCACACAACTATTTTATATCCTAGAATTCGAATTCCTTATTTGGGTACTTTAAGCAGATATGAGATTAAAATGTGATTAATTAGATTAATTAATTAGATTATTTTTTTTAATCGTCTGACAGCACTAATATATATATAGTACAGGTCAAAAGTTTGGACACACCTTCTCATTGTATGCTTTTCTTTATTTTCATCACTAATTATATTGTAGATCCTCACTGAAGTCATGAAGGCCACACTTTGGTTACTGAACTTTATATTGATGTATTACTTATGCTCATCAAAAAAATACTATTGTTTAAGGATATGTATTTAGTGTGGTACAGTTATTCTCTTATGGTCAAAGCCAATACAAGAGAAAACTGCATATATACACTGTTCAGCTGAGAGATGCAAATGTCACAGTTTGAACTGACAGATGGAAAGGTTTTCACTTTTAGTTATTAATTTTTAATTGTGTTTTATTGTCTTCATATTTTTTTCACCCCACCCTCCTTTTAAGTAATTAATTAATTGATTTATTCATTATTATTATTATTTTATTATTATAATTGTTATTGTTCTTCTTATTATTATTATTGTTATTATTGTTGTTTTTTTGTGATTATTATTATTTTTATTATTATTATTGTCATTATTTACAATGTTATTATTATTGTTGTTGTTGTTATTATTATTGGTATTATTATTATTATTTTCATTATTATTAATGTTATTATTGTTGTTGTAATTATCATTATTTTTATTTTTATTATTATTATAATAATAATATCAATAATAATAATTATAATAATGATGTCTGTTTTTTTAAATAAGGTTCCACATAATGATGGCACATTGTGTTGTGTGTTTGTATTTATTGAAAAATGATCAATAAAATCTCTTGAAAAAAATAGAGAAAAAAATAGATCAAAATAAAACTATTTATAAATATATGTAAATATAAACAAAATAAAAATATTAAAATAAAATATTTACTTATAATACTGTGATAATAATGGTTGATTATCTGCTTGAATTGAGTTTATGTCACAGGCTCCAGTGGGAGTTTCTGTACCTGCAGTTTGGAGATGATCTCCTCCTTGGTCACGTTGACGATGCTGATGTCCTCCACAGCGAACGCCGGGTACGAGATGATGGCCAGGACTCCGGCGTCCACCTCTTTGGACATGGACGCTCTGGGCAACATTGAGGTCAGGATGGACTGAGGGGGAGAGATCAGCGAATGTTCAGAGGAAGCCTTACATCATCATGATCATGGAGGTAAATACAGCAGAGGTTTGTGTTTGTACCTGGCAGTGCTGAATGTCGTCGGCTAAAGCGTGAACTACAGAGCTGGGTCCTCCTTTAGCCCCGAACAGGTTGAGGTCATCCAGAGCCTCCAGAGCTGCCTGTGGAGACATGAGCCACATCAATAACAATAAAAGAGAATACAGAGCTCAGTGTGGCCTTCCACAGAGTTAGCACGGCTTATCTTGTTCCCAGATTATCATAAATTGGGTTTTGACTCTGGGATTATTTCTTTTTATAGTTTAATCCAGGTTACATAATTTCATTCAGATAACATGGTGAAATAAAAACTCACGCTGAGCAGAAGAAGAAGTAGGACTGAAAGAAATCATCATAAATCTACATCATTGTCTGATTGGTTACATGCACGGTTGGAGTTATTTATTTAGGATGACTTTTAATACCCAGTAGAGTGGTGACACTTTTACTTTGACTCTGTTTTACTTTATTTTATTGTATTTTATTGCTCTTATTTTTTTCACTGCTTTTACTGCTCTTATTGGTTTTATTTGTTTTTCATTGTTTTCTTTATTGCTTTTCACTTACTACCTTTTGTAAAGCACTTTGGTTCTCCAAAAGAGTTGTTGTAAAGGGGCTGTATAAATTGAGGACAGTTACATTTACATGAGTTTGAGTAAAAATATCCATCCGTCTAATATCTATACTGCTTATCCCTTTCAGGGTCACAAGCCAATCACAGGGCTTCATTGAGAGACTTGCAATCATTCATAATCACAGTCACACTCCAGCCTAAAAGCAACTTGGAGTCACCAATCAACCATATGAGTAGGCCAGTCACGATAACAAATTTTGCTGGATGATAGTTGTCCTACAAATTATTGCTGATAAACGATAATATTGTTTATCAGCAATAATCATATCATATCAGTTTATCAAACATAACATGTTTTTGGAACCATTTGTTTCTGTCATGATAATATATGGCAGAACAATGTGAGTACGGCGTATCAAAAGCAATAAACATTCAGTTCTCAAGCGTATTTAACATTGTTATTGGAATGCCAAGAGTTTTTAAATTAATTTAACTAACAACATAACAAATTAAATGGAGTTTACAGTTCAGTTTGTTCTTCCAGTCAGTTTGCACTGTCTGTCAAAAGTTTGCAACATTTCCTGAAATACTGGCTTTTCAACCATAATGAAGGGCTGCATTTCTTTTGCTATGTAGTGAACGATACTGTCTGTGAACGCATCATTTTGCTCTGTTTTATTTATATTTACCTTGCAGACCAAACGCCTCAGTAAACACTGACTGTCAGGACGAAGGCTCCGCTGCACCTGCACATCTTCGTCGCCACTACTTTCAAACAAATGCGACATATCAGCTCGTCGGTGTTCATGGACTCACACCTTGTTCATTCTGTTTAAAACCAAAATATTCCCACACTGGGGCTGTGGCATTCAGCTTAGGAACCGTAGCTTCCCCAACAAAGATTGAATGAATGACAGATGGATCACTAACCCTAACCCCGCCAAGGTGTTGAGAAAGATGGACAGAGTGAACCCTCTTCTCATCCAGCTTGTTTGGTAGAGAGAGAGGAAGGAAACAAACATGCATGCATGTGTCAATTTATCGAGGTGGGCAAACTTAACCAGGACGTTTATATTTTTCGTTCGGTGAATAGATTTATTGATTATCACGACAGCCCTATATAATACATACAATTAAATCAAATAAATAAAAATAAATTAGAAGACCCTGTAAAGCAACCTCAACAAGCCCAGTAAAAACAAAAACATGTTTTTTTGAATGGCAAAATAACCACTGTGTTTAACTTAAAGCTGTGGTCTACGATTTGAAACCGCAGCCTGCCCCCTCTTCCCTCACCTCTCCCCTCCGTGTTCCAAGATCCCACCCCCAGCTCGTGTCGCCTCGCCTCTTAACAAGCTCCCTCGGACAGAGCTACGAGCGACTAGCATAATATATCAGCAGCAAACTCAATCAAAAACAGCTGAGCTCAACTGAAAGTATCAAACACGACAGACATCCCCCTTGTAGCACACAGCGGTAGCCATTTCAACTGGACCGGCGGCAATGCGGGTCTGGCGCCGCTAGAGCGGAGCCGATTGTGGGGGAAGATTTATCTTTCTCGGCCTGTCCTCCACAGCTCAGCTTACGATGCTAACGATTAGCGGCTAACAGGCTAACCCGCTCCGCTACAAGTCATTAGCCAGGACAGGCACAAACTAACCAGAGTTATTCAGCAGACATCTCCCACTGTAGTAAACAAAGCCATTACCTGATCAACCAGGGGCGAAACGGCCGATGCTGAAGGTCTGACGGCCGACTGAGGCCATTCGCTAGCCATTAGCCCGCTAACAGGCCTCAACCCGTGGGCAGAGCTGGGGGCAGAGCTCCGTTGGGCCCCGCGGGAGAGGGAAGCGGGAGAGGGAAGCGGCTTCCCGGTTTCGGCGCTAGGCTTCTCCGGCTAGTTCAGTAGCTAACGCTGCTAGCTGCTCACCGGAGGTAGAGGGGAGGAGGCGGGACCATGGGCATGACGCTGCGTAGTGAGGGAGACAGGGGATTGGATGGACTCACGGACCAACTCACGGACCAATTGAACCTTACTGCCTTCAAGGTTTGATTGGTCAACTAGTATGCAGCTTTGCAGCGGATATACTGAATGGACTTTTTTCGTTCTTTTTGGTCTTTATATTGTGTAGATAGGACCATAGGACCATAACAGCCTTATAAACGGTGTTATTAAGATGTACAAAGCTTCCAAATCGTAGACCATAGCTTTAAAGAACTAATTAAATAAACAAAAAATAGATTAGAATGGACTGCTTGTATTGGAGTGCTTATACTGAATATTTTAGAAGCAGGGCCGATATAATTCAGTATTTGTTTTTTGCTAATATCGGATCGGGACATCCTTACTTTTAACTAACTTAATTGTCCAAACCATGTTGAGTTACTGCATGTTGTCAGTGGGTAAGGGAGCTTCTTGCAGAGGTGCCCGCTTCAAGAATCTAAAATGTGTGTGTGTGTGTGTGTGTGTGTGTGTGTGTGTGTGTGTGTGTGTGTGTGTGTGTGTGTGTGTGTGTTGAGCACTGTGAGTACTGTGTTATTCTGGGTGAGACTCCATTCTCGGAAGACCACAGAAAACCTGACACCCTCGAACACCAACGAGCAAGGACACAGAGAGAGTGAGGCTCCTGTTCTGTGTCACTGCTGGGTTTAAACAGATTTTTGTATTTTTATTCAAACTTTAAATGAGATCAGACTTATTTTATTTAACATCAAACTTCCAAAAGGACAAAAACGGGCTTTAATGTCTGCTTCAAATGATGCTCTAACCTCTAATTCCTTAACAGATTTTAACTAAAAGCACCAAAACACTCCTCCATGCAGACTTTGCTTCAAACTGGTGTAAACTCGAGTCCCTCCATCTGATCCAGAGTCGGTTTGAAGAGCCCGGGGTCGCCTAAAGGTCCCCTAAAGGCCGTCGCGGTGACTAGACACCTTCCATCGTGCCAGGGATGTTTTACACGAGCACCTGTTCTGATCTCACTCGTGTACCTGATCCCCTCGCCGTGATCGTAGCATGTGTGCGTGTGTGGATTTACCTTGGCCATGCCGATGGAGCTGGCGTTGATCTCCGTGATGCCCTGGTTGGTTTTATCTCCCCTCTCCCACATCCCATAATCCTGAGAGAAGTCGGCAACAAGACAGAGCAGATATCAAACATGTGGGTCTGATGGGACTGTTAGTCAGAGTAAAGAGGGTGTTAATGGAGAAAAAAGACTTACAGCCACTTTGTAAGCTGCCTCGATGTAGAACATGAGATTCTGAACCACGTCCACTTCGTCCTGCGTGTAGACGATGTGGAGGCCTGGAGCGACCACACAAACACAGATGATAAAATAAAAGAGCTTAACAAGAAAAGTAAAGCAGCAAAATGGAAACACTGGGATCAAGTTCCCAAACATTTGACTAAAAACCATCCCACTGAAGATTTATCAGGTTGAATATCACCCCAAGTTCTGTACTTTCATTTTAAGATTAAATTCACCAACAAGTAACGCATACTTAAAAGTGCTATGAGGAGAATCTATTACCGGCGACAATAAGACTCTGCTACCCATGAGCACGCATGGCGACTGTCGTAATGCTGCATTCCAGTAACCTCGGAACTGGAAGTGACATCATCTCCGACTTATCGGCGTTCCAGTTGAAGTCGGAAAAAAACATGCTGATCTACCAGGCTATTGTTAGCTGTTGTTAGCACGCCCTGTGTTGTTGTATGAAGAATGTGATTATCACTATGGCAGCATTTTTGTAAATATAAGTCTAACAATACTATGTATACAGCTGATCCAGAGCGACACACCCCAGTCAGAAGTGCAAATAAATTGATTATTACAGGAGCTAAATAACTGTTCACACTGGGGGCATCCATCTTCAGTTGTCAACTCGGGGGTGGCGAGGTTTCACCGAGTTCCCAGTTTTTTCAACAACTTACAGGATGCAAAGCAATGAGGTAATGTATCTCTTTCTAGTTACGCAGCGGTAGTTTTTGATGAGTAACAACAAGCAATTTTTAGAAAACTTAGTATCGTAGTTTTGTAGCCGACTATATATCGCTACTTACAGCCCGGTGCTCTTAGACATGTCTGAATAAATTAAATTTGCTCCAATTTTAACTGTCTTGTTCCCGAAGTTGAGTAAGCAGGCCAGTCCAGTCCTGTCCTGTCCGACCCGACAGCGAAGCTAAGGAATAGCATTTATAGATAACCTATTTTGATACTATAAAACTCATCTTGAAGTGTGTATTTGGATCAGGCATATATCTAACTCACTCTGTTCTTTCTTTCCCATTTTCTCTTTTCCTTTCTGTCTTCCTTCCTCTCTTTTCCCCCTCTTTTTCCTCTCCCTGTTATTCCTTATCTTCTTATCTTTCTTTCTGTCGTTCTTTCTTTCTCTCTTCTCTCTCCAGCTCCAGCTCTGTTTAATGCTACGGCCACACCGGACGCAAATTCGCAAAGACGCGCGTTGAGATTACATACAAAGTCAATGCAAAGACGCGTGTGGATGCAGATTCGCGGCATTTGGGGCGGCGCGTTTGGAGCGTCCGGCGCGTTTTGGACGTCAAACGCCTCTACGCTCGAGTTGAAAATATTGAACTTTCGACGCAAATTTGCATGACGCTGTGCCGCGGCAGCCTATCAGCGATGACATCCCCTCCCGACGTCATTGATTTGATGACGTGTGACGCTCCGGCGACCTGCTCTGGCTCAAACCCCGCTGAAAGATGCGGGAGAGGTTTATCTGCACTGTTTGCCATCATCCGGAGCTATACGGTTCGACGTGTGTACTCTACAGAGACCGGAACAAAAGGAGCAGGCTTGGGTCAAAGTCGCTGAGGAGACAGGTTTTGAAGGTAAGTTCTGTAAATATTCGTTTCCAGCTGGATTTGCCTGCACGGGTCATCACTGGGTCCGACTGGCTCCGGCTCTCTGCTCCGCCTGCACAGTGACGTGCGTCGCCCCTCAGCTTGTCAAAATGGCCTAGCGTCCAGCCTCGGGTGTTACGCACGGCGCGTCACAGGCACTACACGCGTTTAAATTCGCCAATTCGTGTCCGGTAAGGCCATAGCATAAGGGGAGGATGATGAAGTCCTTCCCCGCTCAGAGAAGCCCCTCAGCTGGGCTCTTCTCTCCCTCATGCCCCCCCCTCGTGGAGGTCACTGTTGACTAAAGTCATTTATTAACATGGCGATGTGTTGATGGCTCTTCTGTCGTCATGGTTACCTGATGCGGTCATTTGTGCGAGGAACAGCAGGAAGAGTGAGGTGGCGTCGACCTGCAGGTGACCCCACTGGTCATCCCCGACCACGGTGGCGCAGGTCCTCGTGTCGTACTTGGCGTGAAGCGAGTCTGAGGTACTTCTGCTGTATTTAAACTTCTCCACCTTATCGAGCTACACGAGGAAACAGACAGAACAATTAACATGCTTCTCATTCCATCTTTGTTTACATTTATCTGTGTATGAAGTTTATTCTGGATTTTAGGAGTTGAATTCACCAAACAGCCAAAAGACTTATTAAATATGAAAAATCAATCTGATTTGTTCTTTGGATTTCCTTAAAATGTTTTATTTGTGAGTTTTTATCCAAGTTTTTATCCATGAAAAAGACCAAAAAAATATTTACAGCCTTTTTTGTTCCATTAAAATCCTAGAAAAGCACAAAGAGTCACTCTAACATCCTTTTGCACTTGATTGTGATTTTAAAGCCAAAAAATAAATATTCAGGTTCCTGCAAATTACAGCTGGAGTTTTTTGAGCATGTAGCTTTTAAACAAAGTGAAACATTTAGCATGTTGCTGTTAGTCACAATTATACTTTTGGATTATTTTGGGGGTTTTAATGCTCTTAACATCAGAAACTTCTGCTTCCAAAGTGTCCTATTTGGACTTGAATTCAGTAGTTGGGCCTAAATTGGACTCTATATTTAAATAAACACTATTTTCTTAACCTCAGTGTTGTGTTTACAAAATAATAAAACTGTTACAACAAAGAACACATGATAAAATTATGAGTTTTATTTTGAAAACCAGCCCTTCTACAAAAACAGCAGGGCAGAGTGCTTTGTTTAAGAGCCTAAGAAGCAGGCGGCTCCCTTCAGCAGTAAATATTTACTTTATTTGATTCAATAATAACTGCGATTAGACCAGGCTTAGCTTATTTTAGTGTGTTTATCATTAAACCAATATTTTCAGACCAAAGTGTGAATGTATGCTCCTTCCTTTGCTCTGATTTTCTTTACTGTATTGTGTTTCTGTCTGTAGTTAAAAAAAAATATGCTTTGAGACTTTTATGCCCTTAATAATCTACACCAGGGGTCATGAACTGTAGTTTATTTTATTTACACAGATTATTTTATTTTAATTCATATTTACATATATTTATAAAAGTGTTATTTATAACTATTTTAATTATTATTTATTTATTGTGACATTTTTTTAATTATTAGATATTTTTTCAATTACCCTGAGGGGGGTTTTCCCAAAGGGATCAATAAAGTACTATCTGATGTAGTCTAATCTATTTGGAAATATATTTAACAATATAAAACTGCATTCAAAGTAACATAATAGTTCATTTTCCCCAAACTGTATGTACTTCTCAGCCTTTTGAAGTGAGATCAGTCCCTATCACCCATACTAAAGCTGTCATATTTTGGCCACATCCTTCAGAGGCTCTCATGTTTCCATCACTGTGGCTTAAATTTTCTTGTTTTCTTGGTTAAATGTTGGAATTCTGTAAAGCAAATCAAATGTGAAGTCTTTCTGATGACAAAGTTTCATTTCAAGACTTTCATTTATACTTATGAGGACTTAATATATGTTTGAAAATACTTAAGTGCTCTTCTCACATTTTCACAATATTTTAATATCCTGAGAGCCGGATGGGAAGCTGAGGGGGGCCTGATGTGGCCCCCGGGTCACCAGTTGATGATCACTGATTTAGATAAAACAACTACAGTGCCACATAAACCTCCTTTTTCCATGTGATTATTTTTGTGTTTGTAGTTTTAACAGACTTCAGTTACTGCTTCTTCTTTAATGTTGAGAGTTCAGAGTGTTTTAGTTTGTTTATTGTATGTGGTGTGAGCTGTAAATTCAGTGAGCAAAGGTGTTTCATAGTTGTAATTTCAATTTTTCAAAGTATTGGATTCCCGTTTGAGCGCTGAAATTGTAAATCTGACTTGAAATTGTTCCCGTCTTGTGCCATTACTCGTGCTCAAGCTAGGAAAATTGATGAATTTCATCAATTTCTGATTCAGTGCTAATATCTGCTATTTCTGAGTAAAATGCAAAAACTGTGATGGGGAAGGCTCCGTCTCTCCGCCCTTGAAGCAGCCGATCCCGGACGAGCCCCTATTTATGTGACTTCCCTTTCCCGGAACAGGCTGGTTGTAAAACCATCAATATAACCCCGAGTATGATTTTTGTAAATATTAAGCAGCCCTAATGACAATGACAAAATTTCATAACATTTTGGAAACAGAAGCCAACAAGTTTGCCAATATAGAGTCCTTTAGATTTCCTTTTTTTTGCTGCTTGGTTATAAAAAAGGATTGTATTTTACTTTTTCCTTCTTCATTTATTTTCCTGTCTGTTTTCTTTTTTCCCTTTTCTTCTTTTTCCTCTTTTCCCCTTTCTTGCTATCATTTCTTTCTCTTTTATTCATCTCTTTCTCCTCTTTCTGTTTTACTTTTATCTCTCTATTTTTCTTTTTCTTTCTTTTTCTCTTACTCTTTTACTTTCTCTCTTTTCTTTTTCGTTCTCTCTATTTTCCTCTCTCTCTTTTTCTTTTTCCCTTTTTCTTCTTTTTCCTGCCTTTTCCCCTTTTTTCTGTCACATCTTTCTCTTTTCTTTCTCTCTTTCTCTTTTTTTCCTTCCTTTCATTATTCCACCATTTTCCTCTTTCTTTAATTTCTCTTTCTTCCTCTCATTCTCTTTTTCTTACTCTCTTTTCTTTTTTCTCTCTATTTTCCTCTTTCACTCTTTTAATTTTTGCCTTTTTCCTCCTTTTCCTCTTTTCCCCTTTTTTCTGTCCCTTCTCTCTTTTATTCCTCTTTTCTTTTTAAATTTCTGTTATTCTCTCTCTATATATTCCTCTTTCTTTTCTTTCTTTTCAATCTTTCTCTTTTACTTTCTCTCCTTTCTTTCCTGTCTTTCTCCCTTTTTTCACCCTCCTTATCCCTTTCTTTCTATCTTTTTTCTCTTTTATTCCTCTCTTTCAGCCCTAATGACAGGGACGAAATTTTATAAAATTTTGTAAACAGAAGCCAATATAGAGTCCTTTAAGCTTCCATTTTATTGCTACTTGGTTATATTAAATAAGTATTGAATTCGTTTTACACCAGCCCTAAGGTTATGTTATTGCCAGTGTTTTTTTTTTTGTTAGTTTGTTTCTCTGTTAGCAACAAATTCAAAAAGTTATGGACGGATTTCAATGAAATTTTCAGGAAATGTCCGGATTGGGACAAGAAACAAATGATTAGATTTTGGGAGTGATTCAGATCACCGTCTGGATCCGCCATGACGAAAAATGTGATTTTTGTGAATAACTTCTGAACTAAAATAGATGGACAGATCATTATGAATCCAGCTGCTAATGGTATGTTTTCATGGTCAAGGAATCTAAATATTTAGATGATGTAAAGGTAGGAGTAATATTTATGGTGAAAATCACAACATGACTGAGGACTGTGGCGCTGGTGGAGGTCTGCGCTCTCTGAGTGTTTTTCTAGTTTATCCAGTGTCTTATTAAAATGTAAGACGTTGTGGTGTGTTTGAGATAACATACCTGCCTCATTATGCACTGCAGGATGCCCCTCATCAGCTTCACCACACTCTGGAGAAAGACAGAGTTAAATGTCAACACTTTCTCACATGACTGCCGGAGTCTGCAGGGGTAACATGAGACCAACACGAGGCCCTGCATCCACTAAACTTAAAGCTCCGCACATTAAGAGGAAAATACTAAAGTAATGAATTCAGAGCTCTGGCTCCAGTCTACCTGCTCCAGCTCGTAGGCCTTGGCCTTGTCCTCGTCCCTGTCGGCGTTCTTCCTGTAGGCCAAACTGAGGGCCCACACCGACAGCACGCAGTAAACATTGTCTCTGACCCAGGAGTGATCCTGCCCCGTGCTGCCAGGCAGGAGACCCGTTACTGGATCCTGAGTAATGAAAACACAGACGTCAATTGTTACTGATGATTAAAATAATCCACACAAGCTTTGTTGGGACCCTTGACAGTTTTTCTTGGTCTACCTGAGGTCTTAGTTTTGATTCAGGGGGAGCAGCTTAAGTTATTGATCATAGCCTGGTTGAATCGTATTTTTGCTAATGGTTTTAATTTTCGTTGTTTTAGTAATTTAGACTTCACCGTCCTGATGAAGTCAGAGTGTCACTAGGACAAGATCTGGTTTGTTTTGCGGTTGTTTTAGCATTTTCAGGTTTGTGGTCTGGTTGTAGTGTCTTTCCAAACTCTCTCTCGTCTCCTTTCACAAGCCTTTCCACTTTCCTTCTCAGCTATCAACTAAGGCCTAAGCATACATATAAACGCATGGCACAGATTGTTGGTACCCTTCTGGTAAAGAAACAAAAACCCACATGGTCACTAAAATAGCTTGAAACTGACAAAAGTAATAAAAAATAAAAATTTACTAAAAATCGACAAATAAAAACCAGGCATTTCTTTGTAATTGGTGTTCAACAGAATTATTTTAAAAAATAAACTCATGAAACTTGCCTTGACAAAAATGGTGGTACCTTTAACTCAATGCTTTGTTGCACAACCTTTTGTTGATTTTTAGTAAATTTTTGTTTATTTTTACTTTTGTCAGTTTCAAGTTATTTCCCTGACCATGTGGATTTTTGTTTCTTTAATAGAAGGGTACCAACAATTTTTGCCAAGTGTGTGTATGTCTATGTGTGTGTATTAGGGCTGAACGATTTGAGAAAATAATCTAATTGCGATATTTTTCCCCAATATTGCAATTGCGATTTATGCTGCGATTGTTTTAATGTTCCTCATCTTATGTATTCTTAAACAAACATAAGCAGTAGATAGTTTTATAGTAAAACCAATATGACATGAAATCAATCTAAGGATAAAAGATTTGAGAAAAAATGGAGAAGTGAAGAACAGAAGCAAAATAGGTATGAAATTGTAAAAACTGGGTAAGAAAAATGGTACGAAAGCGGAAAAAAGTTAATAGGTGCAAAATATGTATGAAATTGCAGAAAAAAAAATGGCAAAAAAATTCAAAAGTGACTAAGGAAAATTGATTATAGCAGCAAAATTGCAATTAAATTTCAAAAACCTGTAAAAACTCCAAAAATGGTCTGACAGTGGCCAAAAAAAACGATGAATGGGAGCAAGACAGGCATAAAGTTGTAAAAACTGGGTTAAAAAAGGTTAAAATAGGCATGAAATTGCAAGAAACTACATCACAATTCCAAAATGTTCAACACATTTTGGGTTAAAAATATTGCACTGTCTGCGATTTGAAAATTGCAACAAGCCGTATTGAGATTTAATCTAATTTGCAATTAATTTTTCAGCCCTAGTGTGTATATGTATTTCTTTCCTTTTTTTGGTCGTTCCTTTCACTTAATATCCTTTATAAGTATGTTTTTTTCAATGGCTTGTCAATATATGATAATTTATAATTTCACTTTTTATTATTTTTCACTGATTTACCTAACACAGAGACACTGTAAGTTTTGCCAATCTGTTTGTTAAAAGAAAAAAAAGATGGGAGAATGTCATGTGTTATACATTGTTGTGGGAAGGAATTGTTTTTTACCTGTGTTCTTCCCTAATAAAAATATATTTGAAAGAAAATAAAAAATTAAGGCCTTAAAATGCCCTAGAATAAACCCCCAAAAATATCATTTTTAAGAATCTGGCAGATTATTAACTTTACCTCATAGATTTATTCTGTTTGTTTTGTATGAAATATTCAATACAACCTTGTGTCAAAATTTTATTTACTAATTAGATAACATGGTAAATTGAAAAGAAAAAGTGAAAGGCAGAGAAATGCTCTTATGGTACGGTCACACCGGACGCGAATTCGCCTGGATGCACGTCAAGATTACATACAAAGTCAATGCAAACACGCGTCTTGACGCAAATTCGCCCCGGGCAGCGCGTTGGGCGCGTTTGGCGCAGCGCGTCCTGAGCGTTGGACGCGTTTGGCGCGGCGCGTTTGGAGCGTCGAGGCGTTTTGATGCCCCCAACGCCTCGACGCTCGAGTTGAAAATATTGAATTTTCGACGCCAGTTCGCGTGACGCTGTGACGCAGCAGCCAATCAGCGATGACATTCCCCCCAACGTCATTGATCTGATGACATGTGACGCTCCAGCCCCCTGCACCCGCTCAAACCCCTCTCAAAGATGGAGGAGAGGTTTATCGGCGCTGTTTGCTATCATCCGGAGCTACACTACTCGGCGTGTGTACTCTACAGAGACCGGGACAAAAAGGAGCAGGCTTGGGTGAAAGTCTCTGGTTTTGAAGGTAAGTTCTGTAAATATTCGTTTCCAGCTGGATTTGCCTGCACGGGTCATCACTGAGTCCGATTGGCTCCGGCTCTCTACTGCGCCTGCGCCAGGACGCGCGTCGTCCCACAGCTTGTCAAAATGTCCAGCATCCAGCTTCGGGCGTTAAGCGCGGCGCGTCACAGGCTTTACGCGCTTTTAAATTCGCCAATTCGCGTCCTGTGTAGCCGTAGCATTATAAAGACCAAAAAACCAACAAGATAAAATTTTAAAAGGAGCCGAATGTGAAAGTTTAGTGCCTCACCCTGTCCTGATTTCATTAATGGCAACTTCATAGAAAGAAAAATTCTACCATTTTTGTCACTCTTAATTCTAATTTTCAACAGATTCCATATTAGAAAGACAGTTTCTACATAAATAATAAAACATTTATATCTTAGGTTGTTATTTGTCTGCTTAAGTTCTTGCACCATTTTGGGTGTGTCATTATTGTTTTTATTATTTTATAAGTTGCCCAAAAAATATACACAATACACGTTACCATGTCATTGTTTCATAAAGACAATTTTAAAAAGAAAACTATTTTTCTCGCTCTTTACTGATGTATCGGTTTAAAGAAACTGTCATTTCTGAGCTTTTACTTCTGTCTGTTTGAAATTCATTAAGTCTGAAAAACATAGACATTTAAAACAAACAAAAATGATTAAAAGATCTAGTATTTCTAAATCCACATCAACAAAAACAATCCTCCTATTTGAGTATCTAAACCTCTTTGATGAAATTCAACACAGTAAAAACTACATTTCCCATAAGCCCCTATGTTCACTGCTGCAAAGAGGATGTTGCTTCTTGTCTGAGAACTTAACTTGAGACCATCACAGTAAACACACTGCACAGACAACAAAGACGAGAATAAAAATCAATCTTCGAACTCTATAAAAATGCTGCTTTACTCTCTTCTCCCTGTTCTGTTCTAGAGTCAGTTTCAAACGATCCATCCTGATGTTTAGCTTTTAAAACGTCACCTAAGAGCAGCATCATGGCAGCTCTTTCAACATCAGCCGACGTTTCATCACTCAGAGAAACTGTCTTGTGGTTCAGTTGCAAAAACAAACAGAAAAGGCTCTACACACATAAAGTAACAACATTCTGTTAAAACTTAATCCATTTATAAAAGACTGACACATCTTTTACTTGTAAGGGAGAATTTCAATAACACTTTAATTTAAGGTCACCATATTCACCACTAACTAGCTGCTTATTAGCATGCTAACTGGCAGCTGTGTATCAGCTAATATTGAGGGGTTAGCAGCACCTAACTCTGCAGTAAAACTAGGGCTGAACGATATATCGTTATCGTATCGATATCAAGATATGAACATTCATATTAATATTCATATGAATATCAAAACAGCAACAATCTAAACGATAAAGACGTCTTATTAATAAAACTACACTTTCCACGTTCTTTTGTATTATGATGCTTTTATTTTTTTGAAAATGCTTAGTTTTCTTAAAACACTTAGTCATATTGTATCATATCGGTATCGAGATATCTGGCATGAACATCGGGATATGAATTTTTATCCATATCGTTCAGCCCTAATTACTGCGGCATACAGCTGGTAGGATGATAATAGATTTTTTTTCTTCATAACCTAAACCTCCTAATTAGTATGGATGCACAATATTGGATTTTTGCAAATACCTGAATTTCTTTTATTCATTATTGCAGATACCAATATTTCAGGTTAAGAGCACAAGCTCTTTCTTCAGTGTTACTGCAAATTATCACATGAACAGATGTAAAACAAGAAAAACAGCGAAAATGAGATCCTTGATATTTAAATGGACCCATGCAGTGATAAGAAGAAGCATCAATTTTTAACATTTGTCTAATTTGCTGATATGTGTGGCCAATATATTGGCTCGAAGTATCTGCAAACATTTCAATATTGATTATTCTTAACTTTTTAGGCTGATATATCGGCTGATACAGATATCAAACCGATAATATCGTTCACCCCTAATTATCATTCATATACTTAGAAGGATTTAAAACTTAATTTGACCCCCTAAATAAGCTCAAAAACTCAACAAAATTGACACACACTACATGACCAGCAAAACATTTGATAAAATCAAAAAATGAACACCTGAAATTCAGAAATTTGCTCTCTAGGTACTTTTTAGGGATGCACAATATTGGATTTTTGCAGATATCTGATATAGGGCTGCAACTATCAGTTCTTTTTGTAATTGATTACTCTATCAAATACTTTGGTGATTAATCGAGTTATCAGATAACTGTTACATTGCGCTCACTGCTATTTTTTTTACATTGCATCACTACACATTATTATTAGTAGTAACATACAAAACAGAAAAGCCAGTTCACTTAAATTAAAAACTCATTTTTCTAATTATGAACATTCTGAGCATAAATGGGATCTAAAAATCAAAATCTATATTTTTATTTTACTCTGGGCCATATCTTGCTTTTTTCAGTATTTTTTTTAAGGTTGGTTATTTTTATTTTATTTGTATTCATGCTTGTCTCTTTTTGCTAAATTATTGCCTTTACTACTGTACCATATTGATGATCTTATTTTGCTTACTTTATTTCTAGGACCAAATAATATCATACTTAGATACTAAGATCATTTAACTAGCTAATGTACATTTCTATAACATATGAAAACATTCCCTGCACCTGCTTCCTCTACTCACTGTCAGTGTTTCCTGTTCTACTCTCTGCAATCAAATTAAATGTAAAGTTATTGGATGTGAAAAGTATCTGAACAAAATACAGATGATTCTGGGCAAGTAGCCTCCGCATTGATTAACATTTTGAACCAGCCTTTACACGGAGCCATAATCAAAGTAGGTTATTTACTAGACCATAAGTCAGTTTATTGATCACATTAGCTGCTCCTGCTGATGTATCGTGAGTGTCATCCTGTTGAGTCGCTCTGAGGACGCACAGATCGGATGTTTACTGTTGACGTGCTGCAGCATTGACGACGTGCTATCATGCTAAGCTATGTGCTAAGCTAACTCCATTTGACATCAGACACACTGCACTGTGTTTTCTTTTCGTCCCTTCTTGTAGTGACCACACACTTGGGACACTCTCTGCCGCTCTTCTGTGGATTCTCTCCTTTCTGTCCCTCTCTTTTCTCTTCCTTCATGATTTTACAAGCCGCGCAGCAGCAGAGGTAGCAGGTGCACTGTGCCACAGAAATGACAGTCCGTGTCAAACACTGTGCACTGTATAGTAGTCCAGATATATATTTTATATGTATAATTATATATTAAATGAGGCTTCGAGGCACACAATTTGCCTCAAGGATATTTTGTAATCGAATAATCAGGATTATCCGAGGAATCGTTTCAGCCCTATCCGATATGCCGATATTTTTTTGATTCAACTGAACTTGTTTCTTTCAGTGTTACAGCATATTATCACATGAATAGATGTTAACAAGAAAAACAGCTTTTAACTCTTGTAAAAATGAAACCCTCTCGTCAGAAGGGGAATCAGAAACCCATTCCAGTTGAGAATCAATAACAGTTCACAAAAGGAATTGCTATTATTACTCTTCTAGCTTAACACTTTGTTCTGCGTGCCTTACAAATCAAGGATGCCGCACCCTCATCAGAGACAAACAGAAAACATTGATAGAGTATGAAATATAATGATGGCAGAAAAAGTTTTGAAACTGGAGCCTAATATTGGACAAAATGATACTACTGCATGTGAAAAGTTGAGAAAACAAGCAACATAGAGAAGAATTCAGCACCACGCCTGATGTCAGGAGTATAGATCTTATGTTGACATTGTTGCCACTGAAAACCTGTGTGGATGCGACTTTAAACCAGGAAGAAAATCCACAGGAAACGAAAAGGGAGTCAACAAAGAATTGGATCAGTTAGAGAGTCGATACAGAAGAGCTCGAGGGCCATGTTAGATGGAGAAAATAATTTGGGGGAAGTCAGATTAAAGTTGAAATTTTGAGATTAAGGTTAAAGTAACAAGAATAAAGTCAGAATACAATTTAGTAATAAAAGTTGAAATGTTGGACAGCTGTGAAATTTGACTTTATTCTTGACTTTCTACTTTTTTTCGAGACATTTTAACTTTAATCTCATCAATTTTACTTTGTCACTAAATTGTAGGGCCGGGACGATACGCTTTTCTCCTGATTTGATTTTTTTACAATTTTTTAGGTGCCAATTTGATTCAAATTGTGATTCTACTAATGCCGATTTTTTCAATCTTTAGCTTTTTAAACACCAGTGAAAAAGCTGAACAATGATGATGCCTACAGATCACAGATTAACACAGGCTAAAATGAAGCATGTAAATTAGAAAAAAATCTATTCTTGAACAAAAAATCGACTTAAAATTCGCTAAACCAAAAAATCCTGATAATTATATGAATCGATTTTTTTCTCCCACCCACCCCTACAAATTTCAAGTTTATTGTCATCATTTCGACTTTTATTTCAAAATTTCAACTGTATCCTCAACATTCCAACTTTAATCTTGACCTGCCGAAAATTATTTTTTCCATCTAAAACAACCCAAATATTCTTCTGTGAGTCAGTAATGGCATCTGTATCAATAAAATCTCATCACCTCCATCCCTACTGTTGACCCTTCACCTGTTCAGCCCCTTTTTTTAAGCCTTCTGCTCGAAAACGACATACTCATAAAGGAAAAAGTGCATCTCTGCAACCACTAGTGGCGTGTGCAGCAGCTTTATGGCGTTGGGGTCCTAAATCACTAACAGCAGACAGACTGATTCACTTCCATGACTCTTGATTCGGCTTCGTAATCCTGGCCCGTCTTCTCTCGCTGTCACAGTCATCAGTGCAGTGATCCGTCTGAGCACTGAGCTGTGGACAACCGCAGGCTGGACAGCAGCCACCTGGGACCGGTTCAGGGGTGACTTCATCTCCAGTTCGTCTGCTCCCATAATCCAGGAAAGTTAGAACATTTTTAGAGAACTACGAGATGTAGAAGGCAGGAGAGGTCGGTCCCGAAACCTCTGACTCAGAAATGATATGATTTTGGTGGTGACAGCTATTTTTGCCTGGATGCAAAAAGTTCCTAAATTGTAATAAATCCCATAAGTTAACACTGGGCGGAATTGAAAAAAAATCATATGTCTGCCATTTTATTTAACCACATTTACTTTAAATTTTGCAGGATAATATGGGGTCTATTAACCCATCCAGACTGTCCGAAAAAACGTTTAAACCCTGGAACAATCGGCTCCTGAGGGCAGTGTTGATCCTGCAAGCAATGTGAGTTTTGATTAGCTTGCCTTCTATCGGCTTCAATGAGAACATCACACCTGGGTCGACCTGCTAATACACAGATGACGTTGGCCTAACGTCCCCGCGGCACAACATCACGCCGGTCCGTCTGTAACTTGCGTGACTCTTTTCCGTCTTAGCAACAAATTCCATCCGCCTTTGTATCATCAGCACCGAGTTTGTACATTTTTAAAGAGGGACAACAGTACAAAGTAAGGAAAACCATGCCCACAGCCTCTATGCTCCTTTCCATTGTTTACATGTCGTGTTTCGTCACGCTGGTGATGTCATTAACGTGATGACATCAGCTTGATGCGCCAGAGGAAAAAAAAACAGCTACACAGCTGTAGAGCTGAAACGATTCCTCGAATAATCGCGAGTATTCAATTACAAAATATCCTCGAAGCAAATTTTGTGCCTCGAAGCCTCGTTTCATATATAATTATACATGTAAAATATATATCTGGACTACTGTACAGCACACGGTGTTTGGCAGGGACGGTAATTTCTGTGGCACAACGCCCCTGCTACCTCCGCTGCTGCGTGGCTTGTACAATCATGAAGGAAGAGAAAAGAGAGGGACAGAAAGGAGAGAGTCCACATTAGAAATTGCAGAGTGTCCCAAGTGTGTGGTCACTACAAGAAGGGACGAAAAGAAAACACAGTGCAGTGTGTCTGATGTCTAACGGAGTTAGCTTAGCACGTAGCTTAGCATGATAGCACGTCGTCAATGCTGCAGTAGTAAACATCCAGTCTGTTCATCGTCAGAGCGACACTGAAGGGTGACACTCGCGATACATCAGCAGAAGCAGCTAATGTGATCAATAAACTGAGATATGGGCGAGTAAATAACCTACTTTGATTATGGCTCCGTGTAAAGGCTGGTTCAGAACTAAATCAATGCGGAGGCTACTTGCCCAGAATCATCTGTATTTTGTTCACATACTTTTCACATCCAATAACTTTACATTGAATTTGATTGCAGAGAGTAGAACAGGAAACACTGACAGTGAGTAGAGGAAGCAGGTGTAGGGAATGCTTTCATATGTTATAGAAATGTACATTAGCTCGTTAAATTATCTTAGTATCTAAGTATGATATTATGTGGTCCTAGAAATAAAGTAAACAAAATAAGATCATCAATATGGTACAGTAGTAAAGCTAAAAATTTAGCAAAAAGAGACAGGCATGTATACAAATAAAATAAAAATAACCAAACTTAAAAGCTAATACTGAAAAAAGCAAGATATGGCCCAGAGTAAAAATAAAAGTATAGATTTTGATTTTGAGATCCCATTTATGCTCAGAATGTTCAAAATAAGAAGAGTACGTTGTTAATTTAAGTGACCTGGTTTTTCTGCTTTGTGTGTTACTAATGATAATAATGTGTAGTGATTCAGTGTAAAAAAAAAAATATCATTGAGCGCAATGTAACCATTATCCGATTACTCGATTAATCAACAAAGAAATTGATAGAGTAATTGATAACAAAAATAATCGATAGCTGCAGCTCTACACAGCTGCTGTTGATTAGATCCAGGTCTCCTGGCAGTGGGAAAAGCATCACTTGCAGATTGTAAGCGGGCTAAACCGCTTCAAAAAAACCCTCATTGACCCGCTAATTTTAGTGTGAAAGCGGTATCATGCTGCATTCCAGGGGACCCGAAACTCGTCAATCTCCCAGTTGAAATCTCCGAGTTCCGACCCGAAATTGTTCCAGGGAGATTACGACTTTTGTTTGAGCGCAAGGAATTCTGGTATGTAAATTAACCAACATGGCAGGCATCAAAACATTAATGTTTTAACAACTAACTCATTTGAGTGAAACAGAAGCGGGGAAATGGCACATAAGGTAACAGAAGCTAATACTTTACAGTGTTTGTCATTATTTAGAGGCAGCCATATTTTTTTGGCAGTGATGTGAAGTCAAAAGTCGTAACTCGGAGTACATGGATCTGGTACAAGTTCACAGGTCGGAAGTTACTAGTATGACTACTGTTCCAGTGCACTTTTACGAGTTACAGGAGGGAAAAACACGAGTTACAGGTTGCCTGGAATGCAGCATTAGTCTCTATCATGGAGGTAAATTTCATCTGGATTTGATCCAGATTGATATCACAAAAAACCCCACTGAACTTTATAATTGGAAATCCCAGTCACGACATTCAATAATTCATATAAAAACTAAATATTAAGTGATGTTCCCAAAGTTTGTCGTGTTTATGCAGGATAGCAACCTCCATGTATGTGCTGAGTTTGGTCTGGACCCTGGCTCTATTCTGTTTTCTGGATCTTATGAACAAGTTTTTTCCAGGAGTTACTATGTGACGGTTGCTTTTACCTGAAGTACATCTACTTTAATGAATCTTACCACGTGCTATAGCGAGGATCGTCAACTACATACAAGGGCCGTTTTTTCCTGGCATATGTTACGGGGGCTAGATTTACAAAAACAGTAATAATTCAAAACAACTGTGCTAACAAAAAAACACAAGACAGAAGGGAAATAAAATAAAAGGTTGTACTTTGGGGTGTGCGATATGACGATATTAAATCATTAAGGATTATAACGTGGGGATGATCTCATAAAGCAGAAAGATCGTCAGATCGTCTGTGTGGGCGCAGAGACTTTGACACGCACCCGACTAGCCAATCGTAGCACATTACGTGCAGTGCATGGTGGGATCTCCTGTTTGGTTATGTATCATGAAGCCATGGTGGAAAGAGAAAAGGAGATAAAAGCTTGAAGATGTCTGAACAAAAATCTGTTCTAAAGCAGCTGTGTTATTCACTCAGATTATAGACATTGCAGTTAGATAACATTTGTTTTAAATTGTTGCACTTTAAGAGATAATGTTGATATTGTTGTTCATTTCCTTTTATGTTTACATTTATTGCACATTTTTATAAAAAAACACTATTTAAATTAAAACCTGTTCAGAAAGTTTCTTTGGCTTTAGTTGTCTTGTTTTTTCTTTTAGGGTTTTAAATGTTTTATATGTTAAACATGGGGAAAAAGACAAACATGCAAATTAGTCTAGAAAAAATCAAAGTAAAAAAGAATCGTGATAAAATCGTGATTGTGATTTTATTTTTAAAAAATCGTGAAATGATATTTTTTTCATATCGCCCACCCCTAGTTGTACTTGTTTTTAGGTCTGTGAGAAAGTCAAAATCCTGGGGAAAAAAAAAACAAAAATCCCAAGATTACTTTTGGTATTTTGTAGGGGGAAAACTACAAAGGGACATAGACAGAAAAATAATAAATTAAAACTATCTAGTGTGCACCAGAAAGTATTCGTAACCTGCATATGTCCCTTTAGGGGCTCCGTAGAAAACAGAATATTAAATTCAGAATCATGCAGAAAATAAGACAAACTCTGAAATTAAAGGAAGAATGATATAGGAGAAAAGCAATAATTCTGGGGATTAAATCATGACTTATTTGAAAATTCTGACTTTAATCTCAGAATTTTCATTTTTTTCAGTCATGAAAAAGTTAAATCTCGTAAAAACTTTTTTTGCACTGGTCCTAATGCTCTTCTTTCTGAAACGCCAGTTGATCACTGTACTATAGCATACAATGATATTCCTTTGTGGACTTGGTGATTAATGCAACAGTTGACAAACACAAAGCTATATTAGTAATGAGTGTGTGTCATTGAAACTGTCCCCATGGCTTGCGTAACATTTGCTTCACCTCCTGCATGAAAACATATGAATGTGTCTCTGTGAACATTACCTTTAAGCTGCAGCTGCAGGTAGATAACGTTTAAGACGACGTTTATTTCACTTTCTGTTTGCTAAAAGAAAGGCTGAAGCATGACTGAGCGCTTACTTGGTGCTTGAGGATAGTTTGCTGGACTATCCGGGCATAGTTGTCCAGTTTAACGCCCGAGTTGCTCCTGCTCCTCATGCTGACAGGTCAACGCTCACTGCAGACAAACAGGAAGACGAGCTCGTTATTTCCTCGATAATAAAGTCATTTCTTCAGCGCTTTACTGACGTCCAGGAACCGAAACACGGGGCAGCCCCCGGGACGAGCAGAGAAAGCTTCTTGTCAGACTTAAAAACAGCTCAAAGGCTCCACAGAAAATGCCAAGTGTTGAAACCTGAAGCTGTGTAAAGGTAGCGAGCGAAACAGCGGAAGTGCTGACAGGAGAGAAAGGCTCCTACAAAATAAAAGCATCTCACGTATTTTACTTTCCTGGGATTTCAGAACTCGAATGTTAATGCTTATTACTAGGGATGTATATCGTTGTGATTTTTATCGATACCGATACTCCTTATCGGTATCGATACTTATCAATACTCTTATCGATACTACAAAACGTAATTTTGAGTAAAAAATAAAGACTTTACAAGATATTAATGATTCAACCTTTTTTTATTACCACAAGGTAGTAATAAAGCTTCAACAGAAGAGAAGTAATGCATTACAAATGCTTCTCAGAGGCAAAAATAAAAAGCTAAGGAGATGGCACTGTACAGACCATAGACTGTAAAAAACATGGACGTCATGTCGCTGGGCTTGAATTGAAGCCGCCATGAACTGGTGACTGGCTGCAGTATAGGTCAAATCTCCGTCTCCCCCATTCATCTGAACGGGCCGTAGTAAAACTTAAAAAAATTAATACACCTCGTAGAAATATTTCTCCCATCCGTACGCTGTGGTGATATGAAAGTATTATCGGGCTGCGTTTTTTTCCAAGTCCTCTTTTTTCTGAAAAGTTTCTTTTTCATCAGTTATTAGAGTTTAAAAATAACCGCGGTTTACAGCAGCTTGTGATGATGATTGTGTACGGCGTATGCTGGGGAGTTTTGCGACAGTTTACGACAACTACGTCGAAATATGGTCCAGATTCTCTACTGGCTGCACAATGGCGGCGCCCTGGCGGGGGAAATTATGACTTAAAAACCGTTACATGGTAGAAGGCGGAGCCACGCTATCCAGTTCTTATGATACATCCATGGTACAGACAGACCCATATATCAGTGGTGCTAAAATCAATGCTGTAATGATGACTACTAGGGCTCTCTCTTTATGTTAGATAGTCGTATAACCGTTCAAATATGGGGATAAATATCCGTAACTGAATAGTAAATAAATATTTGAATGTAAAATATTGAGTGTAGCAGCACATCAGGGCGCCTGGAGCAGTGGACCGTTTCATCCAACAGAGGGCGCTGTGAGCACAGCTTGACCGTCAGTCACATCCGGTGCTTGACCTCAGTAAACAAAGAGTTTCCGCTCCGAGCAGACATTAATAGCTCTGATTCATCTGAAGAGAGCTGTGCCGTCGGCTTTTCATCCAAGTTATATGGCCGAGTGCAGCAGCGCTTCGTCAAAAGTTTAACCCCGTGTGACTGTGTTGTTTTCGGCAGGGTTTTTATCGAAGGGGTGGATAATAGAGTCTCTGTATCTGTCGGTGCTGCAGTCTTTAGTGTTAGCCGGGCTGCTAACTCTACTCATGTTGCTATAGCAATCAAACAGCCTGCACTCCTTTAGCTTTATACTATGCGCGCACTCCAAGTGTTTGGTGATGTTGCTAGTATTTCCCCCCTTGGACGCAACTTCTCTCTGACAAAGATTGCATCGGGCCGAGTTTTCATTAACTTTGCGAAAGTGAGCTCAAACCTTCGAGCACTTAGCCCTCACCGACATGCTTGAGCCGGACGGCGGTAGTGTCATAACTACGTGACAGTTGAAGAGACGTTTAAGTACCAATAACGGTACCGTTTTTCCAGATTCTTAACGGTGTTCAGGTACTGACCCAATTGGGAACCAGTAAATGAAAGTACCGGTCCACGGTATACATCCCTACTTATTCCCCCAAGGAAGTTACAGTTTTGGTCCCATATGTTTGTCTGTTTGTTCGTTTGTTAGCAAGATTGCGCAAAAATGTTGGACAGATTTCAGGAGATGTTCGAAATGGCTCAATAAAAAAATATTAGATTTTGGTGGTGATACAGATAATTGTTTGGATGCAAAAAAAATCCCAAAGGACCTCTTTCACAATACATGTAATTTTGCCCACAGCCCAATTTTTTGTTTATTGTGTGGTATTTGTAGTACACCCAGAGACTCCCAAGAATATACCTTTAGAAAATCCAAAAGTCATCCAGGGCCTGTACTATGACCTATTTTATGATCATTGCCATAGGTGTGAGCCAGGGTGCACACTTTACCCCAAAACTTACTCAAACACAAATAATAAATAATCAAATTGGGTCAAATCACCTTCACTGAAGTCTGGTGCATCTTTTGAAATCAAATGTAAAGCTAAGTATTACAACTGAAAGAAGTTATTGAATTTTAACTGGAAAAAAAAAAGTTTTTTTATGATTTTTTCAACAAATTCAATTCTTTAGAGATGTGTCTGACCAACTTACAGTTGCTGTACAACTAAAATACTTACAAATTATTTGGCCACATATATATTCTCAAAGTGGGAAAAAATCATCAAATTCTGAGACCGGTAAAGTTGTTCAATTAACAGGTTGGGTTACTGTGGAAGAATCAGGATACTGTTCCATGCAGGGGTGTCAAAATGACCATGCTTACTAATCTTTCCCAAGCTACACTGTCATTTTTCAATTTTTCAAATTTTCTTGCCGTCATGATGGAGGGATTCATGATTGGCTATATGGATATGGATTCAGTGGAATAAAATTCAAAAACAGTTGCAGACATGGACATAGTGGTTCTTTATCATATTTTGAAACTGTCCTATGCTAATAAGAGCAAATTCATTGTTTGTATGTTAATTGTCATCTATTGAAATAACATTTTTGTTATTTGTTGTTCATTTTTGTTTGAAATTATTTGTATATATCATTTTCATATTATTTGTCTAAGTTTTTCTGTTTTCTGAAAAACTTGAAAACCTGACTTAGGCCATTATTTTAAGAAGGTGGCATTATATTTGCTTCATAATACTTCCATTTGATCCATAATGTTTCTCAAATTATTTTCAACATCCCTATTTGAACGGCTCCCTGACTCATGGTTGGCTTTGTTTGGTGTTTTCAGTCTAACAGACTTTGTCTCCCATTTTGAATTTCAGGCTAAGACATACTGCTCTGCTACATCAATTGAATCAATCCCGAAAATGTCTCCAGCTTGTTTCTGCATAGACGGAGGACTTCTTCGACACACTGATCAATATGTTCATGACTTGGAGAAATGAGGAAGTGAAGACCCGAGGGTGGGTGTGACTTGGCCATGATTGAATAGCCAGAATTTGACTGTTGACCCACAATGGCAGATTACTGAATATTTCAACAACATGTTGAGAATCAGACTTGTGCACAAAATTTCAGATTTTTCACACAAGAACTGGGGAGGGTTAGTATTTCCAAAAAACAAAGGGTTGTGCTGTTATGCAAAAGTCCTCAACATGTTACTGGTGGATTGCTCCAAAATGCGGCAAACACAGGAACACAATGGAAACATAACTGAGTAAAACTGTTGACTACATCCTATGGAGTAGTCCACACAAGTGTGTGGGCTTCATATTCATGTACTTGACTGTGCGGTTCAGTTGAAACAATCTCAAAGTATCCACAGCTTTCTTTTGCATAGACAGGGTAGTTCTTAGACAGCCAGACCAGTGATTGCAGGATTTGGAGACAAAAGGAATTGTAGACCTATAGGCAGAGTTTTCTAGTGTTGGGGGTGTGGCTTGGCCATGGTAAACAGGAAATGGAGTCAGGATCTGCACCATAGGTGAGGAAAGGAGGAAGATTCACATATCACAAACGACCAAGGCTGCTCTCTCAGCCAAGAGCACAGCCAGCCTCTAATGGCTGTGTTAGAGCTGTGGCTTGGCCATGGTTGACAACAAGAGGAGTCAGGTTTGGCACCCTTACTGAGACTCCTCCTGCAGCCATGAGCACAGCCAGCCTGTAATGGCTGTGTTGGAGCTGTGGCTTGGCTATGGTTGTCAACAAGAGGAGTCAGATCCAGCACCCTTACTGGGGCTCCTCTCGCACCCAAGAGCACAGCCAGCCTCGAGTGGCTGTGTTGGAGCTGTGGCTTGGCCATGATTGTCCACAAGAGGTGTCAGGCCCAGCACCCTTACGGAGACTCCTTGTGAGGTTTGTCACTGGTGATGGCCACCTATGTGTCACATTTTGAATTTAAGGCTACCATATATGGCTCTGATATATTCAGCTGAACCAATGTGAAAGGCCACTTCATAAAAAACACAATGTAATAGAAAGGAGTTCTGCAGCCCTGGGAGAGTACTGCATTTTACTAAAAATAAAAATCTTCTTATTAATCCTATTTTCTGTCATTTTAATAAATCGGTTCCAAAGTCTAATCATTTCACATTTTCTCACTATTGATCCAGGAATCCAACCCATGTCACCCTGAGCAGCTAGAATAGGGGCAAATTTATGGATACCTAAAAAATATCGTATTGCTCTATTTTGAACAGCATCTGAACTTTTGCTTTCTTTGTATCCCCATATACCTGCAGCATAATTTGAAACAGGAGAAATACAACTTGTTTGTAGTGTTCTTTTTTAAAGACAAAAAGGTGTGGTTACCTTTACATGTTTCGATGTTCACTGCCGTCTTCTTCAGAAGCTGTCATCCTGACAGCTGTGACGTGTCTTTTTATCAGCTGTTTCCGGAAACACAGGCTTTTGAGTTTTTACAAGCTGCTTTTAAAGTTGTTCAGTATCATCTGACAACTTTGAAACTGGTTTAAACACAGACAAGACTAAGCTCATAGTCTTGTCAAATTCTAATGAGTTACCAGTCAATATCCCGACTGGTGTGACTCAACAAAGTAACCCAATGAAGTTGGTCTCCAATTATTAATACCTTCCATTTTATACACAAGGTTTCCCAGATTATTTTCAACATCCCTATTTGAATGGCTCCCTGACTCATGGTTGACTTTGTTTGGTATTTTCAGTCTAACAGGCTTCCCTTCACATTGTAGATTTGTAAATTTTAGGACAAGACGTACTGCTCTGCTTTATTCAATTGAACCAACCTGAAACTGTCTTCAGCTTGTTTCTGCATAGACACATGAGTTCTACAACAGCCTGATCAATCTGTTAATGACTTGGAGAAATGAGGAAGTCCAGACCTGAAGGTGGACTTCTTAAGTGTTGGGGGTGTGGCTAGACCATGATGCACCAGAAATTGAGAAGAAAACAGCACCCTAAGCCAGGGATACATCCAAAATATATTTAGGAAATTCAAAAGCAGAGGGCCGGCCAGGCGGCAACCGAAGGTGGACCCAGCCCCGGCCCTCTGCCCATCCCAGTTTGTAATGTTTCCCTGGCTCAGGGTGCAGATGTCTTCTCATGGTCAAGCCACACCCCCAACACCTTAGAAGTCCACCTTCAGGTCTGAACTTCCTCATTTCTCCCAGTCATGAACAGGTTGATCAAGCTGTCCTAGAACTCCTGTTTCCATTCAGAAACAAGCTAGAAACATTTTCAGGTTGGTTCAATTGAATATAGCAGAGTAGTATGTCTTATCCTTCTAACTCACAATGTAACACAAAATCTGTTAGATTAAAAATACCAAACAAAGTCAACCATGAGTCAGGGAGCCGTTCAAATAGGGATGTTGAAAATATTATAATATAATTTTCTACTGTGGAGCCTGTCTCTACTTTCTTAATCTCACAGAGTCTTCTGCTGATATCAAGAATATGGATATGAAGCCTTGTGTGGACTACTCCATAGGATGTAGTCAGCAGTTTTACTGAGTTTTGTTTCCATTGTGTTCCTGTGTTTGTTGCATTTTGGAACAGCCCACCAGTAACATGTTGAGGACTTTTGCATAACTGCGCAACCCTTTGTTTTTTGGAAATACTGACCCTCCCCAGTTCTTGTGTGAAAAATCTGAAATTTTGTGCACAAGTCTGATTCTCAACATGTTGTTGAAATATTCGGTAATCTGCCATTTTGGGTCAACAGTCAAACTTTGGCTATCAATCATGGCCAAGTCACACCCGCCCTCAGGTCTGCACTTCCTCAGTCCTCCTATTCATGAATACAGTGGTCAGGCTGTCATAGAAGTCCATCGTCTATGCAGAAGAAAGCTGGAGACATTTTCGGAGTTTGTTCAATTGAATATAGTAGAGTAGTATGTCTTAGCCTAATTCACGATACGACACGAAGTCTGTTTAGACTGAAATTACCAAACAAAGCCAACCATGAGTCAGGGAGCCGTTCAAATAGGGATGTTGAAAATCATCTGAGAAACATTATGGGAGAAATGGAATTATCATGAAGTGCATGTAGGTGATGATATGCTGCTGTACATATTATCTGCAGTTTCTTAATCCCAAAAAGGCTTCTGCCAATGTCTGGGGATTATGGAGAAAAAAAAAGTATATGGATATGAAGCCCAGACACTTGTGTGGACTACTCCATAGAATGTGGCCAACTGTTTTACTCAGTTTTGTTTCCATTGTGTTCCTGTGTTTGCCGCATTTTGGAGCAACCCACCAGTAAAACGTTGAGGCCTTTTGCATAACAGCGCAACCCTGCTGAGTGCTGAGTCAGCATTTCAACATATTAGTCTCCCTAAACTCCATTTTGTTTTTTCTTCTTCTTCTTATTCCTCCAGATTTTGGCACCTTTCACAGGCTTCAAATTTGCACAGATTTTCGCAGAAAAAAAATGTCATATGCAGCATGTTCATGAGAAGTGTGCTTGTATTTTTCACAGGTTTAACAGTTATACTTTTTACAGTAAAAAATAACTTTTGCATGTATTTTACATTGAAATCAAAGGGACATTTCCGCAACTCTGCTGAAAACTTCAGTAACTTTGAATCTCCACAGATTGGGCATGCTTTCACCTACAGACTCCATTCATGCTTTAAAGGCTGCATTGACTTCTCGGCTATTTTTACATATCTTCAGCTGTTTGCTGGCTTCCACAGTTTTTTAAATATGATTTTTTAAGCAACACCAACTTTTGAGGACATCCTTCTTGCTAGAGCACGTCACGTGACTTTAGACCGACGCTCTGGACAGCCGAGTGCTTTTTTAACCCGCCACTGTGTTAACATGTTTAGCAGTACAGACATGAGAATTTTATTAAACGTTTCAGCAGGTTCTTGGGATGCTCAAGGTAAAATCCCTTTCCTGATATCTAATCCGATTTGGACACAGCGAGCGTTCGATTACCTGGAAGTACTGAGCGTTATCAGTGCTCCTATGAGGACAAATATCATGCTTTCCATGACTCAGCATATTTAGCCCCATGGTCAAGTAGTTAGCACAGTGAACTGCTGACCTGGAGACCCGAGTTCAAATCCAGGTTGAGGCAGAGGTACTTTTCTTCTCCATCTAGTACAGATTTTTCTCTACTATGGCGTAATCATGCTTGTCTTTACACTCTCAACCTTACCTTGGACGTATTACACTGACTGGCCACTTTATTAGGTACATCTACAAATATCAACACATTTAACCATGTTACAAAACAGTCATTCATTTTCTGCTTTCTTTCACAACTGCAAACAGTTTTAGTGCACTTTTCACTGCCTGCTACAGTTTCTGAGATATGACTGTTGAAGCAGCATCAACTTTTGCACATTTCTGTGAAGTTACAGTGTGGTCACGTGAGCCTGCACACCTGAGCTCCAGTATCTATAATGTTCTGCAAACATTTTTATTGCACGTTTCACACATTTTCAGCCGTGATTTACCGCTCACAACTATTCATGTCACATTTTCAACTTTCTTTGCATTACTTTTAGCAATTTCATTTCACAGTTTCAGCAGTCACACTCAGCATTTCAACGCATTTCCTTCATGGAAATGCAAATTCTCGAGTATATTATGATTTTTATTATTATTTTAATACAAAATTAGATGCTACTATAGCACATTTTAGCCTTTTTTAAGGACTAACTTCCCCACAGACTTCTTCACTGAAAACTTGGTCTTCATATTTCATACAAAGTTAGGCACAATTTTGCCTCTTTTTTAAACAAAATTTGTGTAATATAAGAACTAACTTTTTCATGGACTTACTATAACAAAGTGACATATGAGTTTTTTCTTTGATGGCTCTCGATCTAATGTTGGGTCCCTAAATTGGCCCTCAGTCATTCAAGCTTTGAGAACCCTGTAAAAATGTTTATAACTCTGTAGGAGTTTATTTTATTCAATATAATGCAGTGAAAAGTAACATGTATTCTGTTGTTCACATTTTTATTCATACTGGATTGACCAAAAAAAGGGCATGTCTGCCATGTTTGTGGAATTCATTGAATCCTCAGCAGTCTCCCCCTCCCTCCCGGACTCTCTCTCTCTGCTCCTGCTGCAGGGGCGGAGTTTCTCTGTTCTGCAACCTGCACACCTGCCTCCCATCATCTCATCAACTCCCCTATTTAAGACGGCCCCTGTGAGGAACTTGGCTCAGGAGTATTACACTCGGCCGAAATGGGCTTCCTTCACAGGGTGGCTGGGCTCTCCCTTAGAGATAGGGTGAGAAGTTCGGTCATTCGGGAGGGGCTCGGAGCAGAGCGCTGCTGCAATACCGCTCCTACACATTGAGAGGAGCCAGATGAGGTGGCTCTGGCATCTGGTCAGGATGCCTCCTGGACACTTCCCTGGTGAGGTGTTCCGGGCACGGCCCACCAGTAGGCTGCCCCGTGGAAGACCCAGAGACTATGTCTCTCCAGCATGTCCTGGGAAAGCCTCGGGATCCCCCGGGAAGAGCTGGACAAGAGGGAAGAGGGAGAGGGAAGTCTGGGCTTAGGCTGCTGCCCCCACGACTGAATTTTACAATATCTTACAGTGTGAGTTAAATTGTAAATTTACAGTAAATTATTGGTTAATTGCATTACTTTTACAGTAATTCATTGTGAATATCTTCACAGCAATTTACTGTGTTTATTTCACAGTAATTTACAGCAAGTCCACAGCTAAACACTGCTGTATTACAGTAATTCCTTGGGCATGGCAACTGTGAATTTACCATAAAGTGCTGTTGTTTCAATGTAAACTACTGTGAAACTATCACAGTAAATTGCTGTGAAAATATTATACTTTTACAGACTTGCTGTGAAAGTAATGCTATTATTAACCAGTAACTTACCGTAATTTTAGAGTGAAATTTTTTTACAGTGTACCCTCTGAAAAGGGCTCTCATCCACCTTGCTGACCAGGAGCAAATTCACATGGAGGACAACTTGGCAGGTAGCTGAGATTGCACTTGACCGGATGGTGCAGTCCTGGAATGCACACAGGATCCAAGGTTAGCATACCACTTTTTAAAATTCTCTTTGAGCCTGCTATGTACCTCTATGCATTATGTTTTTCATTGTGAATATGTCTGTTGCTAATTTTATCCACTTTTTTCAACACAGGGTAGATTGAAATGTTTAAATGTGGTATGTTCAGATAGATGCCTCCAGATTATTGTGTGAAGTTACAAGGCAGAGATGTACGTTATCATATTGCTGTTGATATGACACTACAATAAAACCTGTGTTGCACTGTCATGCTTCACATACGGTAACTATTATGGCAGAGCTTGCAATGTATCACCAGGATGAGAATGAGCTCAGCAGCTAACTCTTGCACATTTACATTGATGTCTCTGATATATTAATTGATCTATCTCGCTCCAACAGTGGCATGCGACCATACAAGTTTGGTAGTCATGTTTGACACCCCTAGGCCTTATTTTTAAACCATACCTTGCCATTATTAAGAAGAGCAGACATAACCTAATATTTGGTAAAGATGTAAGGTCCAATATAGTCCATCTTATCCACAAGATGCTATGTTAAACATGATGAAGTACTATCTCAAAGAAGCAAATATATGAACAGTAATTTATAGGCTACTCTATAAAAGAGTTAGCACAACTACAAGCCAAGTAGTAGCGATCAATCATTTGAAATATTTTGACCTAGATATATTAAACTAATTAAGTTTTTTCCATGTACTGAACATTGAAGCCAAACATACTTAGACTTTATACTTTTCTGTATAACTAAGTATAATTAAGTGTAATATATAAGAATAACATAAAAGTTAACTGAATACTTTAATATATATATTTTTTTGATGTGTACTAACAGCTCACTTGAAAAAGATTCCAAGGACTCCTGAGGATTACAGGACAAGGTGGATTGATATGCATGATGGTGATAAGTTAATTACCCAAACCTTCGCCCCTGATTTGTGTTTTGATTTGCTTATTTTAGACAAGGGTGTCCCAAATCAACTGAGTCTGGGTGGATGCCCAAAGAAGCGACCGGCAGAGTGTTTGCCAGAGGCTGCAGAAGCTGCACACTCTTACCACCAGGAAGTGAGGTCCCCGCTGACACAGGTGTCACTCTTCGATAGAAACCCATTCTCCACAGTTGAGCACCAGACAGCAGCTGAACACGAATTTGCACAGCAGTACTCTGACATTTCTGAACTCTTTGGCCGTGCTGTCAACAATGAGCCAACCTGTTTCCAAAACGGAATTAAAGAGATAATTCATATTGCAAGACGGCATGTGTAAAGACAGAGTATGCAGGGTCGGGTGTAGGTAGACATGCATGCACCTAAATGTCTTGATGTTTTAATGTTGCGTTGCTAATGCATTGTTTTGACAACTGGGCATTTTTTGTACATATTTGACTTTATCTTTGTGAATAACAGGCTCTGTTGATATATTGGCATGAATTTTGCCAAGGATGTGTATTTGGATTTGGATATTTCAGGGGGAAAAACATTTCTATGTCTTTAATGCACTGTCTACACAAAATAGCTACACTGAGTTTGCTATGGATTTTTTTTGTGTCATTCACTCACATTAAAAACACATTTTTTTTGAATGCACTGCCATTGCAGTTTGATTTTGATTTCTTTTCTTTTTTTTGGCTTGGTGTTTACATCCCTTCGAATTTGTACTTTTTGTTGTTTTATTGTTTCTAGCAGATTGTGCCATCTTCCCATGTACCATCTATAGTATCTGTCAAACACCAACAAGCTTCTGTTTACAATATATACTGTATATTGTTACACACTGCCCAACAATTCTGTAAATATGTTGAACTAAAATTATTTGGGTGTGTTTTAGGGATGTCATAGTGTGGTGTGCATGTGTGTGTCGAGGAATTAGTGTGTGTGTGTGTGTGTGTGTGTGTGTGTGTGTGTGTGTGTGAGAGAGAGAGAGGGAGTCTGAGTTAATAATGTTCAAGCAAAAGCTTGCTTCCACTGCAAAATTTCTCTTGGCTTTTGTTTTTTTCTTTTCTTGAATGTGTTTGGAAGTTACTTTTAATGATGTTAACTGGACCTTATAAATTCCCTAAACACATAAAAGTGTTTGTTTGTTTGTTTGTTTGCAACATGACGTCTTCAATTCTATACAAGAAATGTGTACTTATATTCCACATCTCCGATTTGACTGTCATGTCCATAAGACCATGTTGGTAATTAATGTTTTCATTTAAACATATTATCTCTTGGGACAGGGGTTCCCAAACTTTTTCAGTGTCAAGGACACCCACAATAGATGCACAATAGGCCATGGACCCCTAATTCAGATGATTTTGTCTTAAAGGCAGTGTGTTTCCCAACCTGGAGGTCAGGACCCTCACAAGGGGTCACTGGATTAATGAAAAGGGTTCAAGAGATAATAGGACAGGATAGAATACAGGTATAATACACATTTTGCACAGACTTTTTTTTCCCAAGCTTTTGTCTCATCATTTTTGCTTTATGTCTTACCTTCTCAAGCCTCTAAAAGTTATTCAAAGAAAACGAAATAAGTCTTTGCAGCACTGCCAGGTAAGTCATTAGAATATTACTCAGCAACTATTTTGATAAAGGAATAATTGTTTTAGTCTTAGCTGTTGGCTTCTCAGACGTGATGAATTGCTTTTCTTTATGAAACATGCTGATGACATGAATACCTTCGAGTTTTGAGCTGGTAGTCTGAGTAAACCAGATATTTTATCAACAAGTGCTGTTTTTTCATTATTTGCACTGGTCCGCACACCCTATAAAATATTCAAACGGAAAGTAACTTATACTTGAGTAAATTATTAAGCAGGTAACATTTTACTTTTACTTAAATAGGTTTCTTAAATAGTCATTTTACTTCTACTTCAGTAATTGTACTTTTACTTGAGTAGCCTACAGATTTTCAGTGCTCTACCCTCACATGCAGCATTTTGTGGGCTACATGTAGAATTGTGTTCTATATAACCTTTATTCATTTGTACACTTCTTTTCATTTGCTAATACCTTTCTCACATTGTGTGTATATTTTTACTAAATTGTTTCCATTTTGTTCCTCTCTTATTTTTGAAAAACCAGCTGATTTTCATTTTCCGTTTCTAAAAACAGTGAATAAAATTTTAGAAGACAGAAACAAAAAAACGGCCGTTTTTCATACTGTGAGACCGGAAGTTTCCTTTTCAAAGTAAGAGCACCTGCCAGGGCGGTGCTGCTGTGTAGGACCATAGACTATAGAGTGGACAGCGTGGCTCCGCCAACAAAACTTTTCAGAAAAAAAGAGGACTTGAATACAAGGCAGCCGAATGATATCTTCAAATCACCACAACAATCAAACGTGAGAAACATTTCTACGAGGTGTATTAATTTTCTAAAGTTTGACCACAGCCCATCAGGAATGACTGGAGAGCCGGTGTTGTGCCAAAATTTGATTTCCGGTACGCGGGAGCGCGCACAGTCGTCATAGTTGAAAAGAGCAGCTTCTGTGGCTCTTCGGCTTCATCGAGCTCAAACAACCAGTTTGTTATGATCATCTAACAATGTTTATTTGTTTTTGCATTTGATAGCCTCCTGTACGTCTGCTTGCCTTATATAGCTGTTCAATAGGCAAGTTAGTGATTTTAATCTGGCGTGTATTTGCTCTAATAAACTGACGGAGCTTCTTTTTTCTGCACCAAAATTACATTAGATCCCTCAACAGAGTAATTGACCCCACAAAGTGCTTTGTACGGTTTGAAGTATGAGAAAAATGACATTACAATGTAAAAATCAGCTTATTTTGTTTGCCCAAAACTGATTCATGCCTCTGGTATTGTACAATACATGCAAGTAGGCTACTGGTTGGAGATAAATCTTGTGAATATTACTCTGCTGTGTTATATTTAGTTATTTTTGGACTAAATATTCATCTATGTACTATATCAGAGGCATGAATCAGTTTTTGGCAAGCAATGAATCTTATTTTTACATTCTAATGTGCTTTTACTCATTTTTTAAGTGGTAAAAAGTACTTGGAGTCAAATGTTGTAAATATTACTCTGCTGTGTTATATTTAGTTATTTTGGGGCAACATATCCATCTTTGTACTGTATCAGAGGCATGAATCAGTTTTTGGCAAGCAAAATAAGCTGATTTTTACATTGTAATGTGCTTTTACTCATTTTTTAAGAGGTAAAAAGTACTGGTTGGAGTCATAGTAATGTGTTTTTACTCATTTCCACACTGTACAAATCACTGTGTGTGGCCAATTACTCTGTTGAGTGATCTAATATAATTTTGGTGCAGAAAAAAGTAGCTCCGTCAGTGACACATATCTTTATTAGCGCTAGTACACGCCAGATTAAAATCACTAACTAGTCATTGAACAGCGATACAAGGCAAGTAGACATACAGGAGTCTATCAATCACAAATAAACATAGTTAGATATTCATAAACAAACTGGTTGTTTGAGTCCGATGAAACCTGCTGCAGAGCTGCAGAGCCACAGGAGCTGCGCTTTTCAGCTATGACGGCTGTGCGCGCTCCCGTGAACCGGAAATCAGTTTATTTTTCGTCCTTAATAAGAAATGAAAAAAATGAGACTGCAAAAAGGAAAATCGGGCCGTTATTTGAATTTGGGTTTCTCGTTTGGAAACGGAAAAAGGAACAGACCATGTGACTTGGTTTTTCGTTTTTGGTTTTGGAATCGAGAAGCGAAAAAACACGTGACGTCATTGGTTGATTCGTTCTTCGTTCCAAGTTGAGGAGGGAGAAAAGGAATATTGAAAAATAATAAAACGGCTCGTTTTATAGTCGTTTGTAGTGGTTTTTCGTTTTTTTGCATTCTGACAAGAAAACAGTTTTTCCGTTTTTCGTTTTTGAACAAATATCAAAATAGTTGTTTTTCGTTTTTGGATCAAAAATGAATTTGGAATAGTAGGATGATACCCGGACCTGACCAAGCTTGAACCGAAACACGTAGAGGAAAAAAAACACAAGTCCCAGAATCCTTTTCGCTCTGCCTGCGTTCCACTTTAATAGAGCGCGTGGTGGAACCTAATGTCCGATGTGTCCGACCGTTGTTGATGATTTCACGGTCTTGCTCGGCCTTACTCACCATTTTATCACTTTTAAAAACAATATTACTATAATTCATGTATCTAAAAGCCTTTAAAAATGTCTAATCTCCTCTTTAGACCAGTAAAACCAGTTTTGAAGCAGCTTCAACCGGGGGAATGTTGACGATGTAACACCAGCTTCGCTACAAGAGCTCGTATCTCTTCGCTGTGTGTTTTCTGTTTATCTTTGTTTATTTGTTAAATTTTAATATTTTATCGCTGTAAATGAGTTCCACGGCAGACAGTGACGATGACAGCTGCAGTAAACGGAGAGTCGCTTATGTCTACAGCCCGGAGTACATCGAAACCTGCGACAGTCTTTCCAAAGTACCAAACAGGGTAAGTTTAATTCAATTACATGGCGAGAAGTTAATGTCAGTTTTTGGTTTATTGCCACTAATTTGTTCATTTATTTGTGCATCTTTCTCCAGGCAAGTATGGTCCACTCGTTAATAGAAGCGTATGGGCTTCTTGAAAGTATGAGGTGAGTGTTGTTATGAAGCTAATGTTGATTACTTGACCAAACCGTGATAAAGTGAGCATTATAACACCAACATAACTCCCAAAACAGCTTCACTAACCTTTCAAATCAAGTAATTATCAAGCTTTTGCATGAGACTAGGACTTCAATGGAGGATATAAGCTGTATAATGATATTAGCCTGTTTGATTTTTTGTTTTCTTACCAGTTTTTGATTCACACACACACTTGTATGTTGAATGTTCTTGTTATCTGACCTTTATGGGGACCGTGCAAAGTGTGGGTTTTTTGGGGACATAGTTTTAAAGAGGACTTCCCTTGAATTGGGGTTTGAAGCCATCTGCTCAAAATAATATACCCATAAAGAAAAGAGAGTATCTCTGCAACCACAAGGTCCAGTTGAATTATTTTGGTGTCATAATAAAAGTAACAATTGAGGAATTTGTCCAGATGAGTAATTATCAGCATATGTGTTACTGAGACAGAGTAAATGAAGATAGGAGTCTAAATAATTAAAAAAATGTCATCCTTGACTTAAAAAAACAATTTTTATTGTGAATATCTGTTGGAAATGATGCTGGAGTGGCTGTAAAACTCTAAAAATGAATAATAAAATATCTATACATCATCTCCGCAAAGGACTATTGTTAAAAAGTGATGCAGAGCAGAATTAGACAGGTTTTATAACAATATGGTCATGCAAGGATTTTGAAAAAAAAGTTCACTTTTTCTTAAGTTTTTGTAGGAGAGCGTTTCAGAAAGTGATGCTATTGTCTCTTCAGCTTTAGTTGATACACTCAGTCATTTATATATATTTTTTATTTATTTTAATTGGTCCAGTCATACAGTCCTTACATTTACAGGTAAGAAAGTGAAATAGCAAATTTTCACAACTTTGTGTAAAATCAAGCATTCCAACATTTCTTCATGTACCTTGAAACAAGTTCTAGGTCTTTGCTGAGAGAGTCAGGAAAAGAAACTATGTGCATCCGGAGAGACAGTGATACAGAGAAAAATAAAAAGAAACTAATAATAATAGTGAAAAAGGAATAAATAATGATATGGACCATCTAAACAAAAATGGCAGTTGTCATCTAACAATTTGCTAAATGCAATAATCATGTATTAAATCTAAGAGGAGAGAAGGAACATGGTCAAAAATTGCTAAATCCCACGCTCCCTCACGAAGCAAAATTCTTGATATCAGATCCAGAGGCGTAACATATTGCACTCACTTTGCCCAATGCAATTTCAAATTTGTCCAGTTTTAAAGGGACTGTGAGAAGAATCTATTACCGGCAATGTAAAGACTCTGCTACCCATGAGCACGCGCGGCGACTGTCGTAATGCTGCGTTCCAGTGACCTCGGAACTGGGAGTGACATCATCTCTGACTTATCGGTGTTCCAGTTGAAGTCTGAAGAAAACATGCTGATCTACCAGGCTATTGTTAGCTGTTGTTAGCACGCCCTGCGTTGTTGTTCACAAATATCACATGAAGAATGTGATTATCACTATGGCAGCATTTTTGTAAATATAAGTCTAACAATACTATGTATACAGCTGATCTAGAGCGACACACCCCAGTCAGAAGTGCAAATAAATTGATTATTACAGGAGCTAAATAACTGTTCACACTGGGGGCATCCATCTTCGATTGTCAACTCGGGGGTGGCGAGGTTTCACCGAGTTCCCAGTAGGAAATTCAGACTTTGGGGTGACGTTCCAGTTGCAGTTTCCTACTCAGAACTCAAAATTCCTACTTCTGACAACAACTGGAAAGCACCAACAGACGTGTGCAATCCAAAGCGTGAGTTTGTTGTGATGCTAATAAATGCAGCTCGGACCTTCCTCAGAACTCTGCATTGCTTTACAACTTCTTTTTGCAACAACTTACTGGATGCAAAGCGACGAAGTAATGTATCTCTTTCTAGTTACGTAGCGGTAGTTTTTGATGTGTGACAACAAGCAATTTTTGGAAAACTTAGTATCATAGTTTTGTAGCCAGCTATATATCGCTACTTACAGCCCGGTGCTCTAAGACATGTCTGAATAATATAAATTTGCTCTAGTTTTAATTGTCTTGTTCCCGAAGTTGAGTATCCAGGCCAGTCCAGCCCTGTCTGACCCGACTGGAAGGCTAAGGAATAGCATTTATAGATAAACTATTTTGATGCTGTAAAACTCATCTTAAAGTGTGTATTTCGATCAGGCATATATCTAAAAGCGAGACTTTTTTGTAATTACTCAGAAACTCCTCACAGTCCCTTTAAATCAGCAGAAAATGTGATCCTCTCTGTCTTTTATATTTCTGTCGTCACATCTGTTAGTTATTAACTGAAGGTTCTAAAGGTGTCATCCATCTTTTAGTAAAAGCCTTCTTGCCTGCTGTAAACAAAACAGCCTTTAAATAATTATCAATACCTTTTCTGTATGATTGGACATTCCCAAAAAATATGATAATGATTTGCATTTTGACGACCACATCTCCTACAACATTAAGAGCTACCCTTGTCATATTTTGCTTTCATGTGTGGGGTAATAAAAAACAGATTTTGTACTTTTCCCACTGAGAGAAACACATATCCTTCCATTTTTTATCTGCTTCTTTCTCCCTTCTTTCCTTTACGTGCTTTGAGGAGTTAGTGTTTAATTCTGGAGGCTCCTATATAATTGGGAGATAACGCCTCTTTTAACCTCACACTCAGTCATTACTAATCCAAAACAAATGCTTTATATTTTCACCATTTGTGTCATTACGACTCACCTTTCTCTTGTAGTCTCTCACTGTGCTGTATTTGATGATTTTTGTCTAATTTCTTTGCAGCATAGTCAAACCTAATCTGGCCACTATAGAAGAAATGGCTAAATTTCACACTGACTCGTATTTGGAGCATCTTCACAAGATCAGTCAGGACGGGGACAACGACGACCCTCAGTCAGCAGACTACGGACTGGGTGAGAACATTTTATCAGCAAGAATACAGTTTACAAATCTTCATCACTATCAACTCATGTGTATGAAGCCAGTCAAAAAGACTTTCCAAATGTTTATTCTGCTATATTCCCTTCAGCGCAGCAGATGATCAATGTCATAACCTGCTGAAGAGTATAGGGGTCTAGTAGAGCTGGGCAAAAAAATCAATTAAATCGATTAATTTGAATTATTTTCTGCAGAAGATTTAAAAAATTAAAAATCAAGATTTTTTTTCTTGCCTTTGTCCAATTGTAAGCTGTTGCAATTTTTGAAAAAAAAAAAAAAATCATGATGGTCGGCCTTGTAGGGTTTGCAAAGCACTTTTACAGGCTTGTATTTGTTATTTAAGTAGATTAAATATTGATCAGAGAGTTTCATGCTAATACTGTAAAAATACCTCAGCCTTCTAGTGTTTATGTAGACAAACCTGCCTACGTTTATACTACATAATCAACCTTTTATGACCCAGACTTTGACTTTAAGAGGGAAACATTTAGACAACATAAAGGCAAAACTTGATTTGTTTCATTTTTATGTCAGTGGGAGTTTTGTTTCTTTGAGGGAGGGAAAAATCTATTAAAATCGTAAATGGAGTGTTGTGGAAAAAAATCGGGGATTTTATTTTAAGGCCATATCACCCAGCCCTAGGGTCTAGTAGAAGAAGAAAGTAATTTTGGAGAAGTTGAGATTGAAGTCAAAATTTCAGGGTTAAAGTCAAAGTGTCGAGAAAAAAAGTTGAATTGTCTCGAATAAAGTCAACATCGACTTTAAATTCTCAACTTCTGACTTTTTTTCTTTACATTTTAACTTTAATCTCATCATTTTTAATTTGATCACAAATTTGTATTTCAGCATTATTCTCTACATTTGAGAGAATTTTGACTTTTATATCATCATTTTAAATTCTATTACGAAATTGTATTTCAACATTATTCTCTACATTTGAACTTTTATCTCATCATTTTGACTTTCGTCTCAAAATTACAATTTTATCTCAACATTTTAACTTTTTTTCCCTACATTTTAGCCATTATGTTATCATATTTAATTTTATCACAAAATTGTATTTCAACTTTATTGCCAACATTTCAACTTTGATCTCAAAATTTTGACTTTTTTCTTGACATTTCAACTTTATTCTCTACATTTTAACTTTAATCTCATCATTTTTAATTTGATCACAAATTTTTATTTCAACTTTATTCTCTACATTTGAACTTTTATCTCATCATTTTGACTTTTATCTCAAAATTTCGACTTTATTCTTGACTTTTCAACTTTTTCTGTACATTTTGACTTTAATCTCATATTTTTAAATTCTATTACGAAATTGAATTTCAACATTATTCTTTACATTTGAACTTCTATCTCAGCATTTCGACTTTCATCTCAAAATTACGATTTTATCTCAACATTTTAATTTTTTTCCCTACATTTTAACTTTAATCTCATCATATTTAATTTCATCACAAAACTGTATTTCAACTTTATTGCCAACATTTCAACTTTTATCTCAAAGTTATGACTTTATTTTTGACATTTTGACATTTATCTCAAAATTTTGACTTTTTTCTTGACATTTTGACTTTTTTTCTCTGCATCTTAACTTTAATCTCATCATTTATAATTTGATCACAAAATTTTATTTCAACTTTATTCTCTAAATTTGAACTTTTATCTCATCATTTTGACTTATATCTCAAAATTTCGACTTTATTCTTGACTTTTCAACTTTTTTTCCTCTACATTTTAACTTTAATCTTATCATTTTCAATTTTATCAGAGAGTTGTATTTCAACTTTATTGCTGACCTTTTAACTTTAATATTGTCATGCTGACTTTATTCACAAAATTTCAACTTAATTCTCGACATTTTAACTTCAATCTTTTCATTTTAAATTCTATTACGAAATTGTATTTTAACTTTATTGTAGACTTTTCAACTTTAATCTTGTCATTTCGACTTCTATCTCAAATTTTCAATTTTATTCTCAACGTATCAACTTTCATCTTGTCATGTGACTTTAATATCAGATTTTTAACTTTATTGTCGACATTTGGACTTTTTCTCAATATTTTAAATTTAATTTCATCATTTTTAATTTTTTTCACAAAATCGTATTTCAACTTTATTGCCAACATTTCATTTTTATCTCAAAATTTTGACTTTTTCTTGAAATTTTAACTTTTTTTCTCTTTGTTGAGTTGTATTTCAACTCTATTGAAGACATTTCAACTTTCATCTTGTCATTTTGACTTCTATCTCAAGTTTTCAACTTTATTGTCGACATTTGGACTTTTTTCTCAATATTTTAAATTTAATTTTATCATTTTTAATTTTGTCATGAAATTGTATTTCAACTTTATTCCTGAAATTTTAAACTTTAATTTCGTCATTTTGACTTCAATCTCAAAGTTTCTATTTTATAGTCGACATTTGAATTTTTCCTCTCAACATGTTAGGTTTAATGTCTTAATTTTATGAAATTGGAATTCAACTTTATTGACATTTAAAATTTTATATTTACATTTCAAATTTTAATCTGGTCATTTCGACTTTTATCTGAAAATTTTGTCTTTAATTGTCGGCTTTTTTAACTTTTATCTTAACCTGCTGAAAATGATTATGTTTCCGTCTAAAATGGTCGTAATACTCTCAGTAAATCTTTCCTCTTATATTTATTTCTTTTTACGTCAATAAACCTAAAGGAAAGAGTTTAAGTGGACATGAGTTTCATTTTCTGGAGGGATCTGCAGTGTTTGATTGTGGGCAGCAGATGGCGCCATACCAACACGCCTTACAGAACAAATGACTGCAGAAGTTTTTGATGTACTTTAATAAAATAAAACCTCCTCCTCATATTCTGTTTTTGTTTTCTTTCCTCAAGATGCATAAAGAACTGATACAGGAGATATTTATTTAAACCTCTTCTCATCTGGGTGGGATCCCACAGAAGTCCAGCAGAGTTTGTTTTTCTTGGCCGAGCGTTCTCTCAGTCCGTCTTTATATAATGTTTACAGTTATCCTCAGATTCACCTCCTCGTTTCCGTCCCTCTGCTACTTCGTTCTCTCCCTCCTTCACACTTCCAGACTCGTCCCTCTGCTGTTTCCTCCTTTTGTGTTCAGCTCACCGCTCGCCGGTTCATCCTTCCGTCTTGTTAGAAAAGCAAACTATTCCACATTTCTCGGCACCACCTCTCTTTTCATTGTTCTGTTTTACTCAATGGCATTTGCTGTTTTTGTTTTCACTTACTTACAGGACATTCATTCAACATTAAACCTGTAGTCATAGTTTGACTTTTTTTTTGTCGAATTTAAAGACTTTTTTATTGTCAGGCACTCGGTTTACTAAATAGTATTTCAAATCATGTTTTTTTTTTTTTGTTTTTTGCAAGCAGGACAAATGAGAAGTAAGACAAGACAGTGTAACAAATAGTAGCAGGCACATATGCATATTGAGTAGGGGTGTAACGGTATGAAAAATTCATATCACGGTTATTGTGACAAAAATGATCACGGTTATCATTATTATCGAGGTATTGTTGCCCCTTTACTATTATAATTTTAACAGTTCTTTTGCGACACATGGCGATGTGTCCTTGGGCAAGACACTTGACCCCAAGTTGCTCCAACTGCTGCGTCAGTGGAGTATAAATGGGCATGAAAGGGCGTGAATGTGTTAGAGATACTGATGGGCAAGTAACATAGAAACTCTGAACCATCAGTGAGTGAACGTGAGAACAAATGGGTGTGAATGGGTAGGTGTGACCTGCGGTGTAAAGCAGCTTTGAGTAGTCAAAAGACTAGAAAAGCGCTATATAAGCTCAAGTCCATTTTCCATTACCATTTACAGTTATAGTGCTATTTTGATGGTGGAATAGTATAAGTCATTTTAAAGTCAGCTAACAAGAAAGATCTATATATCTACATTCATAATTATTCCATTTGTCAGACATGATGGTTCCTAAAAGACATAAATGAGGTGAAAAGGTAACAGTGACATGTAAACACTGAGATATTAAGTCAGTAACACATTCCAAAACAGACGACAGTAAACCACATGATCGAAACAGATGAAAAAAAAGCTTGTCTTTTGGAAGTTATACTTTTAAAGGCCTATCTTTGTCCGTCTGTGAGCAGGATGACTCTCAAAGATCTCAACAGATTTTTTTTTACATTTTCAGGAAATGTTGGTCGTTGCTCAAGGATTACATGATGATATTTTGGTGGTGATGTGAATCCCTGCAGGTCTAGGATTTTTTTTAAAGTACTTTTCAACATTGTGTGATAAGGCAGTTTCCACATTTTGGACAATAACTCAATGTCAAAAATGCCTTAGTAAAGGTTTTTGCTCACAGAGCACCTCTAGTTCATTTTAAATTAGATTTTATCAAACAGTATATGCCTGGAGGAACATTTTTTTAATTAAAAAAAAAGAAAAACATAGATTTATGTTTACATTTTGGAATGCGTAGTCCAGAGGAGGGTCCTGCATTTTATTTCTTCAATTTGTCTTTTTTAAAGAACACATTAAATTTTGTATTATTTATTTTTCAAGCACTTTTCTGTCATTTGATTTGTACATATTGGCGAATTAAAAAGCTGTTTGTTGACATGTTTGATCTTTAAAGGGTCTGTGTGATGGTTGGCATTTGACTCCTCTATGTAGATCTGACTTTGTTGTTATTTGTTACATATTTAAATAAAAAAATAAAGATAATTCTGGGGATTTTCATGTCAAAAGATGCTTTGATTGCCTTGTACTCTTTTTAAAATGTTCACTTTTAAATGGGCAAGTGAATTCTTATTATTTACATGGTTAATTTTCACCATTTGTGGAGAATTGTTGCTCCATCTTGTTTCAGTTTTTATACACATTTCATTGTTCCTTCTAGGTTATGATTGTCCGGTGGTGGAGGGAATTTATGACTATGCAGCAGCAGTAGGGGGCGCCACACTCACAGGAGCTCAGTGTTTAATAGACCAGAAGTGTGATGTGGCCATTAACTGGGCTGGAGGCTGGCACCATGCAAAGAAGTAAGACCACTTTTTCCAACAGAAGAACACATATGAATAAACTTATTACAGATTATGGACATTTATGTATAACAGCTGTGCTGTAATGTTCTAAATTTCTAAGTGCTAAAGTTTTCTTCTGTGGTTTCTCTCAGGGATGAAGCATCAGGTTTCTGTTATGTGAACGATGCCGTATTAGGAATCCTCAGACTAAGAGAGAAATATGAACGAGTCCTTTATGTGGACGTGGACCTGCATCATGGAGACGGTAAGCAAGTAAAGAATCAGTTTAAAGGGACACTCTGACATTTTTGCTGTTTTCTTGTCTCGCCTCACTCCTGAGTCCATGACAAGCAGATAGACTCCATTATATTGACGGTGCCTTCAGTAACAAAGAAGAGACAGCAAAAGTTCACCTAACACAAGTTAGCTTGGCTCAAACACTGGGAGTCAATGGGTGGTGTTAGCCTGCCTCAGCCTACATTCATGAGATAAACTCTTCAACAACTCTGAAATACTATTACTACTGCTAATGATAGTGCTGTCAGTAGATCAAAAAAATTGAGTAATTTATGAATTATGACTGGTAATAAATTAATCTAATTAATCTCTTGTTTAATCTCACTTTAAAAGTTGCGGAAAAAAAGCCTGGACATGAGGTATTTTCATTAAAACTCATTAGATAATTGTGGCAGATCAAAAGATTGTTCTCCACTCCCCAAAAACTAAAGCACAAGAAGCCCAATGCATAAAAACTCTTCAGCTTTAATGGTCCAATCAGGGGACAGAGGCGGAGCCGTGGATGTGACGACAACAAGAAGTGACTGCATGTTTGAAAACAACAGCTGCGTGTAAAAGTGATCTCCATGGATGCAGAAAAATCATAGGTTTAAATCATAAGAATGTCACTTCAAGCTGTCTCATGGGAAATACTGTTTTTGCTCTTCTCCCGACCGGGATCACTGCTGGGACACATATAGAGAGACGCGGAAATGCTGCTCTAACAACGTTGAGCCGTAGTCATGGTTACCCTATGATATCAAATATGCCCTCCTAAAAAGTTTACCAAGGGAACTTGGTGGGTTTTGTCTTTGACGAGATTCGTGTCACATGTGGCAGATGACACATCTGTGTGGTTTAATTTAATGTAAGATAAGATGATAGTCTTAAGGACTGACATACTCATAGTTTAAGCTAACCGCTAACAACAGGGTCGAGCTGTTACGCCATACTGTGGCTTGGTGTGAGTGGTCTGTGAAAAGTGTGACGAGCAGATGGATTGTCCAATCACCTGCTGCCCTGGTATTTTAAGGTTCTGCCCTCTGAAAATGACAAAAGAGTGATATCAGGTTAAAAATTAGTTTAACGAGATTAAAAAACATAGCGTGCTAATTATGACTGTTATTAATTAATCTATATTAACGCGATAATTTGACACCCCTAAATAATGATAATAACTTTATTTATATAGCACCTTTAAAAAAAGATGTTTACAAAGTGCTTAAACAGACAGAGTATAGAACTCTGGTATAATAATTTCAAACAGTCAGGTCAAACAGAGACCAAAAGAGTCAGAGGAAAAAGCACTGAAGCAACAAAAGAAAGGAAAATAGCGAACTGGTGAGCTGAAAACAGCTGAAGTAACATACAGCACGTAAGGAAGAAGAGTGTTGATGAAGAAGGCATTTAGTTTTATGTACAATTGTAAGGAGACAACAAGACAATAAACAGATCATAGATTTATAGATAGATCAATTTATAAGAGTTGATAGTTGGCAGAAAGGAAAGAAGAGGGCAGATAGAGAATGGGTTAAAGAGAAAAAATAAAAGAATATATATAATGAAAGAATAAAAATAATAATAAAAGGGGAGTATATTAAAACAAGAAAAGATGGGAAAGACAGGACTAATCGATGAGGAGAGTATGAACAGGACTGCTTAAAGATAATTAAATAGGTAATTGTAAAATAAAATAAATAGCTAACAAGGACAATAAACAAGAATGTGAGCAATTAAAGGATCGCGTAAAAGCAAGTCTAAAAAAGTGTGTTATAAGATGCAATTAAAAAAATGTCACTGTGTGGTCCTGTGTGCTTGTTGTGACTCATTTTTTACCCCTTTATGTCACATTATCTTCTGCTATCATCTCATTCTTTTCTTCTACTCTTCAGACATGCTAACACTACCCACTGACGCCTAGTGTTTGAGCTCAGCTAGTTAGCGGTGGAAGAGCTTTGGCCGTCTCGTCCTTGTTATTGCACACACAGTCAAAAAAATGGTTCTTACCTGCTTCTCATGGACTCAGGAGTGGAGCAGGACATAAAAACACCAAAAAAATTTGAGTGTGACTTTTAAATAAGCAGAACTTTGTTGTCTTCAAATGAGTGTTAGTGAATGGAATGGTTCAACAGTTTTCCTTTTATGATCTGAGTTTTAGTTTCATTTTATAAGACCTGCATTCATGAAGCATTTTGAAGTGTAGCTGAAAAGTTCATAAATCCTTTGTCTCCTCTTCCTGCTGCAGGTGTTGAAGATGCCTTCAGCTTCACATCCAAAGTCATGACCGTCTCTCTGCACAAGTTCTCTCCTGGATTTTTCCCAGGTTGATCCTTACAAATGCTCAATACCTATAAAACATGTATTTTATTTAGGGGTGTCCCGATACAACTTTTTTTACCTCCTATACAATACCGATACCGATCTGATGCAATATCAGCAGGAATTACACATACTTTTATTACTTATTTTGTAGTTTGGACTGTAAGAAAAGGCTTGATCAAGTGATAGGCCTGTCATGATAACAGATTTTGCTGGATGATAATTGTCCAAAAAATGATTGATGATAAACAATATTATTGTTAATATTATTTTGAAACATCAGTTTTTCATTAATGTAATTATAATATATGTCACAATAAAGTGAGTACACCATATCAAAATCAGTAACCTTAGTTAGTATAATAAACAGTATATAAATTAACAGTACAATAAATTAACAAAAAAAAAAATGAATATGGAATTGACTCTCGTTGGGTAAAATTGCGTGTAAATAAAAATCCTTATACTAATCAAAAACAATTAAAAAAAATAGACCCTGTCTCTGTAAAGAAAAAAAAACTACTATAAAAACACACAGAACAATAAAAACAATAAATAAAATGGAGTTTATGAAGTTCCTGAATTGTTTGACACGTACGTTCTCCCAGTCAATTTTTTCTGTCTCTCGAATGTTCGTAACATTTCTCGAACTTCTGGCTTTTCAACTGTATTTAAGGGCTGCATTTCTTTTTCAATGTAGCGAATAACACTGTCGAGCACGCACCATTTTGCGCTGTTTTATTTATATTTACTTTGCCATCCAAACTCCTCAGTAAGCGCTGACTGTCAGGACGAAGGCTCCGTTCCCCCCCCCTCTCTTTGTCGCCACTACTTTCAAACAAATTCGACATATCAGCTCATCGGTGTTCATGAGCTCACACCTTGTTCATTCTGTTTAAGACCAAAACATTCCCACACTTGGGCTATGGCATTCAGCTTAAGAACCATTGGTTTCATGCCATCATTCATATTAGTGTTTGTTTCCTTGTAACTCCTCACGATGCTCACTTCAACTCTCTGTGTGTGTACATGTGAGCAGCCCTGCCTCTCCCTCAAAGATTGAATGAGTGACAGATGCTCACTCTGCTATAGAATTCCTACAAGAACCAATGTGCCCTGGTGTTAAGAAAGGTATATGGAGTGAGCCATCTTCTCATCCAGCCTGTTTGGTAGAGAGAGAGGAGGAAAACAAACATGCATGCACGTGTCAGTTTATGGAGGCCGAATAACCTAGAGGATGTTATTATTTATCGTTAATTGATTTATTGATTATCGTGATAGGCCTATCAATTGAGATTACTCTAACATAGAACAGTAGTCAGCAATAAAACATACTTTTAAATTGTAGATTAACCACTGTGTTTAATTTGAATATAAGCATATTCTACAACTAAATTAGATAAATAAGAATTAATTTGAATGAACTACTTGTATAGGAGTTTTAGATTTTAGATGCAGGCCGATATAATCTGATATTTGTTTTTTTGCTTTTATTGCACATATCAATATCGGATCGGGACACCCCTAATTTTGATAACCAATGCCATTTTAGGAAACAGTGAAATGTAAATGGGTGTATTTTTGTTAAGGTACGGGTGACGTGTGCGACACAGGCCTTGGCAAAGGCCGTTGGTACGCAGTAAACGTCCCGCTGGAGGACGGCATCAAGGACGACAGATACTTCCAGATTTTTACCAGGTAAGAACGCAAATACGAAGAATCAGGAATTCCCCGTGCAGCTCAGAGGCAACTTTGAAGGCAAGCTTTCCTCAAGGAACACAGGAATGAAGTTCTGTTTTCTCTCTCCTGCCCGATCCCCACCCAGAGATCAGAAGTCAGGGTCATCTATAGAGCAGTGCCTCGGAGCGAGTGCAGACTCAGCGTTTTGTTGAGAGCACTTCAGAAGGGGATTCCTTCATCGTGAAGGCTTAAACAGGATTTATCAGTTTGATGATCCTCCAAAGTGCAAATCTGATACTGCTAAGATCTGACAATGTCAGGGCTCAAAATCCATCATGTGTGTTGAAAATCAGTCATAGTGATTATTTGGTAGAAGCTACAAACTGCACACATGGAGAAGTTTTCTCAAAAGTATGATTGAACTTTTGTGTAAACATTGTAATAATTTTTAATTTGTTGAAATGGCTTTAAAGGAACATTTTGTTGTTTTTATGTCTTGCCTCACTCCCAAGTCAATGACAAGCAGATACACACTATCCTGTCAACTGTGCGGGCAGTAAGAAGGAGGGGACTGGCAGAGCTCACTCACCGCTAATTAGCTTAGCTCAAACACTGGGAGTCAGTGGGTAGTGTTAGCATGCCTCTGCCTACAGTCATCATATACACTCTTCAGCAACTTTAAACGGTCTTGCGGGCTGGTTGTGACTTGTTTTTTCACAGAGTTATCTTTTTTTAGACTTAAGCTCTGTTGACACAGAGACACTGTCATCCAAAAACGCAAAGGTTTTTCCTTTTTGTATTCAAACTCGATACCGGTTCAGACGGAGACGCTAGAAACGAATGAAACCGCTGTAGCGTGCATGTCAGTCCAGTAGATGGTGATGTACGTTTGCAGAGAAACAGCAGATAGATAGATAGATAGATAGATAGATAGATAGATAGATAGATAGATAGATAGATAGATAGATAGATAAATACTTTATTGATCCCCCGTAGGAGAAATTCAGTTGTCCAGCAGCTGTACATACACACACATACACATTCAAAAACAGGTTAAAAGTTGCAAACAATAGAAATAAATAAATAAAAAGGTGCGCATGTTCAGACTGAGCTGTTATACAGTCTTATAGCAGCAGGAACAAAAGATTTCTTAAGCCTTTCCGTTCTACATCTTAGAGATAGAAGCCTGTCTCGACTCTTTGGAATTGTCACATCTGTAGCCCAAACCACCACAAACATGCTTGTAAGTAGGTCAACAAAACTAAGCATGCAAAGAAAATTATGAGACAATAGGAGAAGATAAGGTAACACAGTTCACAAACTCAGTCGCAGCTGGCACACAGGATCGTTAGGAGTTGCTGAAGAGTTTATCTGACTATAGGCAGAGGCAGGCTAACACTACCCACTGACTCCAAGTGTTTGAGCTAAGCTAATTAGCAGTGGGCGAGCTTTGTCGGTCTCTTCCTTCTTACTGCACGCAAGTGGAAAGAGTGAGTCTATCTGTTTGTCATTGACTCAGGAGTGAGGTAAGACAGGTAAACCAAAAAATGTTGGTGTGTCCCTTTAAAGGTGTAGTGTGTAGAAGCTGGCAGCATTACGCCAAACAGAAACAGTAAATATAGGATATAGTGTTTCTATTTGTATGTACAGTCCGTCAAAAGGTGTACAATCATCCTCATAAAACTTTTTATTTTTATTAAGTTAGAAAAAGCTCTTAAGATTTATGTACAGCAGGTCTGTGGAGGCTGACATAATGATCCACCATGTTGTCTACTGGTGGGTTTTGGGGACAAAAGAGCGAAACAGGATTTTGAATAGGGATGGGTACCTTTCACATTTGAACTGATACCATACCAATGCCTGGTACCTGGGAATCGGTATCGGTACTCAACGGTACCGATTTTCGATACTTTTACGTGTGTTTATGGGGTAATAAATATTAACTTGTTAAATATTAAGTTCTCAAATTTTTTCAATGTAAATTTATTTCTCAATATATAAAATTTGACAGATATATATCAAAACAACATTCAACTGTTTGTATTGTAACATTGTAGTTGTTCCAAAAATGTCTTCAACATGAAAACCAGTAACTAAAATGAACCACAACTTAATAAATTAACTGCGGCCCTCACTTTAACTTTAGGGCAGTTTAACAATGGGTCCGACAGAGCTGTAAATAAAAAAATCATTTACATTAACGTTACAAAGTACAAGGAACCGAACTTGATAATGATAACTGACGCACATTAAAATGCCAAGCTAATACCATCTTAAACACAAGGCTTATTTACCTGGACCAGGTATCCTCCTTGTCTCATTGGCTGCCATCACCAAATGTTAAAGCCATTTCTTTTCCTGTGTTTCTGGCTGCCGACGACTAGTCGCCATTGGACACAGGCGTGCTAGCAGTGCTGAATGAATCCTTTGTGGTCGTAGATCTGAGGCTATCAAAAATTTGTGCACTCTTCAGCTTTCAGGAAAATTTTGTGCGTCACCAGGTGCTTCCTCAGATTTGAAGTATTTCCGCTGCTGGCCTTAAACTTGGTGTCACAAATATTGCAGCGAGCATAATCTCATCACATTTAATAAAGTGGAGCCATACTTTTGAGCCATGCTTGCTTTGTTGACTGAGCCCGCGGCTGCTGACATCATTTCACTATTGATGTGCTGCGTTCAAGTCCGGTATAGAAATTCACCTACTCTACCGAATAGTGTGCCTGCTTCTTCCATTCCCTCACAGTCACAAGGATGCGTTTAGGTACCGAAACATGGCACCTTTTGATTTTACGTGAATCGGTACTCGGTAGTACCTACAGAATTCGGTCGGTACCGAATTCGGCACCCATCCCTAATTTTGAATTAGTCTATAATCTATTAAAATAATAGTTACAAATATGAATTGAAAAAACCCTCACCTCATAACAGTTGATAATGACGCCCTGTTCACGATCCTTTTTGGTCTTCACCGTTTCTCATCGCTTACTGATGTGATGTTTTAGAAACGGGTGGGCTAATTCCAAAATCTGAACGCTAGATGTCACTAAAATGCCAGTTTCTACACAGTGCACCTTTAAGATGAGTCTTTTGTCACTTTGAACTGTGTCAGGTTGCACAGCCTTTCCTGATGTCTTGTGTTGCAGCGTAATGCAGGAAGTGCGAGCGCAGTTCAACCCCGAGGCGCTGGTGATGCAGCTCGGTGCCGACACCATGGCGGGCGACCCCATGTGCTCCTTCAACATGACCCCTGTAGGGGTGGGCAAGTGTCTGCAGTACATCTTGGGCTGGCAGCTGCCCACCCTGCTGCTGGGAGGAGGTGTGTTAATTAGTGTGTTTATTGCTCTTCAGTCTTTGTTTACATGTGAATTAACCTCGGCATGCCCGCGCTGATGCATGTGTGAAATATTTTGTTACAAGTGCGTGAAAATATTCAGGAGAGTTGGATGATGAACTTTTCTGTGTTTGTACTTTTTTTAATAAGTTGATTCACTTCCACAATTACACACAAACGCACAAAGACACACACCATGCTCTGTTTCCAGACCTCTCAGCCCTCAGCCAGATGATAGCTTGTGCTTATACGACACAATGAAGCCATTTTACTCAACTACAAACCCACCTCTCTCTTTTTCCTCTCGCTCTCTCTCTGTCCCACATACTTTCCCTCTATTAGATCCCTCTTTATCTCTGCTTCTCGTCATTTTCTTCTACATTTACCTTTTTAACTGACCTTTATTAATCTGTATGACGGACAGCAAGGGCAGTAAAATCCTGTTTATTCATTCACAGAATTCTTACAAACATTCTTGCATTTGTACCTTTTGTCTTTGCATTTGCATAATTTTTTGTTATTTGAATTTTTTATTTTTTTTTTGCAAACACTGATATGATCCTGTTTGAGTGATTGACTGATTAAAAACTCCTCAAAAACAGTTTGAAAACATTTCAATCAAGCATTTGGCCCCTTAATTTTTTTTTTTTTACTTTTGTTTTCATAGTATTGTAGTTCGTGCATAGATACATACAGTCATGGAAAAAATTATCAGACCACCCTTGTTTTCTTCAATTTCTTGTTAATTTTAATGCCTGGCTCAACTAAAGGTACATTTGTTTGGACAATTATAATGATAACAACAAAAATAGCTCATGAGAGTTTAATTTAAGAACTAAGGACTATTCATTTTCCATGGTTTTCTTGATAATAACCAAAATTACTTAAATTCTTACATCAATAGCTATGGCATTGTACCGCCAAAAACACTACTTTTAAGCATTCCATGTTTTCTTTTCTGTTTGCTTTAAACACATGATACACACAAGAGTTAATACTTGATTGCATAACCATTGTTTTTGATGACTGCAGCCATGCGTCTTGGCATGCTCTCCACCAGCTTCTGACATTGTTCTGCTGTCACAGCAGCCCATTCCTGTTGGACAAATTCAAACAAATTTTCTTTGTTTTTGGGCTTGTGGTTCTCCATTTTGAGTTTGATGATTTTCCACAGGTTTTCAATTGGATTAAGATCTGGTGATTGAGCAGGCCAAGGCATGGTGCTAATGTTGTGGTTCTCCATCCAGGCTTTAACTGACCTTGCCGTGTGGCAAGGGGCATTGTCTTGTTGGAAAATCCAGTCATTCGAGGCAGGAAAGAGTTTTCCAGCTGATGGAAGAAGACTGTTTTCAAGGGTAGTCCTGTACATGACCTGGTTCATTCGGCCTTCACACAATTGCATTTGCCCTGTTCCACTCAGACTGAAACAACCCCAGATCATGACTGATCCACCCCCATGTTTTACTGTAGGGCAAGACAGTCTGGGTTGTAAGCTTCTCCAGGCTTCCTCCTAACCAGTAAGTTGGCTGGAGTGGGCATCAATTCAAAATTGGATTCATCACTGAAGAGAACCTTAGCCCAATCATCAACAGTCCAATCCTTGTGGTCTCGAGCAAAGAGTAACCGGGCCTTCCTCTGCCTTTCATTGATGAAGGGCTTCTTGCGTGCTCTGTGTGACTTCAAACCAGCTTCAACAAGTCGGTTCGAACTGTCCTTGCTGAACAAGTCACATTTCTCGACAGTGCCCACTCATTTTAAGGTCCCTGGAGGTCTGACGGCGATTCCTGACACAGGAACGGATGAGTGCACGGTCATCTCGTGGGGTAGAAAGACGTTTCCTGCCACGGCCAGGTAGCAATTTGGTAGTGCCATGTTCAGCTTGTCTTTTTTTGTTGTAATGAACGGCTGTCTTGGAGATCTTCAGTTTTTTCGCTACCTGTCTCTCACTCATGCCAATTTCCAGCAGTGCCAAGATGGCTGCCTTTGTGGCTTCACATAATTCTTTTGTTTTAGGCATTATGTGAGAGCTGACAACTTCTGAGTTGTGCTACGGCTTGAATGTAAGCAGGAAACCACTCTAGGCCTTTGCATGTGCAGTGCTGCTTGTGACATGAAATGGCCTCTTATATACCCTGGGAATCAATTAAGCTTAAGAATGTCAAATAGGACATAAAGTATTATGTGACCAGCTGCATTTTTTGTTGTGTTCATTGTATTATACGTTTAGTGGTACCAGATATTAGAATGAACAAGAAATTGAAGAAAACAAGGGTGGTCTAATAATTTTTTCCATGACTGTACATACTTTCAGATGTCTGTGTTTGATGTTGATCATCTGCTTTGCCAAACAATTTTCACAATCGCCACTTGTCTTCAATACAGACAACCTCAATACTCCTCCTTTTTTCAAAATTGAACAGGGATGTGTAATAACCAAATGAGAGAAGGAAGAAGAAAACATAAAGAAATATAGAACAAAATAGGAGGCAATATGAGATATTGTGACTGTTTGAAAATATTGCTGTTCAGTTAAAAAGAGCATTTCCCTTTCCAATGACAAGTGTGACATGTCTTTAGTTAAACAGTTACAATCAGAATATTGTTCTGTGTCCTTCTCATGAATAAGACCCATTTCGCCCACATTTTTGTAAATTTGTCCATTTGTAAATTAAATTAAAATGTATTTTTTTCCATTCGATATATATTTCATTTACTGTATCTATCCATTCACTTGTTGTAGGAGGTTCTGGATGTGTGCATCATCTTGTAATATTTTTCTTAGCTGCCATTAGGCATTTGCCCCCTTCAATAACACTAATAAGTGTTTTATATCGCTTTCTTCACCCAAAAAAACGAGGTGCAACTTGTAGGGATTGTGCATTTGTAGAATGAGCAGCACAGCTAAATATGTAGGAAGTGCTAAAACACATTCCTTAGACCTGTTATACTATCTGATCTTGTTCTTTTAAATTTGCCAGCGAGTCGAGTCTTTTAAACAGGTCTTTTTTTTCCCAAAATATTTTTATTGAACAAAAAGGATAATACAATACTTCTTCTTTAGGAAAAAAAAAACCCAAAACAAACAAAAAACCCCTAAAAGACAGTATAACGAACATGAACAACCCCCCACCCACACCCACACACAGCTCAACATGACCAAAACAAATACTATTGGTTATTTAGACAATATAAAAAGGTACAACAGTCATAGGCACTCATTCAGTCAGGTAGCACCTCCAGATTAGGGAAATATGAAATAAAGGGTTGCCATTTCTGGTCAAACTTGCTGTACATCCTCTCAACGTGTATTTAATTTTCTCAAATTTAGGCAAAAACATTACATCTTTAAGCCAGCAGGAGATAGAAGGACATTTAGCTGACTTCCAATGTTACAATAGTAAACGTCTTTCCAGTAAGGATGTGAAAGCTATAATATCCTATTGTATAAAATGCAACAAAATTCTTTTTTTTATTTGGCCATTTTTGTTCCTTCAGAATGACTCGCAAATGAACAGCTCACTCACAACTGCAAATCAGTTCTCATCGTTCTCTTAAAATAGCTGTTTAAAGTACTGTACTCGTTCACAAACGTCAGATCTCGAGCGAAAACCACCGTGGAAGTCGGTCAATAAAACAACACCTCTGTTTAGGAGTAGAAGAAGATAATATGAAGATGGTAGAAGACAACTTAATATAAAAGGGTAAAAAGCAAGTCTCAACAAGCACACAGGAGTGTTAAGAGCTGCTGAAGACTTTATCTGGCTAACACTGGCTAACACTACCCATTGACTCCCACTGTTTGAGCTAAGCTAACTAGTAGTAGGTAAGCTCTGCCTGTCTCCTCCGTGTTATTTCACAGTCAAAAGTATGTGTCTGTCTGCTTTTGATGGACTCTGGACTGAGGCAAGACATGAAAACAAAAAAATAAGTTGCTTTAAATAAAAATCTCGCCTAAATGTTCACTGTATGTTTGTATTTCTTTGCCGTCAGGAGGTTATAATCTTGCAAATACGGCCCGTTGTTGGACCTACCTGACGGCGGCAGTGCTGGGAAAGACTCTTTCTTCAGAGATACCTGACCACGAGGTAGGACAACACACACACTCTTTCTCTCCTAACCACGCTCACATATCCCCCACGTGAACACAAACACGCTCATTCATTGTGCTGTCACACAAAATCACACGCGAGCACACACATGAAAACACAAACACACCCCCTTGTGTTCACCGTCTGCTGAGTCACTCTGTCTAATCAAAGATGGCCGCCCTCCTCTCAATAAAGGCGTTTGTGTGCAGGTGAGTCAAACTGAGAAAGGGTTCATGTGTTGACAATTCCTCTCAGTGTCCCTCATCCAACACAGGCTGCTCCACTGGGGCTCTAATTTAAGATTAAGGTGATTGTCTTTACATTTTATGTTTGTAATGGGAAAGGAATGGACATTAAGGTTTAATTTTCATTTTTACACAAAGATATTTTGATTCCAAGCTCAATTTCTTGTTGGTGGTTGTTAGATATCTTTAACTTTTGTTGCATTAGTGCTTCTTACACAAAGATCAGAAACTCCAAATAAGAATCATATATAATTTTCCATTGGAACCAAACAAACACAAATCAATATACAAACCCATTCCTCTGAAGCTGGGATGCTGTTTAAAACCCAAATTAAGACAGAAAATAGTGATTTGCGAACTTTTTTCGACCTATATTCAACGAAATACACCGTAAGGACAAGATAATTAATGTTCAAACTGATGAGTTTTTTTGCAATTTTTTTCTCATTTTGAATTTGATGCCTGCGAAAAGTTGTTCACAAGCAAGAATGTGGCAAGATTTGACCAACTGCATAGTCTAACAGTTAAAAAACAAAGTTTCCCAACATACAATCACAAAAAATTCTGAAAAATCTGGAGGAACCGCTGCATGCAAGTGGCAAGGTTGAAAACCAACTTTGAATGCCTGTGACCTTCAATCCCTCAGGGAGCATTGCATAAAAACCAGCATCATTCTGTAAAGGATATCCCCAACACAGTTCATCTCTACATCTACGAGGTCAAACTCTACCATTCAAAGACAAATATCAACAACACCTAGAAACACCGCCAGCTTCTCTGAGATGGACTGAGGCAAAGTCTAAAAGTCTGCTGTGGTCATGGACGTGGTGTTCTCTGGGCTAAAGAAGAAAAGGACCATCCAGACTGTTATCAGAGCAAAAGGGAAAAGACAGCATCTGTGACGGTATGGGGTAAGTGCCCATGGCATGGGTAACTTGCACATCTGTGAAGGCACCAGGAGCAGCATAATGCTGCCATCCAGGAGCTGTTTCAGCAAGACAACGCCAAGACACATTGTGCTCTTACAAGACTCGTACAAGACTGACATGCTGGCATTTTATGTCAAAATATGACAACGGGGACCTCACAACCTATTGAGACTTTAAATCTCTTTTTCTTTTCATGTGATTACACACCGTTTTAAACATTTACATATTGATAATGACAAATACTTGCTTGAATTTTTGTAACATGAAAAAGGTGCCAGATAATTCACTCAAAGTGCATTTTCTGACACATTTATTGACAAAACAGCAATAAAGACCAGGCGGCCATTTATATTCATAGTAGTAAAAGGGTTAATATTTATAATAAAGCGCTGCACTGGACCAATGGCATTATTCCAATGTACCTACCTGTGAAAATATAGTGTCATGACACAATACATGCTGCTGAGGTTTTCAGAATATGATCACCCTGTACTTAACAGTAATTATATCTCCAGTATCAGTCAATCAATCTTTATTTGTATAGCGCCAATTCAAAACAAATGTTACCTCAAGACACTTTACAATAGAGCACAAAACTCTTCATCTTATAGATACACATATATACTTAGATACATATATACATATTAAAATACACATACATATTAACTCAAATATATACATCCAACACCCAACATGAATCCATATAGCCAATCATGAATCCCTCCATCATGGCAACAAGAAAAAACCTTCTGTTAAGCAGCAAGAAATTTGATGCGAATCCCAGTCTCATGATGATCAGTAGATCCACACGATGGAAGGGAGGTAAGAGGAGACAAGTAGACTTAAGTAAGAACTTAAGTTCGTGACAGATCCATGAACCATAAACCTGTGGTCATCAAATTTGTTTCTGCTGAAAACAAGTTATATGTATAAATATATTATATATATGGAGAAGAGAATTGGACCTAGCATGGAGCCTTTAGGAACTCCATAACTTACTTTTGTGCACACTTGGGACTTGTTCACGTGTACAAACTGGTATCTATTAGATAAGTAGGACTTAAACAAATTTAGGGCAGTCCCTGTAATCCTGAGTATCATCTCTAATCTCTGTTAAAGAACATCATGATCAGTGGTGTTGAAAGCAGCACTAAGATTTAACAAAACAAGTACAGAGAGAAGTCCTTTCTTACTTTGAGGTGATGGCTCCAGACCACACTTCACTTGTTTAAATAATAAATCATATCCCAAAGATTTTGTAACATTTTTATTGCAGTCTGTGAGTTCTCAAATCATAATTTTTTCAGGTTGACATAGAGAATAAATGTCTAATTGTTCATCAGCTGTGGTTTCCTATGTCTTCATTCAGAAGGCTTACAGAAAACAACGTGAACCTCAGGTCAGTGTAAATCACGTAAAGGCTGGAACATAATCTGGTTATTCACTGTAATCAGGTCAGAGTGTGGATGTAAACAGATGTACCTGCTGAGAGGAGGGACTGAACATGATGCAGATTCTCCCCCGAGGAAGCTAAATGTCCCAGTAATTTATGTTTGTTAAAGAAAGGACGAGCTTTCTCATTTAGTCATTACGCTAAGGGGGAAAATCAAATCGAGTCATCCTCTCACATAATAGATATCAGTCGACCCATCTGTCTTCAGAGCTCTTCTACTCACACACTGATTTGCACAAAGGGGCTCTTTCTCCACCGGCTGATTTTCGGACCTTGTGTTGGTCAAATGTAATGAATAGCTCCGTGTTAGTTTGTGTGTGTGTAACCGTGATGAAGGTACCTCTTGTTTCTCCTCGTCAGCATCCAATGGCCCTAAATAGCCTTTGACCTCATTAAGGAGCACTCACTGAAAACAAAGCAACTATCAGTGCGGGGCAGCTGCCGCAGATGATGAAGACGAGGATGAACACTCACTTTGCCTCCTGAAGCCAGAAAGAAAGGAAACAAACACACTAATGGCCCTCCTGAACCTGGACTTTAAAGAGCTTATTGGCTTCTTTTCTTCAATTTTGTGGCTCATATTGATCCCTCCTGAAGGTCACTCACTGCTGAAGTTGAAGCGCCGCACAACTTTTAACTTTAATGGATGTACGTGTGCGTTTGTGTGTGTGTGTGTTCTTGGCTCTGTCTGTGCCCGTTGTGCTCGATAAGAGGGGCATTTATCCATGATGACCAAGCAAAGCTGGAGCTCCAGCGACACTGGAACAAAAACTACCTTTGTGCCCTTTTCTGTGTGTATGTGTGTGTGTGGGTCCACGTCTGCTCTACTGTAGACAAAAACCACATGAATGCACACATTCATTACAGTTAGATAATGTACAGGCCTGTTTTATAACTCATTTTCTTTTTCTTTGGATGATTAATTATTCTCAAATTGGAGGAAACAAGTGTAACTCGAAGGGGAAACTTTTGGTTATGGAGCTGCTCCATGTTGGGTTTTTGATTCTTGAAAAAGAACCAAGAAGATGGAAAACCTCTTTTTTATGATTTTAATATTATTGATTTTGTTTTTTCACAAAGTACAACTTCCTCCCAATCCCCACTCTCCGTCTCCACCTACAACACGGGTCAGCAAACCAACACTGTGGCTTTATATGTGAATACATACTTCACAGACTAAGTGCATGAGTCAAAAAGTGTACAAAATATTTACCCACTTAATTAACAACCAGACTTATTGATATAGTCTAAAAAACTGGCTCAGTTTAAGAAGATATTTTCCCGTTCTGCACCCGCTATTGTGCCCAGTTCAGTCAACCAGCATGAAAAAGGAGGCTCTCCAGGTTTTTTCCAGTTCCTGAGAATGATCTGTCGTCCAGTCATGATGGCGGACAGTATTCAGTAGGTAGGCCTGTCACAATAATCAATAAATCAATTAACCGCACGAAAAGTAAAAACTTGATAATTTTGCCAGCCTCAATATATTGACATGTGCAAACATGTTTGTTTTCCTCCCCTCTCTCTACCAAACAGGCTGGATGACAAGAGGGTTCACTCTGTGCATCTGTCTAAACACCTGGGCACGTTGGTTCCATGAACAGTGTGAACCCTCCTGTCAGTCATTAAATCTTTGAGTGCTGCAAATTAGCGTTGTTAGAAATTACGAGGAAACAAACGCAGTAAAGGCACAAAAGTGATAGTTTCTGAGCTTAAAGCCACAGTACGAGAATATTGTTGGTTTTAAACAGAATGACCGAGATGTGAGCCCATGAACACAGAAGTGCATTTGTTTGAAAGTAGTGGCGACAAAGAAGGGGAATACGACCAACTTTTGCATGTGCACCTCAAACACAACCATCCTGTCCAGTTTTCCCAAATGGGAACAAAAACTGCTCGAGGTGTAGCGGATCCTTCGTCCTGACTGTCAGCACTTACTGAGGCATTTAGTTGGTAAAAATAAATATAAATAAAACAGAGCATAATGGTGCGCGCTCACAGAGAGTGTTGTTCGCAACATTGCAAAATATATGCAACCCTTCAGTACGGTTGAATAGCCAGCATTTCGGCAAACGTTTGGCAGATAGCACAAAATTCCTGGGAGGACGCACGTCACAAACTTCTTTTAGTTTATTGTAGAGTTTGTTAATTTATCCGCTTTTAAAGCTCTTGGCATTCCAATTACAATGTTAAATATGCTTGAGAAATTAATGTTTATTGCTTTTGATACTTACATAATTATGCCATATATTTTTATTACAGAAAAAAATGGTCCCATCCCAGACTAATAACAAGCCAGAAACTCCTCAATCGCAGCGTGTGCATGTGCAACCGGCACAACATCACAGGATGTGCAGTGTCATTCACATGACCCAGAGCACGCCATGCTGCCATCTGGTTGTTGTTTGAGAGAAACCAAAGCCATCAGTTTTCTTAGTTCTTTGGCTGTCTCTGACAAAAGTCCGTCTGATATTAGTTGGTTTACTCCATTCCATCAAAATGTAACCAGATATCAACTAAATGGATCTACAGCTGTCCGAGTACAAGATAAGAGCAGGGGGAAGGACACAGTCCTGAAGAGACCAGCATTTGACATGATGATCAGAGATGTGGACATTTACAAAAACCTGCTGAATTCTAGGTAAAAAAAAAATCTATATCTATGTATATCTATGTATATGTATATATATATATATATGTATATCTATATCTATCTATCTATCTATCTATCTATCTATCTATCTGTCTATCTATCTATCTATCTATCTATCTATCTATCTATCTATCTATCTATCTATCTATCTATCTATCTATCTATCTATCTATCTATCTGTCTATCTATCTATCTATCTATCTATCTATCTATCTATCTATCTATCTATCTATCTATCTATCTATCTATCTATCTATCTATCTATCTATCTATCTATCTATCTATCTATCTATCTATCTATATATAAGCAAGGCGCTTAAGTAATGGTCATAGCTTATTTTTTCACTGTTGCGTTGATCAGTGACTTCACGCCCACTAGAGTTTCACCGCAGTCACATAGATCATTTATTTGTTTGTATCAACTGACATTATTCCAAATATTTAAATTTAAAATACAGGCTAATCCTGTTTTGGCCCTTTTCCGTTAGCCCTACTCTACTTGTCTCTACTCGACTCTACCCGGCTCTACTCTACTCGCCTTGTGCTGCTTTTTCATTAGCCCCAGTCGCCTGCCCAACGGGGTGCAGTGTCACTGTAAACAGATGAGCAGCACTGCGCGATACATTTTGAGCGCGACACAACAATCTGTGGCTTTTTGTCACAAACCGAGTAAAAAAGGAAAGCAGAAGAAGGCTGCAGGTGGCAAGAAGAAATACTCCTTGAGAAGCACAGGAGAGTTTTGGAAGCTATACAACAGAATGAAGCCGAGAACGAGAGCAATCGAGCTGCAAAGAAAAGACGTATGAGGGTAAGCTAATGGTAGCTACCGCTAGCATGCTAGGTTGTCGCACTCATGACTCATCGATGACGACATTGTCTGACCAATCAGTAGCCGGCAGTCGGTGATGTCATATATTCAGCTCGCTTAGAACCAGAGCGGAGTAGGTACTAAAACTAGCTTGTTTTAGGAGGTACCGGGTTAGTGGAAACACGCTGCAAAAAGAGTAGGGCCAAGGGGTGCTAGTGGAAAAGGGCCATGTGTAAATGTTATCTGCATTCATTTTGTCGTTTGATTACAACTATTGCGAAGGGAATCCAAAAAATGTTTTGCCCAGTTTGGATCATAATATCTTCTAGTTTATTTACCACAGCTGTAGTACCTTTTTTGTATAGGTTTACCTAATTTTCATATTCCTCTCAATGTTTAAAAAAAACTGTCTGGTATTTGGACCGTTTCATTTATCTTATCTATTTATCTTATAATCAGTCCTCTTGAATTTCGGGTCTTTTTAGCCTGTAAAAGTTTCAAAAGTTTCAAAATTCACATTTGTTTTGAAACTATTAACCCAGAAAACATTTTCAAAAGAGCCTCTTGTTCAGAAAATTTGGTTCAAAAGAGCAAATTGAAGCAAAAGATGCCTACATTTTTCTTTTTGCAAAGAAATACAAGAAAGCTCGGTACTTTAAGATCTTTGAAGACCTACGTAAAAAGTTAATAACGTGTTATAAAAAAAATACTGCTCATGAAACATTTTATTCCTTGTACTGTTAATTTTTGGGGCCCTATGTCAGGTATGAGCCCTTAAGATTGTCCAAAAGTCACAGCCTTCCTGTAAAAGTAACACAGATGCAAATGTAGTTGACTTTGAGGGACTTTTTTTGATTTGGATACTAAGAGCTTGTTGCTAAATTGTATTTAATTTTAATAAAGATTAACATTTGTGGACGCAGTAACTATATACATAAGAGAAAATGATAGCAGAATTCCCCTTAAACTGAAAATTGTCTATCAAACTGAAATAAACCAGTATCAAGGCCAGTCTTTGTTTGTGAGAACTAAAAACAGCCACTTCAGACTCCTTTAGTTTGTTTTTATCTGCTCATGTCTCTCCAAAATCCATCCAAACAAACTTTATGTTGGTATTTTAACGTTTCTGTTTGTTTAAGTAAAAAGAGTTTTATCATTTTTTCCAAAGTTCCCATGAGAGTTCACTTTTTCAGCACATACGAACCCTCTGACTACACGATTATAAATAGTAGTCTAAGAAACACAAACATTAATCAGACCCTGTCAGCCACATCATACAATAGTTCAGTAATATTCACTGATTACCAGACAAAATATCACACCACAGATAACCCACACAATGGCCCGGCTTCTGTCAGACGTGTTCAACTGCAACGTCTTGTAAAAACACAAGTAAAAGCTCCTTTTGTTGTTTGAAGCGGGAATCGAAAGTCATTAACCTTCCCTGTTGACTCGCATTGTCTGGTAGCAGTTAGCTGATCCCTTCTGACCCCTCATTGTGTGACGGCGGCGGAGACAATCTGCGTGTGAATCGAGGGGCAGTGACATGGGGCTGGATAAAAATAGCCGCGGAGGTCAAAGATTAGTTAGTGTTACTGATTGGATGGTCATTGGGGATTGTTTATACAACCTACTGGGATTTTTTGGGGGTACAGAGTCATCTGTTGTACTCGAAACCCTTCAGGATCACTCATTTGTAATATTTTCTCTACACATTTGACCCTTTATGACGTGAAAATTTGATGTCAGGGCAGCTGATTGTCCAGGGAGTAATACTCTCGAACATGAAAAACTTCCTCGAGATGTTGCCTGAAAAGCAAAGGGATGTTGTGGGAAAGTCAGAGGGATATCATGGCATAACAGAGCTCTTTGGTTTATTTGGAATATTCTGCTCAGACAGACAAAACAGCAAGAAAGCATTTCCTTGGCTGACCTGAATAGTGGCATTATTTCATTTTCCTGTGTGGTAAACCATAATGATCATGTGAGCCGAGAAGCACTGAACTAATCACAGTAAAAGCAGATCTGTAATTATTAGCTAAGGCTTCATGCACATCCCCAAACCACAGCATTTGGTAAACAAAGCTTTGACAGAGCCTTAAATCATTGCTAGTATGTTAAATTAAACCACTCTCAGACGGGATCATTGTCAGCTGTGTAATGGCTGTGGGAATGTCAGTTTTTATTTTGTGAGCATATGAATAATCAGACCTTTAGGTGTTTTTCCACACCTGTGGCTCCGTTTCTTTGCTCCTGTTCTTTTTAAAAAAATAGAAATGCTTGGAGAATGCAAACCTCCGCCAAACTCACATCCTGCTTTCACATCCATAAGCAATAGTTTATGATAGAGTTACCGTCATAATATGATTGTTTGACACTTAAAACCCTCACCTATCGCTCTGAATCATGTTGATATCATTATTGGTTAGACAGTTACTGAGCAAAAATGATCTTTTGCCAATGGTGGTTATCTGGATCACCACCAAAATATGATCATTTTGAAGTTGGGCCATGACCAACATCTCCTGAAAATTTCAGCAAAATCTGTTCTGTGGTTTTTGCGTAATCTTGTGAACAAACTCAAGCTCAGTTTCCACAAGAGGGTTCAGTTCGGTCAGCTAGGTACGGCTCACTTTTTGTGGTGTTTCCATAGCCTAAAAACGGGACAAGACCCCTTATAAGTGAACCATACCATCTTCTTTTTGGGGCCCTTCTGTTGGGGTGCCAAGCATACTGATCCGACCTCATAAGGTGGAGCTAGAAACACTGCAGTCCATTGATTGGTCAAAGGAGACGTCACTTCCTGTGTGACAGCGGAACAACACATAACCCCGCCATGTTTAAATTGCCACTAGTCTTCATAAAGATAACTCTTGTGGCACACAGCCTTCTCTGAAACAAAGCTTGGTTGCGCTTTGTAACAAAAAGCTGCTGATTACAAAAAAGAATTGTTGGATTTCTTCCATCGTTGCTCTTTGTTAGCTGTGTTGCGTTTTCTTCTTCGTTGTATTTAATAGCCGGGTACACGGTGTCACGCTGCTATGACATCATGCTATCGGCATCCGACTCATACGCCCCCTACCAAGTAGGGTTTGGTTGGCTGTGGAAACGCAAACCAGATCAGCCTTTACCGATCTAGCCTGAGCCAAACCGTGCCAATCCATACCATGGTGGAAACGGGGCTATACAAACAGACGGACAAACAAACAAACAAACAAACATGCCTTGGCAAAAACACAACCTCCTTGGTGGAAGTAAAAATGCCACAAACTTGGACATTTCCCTTGGATCATTTCATGTTCACATGGCAGCTTTTGGAAGTGGGCTGACTCACACTGAGGTGCGAAAGTTGCCGTACGTCATTTTGTCACAGCCCAGTGCATCATGGGAAAAAAAAGCCAGCAGAAGCCCCTGTTGCTAAATAAAGCAGGTGTCAAACTGTAAGAGCAGTTCCTCGAGTGTCCACTTGAGGCTGACTGTAAGAGCTTGTTAAGCCACATTAACACCTGTTCTAAATAGCTGACTTTTAAAGAAAAAATAAACAAGTTTACAGTAGGGCTAGGACGATAAGTTGACTAGTAGTGAGGACGTTGACAATCAAAATCAGGGACAACTAATTCAATTGTCAACAGGTTAGTAGTTTTTCTTTTAAGCGTTGTTTTCTCTCAAAGCTGCTGCTGTACCATCAGCTGTCTTGTCTGCCTTTCAGTCATTGATGCACATACGCAGTAGCGTTAATCGGGGTCAGCCGTGATGTCACCAGAAGAATTATACCTAAACAGTATCATGGCTAACCTCAATGCAAAATGCAAGGTGGACATGGCAGTACGATGGCGATGCATAAGCATCTGAAAAGGAAGCACGTCGTAGCTGATACAATTTCTGAAGAAAAAGGTTGTTTGGTTAGTTAGCTGCCAACATTAGCATCAACAGTATGGTGACCAGACTTCCTCGATTTCCGCAGACAGTCCCTGTTTTGATGACCTATCCCCAGATAAAGCTGTCCCCGAAAGTGTGCCAGTTTTTAATGTTTTACTTTTGCGCGTCTACCTGAACGTAGCTGCCCACTACAAAGACATGACTGGGGTTGGTAGTTTGTCCTTTCCTCATCCCCGTTCCCTGGTTATCACGCCTGCAGGGATCAACCAAGCACACCCCCAAACACACTCACGCATGTGGCACATACACAACTATGGAGGAGCCATAGCTGCCAGGTCTGCTCTTTATAAGCACTTTGGGCCACCAGCTACATGCTGGTGCGGTACGCTGCAGTTCATGCATGATGTGACAAGTCCCAAAAATAGTTGTTGACTAGTTGACCATCACTATAGTCGTTTGTGGCAGTTCTTGTTTACAGCCTGATTCAAAGCAGTGCTTTAATCCTTGTTGTTTGTTTCTTGATTGGCTCACATTGTATGGATCCTCATTTTTGAATTAGCTTATTTGGTTTGACTTTATGTCCTTGCCAAGGAGGTAATGCTCTTGCTGGCATTAGTTCTTAGTTTGTGGACAGGATAACTGAAAAAATTACAAATTTTTTGGCCCAAGGGTGAAGTTGGTCTATTTTTGTGGTGGTCTGAATGCAGATGCAAAACCATGAATTTCTGTCAAGGATTTCTAAACTGTTTGAAATAGAGTAGTTTTTCACATTAATTTAAAAAACATCTCAAACAGATTGACATTCTCTGAATATATAGACTATTATTCAATAAATGTAACCCCATTTTGTAAAGATAAGTTAGTTATTTATAACAGAAAATTATTTTGCAAAGACTAAAGCTGCCTAAAGGGCTCTCATTAACCCCCTCCCTTTTCTGATTCTGTTTTCGGACATTTCCCAGCAGTTGAATTCTTCCCGGCCGTTCTGCTCCGATAAAAACAAACCACAGATCCAAACTTCCTGCGGCTGCTCCACAGCCTCAGCGGACCAGCGCGCAGAACATCCACTCACAATGTCTCTGGTGTGAATCCAGCTCATATCCTCTGTCACATACAGTACCTTCGCCTCGTTCAGTAGTTCTGCTCCTTCCTGTCTCCACTGCGTACCATTAAACACATTGTATAAGCTATAAATAATCTCAAACGGAAACTGGCACTGTGATTTGCTGACTGTTATTTCCAAAACAGGCTCATAAATTCTGGACTTGGCCTCAGATCTCCTCTGTTATTTCAACTAATTCATATATTAGGGATGGAGGTGCAGAGGAACCTCATTTTTTGTAGTTAAACTCCACTTTTAGGTCTTTTTCTGGCAGTGTTTGAAATACAGTATGAACCTGAATTATCTCTTAACATAATTAGAGGAAAAATGTCCCACTTTTAAAGGTGTTAATGGTTAATCCTGTATGTAAATCATCACATTTACTTGAGAACTTTAATTCCCCTTTAATTCCAATTAAAACTTAAATCTTCTTGAAAAGGTAAAAAATGACCATGTAATCACCTAATTTAGAATGAAGATAATTCTGAATAAAACTTAATTCCGAAGTTGGTGGCTTTTTTATTCTGATTTTAAATACGCATTAGATAATTCTTTTATCATGTCTACATTCATTCTGCTTTAAAGCTGCTATGAGGAGAATTTATCGCCGGCGTAATGCTGCGTTCCTGTAACCTCGGAAATGGGAGTGACATCATCTCCCACTTATCGGCGTTCCAGTTGAAGTCAGAAAAAAACATGCCGATCTACCAGGCTATTGTTAGCTGTTGTTAGCACGCCCTGCGTTGTTGTATGAAGAATGTGATTATCACTATGGCAGCATTTTTGTAAATATAAATCTAGCAATACTATGTATACAGCTGATCTAGAGCGACACACCCCAGTCAGAAGTGCAAATAAATGGATTATTACAGGAGCTAAATAACTGTTCACACTGGGGCATCCATCTTCGATTGACACCTCGGGGTGGCGAGGTTTCACCGAGTTCCCAGGAGGAAATTCTGACTACGGGGGACGTTCCAGTTTTAGTTTCCCAGAAATTCCTACTTCTGACTACAACTTGAACGCACCGGAGACGTGAAGCCAAATGTGTTTTTTTGTTGTGGTAAATGCAGCATGGATCTTTGTTGGAACTCTGCATTGCTTTACAAGTTCTTTTTCAACAACTTACAGGATGCAAAGTGACGAGGTAATGTATCTCTTTCTAGATACGTAGTGGTAGTTTTTGATGTGTGACGACAAGCAATGCGGGGAAAACTTAGTATCGTAGTTTTGTAGACGGCTATATATCGCTACTTACAACCCGGCGCTCTCAGACGTGTAATATAAATAATAAAATAATATAAATTTGCTCTAGTTTTAATTGTCTGGTTCCCCGAAGTTGAGTATCCAGGCCAGTCCAGCCCTGTACAACCCGACCAGGAGGCTAAGTAATAGCATTTATAGATTATAGATAACCTATTTAGATGCTATAAAACTCATCGATAAGTGCGTATTTCGATCAGGCATATATCTAAAAGTGAGACTTTTTTGTAATTACTTAAAAACTCCTCACAGTCTCTTTAAATTAATTCCGGTCATTCTGCGCATGCTCGTTCCCTTGTCCTGTCATTATGAGGCCGGTATGCTGACGGAAGCAAGATGGCTGCCGGAAGTAAGCGTGGGACTCCACATAAGCCGAGACTGTTTTTTTTTAATTAGAGCCTTAGAAGATTTGTAAGTAATGAAAGTGTGGATGGTCGTTAGCATTAAAATGTGGGCCTTTTTAAAGCTGTAGCGTCTAAGTTGGACGAAGTTTCCCTGACGGAGATGCTGGAGACGCTGAACTGGATTTTTTCTTCCAGTAGACGTAATTATGCCACTACGTCACGTCTGCCTCGTCCAATCAGAACCAGGCCTGAAATAAAGAAGGATAAATGTGTAATCCATGTAAACCTTTATTCAGGATTATTATTTTCATGTAAACACAAAGGGGAGAACTCTTAATGTTCAAACTCTTAATGTAACAAACTCTTAGTTCTTTAAGGTGTGTTCACACCAAATGCAACTTTTGGCCCTTTTCCATTAGCCATACTCTACTCTACTCGCCTTGTGCTGCCCCAGTCGCCCCATTAGCCCCAGTCGCCTGCCCAACGGGTGCAGTGTTGCTGTAAACAGCTGAGCGGCACTGCAGTGACGTCATTTTTGAGTGCGACACAACAATCTGTGGCTTTTTGTCACAAACCGAGTAAAAAAGGAAAGCAGAAGAAGGCTGCAGGTGGTAAGAAGAAATACCCCTTGAGAAGCACAAGAGAGTTTTGGAAGCTATACAACAGAATGAAGCCGAGGACGAGAGCAATCGAGCAGCAAAGAAAAGACGTATGAGGGTAAGCTAATGATATCTAGCATGCTAGGTCGTTGCGCTCATGACTCATTGATGACGACATTGTCTGACCAATCAGTAGCCGGCAGTCAATGACATCATCTTTTAGTATCGACTCAGCTCGCTTGGAACCAGAGTGGAGTAGGTACTAAAACTAGCTTGTTTTAGGAGGTACCAGGCTAGTGGAAACATGCTGCAAATTGAGTAGAGTAGGGCCAAGGCGTGCTAGTGGAAAAGGGCCATTCGTGACCGAGATTGTATCGCCCACCCAAGTCGCATCACCTGTCCATAAATAGCTTTTTTTTTTCTTACCATCGATCATATCATATAATAGGATTTACCTAGCTGACATTATTCCAGCTGTATTCTTTTCACTCACCTACCAACCACAATAAACTGCAGCTGATGATCCTGTAGCAGCATGGTCTGTGAAATCTCTGCAGTCTGTCGAGGCCAGTGATTCTTAACTGGTGGGTCGTGACCCAAACTTTTGGTCATGGACCCTTTTGAAGTGGGTCGCGAGCCTTTGCCTCGGAAAACTTAAAATTTCATGAAAAAAAATACTGTGGTTTTATTTTGAAGGGGTGCCATCTTTTCACACTTCTAAACAATAGGTAGCAATGATAGCCTGTAATGCTATTTGACATGTTTTAACAGTATGGTGTTAGAAATATATTCATCTTATTAAGGTTTATGGAAACAGCCTCTCAGCAGCTGGATTTTGTTTTAGGTTTCTGCATGAAAGCTCTGTGGAGCCTGTTATAAAGGCCAAAGCATTTTGTGTGATCAACTGCTTATTTAGTGCTATTGATTGAACTCTGTTAATATCCACTGATGCAAAGTTGTAACACCTACACGTATATTTATATTCGTGAGACGCTGTGGTCCAAAGATGCACTTAAAGATTGTAATAAAAATGAAGCTAGTTGAGTGTAAATGGGAAGATTCCAGTGGTGTCGTGTTGTCATACTGTGATTCTATCTCGGGTTCAAACTTCATGATCTTTTCAGTAAATAAATTAACCTCAATTTGGGTAGCAGTTTGTCATTAAAGGATGATGGTGGGTCCTGAACAGGGGTGAGTATTGGCAAGAACCTCACGACACGATACGTAGCACGATAGTTTGTTCACGACTCGATAATATGACAATATGTCGCGATATCACCATATTGTGATACATTGCGACATCCTACAGTTAACTAAGAAAAATCTAGAGATAGTGTATATGTAAATAACACAATATAACTAAAAACTGAAATTACAAATCAAGTCAAAACTATTTGATTGAACACAACTTTGTGGTTTTATTTTTTAAATATGTAAAACGCAGTATTACATACATTTGACCTGAAAACATGGAATTCATCAACAATGTATTGAAAGCATCCTAACCTGCAATGCAGCTCAGCTGTAGTTTAAGTGCTTTGAAAAAAAAACCTGTGCATACATATTTATACGTTGTATTTTATTCCCAACTCTGATAAAATACAAGTTTTTATTTTAACAAAAAAATAGATATTCAGATTTGAAATATAGATATTATATCGGAGGCCAAAATAATGCGATGTACTGCTGTATCGATATTTTTTCACATCTCTTGTCCTGAAGCCAAACCAGATGAAAACCACTAGTCTAGGCGGAACTAATGTCCTCACCGATTAATGTTGGTGATCCGGGGGTGGATTTCAACTCTGTGCTCTAGGAACTACGCAGTGCCAGATCCACCCGGCCTGTTCGATGGTCACGTCTGGCCCATGTATCTGAAACACAAGAAAATTATTCTGGTTCATCCTTTAATGAACCAGAATAAAAACAGTCTGTCACGAGTGTCGTCTCACGCTCGCACAACACTGAGAGGCTGTCGCCGTTCCATCCATAGAGCTCATTTTTCACATTTTCCCTTTTTTAAATGTAGAAAAATGTCTGTTCATCTATGTTTAGAAGTCTTCAAAAAGGAAAACCAGTTGCCTCTATTACTCCACATAAAAGCTGATGCCAGATAATAAAAGAGTTGTGTGGAAATGATAACATCCTTTCATGCAGCCAATAAATATGCTCATTTGTCAAAAACGGACAGCAGTTCTCCACCGAGAGCTGCATGAAAAATACAAACCCGTGTCCATCTCTGAGCCACACAGGAAGGGAGGACGTCTCTGGTCCCAGATTGGCAGCAGGGAAGCGTCCCGCCTCTTTACTTCCTACTTCCTCTTTTCCTGTCTGCAGCCACTTCCTGTCCGGCCCCTCGCTGCCGTCAGGGATGTGTCGGCTCCCAGAGTCACGGGCTCAATCAGCGGAAACATCACATCAGTATAGTGTGTGAAATTATGTGTTTATCAAGACGAAGGAAAACGGCATGTTTGTTATATTTCTATTCAAATCTTATCGATATAAGTTAAACAAAGCTGGCCTGCTGCTGATTATTTGATTGATTAATGGCAGTGAAAGATGCCGTTGAGTGTTGGGATGGACCAACAATGAGCAGAAAGTTTGTTTCCTGCCTTGTTTCCTTTAGGGAGTCATGGCTGCTCTGGGAGTTTTGTTTTTAGTGTTTTTCTTCCAAGTTCATGGACACGCTTGATCCTACATGATGGATGAATCATCATTCGTCATATTTTATCTTCATTTTGATTTTCCAATAAGGCTGGATGTTTTCATAAACCCAAGAGCACAGTTATTGTAAAATTTGTACAATGGACTTCCCAATTCATTTCTTCAATTTGTCATGCTTTTTTCCAAAGGTTTGAGTCAAAAGAGGTCGGCCATAGCAGACTGTTATTTCCTCAATGCAGTTTTGGGCTTACATACCTTCATATGACAGACAGAAGAATGGATAGGATCAGGCACCTGGGAAATCTGGGGCTAGGACACACTGTTACAGAGACTGGTGCCTTTATACGAGGTGGATCGACACTTAGGCCACCAGTGCCCACAAACCGCTCTTAAACCAGTGATCCTGCAGATCTTGATGGTAGTTAAAGGTCTTTGATGGGATCTTTAAGTCCATCAAGGGAGTTACACTATATTGCCAAAAGTATTTGCTCGCCCATCCAAATAATCAGGATCAGGTGTTTCAGTCACTTCCATGGCCACAGGTGTATAAAATCAAGCACCTAGACATGCAGACTGCTTTTACAAATATTAGTGAAAGAATGGGTCGCTCTCAGGAGCTCAGCAAATACTTTTGGCAATGTAGTGTATATTTCTGCTTCTGTTACTTCTGTTTGCACAATATTAAATTATTGCCATTATCTGATATTGCAGATATTTCTTAAATCATTGCTGAAGATACCAATACCCATATTTTTGGTCAAGAGCACTTAGGAAAAGTGAACTTGTTTCTTGTATGTAAAAGAAGAAAAGCAGCGTTTAACTTTTGCAAAAACGAAACCGTTGATTTTTATTTGTATCCATGCCGTGATAAGGGGGTGCATCAATATTTTAGATTTGTGTAATTTGCCACTTTTCCAGGTAATATGTGTGACCGATATACATCGTCTGGAAATATCTGCAAATATTTCAACTTACCTGAAACCTGATTAACTTTTAAGACTGATATTGGCTGATACTGATATCTAACCGATGATATCTTGCATCCCTACTAACTGTCTATCTACAAATAGATTTTCTGACTTGCCAAGGAGGTAATGTTCTTGCTGGAATTAGTTTATTTGTTAGTTTGTGAACAGGGTAACTCAAAAAAAATTCAAACAGATTTTGACGACACTCTCAGGGAATTTTGGCAATGGCACAAGGGAGAAGTTAATTGGTTGGTAACTCAGACATTTTTAAACAGATTGACATTTTCTGGATATATAGACCATGGTACAAGGAAAAAGAGATTTTGGTGGCAATCCAAACTGTTTTTTTCATGTTTTTGCTAATAACTCAACAAGGTCTTCATGGATACTCATGACATTTTCATGAACAAAATATTTCAACATTGCCTGATACGATACTTTACTTTTAGGCTGGTATCAACTGATAGTGATATCAAACCAGTAATATTGTAATCCCTACTATCTATCTATCTATCTATCTATCTATCTATCTATCTATCTATCTATCTATCTATCTATCTATCTATCTATCTATCTATCTATCTATCTATCTATCTATCTATCTATCTATCTATCTATCTATCTATCTATCTATCTATCTATCTATCAGATGCTAAGTGCTGACACATTGATTGCTTTTATTTAAAAAAAAAAAAAAAAAAAGCGACTAGGCTATTAAACTGTTCCGTCATTTGAATTGAAAGCTTCTTAATTTTTTAAACCCATAACTTTTTGGTCGTCATGTATTAAAGCATAGACTGACAGAAACCTCCTGGACTGATGAAGAGGTTTGGAGAGCGTCCACATGCAGAGAGGAAGGCGTACGTGCGTTATGTGACTGTTATTTGGGCTTTGGGTCATTTTTTTCCTCTCCTTGTTGAAAACATTTATTAGATAGCGGCTTGATAGCCGACACAGTCCATTTGTTCTCCGAGACGTTTTCCCCTCTGCTGTGCAGCTCAGCATCCTTCATAACTGGAGATCCTGCTGATGGCTGTAAAAACAAACACACTGCTGTCCACAGATGGCCTCATGCGTGCAAACACACACTCAGACTTTTTCTCTGGGATGTACATGTTTGGTCTTTTTGCTCGAACATAACAAAATGTGCCTCTACAAACAAACACAAATGATTTATGATGAGGGTCTACTTGTTAAGTAAATATAGACTAATATAGGCTTGTGTTTTTTTAAGCTGCAACTCTGCACACCAACTATATGAAGTCATAACAACATGACCAAAACCTACTAAACCAAGAGTGGATCAAACAGAGATAGTCATGGAAACAGAGGGCAGCTCCACATCCTGTCTGCTGGCTGCTCCGACACGTTCAGCTCCGGTGAGGTCAGATAAACTTCTTTTGAACCAAACGCTGGTACAAAACAGCCTCTCCTGTCATCAGGAGTGACAGAGTGTTTGCTAGACTGAGCTGTCAGCAGCCAGGCAGGAAAGAGAGTCAGTGGTGCGTCAAGATTTGAAAATGAGCTGGTTGAATCTGAACATCCTCATTATAATGTAATCTAAACCCAGAGGCTGCATATGTTGAAACGTTTTGTAGGGTACGGCCATGATTGTGGTATCTGGAGCATGTTGGTTTCCGCTGTTGTGTAAGTAGTTTTGACCGAATAAATTTAGGAAGACGGCAAATGTGTTGTTCGTAAACAAACTAAGAACCGATAGGCTATCCTTTGAAGGGATACGCCAACTCTTTTTTTTTTTGCTTGTCTATTTGCTTCGATGAGTAGATGAACGGGTAAATGTAGACCATGAACAAAACAATACCGAGTACTCAACCTTGTGGAACTCCCTTTGACATGGTCATAAACACACAATGTTTATTTCCTAAAACCACACAGTATTGTCTCTGTGACTGATCTTCCTGGAACCACTAACAAGACCCAATCGACCTAAAAGAATGACAAGAAGATGCATGAGCTGGAAAGGAATGAACAATCTTTGAATTTTTCAAAAAAAAGCTCTGATGTATATTCATCAGCGCACAGTTTTACAGCCCAACCATTCAGAGTCCAAATTTTTCCAGGAACAATGCCGCAGCATGGTTGCAACAAGCAGTTATTGAGTAACTGTTGCCTTTCAATCATCTATGCTCATTCTGCTCTAACCTCTGGAATCAACAAGACTTTTTCAACAAGAGAACTGCTGCTTTTTTCAGACCATCCTCTGTAAACTCTAGAGGCATAAAAATCCCATTAGATCAGCATTTTCTGAATTACTCAGACCAGCCCGTCTAACAAGACCAGTAAAAAATCATCAGTTGGAAAAAAATTGTATGTCTGTAATACCCCTTTCAGACTGGCCAAAAAACTTGTTTAAACCTGGTAACAATCCCTTCGGCAGTTTGAAAGGGTTTAATCGGCGTTTGGACCTGAGTCGGCTGACCCTGCAAGCAACATAAGTTTTAATCGCCTCCAGTTGGAACATCACACCTGGGTTGACCGGCTGATTTACGATGACGTCAATGTCACGTCCCCACAGCATAACATCACGCCCTTCCCCACTGTCTGTAACTTACGTGACTCTGCCAGCTCAGCAACAAATTCTGCGACATTTATCAGTTCAGTGAGCAGACAGTAACCAGTTAACAAAGTAACTCATTACACCTATACAGAGACTGTTCTGACAGTGTACGGAGGAATGTATCGTACAAACGTTGTGCGGACAATTTTACAATTATTTTTGGTATTTTGTGCCTTTATTAAAAGGAGACAGAGATAGTAGATAGGCTTATGAAAGAGGATAAGAGACAGTAGGGGAAGACACTCTGATAACCGGCCACAAGCTGAATTTTTTACCCGGGCCGGCATAATTGTGCATATGGGTCGTGCCTGATGCTTACCACTTTGCCAAACCAGCACCCTGGAGTTCAGACAGTTCTGATGGTAAGGTCTGACTACTGGTCATCAGTCTTCAGCAACTGTTGGATAATGGTTTTGACTAATAGTTGTAACTTTTAAGAACAGAATTACCACCATGTTTGCAGTTTAGTTTAAGCACAACCGATAGTTACGTACAACCTGGGGTCTTTGCACCCTCTAATGGTGTCCCCCAGTAACACGCATCAATACAGGCAAGTATTTAAACAAAAACACAATTAAACCAGTGTTAATTTTGACTTTTTAATTTAGTTTTAGTTCCAGTCTTATACGTAAAATATCTTCACGATTTAGTCATCTAAATTGTTTTAATTTTAGTCTAGTTTTAGTTGACGAAATTTCACATTTTAGTCAACAAAACCTATTGGAAATTGAGTCGACTAAGATATGAAGTCATGTTTTACACTTGGATTAAAATGAAACATTTAATAACCCTTTTTTGAATGCATGTTATGTTCGAATGTATAAACAAACAGAAAAACTTTTGTGCAGTCACCTTTATTTAGACTACCTGGCAGAGCATTTCAGTTACAATACCAGACTTGACAACAAACAGTGAACCTGCTCTACATGAATATATCAATTCATAAAGAGAGCAGCTCTGATTGGATTGCTCCACAACTTATCCAACCACCACCAAGCTAAGGCAGCTGTGATTGGATGTCCCTCTGAGCTCATCCAACCTTTCCACACAACCAAAGTAGCTGTGATTGGATATATTCCTAACTTGTCCTACTTTCTACATGACCAAATTAGGTCTGATTAGATTAAGTCTCTATCAAACATTTTTGCTTAGTTTAAATTTGTTGATAAAAATTTCAGGTAATTGAGTTTTTGTCCATATGTACTTGTTAAATGGTGTTGATGAAACTTTGATGAAAATAATCAGTAACAACAACAAATTTTCAATTTTACTTTGTATTACATTTCTAGATTTTTTTTTAGATATTCCTAACATTTATCCGTTTTTATCTTGTATTTGTGTAAAGAGATTTCCAACTGCTCTGTCTTGTTAGATTTTACCCCACTTTTATCTTTCTTTAATATTTGATACTTCTGATTTTACTGAACTATCTGCGCTGAAAAAAGGGAAGCCCTCCAATCTTATTGTACATTTAGTGTTATAACAATAACTGGCAATTAGGGATGTAAGTAAAAAATGATGAAATATAATTCAAAGAGGCACGAAATAAAAGCACAAAATGAAAAAATGCGAAGGAGCGCTGGTGACTTTTTACCCTCGCCTACCGTATCAAAACACTCGCTTCAGAATGGAGGAAGACGAGGTTGAGGAATTAGCTGACGCTCCTTCGTCAAATAAATCGGTTGTGTGGACCTATTTTTGCTTCCCATGTAAAAGACAAGAGAACGGTGAGAAGATTGCGGACAAAACAACAACCATGTGCATAATATGCCGCTACAGTTTGCTGTATTCTGTGGCAAGTACAACTACCAACAACTTTGAACTGGAGACAGGAAGCAACTGTATGTTTTTGTAAGTCTGTATAAAAAAACAACATTTGATTTTTGCATCTACTGTTGAGTTGACAGAATTTGATCATACTTGAAGATCAGAAGTATATGCACTGTTACAGGCTAAATATTATAGTTCACAGTTCAGACATTTATAGGTCTAAACTGCAGCTCTGAGGACTGCTGTTTGTTTTCCTTTCATTCAAGAATGTAGTTATCCTGATTGTTACAACAACAAAGCACTTTTTATTGAGATTTTATGTTTGTATTTGCACTGTAGTCTAAATAAGGGGAAAAACTACAATTTTGTTTTTTTTCAAAGAGCATTTATTTTGTACTGATGCAGCTATATTTTTGTATGTCTGCATTAGGAAGAAAATAAAGAAAATGAGATTTTTGCACAACTTCCTACTGTTGGGAATTTTCTGTAATCTTTATTTTGTATCGTGAGCCCTGTTTCGTATTTCGTTTCATTTCGTTTCGTGAGTTGACCATTTCGTTACAACCCTAGTGGCAATCTATTCTATTCTAATATGTGTCCACATAGCTACACAACATTAATTCGGGGTTGCAGAAAATTATTACCTGTCCTGGTTTTGGTGTCCGTCATCTGCTTTTTATATCACCGTGAAACAAAAGAGCAAACGAGCAGAAATGGTGGCCATCATCTTAAACATGTTGTACTTTCATCACCAAAAAAGGGAACTGTTTCTCTTTTTGATATCCAAACATACAGAGCGTTCTCGCCACCAAGGCCAGACAAACATGTTTTTACAAACAGTGAGTGATGGGCAGAGGGTCCATGTGAAGGTCCTTGATAAATAATCCAGGACCTGCTATTCATCTCCAGTCGCCTCTGCTGAAGACATTGGAGTATTTTCTGTCTCCTGACCTTGTACAGGTGACGTAAATGTGCCGCGTCATCAAATCTCGCCCTGAATGCTTTCTCTTTTGTGATTGATTCCTTGTTCTGTCTCAAAAACCCATTTTCAGAATTTTCAATCACACTTTTGCAGCCCGTGTAATCCAAGAAGCATGAGGGACGTTATAGAGGAATTATAAGAAAATGTTTCTTTTAGGAGTGTCTCGTCCTCCCTTCCTCTCGCCTTTCTCCCCACGGTCATCCAAGCCAAACAAGCATGCAGCAGGAGTGTGTGCACGGCTCGCGTGTGTGTTTGTGTGTTTCTGGACAGCAGGAGGCAGAGCACTGGGTTCATGGGAATACATGGAGGGTGTGCGTTAGGTAACTTCTCTCATGTTAAGCTCTGTTGAGACCGGAGGTAAGACACAGAAAACTTATCGGAGCTTATTGGATGCAGACGCGTTCTTATAGATTTACCTTTTGGTGCATGAACGACACACAAATACAAGTGCATTCCCTCTCTGTGAGTCACACACACTTGTGCTGAGTTATTAAAGGAAGACAAGAGAAGTCTTTGTCTTAGTGGAGCATGAAAGTACACTCCTTTAACATGTTGGCTCAGCTGTGTGTTTGTGTACATCTGCTCGGGCTTGTGTTCATGTTGTGCAATAAGCTGTTTGAAGCTCTCTTTAATGGCGCACTTCTAATCCACTAAAGAACTTCAGAAACAAAGGAGATCCTCAGCTCTACAATCAGCACGGCACTAGGTTAGAATCATGACATTAAGGATGTCGAATCTGACTACAAGATATTAATGTATTGTAAAGCTTTTGAAGTGTTGATTGGTTAAACTTTAAGGCTGAAAAGATCTCCTTGCGCAGAAGCTGAACCTTCCTGATTCAATGTCTGCAATCATGTGGATCCATCTTACCACGCAGCTGCCACCAAATCTGGATAGTTTTAGGAATTTTGTGCGAAAACATGCCACAAAAACAGCATAAGGTAATTTTTCTTTATGTTTAGATTATTTACCGTGACTTACTTTTTCTCAAAGGTGCTATGAGGAGAATCTATTTCCGGCAACATAAAGACTCCGCTACACATGAGCAAGCGCGGCGACTGTCGTAAAGACGTGACCCAAGCCAAAGCGTGCGTTTATTGTGATGCTAATGAAAGCAGCTCGGACCTTCCTCAGAACTCTGCATTGCTTTACAACTTTTTTTTTCAACAACTCACAGGATGCAAAGTGACGAGGTAATGAATCTCTTTCCAGTTATGTAGCGGTAGTTTTGATGTGTGACAACAAGCAATTTTTGGAAAACTTAGTATCGTAGTTTTGTAGCCGGCTATATATCGCTACTTACAGCCCGGTGCTCTAAGACGTGTCTGAATAATATAAATTTGCTCTAGTTTTAATTGTCTTGTTCCCAAAGTTGAGCATCCAGGCCAGTCCAGCCCTGTCCGACCCGACCGGAAGGCTAAGGAATAGCATTTATAGATAACCTATTTTGATGCTATAAAACTCATCTTAAAGTGTGTATTTCCATCAGGCATATATCTAAAAGTGAGACTTTTTTGTAATTACTTAGAAACTCCTCATAGCATCTTTAACCTGACACGCCAATGGACAGTTCCATATCTGAAATATTTCACTAATCCATCTAGGAAGGAGCCGTTTTAAAATGTTTTCAGGGGCAGAACCTTCAAAAACAACTGCAGCTTGTGATTTGATGATCATTTCGGCTCATCACACTCATCACAGACCAATCCATATCAAGCAACACTGCTAAGTATGACATAGCATCCAAAGCGGTTAACGCTACGGCTAACAGCAGTTCCCCATTAGCTTAAACTACCTTAGACTATAGTCTTACATTAAATTAAACCACACAGATGAATCATTTAACACTTATATGTGACATGAACCTCGTCTAAGACAATCCCTAACAAGTTTTCATGGTAAACTTCTGAGGACAGCAGATTTTGGTCAAGTATCACTGAGTAACCATGGTGACCACAGGCTCACCGGCATGTCCATGAAGGATTTCCATGTTTTCTCTCAGTTTCCCAGCAGTGATCCTCGGTCAGGAGAAGAGCAAAAACATGATTTTTCATAAGACAAGCTTCAAGTGACGTTGTTTGCTCCTCTTTCAAAGAATAAATTGAGTCCATTTTGGATAAAACAAACATTCAATATTGAGACCGCCTCAGAAGCCGCCATTGTTTTCGAACATTCAGTCACTTCCTGTTGTCGTCATGTCCGCAGCTCCCGCCTCTCTTCCCTGGTTGGGCCGTTAAGCATTCAGCCGAGTAAAGTTGTTGGACAATGGAGGTTGGCAAGATGGACATACATGAATTCAGAATCAGGCAGGTCGGTCTGCTCTGCAAGGCTAACTTTTTCAGATAGACTGCCTGATTTATTTGTCTGAAATCACACGGATCCATCTTGCTAAGCTCCAATCCATCCCTAACTTCATTCGACTAAAAAATGAATGACCCAATCAAGGAAGGGAGGCTGGAGACGTGACAACAGTAGGGAGTGACTGCTTGTTTGAAGACAGTGGTCTCTGTGGATGCTGCAATATCTGCAGTTTTATCAGGAATTGACTCTTTCGCCATTAAAAGAATAGCAAAGACCGTCTCTTAAATCCAGGACATCACGTTTCTGCTCTTCTCCTGACCAGTTTTGGTAAGAGTTTGATCTACTAACTAACTCCTCTGGTCGTGAAAAAGATGGAAGGACTCCAAACCTCACTGTGATAATCGTGTCTCCACTGGTTGCCCTCATGGCCGATCAAATCAGAGAAGCTTGGAAGCTAGCAGAGAATGTGTTAGTCCTCCACAAGATACCGGTTAGTCTATGGTAGTCATGGTTAGTCAGCGATATACCTGGTGAAATGTGCTCTCCTCATAACTCTACTGAGAAAACATGTAAGTGGTAAATGATACATCTGTGTGATATAATTTAATGTTAGATGATAGTGTAAGGTAGTTTAAGCTAATTGCTAACAACAGGGTAAAGCTGCTACGTTAGACTGTGGCTTGACATGATTGGTCTGTGATGAGTTTGACTGGCAGAACGATCGTCCAATCACCAGATGCTGTTGTTTTTGAAGGTTCCGCCTCTGAAAACTTTCTATGGGCTCTTCTCCAGATGGACTAGTGAAATATTTTTGCTGTGGATAAATGGAACTGTCCGTGTGGCGTGTCGGGTTATACTTTTTCACCACCAAGCCACTTTGTTTAGGCACTACTTCAGTAGTCATGGACAGCCCTGACTAGCAAATGCAATAACTCAGAAACACTTTGAACACTTTGAACTCTGCTAAAATGTTTGCTCTGACTCAGTTGTTAACTATTTGACTTTGGTGGTTAAGATTTCTCTGTTTCATGTTCATTTGTACTTATGAACGCTGTATCCTAAGGACACCTTTTCTAGGGTTTCCACCAAACTTTGCTCACTTTTTCACTCTGACTCAGCAATGGACTGAGTCAATTTTGCTCCACTTATAAGTGCATTTTACTCATATTACCAGAGAATGCATCCTGGCTTTCACTCATGTCCTAAAACTGTCCTTTCTCTGTCCAGCAATCATAAACCTTGCAGGCAGTAGTCTGTTTGTTTAACTAGTTTTTTCCCTCTTAGCAGGATTACAGAATCTATTGACCTAATTTTTATGGAATTTCAAAAAAGGAAAGGTCCAATCTTCAAACTTGAAAAGCTGTTATATAAATCGAATTGCGTTTTTGTGGCTTGGAAATGCAATCAGAAAAACGATGTGGCCTATCCTGCAGATGTGCACATCATAGAAAATTCTAGTAATAGCCTCAGCAGGAGTCTGCACTCTTCAACTGGACATCTTGCTGAATTATTTTTTCGACCAAACATGCCAAACATTTATAAATTCCAGCCTTTAAAGGATTACTCTTGGAAAATTGAGACTTCTGGGGATTTGGCCTTCTGTGAGAAAAAAGAACATGCTGAAAATGTTACAGCGAGTTTTTGCTGCCTTTTATTTTTAGACAAAATGATTACAAAGAATCCAGATATCATTCACTAAGTCAGCTGCAATGATGTTACTCGTGTTTTATGGTCTAAACAACTCAGTAGTTAGCGGCTTATGTAATTTTCAGTAGAAAGGGAGTGTTTTCTAGGATAGAAGAGTGCAGTTTTTTCAGGCATGAAAGAAATTAGTTTTAAAGCTTTCCAAGTTATGGCTAAATCTTTACTTTTATTATTCTCTAGAGCAGTAGTCACCAATCTTTTTCAGTTGAAGATTGTCTATGATGCTAATTGAGATGGTAGATCTACTTGCCTAAATTCACTGAGAACCGTAAGAAAAACTGAAAATTTTAATGATAATAATCTAACTTCACAATCAAAGATGCAATCTTGAATAATAAAGTGATAAAGGGCAGGAATTAAAAGTAAAGATTCTGTGGATTTAAAGTCACATCAGCAAGTTTACAAGTTATGCATCCAAAACACAAAATAATACTGGTCATGAAGGACTGCAACATTGCTAGCATAAAACACAATTGAGTTCATCTTCATGTTTTTATAATACTAAAAACTAATGAGGGGAGAGAAGCCAGTTAGACACAGTTTATCTTGCATAGCAGCTGGATTCACAAGATACACTATAATGACAGAAGTATTCGCTCACCTGCCTTGACTCTCATATGAACTTAAGTGACATCCAATTCCTAATCCATAGGGTTCAATATGACGTCGGTCCACCCTTTGCTGTTATAACAGCTTCAACTCTTCTGTGAAGGCTGTCCACAAGGTTTAGGAGTGTTTCTGGGAATTTTTGACCATTCTTCCAGAAGAGCATTTGTGAGGTCACACACTGATGTTGGACGAGAAGGCCTGGCTCTCAGTCTCTGCTCTAATTCATCCCAAAGGTGTTCTATCAGGTTGAGGTCTGGACTCTGTGCAGGCCAGTCAAGTTCATCCACACCAGACTCTGTCATCCATGTCTTTATGGACCTGCTTTGTGCTCTGGTGCACAGTCATGTTGGAAGAGGAAGGGGCCAGCTCCAAACTGTTCCCACAAAGTCGGAGCATGGAATTGTCCAAAATGTCTTGGTGTGCTGAAGCATTCAGAGTTCCTTTGACTGGAACTAAGGGGTCGACTCCAGCTCCTGAAAAACACCCCCACACCATAATCCCCCCTCCACCAAACTTTACACTTGACACAATGCAGTCCAACAAGTATCGTTCCCCTGGCAACCACCAAACCCAGACTAGTCCATCAGATCGTCAGCTGGAGAGGCGTGATTCGTCACTCCACAGAACGCGTCTCCACTGCTGTAGAGTCCAGTGGCGGCGTGCTTTACACCACTGCATCGACGCTTTGCACTTCAGTTGGTAATATGAGGCTTGGATGCAGCTGCTCGGCCATGGAAACCCATCCATGAAGCTCTCTGCACTGTTCTTGAGCTAATCTGAAGGCCACATGAAGTTTGGAGGTCTGTAGGGATCGACTCTGCAGAAAGTTGGTGACCTCTTCTCACTATGCCCCTCAGCACCCACTGACCCCGCTCCGTCAGTTTACGTGGCCTACCACTTCATGGCTGAGTTGCTGTCTTTCCCAAACACTTCCACGCTCTTATAATCCAGCTGACAGTTGACTGTGGAATATTTAGGAGTGAGGAAATTTCACGACTGGATTTGTTGCTCAGGTGGCATCCTATCACAGTTCCACGCTGGAATTCACTGAGCTCATGAGAGCGACCCATTCTTTCACAAATGTTTGTAAAAGCAGTCTGCATGCCTAGGTGCTGGATTTTATACACCATGGAAGTGACTGGAACACCTGATTCTGATTATTTGGATGGGCGAGCCAATACTTTTGGCAATATAGTGTATATCGTGGATAAGCAAAAAGTTCTACCTGTGTGTCAGATGAAGGTTGAAGCATACAGTCTTAAAAATCTACTCAAACTGTCCAAAAGATCTACAAGTAGATCAAGATCTACCACAAGTTGGTGACCCCTGCTCTACAGCATTATTAACTAGAATTGACAAATATGGCACACTTCCTGCAGGTCTTAAATCTTAAATACATTTTCATATCAGTAAAACATGAACAAATTCTGTTCATTCATCAAAAGTGCTTACCAAAAACCTGGTATCATGCCAGCCTTGTCACAACCAGCTTATAAATATGAGCTGATTAAGGCATCAACCTTCGAAGACAAACTGTCCAGCACGTGGTAAAGAAATCCAGGTAATGACTCTTGGCCCTCAGTCATTATTTTCCTCTCTTGGCTTGTTCTGCTGAGTCCTTGTAGTCCAAGGCTTTCACAACAGTCGCTCCAACAATCTGACGCACTTGTGGTCAGCCCTGGCCTCGGCGTTTGTTTTGCTCTCATGGCACCCACTCACGGCCTGAAAAACTCCCAGAAAATATGTTTATTCAACTGATGAGCTCCGGTTTTAACTCCTGGTTGAACCCATTCTCTGGGTTTCCACCTGTTTTAATTTTCTCCAGTTCTTTTCTTCAATTCCTTGGCTGGTTCTGCCTCGTAGAATTGGCTCGACCCTGCACAAAATGCCAAGAGTCTTTGGTATTTGCTGAAATCATCCAGTCTCGATTCAAGTTGATGAGGCCCAGGCTGTCGAGATGGAGTTTGATTGATTTGTGGTTCATCCTTTTGTTCTCTTTTCTTTACATGAACCAGACTCGACTGTCTACTGCATTTGTTTGTGTTATTGCAGCTCTGAGAAAATTCAATGGGGTCCGAAAGAACAAGAAACATGTGTCAGTCTGAAAGCTTTAATGTGTGTTTTAGACACTTTGGAGTATGCCATCATATGTTGGACAGATTCCCACAAAAGTTGGTACATATATTCTTAGTGCTCGGACCTGAAATCCCATTGAGTGTTTCTTCTCTTGTGGCACCATCAGGTTTGTATTTGTGGTTTCTGAGGCGACATGTCTTTGACGGGGTGATGGATTGCTATGAAATTTGGCAGAACCATCCGTAAATCTGTGATGATGTGCTGTAACAAGTTGTGATCGGAACTTTTTTCTTTTGGCCTGTAGTAGCTTCAAAATTAAATGTATTTTTATGATCAAAACAAGACTGCAAAATTAATTGTATTTCCCATCTGATACTGCTAATTGAGGAAAATTTGTCTTGAGCACCAGCAGGCATGTCCATCCATTCAAAGCAAATGGCAGTTATCTGGATCTCCACCAAAATCATTTTTAAGTTGGGCTCTTCCTAGGAATCACAGCAAAATCTGTCCGGTAGTTTTCGCTTAATCTTGCTAACAAACAAACAAACAAGCAAACATACCTCTGCAAAAACATAACCTCCTTGGTAGACGTAATTAAGGCAAAATTGGGTACAATCCCATACTACTAAGTAAAAATGTTGCCCTTCTGAGTCTGAATTTCTGCTGCCACATTATGATGGTAAGACCAGAAATTGTTGTGAACGTCTTTTCTTTTTTATCAAACTGATTTTTTACAAGACAAAACAAAATAAAATGTGTTTTGTGTCTTATTCTTCAAATGTTTTGTTGTGTTTGATTGAGTTAAATGTTCCAGGGATTATTTTATCAGAAACGTTATTAGAAAGTGGCGACCTGGCACGCCAGATATATACAAATATTTCTCTAATCCATTTGGGAAAGAGCAGTTTGAAAATGGGTGATCGTTTAGCTCATCATACTTACCACAGACCAATCCCTATCAACCAAACCTGGCTACATATGACTTGGCATACATAGCAGCTAGTGTAACGAAATTTCATGCCATGAAATTTCGCGAAATAAAAAATGACGAAATAAAATTCAAAGACGCACAAAATAAAAAACGGGAAGGGGCGCTGCGCACCACTGAGACTGGTGATTTTTTAGCCTCCTCGCCTACCGTAGCAAAACACTCGCTTCAATATGGAGGAAGACGAGGTTGAGGAATTTGCTGACGCTCCTTCGTCAAATAAATCCGTTGTGTGGACCTATTTTTGCTTCCCATGTAAAAGACAAGAGAACGGTGAGAAGATTGCGGACAAAACAACAACCGTGTGCAAAATATGCAGCTAAAGTTCGCCGTATACTGCGGCGAGTACAACTACCAACTACTTTGAACTGGAGACAGGCAAGAACTGTATGTTTGTGTAAGTCTGCATAAAAAAACAACATTTGGTTTTTACATCTACTGTTGAGTTGACAGAATTTGATCATACTTGAAGATCAGAAGTATATGCACTGTTATAGGCTAAATATTATAGTTCACAGTTCAGACATTTATAGGTCTAAACTGCAGCTCTGAGGACTGCTGTTTGTTTTCCTTTCATTCAAGAATGTACTTATCCTGATTGTTACAACAACAAAGCACTTTTATTGAGATTTTATGTCTGTATTTGTACTGTAGTCTAAATAAGGGGAAAAACTACAATTTTTTTTTTTTTTTCAAAGAGCATTTATTTTGTACTGATGCAGCTATATTTTTCGTATGTCTGCATTAGGAAGAAAATAAAGAAAATGAGATTATTGCACAACTTCCTACTGTTGGAGATTTTCTATGATCTTTATTTTGTATCGTGAGTATTTCGTATCGTGAGCCCTGTTTCGTATTTCGTATTGCTTCGGGAGTTGACCATTTCGTTACACCCCTAATAGCAGCTATGTATAGTGGCTATATGTAGCGGCTAACGCTAGTTAGCCATTAGATTAAACTACCTTAGACTATAGTCTTACATTAAGTTAAGATATATCATTTAACACTTACATGTGACATGAACCTCTTCAAAGACAATCCCTGCCAAATTTTCCCTGTATACTTCTCAGGAGATCGGATTTCACCAAGTATCACTGAGTAACTATGACGACCACAGATTAACCGACATGTCTGTGGAGGATTTACACATTCTCCTCCAGTTTCCCAGCAGTGATCCTGGTCAAGTGAAGAGCAATAACATGATTTCCTGTAAGACAAGCATCAAGTGGTGTTCTTTCCTCCATTTCTGAGGGAAAAAAAACAGTTTTTGAGACTGCTTCTGAAGTCGCCATTGTTTTCAAAAATGCAGACACTTCCTGTTGTTGTTGTGACCGCACTTTGCATCTCCAGCTTCTCTTCCCTGATTGGGCCGTTAGCCAACTGAAGTCGTTGGACAATGGAGGTTGGCAAGACAGAAATGCAGGATTTCAGAATCAGGCAGGTTCGTCTGCTCTGCGAGGCTAAGAAACTTGTGAAAATATTTTAACTCTTCATGCATGTATGATGCATGACTGTATGTATGCTTGGTACTTGCCGGGTGTTAGTTTCAGACCCTGTTGCTGACTATGTCCATACTTTTGAGACAACTGTGAACCCATCTGTGGTTAGCTACTTCCACCATTTTGTTAAGGTCAGATGAGCACAAACTGGTCTCTTGAACATGTGTTCACTGGACTGCAGCGGCCTCCATAGTCCCCAGGTCTCAATCCAAAATAGCACTTTTGGGATATGGTGGAATGAGACCTAAATCTCTGAGGAATGTTTCCAGCACTTTTTTGAGTCTATGCCACAAAGAACTCGAAAGCAAAGTAGCTTTCCTTTAATCATTAGTTACACGATAAAGTTACCATCATAATATGATTCCTTGACCCTGAAAACCCAGACCAAGCATTCTGAATCATGTTGATAACAATCTTCTGCTGCACAATTTTGTTGAGCTTCTGAGTAGTTTTTAACCTTTGATCCCTGTTCTTAGCTGACAGGAGTGACACCTGGTTTATTCCTCTACTGCTGACACGCATCTACTTCAAGACTATGTATTTAGAAACTGGTCTTTTGTATTCCTTGGTTGCAACTTAAGGTGTTACTTTAGCTGTTCTGCTATCCCAAACCACTCTGGCCCCTGTTCTTTGACCTCTGCCTTCAACAAGGCATTTAGAACTGCCCCTCACTGGATATTCTCTCTTGCAAAGATCATCTCTGGAGATGGTAAAGTGTGAAATCCCTGTAGATTAGCAGTTTCTTAAAAGTGTCTTATTTAAAGTCATTTAGATTACCCTTTTCCTCAGTTCTGACGAAAATGAAGTTGCCAGTACATGCAGATCATAAACATTGGGGTGTCCCGATGTAACTTTTTCACCTCTGATACGATACCGATATCAATCTGATGACATCAGCAGGAATCATTCTTACTTTTAATACTTGTTTTGTAGTACGGTGTTATGCCCCGTCTAGGGGTGGCCAAGACACAACATGAAGTTTCCACCGACTTCAAACAGCCACTGGAGCCAGTCAACAGGTTAAACCGTGAATCGGTACGATTCATTTACAAAAACCCAAATTACCACCACAAGAGCAAAAATCAAACAATACCTCGAGGTGACATAAATCACCTCTACATTACCAAAATACAATAACCAAAATCTAATTACTCTCAGCACCAAGCTGACGTGGCAGTTTGAACTGCGGCTGATCCGGGGATACCCTCCTCGTCGTGGTGGCATCACGGAGCGCATTTTATAGGGCCTTTCCCTCCTTCACAGCCAACCACAGGTGTCGGCAGATTTTTGCAGTCCAATCGGAGGCAGGAGCGGCACACCTGATTAATGAACACTGACGCACACACGCAGTCACACAGAGGGCGCAGAAGAACCCTCGCAACACCGTCACACACAGAAAAAAAACAATACAAAACAAAATACGACCAGGGTCGTAACATATGGACTGTAAGAAAAGGCTTGATCAATTGAGATTACTCAAACAAAGATCAGTAGTCAGCAATAGTAGGTATGAGAAAAACAAACCCATTTGTTATTAACCAATGGGTTAAATAAATTTTAACCTTAAACGTAAGAATAAAGTACAATTTAATAAAATAAATGAAAAATAAATAGAAGACCCTGGAAAGTAACCTCAAGAAATCTAGTAAAAACCAAAACATATATTTTAAAATTGCAAAGTAACCACTGTATTTAACTTAAACATAAGTGTGTTCAACAACTAAATTGAATTAAGAAAATAGAATGGACTGTTTATATCGGATATTTTAGATGCAGGCCAATATAGTCCAGTGTTTTTCTTTTGCTGATATCAGACTGATATCAATACCAGATCTGGACACCCCTAATAAACATGACAGTGCCCAGTATTAAACCTTGTGGAACTCCTTCTGACATGGTAAAAACACAGATCGTCCATTTCCTGAAACCACACACTGCTGCCTCTGTGACTGATCATCCTGGAACCACAAACAGGACTCAGTCTGCCTAAAAGATGGACGAGGAGACACATGAGCTGAGAAGGAATGAGCGATCTTTGAATTTTTCCACTGTTTTTAATTTATTTTATTTCTGAAAGCTCTGGTAAATATTCATCAGCGCTCAGTTTTACAGTCCAACTATTCATAGCCCAGATTTTTCCAGGAACACGGCTGCATTCTTTCATAAAAAAAGGAGACAAGAAAGGATGAAATGTACTTTGGCATTTCGTCTGAAGCATCTGTGTGCCGGTTTAAGGAATTAAACTATGACTGCTAAAAGAGATTCCATTGTTAGACGCAGACGAGTGATGACGTGTGTTTGTGTGTCAGTTTTTTACAGAATACGGACCCGACTATTCCCTGGAGATTTGCCCAAGCTGCAGACCAGACCGCAACGACTCCAAACACCTGGATCAGGTCATCAGCACCATCAAAGGTGAGTGTGTGGATGCACAGGTGCCTCCGTCAGCGTCGGAGAGGGTAAACAGGTGTGTGTCTGTTTGTTTCCTTGAAGCTTCACCCCCTCAAAGCCTTTTTGTCCGTGCGGTTTCATGTGTCTGCTCTTGTTTCTATACGTCTGTGTGGGATGAAAGTATCACTTGTTCTCTCCCCATCATCCTTTTGTGTTTTCACGACCTCATTTCTCTAACCCACATTCAGATCCAGAGTCTGGGTCTTTGACACATGTGGTATTTTCCTCTTATATCCTCTTTTTCTATACATTCGTTCATACATAAATCTAAATATGTGCGTCTGTATTCATGTGGTTCAGTCTATAGTCAGGCCTTTTTTGTCTTGGCGCTGACAGCCCGCAGCACCCAGGAGAGATCGAGCAGTGGGGTGAAATGAAGGCGAAAAGTTGAGCGGAGGGGGAGCCGATTTTAAGGAGTTGAAGTCAAGAGTACTCCTGTTGAGTCGAGTTCATTTTCCGAGCATTAAACCTTATAAAGCCGCATTTATTAGAAGAAAAAAAGAGTCTGGATTTGATGATTCATTGTCTTGTGAATGCTGAAGATCCGGTGTGTTTAAGGGCCAACCACAAACCAACAGGAAGTCCTTTTTCCCTTTTTCTCCGTCTCCATGATAGACTGGATATTAACAAGAGAGCAAGGGCCCATGAATTGCCACTCGCAGCCCTGGTTAAAATTTGATTTCATCTTTTATTTGAGCAACTTACTTGATTTAGATCAACGATAAAGTAGGTTGACCATACATCCTCTTTTGTCCTCCTTTTTTGGTCGTAATATTTTGTCAGAGGGATTTTTTTTTTTAATTATTCTCTAAATTCCCGGGTTTTGTTCAGCTTGTTCTACAAATAAAGCTGTCACTTGCTATCCAAATAAATCCAATGGACTTTGAAAGCTGAGAAGCTTTTCAGTGTTATACAGTACAGAGTCAGAGGGGGAGGTACGGGAAGTGACCTGACTGAGCCGGAGAGCAGATAGAGAGAGGATTCAGAGACAAACATGCAAAGAATTTATCAGTGGTTTAGTGGTATTTTCTGTATTTTAATGTAAACATACTGAAAATAACAGCATTAGTATCATTTCTTACCATTCTTTTATCATATTTTCTTGGTTAATCTTTTCGTCATCCTCTTTTTATCATAGTTGGTGTTTTACGTATTTCATAAGTAGTTAAATACTAAAATGTAAATAATAATAATAATTGATTTCATCTTTTATTTGAGACGTCTTACTTGATTTAGATTAAGAACGATAAAGTAGGGTGACCATACATCCTCTTTTGCCCGGGTTTGTCATCCTTTTTTTTTGGTTGTAATAATCTGTCCAGGGAATTTTTTTAATTTCCCTAAAATGTCTACAAATAAAGCTGTCGCCTGCTATCCAAATAAATCCAGTGGATTTTGAAAGCTGAGAAGCTTTCCAGTGATATACACTACGTTACAGTAGAGACTAGATTGTCAGAGGGGGAGGTACGGGAAGTGAGCTGACTGAGCCGGAGAGCAGAGAGAGAGGATTCAGAGACAAACATGCAAAGAGTTTATTGGTGGTTTAGTGGTATTTTCTGTAAAAATACCGTAAACATACTGTAAAGAATAGCATTAGTATCATTCTGGAGTGCTGCCCTACCGTTCTTTTACCATATTTCTGCTAAGATAATCTTTTTTGACATAATAGTTTGTGTTTTATGCATTTCATTAGTAGTTAAATACTTAAATATAAATAATGATAATAATAAATGGTATATAATTGGTTGAATTTTGGTTTCATCTTTAAAATGTTATACACATTCATTTAGAACTGATTACAAAGAGAAACCTGTTGAAAATTCAATTCAATTCTCTTTTTCTTTTCTTATAATCACACTGTTTTAATCATTTACAGCTTAATATTGATTCATACTTTCTAAAATGTATCATTTTTCTTTAAAAAAGGTGCAAAATAATTTACTCAAAGGACATATTCTGACACATTTATTGATAAAAAGGCAAAAAAGAGCAGGTCGAACATTAATATTCATGTTAGCAAAAGGGTTAATATTTATATTAAAGCACTGTAGTGAACCACTGGCATTATTCCAATGAACCGCCCTGTCAAGACGTTGAGTAAGCGTCATGATGCAACACATGCTGCTGAGGGCCCTCTTTTTGGGTTTTCAGAATATGGTCACCCTAAATGAAGGATAGTAGGTATAAGGTTCTTGTAACAGTGATGTGCCAATAGCAGATGGTCAATAACCTGAATTACAACATTCTACACATGCACCAAACCCAGAGATCAACAAAAGTGTGAGGACCCTTTAAGAGCAGCTTGCAGATGAAGTTAATTCGGTTTTCAGCTTTTATTTCATATTTCTTACACGATTTAGAGCAAGAATGATAGTAAAGGATAGTAGGATAGTAAGGATAGTAAATATGGGTGTGAGGACAGGTCAAATGCTGCTTACAGCCATAAAAACTCCTTGATTTTTATCTTTTTTGTGACTTTTTAGTCAACATAGAGCAAGAAAGAACAAAGAAAGTAAACACAAGACTCTTGACATCATACCTTTTGATTTATTATTTTTTCAAAGTAATGATAGCATGAATTACTTTTAAAATTTAGAAGTGCTCTGTCAGACAGGGTAATGTAGGTTGTACTATGTAATGGCTGTTATCTTGTTGTTAAACAGATTTTTTTTCCTTCTTTTCTTATTTTGTATCCATTATTTTAACATTTCAAAAGCCTCCTGTAGACAAGTGTGGTGAATTAACACATTTGCTCATCTGGTTTGCCGAAGGTAATTGTGATGTTCACGTCAAATAAACAATAAATAACGATGATAAAAATGTATAGAAAACTAGAGAGAGAACAAGAAAAAGAACATCAACGATTGGACCAAACAGAGAAATATCTGGAAAAGTCACACAGGTCAAGTTAGAAAAAAAGGGGGGAATAAGGAAGATATTTTTATGTACAAAAACAACAGAAGTTTCTGCAAACAGTAAAAACAGCTACATGAAATATGAGGTTTCCAGATTTTATAGTCAAGAAAACATCATTTTGTGTTTTGGCTGACTGTATTTGAGCCACAAAAATCTGAGCCAAGTACATCGGGGTAGAAATGCAGCTGAGTGAAGGAGAAGCTGCTGTTGCAATGCATCGTGGGACCTGTAGGCACAGCTGGCAAAACACCTTGAGCGAGAAAATTTCTGTCCTTCTTTGGATAATTTTCTTTGGAAAAAATTTATTATTGTATTAAATTGAAGTTTTTTTTGTAACAGGAATAAAAGACTCACTTTCACTGTAAAAACTAAAAGCATGGCTGATATATAAGAGCCAAACAGAAGGAGAGGCATGTGCTCAAAAATTGTACCCACATTAGTGTCATCGTGGAATCAATTAGCAGCCAAAACTTCCTTAAATGGAACAACTCGTCTGATTGATTTAGCTGTTTACACAGCATTTAAACTCTCTCTGCTCTGAAAAAACTCCAGGTCACATTTAATCGCAGGAACAGGAGTTTATTTGCAGCCGGGCTGTTGGCTCGCATTAAATCATGACAAGGAGGAGGGGTTGAAAGAATCGTTGGTTTCCAGTCATACGGCTTTTATTAGGGGCGACAGAGGGAGCTGGTGGATGAGCGGAGGGATGGATGGAGGGAATAATAGGGAGGGGGAATGAAACACAGACATGGAGAAAGAGAGAGAAACTGGAAAAATGTGTTTTACTGCCACAGCAGTTTATATTTTGCTTTTATTTCTGCGTTCGTTAATCCAGAGTAGGGCTGCCACAAACGACTATTTTGACGGTGAACTAGTCAACCAGTCCCATCATGCATGAACTGCAGCGTACCGCACCAGCATGCAACTGGTGGCCCAAATCACTTATAATGAGTAGACATGGCAACTATGGCTCCTGCGTAGTTGTGCATGCGCCACATGCGTGAGTGTATTTGGGGGTGTGCTGGGTTGATTCCTGCGGGTGTGATAACCAGGAACAAGATGAGGAAAGGACAAACTACCAACCACACTCGTGTCTTGCTTTGTAGTGGGCAGCTGAGTGGTAATCATGTGGGATTCACACAGGCAGAAGAGCAAGCCAAAAGTCACTTTTAATGAGTGGACTTGGCAACACTATAACTGTTACATTTCGGACATTTTTTTTTTACACTGAAATTTTCCAGCGTCAATAGATGAGCTAGATGAGCTCTCATTTTTATTTTTTTTTTTTTATTTTTTATTATTTTTTATGTACCTGTTAATGTAAAATGAATTCTATCATTTTTTATCCAGGGAATTTAAATAAACGTTGTAAACATTCCTTGTAAATAAAAAAAAAAAAAAAAAATTTACGAAGCACTTTGACGAAAAAAAAAAAAAAACACAAAAAAGCTAGAGGAGGAATTATATAGAAGTTTGCGCAGCCGTAAAAAGAAAAGAGTAAATAATTGCTTCATGCTTAAGATACCTTTCTTGTCTATTTCAACAACTCACCTTCTTGTGCTTAGGGTATGTTATAGAATAAATTACACTTTGAGCTATGCATTGTGGGTACATGAATGAAATTATGTTGAAAAAAACAACACGACAAAATGGCAAAGTGCAAACCATGAACAATCAAAGTCCTTTAATCACAAAGGTTTTTGCAGAACAGTTGATGCTATAACAGAAACAGTCTAAACATGATGCTTTGCAGATAAAGGTTTGCATGAACAAACAGTACTTTTGTACAAGTCCAGTAGATGCAAGTGGTTGCTACAGAGACACAGCTGTGATAAAACGTACATTGTGTAGTGAAGAAAGAAATATCAACAACACAGGCAGGAGTTGTACTTTCTGGGCAAAAAAAGAATAGTAGCTGGATACCCGGACGTAAAAAACATGTTACCTGGTAGGACATCATTTTGTCTGCATCCTGGTGAGCAGCCTTAATGTCAAAGCCTTCATGCACCCTGGTTTCAGCAAGAGTAAGCAAATTTTCAAAACTTTTTGCTCTGGACCCTGGGAAGACAAATGATTCAAGGCACTTCAGGCACCTTTTTCATAAAATGGGAAACAAATAAAACTTTTTTTGTTGAAGCTGAACCATGTAATGTCACCACATTTGCTGAGTTTGAATCACCACATGAGTGAAGAAAAAAAGCTTCTAGTCAACACTTTCCTGACATTTGGTGGTTTTGGACTTGAACGCCATGTCCTGTAGCAGCCCAACTTTGTCATCGGTCAAACAAAACAACTCTTGCGTCTTCGTGCGTCCACTCGTCATTGATGTTTGTGAGAAGTTTGTCTTCGCCAGAAAGTTGTATGCATGCTGTAACACTGCTGTTTCACTATAAACCGACATTGACAACTACTGACCTGGCATGCACACTACAACGCTTTCCGTCTTTCTCGCGGCTCCATGTGAACGCGTTCTTTTGAAAACACAATTGAAAAACTTCTCCGCTTCTGGTGACAACATTTTTGTGTAAATGAGCTCTAAGACAGTAGTTCCATCTTTCATCAGTTTCACCCTTTCATGCTTAATTATGGGGGCGATTTGCTCGCTTCTTTCCCTCCTTATATTTTTCCTCTTTGTTCAAATCCATCACATTTGTCCGTCATCTCATTCTTTTCTGCTCCATTTTTACAGTCTTATATTTCAGAAACAACCCTCTGACAAATAAGCTCTGTCACAAAATGCCTCACCACACACTAAGCAGACCCAAAAACCTCAACAGAAAAACGCGAGCTGATTATAATTTTTCATATAGTAGAAAAATGTGCGTGTCTTCTTGTGTCTGTCTCTGATTAAACAAAGATGCAGTCCATGCAGACTGAAGTAACGTTAGCGCACACATGAAGACTGAATAACGCACACACCTCTCGGCAAACTTATCCACATGACATCATCGGGGTGGATAAGTGTTTCTCTGGTTTGGCTGTGCTACTCATAAACACTGGTCTCCCGGAGAAACTCTCCAGTGTGCCTTTGTATGTATGTTTGTGTGTTTATGTGTGTTTATTCCCACATCTGCGGCTTCAGCTGGCACGAATAGACCGTCAGGGGTCCTAGAGTGGTAATCTCCTTTCTGTTTTCATCTTTGTTCAACATGTTTTACATCCCAAACCAGAATGTTCAACTCAAACAGGACACATCCATCATACACATCAACACTTTACTATGTGCCTACTGTGGATTATATGCGGTGAATGACGATGTGAGAAAATACTGTCGTGAGCCAGCATCAATACAAGTTTCCACAAGCAGAAAAAGAGATTTAAAAAAATGGAGATGAGTTATATAAGAAGAAGGGGACAGCTAGGGGTGCCCAGGTTACATTTTTTATACTGCAAATTAGCGAATGCCAGAGATGTGTTAAAATATGTTGCTCAAACTCCACAAAGTTTTTTCACCGGCACACACATGTTGAATACGTCTTCTCAGCCCAGTTATTAAAGAAATCAGTTGATGATTTAGCTTTGACCTCATGGTTGGTGTGCAGATATTATAAAGAAGGGATTTATAAGCAGGACAAAAACTGCTTCAAAGCTCTGCCAGATAAATCTCTTCTAAAAATCTCTCTAAAAAGATATAGTTTCTGTATTTACGCTCCGTTTAAATCAAGGTACAACTGAAGATTGTGGAGTCTCTCGCATCGCTAACTGACTGAGCAGAGAGCCCCCCTCCCCTCACGCAGCAGTAGCTTACAAACCATTGCTCCAGTGTCGATGGAAAGTCCATCACTTTTCTCTGTTTACTGTTTAGTTTATATTTCTATCACTTTTATATGTTTTCTTTGTTTAATGTTATTTCTTATGCTTTATGGTTTATATGTCTTGTTATTAAGTGCTCATTAAATTTTTAATACTTGTGCCTTAAGCACTGCTATCTATGCCATTTGCAACAAAAATTTCTTCCACATGTGCACGTATCTATCAATCAATGATAAGACAAAATTTATAAGTCCTTTATTAGTCCAACAAGGGGAAATTGTGACTTACAGAAGGGATAAAATACAGAAATATATGTATAAAAAAAGAAACTTAGGAATGAAAATAAATTAAATAGATGTAGGTGGTATTTACAGCTGTTACGTACATGTTTACAGTTGGAAAAGAAAGGCATTGGAGATATTTATGTGTATGACTGTATATACAGAATATGCTAACGTGTGAACAGAATATACATGTGTGCAGAATACATTTAAAAAATAATTTATTCTTCTATCTATTGAACTGTCTGTCTTAGTAAGTACATTTCTACTCATTCTTTTTGGTTAAAAACCTCAAAGACACCTCAGCAAGCCAGTCGTTTCTGCTCCCCGTCACTGCTGTCATTCACTACTTTAGCTGTTTATTCTCTGAAATTGAGCTAATTTGGCTAAAGCTCTTTCTGTACAGGAGCAGTGCTGATCTCATCACTGTGGCTAATGTTCAGGCTCATGCTACATACCTCATAAAGCCCCATTTTAAAAAAGCCTGAACAATTCAAAGTTGCACAGTAAATTGAAATTAAGTAAATAAAACTACCAATAATTAAAGGTTACTGTAGTGAGAATAAAAACACTTGGAGGTAATAGCAATAAGTAGAAACAGGAATTAAGCAGAACTTGGGGAAAAGCTGAACCTTGGAAGTTAAAACAGAATAAGATAAAAAACCTACAATACTAAAACAGATCAAGATGAGTACATTAAGTTCAAGTAAAATCCAGACTTAAGTGGTAGATCTTGAGTTTGCTTTTAAAACATTAATATTAGGTGCAGCCCTCAGGTCTTCATGTGAGTTGTTGTAATAAAAAGTTGCCTCATCGTAAGTTTTTATTCTAACTTTTGGGCCTGTTAACAGAGAACTTTCTGAAAACCTGATAGCGAGACAATTAAGAGCTTTAAAAATCAGTAAAAGAGTTCAAATATCTCTTCTTAAAGAAAATCCTTTAACTCAACTCTCTGCGAGGCAAAATCATAAACATTTACTTTTATTGCCCCAGTGTAAAAATGTGGAGGCAGCACCAACATAAAGCCTGATTAACCAAGTCAGCTTTTATGGCAGAAACAATAAAAGCCAGGATGTGACAAATATGAGAAAACTTGCAGCCTTTTATTTTCATGCCTTTAAAAGTGGCCTTAAATTTCCACTTGCTGCTCTTTCAGGAAGAAATAAAAAACATGCATTAAAACTAGCTTATTCTGCTTTTGTTTGTGTTTTCTGGTGATTCTTAGTGAACAGATCGCTCAGTCTTTTCAGTGTTTCCAGTCAAACAAACACACGGAGCCCTGTGTTAATTAAAAAAGTGTTTTTATTTTTTATTAGGTGATTGTCAGAGACGACAGCAGCTGTCCGACTGTGTATTCACAGCTCTGTGTTTACGAGACTCTGGTAGCCTGATTTCCCCCGGGGGCTTCCTCTGTGTTTGTGTGTGTGTGCTCATCAGAGTGACGCGAGTGTGCGACTCTATCTTATCTGTGCGTGTCAGCATAGAGATATTTCAGAGTCTTTACATCCCGACTCTCGCGCTCGTTAATTCTCCTCGCCGCTGCTGACAGGCTGCTTGTCATGTTTCACAAACACACAAAATAAAACGAAACACTCGTCCACACACTCAGGTGCACACCCTGGAAATAAAAAATGTCCAGAGAGAATATATGTGCAAAGTTAAATATGAGAAATATCACCGCGTGGAGTTCACTCACCCACCCATGCTGTGATAGATTAACGTGAGCAGGTAGTAAATATCCGAGGCCCCCGCGGTCGCTCCTCACTTCAGCTGAATTTACCGTCCACATCTGGAAAGAGAAGAGATACAGAGAGGGGATGGAGAGGGAAAAGTAGAGACTAAAACTGTCCTTATTAAGACTTATTTTAGTCCAATATGTAGCAGTTCCCATTTATTCATTTATTTACAACAACTTAAACCTGTCAATACCTGACATTGTTATTTATTGTATCACCTGGATTATATCAAGAGCCAAGAACGTAATAAATTATATTGCCGGTATGTTGAGTGTTGGTCCAAAGAACAACAGTTTATTTTTAACATAATATATTTTTTTATAGATACTTGCATTGCTGTATGCATTTTGTGATATCAATTTGTCCCCCTTTGTATTTTTTGATAGTCATTGTCATTATGGTACTACTCGTTTTTCATTTATCTACCTATTAGGGCCCGACCGATATGGATTTTTTGAGGCCGATGCTGATACCGATATTTGTCAGAAAAAAATACAGATTAATCGGAGTTTTAAAAACTCTCCACTTTGGAGCCTGGTATCAACAGTTTCCATATTTAGGCACTCCGTATAGAGTTCCCATGTAAACACAAGGCCGAAACGCAATGAAAACTTACTGGATTTGACTGTAATTTAAAAGTATGTTTTTGTTTTACTGGATTTCTTGAGGTTACTTTTCATGGTCTTCTCCCTTTCTTTCATTTATTTCCTTTAATTGTTCTATATTCCTATGTTTAGGGTTAAAATTTTTTGAACCCATTGGTTAATAATAAATGAGTCAGTTTTTCTCATACCTACTATTGCTGACCACCATTCTCTGTTTGAGTAATCTCACTTGATCAAGCCTTTTCTTACAGTTCATACTACAAAATAAGTAATAAAAGTCTGTTTGATTCCTGCTGATATCATATCGGATCGACATCGGTATTGGCCAATACTCAAGGCTCCAATTTTGGTATGTTTTTGAGGTGAAAAGGTTGTATCGAGACAACCCTAGTAATGTATTAGGTGGACATCCCTAACACAGTGCTCCTCTTGTGAGTCAGACTGAGGTTTTAGCACCAAAAAACAAACCGTCTGCGAACTGTTGAGTTTCTTTTTTCGGGCCACAAGTGTCTTCCAATCCTCTGAGACACAAAAGCAGACAGTGAACCAGAAACACATCATGAAAGCATTAAAACTATCGGTGGTTTCATCATGACAAAGCTGCTGTTGTTGTTGTTGTTGTTGTTGTCAGCCTGTTCAGAAACATAAGTGACTGATGGCTCCACAATGGCTGATGAGCAGGACATCCTCCTTCACTGTATCAGGGCCGAGCTGAGTTTGTCGAAGTCATAACTCATCCTCGCAGCACGTGTGAATGTGACTGAGTGTGGACGTGTTGATTTTTCCCCTCAGTCGGGCAGTTTAACATAACAAAAGACAAACAAAGCAGCATTGTTCACAGTGAAACATGTCACATAAACAGCGATTAGACTTTCTAATGCAGCTATTGTGTGTGCTTGTTCCTCTTTGTGTTTCAGACATGGAAAATAATCTGTGACCTCATTTACACTGTACACTAATGTTCATGCTGCTCTGTGGTGCTTTCACGGTGCGTCCAGAACCAACAACCAAAGTGCTTTTACCCTCCTCTTATGCAAATAAACTTCCTGGTAATGTGTTTGACTTGTAATTCAGGCCTTTGACTAAAGAATCAAATAAAATGTGCAGTGGTCGGCATCTATATATCAGTCAGAGTGGCAGGTGGAGCTCCAGGTGTATCCACACCATGACATCCCTGATTTTTAGTGACGACAGCAAGAAAATTGGGAGTTTGGTTTGTTTTAAAGGAACACTTCAACATTTTTGTTGTCTTTGTGTCTTGCCTCACTCCCTAGTCCATGACAAGCAGATAGACACCATTCTTTGGACTGTGCGTGCAGAAACAAGGAAGAGACAGCCAAAGCTTGACCACCGCTAGCTAGCTTAGCTCAAACACTGGGAGTATATGGGTAGTGTTAGCCTATAGTCATCAGATAAACTCTTAAGCAGCTCTAAATGGTCCCTTGTGCTTGTTTTTTACTCCTAATGTTGCAATATGTTTTACTTGTCTTCGTATTATCTTCTTCTACTCTTAAACAGAGTCTTTGTTTTGTTGACCTACTTCCGCGGTGGTTTTCGTGAGAGATGAGACGTTTGTGATCAAGGCAAGTCTTTGGAACAACTGTTTTAAGTGAACGATGAGAACAGTTTGCAGTTGTCATTTCTTAAATTTGAAGGCAGTTTGCATTTAATGATCTATAACAAACATCTAACTCACAACAGCGAATCATCGTTCACTTAAATTTGCTCTTCAGAAGACTCATTCACAAACATCTCTCGCAAATACCACCGCGGAACTACTTTAATAATATGCTGATAGTAGAAAATGATGTAATAACATCATAACATGGTAAAAAATTTGTCCTAACAAGCACACAGGACGGTTAAGAGTTGAAGTGTTTGTCTTTGGCAACTCCAAAGCTAACGATACCCATTGTCTCCCAGTGTTTGAGCTATGCTAACCGGCAGTGGGCAAGCTTTGGCCGTCTCTTGTTACTGCATGCAGAGTCCAAAGAATGTTGTCTATCTGCTCATGAAAACAACAAAAAAACAAACACTGATGAAACAAATAGGGGTGTCCTGATCCGATATTAATATCCAATATCGGTCTAATATCAACAAAAAACAAACCGGAAATTGGATTATATCAGTCTGAATCTAAAATATCTAATATAAGCACTCTGATACAGGCAGTCCATTCTAATTTTTTTTTTTACATTTAATTCAGTTGTAAAATATGCTTATATTTAAGTTAAACGCAGTGGTTATTTTGCAATTTAAAAAATATATATATTTACGTTTTTACTGGGTTTCTTGGGGTTAATTTTTCAGGGTCTTCTAATTTATTTTTCATTTATTTAGTTGTACTAACAAATTGTTAATAACAAATGGGTCAGTATTTCTCATACCTACTATTGCTGATTACTGTTCTTTGTTTGAGCAATCTCACCTGATCAAGCCTTTTCTTACAGTTCATTCTACAAATAAGTAATAAAAGTATGTTTGATTCCTGCTGATATCGTATTGGATTGATATCGGTATTGGCTAATACTCAAGATGCAAAATGGGTATTGTATCGGAGGTGAGAAAGTTGTATCGGGACACCCCTTGAAACAAAAGGAACTCATTTAGCTTTCTAAAATGTATCAAACAGCGTTACATTTTAGGTTTAATTGAAATAATAGGACTTTATCAAATGAGCTGAACAAAAAATTCAAGCAACCAGAAACTGTTTTTTAAGTTTAGCAAAATGAATGTGAAGCGTAATATTTACAGTTTTTTTCTAATAGCTTTCCTAAAAGTTTTTTTGTTTATGCTAAAACATTTGGCAATGCCTAAGTATGACTTTTAAGACAACGATGAGACTTATGCTACTGCCACACCGGACTCGAATTGGCCAGTTTAAACACACATAGTGCCTGTGACGCGCCGCGCGTAACGCCCGAGGCTGGACCATTTTGACAAGCTGAGGGGCGACGCGCATCACTGCGCAGGCGCAGTAGAGAGCCGAAGCTTGTCGGACTCAGTGATGACCCGTGCAGGCAAATCCAGCTGGAAACGAATATTTAAAGAACTTACCTTCAAAATCTGTCTCCTCAGCAACTTTTACCCAAGCCTGCTCCTTTTTGTTCCAGTCTCTGTAGAGTGCACACGTCGAATTGTATAGCTCCGGATGATAGCAAACGGCGCAGATCAACCTCTCCTCCATCTTTCAGCGGGGTTTGAGCAGGAGCAGGTGGCCAGAGCGTCACATGTCATCAAATCAATGACGTCAGGGGGGAATGTCATTGCTGATTGGCTGCCGCGGCACAGCGTCACGCGGATTTGCGTCAAAAGTTCAATATTTTCAACTTGAGTGTAGAGGTGTTTGACACCTAAAATGCGCTGGACGCTCCATACGCGCTGCGCCAAACCAGTCCAACGCGCCGCCCGGGGAGAATCTGTGTCCAAAAGAGTGTGTTAAACTGAGGCAAGTTCCTGACAAATAAAACAAAGTACCTTTTTAAAAATGTTAATGTATATATAGATTGTTCAAGATATTTGTCACATCTGCCTTTTAGTCCTCATTAGTGTATCAGAAACAGGTTTTAGTTCAGGTAGAACCACTTTTTTATTGTAAACATGAGGTAATGTGCGTGAGGAAATCCAAATATTTTGTGGGACATTGCACATATGTCACAAACTTATTTAAACAGCCTGATTAAAGTCCCCAGCCACGATGAAGTCTCCCTTTAGATGAGTCTGCTGATGTCTATGATGTCTGTGATGTCAGCTAGCTAATGCTAGCACAGATAGCTCTCTAGCTAGTTGGCCTAGCTTCAATGTCGGGAACAAGCGGATAAAGCCAGATTTCCATCATTCACAATAAAACACTCACGGCTAAACTGATCCCCTGCCCCCAGAAGGTTCAGTTCGTCAGTATTGACAACGACAGAGGTTGCGTCGGTCAGAAAACTGTTCGGTGGTGCCCGGTCTGTCTGTGAAGCTGCTTTGGTAGCCGAACTAGCAGAGAGACTGGTGATCTCTCTGTGTCCAGCAGCAGCGGAACTTTGTGCACGCATCACCGCTGAAAGTGGCTCGTCATGTCGGAGTTTCAGGCTTAAAAGAGCAACTCCGTGTGAGTGTAGGCGAGTCATCCACACACAGCATCAGCAGAGAGCTAACAAGAGCCGCCACCACTGCACGTCGCAGTTGTCTTCCGCGTCATCATTCTGCGCGGCTTGGACACCGAACAGTGTTTACTGTTTTATGAGAAATTAAAAATATATCGGCGTAACATCGGCAAAACTCTGGCCGATGTTGAATACTTTCAAAAGGGCTATAACCGCCCGATTAAATCGGTTCGGCCCTAATCAACACTATAGATGATGGATGGATGGATATTTGTATATTGGTAGTAATCTGAGTGTGAGTTTAGCTCAAGAACAAGTGAAAATGTAGAACATCAGTGACAAATGATTCAAAAACTCTACTCTGCATACTCACTGACAGCCTCCTGCCACCCCCCCTCCCTCCTTTGACTGACAGACAAAATGCAGGAAAACTTCCCCGTTGCGAGCGACAAGCGTGATCAAGAGCGTCATGGAGTTTTCACAGCAGGTTACCGTGAAGATCTCCCATAGATTCAGGCACTCGTGTGTGCACCGTGTGGCAAAGCGTTGATTTTCTCCCCCTCAATCAGGCAAATCCCCCCCAAACAAAAGACAGACAATCAGCATCATTCACAGAAACATGTTTCACAAACAGCCACTAGACTTGATAACACAGCTTTTGTTTTCTTTTCTGTGTCAGGCATGAACCAAATCTGGGTCCTCATGCAAATGAAGCCTCGCCGCTCCATGCTGTCATTTCCATTCCCCTTTTTTGCATGCTTCCCCGTCCAGATGTTATTTTGCATTTCACCGGCGCAGAGATATGAGTATCTGCCCCCCTCGCCGCTCCCATCTTTGGTTTCTTCTGCTGTCTGATCTGTGTATTTAGCCTCTTTCTGTACCCACATGAAACTATGAAGTTGACCTTTTTCCCTTCCTCCTCCTCCTCCTCCCTCTTACATGTGTGTTTTCTCCCTCCTCCTCCTCCTCCTCTTCCTCACCCCTCTCATTTCTCTCTCTCTCTCTTTCTCTCTTGTTTACAGGGAATTTAAAGAATGTGGTTTAGGACTCAGCAGCCTCAGCCTCCTCCTCACACACACACATACACCATCTCCAAACCAGGTCGAGGCTCTGCGGCTTTAATGAAGACAATATGGAGCGGACCCCTTCGGCCCCGAGGCACGGAGCGAGCGAGGGAGCGAGGGGAGGGAGCGGAGAGGGAAGGTTTTGGAAAACATTAGTGAGTGTTTCCAGGGGAAAACAGTTTAATAGGAGAAGGGGGGGTGTGTGTGTGGTTGCTGTACAGTTCAGTGTTTTTAATCCTTTTGTTTTTACAGAAATCTTCATCCACTGTGTGAATGAGAGTTTGAGTTCAAATACTTGAGTCGACAAAGATGAGTTTGTGTTCGTCCTATCAAGCCCGAGACGCTCTAAACTAAACGTTAAAACAGATTTTTCAGGTGTCTGGTTTCACGTTCACCCCGGTGCCGCTGCGGTTTCGATCCCCCCGGGGGTCGGATAAGCTCTAAAACAGACACCAGCACGTCTAAAAGAGCCCTCGCAAATACACAACGCGCATTTAGAGGAGCTTTTAGAAGTCTGCAAACAAACAAACAGATGTTCTGACCTCTGGGCTACATCTGCATAATGAAACATCTGGACGGCGTTTGGGCTTCAAAACGGAAAGTATGCGGGGAAAGTTAATTTTTTTGTTCCTGCATTGACAGGCATTTACACGAAGATTAAGAGGTTTAAAGAGAAGCAGAGGTTCCTGGACGGTCTGAGGGAGAAAAGATCAATTCATGCAAGGATGAGAAAACAAACATGGATGTTTTTGAGGGGGAACAGATGCAGTTTTCTCAGAAATACACTATTGGTAATTCCTCGTAAACCGCTCTGTCATCATTCTTAAACATGTTAGTAATGATTTTGTCTGGAAAAGCCTAAGGGAAGCACATTTTGAATATTATATTTTATAGCTTCGAGTATTGAGGAGGATCAGGCCACTTTTTTGGAGGGGTAGGGGGTAAGGTCGGTTTTTTAAGTCTGTGGGAAAACAGTTCAGGATTCTCTAAATAGATACAAATTCTGGGATTAAGTCAGAATTAAAAAAAAAAGTCTGGATTCTGTGATTAATCCTGAGGTGAGACTAAAGTCCAGTCAAGTAAAGTCAACTAATTTTAATATTAGAGTCAGTCCAAGAAAATCAGGATTTCATGTTTAAAGCCAGGGTTCCTAAAATTAAAATCAAGATTTTGTGATTAAACTGAATTAAAGTCAGAAGTCTTAGATTAAAGTCTAAGCTGACAAGCCAGATGGACAGCTCCATATATCTGCCACAGAAATATTTCACTAGTCCATCTGGGAAGGAGCCCTTTGAATTAGTTTTCAGGGGGAGAACGTTTAAAAATAAAACACAAGCTTGTGATTGGATAATTATTTGGCTCGTCACATTCAGCACAGACCAATCCACATCAAGCAGGGTTGCCTCCTTTAATATAGCGTGCATAGCGGCTAATGTAGCAGCTAATGGCTAACAGCAGTTAACAACAGTTCATGGATGTTAGCCATAGCGGCTAACTTAGCCGCTAACAGCTAACAACAGTTCGTGACCATTAGCCGTTAGCCGCTAACTTAGCTGCTAACAGCTAACGGCATTATACTATCTTCTTACACTAAATTGTACCACACAGATGATTCATTTAACACTTATATGTGACATGAACCTCGTCAAAGACAATCCCTACAAGTAAACTTCTGAGGAGGGCAGATTTCGTCAAGTTTCACTGAGTAGCCATGAGGACCATAGGCTAATCGGCATGTCCGCTCTCAACTTCCGGTTCTCAACTTCCGGTTGCTGTCACGTCCGCATTCTGCAGCTCCCGCCTCTGTTCCTTGATTGGGCCGTTAAGAATTCAGCCGAGTGAATTCGTAGGACAACGGAGGCTGGCAAGACGGACCTGCAGGATTTCAGAATCAGGCAGGCCTGTCTGCTCTGCAAGGCTAATTAAAGTCAGGATTCTGAGAAAAATTAGGATTCAAAGATTAAAACCAGAATTCAGATATTTAAGATGCTGTGAGGAGTTTCGAAGTAATTACAAAAAAGTCTCACTTTTAGATATATGCCTGATGGAAATACACACTTTAAGATGAGTTTTATCAAAATCAAAATAGGTTATCTATAAATGCTATTCCGTAGCTTAGCGTCCGGGTCGGACGGGTGCGGGACTGGCCTGGATACTCAACTTGGGGAACAAGACAATTAAAACTCGAGCAAATTTATATAATTCAGACACGTCTTAGAGCACCGGGCTGTAAGTAGCGATATGTAGCTGGCTACAAAACTACGATACTAAGTTTTCCAAAAATTGCTTGTTGTCACACATCAAAAACTACCGCTACGTAACTAGAAAGAGATACATTACCTCATCGCTTTGCATCCTGTAAGTTGTTGAAAAAAGAAGTTGTAAAGCAATGCAGAGTTCTGAGGAAGGTCCGAGCTGCATTTATTAGCATCACAGTAAACGCACGCTTTGGCTTGGGTCATGTCTTTACGTTAGTCGCCGCGCCTGCTCATGGGTAGCAGAGTCTTTATGTCGCCAGAAATGGATTCTCCTCATAGCATCTTTAAATACTTCTCTGGTATGTTTGTTTTTAAAAGTTACATGAATATACTATGATTACTTTTTAATCTGGAAAATTAAAAGCCGATTATGCATGTATGGGGACAAAAAAAAAGACTTCTTCAATTGTATTCAAATACAGAATTCTGAGAAAAGTCAGGATTTTGAGATTTAAGATTAAAGATCAAAATGCTATCGTATTATTTTTCTCAGGATTCTGTTTTAATCTCAGACTTCACACTTTTACCTCAGATTTTAAATTTTTTTTCACATACTTTAAAAAAAGAACAACACCTGAGAAAGAAAGAGAAAAACAAATTAATGGACCAAATATTTTACAAATGCTCAACATGAGTCACGATTTTAAATGCCTGAGCCCATTAGCTTTCTCTTTAAAGATCCTCTAAACGATGTGAAAAATGGTTACTAGGCGAAACTGATTATTTGCACATCTGCTAGAGTTTGGAATCAGAGGAGTCTTGTTGAAAACCTCTCTCTCCAGCTGGAGTGTTTGTTCTGTAGCATTAGTCATAATTAGTCACAAAACAATTTTAGCTCAAATCAAACAGAAAGCGGACCAAAAGTCCTCAGATGGAGAAAAGCCGAGCATGTGTGGAACAAGGGAGTGATTAATGAGGCATCGTGGGACAGATGATTTTAGACTAAGTACTGCATTGATTAGCTGTAATGCTAAAAAAACAGATTTCCCCCACAACAAAACTCTAAATGACCAACTTTGTTTTTTAAAGTTAGATGACTAGCTGCTTAACTAGACAGTTTACTGCTCTGTGTTTGAATTAAAGTAGCTGCATATCACACGATAAAACATTTACAACATGGATTTCTCCTCATCTTCTTACACAAAACCAGATCGTTGATCAAGAACTGTGAGTGAACAAGACTGAGTCCATCCATACAGCTGGAGATTGGGCGAGTATTATCTTTTATAATATTTTACCTTCTTCCATTTGCGTTTAAGGGAACAGCCCAAAAATAATTTAAATGTATTTTTATGTACAACAATTAAATCCCAATTTTCAGCTGATGTTCTTTTCAGAGTCACCAATTTACTTCAAAGCAGAAAAACCCTGACTGACTAATCAAACCAGCAACAGATCGATTCCAGCCTGAAAATAATATCCCGCTAACCTTGCGCAGCAGCTGGATCCGCTTAATTCAATGCTGTAATCAGGCTGATCCATCTTTACAAGCTCCAGTGTACAACGATTGTGAGTGGCCCAAAGTGGTACGGCCTAATCAGCGTCCTTTAGAGCAGGAGGAGGTTGAGCAGGAAGTGACTGCCCCTTCAGAGGTTAGCATAGATGCTAACAGTTTCAACATACCGGGACCACATTTCTTTATCAAACAAAGAACAAGCAAAAACACTGAATTAGTAATAGAAAGGATATTTGGCTTGTTTTTTTGTTTTGTTTGACACTATGGAAGTAGTGCCCGCCTACTACAGTATCTGATTGGAATGAATATGATTGACGGAATGATCATCCAATCAACTGCTGGATATAATCGCAAAAGGTTGTGTCCTCCCCAAACACTTTCTATGGGCTCTTTCCCAGATGGACTACTGAAATATGCTGAACAGACTGGTCTGTCAGTTAAATTTTCAATATCAGCTGATACTGATACTCAACTTTTTTCTGATATCAAACAGATAATATGGTGCATCCCTAGATGAAGTGAGCATTTGCCCTTTAATGGTAATTTCCATGATGTGTTAGCCTTAAGCTAAAGCAGACACAGATGTCCTGGTCTGTCTCTCAAAATGTTTTTATTTTCTTTATATAATTGCTTATAACTTTCAAAGTTTTCCCTAAAACTCACATCCCTACTTCTGATATTGGCTCATCCTGAACTATTTTAGTCTGTGGTTGGCCAACAATCAGATAGTGGTGCGTTTCTTATTTTTTAAATACAACAAACTGTCTGAAGTCGTATAAATTTTGTGCAGTGATAATAAAACATCATCTGCGAAACAGAATATCAACTGAAACAAAGTGCTGTAAACATGTTTTCTCTTTTATGTCCATGACCTGTTTCCACATGTTGTCTTTTTTATACTGTGAGCATGTCTTTGTGTACATACCAGGGGATGTTTTCTTGAATAAAAGACCGAAATGCCTGTTGTCGTCGTGCCTTTGTGTTGTTCTAACACTGATTTATGCTGTGTGGGATCGGTTAATAGAGGCTTTAATGGAGAGCGTTTGAAAGAGGAACCACAAACGTCAGCCTGTTTCCTTTAGAAGTGATGTTCCTCAAATTAATGGGCTGGAAATTCACACCAAATGTACGAGCTGGCCCGTCAGAGCTGGCATGTGCAGAGCAGAAGTGTGTGTGTGTCAGGATCCCCTGTGATCTTTATGAACACGGCTGCGGTCACCTCGGCGGTTTGAGCCCAACGTAGCCGAAGCAAATGAAACTCATTACACCGTTTACGAGTTGGGGTAAAGGAGAGACGATTGAAATTCTATCTCGTAAACTGGGTGGGGGGGTTTACACGGTACCGGGCAGGGGGTTGTAAACATGAGAGACGTGAGAGAGGGGGACTCATGGGTGTTTATGTCGCTTTTTGTGCTCTGCTGAGTCAAATTAGAAAAAGTCAGGGGGCCTCAGGAGGATTCGGGGCACTGCTGGAATCCTCTTCTCAAAAATGAGTCAGATTGAGTTTCATGGCGACACCATCAAAACCGGCTCTGAGCTTTGTTTACAGTTTGATTTTTATCCAAATAAAACTTGAAACATCCCCAAAATCTTGTAAAGTGATCCGCCACTTTTAAGTTCGCCAGTTCAACTGCTTGTTAATCCGAGTTACAAATCAGCCAACCACATGGCAGCAACTCAGTGCCTTCAGACCTCCAGACATGGTCGAAGCATCAGAATGGAGAAGAAAGGTGATAAAGGTGACTGAACATGAACATGGCAGCAGTGTTAAATTTGACAGCACTTTTTAATTCAGCTTTAGTTATCGTCTTTTTCCAAAATTATCTTTTAGTTTTAGTCATAATTTAGTCATCTACATTGTTTTCATTTTAGTCTAGTTTTAGTTAATGAAATTTCAAAACATTTCAGTTGATGAAATCTCTGGTAAATTTTATCAACTAATATATTAAGTGTTAAGTGTAAGGCATTCTTTATGTTTCCTTGAATTTCTGAAATAATGGTATACAGTTGGATAAAATGAAACATCTAATAACTCTTTATTGAATGCTAGAAAAGTTTGAATGTATAAATGAACAGAAACAAATTGAACTTTTGTGTGAAATGCAGTCACCTTTATTTAGGCTACCTGGCAGAGCATCTCAGTTACAATACCAGAACTGACAACAAACAATAAACCTGCTCTACATGAATATATCAATTCATTAATACCGATTTCACACTAAAATTAGCAGGTCAACGCAGGTTTTTTCAAAGTGCTTTAACCTGCTAACAACTGGCAAGTGGCTCTTTTACCACTGCCAGCAGACCCGGAACTAATCGGCAGCAGGGGAGCTGCATGGCTGTTTTTTTCCTCTGATGCACCAAGTTGCTGACATCATCAACGTGACAAAGCACGTCCATGTAAACAATGGAAAGGAGCATAGACTTACTTTGTACTTTTGTCCCTCTTTAATGATTTACACATTTTTAAAGAGGGATAAATTTGTGGATGGAATTTGTTGCTTAGATGGTAAAGAGTCAAGTCAAGTAAGTTTTAGACAGAGGGGGCGGGCATGATATTATGCTGTGGGGATGTTAGGCCGATGTCATCCATAAACTAGCGGGTTGACCCGGGTGTGATGTTCTCACTGAATCTGATCGGAGGCGAGCTGATTAAAACCAGCGTCACTTGCAGGGTCAGTCAACTCGGGTCGAAATGCTGATTAAACCCTTTCGAACTGCCGACAGGAGCAATTGTTACCAGATTTAAACAGGTTTTTTGACCAGTCTGAAAGGGGTAAAAAAGACCAGGCTCACAAGATGCTGGTTTTGAGTGTCCACTCCTGTATGGACAGCCCTTGAGAGTACAATTAGCAGAGGCTCTCCAAATCTGAACAGGAAGATTGGGAAAGTGTTGCCTGGTCTGATGAGTGGATTTCTGCTGCCACACCAAGAAATAAGGCAGCTCTGAGGGCAAAGGAGTCCAACCTGGTACGAGGAAGGTCCACCTAATAAAATGACCAAATAACAAAAACAAACAGCCTACAAACTTGGTCTTGTCTGCAGCTAAACTTCCCCCTTCAGCAAGCAGTTAGTGTTATATAACAGAGTCCGCTCCGAGCCCCCGTGCATGGATTTTACATTACTCTGAGATGTAATAGTGGAAAATTAGAATCAAAACATATACCAGCCGTGTGATGTAACATATGCTGTGGAGGAAAATCTGTCTTCAACATTACAGCCAAGATGGAGGTCAACCTGTCAGCACAGAGGAGCTGGAATTTGTTTTTGGCTCACGCAGTCTTCCTCCAAACACTTACGGATTATTATTGTTCCTGTTTGGAAATGGGAGTCGAGGGCTGGACTCTGTAGACGATGGTTTCACATAGCAAAAAGTAGTTTTGTAGTAGTACACAAAAAGTACAATTAGTTTACTTATTTTATACAAAAACTGAGGTACTGCATTTGAAATTTACTGTTTGGAATACATTTCATACCCTTTATGTTGCAGAAGCATGTCCAACTACTAGGTGGAAAATTCCCAAATCCTTGTCTTAGAGGTGCCGTGTGTAGAACTTGGCAGCCTTTTGCCAAACATAAATGGTGAATGTAAGATATTATGTTTCCATTTGTATGTAAAGTCCATCAAAATAGGAGTACAATCATAAAAATAAAACGCTTAATTTTTTTTTTGTTATAAAAGCTTGAAAAAATTACATTACCGTTGGCCGCGTTCATGTAGGCCGACGTAACGATCCGCCATGCTGTCTACGGGTGGGTTTTAGTGAGAAAAAGAACGAAACGTGAATCTGTCTTCCGGTTCTGAAATCTGCCTGGAATGCAGGCAAAGAAGAGGAGAGAGGACGGCAGTGGATGTATAGATAGTTGGGATAGATTAGGGATTTAAATTGTGAGTATTTTGCAGTTAAAGCTTTGGAAATGGAGGACCACATTTATTCAAAATCACTTGAGAGTCGAGATCAACTTCTTTTGAAAAAAGAAAGCATGACGAAATGAAGCGGAATTGTGACAGAAAACGTCAAAAAACATGGATAAACATTGGTGTTGCTTTTAAATGGTGGAGAGCCTTGTTTACAAAGTTATGTTTGAAGACTGATGCCAAAATTGCTTGTTTTCTGCTGGACGGGTAAGGGTGCAATATGCAGTTTTATTACGTTTTGTAACAGTGTTTTTTACAAAATCTCCAATCGACAGCTAACAACTGACCTATAATCTATAAAAATAATGGTTACAAACCTGGTCAGTTTAGTAAATGATACCGTGTTCACGATCCTTTTTGGTCTTCACAGTGTCCGTTGCTTAGTGACGTGATGTTTTGGTTACGGTTAGGCTCATTCTAGAATTTGAACACTAGATGTCGCTAAAATGCCAAATTCTACACACTGCACCTTTAAGTTTCATAAAAATATTATCTTTGCACAATTTTATCACCTCCAGATATGGCATCATAGATACAAATGGCCATCGAAGAGCAATCTGGGTATAATGCCTTTATTCAGATTTCACATCATTTGGTTTTTTTTCCATCCAATTTTGGTGAAATTCATAAGTAAATATTTTGATTAAACAGCAATAATACCCATACTTCAAATTTTGCTTTTTCTTTTATTTACTCTTTATAAATGTTTGTCAAAGACATCTGTGGATCTTTATCAAGGTCTACTAAATTACTATTTACACTGTTGATTCTTGGTGTTCACTTAAAAAAATTGATTCTGTTGTGGTTTAGTAATTTATGCATGAGAGGGTTAATACTAAAACTTAAACTTTAAAGGGACTGTGAGGAGAATCTATTACCGGCAACATAAAAGACTCTGCTACCCATGAGCACGTGCGGCGACTGTCGTAATGCTGCGTTCCAGTAACCTCGGAACGGGGAGTGACATCATCTCTGACTTATCAGCGTTCCAGTTGAAGTCAGAAAAAAAACATGCCAATCTACCAGGCTATTGTTAGCTGTTGTTAGCATGCCTGCGTTGTTGTTCACAAATACCACATGAAGAATGTGATTATCACTATGGCAGCATTTTTGTAAATATAAGTCTAACAACACTATGTATACAGCTGATCTAGAGCGACACACCCCAGTCAGAAGTGCAAATAAATTGATTATTACAGGAGCTGAATAACTGTTCACACTGGGGGCATCCATCTTTGATTGTCAACTCGAGGCTGGCGAGGTTTCACTGAGTTCCCAGTCGGAAATTCTGACTTTGTAGTTCAGTTGTAGTTTCCTACTCGGAACCCAGAAATTCCTACTTCTGACTAAAACTGGAACGCACCAAAAGATGTGACCCAAGCCAAGCCCAAGTGTGTGTTTGTTGTGATGCTAATGAATGCAGCTCGGACCTTCCAGAACTCTGCATTGCTTTACAACTTCTTTTTTCAGCAACTTACAGGATGTAAAGCGATGAGGTAATGTATCTCTTTCTAGTTACGTAGTGGTATTTTTTGATGTGTGACAACAAGCAATTTTAGGAAAACTTAGTATCGTAGTTTTGTAGCCGGCGACATATCGCTACTTACAGCCCGGTGCTCTAAGACGTGTCTGAATAATATAAATTTGCTCTAGTTTTAATCGTCTTGCTCCTGAAGTTGAGTATCCAGGCCAGTCCAGCCCTGTCTGACCCGACCATGAAGCTAAGGAATAGCATTTGTAGATAACCTATTTTGATGCTATAAAACTCATCTTAAAGTGTGTATTTCAATCAGGCATGTATCTAAAAGTGAGACTTTTTTGTAATTACTTCGAAACTCCTCATAGCATCTTTAAAGGGTTAATAAAATTTACTTCAAGTATGCTACTTTATTTCTAAGGGTTAACAATAATCAGATAACCTATCAGTTCCCTAAATTGTCTTCAGAAGCTCTTATTTGACTCTCTTTGATAGACTCCTGATTGCTGTGTTTTTTATTGGGCACACCTTTGCTCAAATCTTCTCCAACGACTTTTATGCAAATCAGCCCTGAGGCTTCCTTCACCAGCCAGCCTCATGCTTTGAATAGGAACCATCTGACCTACTATAGATGAACTAGAGGCTCGCTCGCCCTCTTTACTGTTTTCTCTGGGGTTTCCGATGAGTGAAAGGTTTTCCAGCCCCAACAAACATTTGCATAAGTCTTGTTTGGCGTGTTGACTAAACAGGGAAATCTGGAGAATCCAATTTGGAGAGTCCATCGAGATTTTAGAGGTTTTGACACATCCCTGATGGGAGCAATATGTTTTTAAATTATTACTTAGTGTGCTACAATGAAAAGCCATCTCGGTTTCTCTCCTTATTGCTGTAAAAAAACGTAAATATTCTAAAACACAGCAGATTGTGTCCACCTTTGTAGGGAAGATTACTCTCACGTGCGTAATCATTTGGTTATTCATGTTGTAATTGGAGTTTTTGTTGACTTTTTCAAGCCACAAAGGAGCAGTTTGGCAAATAAGTGTATTGTTCTGGAAATCACAGAAAGGTTCTCCTGTAAAGGCTGTTAAAGTATGAGGAACAAGCCCGGACACATTTGAATCTACTTTGGTTAATAACAGGAATTCTCCACTGATCAAACATCAGAGATGTCTGTCTGAGCAGTGTGTAGTTCCACCAACCCAAACTGGGAAGTTTGACTAACATGTTAACCTTGATTGTCTGATGAAATAAAAGTACAGCTTCCCTGTAAAGCTTGAGGGAAGCATTAACAAGGTATTTTAGCCTGAGAACTGCTGCTCTCTGGGTATTTTCTGTTTTCAAGGCCATGTCCTGTAAACTCTAAAGATGGTTGAGTTTGAAAATCCCAGTAGACAAGTCCCTCTGGCACAACGATGCCATGTTTAGTCATCAAATCACTTTTCCTCCCCTTCCCAATGCATAGAGTTTGAACTTAAGCTTCAGTTGGTAAACATATTGAGTTACTACCATGTGATTGGCTGATCAACACAGTTATTCATGATTTTCTGCAGTAGCCAGAGCACAGTGCTGTTTTGTGACCATAATATTTTTCTTAACAACCATTTCACAAACCAATATTTAAATGACTCAGGTCAGCACCTATAGCTTTAGCAGTAGATTTGAAGTCCTTGCACATGTTTTCAACTTATTTTTAATGTATATATATTTCATTTTCCTTTAGGGGTGTGCGATATAACGATATTAAATTGTTAAGTATTATAACGTGAGGATGAACTCATAAGGCTGAAAGATCGTCAGATCGTCTGTGTGGGTGCAGAGACTTTGACGCTCACCCGACTAGCCAATTGTAGCACATTAAGCGCAGTGCATGGTAGGATCTCCTGTTTGGTTATGTAGCGTGAAGCCATGGCGGAAAGAGAAAAGGAGATAAAAGCTTGAAGATGTCTGAACAAAAATCTGTTCTAAAGCAGCTGTATTATTCACTCAGATTATAGACATTGCAGTTAGATAACATTTGTTTTGAATTGTTGCACTTTAAGAGAAAATGTTGATATTGTTGTTCATAACCTTTTATGTTTACATTTATTGCACATTTTATTAAAACTGCAATATTTAAATTAAAACCTGTTCAGAAAGTTTCTTTGGCTTTGTCATTTTTTTTTTGTTTAGGGTTTTACATGTTTTATATGTTAAACATGGGGAAAAATGGTCAAACATGCAAATTAGTCTAGAAAAATCCAAGTAAAAAAGAATCGTAATGAAATCGTGATCGTGATTTTTTTTTTTTTTAAATCGTGGTATGATATTTCTGCTGTATCGCCCACCCCTATTTTTCGTGTTATTGGAGGAAGGAGAGGACGTCAGTTTCTTGCTAGTTTGATTCAAAGCAATTTTTCATAAAGTCTGTTGTTACATGTTTACTTGAAGTGAGATAATAGTTTTGTTTCTCTTTTTTGAGACCCAATCTTAATTAGGGTTCAAACCCCGAAGGGGTGGAACCCTATTGTTTTTGTGCCGGTTTATTATTATTATTATTAGGGTTCAAACCCCGAAGGGGTGGAACCCTATTGTTTTTGTGCCGGTTTATTATTATTATTATTATTATTATTATTATTATTTTTCTTCTGCCGCTTAGGCCAAAATTCCCGTGAGCTGGAATGAGCCAGAGAGCTGAAACTTGGCCAAGGCCTAGGTAATGATGTGCACCAGGTTTGGTTAAGTCATGAGCCAAGTCAGCCACAAGGTGGCGCTGTAACTAAGGCTCAAAGTTTGAGGTATTGGAGAGGCCACGCCCCTCATGCCGTAAGTCCGATTGACTTGAAAATCAAGGCCCAAGTCCAGCTCAATGTGCTCTACAAAAAAGCCTCAAGGACCCCTAAAGTCCGCCTAATTAGATTTTTTGCTAATTTGCATAATTTGAAAAACACTAAAATGAATAGAAGTTGAGAAATATTAACTCAATCAGCACCAAATTTGGTATATGGCCTCAGGGGACAAAAAGACAAGTTTCTATTATAAATCAGCCAGATTGGTGAAAAAACATGGCTGCTAGCTAGCAAAACATCTAAGGTGGTGGGCGGAGCTTAAACATAACTGGTGATAACTCCAATACCCATTGCCCAATCATCACCAAACTTGCAGGTTACCTTCATATTGGGACTGGGAAGTTCCCTGAAAAAGCAATTTGAGCTTAGCCCATAGGGGGCGCTATAAACACCACTTGTTTATATCTCAAAGACCATTGGTCGGAATTTCATCAAATTTTGTGGGCGTGTTCTAGGGGCCAGTAGTAGGTTGTATTTAAAGTGCCATATTTTTTGGTGAAAGTGGGCGTGGCCTATTCAGCATTAAGTACATTTTCTTCATTTGTGGGCAACTGAAATGACCTAGGGACACCAAACTTAATAGGTCAACTACAAATGAGGTCTGATTAATGCAGAAAAAATTTGATCAAAATTGGCCAATAGGGGGCGCTACAACATAGAGTGTCAAACTAAAGCGCTCCCTCTTCCACACCGTCAGTCCTGTGGACTTGAAAATAAACACACATCTTCACCTGATAGTCCTCTACAAAAAAGCCTCTTGCACCGACACTGCTGCTATCACTGATTTTGGCCTAATTTGCATAATGCTCAAAACAGTAAAATGAATAGAAAGTTTGAAATATTAATGCTATCAACACCAATTTCACAATATGGCATCAGGGGACTGAGACAGACATTTCTATTATAAATGAGCAAGATCGGTCAAAAACTGAAGGCAGAGGGGACCAAAACATCCTAGCAGTGGGCGGAGCTTAAAGAATATTGCTTTTTCTTCAATTTTGGAAAGCAGGAATGACCTGGAGACACAAAACTTGGCAGGTTAACTATAAATGTCACTGATATGCGGCAAAAAAATTCTGAAACAAATCGGGCCTGATGGGGGCGCTATACCTTTGAGCGAAATCTGCAAAATTTACAGGCCATTACTTCCATACCACAAAGCCTAATGACTTGTAGTTGGATTGACAGTTTAGTCTGATATGCCTCTACAAAAAAACTTTGCAACCATGAACACTGCTATTATGGATTTTTGTTAATTTGCATAAAAGTAAAAGCAATGATATTAACAGAAACTCTCAAAAATTGACTCAATCAGCACCAAATTCAGGAAATGGACTTAGGGGACAAGCATTTTAAAGCCTCCCATAGATGAGCCCGATTAAATGAAAAATATGGCCGCTAGCCAGCAAAACATCTAAGGACGTGGGCGGAGCTCAAATATAACTGATGTTTACTCCAACACCCTTTGCCCAATCCTCACAAAATTTGCTGGTTATGTTCACAATGAGACAGGGAAGCAGCTTGCAAAACTAATTTGAGCTAAACCCATAGGTGGCGCTATAAACACTACATGTTTATATCTCGTAGATGATTGGCCAGAATATCATAAAAATTGGTGGGTATATTCTACGGGTGAGTATTAGCTGAAAGTTGCAGTTTCAAGTTAATCGGTTGAAGGGGGCGTGGTTTATTCATCATTAAGTACCAATACTTCAATTGCTATGAGCTTCAATGACCAAGGGAAAAGCTGTGATTGCACGGAGCATTAGAGGAAAACGCCTGTGACAGTGCAAGTGTGTAGTTTTGAGGTTTTGTGTGGTTGGAAGGGGCCGGAAAAGGTTTGAACCCGCCAATTGCCGCTTGCGGCTATATTTAGGGTTCAAACCCCGAAGGGGTAGAACCCTATTGTTTTTGTGCCGGTTTATTATTATTATTATTATTTTTCTTCTGCCGCTTAGGCCAAAATTCCCGTGAGCTGGAATAAGCCAGAGAGCTGAAACTTGGCCAGGGCCTAGGAAATGATGTGCACCAGATTTGCCTAAGTCTTGAGCCAAGTCAGCCACAAGGTGGCGCTGTAACTAAGGCTCAAAGTTGGGGGTTTTGGAGAGGCCACGCCCCTCACGCCGTAAGTCCGATTGACTTGAAAATCAAGGCCCAAGTCCAGCTCAATGTGCTCTACAAAAAAGCCTCAAGGACCCTAAAGTCCGCCTAATTAGATTTTTGCTAATTTGCATAATTTGAAAAACACTAAAATGAATAGAAGTTGAGAAATATTAACTCAATCAGCACCAAATTTGGTATATGGCCTCAGGGGACAAAAAGACAAGTTTCTATTATAAATCAGCCAGATTGGTGAAAAAACATGGCCGCTAGCAAAACATCTAAGGTGGTGGGCGGAGCTTAAACATAATTGGTGATAACTCCAACACCCTTTACCCAATCATCACCAAATTTGCTGGTTAGCTTCATAGTGACACTGGGAAGCTGCCTGCAAAAGCAATTCCAGCTTAACCAACAGGGGGCGCTATAAACACCACATGTTTATATCTCAAAGACCATTGGTCGGAATTTCACCAAATTTTGTGGGCATGTTCTAGGGGCCAGTATTAGCTGACATTTCAAAAGCCATATTTTTTGGTGAAAGTGGGCGTGGCCTATTCAGCATTAAGTACATTTTCTTCATTTGTGGTCAACTGAAATGACCTAGGGACACCAAAATTTATAGGTCAACTACAAATGATGTCTGAGTGATGCAAAAAAAATTTGATCAAAATTGGCCTATAGGGGGCGCTATAACATACAGTGCCAAACTTGAAAGGCTCTCCCTTCCACACCATAAGTCCTGTGGACTTGAAACTCAACACACATCTTCACCTGATAGTCCTCTACAAAAAAGCCTCTTGCTCCATTACTGCTGCTATCACCGATTTTGGCCTAATTTGCATAATGCCAAAAACAGTAAAATGAATAGAAAGTTTGAAATATTAATGCTATCAACACCATTTTCACAATATGGCATCAGGGGACCGAGACAGTCATTTCTATTATAAATGAGGAAGATCGGTCAAAAAACGTAGCCACCGTGAACCAAGATATCCTAGCAGTGGGCGGAGCTTAATGAATATTGCTTTTTCTTCAATTTTGGAGAGCAGGAATGACCTGGAGACACAAAACTTGGCAGGTCATCTAAAAATGTCACTGATATGTGGCCAAAAAAATTCTGAAACAAATCGGGCCTGATGGGGGCGCTAGAGCTTTGAGCGAAATCTGCAAAATTTACAGGCTATTACTTCCATACCACAAATCCCAATGACATGAAGTTGGGTCTAAAGTTTATACTGATATTCCTCAACAAAAAACTTTTGCAACCATGAACACTGCTATTTTGGATTTTTGCTAATTTGCATAAAAGTAAAAGCAATGATATTAACAGAACCTCTCAAAAATTGACTCAATCAGCACCAAATTCAGGAAATGGACTTAGGGGACAACCATTTTAAAGCCTACCAAAGATGAGCCCGATTAAATGAAAAACATGGCCGCTAGCCAGCAAAACATCTAAGGAGGTGGGCGGAGCTTAAATATAACTGATGATAACTCCAACACCCTTTGCCCAATCCTCACAAAATTTTACTGGGTGTGTTTACAATGAGACAGGGAAGCAGCCTGCAAAATCAATTTGAGCTAAACCCATAGGTGGCGCTATAAACACCACATGATTATATCTCAAAGACGATTGGTCGGAATATCACAAAAATTGGTGGGCATAATCTAGGGGCCAGTATTAGCCGAAAGTTGCAGTTTCAAGTTAATCGGTTGAAGGGGGCGTGGTCTATTCATCATTAAGTACCAATACTTCAATTGCAATGAGCTTCAATGACCAAGAGAAAAGCTGTGATTGAACTGAGCATTAGAGGAAAAAGCCTGTGAGAGTGCGAGTGTGTAGTTTTGAGGTTTTGGGTGGTTGGAAGAGGCTGGAAAAGGTTTGAACCCGCCGATTGCCGCTTGCGGCTATATTTTTCATTTATTTTTTCCATCTGAATTCCAATAATCTTTTAAAATATGTAAAATATGCACATACTGTACTTGAATATGTAAAAAGACTAAGATTAGCTGTTTGTGCTTATGTGCAGTTGAACAGGTTTTCCAGGTAAATTCTAGCTGAGTGCATTGAGTGCATGTGCACAAACCACAAACGTTTGATTTGGATTGATTATTTCACCCCTGTAATAAAATCTGTTGTTTTTGTGGAATGTGGAAGTTTGTGTTGGCCCTGGTACCATTTCCAAACGTAGAACTAAGTTCTGAGAGACTGGTTAAGTCAAAGACGGACACAACACCCCAAGTAGACAAGTTCACCCTTGCTTCACACCATAGGCTTCTTCTAGGAGAAGAGGGGATCTAGACTGGCGGACGCTCAGTCTCCTAGCATGTCTCACTCATGTTTTTTTGTGTACATTTATTTGATAATATGACTGCACAAGACAAACCAACACATCAATTTCACTTGCTAATAGAAGCTTCAGGCACAGATGTCTTCTCTCTTTTTTCCAATTGTACATCATAGCTCACTGTTCATTGGTATTAAACTCTGACATTAAACGCTCTGTTTCAGTCGCCAGGATACTCTGTATACAAACAAGCAAAAGAGTGTCAGGACTGGAACATAAACACAGTGTCCACTGTTGTTTTGGCAATGCATTGTAGCAGTGGCCTAAAAACATGTGGCACAGCTTCCATACTGAAGAACAAACCACATTTAAGGTGGAGTCCACAGATATTTCGTATCATAACTGTTTTAATACCAGAAACCTTTGTAAACCCATTCTTATGAAAATACTTTGTTGAAAAATTAAGTTTGATGGCCTCAAGTTTTGGGATATCCATTGACTTTTGATTTCTTACATTATATGCTCTGTTTCAGTCGTCGTGAATCTCTTTGTACAAACCGGCCAAATGTGTGGCAATTACGAAATTAAAGGGTTTTCTTTTCAAGTCAGGAAGTAGCTCAACACTTCATTTTGCATTTACTATGGACTTCTGGTCATGGCGAGGTGCGAGGTCGTCGTGACTTTTTGAGTTCTGCTGCTAGCTTGTAATAAATCCTACGAAATAAACCAGAACTTGATTAAAATTTAAGCAACATGAATATCAGAGTACTTGGATATAAAAATGCCACGAAAGGGCAACAAGACAACAAACAGAAACCATGACATAAGGACAAACATTTTGAGGAAGAAGAAATGAGTGACGCCATGTCACTTCTGGAGGAAGACATTGAGAAAAAGATGCCGGAGAAACACCTATTTCAGACAAGAAAACTAACAAAGATATCGTGAAAGCCTAATTTCATTAAAACGTGGTCTCTACAAGAAAAATGATGTTGTGCAACTAACAATTACTGATGTGAAAAAGCAGGTGCAGGAATGTATGGGGTACCTTGCACATGCTGAGCAATGGATTTGTGGTAGCGGAAGATAACTTTAACGCGCTCTTGAACAAAGTCAGCACATTGGAAAGCACTGTAACAAATTCACGAATAAAGTCAATGACTCGGGATGTAGATGCAGACACAACAACTGAGATACTGTATTAACTCTTGGAGAAGGGGAAGTTTCCAGAGCCTTAATCGCCATGCTTCAGGAATAGTTTAGTCTAAAACATAACTACACCTCTATTTCAATATTATAACAAAGGCTACAAGTGGACGATAAGAAAATTCCACTTTCACATGATTGTATTGACTTTTTTTTTTTAAGTTCCAGAGCTGAAATGTTTATAAACACATTTATTTTTAAGGTTGTCATCTGTAATTTTGTCCATCCTCCCCACCACAGTCCAGTTTTGTCAGTTTGACCAACACACTATCATTATTTGTCTGCTTAGATGGAAATCACAAACGGTTTGCTGGATTTGCATAACCCGCTCCCCTCCCTCCTCAATGGGGAACAAAGCAGCGGGGGCCTCCGTCTATACGTCCCCGTCCTCATCAACATGTGAAGTGTCTGCGGTCAATGGCGGAGGGGGATTTACCGGCACAATAAAGACAGATGCCACCTTTTATCTGCTTAACGGAAGAGAGGCCGAGCGCGTGGCACTTGACCGCGCCGACGCATGCTGTTGGCGCGTAATGACGTCCTCCCCGCTCGGACTATTGAGATGAATGGGGACGGCTGCTGAATGGACTTGTTCTTTTTTAAGGGAGGCGTGGGGGGAGGGAGAGAGTGTTTTAGGGGTGAATTGGCGGTTTTTAATCGACACTTTTGGGAGGTTTTTCTTAGTCCACAAACAGCTTTTGTTTGGGGCCACCCTGTATGAATAAAACACGCCAAGACTGACCCAGAGGAGGAGAAGACCTGGTGTTGTTGAGTTATCCCAAGGGGAGATCATGAGGGATTTAGTCTTAAAAGGTGGTCCTTAAAGTCTGGGAAAATAAATGAAGATTTGGCTTTTGTCTACGATAATACTTCAACTGGGTGACTTTTAACTGTTTTTCCAAAGTAATACCTACAACCAAACAGCAGTCTCAAGAAAAATCATCGTTTGACAGCCTTGACACATGTTTAATGCTTTACTAGTCTTACGTGTTTTACGATGCAAAATTTGACAAATGGACACATTATTGGACACTATTTGCCTGTGAGCCAATTTTATAAAACGTACATATAGATATTGATTATTTTTTGCTCCACTTACAGTTAAAGCCAAATCTATATTTTACACAGATGGTAAATTCAAGCTCCATTTGCCCTTCTTATAGCTGGAAGAACACATTTGCATTTTGCAACTTTCCTGGCAATAAACCAGCCCTTCTTTACGCTTTTTACTTTCAATTAGAGTTTCTTGTCAGCAATAATCCAAGAAAACATTAAATAATCCCATAGAGGGATTGCACTGCTTTATTTATACATTCAACGTAGCTCAAAACTCAGATGTGGAAACTTGGATTCGTCACATGAAACATATTCTACTTCCGAGCTGGTTAACTCTGAGTTCCTGAAGATCTGATCTCCATGGTAGAAGTTTTGCCAAACGAGATGTTTCTAGTTATGTATTCAATCTGAGATGCTTTATCAAATGGCATATGCCATATTGTAGGTTTAAGATTTTGACTGTTTTCCCCTTAAGTCTTATCCGCATAGTGGCGAAGAAAACTAACAGGTTGGATTGATCCAACAAAAATATTGAGGTTCGCGTAAGTTACCTTAAAGATGCTATGAGGAGTTTCTAAGTAATTACAAAAAAGTTTCACTTTTAGATATATGCCTGATCGAAATACACACTTTAAGATGAGTTATATAGCATCAAAATAGGTTATCTATAAATGCTATTCCTTAGCTTTGCTGTTGGACAGGGCTGGACTGGCCTGGATACTCAACTTCAGGAACAAGACAATTAAAACTAGAGCAAATTTATATTATTCAGACACGTCTTAGAGCACCAGGCTGTAAGTTGCGATATATAGCCGGCTACAAAACTACAATACTAAGTTTTCCAAAAATTGCTTGTTGTCACACATCAAAAAATACCGCTACGTACCTTGGGTCACATCTTTTGGTGCATTCCAGTTGTAGTCAGAAGTAGGAATTTCCGAGCTCAGAGTAGAAAACTGAAACTGGAACGTCCCCTGAAGTCGGAATTTCCTACTGGGAACTCGGTAAAACCTCGCCACCCCCGAGTTGACAATCGAAGATGGATGCCCTCAGTGTGAACAGTTATTTAGCTCGTGTAATAATCCATTTATTTGCACTTCTGACTGGGGTGTGTCGCTCTAGATCTGCTGTATACATCGTATTGTTAGACTTATAGTTACGAAAATGCTGCCATAGTGATAATCACATTCTTCATACAACAACGCAGGGTGTGCTAACAACAGCTAACAATAGCCTGGTAGATCGGAATGTTTTTTTTAACTTCAACTGGAACGCTGATAAGTCAGATATGATGTCACTCCCAGTTCCAAGGTTACTGGAACACAGCATTACGACAGTCACAGCGCGTGCTCATGGGTAGCAGAGTCTTAATGTCGCGGGAAACAGATTCTTCTCATAGCATCTTTAACAAACATCCTGGATAGTTAATGTGCATTCCTCCAAAGGAGTTTTGTTTTTCCTTACAGATAAGAATGATAAAACGTTCATAATTAATTAAAATTCTGTCAACTTTTAGCTTTTTTGCATTCGCCAAGGAGCTTATACGTTTGCCAGTGTTTCTTTGGCTGTCCATCTTTGAGCGCGATAATTCCAAAATTATGCCACAGATTTTGATGAAATTTTCTGGAAACATTGCTCATGACTCAAGGAAGAGGTCAAAGAGCTGTAAACACTGCAAGATCAGCAGTTTTTTTTAATGATTTTGCTAAAAACTAAACAAGACTTCAACAGATTTTGACAAAATTATCAGGGAATGTAGGTCCTTACAAAGAAGAATATGCGGATCCATAACTTCTTTAGCTTTTTAACATTGCGAATTGGGCAGTTGTCCTCATTTTTGGTTATTACTTAGTCAAGAATATCAGACATGCCTGGCAGAGGTTCTTGCTTTCTGTGCACTCCTAGTTTTTAGGTGAATAGGCAGTTGGTTGTGGTTCCCAGTGAACAAAATTTAGCCGAAAACATAAATTCAGACTTAATTTCTGTCTCTAATAAAACCAGAACTTGGTGGTCTTGTTTAAATAAAAACACACGGCCTCGATTTATGCTCTCTGTGTTCACTTATATTTCTATTAGCTAATGGAAGAAAATCTTTTTATACTAGTTATGTTGTCAGACATTACTTGAACAAGATGGTCGTGTTTACCAACCAAATTGAATCCACAGTTGACCCAGTTCATTGCCAAAAATTGTGTTTTTCATCTTTTTCATCATCCTTTTGTATTGGTCTGATGTTTGTTTTATGTCCTTCTGCTTAAATAACTCTAATTATGTTGACTCTTTGTCTTCTGTTGTATTATAATATCCAAAATGTTACTTATTGATGTTTTACGGTTGAATAAATCACAGCCGAATGAGAATTTGCGACCAATTATATCCAATAAAAGAGCAATAAAAAGGCAAAAGTACTACGGAGGGGTGTTTTAGTGACTCTAATGAGGGCTTGCATGTTAAATTAAGCAGAACTGTATTTTATTATCGTATTTTTGGTGGCATTGATGGGACATTTGTTACCCATATGCCTTTAGTTTTATGATGGTTGGTCAATTAAGCATTAATGGGAAAGCGATTAATAAAGTCGAGCACAAACTTTATTTCTTGTTATTTACTGCTGACCAGCCCAAGTCTGTAAATCACTCCGATCACGTCCAATCATGGGAGACGTCTTAACGAGAACATGAAGTTTGACTAATCACTCACAGACAGACCCCCCCTCTCTCTCTCTGGGCGAGTGACACAGACAAAGACAGAGCGCTCTGAAATGGTCCATTTGATTCCTGATGGTGTTTGCCTCACAGAGAGAAACATCTGCCCTGAAGACCGGCAGCTCACAAACTCTGGAGCCGGATCAGACCGGGACGGAGCTGAAGAGGAGGTAACACATCAGACATGTCTCAGTGTTTTAATGCCCTTAAATGGGCTTTACATGTCTCCTCAGTGTGATAGAGAACTTCTATCAGCAAGACAAAATCTAGCTAAAAATGTATTGTGTAAAAGTATGTATATTTTTCTCTTTATTGACTATTATCCCTGCTTTAGATCTGTTCATAAATAAAGAATGACATGATATTTAAGCTTCTTACGCTTGTATATGAAAGACTGCACTTGGTCTTTGTCTTACTTTTAAGAATCAGAATCAAAATGGCCTTTATTGTCTTTACACGGTACAAAATTGAAGAGCTTCTCCTTTTCAGTTCAATAGATAGATACCTCTACAGCCCCAAAGTATCTGATTTGAGGAATGCTTGCACGCTCTCCAACAAAAACGTAAAAAAAGGGAGGTATTCATGTGGAAATGACATAAAATTAAACAGGAAATTTCCAGCTACACAACCATATAAGCCATTTTTGCACACACCAAACGCAACGTCAACACCAAGTAAATGAATTATCAAATATCCAAATCTGTTTCACTTTAATTCAAACTTGGGTTGCTTTGCATGGATTTCTTTGAATGGGAAAATGTGAAGAGTTCTGCTTGATTTTTATTAAAAACAATAACAACAACAAAAATTCATGTATTTATTTTATTCTTTAAATTATTTTTTTCAAAACTGCCACAGATTAGTGGAAGAAGATAAAAACTGTTGTAATTGGGTGTAATGAACACTGAAAGTTTGGTACATCATAAATTTGTAGTCTGTAGTTAAACCTCTCTAACTTTGCTCTGCATCACTTTATTAGACTCAAACTTGGCAGAAGTAATGTTCACATATTTTGACATTCATTCATAGAGTTTTAAAGCTGCAGCTGCATCATTCCAAAGAGAAATTCACAATAAAAAAAAAAATTTTAGGCAAGGATGAAATTTTCAAATTATTTTGACTTCTATCTTCATTTACTCCCAGTAGTCCCAGTAACACATATACTGATAATTCTGGAAAAATCTCTCAAGTGTTTCTTTTATTATGACACCAGAATAATTCAAATAGACTTTGTGTTTGCAGAGATTCACTCTTTTCTTTATGAGGATGTCATTTTCCAGCAGGAGGCTTACAAGGGGCTGAACAGGTTGAGTTAAAAGTGTACAAAAACAGTACACGTAAAAAAGGTTGTAAGACTTTAAATGTACAAGATGTATACAGATGAAATACAATCCAACGCAACTGAAACTCTATGTACAGTATGAAATAGAGGATAAATAGTTAGTAGATAACCTTAGTCTAGAATATGTCTGGGATTATTGGCAAGGATTTATTGTTTTTTTCTGTGCTATGTCAGGTAAAGAAAAAGAAGTAACAATGAAAACTTATGTAGTTTAAACTGGTCTAACAAACAGACATACTGGGAAAAAAAGACAATTAATTCATCTACTTAAGAATATCACAATCTATGACCAATCTTTAATTATTGCCCAAATTCACTTTGGTGTATTTTTATTTTTATGCACTTGATCAACCAACTCCTAAAAGTAGACAAATTTCAGAAGTGCCACAAATTATATTTTTTTACAAATATTTTTACAGGAATAATTTAAAATATACTTTTATCAAAGTCAGTCTCGGTTATGAAGTAAGAAAAAAAAAAATTATATGTTGCTTGCTGACATTTGTACGCCAGTTGGTGTATTATATATGGCTGATAGTTTTATTAGATAAGATTACATTAGATTAGATATTAATCTATTTATCCTCATATTTTCCTCATTCAAGGAAAATAAGGTTCCAGTAGCATTATGTTGCACAAACGTATAATGCATCTAAATAATAAAAAAATAAATGTTTGAATGAAAGAATAAAATAATGAAAATCAATAAATAAATTTCATATTGGATGATTAATAAAATATATGATAATCACTTTTAAAGAGCTTTAATTTCTTGCCCTTCAGGTTAAAGTTGTCATTTGAAAGAGTTTCTTCATCATCATCATACAGTTTTGTGAGGCTCCTCTTCATCGAGGTTTGGCCCCGCCCACTCAGCCCTCTTAACCAATCGCCGCCTCCATCCGGATCCTGCGCGACTCCAGCTCCGTGTTTCGGGCCGCGTGCCCGCACACAGTCCGTCCAGTGAAGAGGCTGCGAGGAGCAAAGTGATTTTTATTCCGAGAGGAGCTCAGAGAGGAGCTGACAGTCCGCAGAGACTCCGGGACTCAGACTCTATCATTCAGATTTACCTGCAGCCGGAAAACTCCCAGGACCCCCTCTGCGTCAAGGACTTGGACTTCTGCAGGACTTCAGCGGGATTTTCTCACAGGTCTGTTCTGACAGTTTTCCTGCTGCTCTGTGCTCAGTAAAGTTTCCTCTGCCTCTGTGTCTTTGTTAATAGTTTACATAACATTTAAATGAGGTCAATCGGTTTGTGCCTGCACTCAGGGCTCAGCGAGTGTGACCATAGCTCCAAATAAACGCTTTACGCATGCCTTAGATATTAACTTTATATTGATTTAAAACGCTTTGGTGCTAAAAAAGAATTAACACTGATGAATATGAGGGTTAATGGGCAAATGCACGCTTCTCAAATGCACGCTGCAACAAGTTTAAGTTTATTAAAAGACTGGATTTTTACTTTATTCTGCAAAAATGTGACAGATCGTGATCGGATTTAATTCAACATGAACCATGCAAAGTTAGTTAAACCAATAATCGAGTGTTTTCTCTAATTTGTGTCTTTATTGGTGTGTATTGGGAGGTAATTAAAGCGCGTGCAATGCGTCACGCTGTGCCAGCATATGGTGCATATGTGGTCCATAGTGTTGAGACGCACTGACGTTTCAATTTGCTCGTCACGCTTTAATTGTGTAATTGAATCCTCTGCTGTTGGCTGGGAGAGTGTTGCTGCGCGCGCTGCTGCACGGACCGAGTGAAGAAACGCTTCTGTGATGGTCTCGAGCCTGTGTTGTTTTAATTCTGTTAACAACTTAGTGTGTAAAAAGTGGCAGTCAAACAACTTGACTGACAAATGTAAGCTTAATTTCCTTTTAGTGACTGTTGATATTAGCTTATCAGTTTTAACATGTTTAAAATTGTATCTGTTTGCATTTTAAATCAAATTTTTTTGTCGATTTTTAGATTAAAGGCTCGTTTTGAACAGTTTAGACAGTCAGATTTATGATGATGCTGATACCTAGGGATGTCCTAATTTACTTTTTTGGCCCTCTATCTCGGTCTGATTTCTAGTTGAGCATTTTTAGATTCCAAGTCCTGATCCAATATTAACATAAACCGAACGGGAGTTGGGTGGTACGGTAGTGCAGCAGAAAAAAAGGTTGCGGTTCGAACCTTGTGTCGAGTATGCATGTTCTCCCTGTGGATTTGTGGCTTCTCTCTTGGCACTCAAGTTTCCCCTTACAGACTCAAAACGTGTTTGTTAGGTCAGTTGGTGTCTCAAAATTGTCCCTTAGGTGTGGAAGAGGGTGTGAATGGTTGTCTGTCTCTCTATGTGGCCTTGTGATTGGCTAATGTCGACTAGTGTCAGTTGGGAAAGACTCCAGCCTCAAACAACCCCAAAAGGGAGGTGGGATAGATAGTAGATGCATGAATGGATAGATAAGGGTTGATCAACTGGTGGCCCAGGGGCCATATGTGGTCCTCCACCTCGCCTAGTGTGAAAAAATAGATCCTGCCTAATCTAATGTGGCCATCAAAGCCAAAAACAATATAATCACCTTCGAGATACCCAGGCTCTGTACATGCAAGCTTTAGATATGGACATGCTGATACTACCTGTCTTAGTCCATAGCCTCCCCCAATAAGTAAATTTATCTTACCTACCCAACCACATGGCAATCCCTGCACCAACAGCATCATCAGCTTTGACATACCCAGCCTCTGTACATGCAAGCTTTAGATAGGGTTGTGATGATACTACCATTCTTAGTCCAAAGTCCCCCCCAAAAAGCAATTTATCTTACCTACCCTACCACTAGGCAATCCCTGCTCCAACAACATCATCACCTACGACTTACCCAGGTTCTGTACATCCAAGCTTTAAATAGGGATGTGATGATACTACCTTTCTTAGTCCAAGCCTCCCCCAATGAGCAAATTTACTTTACCTGCCCTACTACATGGCCATCCCTGCTCCAACAACATCATTACCAAAACAGATATATCAGTTTTGATATATCCAGCCTCTGTACATGCAAGCTTAAGATAGAGATTTGATGATAGGGATTTCTTAGTCCAAGCCCCCCCCCTCCCATGAGCAAATTTACTTTACCTACCCAACCACATGGCCATCCCTGCTCCAACAATCTCCTCACCTACGACATACCCAGGTTCTGTAAATGCATCCTTGAGAAAGTGATATGCTAAAACTAATCTCCCTAGTCCATAATTACCACAATGTGCATGCTTATTCTATCTACGCTACTACATGGTCATCACTCCTTCAACATACCCAGGCTCTGTAAATGCAACCTGGAGGAAGTGATATGCTAAAACTAACCTCCCTAGTCAATAATAACCACAATAAGCAAACTTTATCCTTCCTACCTTACTACATGGTTATCACTCCTTCAACATACCCAGGCTCTGTACATGCAACCTTGAGGAAGTGATATGCTAAAACTATCCTCCCTAGTCAATAATTACCACAATAAGCACTTATTCTATCTACCCTACCACATGGTCATCACTCCTTCAACATACCCAGGCTCTGTATATACAAGCTTGAAGTTAAGCAAAGTATTCAGTCTATAATCATCAAAATATTTGTAAAGCAGGAAATTTAACTTGCAAGAATCCATTAGCAGTGTATTTTTAACCTGTTTGCTTCACCAATGTCTTAATGAGTAATTCACTGTCACCTTATTTCAGTATCACAACACTGAGTTTGGCTTTTGGTTCAAAGCTAAGACTACATCTCACTTAAAGCTTAATTTTGTAAAAACCTGGCAGCTTCTAACCGTAATGATTTTATATTATTTACTGCTGAATCTGTTGTCTTGTTATCCATTAGTCCAGCAAACAGTGAACTAATTGGCTGCTGTATTGATGACAAGTACTTCAAGTCATTTTTTAGCCAAAATGCCAATAAAAATTGACATCCCAGCATTTTAAATGATAACATTAGCAGAAAATATTGAAAGCAGAAGTAATTTAAAGACATTTCCTCACGCTATATATGAGCTGATTAATCAATATGAGAGCAAAACTGCAGCGCTGAAGCACAAATGGAGACGTGGCGTGTATCTCTGAGAAAATTAAACTGTTCATCTGGCAGGGAGAGTGGACTTTCATGGCTGATAATTAAAATAAATGAAGACTTTTCACGGCCAAGACAGCAGCAGCAGACTGCTAATGAAATCATTTTCAGGGGGAACTAGATTTCACAATCTCATAAAAAGTGCAGGGAGGAAAAACAATGAGTCAGGTCAGCTGTGAACAGGAAAAAACATTGGCGTACCTCCACAGGCTCCGCAGCATCCTTCCTATCCATGTCAGAGAGGAGAGGAGCGGTTTGGGTGTTTTTTGTGTCACATTCAGCCTCGGTTCAGACAATAACAGGAGGAAGCAGGTTTCAGTAATGAACTACTGCGAGCGAGTGTTCAGCCAAGAATGGAGAATAATCACCTGAATGTCCTCCAGGCGCTGCTTTGTATCCAAAAGCTGAAAATCATATTCAATCAACGAAAACACTGGAAAACAACAACTGGAACATTATTTTACCTTGAAGAAACTGAATAATAACAGAAAAACAACATTTAAGTCCCTCATTAACAAGCTTTACTCTCTGCAATGAGTGTTATCCTTACTGATGCTACTTGTGCTTATGTTTTTGACTTTAAGGATAATTATGTCGACCTAAAGTCTAAAAAAAGACATCAGCTTGAAACCATTCCCAATCAAAACAATGTCAGGACCTTTGCTGTTTCAGCCTTGCTAAATCTGAAATTATCAGTATTTTGTTAGCTAACAGCAGCAAATGCCCTGTTATGGGGGTGTTTTTCAATGTTTATGTCTTTGCCATTCTAGTGAGTCTGATTTAAACATTTATAATGGCAAACAAGCAACATATTTTGCTCTTTCTAGCGAGCTCACCAGCTAGCTAACTTGCTATGTGGATCAGCTTAGGCCTGTGCCTCTAGAAGCTGTGTGGTGGTCAGGATAGCCTTCTTTGAAATTAATTTATTAAAGGATGATTAACAAAGTGTTATGTTTAAGTCCTGCAAGATGAAAAAAATTGGATGAAGTAAGATTTAAAAAGAAATTGATCTCGAATCAAGACTACCAACTACAACAAACTGAAGCTATTTTGATATGGACAACAGCAAATTTCAGTAAGCGCTCAACACATTTGATGACTTTTCTTATGTTGTACATGGCACAAGGTTGAAGTGACTGGTGATCAGAATTAGGATGTGGATCCTTGATTTTTTTCAGGGTTTGTTAGCAGTGGTAGTTATGGCTGTTTTCCACGTTTTTGACATAACATGGCTCACAATTTTGGAAATGCCTTGTGCTAACACTTTCAGTTGGGAGGTGCTAAAGTTTTTCTCTTCGTGATATGAAATGATTATGATTATTACATGTTCGAGGCTGCGATCTCATGGGGATGAGCACTTGACGAGGGGCTGCTGGACAGCTGTGGGTTGAAGTCAGTCTTGGATGAGGAGTGGGCTAGCTACTTTGCACACAGCTCAAATTTTTGTTTATTTTTCAATCTGTGATGTAGAGCCTCTTGTTGAGGTCAAGGTGCAGAACTGTCTGTTCTCAATTCTTTTTTTGCAGTTCGAGTATGGATTTTTTTTCCACCCCTAAACTGATGTTTGAGTGTCAAGTATAAGGTGACAGCCCTAGCATTTATGCTAGTAGTCAGGTCAGATCAGGTTTGGGAGCACCACCTGTAACTTTAACCTTGCTTCATTTGAAGGTTTTTACGTAAAATACATTTTAAAGGTGTAGTTGTGCAAATCATATATTCTGAGGCTCAGATGCAGGTTATGCCAACTCCTTCAACTGCACTACCAACAGCTGTAATCAGTTTTATTGGGCAGACTTAAACTTTTTACATCTCTGTCTGCGGAGAGCTGTGGAAACGCCATCATGAGTTCAAAATATGAACACTGGAGATAAAAGTGAATAAGTAATAAAGAATATAAGTAATAATAGAATAAAAATAAAACATTTATTGCGATGAATAATAAAAACTTCAATAAGAATGATAACACAAACAAAGCTTAAATATATGATTCAATAATGTTAAAATCTAGAAATGAAAAAGAAAAAAATCAAAAGTGAGATTAAAAATGCTGTTAAACAGAAATGGGCATAATAAGTAAAAGCTGCCTCACTGTGAGTCTTTGTTTGGACTTTTGGCACAACAAAAAAAACATCACTGAAAGACCTGAGGTCTCTCAAGGCTCATATGATACAAGCAAATCAGATAAATAGCCTGGACCAAAATTAACCTTAAAATCAGTTCTAAAAAGAAATTGGAAGCCAACTGAACATGTCATACTGAAGGATATTTGTTTCAATCTTCCTTGAGAGCTTTTGTGCCTCTCAACAAGTTGTTATAACAAAGAAATGATCAGTGTTGGTATTGGCCAATCTCACAAACAGATCATCGGTATTGGCCAGTCTCATTGATAGATGATCAGGATGGACTGATCTCACTAATGAATGATTGGAATTAGTGAGATGGGCCAGTTGCACTAGATGATTGGTGTAGTCCGATCTCGGTAATCTATGATTATTATTGGTATTGTCTGCTCTCACTAAGTAATAGTATTGATATTGGCCGATCTCACTAATTGATGGTCAGTATAGGTATCGTCCAATCTTACAAAGTAATGGTATTGGTTTTTTGCCGATCTCATTAAATGATGATCAGGATTGGTATCAGCCGGTCTGTCTTATAGATGATTGGTATTGTTTTTGGCCAATGTAATAAATAGATCATCAGTATTGTTTTTGGCCAAACACAAGAGTAGATGATTGGTATTGGCCGATCTGGCTAATAGATTGGCCAATCTCACTAACAAATGATTGGATTAGCCTATCTCACTAATAGATGATCAATACTGGTATTCGCCACTCACACTAGTAGATTATTGCTATTGGCTGATCTGGCTAATGGATTGGCTGATCTCCCTAAAAAAATGATTGGATTAGCTGATCTCTAATAAATGATTGGTTTTGGCCAATCTCACTAATAGGTAACCAGCCTTGGTATTTGCCAGTCCCACCAATAGATTATTGGTATCGGCCGATCTCACTAATAAATTGGCCGATCCAGCCAAAAAATGATCGGATTAGCCAATCTCACTAATAGATGATCAGTATTGGAGCAATCACACTAGTAGATAATTGGCTTTGGTATTGGCCAATCACACTGGAAGATGATCAGTTTTGGTATTGGCCAATCACACTAGTAGATGATTGGTTTTGGCTGACCTCACTGATAGATGATCAGTATTGGCAGCAAAAACACTGATCTTGGCATCCACAGTTTTCAACTGTTTTGACCAGAGTAGCCAGAACATCTATCCAACCATCTGAAACAGATGCTGTCCAGCTTGATTGCATGTTGAGAAATTCTGCCTCAGGATTGGCTGCTGATGTGAATGTTTAGAGCTGCAAAAGAAGACAGTGCAGTTACAACATCAGGTTATTTATGCATGAATTAAACATGCAGACAGAACAAATGGATGCAAACCAGTGAACAGTTCCTGCTTAATGCCTTATCCCAGACTTAATCATGTTTTGAGCCAGTTGGTTGCATCCTAATCAGTCGGAGTGCAACAATTTTCTGAGCCAGATGTTTGTTAATGTGCCTCGAAAATGTCTGTTTATTATTTTTGTGTTTCTTGTGTGTGTGTGTTTTTTTCCCCCTCGCCTGGGAGAAGAATGTGTGCGCTCAGTTTTTCATTTATTTGTTTGTGTCTCCTGGACTCAATGTGCTGCAAAGCTGTTGGGCAGAGACACCATGTGCAGCTCTGACGGTAATCAGTCAATGAATAATGAAGGCGCACACACAGACCTGCCACTGACAGCTGTTTGGTATCTTTGTGTGTTAACTCTATCAGTCGAGTGCAGCTGCATGCCTGCCTGTAGCAATTATGTCCTCGCTAAATAAGAGCCAGCACCAGGAGGAGGGGTGTGTGTGTGTGTGTGTGAGGGGGGGGATCGGCACACACTATTCAGCGATTAACTTACTCAAAGGACGGCCGCATGATGTGTGTTTTAGGGCACACACATGCTGTTTGAACTGAGTGTAATATAAACCAGCTCTGGGACTTCAACCTGGGCCTCTATAGGAGTCTTTCTGCACATTCAACTTTATGTAACGCTCGTGGTTCTTAACTGGAGGGTCAGGACCCCAAAGTGGGTCGCAGGGATGTTTTTATTGGGTCGATGATTTCTACAAGGAAAAAGGTTATGTGCTTCTTGTGTTGCTTGATAGGGATGCCAAGATCACAGTTTTTACGTCCATTGCCCATGATTACCTCGGCCAAGGAGGTTGTGTTTTCAGGATAGTTTGTCCGTCCGTCCATCCATGAACAAAATAACTGAAAAAGTAATGGATGGATTTGGATGAAATTTTCAGGAAATGCTCAGCTTGGGAAAAGGAAGAATTGATTCGATTTTGGTGTTGATCGGGATCAGCGTCTGGCCGCCATGGCAAAAAATGTGATTTCTGTGAATAACTACTGAACTAAAATAGATGTCATTATGAATCCAATTGCTAATGGTGTGTTTTCATGGTCAAGGAATCTAAATATTTAGATGAAATAAAGGTAGGAGTAATATTTTTGGTCAAAATGACGACAATATGGCTGAGGACTGTGGTGCTGGCGGAGGTCTGCGCTCTCCGAGTGCTTTCTAGTTGAGATATGTTGTTTACATGATCTAATATAGCCAGTTTCGCTTTGTAGCATATTGTGACACCTTGTAGATGGTGTTATAACCTGATTTAAGGGGGAATAAAGCATTCTTATTTAGTCAGTAACCAGTGTTAACTTCGTTGACTTATTATTTTCTTCAGTTTTCATCAACCATCCTTTTTAACTGACATTTTCAACAACAAAAACAAACTAGAAAAGTTGGAGATAGGAGACCTCCGCCACCACCACAGTGATTTTCACCATAAATATTAGTCCGACCTTTATTTCATCTAAATATTTGGATTCCTTGACCATGAAAACATGCCATTAGCAATTGGATTCATAATAATATCTATTTTAATTCAGTAGTTATTCACAAAAATCACATTTTACGTCATGGCGGATCCAAACAGTGATCCAGATCAGTCCCAAAGTCGAATCATTTGTTCCTTGTCTAAATCGGGACATTATTTGAAAATTTCATCAAAATCTGTCCATAGCTTTTGAGTTATGTTGCTAACAGAGAAACAAATAAACAGATACCGGCAATAACACAACCTCCTGGTGGAGGTAAAAATTAGAAGAAGTTGTTTGGCAGAGACTTTATCCAATCAGGGATAATTTGGGGAGTGATCCAATCAGAGCTACTCTCTTTATGAATTGATATATTCATGTAGAGCAGGTTCACTGTTTGTTGTCAGTTCTGGTATTGTAACTGAGATGCTCTGCCAGGTAGACTAAACAAAGGTGACTGCGTCTCACACAAAAAAGTTCAATTTGTTTCTGATCATTTAGACATTCAAACTTTACTATTAATCAGTTCAGGGTTATTAAATGTTTCTTTTTATCAAAGTGTAAAACATGACTTCAGAAATTCAAGGAAACATAAAGTCGACTAAATTTACAGCAGATTTCGTTGACTAAAATGTGAAATTTCATCAACTTAAACTGGGCTCAAATCAAAACAATTTAGATGACTGTATTACTACTAAGACTAAAACACATTTTAGTCAAAAGCTAAATTAAAAAGTGCTGCTAAAGTTAGCATTGTTAGTAACATACTTTTACAGACTTTGTTAAACAGAGGAACCAAAAAAAGAGCAATGCAAGGGGCGTCCTACTACTAAACTGTAATTTGGCAAAAATTAACAGGATACTTTTCATAGTAATGTATCTACACTTTACTTGTTGATCATTAATATACATTTGTGATTGTGGTTTTTCTGTTAATTATCCAGTATGTAAAATTTGAAATGTATTACCTTCACCAAGGAGATTATGCTTTTGTTGTCATTGCACAAGGAAGAAGTGATAAGATTTTGGTGGTGATCTGAATACCGATGGGGAGACGTTTTTTAAAAAGCATTTCGTAACAGTTTTCGCGGTGTGGGAGTTGGTGTTCTTGTATGCAGAGTGGCGGCATCATTTGGTCGGCCCTGGTACCGTTTACAAGCAACACAGACTGCAAAATGGATGTACCTGGAACACAATTCCCCAAGAGGTCTAGTTCCTCCATTGACTTTTGCTGCGTTCCATTAACCTCGGAACTGGGAGTGACATCATCTCCGACTTGTCGGCGTTCCAGTTGAAGTCGGAAAAAAACATGCTGATCTACCAGGCTATTGTTAGCTGTTGTTAGCATGCCCTGCGTTGTTGTTCACAAATATCACATGAAAAATGTGATTATCACTATGGCAGTATTTTTGTAAATATAAGTCTAACAATACTATGTATACAGCTGACTTAGAGTGACACACACCAGACAAAAGTGCAAATAAATTTGTTATTACAGGAGCTTAGTGACTGTTTACACTGGGGGCAGCCATCTTTGATTGTCAACTCGGGGGTGGCGAGGTTCCCCCGAGTTCCCAATAGGAAATTCCGACTTTGGGAGGCGTTCCAGTTGCAGTTTCCTACTCGGAACTTTGAAATTCCGACTTCCGAGTACAACTGGAACGCACCAATTCTTCTAGGGGATGTTGGGATTTTGCCTTTTTTTTTTTTTTTTCTTTGTTTTGAGAGAGAGAGGGCGCTACCCCCAGGTTTAGCTGTCTTACTCATTCTGTGACTGCTTGATAAGTTTTACCTCAATGCAAAGGTGACTAATCAGGCTTTCTGATAGAATAGAATAAAATTTGAATAGGTGTTATTAATGGAGAGAAATAATGGACTGTTTCAATTTGTTTGAGGAGTTCAGTTTATTTGCAAACTTTTCAACAGCTCAAGTTTCTGACGTTGGGTGGGAGAGAGTTCCAGAGCTGGGGAACATAGTGAACAAAGCTGTTTCTGTTTTACAATAAAAAAACATAAAATGATATCATCGAAAAAAGTTCCTTAATTTTCATTTTTAAGACAAGCATGCAGGTTGAAACATAGTCTCTACTTAAATTTTTGCCCCAGAGGTGCCTGATTTAAAAGTTGGATTAGCCTTCATACAGCAACTTTTGTGGGGTTATTTTTCTACTGTACACATTTTACCATTTACAAGTTACAAACAAAACAACAGCAACAACAACGCATAGTCAGAATAAAAACAGTAACATACTGAGGGAGGTGTTTTGACATTCTTGTACTTTTTTGATTTTTTTGAATATTGCTGTGCCTGGGATTTGAGTCTGGTTTTGAAAAAAGCCTTCAGCTTTCTGAAGTCGGGTGGGAGAGAGTTCCAGAGCTGGGAAACAGAGTGACCGAAGCTGTTTCTGTTTTACAATAAAAAAAATTACATGAACTCATAGACAAAAGTTCCTTAATTCTCATCTTTAAGACAAGCATACAGGTTGAAACATCATCTATACTTAAATTCTTGCCCCAGAGATGCCTGATTTACATGTTAGATTAGCCTTCATACAGCAACTTTTGCTGCTTTTTTCCCCTACTGTACATATTTACCATTTACAAGTTACAAACAAAACAACAGCAACAACGACAGCACATAGTCAAAGTAAAAACAGCAACATACTTGGGGAGGTGTTTCACATTCTTGTTCTTTTTGTTGTTTTTTTTTAATATTGCTGTACCTTAGATTTGAGCCTGGATTTGAAAAGGGACTTCAAGTTTCTGAAGTCAGGTGGGAGAGAGTTCCAGAGCTGGGGAGCAGAGTGACCGAAGTTGTTCTGGTATACAATAAGAAAAAACAACATGAAATCATCGAAGAAAGTTCCTTAATTTTCATCTTTAAGACAAGCATGCAGGTTGAAACATCGTCTAAACTTACATTTTTGCTCGAGAGATGCCCGGTATAAAGTTGGATTAGCCTTCCAACAGCAACTTTCTCTACTGTACTTATTTTACTCAACAATGTCCTGCCACTGTCTTTGCCTTGTGGGGTCACTTTTCCACCAGTCTTTACTTTTACTTTTTAATATCTCAGGGAACGCTGCTAAAGAAATTGCTTTAGTTGTTTTTCCACATCTTTAACAACACAGAGACCAAAGACCAGGCTTAAGCTAGCACAAAGTAACCTTATAATTAAGGATATTTACAACAAGGACTGAACTTTAGTAACAAACCTACATTACAAATTCATACATAAACCTCAGTTTAAATGGACTGCTGAATAAAAACTAAATATCCAACACTACAAAGTTACTGGACCAAACATAACTAATTTCCAGGTCTTAAAGTGTAAACCAGGTCCATATGGTACCTTTTGATCCCCGCTCATACCCCACGCACCTCACTGACTCTGTCATTGTGCAAAGCTGCACACAACACACCCTCCATTCACAAATAAACACACACTGAGACAGATGCTGTGTTCTCAGGGTCTGCACTTTGTATTTATCCTGCCTTGTGACCCACTCGCTCTGTAAGATCCTCAAAGGCTCTGTTGTGTTCACGCACACACACTCACACATGCAGACCTATAAACACTCTCTAACTCCTCCGGTACCCACAGGCCGTCTCCCCGCAGCCTTTTCATGCCTAATTTGCTCCTCAATAGGTCAAGAGGAAAAGCAGACATCACACGCAGAAATCAGTCTGGAGTCATGCGGACGTCCAGGCTGTGAGGTCGACTCGTTCCCCAGACAGATCCGACTCGGATGATTTACCGGGTCATAAGAGCACGAGTTAAAGCCGGACTTAGGTCAACAACGCTGCGCTTGTTGTGGTCTGAGAGGACGGCATTTAGGTTACAGAGGCCGTTCTTGAGTCCACAAAGGTGCTACTGAGGTGAAAAGTGGGTCTCATGGAGATTCAGAGTTCAAGGTGTTAATGTTTGAATCAGGGCAAGAATACTGAAAGTCTGATACAAGGTGGCCATTTTGTTTTGTTACTCCCGCTGGCGTTTTTCTGTAAATAGTTCGCAATAGACTTTTTTGATGACATTTTAAACAACTTTTGGTCATGGTAAAAGAAATGGCTTATTAGATTTTGGTGGTGTCCCAGCACAAATGCAGATCCAGGAGTTTTTAAGGTATTTTGGAACATTTTGTGAAAAAGTGATTTTCGCCACTTTCGCTAACGGTGTCAGAAATGCTTTGGTGGAAGTTGGTGCTCTGAGCTTGTCTAGTTTTGTGCAAAACGAAAAGTAAAATATAAAGGAAGAGCATGGCTGGACATCCTTTGTTGTTGTTTTGTGTTGGAGGTAGGGCTGGGCAATATGGCCCAACATTGAGATCCCCATTTTTTTTTCCCACAACACTCAATTTCAATCAATTTTGTCCCTCAAATAAAAACACTGACACAAAAAAGAAATGAAAAGTGAGACTTTTTTTGTAAGTAATTACAAAAAAGTCTCACTTTTAGATATATGCCTGATGGAAATACACACTTTAAGATGAGTTTTATAGCATCAAAATAGGTTATCTATAAATGCTTACACGTCTTAGAGCACCTTGTCGCTTTTCATCCTGTAAGTTGTTGAAAAAAGAAGTTGTAAAGCAATGCAGAGTTCTGAGGAAGGTCTGAGCTGCATTCATTAGCATCACGACAAACACACGCTTTGGCTTGGGTCACGTCTTTTGGTTGTAGTCAGAAGTAGGAATTTCCAGGTTCCGAGTAGGAAACTGCTTCTGGAACGTCCCCTGAAGTCAGAATTTCCTACTGGGAACTTGGTGAAACCTCGCCACCCCAAGTTGACAGTCAAAGAAGGATGCCCCCAGTGTGAACAGTTATTTAGCTCCTGTAATAATCAATTTATTTGCACTTCTGACTGGGGTGTGTTGCTCTAGATCAGCTGTATACATAGTATTGTTAGACTTATATTTACAAAAATGCTGCCATAGTGATAATCACATTCTTCATGCAACAACGCAGGGCTTGCTAACAGCAGCTAACAATAGCCTGGTAGATTGGCATGTTTTTTTTTAACTTCAACTGGAACGCCAAGAGATGATGTCACTCCCATTTCCAAGGTTACTGGAACGCAGCATTACGACAGTCGCCACGCGTGCTCATGAGTAGCAGAGTCTTTATGTCGCCGGTAATAGATTCTCCTCATAGCACCTTTAATAATACAGACCTATAAAAGTGCTTGTTCAAAATGTGGCAGGGCCTACAATCATGAACTGTACATTTTTAAGTCTTTTTATTTTCAAACATGGCAACAGCTTATAAATGGAGTAAGTCTAGAAAAAGAATTGAAGAATTAATTAATTAGATGTATCTTTTCTCATCCCTCATTGGAGGTATTTGATTAACATATGGACTGATGTGTTTGTTTCTAACCCAAGTATCCCTGTTATTGTAAAAATCATGAAGCTGCCATTTGTATTTTTCAGTTATTATGATAATTATGTAACATTTCTAGTAGTTGTTTTTGTCTTCTCTCTTCTCTGTATTTCTTAACTCTACCGTTAACTCAACTTGATTTAATTACATATTTCTATTACTCTCAGCTGTTGCATCAGTACATTTTTTCCCATGATTTAATGCCTCCTGAACGACAAAGACCTTTTCTTGTAGGTGACATCAAACTGTGTTAATGTCTCCAATATTTCCCCGAAGGCTATGCTAATCTCATCCAGATAATTCCATATAACCCCGAGACCATCTGCCGTCATCTGATTACCTGATACCTCCGGTTGTTGCCATAACCACAGATTCTCTTTACATAATGACTAAGCAGAGTGGAAACAGGCACATGTTCACAAGGGTGCAAAGAGATTAACGGGCTCTTGAATTGATTCATGCTTTTGTGTGAGGCTGCAGCTGGAGCTTCTGGAGGCACGCTGGAAAAAATGACCCCAAAACTCATCGACACTCTTTTAAAAAGAGCAATGCCAAGTTGAATATCACAATAAAATGAGACTTTTGAGCAGAAAAATTACGACAGAATGAAGATCAGGACATGCCACCAAGAGAGTAGAATGTTTAATGACTATTTATTTCACATTTTACCTTACTAAGTTTAGTATTTTATTGTCTGATGTTTGGTTCTATCTTTAGTATTTACTTGTATATCTTGATATCGTCTTTTACTTCTAACACTTAACCTGTTTAGCCCCTAAGTACCAGATTTCAGGAATGCTTGCATGCTCTCCGACAAAAACCGAAGAAAAAGTGAACTATTTATGTGGAAATATGGTAGGGATGCACTGAAATGAAAATTACAGCTGAAGCCGAATAAAATATAAACGCTTGTCTGAATACCGAATATCCAATGAGGAGGCTAAGTTGTTCACTGTATTTTTTAAAAGTGCATTAAAAGCTTAGAATAAATTTTTAGACATGTTTTTAAAAGAAGTAATTGTTTATTGAATATTATGACATTTTTTAGTATCCCACTTTTTAATATTAGGCCTTAAAACAAAACAAAGCGTGCTTAAAAAAAACTAAAGTGCAGTGAAGTGGATAAGCCCGCAACGAATGAACTATTGTCCTTTTGACTCAAGTCTGCTTAGCCACAGTCACACGCAATGACATATTCGTCACGCGATACTATTCGGCCATGCTATTACCTCACTCCACCAAAGGCCAAATATATTCGGCCACAGAATATTCGATGCATCTTTAAAATATAGTCATGTTACACATCAAATTAAACAGGAAATTTTCAGCTACACAACCATATAAGACACTTTTAAACACGACAAACACAACGTCAACATGAAGTAAATGAATTATCAAATACTGAAATCTGTTTCATTTTGATTTAAACTTAAGTTGCGTTGTATGGATTTCTTTAAATGGGACAATATTTAGAGATCTGGTTGATTTTTCCAAAAAGAAACAAAGTAATGTTGATTTTATTTATTTGTTTTTCAAAAACAGTCAAAAACTGCCACAGATAAGCAGAAGAAGATAAAGAACAGTTGTGATTTGGTGTAATGAACACCAAAAGTGACATAAACGTTAAAATAAAGTTTGGTAAATCAGAAATTTTAAATGGGACTAATGGTGCCAAACTGTGCCAAGACTCCACCTGACCACTCTTGTAAAACCTAGGACTGGGTTTAAAAAAATCAATTGAATCTATTATTATCGATTTCTCTTTGAAGGGTTCGTAATCGATCCATAAAGTCCAAAGATCGATCTTTTAACTTGGGTTGTTTTTTCTTTATTGGACGTGCGTGATCAGCATTTAGCGCTGCTTTCCACTGAACAAGATCTCGTGAGATGTTACCGCCAACAGTCAAACAAACATGGGAGCGAGTAGCACTATAGGGACACCATCGGCAAATTTAAAGCTGATGTTTAGGCATATTTTGGATTTAACAAGCTCGAAGGAAAAGCGAAAAACAGCAATATGCATTAATGTATATCATTAATATATGATTAATGTAAATGCTTTGCAGTTCTTAATGTAAAACAATTTTAATAATGCACCAGGTCAAAAGGTCACTTTTTAAATTTAGAGCATTATTTTAACTGAGGTATCCCAGACTGAATAAATATCACATTGATTCACGAATCAAAACGATTGTGATCTCGAATCCAATCAATCCAGAAAATCTGAATCAATACCCAGCCCTAGTAAGACCTCTCTAACTTTGCTCTGCTTCACTTTATCAGACTCAAACTTGGCAGAAGTAATGTTCACATATTTTGACATTAATTTATAAAGTTTTAAAGCTGCAGCTGCATCATTCCAAACAGATATTCACAATAAAAACTTGTTTTTTTTTAGGCCAGGATGAAATTTTCAAATTATCTTGACTTCTATCTTCATTTTCTCTGTCCCAGTAACACATATACTGATAATTCTAGGCACATCTTTTCTTTATGAGGATGTCATTTTTGAGCAGAAGGCTTAAAAAGGGGCTGGACAGGTTTATCATGTTAGACTTAATTTCAAACTTTTAACATGTTTTTGTTTGTTTTGATTGTGTTTTGTGTTTTCTATATTCTATCAGTCACCTTAAGCTTCTCTGGTGTGCATCAGTCTCTAAGTCCTCTTGACATCCAGCCTCAGTATCGTTACAATAACAGTGGGAAACTGCTCACTATAGATGGACCTGCTGAGCGTTTATTTACAGAGTATATAAATACATTTTGATTGATTGATAGTTTTAAGAACACAGTCTTCTTGATCTTTGTCCTGATTTGTTCCAGATTCTATCAGATCCTCCCTGACACACGAGTCCTGCCCTGATGACATCTGTCTCAGTTTAAATGTCACGCTTATCTCATCTCACTATTGTAACATTGCATAACCGTTTCCTCGGTCTCCCTCCAGGCTCATCGTCCCCCTGTGATGACCTCACTGCTGCTCCCTGGCCCTGCCCACGCTGCCATGAAGGAACTCTCCTCCTCCTCCTCTCCTCTCAGCTCCCTGCTCCACTACCCGTCCTCCAAGACCTCCGTTGTGCCGTTCTCCCCGTCCTCCGGCACCGCCTCCTCCACGGGATCTCCTCTGTCTTCAGCCAAGCCTCAACCCTTCTGCCTCCAGACGGGACCGCATCTCATCGCTAGCATGCAGCTTCAGAAACTCAACTCGCACTACCAGAACCTCGCCGGGGCTTCGGCTGGACACCAAGCAACAGGCGGAGCTCAGAGGGGATTCGGTGCCTCGCCGTTGGGTGCGGGAAACCAGCTCTTGGGCCCGTCGGGGGGCCTCGGAGGAGGCGGGATGGGTGTAGGGATCAGCATGGGGAACCAGAGCTCCGGCCCTGGTCCGTTAATTGACTTTGAACCCGTTGACGAGGAAGTTCTCATGTCTCTGGTGGTGGAGCTCGGGTTGGACCGAGCCAACGAGCTGCCGGAGCTTTGGCTCGGGCAGAACGAGTTTGACTTCATGTCAGACGTACCAGCCGGTTGCTGACCTCAGTTGCTGAAGGAAGACTTTGGAGATTCCTATTTGACAAAGAGAGAGAAAACTTTCTCTCCTACTTTTGTTTCCTCTTTCCTCCTTTTCCTGGTTGAAAAATGGCGAAACTGAAGCGACAAAGTGGCGAAGAGAAAGACTGTAGAGGTGGATCCAGTTTCTTCTTTCCTTTCGTACACTTTGGAAAGACTGACGGATTAAGAAAAAGACACTTGCTTTTGATTTTGTTTTCTTTAATCAGTTTCGCAAGAGGGGTGCTCTGATCTGTATTTTTCCTCTCATTTAAAGACCTGAACCGTGAGCAGAGTGTGGACCAAGGGAAGGAGACCCCTCTTGAAATCAATAAACCGATTTAATGAACAAGATGATTCAAAAAAGATGGGATTGAGATGACCGATCAGTCGGACCTTCTTGGTTACCCTCGGTTTCAGTGATGGAAAAATGATTCTCTGAGAACTACGGATGCCCCACTTCATCTCCTGTTTTCTCTTAGACTATATCAGACGTTGGTCTTGTGGGAAAGAGACTCCTGATCCACCACCTCCACAAAGAACCTGCTTGTCCGAGACCTGGTTATCTCACCCTTCTTCTGTCTTTTTGTTCGACTGAAGATCAACCAGTCGTCTTCGTAGGACATGTTATTTAAGACCTTGGCTGATATCCATCAGTTCTCATGGACAAGGAGCTCTTCTATAATCTCTTCTCTGAATGTAATGAAGTAGATCGAGAGATCATTCAGAGCATGTGACCTGAATGGAGGAAATTGTTTCTGTTCTTGCTCTGGAGTAAGGCCTCATTAAAGCGGTCGAGTACTTCTTGGTCATGTGAGTCGCCGCTCTACATGTACATTACTTGTTTCCTGGCCTGCAGTGTAAGAAGCACTGTCCCAGATGGTCAAACCAGCCTGTTGTCAATTATCTGAGATAGCACTTCCTGTTTGAGTGAGGAGACGAGGTCTGGTAAACATTTGTGTACTCAACCCCAACGGCAAGAACAACTGCATTTATGTAACCTCTGCTTTTTTTTCTGTTTATTTGTCACTTAAGTGTTTGTTTCTACATAGTTCGTTCAACTCAAAGAGACGCTATCGTCATAATCACACTCTTGGTTCCTCTGCCAGGAGGCATCTTCAGTTTTATCACTATTGACCTGGAGGCTTGTTATTTGCACACCCATCCGGCTGGCCTTTAAGCTAAACATGAGCTGTGGTTTGGTTTGAGCAGTTCAAGATGCCTTAGTTTGGACTTTGTACCAAATCAAGCTAAACATTTCAAGCCTTACGGGGCAGGTTCATGAGAGGGGTAGAAGTCCAAACTCTGTGTCCAAACTTTGACCCGAGGTCCAGTTAGTTTGGCCTATAGCTGGTTCGAGTACTTAAACATGACAAGTGATTATGGCAGCCAATGGCAGCTCAAGCTCTGCTTATTTGCTTCTCTATCTCCATCTCAAGGTTGAATTAACAAATAATTTGATTAATCATCTCCAAACACAAACACTCTCGAGTTATTTTGGGGTGCCAGGTACTTTCAACCCCAGCAATCAGAAAAATTGTTCATAGCGATTGGCTAATTGTAACTTAGGGCCATTAATGAAAAGCTCTGTTGTAGGCTAATTATTTATTTAAGAATAAAATTACTAAACATAAGGGATGCACAAAATTGGATTGACCTGTTCCTGATTCTGTGATTTTTTTATTTGTATTAGAAATACTTGTGAAAGAAGGAAAACTTTGTTTTATTTCCTAAACATGATACTGTTGGTGTCTTAACCCTTTGACTGCCACTGTAACCATGCGGTTGACTTTTTGTTTTTCCTTATTTCCCTCTCTGAATAGTGTTTGTTACACCAATATGTATTCATTGGCTGATGCTGCTGTAAATAACTAATATTCTCTTAAATCTAACAGTAAGAGCATAATAAAAAAAAAGTTAAAAGAAATAAGCCTGAGGATAAAAAATGTATCTTTGATTTCTCAGAAAACTGAATACTAACTAACTAAATGTCTAATTTTCGCTTTTGTGATGTTCTCAAATGAAAAAATAATTTAGTTGCAGAAATGAAAAACCAGCAGGTTGACCGACATATCCACCTCCTGATTGGATAAATTAAAATTAAAACCTGAATGTTGCGAAATGAAGAGGAAAGAAAATAATTTTAACCACAAATAATTTGTTAAAAATGTATTTTTAAGTTCGGAAGTCAAAGGGTTAATGAAGACATGTAGTGAAAATGAAGCATTTAGGTACATTAATGCATTATGCCAATATTACAGCCAATATAAAGGATATATGTGGCCTTTTTTCCTATCACAGATACAATAAACTGATAATTTTGTGCATCCCTAACCAAATTTTTTTTTTTTTTTTAATCAGCCTAAATACATAAAAGGTAGAGTCTATCATTGTGGCCCTGTCATCCCCTAATTTTAAAGATTGAACATCCCTGGTTTAGTTTTCTCAACCTTCCCAACCCTATGAAATAGCAGCTAGGTGTGCTAGATGCCATGATTAAAGAGTTCTGACATATAGGACAAATATCAGCCACTAAAACGGGTTCATCACCACATCATACGTGGACATGTTAGCATATCTGCACACGCTAACATCCTTTCTAGCTGGCCTCCTTTACATGCAGTGAAACATAAAAAACACCTTTAGCTAGCAGTGCACTCTCAAGCTAGCTATGCTGTTGTTCCATGAAGCAGTCGAATGTTTATTTCCACTAAACCAACCATCAAACCAAGAATCACAAAAATGCTTTTGTTTTGGTTCTGCTGCTTGTCGGCTAGCAAGCTAAAAAGCTAGCTCAGAGCTCTCAAATGTTAAGAGGGCTACTATGATTTGTTGAAGGGTTAGCATCAGTTAAATAAACCCTGTGTGATTAAGGCACTTCTGGAATGTTCATCACATGTGAATTATTACAACTTATTATTGAATTTATCACCAAAATCAATTAAACGGTTGGTAATTTGACAAAAACACATCTGAGTCGTGTGCTGTTTCATGCCTGGAGGTTTCATTTCTTTCATAAATCTTTGTTTTTTGTGTTGGGACAATCAAGAAGTTTTGAAAATTTTAAATAAAGCTACAACGGCTATCAAGCTCATAAATGTAATTTTGTAACAGAGTGTTTATTTGCTTGCCTGCTTGGTGGAGATTTTTTGGCTTTTATAGCAAACTACATAAAGCAGTTAGGAGTGTCTTATGGTATTAAATGAAAATAACAGATGAGTCTTAAGGAATCAAAACACTTAAGAACAGTGGAAACAGAGCACAATATATATTTAAAATTACTCGCATTCTAAATTACCAAATCACTTTAATTATGTACTCCCCTGCGAGATCCAATTGACCGACCACAGACCCAAAACAAACTTATAAGTCAGTTTTTGTATATTTACAAAAATCCAAATTAACCCTATAACACCAATTGTATCATATTTGATACATAATTTTATAATACCTCTATCTACTCAATATAATCAACAAATTACAAGAAAAACATAACAATGTATCAAATGAGATACGAAAAACCTATATGTTGAATTTTATGGACATTTTGATTTTTTGTAGGATTTTAGCAGAAAGTGAAATAAAAATGTAATCTCCAAAAAATTAGAATTTTCTTGATGTAATCTACGGTCTTGGGCCTTACAGGGTTAAGAAATAAAAATCCTTAAGAATCACAGTAAGTTAATGTGAAACATAAATGGGTAATTAGGAAATTTGGTTTGCTGAATGAGGCTAGCGACATTAGCATCACTAGACGCTAACAATGATACTGTAAATGAAAAACAGTATAGATAGAGTTTTTGAAAATACAGTAATTTAGCTTTTAATTAAAAAGTAATAATGCCTTGAATAAGAGCACAGTAGTAAAATAATCATGGCAAATACGTTAATGATATGGTTAACTTAAATAGTCATGCTACTGTAAAGACTGTCCTCTTGTTGCCAGTAACTGTTCTTGTTTACGTCCAGGTAGTAGAGCTAGGTGAGCAGGCCAACTGGACAGGGCTAAGATCGCAGACTAATGCATTTCAGCCTTTTTTGGGTGCTCCCTTCACTTTCAGCTGTGTTAGTCATTCCTTTAATGCATGAATTTACCAAAATTACGTGTCCAAGCTGATTTCGAAGAGTATGTATTGGCCTGGGATCCTCACATTCTGGGAAAACCTACATAGCTCAGAGTCTACATCCCGTTTAACCTAATTTTATGCCTCATTTGCATCCTGAGTAAATCTACCAGATGCTGTTACTAGATAAATTTGGCTCAATGTTCAGTCTCTCACACATCTGCTAAGGAAATATAAGCTGATTTAGTGAGTCCATTAAGCATGTGTTCTTCCCCTCTGCTGCAGACTGTTGTTAGAGGAGAATCCAGGGGGGGGTTTAACTGACATCCAACCCTCCACCTGCCCACCTATAGGGGCCTCGACGTCGTAGATTCATGGGGGCTCCGACCTTTATCTGTTGTGGTAATGGGAGCTGCAGGCTGGACAACAAAAGCCTTTCACCTGAGCCTGGTGTGTCTGTCATGTGGGCTTTGTGGGTTTCCTTTTGGACCACACATGTGAAATAACACCTGTGTATGTAGAGACATGCACATGACGGAGACGTGAAGACTGTCCCACATTCAGATGGACCAAACTGAAGTGTATGAAGGAACACAAAGGCTCAGAAACAGACCGAGCACACACACACACACACACAGGAGCATGAGGATGATGTTACAGCGGAGAAATGGGAGTAGCAGCCGTGAAACAGGCACTCGCTCAGTTACACAGAGACTTCACAGGGAACTGGAGCTGCTCGAGTGCTAAAAGAGAGAGTGATGTTAGTGAGGAAAGAGGGAGAAGGAGTGTAGAATATAGCTGTCAGAGCGTTTGGATCCACTTAGGCCACTTCATTAGGTACACCTTGCTTTGACCAGGTTCTCCTTCAGAGCTGCCTGTATGATACCAGTATTGAAAATTGTTCCGATACTGCCTAAAATGCTGGTATTGGTATGGGCGAGTACTGGAGTCCAGGCACCATCCGATACCACTTAATTTTTTTAATTAGTAATCTATTTACTAGTTTGTTAGTTAGTTTCATATATCTGAAATAAAACATTTTCATACAAGCATATAAGTGTATAATTTAATGAAAAGGAACAGAATGAGAACAATCTTATATTATCTGCCCCTTTTAGACACTTAAAAAAACATTTCAAAAACAACAACAACACAATCATCAACATAATTCGTAACAACAATAGTAATAAAATAATCAACACTGCTGGTCTCAAATTCTTTTGATTCTCAATAAGAACAACAACAAGCAACAACCACCAAAATAATACTAATAATTAGAATGTTTGAGAGATTTCATCAATCATCGTTACTGTTTGGCACCGTTAAACTCTGCTGCAGTTCTTCTTTACTGCTCTTAGGCCCCATCCACACGAAGCCAAACTGAGGTCTAAACGCATACATTTTTTGCCGAATCTGCGTACCATCCGTACGAAGACGGCGTTTTGGGGGTCTGTAAACGATCATTTTCGAAACCAGGTTCCAGAGTGGAAAGATTTTGAAACGCCGTATACGCAGCTCCGTGTTTACTGGCTCTCTGTAACTTTTCAGATACGCTTACGTCATAGTTTCATATCGTCATTGACATACATGCGCCACACGCGGCAACAACAACAACAACAATGGCGACGTACGGTGTAGCATATGTGCTAATGAAGCTAGTGACCCTACCATCCCTGTTGCAGCAAAATCTCCTTCTTCTCAATCACCACCGAGTTGAACAAACAGTTATCGAGGACACATTACGGCACTTTATGATCACTTTATCACAATCTCTGTTTACAACTTTTTCCGCAAGTGCGCATGCCCACTGCTTTTTCGTCTGTTTCTGCTTGTTTCCGTCATATTGTTACAGCGCCCCTAGAGATCTGGCATGTGTTTTTACGGCGTTTTGATGCGTATCGAGTGCATTCATGTGGACGCACACATTTTCTGAAACGCCTTCGTCTTTATGACGATCATTTTGGAAACTGTTTAGCATTTTGTCTTCGTGTGGATTGGGCCTGAAAACAGTAGCCATGTGCTGCAACCTGCAGGCGAGACTTGGAGCTAAGCTAACTAGCATGATCATGCTGCATCATTGCTGTATTTATTCGTTTTTCGAAGAGTTTAACCTGAGCCAGGCCTTACCACAATAAAAATCATATCACAGGCATAGTATAATATTTTTTTAATAACATACTGATATCGGATTGGTACTCCGTATCCCAGGGGTGGGCAACTAGCGACCCAGGGGCCACATGCGGCTCCCCATCTCACTAAATGTGGCCCGCCAGTTGTATCCAAAAATCAACAAATAACAAATATATAAAAGTTGTATAAATCAACAAATATGAAGAAAATTCAGATTCCAAACAGAAATCATTCAGTTTTACTTGATGATTTATAGTAAGTTTTTGATGTGCTTTGATGTAATGGTGTCTCTAAATCTCTTTCATAAAGCGTTAGCACATTATATCAAGTACTACGTCATACTGTATGTAGATAATTGCAGCGGTCCAGTATTTGTGCATTAAAAACTGAAAAAACTAATTGTTTGGTTGATTAAACAATAACTTGATCGACTTTTACTATGTGTAGATTGGCTAAATTAAGTTGAAACTTATGTCAAATCCAGTTAACTATTCATTATAACTTGTATTTGTGTAATAATACATGAATATTTGTGTACTATATTTCTGACTACTTTATATTTGCACATTTTGTTTATCAGACGTTATTTTTCCCCATCAAGAGTATCTGGAAATTTGACATAATGCGGCCCTCAGGCTGGGAAAAACAGTTTTCTGTGGCCCTCTGGGTTATTAAGGTTGCCCACCTCTGCCGTATCGGCTAGTACCCACAGCTAAAGTATCGGTATTGTGTCGAGAGGGAAAAAATGGTATCGGAACATCTCTATTCTCAACTGGACTGCCTTTAAGACCCACCATAACCCCTCAGTGAAGGTCTGTGATCCACATCAAGAACATTTTCATCTTCACAAATATATTCACCCTTAGACTGGCATTATCACCGTGGGGTTGACTTGTTGCCACCACTGTATCTTAAACTCTAAAGCCCACCTTTGTCTGTTTTTCCTTTTTTATCCCTGTTTATAGTGTTTGTAACACCAACATATATATACTGGGTGGCACTGTTGTACATAAATAATTATTCAAAAACTAGAAAAACTCAGAAGTGAATCGTTGCTGCATAGCTCCTGAGAAATCTAACAATAAGAGAATATATTGGAGTAAGAAAAAAACCTTTTCACATATTTCCAGATCCTCTATCATAATTTAGTGGAAGGAAATACAGTTAAAGATAAAAAAAAAATGTATCTATGATTCCTCAGAAAACTGAGACAGTGGCTAAATATCTTAATTTTGTTGGAATGAAATAAACCATTCATTCGCAGGGTAACCCTTAACTGGCAAGCCAACCAGCAGGTTGACTTGCATATCTGCTACCTAGTTGGTAGTCTGAAAAATTAAACCGGAAATGTTGCTAAATGAAGAAGGAACACAATTTTATCAGCAAGTAATTTGTTCACTGTCTGTTTTAGTTTGGAAGTCAAATGGTTAATAAAAGATGCTGCACTTTGAAAAAGTACAGGGCATCACAGCATGTTAACACAAAAAAAAGAGTTTAATGACCTAAATAAGTAAAAACACCAAAACACGTCAGTAGTGTCAGCCTTTTCTAACTCAATAGAGCGTTCGTGGACAAACATAAAACAAAAAAGTTCAGATACTCAGAAGTGGAAAACCTTTAAAGCAAGTAGCTTCATCTAAATACCTACTTTCTGAATATATAGCAAATATGTGTGTCAGTTAGCATGGCAGGGTAATATCGACACCTTTTGTTAAGGAGTGTGAAGAGAAGAAATCCCTTACAAAATAAAAGCACAGGATTTTTTTCCAAACATTTTTTTTCCACAGGAAAAGGCTCACAACCCACCAGCTGGGAATCCCTGCTCTATTGGATTAAGATCTGGTGACTGTAGAGGCTGAAGAACTCCCCGTCATGTTCAAGAAACCAGCAGTAGATTGTTCCACTCCACAACTATAAAAGGTAACTATGAGTTTTTACTGCTGGTGTTGTTGGAGCTGGTTTGTGCCCAGTGAAAATTCAATGATTTTCATAATAGTTTCCAGCAACAACCTTTTTTCCCCTGACAAAAACTAGACAGTAACTAATAAAAACAAGCACACATGGACAAAAAATTAAATTAACTGACATTTTCATCGACAAATAAAGCTAGACAAACATGTTAGACAGAGACTTAATCCAATCACACCTAATTTGGTCATGTAGAAAGTAGAGACAAGTTAGGAATATATCCAATCACAGCTACTTTAGCTCGGTGGTGGTGGGATAAGTTGGGGAGCGATCCAATCAGAGCTGCTGTCTTTATGAAGTGATATATATTCAATTTGTTTATGTTCATTTATACATTCAACTTTACTAGCACTCAATAAACAGTAATTAGATTTTTCATTTTATCCAAGTGTAAAAAATGTCTTCAAAAACTTAACACTTTCGGCCAGATCCACAAAGAATGGATTGCTCCCGCCAATAGTGCCATCATTTGTGCAGAATTAGCTTGCGCAGTCTGCCCTATTTTAGCGCCTTATCCTCAAAAGAACTTGCTCCAATCATATGCGAGTGTTAACCTGCCCACACAGTTTGGCATCCGACCGCACTTCACTCTGATTGCAAATAAATGCAGAAAATACAACTCAAATGACCAAAAGTGGTCAAGGGTGTCATAGGGGTTTGTAACAGACTGTATTTAGACAGATTATTCATATTTACATAAAAATGGTGGAACGGTCGCAGAGACAAAGTAGGCTATTTTACTGCCATCGCTATCAGCAAATGATTTCATTGTCACTTAAATCAAAAAGTGAGACTCTCCTCTGATAAATCCTTTGTTGTGCGTGCCTGCCACGGTGCCTTCACCTGGCTACAATCACTGCTGCCATTATTACAGGAGAGTCCTGTCATGGCAGCCTTTATTTAAGTTCTGCTCCAAAGTTTCCACCAACTCCAGAGAGTGAGAGAGGGAGGAAGAGAAATTGTGCGGATTTAATACACGGGTCTCACTGGCATTAAATTGCACCACTTTACTGCCTGTGACAATTAGTGCTGGTCTTTGTGGATTAGGCGGTATCTACAATGAAGCTCATTTACATAAGAAGGGGGGAATTTTGTGCTGAATTTATGAGTATTCCCTAATTTACATGCATGTTAATTGGACCGGCGCAGCGAGCAGTGGCAGTGCAATTTGCATTCAGTTTGCGTGCATTGCACCCTTTCCGTATGCTTTGAGAAATGCATGCTCTTTTTTTCTGTCATGTGCACAGTTTAGCGGTCACAAAAGCAGTGCAATCCTTTTGAGGATCTGGTCCTTTATATTTTAGTCGACTAAATTTACAGTAGAACAGTAAAACTAAAAAGTGCTGTCAAAATGATTTGTCTGTGGGGTTAGCAAAGAGCAGCAGGTTGGTCGTCCTCGTGAAGACTTCAGCCCTTGTTCATTTATTCAGACTGAGGCAGATCAGCTTACTCGCCAAGGCTATTTTCCTACCAACGCTCTCCTGTTAATACCTGTATTTGAGGTTGTTTGGTGTCTTAGATACAGTCAGTGAGCTCTCATTTTCCTTTCTTTAATGAATGAGAGAAGAATTTATTAATGAAAACCCGATGAAAGTTGGAGGATCTAGAGGATATTTTCCTTTCCTAACAGCCACTTTATTGACTGAAGAGTAAAGAATCTTCTCATCACTGTAAACCCAGCAGACATTTCTCTTCCCCTCCGTCTCCTCACGTTAAGTGGGTCACAATAACACGCTCCTCTTGTTTGTTTCCATCTGCTCTGCCTTGTTTTAAAGTCTTTTTCTGTGTGTGTTTGTTTTGCGGTAATCCCAGCTGATTGAATGTTATTTTTTGCCGTGTGAAGCCTCTCCGCCCCCCCGAGAAGTCGCCCATTCGGGCTGTTTGAATCATCTGAAGGGCTTTCATTTCCTCTTCTTCTTCACGCTCCTCACTGCAGATTAACCCCGCGGAGCAGAGGCCTTTTGAACTGAAATATACCTCACAGCTATTTGGTTTCTAATGACAATAACTTAAAACGTCCTCATTGTGATTTTGGTTTGTTTTGAATACCAAGAAGGTGTGTTTTTAGGGTCCAGGTCATCACATCGAACTGACTTAAATCATTCACATCACTCTCTCAATCCCATCTGTAAGCTTTAAATTGTTGCCTTTACACACTTAAATCTTTCTTACGTAATTTCTGAAAGTGTATCAAAAGACTAAAGACCAGCTGGAAAGAGCTTAATTTTCATAAATGATCATTAAATCTCTTCTGGCTTGATCTTAGGAAGCATTTACACAAGTACTTAAGATTATGAAAGCTAATATTTCCAGTATTTGCCTGATGCAGACTCTTGTTGTGAGAATTTGCTGCTTTAATTCTACAAACTTGAGTTCCAATGAAGTTGGATCATTGTGTGAAACATAAATAAACATAGAATCCAAAAATAACTTATTATTTCCAGCTTATATTCAGTTGAATACGCTACAATGACAAGATATGTTTTATTTTTTAGCTAGCAACAAAGCTAGCCACTCTACAGCAGCTAGCTAGCAAACAGACATGGGAAACTACAGCACCATATTTAGCCTACTCTGGATTTATGCTCTTTACAAGTAACAATTGTTTTGTTATAAACCCCACTGGAATTTCGAGCTAACAGCTGTACGCTGAAACAACAAGCTAGCAACCAGACAACAAGCACAACTAGCCTATTTCTTTCTCCTCATAGCCCACTTTTTACTGGTAGTTTTCTCTATATACATGTAAACCTGTTTTTTAAAAGTTCACAAGAAAATAATGACAAGCCTAATATTCATAAATTGTCATGAAATCAGTCCCCTTCATACTTTTTAATGGTATCAACTTCTTTGTCGCAATTCCATCATGTAAAAGCCCAGAAGAAAAAAAATGAATGTATAAGAATTTACAAATTGACTTTTAAAGATCCCCACAACCAAAGGTTGAGAGCAACAATTCAGCAAGGACTACGTGAGATCTCAATTCAGATCATTTTAATAATAATATTGTGGTGAGTTATGATGACTGTGACAACCAATTTTTTTTTGTTGTTGAAAGTATTTGTCCATTGTGAATTTGATGCCTGCATCATATTCCAAAAACAGCTAGAATAGGTTCACGTTTACGTCTGTGTCCCATCGCTTTTCCTCTTAACACTCACTCATCAAGTGTTGACGAACTGAGGACAGTTGCTCAACAGTCCAGCGTCTTGGTTGCTGTATTTTGCACTTTGGGGCATTTGCATGCCTCAAATTCAAAATAAGTGAATTTTCAAAAAAGAAACAATGACATTGATCAGTTTGATGTGTAAATGTTTCATCTTTGTGACGTATTAAGTAAAAGATAGGTTTGAAATATATTTGTAAACTTTTGTGTTCTGTTTTTATATACAGTTTCCAAAACACCAAAACGTCACTAGGATTGGGGTTTATACGATTTAATGTTTAACAGGTTGTCGTTTAAGAGACCCTTTTAATTTATACTTGTTGTGTTTGCTTTTGTTAGCTAGCTAGCTTAATATGCTGCATGCCAGGCAACCCGTGACCCGGAAATTATCCAGTCGTAATCTCAGCTCCGACTCTGGTTTGAGCACAAGGAACTCTGTCATGTAAACATATCAACATTGTAAATGTTAACTAACATTAGCTAGCACTAGCTAGCACTGGCTATTTTATGTCTGCGACATATTTAGGCATTGTTTTGGACACAACAGATTTTAATACATTATTGTCTGTGTAATAATAATGTGATTGCAATGGGCAAATTTACTTTACATTATTGTAATGCTTATTTCTCACTTGTGTCAAGCGCAGAGGGTGCCATTTTGTTTAGGCAGTGATGTGACGTCACAAGTTGCTCAAGTCCACTTTCACGAGTTTCAGGTGGGAAAAACACGAGTTACGGGTTGCCTGGAACGCAGCATAACTATCAGGTTCAATAGTTAGCTCATAATGCTACTGCAGTGCTGTTAAGCTAGCAGTGTGTTAACTTTGCTGCATGTCTTGGCTGCTGAATCAAACAGTTTAAGACAAATTCATTTTTCTTAAACATGTTTACCTCCACCAGGAGGTTATGTTATGGCCGGCGTCTGTTTGTTTGTCTGTTTGTGAATTTGTTAATTTGTTTGTTTGTTGATTCTCTGTTAGCAACATAACTCGAAAAGTTGTGGATGGATTTTGATTACATTTTCAGGAAATGCCCAGATTGGGACAAGGAATAAAAGATTCGATTTTGGGAGTGATCCAGATCACCGTCTGGATCCGCCATTTTTCGCCATGGATCCGATTTTTTTGGGAATAACTACTGAACCTAAATAGATATCATTATGAATTCAATTGCTAATGGTATGTTTTCATGGTCGTGGAATCTAAGTACTTAGATTAAATAAAGGTTGGACTATGAAAATCACAATGTGGATGAGGACTGTGGCGCTGGTGGACGCCTGCGCTCTCTGAGTGCTTTTCTACTTTTGCTTGTTAGTTTGCTCATATTTGGGGGTTACATACTGATCAGTGGGCACCATGGTGATGTTTATGTTAATTAGGCTAATTTTAGTAGCCTGTTAGCTTACCTTAGTATGATATAATAGACAGTTAATCGATGGAAACAACCACCTTTAGATGCAGTAAATGATTTAAAAATAAACAAGAAGTTTCTTTAAAAGTCACAAATGTATTGATCATATTACGTACGATATTCAGTTGACTTTTCCTGTAAACAGTTAGCAGGAAGTTGGACCTGTTGTCAGCTCTTTTCCTGGATGCTAACACAGCCCCTTACTGACCCATGTGTTTGTGTTTTTGACTTTGGGATGTGAAGTTTTTTCCCCTTGAGACTTTTTGTGTTGGAGTAAAGCTTTCAGGACCCCTACATCCACCCGTCTGGATTTACAGTTTCTATGTGACGGCGGTGATTTGTTCCTCACTCGCCCGTCTCCCCACGGGCCTCCAGGTCATGAAAAATGTTCCAGAAAGCTTCAACACTTCAGTGATGAATCTGTTCCAGTTTCCTCTCCACATAATGAAGATGTTCAGGCTCTGTTGGACTGTCAGCTCTGCTTGTTTGAATGAAGGGGACTGTGCACTGAGTTGAATGAATATTACTTAAAGCACCTTTTCTCACCTTTCTAAGAAAATGTCAGTGACTGAGTTATGATGGAAAAGGATGTATTTTTGTTAGAGAATAACAAAGAACATGAAAACTTCAGCTTGAGTCAGTGTTTTTTGCTTTTGTTTTTTGTTTTCGGTTACATCTATGTTGTTAAAATTAAAGGTGCTATGAGGAGAATCTATTACCGGCAACATTAAGACTCTGCTACCCATGATCACACGTGGCGACTGTCGTAATGCTGCGTTCCAGTAACCTCGGAACTGGAAGTGACATCATCTCCGACTTATCGGCGTTCTAGTTAAAGAGGACATATCATGCTTGTTTCTCCTTTTCACTATGCCAGACTAGGATGCCTGTAAAGCATTTCTGCCCTCAGTACAAGTCATTTAGTTCCTTCATTGCCCCACAATAGCGTTCTCAAAATCCTCATTTTAAGCCATTATCAAGCTCTCGTTGAAACACGAGGATCTGAGGATGACCTAAAGTTACCTCGCAATGTCACAGCCCTTTGTGCTCTGATTGGTCAGTTCTATCGGGGGTAGAGCCAGCCTGTCCTTCTTCTTCTACTGTATTTTCCGGCAGGCTCAAAGCAGCGACCATGTATTGAGTCCCCCTACAGGCCAGAGCTGGTAATGAGGGAGTGTGAGCGAGGGAGCTTTATACTGCTGCTGCTGGATGTGTTCCTCGGTGACGGTTTGGGGCTGACGGACATCATAGAGGAGGAAGTGTTTTATCAGATTACTCCAATAAAAAGAAAGGTACCTCGTGATGTCATGACGTTTGAAATCTTGCGGACATCTCGCAATGACCTATTTTCAGAGGCATCAAATCTCGTTCTAGGATATCAGAAAAAATACAATATCTCATTTTTTGAAAATTAAGGGGGTGTAAGGTCTTGTTTTCAAATGTATTATATTATATGTAAGTATTAAATCCTGTATCAGCATGATATGTCTCCTTTAAAGTCTGAAAAAACGTGGCGATACCAGGCTAGTGTTAGCTGTTGTTAGCATGCCCTGCGTTGTTGTATGAAGAATGTGATTATCACTATGGCAGCTTTAACAATACTATGTATACAGCTGATCTAGAGCGACACACCCCAGCCAGAAGTGCAAATAAATTGATTATTACAGGAGCTAAATAACTGTTCACACTGGGGGCATCCATCTGCGATTGTCAACTCGGGGGTGGCGAGGTTTCACCGAGTTCCCAGTAGGAAATTCCAACTTCGGGGGATGTTCCAGTTGCAGTTTCCTACTCGGAACTCGGAAATTCCTACTTCTGACCACAACTGGAAGCGTGTGTTTGTTGTGATGCTAATGAATGCAACTCAGACCTTCCTCAGAACTCTGCATTGCTTGACAACTTCTTTTTTCAACAACTTACAGGATGCAAAGTGACGAGGTAATGTATTTCTTTCTAGTTACGTAGCGGTAGTTTTTGATGTGTGACAACAAGCAATTTTTGGAAAACTTAGTATTGTAGTTTTGTAGCCGGCTGTCCGACCCGACCGGAAGGCTAAGGAATAATATTTATAGATAACATATTTTGATGCTATAAAACTCATCTTAAAGTGCGTATTTCGATCAGGCATATATCTAAAAGTGAGACTTTTTTGTAATTACTTAGAAACTCCACATAGCCTCTTTAAAGAGTATTAGGGCCATTTTAGATGGAAAAAATATCGGCAGTTAAAGTCAAATTTATGAGATTAAGTCAAAATTCAGAGATAAAAAGTGAAATGTCGAGATAAAAGTTGAAATACAATTACGTGAGGAAAGTCAAAATGATGAGATTAAAGTTAAAATATTTAGGAAAAAGTTGAAAGTTGAGAATATAGTCGACATACAATGTAGCGTTTCAGCTTTTTAGCTTTTTTTCTGTCATTTTTTACTTTATTCTCGTCATTTCAACTTGAATCTCTAGATTTAGACTTAAATCTCCCACAAAATTATCTCCATCTAACATGGCCCTTATACTCTTCCATATAAAATAATTAACTGCCTTTTTATGCAAATAGTATTAGTGTCATGAACATTCCCCTAGCCCAATCGCTGTATCTTCTTTATTCTTTTTAGGTTGTGTTTTTGTCCTTTTTTGTGCCTGTTGTATATATTCAATAGTTAAATATTATATTTCTGCCTATTTTTTTATTTTAACTTTATTTCCTTTCTTCTGGCTCTTTGTTTTTATTCTAACTATATGTTGTTCTTTTTGTGCACCACCTTACCTATTCAAATCATGTGCAAATGTAGTTGCCAACAAATAAAATTCTGATTCTGAGAACTAATAAGGAAGACCATTTACTGTAAACCACAACATGCCACAATACATAGACATTAGACACAATCAAAAACAATCTAATTTTGAGATTTACTCTTCCTCTCTTTAGTTTTAAAATAAAATTTGCTGGTAATTGAGACTAAGTGTTTTGGGAGTTTTGTCCCAGTATGTGATTGCCCTGTGCATTACCATTCTATCATATTATGTTTGGTAAAAGTGGTCACACTTAGTGTTTTATTAGCTGTATCAGAATCTTAAACCTATAAAGCCAATTGTATCATATTTGATACTTACTTTTATAATACCTCTATCTACTCAATATAATCAACAAATTACAAAAAAAAACATCTGAGCACAGTCAGATAAATGATAAAAATGTCCTCAAATGGATTATCAGATGCCAAAAACACCTGATGTATCAAATGAGATCCAAAAAATCTATATGTTGAATTTTATGGACATTTTGATATTTGGGGGATTTTAGCAGAAAGTGAAGCAAACATTTCAGCTCCAAAAAATTAGAATTTTCTGGCTTTAATCTATGGTCTTGGGCCTTAAAGGGTTAATTTATCCTTGATTGTTTCTCAGGGTCATTAAGTTACACATATTATTTTGTAAATGATTTATATATAAAGAAATGCTGGGAGAATCATGCTTTATGATCGCTTTATATTTGCTAATTTTGCTTTTTTTTCTCATTAATGATGCCCAACAATTTGTAAAACTGTGTAAAAAGGCTTCCTGTGGCCCTCGTGGTTATTGGAGTTTCCCATCCCTGATGTAGACCATGTAGGTTTGTGTAAAAATGTGCTTTATTGTGACTAAATCTGTTCATTGTGTCAGTGTTGATAATTGTGTCAGATCTCCATCTGCTGGCACAAGATGGTAAATACATAAAACAGAAACATCCACGATAAGGTAGGTCCAGAACAATTAATGAATTTTGAACTCATTGTTTTTATTGTTTTCATTAACAAAATAAATAAATAAATAAATAAATAAATACCAGTTTTGATAATGAACGTCTAAAGTAGCTTGTTGAATCTATGACATGAAGAATTAGGGCATCTCTGGAGGCAAAATGATCCAACCTGGTACAAGCAGGTATACCTAATAAAACGGCCATTGAGTAAATTAGTTATCTTATAAAGAAAAATACTACAATATGTAACAGTGGTGGTCCAGTATGTAAAATGCGCCAAATGTCAAGTTAGGTTAAAATTCCTATTACAGCTGAAGGACGTTGCTGCCTCCCTGTGGTGGAAACAGAGAATTACACACAAGCAATATACATGTGTATCCATAAAATGAAGAGCTTTATGCTCTATTGTAAAGCGTCTTGACAAAACTCTTGTTATGAATTGGCGCTATACAAATAAAGATTGATTGATTGATTGATCATTTTTTTCGAAACTTGAGACAAGGGTTTGGGAATTTTCCACCTTGAAGTTAGATATGGTACTGCAACCTTAAGAGTATAATATTTACTCTAAATATTCGTCTACTGTAGTGGACACCATGCATGAAAGGGTTAAAAAGCTAACTGAACTACTTTCACTTGTATTGGAGTAATATTTGACCAGGAGTATCTATACTTTAACTCAAATAATGCACTGTAAAAAATGACCAGGATTTCACAATATTCAACTGTCCTTTCTCACGGTAAATTGCTGTATTAAAACTTTAATGTTCACAATATAAGACTGTAATTTCAAAATTTACAATAAAAACAGTGTTACTACAGTCAACTGCTGTGATATTTGCCGTTTCAATTATTACCAGAATTTTACTGCATTTTATTACATTATTTCACCACGAAATACTGTATTAAGACTATCCACCGCAAAAACACAGCAAATTCCATGAACCGCACTGAATTGTGGGAGCTGCCGCGGATTTTCAACATTTTCACGGTTGATGCCGCCAAGAAAAAGAAGTTAGTTCTACATATTCTGTCAAGGTAATTTACCTTGTTTGTTTGCTTTCATTACATAATGTCATTTTGAACGAGTGTGATGTTCACCATATTAATTCCTCTTTTCTCTGACACTTTTTATTTCAACACAATCAGTGCTCTTCCTGTGGATAGCCTTGTGACCAACCACACAGAGTGATTTGATTTACAGATGCTTCTTCAGTATCAAACCAGAAACGGGCTCCAAGGCAAACAGGAAGTGTGGAGGCATCAACCCACATGTGAGCACTTTGATGAGGAAACTTGTGGACTTTGAGTGGCAGGCAATGTAGACCGAATTATTTTCTCTCTTATAACCAATTAAGGGTGTCCCTTTTCATTTGTCTTGACCCCTGGATTCCGTTTAGCAGCCATTTTGATTTCATTTACATTTGAATAGCAGAAAAACACCAATTTTCACTATTCCTGATCCAGACAAGTTTATTACTTTATTGTTTAAGTATGAGGTCTCCAACCTGATACAACCACGCTGTGTGGGCTGTGGCCTGATGGGAGCCATTGGAGGCGTTTTCTGGCAGCCCATAATAAGCCAAGGCAGTGGTTCTCAACAGGGGCGTACTTACCATTAGGCAAACACAGGCAATTGCCCGAGATGTCCAGGGGCCCCCAAACATCTCATTAAAATGTATTGATACATTTTTCTTCAATTCAAGTAGCTATCAACCCTTTAACTTCCAGCTCAGCTGTTTGACAGAGATCAATAAATTCAGGAATATTTAATTTAAAAATAAAAAACATCATTGTTTCTTTCTCTCATTGTTTTAGGATATAGAATAAACTACATCAAACAAAAAGCACTGATATTTTCTTTGGTGGGATTTAAAGGTTTAAAAGCTTGAAGCTATTATTATCATCAACATTATTATTTTAAATATTTACGCATTTACTAATTAGATTTTTATATTAAAACATCTGTTAATCATCCAAAACATTTTTTGTGTGTTTTCCAAACTCAATATAATCTATTTCAAGTTATTTTTAATTTAACTGTGGTTACAAACATTTCCTGTATTACTGTATATTTCTTTATGTGTCTTCAAGTAATTGCTTGTTAGTTTTTTAAACTTTTAAATCCCACAGCATATTTTTTGTTTGTAGTTTTCTTTCTTTCCTGAAATGTTAATTAAATCAGAATGTTTTTTTTCTGTTGTTTTAAAACATTAGATATCCCCTTTTTTTTAACTGGTGGCCTCTGCCAAACAGTTGAGCTGGTAGTTAAAGGGTTAATACTTAGTCTTAACTCACACACTGCAGTATGAAGTAGAGGAGATTAACATCCATATTTTATGATCATTTTGTTGGTAGACCTCATACATTTGATGGTATTGTCTGTGAAGAATGATTTGACCTTTGTACACATTTTATGTAACCGTTTTCATGTGTTTGTAACCTTGTTCTAACCTTGTTCAATTATCCATGTACTTGAATATTTCTTTATAATCTCATTGTAATCATATTTGATAATCATAGTTTAACTTTTGCATTCTTCTGACACAAACACACACCCACACATTACACATTACATATGTGACCCCTGTGGAGGCCCCTTTTTTATCAACATTGTGATCGGGCTGAGGACATCTTCCACAGACCGGCTCAACCCGGCACATTCCAAGACGGAGAGGAGCCTGCGCGGAGGTCACGCCATACACACACCTTCTTATCACTCTTATAAAAGAGAGAAAACATTGTATTTCTTCAGTTCAACATCCAGCCTTTGCCTGTATTGTTGTCCTCCTCGCTGGCGAGTAAATTCCATCTGATTGCACCCAGCTGCCTCTTCGTCATCTTTTATTTTGAGTTATGTCAGGTGTTGGTATGAACCGTGAAAGTTACACTGAGCTCTTAGAACTGTGAAAGGATAAAATCCTGACATGTCTTTATTTTCAATCATGATATCCTGTAAAATACTTTGATTCATAACTTTTAAAACTGGTTAACACTTAGTATGAAAAGCTTAAGGCTCCTGCACAGGATAGTTTTTCGTGTGCACGATTAACTTTTATTTATTGTTGCCAGTGTCCCTTTACCAGTGGCTCCGAAATGATAAACATTAAGATTCAGAAATCTTATTTTGGTCATGAATATTATTCCCTGGATAGGGGGGCATATACACATAGTGATGTAACTAGTAAATGAAGCTATAGAATACTGTCACAGATTTCAAAAGCAGGACAAGGGGCCTAATTAATATACTGTCTTTCTGTCAAAATTGAACTGAATTGCAGAGGTTGAGAAAATGCATTTAGTTTCATTATGTTACCAGGTTTAAGTAAAATAACAAAACTTTTTCAGCACAGTGCAGAAAAGGACCCCAATGACTGGTTTTGCCTTTGGGTTCCCTTATGAGTAAATACGCCCCTGGTTCTCAAATAGTCCAGTGTTAGTACCCAAATTCAAAGTTGCATTCCCCAAAAAATTAAATTTATTTCTCAAAAAAGATGTGCAGTAATACACAATCCCTTCATGCACAAATGAAATTGCTTTAAAAAATTGAGAACAATCACAATAATGGTTAAAAAAATGAGAAAATGGAGTCTTTATATTATTATTTTAATACAAAATTAGATGCTACTATAGCACATTTTAGCCTTTTTTAAGGACTAACTTCCCCACAGACTTCTTCACAGAAAACTTAGTCTTCATATTTCATACAAAGTTAGGCACAATTTGCCTCTTTTTTTAAACAAAATTTGTGTAATATAAGAACTAACTTTTTCATGGACTTACTGTAACAAAGTGATACATGAGATTTTTCTTTGATGGCTCTCGATCTAATGTTGGGTCCCTAAACTGGCCCTCAGTCATTCAAGCTTTGAGAACCCTGTAAAAATGTTTATAACTCTGTAGGAGTTTATTTAATTCAATATAATGCAGTGAAAAGTAACATGTATTCTGTTGTTCACATTTTTATTCATACTGGATTGACCAAAAAAAGGGCATGTCTGCCATGTTTGTGGAATTCAGTGAATCCTCAGCAGTCTGCTCTCCCCCTCCCTCCCGGACTCTCTCTCCTGCTGCAGGGGCGGAGTTTCTCTGTTCTGCAACCTGCACACCTGCCTCCCATCATCTCATCAACTCCCCTATTTAAGACGGCCCGTGTGAGGAACTTGACTCAGGAGTATTACACTCGGCTGAAATGGGCTTCCTTCACAGGGTGGCTGGGCTCTCCCTTAGAGATAGGGTGAGAAGTTCGGTCATTCGGGAGGGGCCCGGAGTAGAGCCGCTGCTCCTTCACATTGAGAGGAGCCAGATGAGGTGGCTCGGGCATCTGGTCAGGATGCCTCCTGGACACCTCCCTGGTGAGGTGTTCCGGGCACGTCCCACCGGTAGGCGGCCTCGTGGAAGACCCAGGACACGCTGGAGAGACTATGTCTCTCTGCTGGCCTGGGAATGCCTTGGGATCCCCCGGGAAGAGCTGGACGAGGTGGCCGGGGAGAGGGAAGTCTGGGCTTCCCTGCTTAGGCTGCTGCCCCCGGGACCCGACCACGGATAAGCGGGAGAAGACGGTACGGTACAGTACGGTATGGTACCTTGGTTGGTACTAGTCTCGTCCTCGTGTTCTCCTGTATCTGGCTTTTAGCCTTTTGCCTTGTACAGAAGCGTTCTCATGATTTTTGGAGATCTCTCTACACTCTTGTGTTTTTGGTAAACTTATCTTTTTCTCTGCTCCCTTTTCAGGTGTTCTCCACGAGTCCCCGACACCGCTGACACCTTTTGTTTGTTTTTTTGGAGCCTTTTGGTTTTTGTTTTCCACAATGAACTGTTCAACTTTTCCTCCTGCCTGCTGGTTGGAGCTTTTGGGTCCAACAGTAAAACCTGTGGTCATATCCTGACAATGTTCCTGTTAAATGAAATTGCACTTTGCACTTACTGTAAGTAGCGACATTAAAAAGTAAAAAAAAAACAAAACAAAACATTTTTTTCTGTTTTCTTCTTTTATTGAGCATATGAAAGCATGGTTGTGTAGGTGCAGTAAAATCACAATTAACAAGTGAATTTTACAATATCTTACTGTGTGAGTTAAATTGTAAATTTACAGTAAATTATTGGTTAATAATTGCATTACTTTTACAGTAATTCATCGTAAATATCTTCACAGCAATTTACTGCATTTATTTCACAGTAATTTACATGAAGTCCACAGCTAAATACTGCTGTATTGCAGTAATTTCTTGGGCCTAGCAACCGTGAATTTACAATAAAGTGTTGTTGTTTTAATGTAAACTACTGTGAATTAATTACAGTAAATTGCTGTGAAAATATTTACAGCGACTTGCTGTGAAAGTAATGCAATTATTAACCAGTAACTTATCGTAATTTTAGAGTGAACATTTTTCCAGTGTGGAGTTGAGGACTTTGTCCAGCATTGTTTAAAGGATAAACAGGCTGATTGCTGTAAAGTGATGTCATGGCTGGTTATTTTTTTTAAGATAAAAGAGGAAAAATATCCCACATTGTGCACAAATAGAAATGTAAAACAGATTTGTATGATCATTTTGACTTCAGAGCATTTTATTAAGAACAACTGTAAACATACCAAACAGACATACAAAAGGTTAATAATTAAAAATAAATCCTGCGTCATTTCATTTCCTCATAAATTATCATTTTGATGCTGTTGTATTTTTCAACATCAGCCATCTCTACCTTAAAATCACTATATATATTGATGTAAGTATTAAATTATTACCCTTTTCATGATTATGATTGATTACACTTCAATAAAAACTATCACGACAATCATACAGACATGAAAATGACATGCTGCATCTCATGGTGCTGAAGGCTGATAAATTTAATTTCAGCAGAGGCATTAGTTACTGATAATTACAGTTCTCTTTTGAGGACGAATGTTGCTATTCTAATATTTTCATTGTAGATTTTGTCATGTTTCTTTCACCAAAATGCATTTTTTCAATATTTCAAATTAACTGATGGGCCATTTTGAGAAAGTAGGAGGGCCGCATGTGGCCCGAGCACCACCAGTTGCCCACCCTTGCACTCAATGAAAAGGCCCTGACCAAACTAAGGAGGCTTCTTCTTTTTTTTTTAAATAAGATAAAAGAAAATTTAATGTAAGGAGGACAGGATCATACACGGGGAAATTAAAAATAAAATAGAGAAAAATCATTTTTTTAAATGACAGACCTGCATGCCCTTTGTGTTTTGGTGCTTTAGATAAAAAAAAATATATAAACACATTATTTATATATAAATTGAGAAAACCCTTTTTATTTAGAGCACAGACCTGTGTGCTCTTTGTATTTCAGTGCTTTTGCTAAAAATATTAATACATTTTACTTGTTCATTTATTTATTTAAGGCATGATAAGGTTTGGTTTCTGTCTGAGAGCTTTGGGATGATTTCCTGAGTCAAACAAAGACCCCGGAGAGTTTTATCTTAGTTAACGTAAACAGGGCTGAACTCTGCAGGACAGGAATTTCCTGAGCAGGATGATCTGACGTACGGAGACATGAAGTCAACAACAACACAAACAAGTTTGGACGTGTGATGCCAGAGGTGTAGATCACTTATGAGCAGAGATATGAGCCCTGCTATTCTTTAATACGTCATATAAACTGATTTACTATGTTTACTTATTTATGTTACCGAATAGTAAATCTTACAGGACTGGAAGTTCAGTCTATTCGATAAAACTGTGCAATACCACTTAAACTTAAATGATCTTTTTAAAGCTAAAATATAACAATTATTATTGGTATCTATGTATTTTACAGTACATTCTTAAGCACTTCATATTTTAATCAGTCAAACTTTATTCATATAACATACGTCAAACAATTTAATCCTAGTTCATAAAAGGCGGAAAATTGATTGACAAAGAAGAAAATGTAATAAGTAAATTAGATTAGATTACATAGAATTTTATCAATGCTTTTTGATGACTCCCTTAGGTACATAAAGTTTCCAGCAGGCACATTACATAGTGGATAAAATGAAAAAAAAAAATAATATAAATAAAATTATACTATTATATAAATCAAGGATTTTTCTTCCAACTAATAAGCAATTAAAACTCGGCGAAGGTCCATCTAATTAGTTGTATTTAACTACATTGTAATGATGGTCATCTGGATGTCAAGAGGGTATTAAAGACAGCATTTTTATTATATATCTGTATTTATATATTTTTTAAAATATTTATATATATTTATATCTATCTTCTATATATTCATTATTCTTTTTTTATTTATTTTTCAAACTACCACTAGAAACTTAATTTCCTTGAGGGAGTTTCCCAAAGGGATTAATAAAGTTGGAACCATTGTAATGTAAGATAATATTAGAATAAAAGAAACAATAAAATCAAAATTGGTATTAAAATATATCTTAAAAAATAAACACATAATTTATTTTTTTTCTACCTTTATTATCACAGCATTTCTTATTTTTATTTTTTAAATGTTGCTTTTTATATTTTATGTTATTATTCTTGTGAAATATTTATTTTATGTAATGCTGAAGTTAAAATGCCCCATATTAATGCTAATAAAGCATGGATGTTATCAATGCTGTGCCTAGCAAAGTAAAGACATTAAAAAAATGAAAAAAGTGGTAAATATCGTTCAAAAACATATCGACGCAGAACACAAATCAGTAAAAATACAGATTATGGATTAAAATAAACTCACAGGAAGGAAGCGGGAGAATTTAAGCTTCGCGTTTATCCCTCTCGTTCGTTTGTCCCTCTGGCGCCACCGTACGCGGCCTTATCACGCCATACCGGAAACGAGGAGGTCCTTTTCCCCGCAGACTCCAAGATGGTGAGCTGTCCTCCCTCACGACTCTGCTCTGAAATAATCACTAAACATCCCTTTCTACTGATACTCTGTCGCTAACATTTATGTCCTGACATGATTAAAGAAATGTTATCGATCGATTATTGTTTATATTTAACTCAGATTGATCGATTATTGAGCTTTACGTGTGTTTTAATGTCGGCTATGGCTGTTAGCCTGTGAAGCTAACATGCTAACCTGAAGCGTTTTTGCGAAGGTTGTTACGGGTTATTGCTCCAGCCTGTGCTTTAGTAAACCAGCGTTCATTCACCGTTTTAGTGTTTTATTTATTGCTGTAAAGTTTGGTTTTAATAAGTTATGTAATTGTCACTGTTACCTTGTTAGGCCGGAGCCGGTGATGCTAACCGGTTCATTCTCACAGCATGTTAGCCTGTCATGCTAACCAGGCTGCAGGATCTCCAGCTCGTTATTCCGCCGCTTTCTGCTCTGATACATCTTCAGAATATTCTATAAAGTGTTTCCTCTTCTCTTTGTGGACCTGTTCTCTCGTGTAACCCTTTTCCTTCATGTCTCCTTCAGGCAAGAGGACCGAAGAAGCACCTGAAGCGCGTCGCAGCGCCAAAGCACTGGATGCTTGACAAGCTAACTGGAGTGTTTGTGAGTATTTCTTATTCAGAAATCATTTTATAAAGATGTTTGGAAGTCTGGAGACCCTTGAAGACCTCTGACAGTCTTAAATCCACCATGCAGGTGTTTGAGTGGGATGAACTAACCTGGATAGTAAAGTATAAGTGGCACATATGGCTACATATGATACTTTGGGAAATTCCAATATCATGTATAATGTAGGACACGAGAAATAAGAGAGCAGCTTACAAATAAAATTACATAATTAAAAAAATCAATACTTAAAAGTAGAAAAGTCCATAATAAGGGTTATGTTTAGTGTGGTTGTATATGTGTCTGATATGTTGCCAGTGAAATGGTTTAGATGCCATAAATATAAATGTGGTTTATTGTACGTTGAGGTTTTTTTTGTTGTTGAGCTGTAATAAGAGTTATTATAGAAAGCTGCAGTGGAATGTGGCTGCTCTCTGCTATCAAGCTCTAATTTATGAGATTTAAAAATACATTTTGACTCCTTAATGTGGGTTTTATCCAGAGTTTTAAGTAAAGATGTTCAGTATCAGTAGGGTGTTACTATTGACAAGTTAATGGCCCTGCTAATCGGTCAAATTCTTTAACGATTGTCTTGATTCCTGCAGATTTCCCGTGTGAGCAAATGTTAGCCTGTAGATTTTCAGTGGCAACAATGTCAAACACGTCACAGCATATAAATTGCTAGTACAATTTGCTGGTGTTTTCACTCACTTAAGGTTGTGCGGTGGGCGCCTTATGTTAAAAAAATCTTCAATTCTGACTTCTCTGAACCCTGTCAGTCGAAGGAATTGATGAGGGAATTGATTAGCAAAAAGACTCATGATATTGATTGTTTGATGGAGCTGTTAAATGATTCTCAACTGGAATTGGTTTTTGATTCCCATCCCTAGGTACTGGGTCTTTTTGCAGACTACTTGGCCTGACTAAATCGCCAGACATAAGCAGTAATGTTGTTAAAATGTTCGTGGTGCTTCATCTTAATTTGTTTCAAACTTGATGTTGGAGTTTCTAACAGTAGTTGATGTTTTCAACAGGGTGGCATTTATGTTTGTGACCTAAGTGTAAAACACATCTGCTACCTCACAAACAGCCCTATCAGTGTAAAATGTTCAACTTGTGGAGTGGTGCCAACCCTTCAGTGTCCTTTCCCTGACCACGTTAAATCAAGAAACAGTCAGACGTCTGGTGTCCAGCTTGTTAAAAAAGAACAGCGGAAGAGAAAGTGATCTGACTTGGAGAACGGTTTTCCAGTCTACCGTGGCTTCTAATGACACGATGTATATTTAGTAATTGCTTCATTTTCTTGGTAAAATGTCCAGAAATAAAGCTGAAATCTCTCAGGGCTGTTAAGAGCAATCTTGTAGATTCTACCAGGGGAAGCAGGTGGAAACTTGTTTTTTTTAGCAGCAGTAATTTGTGGTGAGATGGGCTGTCACAGACTAAAAACAAGATGATCAACTGTTGGTAATATCTCAGCTGTGCAGCAAAGTGCACCTGTTTGAACGGGAGTAGGAAGAAATCTAAATTCTTTGGTCCTGCCCCTTTATAACCTTGTATTAAATTTATATATTTTTAAAATTTCTTCGTATTTCTAATTAAATTTTCACCAACTATTTAGGGACCAGGAGTCCTAATAATATATTATATTTTGTGCCACTATTATGCAAATGTGCACATATTATGTCACCTTTATGCAACACTTAATTTTAATAAGTATTATGCACCTCCATACGCACACAGTAAGAAGACATGACAAAAATGGACAATAAATCCATGTTTTTCTGAACTCTGTCATCACCATCAAGGGTTTAACTGCTGCTCTTCAGCCTTATATTTTGTTACACAAGTGTTTTCTTTTGAACTTATGGTTTTACTTACACTGATCACAAGTATGGTCAAGTGAAATTTCGACTTCAAGACTTTAATGCGAGCTTCAATGACAGTGAAGTATCCTAGACCTCCTTTAATGATGTCTAAACTTTTTTTTTATTAAAGTTTAAGCAAGAACACGCTGTTATCACTTATTGTATTTCACTTTTGTGACTGCGTGGCTGTATCTCAAAGTTTAACAAATGAACAAAAGAAAAAAATGACAAAAAAAATTAATTGGAATTAAATGAACATGTCTTTTCTAATTCCAACAGGGCTGTATTTAGTTTGGAAAGTAAAATTAAAGGTAGTTTGGCCGTGTTTATGACTTTGGGCTGCAGTGTTGTGTTAACATATAACCACTGTTGGGATTCTTATTTTTTTGTAATCATCTGTTTTGGCTTTCTGAAAGTGTTATTTTTTTCTAATACATTTTTAGTGTCATTCATTTCAGTGTAATGTAACAGTGTTTTTTCTGGATAAATTTCAAACTGAAACAGTCTGGAGTTCAGTATGATCTGTTTAGAAATGATCCGTCTTTACTAATTTAAAAAGAATATTTATCTCGTCCTTAAACAAAAACCCATTTCTTCTCCAGGCTCCTCGTCCCTCCACCGGTCCCCACAAGCTGAGGGAGTGCCTGCCCCTCATCATCTTCCTGAGGAACCGCCTCAAGTACGCCCTGACCGGGGACGAGGTGAAGAAGATCTGCATGCAGAGGTTCATCAAGATCGACGGCAAAGTGCGCACCGACGTCACCTACCCCGCTGGATTCATGGGTGAGTCCCTGCTGCTGCTGGAAGTCGCCCCTGCCGTTTAGTTTGGATCCACGGACATGCAGGACTGGGGCTCATGTTTGTGATGATTCAGATCGTTCATCCGGAGTCAGAAGGAGCAATGATGAATTTGTAGTTTTGATCAGAAATGAGCTGAAACTACTCAAACATTTTCCTCTAAGAAGTTCTGAGCTCCAAACACACATTCAGGGCGGCTTTAGTCCAGCTGTGTCATACAGAATGGACTAAAGAGGTATCCGAATCGCGACATGATCATGTGACGCCATAGCTGCAATTTTGACCCAGGATCTGTTGTGCCGGCTGTTTTGCAAATTTGCAGACTATTTGCTTTTAAGTGTCTCGCAAATGAACGATTTAGTCACAACTGTGAATCAGTTCTGATTTACTTAAATGAGCCGTTCAAAAGAGTCGACTCGTTCCTGAACTTCTCATCTTCACCAGAGAAGTGCAGGTGAGCAGGTCGCCAACACAAAGCCTCTGTTTAGAAGTAGAAGTTTGAGAATCCCTTAAATAATAAACAGATTATCATCAGTATTAGATGATCAATACTTAATTATGTGCTGCTGATCATTTACTTCCTCGCTGTTGTCTATTCTGTAAATGTGAATATCACACTGAAGCTTGATTTGAAGAAAATTGTGAATCAAATTGAAATCACAAAATCTGCTGGAAAAATAAAGACAAGAGAACTTCTTTTGGAAGCATAGAATGCTGAAAACATGAACTCCCCTTTTGTAGGACAGCAGGTTTCTTTTAAGCTTCTTTGGTGGTCTTTTTCTTAGCTTTTTATTTCTATAAATATTGTAATAACTTAAATTTTATTGCTCTTCCGGTGGATTCCAGTGTTGTTGCTTCAATATTTTGACACAAGGACTTGCTTTTGTGCCACATTCCCTCTTTGTGTTTCAAACTTGATATAAATTTATTAATGTGGACAAAATGCCAACGGATCCATCAGCCCTTTGACAGGGGAAACAGAGGCATGAAAAGCAGAAGTGATGGACTAAACCACTTTTATTCACATGCCACTAGACCTATAATGTGTGACAAATGTGTAATCAAAACTACAGTATTTATGTCCTACTCTTATTTATCATTTTAAACAGTGAGTGTGCGGTGTTTTCTCTTCTCAGTGTTTTTAATACTTTGTTCTGCACTGACTGTAGACGCTCAGACAGATTTAGTTGTATGTACGGCATACATTGACAGTAAAGGTGATCCTATCCTGTTCTGTTTAAGTCCTTTATTAACTTTTGCTCGGCCTGCGCTCAGTCTCACCTCTGCCTGACCTGTCACACTTTCACCTCCACGCTGGTCAACAGCCTCACACGGAGGTGTGGCGTTTTAATTTCCAAATCCGAGGGACGCCTCCGTCCTCTTTCTCACATCAGCCGTTAGTCTGTCAGTGACCGTGTGTGCTGTTGTCTCACGGTCTGTTGTGTCTTTGTTTGTGGTTTTATCAGCTTTTATCAGGTGAACTGAAATTTAGGAAGATTTTTTTGTGTTGAAGGGGATTTTGAGTTGTTGGCTTTTTCCATGAAGCTGTGGGATTTGATATGGGTAAGATGAGTACTCTGTTGTACCATTAATGAACATAAATCATGTTGTTGTATGGTTTAAGAGATCCAGATCCAGAGGTAACTTTTTAATCCACTTATACACTGTACAACAGTAAGGATATTCAATAAAGACATTAAAGTAAGAGCATTAAAAGTTTAAGCAGGTTGCAATGGACTGTCTTTATGCTAGTAACTTTTTTAGTGAGTAGTGATGTCCAGCCTGATGGAGCTGTTTTCATATCATAGCAAGACCTGCTGTGGATGATTAAATGTCCTGTCTTAAAACTTATGGAAAGGGTTAAAAACACTCTGGTCTCTGGTTTTAGCACCTTGCTAAAACAAAATTTCCCCAACCAAATTATTGTCAAAGCTGTTAAGGTCCAAAAGGCATTTGTAAGTCGAGTTATCTCAGCAGTATGGCTGAAAGTTTTATGATTTTCAGATCGAAATCGCAATTTCAGGCAACACAATCACATGATCGCCAAAGCTGCAGCGCTGCTGACTGACCCAGGATCAGATGTGTCAACTATTTTACAAATTTGAAGACATTTTGCGTTTACTGAAGTGCTGTTAAGCAGGTCAACAACACAAAGCCTTGGTTTGGGATAAGTTGGAGTATCCCTTAAATAACAAACGGATTATGTGTTATCAGTTTTAGATTGTTGTGCTTTTGATAATTGATTTCCTCACTCTTGTCTATACTGCAAACAGAGGCACTGAAACTTGCAATATCTGCTAGAAAAACAGAACTCGATCTTTTCCTGAAGTTGTTCAGCCTCACTCAGCTGTAGTTGAGGATAACAGGAAGAATTGAACCACCTGTTGACGGCAAAATTAAATCTACATGAAGAGCATGGATCAACAAACTATGACTCAAATTCATATAATCGTCACATCTTATTCAGAACAGTTTTCCTAAAATGGTCTTTATTTGTAAGCCAAATGTTTTCCTTTCCTCAGATGTGATCAGCATCGAGAAGACTGGTGAGCACTTCCGTCTGATCTACGATGTGAAGGGACGTTTCACCGTCCACCGCATCACAGCTGAAGAGGCCAAGGTGAGAGGAGGACCTCCATCTTCTGTCTGAAAATCTACACCATCATAGTTCTGCTCTCAAGCTGTGCACCACCTAAGACCAGGCGATAAGGCCTAAAAATAAACCCCCTGATCATTTTTCTCCTCTGAACTTGACTTATGATTTTATTTTTTTCTGTCTTTAGTACAAGCTGTGTAAGGTGAAGAAAATCATCATCGGCACCAAGGGAATCCCCCACCTGGTGACCCACGACGCCCGCACCATCCGCTACCCCGACCCCCTCATCAAGGTCAACGACACGATCCGCATCGACCTGGACACCGGCAAGATCACAGACTTCATCAAGTTTGATACTGGTGCGTCCATCTCACTGCTGGGACAAACATTCACACACCTGATCATTTAAATCAACCAATCAAACTTTATTTATTTAGCTCAGTTCATACTAATTAATCACAGATCAAAATGATTTACATTGAGACAGAATTCTTTACAGAATATATGAAATAACAATAAATGAACAAACAAAAATAACACAAAATAAAAACAAATGATAAAAAAAAATACAACAGGCCTGTGATGCACTTTGAAAACAATTGCATGGAGTGCTGCATGGGTTTTTGGACAGGTGAAAACTTGCTTGACCAAAAAGTGTGTCTCTCTGGTGCTCATCAGTAAAGGGATCCAACTTCAAGCTTAAAAGAAAACTGAGGCACTCAGAGGTACTGATTGAAAAAGCCTTTATTCCATCAGGGCTACAAGATCATAAAATCAGCCATCTAGGCCTTCATCAGGGCTGTTACGTAACAGCCCTGATGAAGGCCTAGATGGCTGAAACATGTTGGCATGTTTTTATGATCTTGTAGCCCTGACGGAATAAAGGCTTTTTAAATCAGTACCTCTGAGTGCCTCAGTTTTCTTTTAGGCCTGTGATGTATTTGTAACGGTTGGATCAATATGAAACAGGTTCAGTTTGACAATATACTAACTCGGATTACATGCAAACTCATCCAGGGCTTCTTCAATGAGGATTGGATGAGGATTGCAAACATGAAGCAGCATCTGTAAACACCTGAGGCTTCTACGTTGTTGTGAAGTGAGGTTATTTAGGTTGTTTTTGAAATACAGAGGAAGAACTCCAGCAGATGGTGTCACAGGTAGACAAATAACATATATTTTTAATAGTGATTGTGGATGTTAACGACCACCAGCAAATAAACACTCAGGAAAGGGTCATCTTTTAAGTCTTACTGCACTGTAATTGTAATGGCAGTCGGTTGGATGTCGAGAAAATTTGCAGACTGATTCGCACCAGAAAAGCTAAAGTAGAAGAAATAATAAAATCAAGATGACCAATGTAAAAGAAAAAAAACAAGAGAAAATGCCAAGCAATAAAATCAATAAACCAGAGATGAATAAAAAGCTTAAAATACAAATAAAAGTTTTTAAACAAAAATGAGCAAGTGTTAAAAACATAAAAACTCTATCAGATACTAAAAATATAAGAGAACATGAGGAAATAAAATTCATTACTTAAATTATAAAATAAGGTAAAAAGTGACAAAAATATAATAGAATAATGAATAAAACGATAGTTTTACATGAAAGCCGAGCTGAATAGATTATTGTGAAATGATCTTTTCCTAACAACTATAAGCAAATAAATGCTCAGCAGTCATCTATTAGATGCTCCACTGTAATTTTAATGATAGTCAGGTGGATGTTGAGAGGATTTGGAGACCAATTCACACCAGGAAAAAAGAAACACAAATGCAAAGCAATAAAATCAGTAAATCAGAGATAAACAAAAAGCTTAAAATACAAAAAAACAAAGAGTCAACAAATCTAAAATAAATAACTGTTAAGATAAAAACTCTATGAAAATCAGACATATAAGCTCATACCTCAAATAAAAGGAAACATCAGATATATAAGCTGCTACCAAAAATAAAAAAAACAGATATATAGTAAACTGAAACTGTAAGAAGCTATCCTTGCAGATCAAAAATTGGAATTAAAATAATGAATCAAATGAATAAGTTCGACATGAAGGCTAGGCTGAAAAGATAAATAAGAAATAATGATCTATAAACTCTCCTCTTCCTGCAGGAAACTTGTGCATGGTGACCGGCGGTGCTAACTTGGGGCGTATTGGCGTGATCACCAACAGGGAGCGTCACCCCGGCTCCTTCGACGTGGTCCACGTTAAGGACAGCACTGGAAACAGCTTCGCCACCAGGCTCTCCAACATCTTTGTCATCGGCAAGGTGAGAACAGCCGTTTACTGCTCTGTGACAGGGTTAATCTGCAGGGTCGTCTTCATGAGATAGAGGATGTCAGATGAAGTTTTAGACCCAAATAAGGACTTTGTGTGCGTTCTGGTTTATTGTTTTTTGGTTGGCTCTCGAGCAGAGTTCTGTCTGTTCGTGTAAACTGACAGCAGAAACCTGATGTTTGTTGAACATTGTGTGGGTTAAGAAACGCTGCTCACTTCAGTTTGACATTTTCTTTATTTACTGTCTGCTGTCTGGAAATTCTGGATTTTCAACCCTCTTCTTCATTTATGCAAAAACTTTCGCTTTTTCATTGTTTTTGCACATTAACACCTCGTTACTCTGAAGGAGTTGGGGTATAAAATTGATACCGGTGATATAAGCTAGTTCAGCTTTATTCGTACTCAAGTTTAGAGTACATGTACTCAACTTTGGGTCAGGGCAGTTAAGGTGCGTTCACACCAAATGCAACTTTTTGACCAAGACCTGTCACCTATACTTAGCCCATTTTGTCTCTGTTGCTCAGTGACGTCACATCGACTCTTGTTTCATCGCGATCATATCATAAAATAGGACGTATTAGCTCACATTATTTTAATTGTATCCTTTTCACTCATCTACCAACCACAAAGCACTGCAGCTGATGCCTTACAACAGTTCAGCATTCAGTGAGTTTCCTGCGGCCTGTCCAGGAGGAACTAATGTCCTCACCAATTAATGTTCCCACACGGACATAGATTGTCATTCTGTGAACTGGAATAAAAACAATCTGATTGGCTCTTGCGGTGCTGTATTGCCTGAAAGGCTTAAATATTTCAATTGTGGCAACCAGGCAAAGCAAACTACTCCACATCCAAAGTGACTCAAGTTCCCATGCCTCCAAAGATGTGACCAAGTCGCCCAGAATGCCTCGATCGCATTGCCTGTGATCTGGTTGTGGTTAATCGTGGCTGTTCATTGACTCTGTGTGGAGAGTGGTCACCGTGGTCGCCAAAGTTGTGTTCGGTGCGAACTCGACTTTAGTCATCGGCTGGCGCAGTGATGGTCAGAAAATCTCTGTGCCAGAAAAGTTTGCCAGGTCTTGAAAAAGTCAAGTCAAACCTTTAAAGAAGAGCCTTATCTTTCCAATGAGATCTACAACAGCATCTCCTGAATCCATTTATGAGTTGGGAACCATAACAAAGGAAAAGTCAGCGAGCCAGTAACGTAGAGAAGGTGAAAACTTGAAGACGAGGGGTTTTGGGTCAGTGGCGAGTCCTGACACTTAACCTAAAGAATCAAATACATCAGTCTAGAACTCAGCCAGCCTCGGGCAGGATACAGATGTGGAGTAATTAGCAGGTTTATTTATTTAATAGGGACGGTGCACATTAATGAGTATCTATTTAGAAAACAATAGATGTAAATATGCCGGATTATAGCATCAGTGCTAGTTTACATCTTCAGTCCCTAGACGGGTAACACACAAACATTATGGCAAAGACACCACATGGACAAAAGCAGGACATAGAACAGAACAATGGATCATAATAAGAGCACATCACAAAACAGTTAATTTCTAAAAACCCTGGATGTTTACAGTTACAGGACTGGTTTGCTTTCAGCCACCGCTAGATGTGTTTTGACTGTTTACACCTGTTGCATGCACCTGTTCCGCCAGGATAGATTTTAGCTAGCTTAGCTTTAGCAAAGTGAGACCTATGTGAACTCTGACGTTGCAGAAGAACGTGTCCAGCAAACATGTACAGTTTAAGCGAGAATCTGGGTTTGACGTCATCACATCTGAAGCCATCAGTACATGAAACACTCAGATGAATCCACTCTTCGACCTGTTGTCAAAAATATGAGGATGAAACGAGTGCTTCGAGTAAAAACAGATCTGCCTGAACACGCTTTAGGTGTGTTCATTTACAACTCTGAAGTTTGGCTGCTTTTTGGAGCAATGATGACTTTTGTGGTTTTGATCAGCAGTGAAAATAATCGACCAATTCCTCTAAGAAGTTCTGAGCTCCACCGGCAGAAAAGCTACAGTAAAGTTGAAATAAAATGGTATATTATGACATATGGTCAATGGTATAAAATGAATATTATGACTGAAAGACAAAGTAGTTTAAATAAATAAATGTGTGAAGATGCACAATGTTGATTTATTGTGTTAAAGATTGAACTTTATGTCGTAGTCTGGTCTGAACTATCACATTTTTGTCACAATTTAATTATCTACATTGTTTTAACTTTAGTCTAGTTTTAGTTGTTGAACTTTCACATTTTAGTCGATGTAATCTACTGTAGATTTAGTCGACTAAAACATGAAGTGTAAAGTGTAAGACTTTTGCATGTTTCCTTAAATTTCTGAAGTTGTATTTAACACTTGGATAAAATGAAACATCTTATAGCCCTTTATTGAATGATACTAAAATTAAATGTATTAATGAACAGAAACAAATTTTCAGTGCAAAACCGTGAACCTGCTCTACATGAATATATCAATTCATAAAGAGAGCAGCTCTGATTGGATCGCTCCACAACTTATCCCACCACCACCAAGCTAAGGCAGTTTATTTTCTGTTTAGTTTTTTCCCATGTGGGCTTTTCTTTGTTATATACTGTCTAGTTTTCACATTAAAAAATACACACCCAATGTTCTTTCTGCTGGGGAACATTCATCAGCAGCTTGAGCTCGTTTTTCTCAAACAAGTTTCTTGCTGTGGTTTATCAAACAGTACAACACAAATTGCTTTCTTTAATAATAACTTAAGATTTACAGCAGATTCGAGGGGAACTTTATGGTGGTGGTGACAGCCTTAAGAATGTTCAACAAATTTGGCGTTACAACCTGCTGTTCATTTAAAGTTCATTTTATCAGTTTGAACTCCTAGTTAGGTGAAGAAAATCCAGTGGGAAGGTTCTTAAGAGTTTATCCAACAATACAACAAATTGTAGGTGTTTTAGTTCTTGAAGCACAGAGCAGAAACATTAAACACAGACAGTGTAGAAGCTGTCCTGGTCTCCCAGACTCCACTCAGGTTGTTTTGTTGACACTGTCATAAATAATTAAAGGATTCAGTCTGCAGAGGTGATGAAGAAAAGGGTGAATCTGAGGTCTAAATCAACAAATGAATTGAGACTCCAGGTTTTTCTGCATTAACTGGACCTGGAAAGTTAGAGTTTTGGTGGACTTGATTTTATATCATGTAATCCAGATGTTGAAGCTGGAATGTTCTTTTTCATTTTAGATTTATTTAACTAGTTTAGTCCTGTTGAACAGGATTCATTTACAAGGGCGAACTGGCCAAGCAGACATCATAATGTTTATGGCTGCCTCTACAGTTTTCACCTCATTTAGATTTTTTAAATCCATTTTTAGCTTTTTTTAAAAATATTTTTAGAGTATTGCAGTTCCTACATAGAAACATACGTACTTTCAGATGTCTGTTTGATGTTGATCATCTAGGTTGCCATACAATGTTCACAATAGCTAGAGAATAACCTCAATACTTCCCAAAATTGAACAGGGATGTATAAAACCAAATTCAGAGAAGGAAGAAAAACTAAAGAACAACAAAGGAGGCTATAGGAGACATTGTGACAGTTTGAGAATATTGCTGTTCAGTCAAAAAGAGCACATATCCATTTACTTTCCTTCCCAGTGTAACATGTTTTTGTTAAAAGATGAAATCTGAATATTGTTCCATTTTTAGCTACTTTACTTTTTTCTCATTTCTATCTTTTTTTGCTCTTCTCATGAGCATGTATTTAGTATATCCCATTTCCTTGAGTAAGTCTTCCATCGGGATAAAGTTTTATCTAACGTAACGAATACAGAAGCCAGGAAAAAAAGGCTGTAAATCAAACAATACCTATGGTCAAAAATTCCACAGTTTCACAGTAGGAGTGGTTCAGTTTTGAGGACGGTAACGGTAAAGCTCCCTAAATCATCCTGAATAAATGAACATTTTTTTTCTTCTTACTCGTCTGGATTGACTCCTGAAATGCCTCACTCTCCTGTTTGCCTCCTGCTCTTTCTGCTCCTCTTTCGATTGTCTTTACACATCTGTTTTCTTTGTCTTCAGGGCAACAAGCCGTGGGTGTCCATGCCCAGAGGAAAGGGTATCCGTCTGACCATCGCCGAGGAGAGAGACAAGAGGCTCGCCGCCAAACAGGGTAGCAGCTAAAATGATCCAGACCCTGGTTTTCAAATAAACTGTTATTTACAAAACAAACACACCGGTCTTAAGTGGTTTCTTTAACAAAGCTGAAGGTTTTCAGGAGACTAGAGGTGGTGACGACCTTCAAAAATGATATGAAAAAGAATGTGGCATTACAGGCTGCATTTTCTCAAACCATTTTGTAACATTATGGTCAGAAAAAAAGCTCTCAAAGATCGTCTAAGAAAATGTATCAACTCATATTTACCCTTGTACATGACACCGGGAAGAACTTAATTGAAAATGCCTTGACAGTATCCTGAAAACACATCTTACCACTTTAACTGAAATCTTTTTAAACTTTATAGTTACAATCAGGATTAAAGTGGTTTAAAAATTAATGAAGAAAAAAATGAGCATATGATGCTGTTAGGAGATTTTTAAAGGGGATAAATATGCCCATTTCAGAAATTAGGCAATTGTCACGTCTGACATTTAATAAAAATAACTCATCCATAAAAATGTTATCAAATGACATATTACATTTTATTTAAGGCGCCTTTCATGACACTCAAGGTCACCTTACAAAAGTACAAATTAAGTGCATGAAACGGGCGTACATGTCCAAAAATACAATAGTTGCCCGCAGAAAAAATAACTTTTATCCAAGATATGTTTAAATATTGTTTTGATAGTAACGGATGTCATTTCCTACTGTACACATTGGTTAATGGAGTTAAAATTGTGGACATATCTGACATCTTGAAAGTTATCAGGACTGGAGTGGATCAAAAGGTATTTAGAGAAAATGTTCAAGACAATTTAGAAAGGGGCAAGTCCTCTTCAATACTCATTTTAATCTAATTTAGATTTTTTTTACTTGAATTTGAATTTTATTTTGCACACGTAAGCAAAGAAAAATGGAGAAATACCATTCATTTATGCAGAAAAAAAACAAAGTTATCCTCTTGTAAAGAACCAAAAACGAGCAATAGTTTTTGAATCGTTACCACTTACTGCTGTTTGTTGGGCCATATAAAAAACTGGTTTAACATCAATGCAAATACACAGATGTACACTAAAAACATTCAATCCACATAAATGTGTTTATATGCATATACACTACAAAATATATGTATAGTAAAAAATACAAATGTATCAGTACGGGCACATGCATGTTTTGTCTATACAAACTACATAAATATCCATATAAATGTATTTATAATATCTATACACAAGGGAAACAATTTCAGCAAAATACTTATTTAATAGGTAACACTTCCTCCTCCATATACTTGTTTCTAACAGTTTTGTACCTTTGAAAAAAAAAAAAAACTGATTTATGTTTATACTTAGTTTTATCTCCATATCCAATTTTTTAATGATCAACTCACAGCTCGACATGCAGAAACCTTTCATTGTTGTTCATCCCATAAAGGCTCTGTGTAACAAATATTTGTTGGATAGTAAGGAAAGAAGTGTTTGATGATTTGTGTTTGAAATTTAAAAATGATAAAAAAAAAATAATGGACACCTGTGTCAAATATGATGAAAAAGCATGTCTGCTGCAGTAAGTGCACCCTCTTCAGGTATGAGGCTGAGCAAAGGTGTAGACATCCACTTGTCTTACAGGAAGTTCCTCTGGTTGTGGATCACAGTATAAAAAGTGTAATGTCCCTTTAACTCCTTGTACTGACCTACATGTGTTTCATACCTCCTGGTGGTTGAATCTACTCTAAGCCCTCAGTCTATCCATCACAGCCCTCCGTCCTCACCTGCAGTCAGCCTGCCTTCCCTCCATCTAATCCCTCCATCTTTATTTTTCCGTCCTGCATGCATCCATCTGTTTGCTCTCCTAATCCCTCTGTTTCTCCTTTTTCCACTCTCAGATCTTCCTTCTCTGCTCAGTCCATGGTTTCCTTTTTCTCATTTTCCCTGCATCATCTCACATAGGCTGCACACAGAAATGACCGGGCCCCTGGATTGGGTCTAGCATGTCTATACATGGTCATTTCTGCCCCTGAAGTTGATTCCCTTGGTTGTGTCATAGGACTGAAGGGTGGCCGGTTTAAGTCCCCATCGTTCCATGTCTGTAAAGTTGGTTGTTCCCTGGAAAGGTGCCTAGGATGTGCCCATGAGCAAGTCACTGCTCTCCCAAACTGTTTGATAGTGCTTCTTCAGGAGCGCTAAACCATCACTCTGACATCTCCACATTAGTGTGTGATTGAAGGACCTGTTTGTACATGTACATGCGTATTTTAGCGCATATTTGCAGCATCATTTAACAACAGTGTGTAAAGAATTGAATTTCCCCACGAGGAATTAATCAATTATGTCCTCTTTGGTGAATATAACATTTGTCTCCGTTGGTATGGTAATGACGTAGTAAATCCACATTTTGTTGAAGGAGGGACAACAAACCTAGCACAGTTAGCAGCACACGTTTCTTGGTAGTTGACCATAGCTATTGTTCCTTTGTGCATGTCACCTTCATCTGAAAGAGTACTGTTGCTGCATTTCATAAACATCTGAACTGGGAAGTGGGAATGATGTCATCTCCGAGTTATCAGTGTTCCAGTTAAGTCGTAAAAATGTGCCGACCTAGCAGGCTATTGTTAGCTGTTGTGTTAGCCGTTGTTAGCACACCCTGGGTTGTAGTAGGCAATTCGAGCATGAAGACCATTTTCCTGATAATGGAGATTTCTATAAATATAAGTTGAACAATACTATGTATATGATTGATTTAGTGCCGTTCTCATGTACAATCTCAACAAAATGTTTTTGTGTAATTGGGGCCTAACTTTTCTGAGTTTCCTTCTCTCTCGACCTCTTTTGACGCTCATCTCCCTCCCTGAATCATCATTTATCCCCTCTCTCTCAATTCGTCCTTTAAACTGATTTCCAGCCTCATTCCTGTCTGTCCTTTTGTAAACAGACCTTTATTTCCTCCACTCTCATTCCTCCGCCCGCCCTCCCTCCTCTCTGTGTTCTGACTTCAGTACCGGTCCATATGGCGATGCTGGGACACCGCCTGCTCTGCTCTGCAGAAACCTGGCCCTGCACACCCCTCCTCAGTGTGTGTGTTCTCTCTGTTCGTGTTTGTGTGCGACGATTGCATCTCTGGCCTTCAGATTCATCCGTGAGCTCGTGTTCATGAAATCAAAGAGCGAGAGATCAGCGCCGTCCTTCTCCCCGGTGACCTCCGTTTCCATCCGCGCCCCTTCGTAACGAGACACCAAAAATGATTCATATCAAACACAAACACACACACACGGCAGGATGGTAGGCTTTGGTGGGTTTGTGTGGAGGGGCATGACTCGCTCTCATGACCGTCTGCTCCAGGACAACCTGCGCAGGACAGTGATCCATCATTTCTGTCAGGGAGGTGTGGGGACACTGACGCTGCTGGACTGGACTAATCAACAGTTATGAGACTGTGTTGCTTGTAGTCCAACTTTCTCTTTTGGACTATAGCACGGGTGGGCAACTTTGGTAACAAGCAAGGCCACGTACCTTTTATCGTCAGTGAAGAGGGGTGCATTTTTACCTCCACCAAGGTCCAACAGCCTTGGACACACTTATGTTAGACTAATATTTGATAGCAAAGAATTATTTGAACGTTTTTTTTAGTCTTGGTTTTAGTTCAGTAAACCTGTATAAAAACTAACCACTGGCTTAAACCGCTTTCACACAAATTCTCAAATTAGCAGGTCAACGCAGGTTTTTTCAGTGTGGGTTAACCCTCTAACAATCGGCAAGTGACTCCTTTCCCACTGCCAGCAGACCCAGGTCTAATCGACAGCCAACAAGCTTTTTTTTTCCTCTGGTGTGTCAAGCTGATGCGACGAAACATGTCGATGTAAACAATTGAAAGGAGTTTAGAAGCTGTGGACACATTAGGGTGCTGGTTTGGCGGAATGGTTGGAAGCCAGGCACCCCACGTGGTTGCTTCTGCTGGTCCAGGTTCAGGTCCCACCTGTGACCAGTTTGCAGAGTGTCTTCCCCTGCTCTCTAGCCCCCTTTCACGGGCCTGTCCACTGTCTCTCTCCTACCAATAAAGGCCCGAAAAATCCATTAAAAAAATAACGAAGCTGTTGACACGTTGGATAGCCATTCTCTGTACTTTGTACTTTTGTCCCTCTTAAAAAAATGTATAAACTCGGCGCAGACTAACCGACATTCAGGCGCTGATGATACAAAAGTGGATAGGATTTGTTGCTGTTGTTGATGAAAGGGGTATTAGGGAACCAGTGTTAAGCTAACATTGCTGACATGGCCTAGCTTTAACAGCTAATATGTTGTTTAGCTAATTTTATGCTTAACTTATGCCAGCTGTAAATGCGTATAATTAATAAATTATCTATTATCGGTGAACGTTGTACTGTTTACTATATTTCTGTGGCTAATTCTGAGTAAAGCCGCTTTCATACCCATAGTGACTAGGTGAGCGAGAATGTATCACCCACCCACGTCACATCACCTGTCCATAAATGGCTCATTTGGTCACAGTCATGTAGCTCGGCAACTTCATGTCTGCTCAAGTTTCACCCTGTAATCATTTCAACAATGATAGGATGTATTTGCTCACATTATTCCAACTGTATCCTTTTAACTCACCTACCAACAACAAAACACAGCAGCTGATGGTCCGACAGCGGTATCGTCTGTAAGTTCTCTGTGATCCAGTCTAGACGGAACCAGTGTCCCCAGTAAGGTCCTATTTTACATGGAGATGTTACACCAGAAACGAAAAAACTATTCTTTTGGGTTTTCGAAAGGAATCTGCGTTAACATTGAAATGGGAGGACGACATAAAACGCTGTAGTGTGTATGCCAGTTCAGTAGATGGCGATGTAGGTCTGCAGAGAAACAGCGCTGTTACAGCTTATGTATGAAGAAAAAAAAAGATCACAAACAACAATGGCGAGTGGATGCACAGAGACAGGACTTTCTTGTCTGGACAACAAATCTGTAAGGATAGTTTTGTCTGGATAACAAATCAAGCAGCACACATGTTGCTTGGTAGACGGTCAAAGCTGTTGTTCATGGTAGGCGCGTGTTGGAGGAACACCTAAAACACTGACTTCCGTTTAGGATGTGTTTTGAAAACGCGCTGCTTTGGACCCTGGTTTCAAAAGTTTGCGAATTCAGGCACACCAGGCACCGTTCATATGTAAATGGGAGGCAAAAACGCGACCTAAATTCTTCGGATTTGGCAGAAAATGGAGCCGTGTAAACAGTTCCTTACTCTTGTTCTCAGACGGAGATGGATTGTCACAATGTCACCCGGAATGAAAACAGTCTGTCGGGTGTTGTCACGCACCCACACAATGTTGATCGACTGTCTAGGCACAGCCACACGCGACATTGCCTGAAAAGTTCACATTTTTTAACTTTGGTGACCGACCTGGTCGCACATCCAAAGGAACCCCAAGAGTACCAGCAAGAGGGCAGGAACCAGGCTGCTGCCATATGTCTCCCAAGATGCAACCAGGTCTCCTGTACTGTGTCTTGTCGCATCATGGGAGGGTTGGCCCTCCCCATCGCAGCTGTACAATGACTTTGCAAGAAAGTCGTTGCTCAAGTCGTATTCTGTGAGAGTAGAGTTTGTCAAACAGTGAAAAACTTTTTACCCAAACGTGGCCCTTGGCTGCAGGGTGAACAAATCTGATTTTCAGAAAAGGCCCCAAAATAAAATACCAGATTAAAATACTTTAATAAGAGGCAGCGTTGTCCACGTTGTAGCCAGCCTGAGACTGGCTCTTGTAAAGAAATAATTGCTTGCACACACAAACACAAATGCAGACACAGAAACACATGCACAGCCTTTGAACACAGAAATATGAGACGAGAAGCATGCTCTCTTTGCTTTGCGCTGGTCCTGCTCTGCATCCCCTCATGAGCAGATCAACAATCATATTTGAAACACACACAAGTGAACGCACATAACAGTCACAGAGAAGCTTTGAAGTGATGGATGGTGAGAAAAGAGAGACATGAGCAAGAGAGGAAACAGACAAACATCCACTCAAAGAGCAGAATGCTAATATGTTAAATTACCCCTCAGAGGACGAAACAGAGCAGAGTGGCAACAAAACTGAAAACAAATTAGCGTTAAATCCCCATAAATGTTTGATTTATGCATTTATTCTGCAACAACTTGACAAACTAGTAAAGCATAAAATAGGAATGTTGTGAGACTTACTGACTAACAAAGGCTGGAGACAGTGGACCAAACTGTTTTTGACATTTGTCAGAAGGTTAATGAAAATTACTTCAAATGTTTTTGACAAGTCCCATCCACAATCAAGGTAAGCACGTTAGGCTCAGTCGCGTTAAACTTCCATGCATGGCTTCCACAAGTTGTGGCGTTCACAAGATTCACCTGAAGGTACAGCCTGATGGATGAGCAAGGGATGAAAGTTAGGACCCCTCACCTTGACCTTGACCTGTAACATTAAATTAAAATCAAGTTATCCTTTAGATATAGTCTACCTTTTTTAAAGTTTAAAGAAAAGTGTTCTTGAGATATTGCATTCTCAAGAATAACCTGAATGCATGGCTACATATGGCCCTTTTCCACTAGCACGCCTTGGCCCTACTCTACTCGGCTCTACTCGTTTTGCAGCGTGTTTCCACTAGCCCGGTACCTCCTAAAACAAGCTAGTTTTAGTACCTACTCCTCTCTGGTTCTAAGCGAGCTGAGTCGATACTAAAAGATGACGTCACCAACTGCCGGCTACTGATTGGTCAGACAATGTCGTCACTGATGAGTCATGAGCTTGACGAGTCATGAGCGCTAGCAGTAGCTACAATTAGCTTACCCTCATACGTCTTTGCAGCTCAATTGCTCTCGTCCTCGGCTTCATTCTGTTGTATAGCTTCCAAAACTCTCCAGTGCTTCTCAAGGGGTATTTCTTCTTGCCACCTGCAGCCTTCTCCTGCTTTCCTGTTCGTGACAAAAAGCCACAGATTGTTGTGTCGCACTCAAAATGACATCACCGCAGAGCCGCTCTGTTTACAGTGACACTGCACGCCGTTGGGCAGGCGACAGGGGCTAATGGAAAAGCAGCACAAGGTGAATAGAGCCGGGTAGAGTCAAGTAGAGTTGAGTAGGGCTAGTGGAAAAGGGCCAATAGACAAGCAAAGAATGAAGGTGAAAACCCCATCACCTTTACTTTGAGCTATGACCCTACAGGGCCCGTTTATCCAACAAGTGTTGTCACTAGAAACGGAAAGGTTTTTCCTTTACATTTTCAAAAGTGCTCCATGTTTGCATGGAGATGATGTGATAAAGTTGCGCGTTCTTGTAGAGAATGACTGAAAACGTGGTCGCATACATGCTAGGCCAGTAGTCGGAGATGTAGGTCTGTAGTGTCCTTGGTGAATATATCAAATGGTTGGAGTAATGCTGCAGGAAATCCACATTTTGTTGGATTAGCAATAACAGACTGAGCACAGTTAGCAGCACACATGTTGCTCATGAGCTGTTAATGTTCCTGATTGTACACTAAACTTCTGTCTGAAATAGTGACAGTTTTCCCTGATAATGGGGATCACTGTTTACAATCCATCCATATTCTTCCGCTTATCCATAAGGCGATAAGCAGAATAAAAGAATCCGCTCTGGTCACGGGGGGCAGCAGCCTAAGGCCAGACCTCCCTCTCCCCAGCTACTTCATCCAGCTCTTCCTGGGAGATCCCGAGACGTTCCCAGGCTAGCTGTGAGACATAGTCCCTCCAGTGTGTCTTGGGTCTTCCCCGGGGCCACCTACCGATGGAACGTACCCGGAACAGCTCACCAGGGAGGCGTCCAGGAGGCATCCTGACCAGTTTTCCCGAGCCACCTCATGCATATTTGTTTTCCTCGTCTCTTTCTACCAAACAGGCTGGATAAGAAGACGGTTCACTCCATACATCTTTCTCAACACCTGGGTGCATTGGTTATGTAGCAGATTTAGCAGTGTGAGCATCTGTCACTCATTCAGTCTTTGTGGGGGGAGGCGGGGCCGCTGACGTATACACACAGAGCTGAAGTTAGCATCGTGAGGAGTAGCACAGAAACAAACACCAATATAAACGAAGGCACGAAAGCGACGGTTCCTAAGCTGAATGCCACAGCCCCAGTGTGGAAATATTTTAGTTTTGAACAGAATGAACAAGGTGTGAGCTCATGAACACCGATAAACAGATATGTTGTATTTGTTTAAAAGTAGTGGCGACGAAAAAGGGGAGGTGCAGCGGAGCCTTCGTCCGACAGTCAGTGTTTACTGAGGCATTTGGTCGGCAAAGTAAATATAAAAAAAACAGCGCAAAATGGTGCACGCTCACAGACAGTGTCGTTCGCTACATTGCAAAAGAAATGCAGCCCTTCATTACGGTTGAAAAGCCAGCATTATTACAAAGTTTGACAGAACAAGTTGACTGGGAGAACGTACATGTCACAAACAATTCAGGAACTGTATAAACTCCATTTTATTCATTGTTTTTATCGTTATGTGTGTTTTTATCTGAGTTTCATTTTTTCTTTACAGAGATAGTGTCTATTTTTTTAATTTTTAATTAGTATAATGATTTTTATTTACATGGAATTTTTCCCAAAAGAGAATCCATTTAATTTTCACTGGGATTTTGTTTTTTTGTTTGTTAAATTTAATATATTGCTTAATTTATTTTGTTTAAAAACTCTTAACCTTACAATTACATTTAAATACTCTTAAGAAATTCAAGTTTATTGCTTTTGATATGATGTACTCATCTTATTATGATATATAGTATAATTAAATAAATGAAAAAATTATGTTTGAAAATAATATTGACAATAACATCATTGATTGGCAATAATTTTTTGGACAATTATCATGCAGCCAAATTTGTTATCCTGACAGGCCTAATGCTACGGCCACACGAATTGGCGTATATAACGCGAGTAGTGCCTGTGACGCGCAGCGCATAATGCCCAAGGCTGGACGCTGGACCATTGTGACAAGCTGAGGGGTGAGGTGCGTCACTGCGCAGGCGGAGTAGAGAGCTGAGGCCAGTCGGACTCAGTGTTGACCCGTGCAGGCAAATCCAGCTGGAAACGAACATTTACAGAACTTACCTGCAAAACCTGCCTCCTCAGTGACTTTCACTCAAGCCTGCTCCTTTTTGTTTCGGTCTCTGTAGAGTACACACGTCGAATCATATAGCTTCTGATGATGGCAAACAGCGCAGATCAACCTCTCCTCCATCTTTCAGCAGGGTTTGAGCAAGAGCAGGTGGCCGGAGCGTCACATGTCATCAAATCAATGACGTCGGGGGGAATGTTATCGCTGATTGGCTGCCGCAGCACAGCGTCACGCGGATTTGCATCGAAAGTTCAATATTTTCAACTCAAGCGCAGAGGTGTTTGACGGCCCAAACGCGCCGGAAGCTCCACCCGCGTCTTTGCGAATTCGCGTCCGGTGTGGCTGTAGCATAAGAGAACCACAAACCTTGAAAATATAACCACATCATCATTTAGTCAGAGTTAACATTTTTGTGAAGTTTGAAGAAAATCTGTTGAAACCCTCTTGAGCTATGGCCAGATAGACAAGCCATAAACATAATATGATTTTTTTGCTAAATAATACCGCTGACTGCCCCTGACCCTCATATTCGATTTAGGACGAGCCTTCAACTCAATAAAACATCCAAATAATCCCAAAAATTCCAAACACTTTGCTGGATGAGTCCAACTGTGCTGATGTAAGAGCCACCAAAGCCGACTTTACCGTAAAGTATGTCAGACGGTATTAAAGTAACAACAAAAGTGAAACAAAGAGCAGAGAGAAGGAATCCATAGTAATGTGGAGTAAATTTGGATTGGCTCCCGGTGTGAGTAGAGGAGTGGGCCGAGCTGCCGAAACAATGAACTCAGTCATCTGAGGAGGAGGAGGAGGGGGGGAAGGACGAAGGAGAGACGAGGAAGGAGGGAGGGAGCGAGTGAGGACAGCTGTTTCTAATCAATTGCTTCCATGTGATTGACGGATGGAGCGCGAGTGATCGGCCGGTTGATGGTTGAGTTTTGTTGATCGGTTTAACTCGCTGAAGATTTGCTTGTTAGATAATTGACACTGTGACATGTCAGTCGTCATGGTAACATATTAGCCTAACAACAATACCATATAGATTTAAGGGAATGTATAGAGAGTGTATAGATGATGTAATGCAACTGCACCCTTCCTCTTCTTCCTCTCCTCCTTCTCTGGTTTCTTGCGTATAGTTGCTTGAATCAACACTCAGGCTCCACACAGAGATTTTCTCCCCTTGTTGATGTTTTCGATTGTGCAAATAAAAGCCAGTTTATGTTAAAATTCCTTCGCCATTTCTCCCCCGCCTCTCTCTCTCTCCGTCCTCGCCGTAAGACAGACACAGACTGCATGAACAAAAACATCTAGGTAGGCCAAGTTCACGTCTGGGAGGGGCCCGCTAAAAGGGGGGCCCAGGGGGCGCTCTGAGGGCCAGATGTGCCGTCTTTTCTTTCGGGGTGGAGGTGGGGTGCGCAGAAGAGGAACAGGGGAGTTTTCACAAGGCTCTGGAGAAAGCGCGGAGGACCAGAAAGTGGAGTTAGAGACGTCATGGTGCTGTAAATTCACCTTCAGCTGCAGAGGGGCGATGTTAAAATACTGGTGGTGGTCTCAAAGTTCACACAAGTATTTCAAAGCGCTGAATCAAAATGAAAGATGCCGTGAATGCAAGTTATGCTGAGTGCTTGTATGACAATCCTGGCAAATATTCAGTGTTTTCTGAAGGACACTCTGCAAATGCTTGTAATTTTCTTACTCAATACTGGGCGGATTTCGTCCCCTGAGGGATTCAGATGTTTTGCAGAAGTGAAAGTCTCAGCAGCTCATGGACATCCCAAGCTTATGTTACCAAACCAAAAGAACGGACAGATTTGATACAGAGTAGGAAAGACTGTGAATCCTGAATCGATTAGACAAACAATCAGCACCACAAAGGTCAAAGATCAGGCCTGAAGTGAAGAGCTTTGACGCGGGATTGTTTGCGGCATGTGGCTCAATTATTGATCGATAGAGGTGCATTGTACTGAAGAGACAGGGAACATAAATAGACAAAGAAACAATTCAACCAACAGCCAATCACTAAGTTGTAATGACATATACTGTGCCTCCAATCACTGGTCATATTTGCACCATTTACACGTGACATCCCAGTCAAACATAGTACCCAGTGCAGATGCTTATGGGCAAACAACGCTGTCTTTTTTATCTTCATATTGTAAATCTCGTTAATGTTAATAGTGTGAATTCCTTTGCCTCATTTATAGACTCACTTCTACTTAATTTACTTATTTTTTCCTTCATAAGCAAATTGATATTGCTTTTAGAACCTTCATGTTGCAAACTGCCTACACAGTTTTTTCTTGTCAGTTTGTCATTTCATTGTATTTATTAAAATTTTACACTCTTATGTATTCATACTGCTACAGTGTGTATACAAGTAGGGGTGTGCGAGGGGTGTGTATCAAATAAATAAATTCAAATTCAAAATTTGGCTATCACATGATGATGTTTCCTTGGGTAAGACACCAAGGCCCTGTTTACAAGGAGACACTGTCACCTAAAACACAAAGGTTTTTCCTTTGCATATTTAAGCTCGATCAGCGTTCAGATGGAGACACTACCAACTAATGAAACCGCTGCAGTCTGCATGCCAGTCCAGTAGATGACGATGTAGGCGCATAAACAGCACTGTTAAAATACACCTATGAAAAAGAAAAACTGTTCACAGAAAACGATGGTGAGTGGACGCAAAAAGACGCAGAAGTTTCTTGTCTGGACAACAAATCTGTCTTGATAGTTTCGTCTGGATAACAAACCGAGCACGATAACCAACACACGTTACTCAGTAGGTGGTCGAAGTTGTTGTTCCTGTAATGCACGCAGCCATGTGAATAAGTGCTGCACATGCGGTGACGTCAGCGTTTCACCCTGAAACGCACTGACTCTGGTTAACACCAAGCTGCTTGGAGGAGCATTTTAAAAACTCTCCACTCTGGATTCCGGTTTCAAAAGTTTGCGGATTAAACACTCCAGGTATTGTTCTCATTTAAACAGGAGGCTGAATTGCAATGAAAACTCTTCGGATTTGACCGCATTCTGCCTTGTGTAAACACGCCGTAAGGGTCAATTCCAGTTATACCTCTTTGCCCACCCCCTTTGCCTTACCCCTTTGTCTTACCTCTTCCTCTTGGACCTCTGCTTTAAGGGCCAAGCTGAAGGGGTGAAAACATGCCCCTTAGAAATGAAACACCACTTGATTCCCATTCATCAATAGCCGTAGCTACAGCTGCAAAAGCTAGCTCGTTATAAGGAGACATTCTAAAATAAAACCATCAATTCCAAATTAGATTAATATTTACTTAATAATTTAATAGTTACTTATATTTGTGCACTTCCTTTAGTCTACACTTTGCCCAGGCGCAGTCTATTATCAGAAACCTCTTCTACCCTTTTCTTTCAAGTGTTGTGTAGTCCTTCCCCTTAACCTTACGGAGAATTGGGATACCCCTTCACTAGACGTGAACATGCAAAACCAAGGGCTAAGGGGTACAATTTGGATTGACCCTTAACCCCAACTTGCTCACATTGCTTTGTCAGACACAGTTTGCTTGTTGTGACTCCTTTTTTTAGAGATGTCCCGATTCGATATTGATGTCAAATATCAGTCTAATATCAGCAACAAAACAAATATTGGATTATATCAGCCTGCATCTAAAATATCCGATGTAAGCACTCCGATGCAAGTAATCCATTCTAATTTATTATTTATTTATTTAATTCAGTCGAAGAATATGGTTAAGTAGGAGTTAAACACAGTAGTTATTTTGCAATTTAAAAATGTATGTTTTTGTTTTTACTGAAATTTTTGAGGTTACTTTTCAGGGACTTCAATTTTTCTCATTTTATTTGATTTGATTGTACTACATTCTTATGTGTAAGGTTAACATGTATTGAACCCATTGGTTAATAACAAATGGGTTGGTTATTCTCATACATACTATTGCTGACTACTGATCAAGCCATTTCTTACAGTCCATACTACAAAATAAGTAAAAGTCTGTATGATTCCTGTTGATATTGTATCACATTGTACTGATGTATCAGTATTGGCCGATAATCAAAGCTACAACATTGGTGTCTTATCGGAGGTGAAAAAATTGTATTAGGACAACCCAACTTTTTTGTACCGTGTTACCCCCAAATTCCACTGCACACGAAAGCGCCCCGCCGCGCAGCGGAGCACTGCGCCGCAGTCTTGCTCCGACAGGCAAACCCCACTGGAAGCGGCGCGCCCAGAAGCGCCGCGCAGCGAAGCCCCGGAGGGGGAGGGCTGATCCCCAGAGAGCCGCAGGCTATCATGAGAATAGCAATGTCACAAGCTCATGAAACGTGTTATAGACTGAGAAAAGAAATAAACAACACCTTGCTTTGCTTCTCTAAGGTCGCTCTGCTGGTCCGAACCACACAGCTTCGTTAATTATTCAACTTCTATACATCTATATCCGTGATGTATACAATGTTAGATATTTCTGTACCTCTACGATTCACTTTTCTTCGTCCATGGTGTCGTGTTGTCTCTGGGACCCTCTGACCGACTGCTGACCTGATGCTCGTGCCTCCGGTTTTGACGTAATGACAAATAATTGAGGAAAATTACATGCAAGAGTCTGTGGTTTGTGTTTTATTTTGAAACTTCTGGGTACTCCACACAGTGACTTCCCGTCTGGTGCTTTCTTAACGACAGTGAATTTACGAGGTTTGGAAGCGACCGCGCAGAAAATAGACCTGAAGCGAATCTCTCGCGTGCCGGCGCTTCAGAATCACGGCACGGCACTTTCGCGTGCAGTGGAATTTGCCCAATAGACTACAATGGGAGCGAAGTGCTCCGCAGTTCGCTTCAAGGACGCTGCGCGGCGCTGCGCTTTCGCGTCCGGTGGAATTTGGGGGTTATGTTACTGTATCTATTTTAGACTAAGATTAGCACGTTAAGTAATTATTGATAGATATACATACCAAACCAAACCACATGCCGTATGCACAATCCATCGCGGATGTGCTTTAAAGTAACAAAAAACACAACAAGCACACAGGACTGTTCCGAGTTTTGGAAGAATTTTGTCTGATGACTGTAGGTAGAGGCAGGCTAATGCTACCCATTGACTCCCAGTGTTTGAGCTAAGCTAATTAGCAGTGGGCGAGTTTTGCCCGTCTTACTGCACACACAGTCAAAAGATTGACGTCTTTCTGCTTGTCATGTTGTTTTATCCCTTTAAATAGAAAACAAAAATCCAGCAAACCAACACAGAGACTTTTTTGTTGTGGTTCTTCAAAGATGTGTTGGCAGACGTGAATCTGTTATCAAATCAACCGTATAAGGTTCTCCAAATCTCATTTTCGAATTAAATCCTCAGCTCTGAGTCATTTCCCACGAGACGAGGTGAACGCGGGACAGATGATGATGTTAGACTAACAGCAGAGGACTGAGCAGCTGGTCTCAGTAAACTGTTGAGAAACCAGGAGTTAAACATCTCAGTGGAGTGAAGGATAGCGCCCGAGCTCCACCCGACTCCTCCCCTGCATCCGGGGGGCCACGTCGCACCCGTGACACCCTCTGACCACGTCTGATGTGTTAGATCGCTCCTTCGTGCACTTGTTGTCACTCTTGTGGGAGCAGAAAGAATCCGCTCTGGTCATGTCGGCCGACCAAGGAGATTTGGCGGGGAGCTAAGATGTGTTCAGGGACTGGGAAAATGCAGGAAATCAGACGGCTTCCTTTTAAAATCCATAGAGGGGAGAGAAGAAATGTAATCATGATCTTGTGACAGAGTTATGCAATGTTTCTGATGAGTTCCAGAGATGGTTCTGCGCACTGTTGGGAAAGGGGTCCACATAAAACTGATGACACATGGGAGAACTTCAGATCGCTCTGAAACGCTTTAGCTCGCAACTTTGAACACATGGCTACAAGATAAAACAGGATGAGCTAATCATGCTTATCTAAGGTTAAGATTTCTTCAGAAATGAGTTTACTGTAGTTTTTGTAGTTTATTACCACAGCATTACACTCCCTACTCCCTAAGTACACCTTGTTAGTACCAGGTAGGACCCTTTTCCTTCAGAGCTCCTGAATTACATCCACCAATGAGCTTATGGTTTGTTTCGTTTGTTTGTTAGCAAGATTATGCAAAAACTACTGGACGCATTTTGCTGAATTTTCAGGTGATGTTGGTAATGGCCCAATTTAACCCTTTAAAGGTGCTATGAGGAGAATCCAATTCCGGCAACATAAAGACTCTGCCACCCATGAGCACGCGCGGCACTGTCGTAAAGACGTGACCCAAGCCAAAGCGTGTGTTTGTTGTGATGCTAATGAATGCAGCTCTGACCTTCCTCAGAACTCTACATTGCTTTACAACTTCTTTTTCCAACAACTTACAGGATACAAAGCGACAAGGTAATGTATGTCTTTCTAGTGACGTAGTGGTAGTTTTTGATGTGTGACAACAAGCAATTTTTGGAAAACTTAGTATGGTAGTTTTGTAGCCGGCTATATATCGCTACTCACAGCCCGGTACTCTAAAGCTGCGTTCACACCGGACGCTACTTGTACTACCTTGGTGATCACTCTCCATGCAAAGTCAATGTACAGCCGCGATGGGGCGTGGCTAACCCTCCTGTGACGCGACAGCCGCTTTTCACGCTACCACATAGCTTGTCGCACAATGTGAAAGTAAAAAAAAAGTTGATCAATCAGCAGGTGTGTGTACGTGTGACGGTACCCTATTCATCCGGACTACAGAGGAACAATCCATGTCCGTGTGGGAAACAGTCAGTGAGAACATTAGTTCCACCTAGATGGACCGCGGTAAACTCACAGATGCTGCTGCTGCAGGGCATCAGCTGCAGTGTTTTGTGTTTGATAAGTGAATAAAAAGGATACAGCTGGAATAATGTTCCCTTATACATCCTATTATATGATATATGATGTGATCGCGGTGAGACTTGAGCGGACGTGACGTCACAGAGCAACGGCAACGGTGACCAAAACGAGGTATTTATGGACGCGCGACGCTATGTCAGTGGGCGACACGATTTTGGTAGCTGGGTCGCTTGCGGTGTGAACACAGCATAAGATGTGTCCAAATAATATAAATTTGCTCTAGTTTTAATTGTCTTGTTCCCGAAGTTGAGTATCCAGGCCAGTCCTGTCCAACCCGTCCGGAAGGCTAAGGAATAGCATTTACAGATAACATATTTTGATGCTATAAAACTCATCTTAAAGTGTGTATTTCGATCAGGCATATATCAAAAGGTGAGACTTTTCGTAATTACTTAAAAACTCCTCATAGCATCTTTAACTGGCATTGTAACCTTGTGGTTGACTTTTTACTGCATTACCAAGAATTTACCATTTGAAAGCCTGTCTTTGTCTGTTTTTCATTATTCACCTCTTTAAATAGTGTTTGTAGCACCAATATGTATCCGCCGGGAGGCACTGCAGTGCATTAATATAATTGTTTGAAAACTAGAATAAATCAAAAGTGAATCATTTCTACACAGCTTCTCAGAAAATCAACAGTAAGAGCAAATATTAGAAAAAGAAAAAAGTCTTCACACATTTCCAGATCCTCTAAAAATCATAATTTAGTTGAAGGAAATAAATTTGATGGTAAAAATGTATCTATAATTCCTCAGAAAATTTGGTCAACAGCTAATTATCTAAATTTTGCTCAGTTATGTTTTCTTACAAAAAAATGTTGCAGAAATTAAAGACGGATTGATGCCCAGGATAACCCTTAACAGGCAAGCCAACCAGCTGGTTGACCTACATTTGTGCTTCCCGATTGGATAATCAGAAAAATAAAACTTGAAATGTTGCTAAATGAAGAGGAAAGAACACATTTTTTCTAAGAATGATTTGTTGCAACTATATTTCTTAGTTTGGGTGTCAAAGGGTTAGTCACGATTTGGTCCTGATCGCATTTAATCTGTTCAGCCCCAACATTCCTGATTTTGTGAATGCTTGCACGCTCTCCAACCAAATGTAAGAAAAAGTTTTTCAAAATCCTCGCCTGATTATATTGTTATAAATCTCTAATTTTGCCCTGCATCACTGTATAACTGTGTAAAAGTATTTTATTACTCAATTTTAGAGTTTTACAGCCACTGCAGCATCATTTCCAAGAGATATTCACAATAAAAATGCTTTTTTTTTTCTTTTCGGCGAGGATAAAATTTTCAAATTATTCTGACTTCTATGTTCATTTACTCTGTCCCAGTAACACATATACTGATAATTACACATCTGGACAAATCTTGCAAGCGTTACTTTTATTATGACACCAAAATTATTCAAATAGACCTTGTGGTTGCAGAGATACACTCTTTTCTTTATAAGTCCGTCGTGTTTGACCAGAAGGCTTAAATAAGGGGCTAAACAGGGTAATCAAATAGAAAAAAAAATAAGAGCTAAACATTTATTGTAATGATAAAGTTGTTGAATAGTGGCAGCAGAGGCTGAAAAAAGAAGATTACAAAAGGTTTATGATTTAATATGTCTTAAAAAATGAAATTAAATAAGACATGCCACTCATTGGATATTTCCTCTTTTTCAGACCATTCTCTGTATGCATGTAAATCACAGCAGATCAGCCCATTCCATAAATCTCTTCCATCTCCATTACTCTGTCCCAGTAACACATATACTGATAATTACACATCTGGACAAATCTTGCAAGCGTTACTTTTATTATGACACCAAAATTATTCAAATAGACCTTGTGGTTGCAGAGATACACTCTTTTCTTTATAAGTCTGTCGTGTTTGACCAGAAGGCTTAAATAAGGGGCTAAACAGAGTAATCAAATAGAGAACAAAAATAAGAGCTAAAAATTTATTGTAATGATAAAGTTGTTGAATAGTGGCAGTAGAGGCTGAAAAAAGAAGATTACAAAAGGTTCATGATTTAATATGTCTTAAAAAATGAAATTAAATAAGACATGCCACTCATTGGATATTTCCTCTTTTACAGACCATTCTCTGTATGCATGTAAATCACAGCAGATCAGCCCATTTGCCACATTCAAAGTCCCATAAATCTCCTTCCATCTCCATTCTGCTCTTCAGCAGGTTTTCTTAACCATGTCTACAAAACTGAATGCATTGAGTTGGTGCCACGTGATTGGCTGACTAGCGGTTTACATGAACAACCTGTTTATGACGCTGAATCTTGGGGCAGTTATACTGACTATCACAGAAGTAAAACGCCCAAACTTTGACTCACCGTGCTGACACACTGTGGCAGGTGCAGCCCAGCTCACAGCTGCGCACGTGACACACCGTCAGACTCTGGATCAGGTAAAAAAAAAAAAAAAAAATAGGCTACAGGTGGGAACAGAAGAGACGAAAAAGGGGCACGAGGGACTCTTCCGGGACCCTTGCTCTTCCATTCCTGCCCTGATAGGTTTGTATTTTTCTGGGAAACACCAGACTGTTGCTCCCTGCACTTCCACAGTAAGCTCGATAGAAGAAGATCCGACGACAGGAAGTGACTCTTCAAAATAAAAGCACCGCTATGCGTCAGATTAGATCAGGAATAATGTTATTGTAGGGGATATTTTGAATGAATTTATTCCGAAATTAAGAGTAAAAGAAGCACAAATGAAGCCAAAATAAGAGTGAGTTGCGTTTATTTAGTATACATGTATAAATTATTTTGAAAATCCATTAACAGGTGTATTTATTCAGTTGGAAAATGTTTGTTTTTATATAAAGTAAGCACATGACGAAGTTCAATTTGTATGTTTTTAACGTCAGTTTTGAGAAGAAAGCTTTTTTATGCACCAAAACTTGATAGACAAAGAAAATCAACAAGCACAAAAATAGTTTGATAGCTTTATTATCTGCTCTCCAAGCTTAGAGATCCATTCTGTAAATGTTTTATTTACACAGTCATTTTACAACAACCTTTTTGCTGCTTTACAATAAATAGTAAATAAAAGGAAATATATCAGAGCAATAAGAAAATAATTATAAAATATGATAAAGTTAAAAGTGTCACCACTCCTCTGGGTTTCATTCTAAACATAGGTTTTCAGTCTAAATTTGAACTTAATTATGTTGATATTTGCTTTATGAAATAAAAGTTTGATGAAAAAATGACTTTTAAAGTTTCTCCTCCAGCTTGGCACATCCGTGGCTCACAATTAGGCCACTTTAAAAATTATAATTCATGATTTATTTTGAAAAGTCAAACCGGATGTGCGGGTCTTTTTCGCTGTATAACTTGTCACAAATCTTCCCACTCGCCGAGTCTCTCCTCTCCTCAGCAGAAAAAAAAGAGAAAAGCTCACTCGCAGTCAAAAACAATGAGGACGCACGACGCGCAAGTCGCTCCGAGCGTCTCCAACAAACGCGGAGTTTTTCCCCACGCAGGAGCCGTAGCATGCGTCCGCGCGCTCACCCACGGGAGGAGGATCACGGGAATATAACTTGACAATCTGTGGAGTTTGTTATCTGCGACTGAAGCTGGAGCGATCATGCCTTTCTGCAAGAGGACGATACTTCCCAAAGATGTGTGCAAGACGCCGGACGCCAGGAGGCTCGCGGCGCACCAACAGGCGGAGGTTTTCGGGGACCTGAAGGATGTTTGCAGCTTCACCCTGTGCTCCGTGCTCCGCCAGCTCTCAGACCTGTCCCGGCACTCCGTGGGCATCCTGCAGGAGCTGGAGGGCGACCTGGCGTCCGTGTGCCACCGCTCGTGCGCGCTGGAGGGCAGAGTGGTCCGGCTGCAGAGGCGCGTCGCCGAGCTGGTCAGCAAAGCCCCGCCGAGAGGTAAGAGAAGGGGGAAGCGGAGAATGAGGTTATCAAAACACACCTGGAGTCACTTTCGGTTGGAGGTGGAGGTTGAGCGGCTTCCACAGTGACGACAGAAGTGTCAAACTTTGACTTCAGGGCGCGTGGATGTTTCTCCCTGGAGGCATTCGTGTTTTTGGAGGTCACGAGTCTCTGTGACAGTTTGGAGTTTGGTCTCTCTCCAGCTTTATTTTGGAGCAGGTGACAGCTTGAGTAATGGAGGTGTCGTGATTGCCAGCTGATGAAGTGGTGTTACAAGTTTTCACGGCCCAGAAACAATTGAGTTTCAGGCACAGGGGCGGTGAGGACGAGTCTAAGGGCCCAGGGCTGATGGGGGAACCCGAAAATACTAAATGTCAGAAAAAATGCTGTGTGGGTTTTAACACTTTAACTCCCAGCTCAACTGTTTGGCAGAGGTCAATAATGCAGGAATATGTAATTTAAAAAAAAAACAAAACATAACATGTCATTGTTTGCTGATGTAGAATACAGAAAAAACTGTGAAAACCAAAAGAACTTATGCTTTCTTCGTGTAGGATCTTGACATCTTGACATGTATGGCCTAGCTATGACTAAAATATGAAGTGTAAAGTGTAAGGCATTTTGTATGTTTCCTTAAATTTGTCAAGTCATGTTTTACACTTGGATTAAGTGAAACATCTAATAACCGTTTACTGAATGCTAGTAAAATTTGAATGTATAAATGAACTGAAATTAAACTTTAGTGTGAAATGTAGTCACCCTCATTTAGGCTACCTGGCAGAGCATCTCAGTTACAATACCAGAACTGACAACAAGCAGTGAACCTGCTCTACAGTTCATAAAGAGAGCAGCTCTGGCTAAGGCAGCTGTGATTGGATGTATTTCTAACTTTTCCCCTTTTTTATCGGGGGAAAACGGTTGTTGATGAAAAATATGATGAAAATATTCAGTCAACAAAATAAACCCTGGTTCATAGCCTGTGCCGCAGCTCCACACAGTGGTCAATGCTAGCTGACTGTCTCTGCCCTTTAGCCTTACTATGATTTATAAATTTGTGCAATTAAGACGGAGCGATGGACTTGTCCAGCTAATTGATCATGAAGCAGAGAGAGACAGCCCTGTCTTATGGCCCTTTTCTACTAGCACGCCTTGGCCCTACTCGATTTGCAGCGTGTTTCCACTAGCCTGGTACCTCCTAAAACAAACTAGTTTTAGTACCTACTCCGCTCTGGTTCCAAGTGAGCTGAATACTAAAAGATGACATCACCGACTGTTGGCTACTGATTGGTCAGACAATGTCGTCATCGATGAGTCATGAGCGCGGCGACCTAGCATGCTAGCGGTAGCTACGTTAGCTTACCCTCATACATCTTTTCTTTGCAGCTCCGTTGCTGCAAAGAAAAGACGTTGTGTCGTGCTTAAAATGACATCACCGCAGTGCCGCTCAGCTGTTTACAGCGACACTGCACCCAGGGGACTGGGCTAATGGAAAAGCAGCACAAGGCGAGTAGAGTAGAGCCGTGTAGAGTCGAGTATAGTAGAGTAGGGCTAATGGAAAATGGCCATTAGCCTCTGAAACAGTTTAGAAACATTAAATAAAAGCAGAATAACTTGAGAAATTCACCTTAAACATGGACTAAAGTAATAATCAATATAAGCTTCATGTTATTGCTCAACTTGTGACTTTATCTTTTAGCCCGTTGGAGCCCGAACAGCAGATCTAACAGGAAAGGTGAGGCATCAGGTCTTTTAGGGTCAGGTTAAGTTAGGTCGACTCTTGTTTGTGAGAGATTTGTGCTTTTATTTGTGAGTCTGACTCGGTGTGACTGGAGCTGCAGCTTTATTTAAGAGCGAGTGACAGCGTAGTTGTTCAAGGTTTTGTTATTGTCAGCTGAAGGAGAGGTGCTCTGGATAACAAGGGAATTTTTGTCACAGAAATAACAGTGTTTTTATGTCAGTGTGACAGTGTTAAGTGTGTGGATAAAAAGAGTTTGTAGCTGATTTTCTGTTCTGTGCTTTTAACCTTTGAAAATTATCTGGCTAAAGAATGACGATGTGGACATCTTTTCATAGATATGTGAGCTTTTTGTGTCTTTGGCTAATTGATGTTCAGGTTTACGAGCTGCTCCTGAATGCAGCACGGCGTGGGTGTGTGTGCTGGAATGTGTGTTTCATACTTTTTGTGCCTCCACCTGTCACTTTGTCACCTCGTTTCCTGTCCCACATTTCACTGTGTTTACACATATTTGCTATCAAAGGGCGTTCATTTTGACAGCGCTTTTTGATTTTGTTTTATAGTCTTTTTCCTAAAAAATCTTTATGTTTTGGTCATAATTTAGTCATCTAAATTGTTTTAATTTTAGTCGGGTTTTAGTTGATAACATTTCACAACATTATAGTTCATTTTGTTGACTAGCTATTTTGGTCGACAACTTTTTTCTCCTGATGAAAACTAGACAATAACTAATAAAAACAAGTGCGAAAACTAAAACTAATCCAACAATTCGTCATCAAATAAAAACTATACTAAAATGTTTGAGACTTCATCCAATCAGAGTTAATTTGGTCATGTAGAAAGTAGAGACAAGTTAGGAATATATACAATCACAGCTGCCTTAGCTTGGTGGTGGTGGGATAAGTTGTGGAGTGATCCAATCAGAGCTGCTCTCTTTATGAATTGATATGTTCATGTAGAGCAGGTTCACTGTTTGTTGTCACTTCTGGTGTTGTGACTGAGATGCTCTGCCAGGTAGTCTAAATAAAGGTGAAGGCATTTCACAAAAGTTCAATTTGGTTCTGATAATTTATATATTCAGACTTTACTAAGATTCAGTAAAGGGTTATTAGATGTTTCATTTGATCCAAGTGTAAAACATGACTTCAGAAATTCAAGGAAACAAAAATACCTTAAACTTTACACTTCATTCTTTAGTTGACTAACTTAACAGTAGATTTCATCGACTAAAACAGTGTGAAATTTCATCAACTGAAACAAGACTAAAATGGAAACAATTTAAGTGACTGAATTGTGACTAAAACTAAAAGATAGTTCAGGCAAAAGACTAAAACTGAAACTAAATTTAAGAACTACTGTTAAAATTAACTCTGAACCAGTTTTTAAAGTGATTTACTTAGACTGTTAAGACCGTAAATGTGCTGTTTAATCATTTAAAAAAAGTAAATTAATTTCTTGTGGATGTGGACGAGGGCTGAACGATATTTGATTATCGTATCTATATCAAGATATGAATACTCAAGAGATTAATATCAAAAAAGTAATGATATTGACAATATAGATTTCTTTGAATAAAACGGCACCTTCCACATCCTTTTGTATTATGATGTTTTTATTCTTCTGAAAAATGCTTGGCTTTCACCAAACCTGTAGTCCGATCATATCGTGTTGATATCGAGATATCTGGCATGAATATTGGGATATTAAATTTTGTCCCTATTATTCACACGAGATGGCAGCCACATGTCCCTTGTGTAGATTCAACGCACCGCTTATACCTGTCCTTAACGAAATTAACGAAACTCAGACTTGATCTGCATAGAGCAGGATCAGTGTGGAATAGACCTGTACTCAAAATATCGATAAGGCAAAATATCGTCATGCACTTCTTGGGGATACGTGTATTGATACAGATTCTACAGAATCGATACGGCCTCAATGTTTGGACAGTTGTTGTAAATACACTTTGAGTACTTATTAAAACTGGCACAGTTCAAAGTAGAAGTTAAGATACATGATAAAACACATGTTTCAAATTTAAACTTAGGTCCACCATCTTTGGGGACCTGAATTAAAGTTGAAGAATTATTTAAAACTCATTCTTGTTTCTTTTTGTTCTTGTGATTAAAACAGAAGTTGCTGGGGATTCTGTTAAAAGAGTAGTCAGTGTTCACAATTTATGTGTATCGGGATACGTATCGTAGTGTGGGGTTGCTGGACATACCCAACCCTAGTGTGAAGGCAGTGACCCTGTCCAATGGCCTTTTTGTGTTAGCTTAGCTTCTACGACTATATATCTAGTATTACTTATCAATGCTTTTCAATCCTTCTATTTTCTCTGGTGCTACATCTATCATCTACAGTAGGCTGAAAGTCACTCATCCGTAGCTCTGTACAGCCTTAAAGGGAGATATTTGTAGGTTTTTGTGGTTTTTCAAGTGAGTATTTTAGACCCACTCTAGGATGTGCGTGTCTACTTTGTGTTTTCTATGAGGTCTGACGGCTGGTCATCAGTTAACATCACGTATCTGAAGTCAATAAAGCTGATTGGTGTTAATTTTCTTTGTTTTACTCTCAGAATCCACATAACTGTCGCCATGTTTGTAGTTTACTTCTAACACAGCAGGTAGTTACATACAGCCTGAGGTTTAAGTGATATTCTCCTGTGACATGCTTCACATACAGGCGCGTATAAGAACAAATTGACACAAGTATATCTCAGCTTTACAGGTGTTCCGCTTAGATTTCTGTTGGAGGTGTGTTTGTGTGGTCCATGCCCTAATTTTGACACCATCTTTGGTCACTATAATTATCAGTTTAATGTTTATTTATGGGCGAATAACCATCACATCACAATCAAACATGATTTTTTTTTTCTCTTAAGATGATGAGAGAGATTGTTAGGAATAACTTTGGACCTAAAACTAACCAAATCAAATCTATTTTGTGTATTCTCTCTAAATTAGACTGATTTTTAACATGGAAATATAATATATTGATCTTAAAGTTTGCTCATGTTCATGTTAACATACCCTTCAGTTGTGGAAACCTTTCTCAAAAGCACTCTATTTTCTTCCACGTTACACAGTGATCATTATTTCTCAGAGTGACAGTAAGAACACATCTCTCCTACCCTATCTCCTGCCCCTGAATGTGACATTTGTGAACACAGATGGAGCAGTGAATCTTCGTCTGCAGCTCGTGGTGTTGATTATTGTCATCCTCACAGGCTGAAACACTCTCCAAACTCTTTGTTTCCTCAGAGATAAATCACAAACTTTATGGTGAGACTGACAGACTCTCTGAATAGACGTTTGGCCGACTGTGTGTTTGTTTCAGAGACGTGGTTTTCTGTGTGAAGGTCAGCACAAAGGTGTTGGTTAGGTCGTTGTTTTAAGCACTCAGCGAGACATTTAAAGTGTCACAACAACAATCTGTAAGCTGCTATTATCCTGTCAAATGTTACGTCATGTAGATTATTGTCAAAACTATTCAACACAGCTCCATGGCGGGGTGATGTCGTCAACTCTGTGGGACAAATTTGCATGAAGTCAAGAACATGGCACAGTGGGAGCTCCGCATACACACATTTAGCCACAGAGGCGGAAAAATCACCACTGAAAGATGGCGGTGTGGATGAGGCTGACAGAGGGACAATGTGATCCCGGAGTAGGGTTGAAAAAGTCTGGGAAATTTCAAGGTTGGAAACATTCCACTCAGGAATTAACAGGATGTTATAGGCATAAATGGTAATGAACCTGGAACCTAAAAAAATGAAGAACTGGGATTTTCAATGTAGTTGGAAAAATATATTTAAGTATACTTGAGAATATCCCTGCAGCCCTTCAATTACATGCACACAGCACACTGCTGACTGCAGTGGTATTGAAACCCCCTACATGCACCATGCACTCCTCCATCACGTGCACTGGTGATTTGTAGAACTCTGGACTATTGAGGACGCACATTTGACGTAATGTCAAGTTACAAATTGATTGTCCAAAAAACAGTTTAAAGTTCTTGGAGATAATTCTGTTGAAATGTTAAAAAATAATGTGATGTAATTGTATTATTTTACAATTAAAATAATAAATAGTGCAATGAATAAATAAATAAATTATGCAATCATAAATAAATATAAACAATAACAAATAAGTTAAAAATTCATTAAACTGTAAAAAATAAATAATAAATTGGAGGTAAGTAATGCAGTGATAAAATACAACAAATTAATGAGTACAGGAAATGATAAATATTTTAAATAAAAAATCCTAAATATTTAGAAACAAAAAATAATACATTGAAATATATAAAATAAGAAATAAATTTGAAGTAAATAATACAGATATAAAATACAATAAATACATAAGACAATGTAATTGTATTGTTTTGCATGGATGTCTGTGTATGACAAAACCAAATGTTTATATTTATTTTTGGATATGATACAGTTTGCTTAAATTATCCCCAGTTTCTAGTTAATTTCCAGGAATATCCAAAATTCCCATTGAACATTTCTGGAAAGTTCCAGAAGCAGCCCAAAGTGACATGTGCTGTTTGGGTCTGGTTATAGACCAGACGTGCTGCTGCATTCTGGATCATCTGCAGAGGTTTAATGCATTGAGGGCCTGCTTGAGGTTGCAGTAGTTGATGTGTGAAATCACCAGAACCTGTGACGAAGATCTTGTTAAATGTTTTGTCAGGTAGAGTCTGATACTCTTGATGTTATTGGTGGATATTGAGGGACAAAAAGATAAGTCTTGGGCGGTTTACGGCCGTATACTTGACATGTTATCACCAGAGACAAAAGTTTTAACCTCTCTGGTGGTCAGAGTATTGGTGCGACAAATCCACATTTTATTGGTGGTGCAATAACAAACCAAGCACAGCTAGCAACACCCATGTTGCTCAGTGATTGGCCGTAGCTATTGTTTTGTTCCCAGGTGCGTTAGTTTTAACCGAAAGGGTGCATGCACTGTGCATGTGCCGCGTATACCCGTTTTCTTGGAGATTCTTGTTTAGACGTAGATGAAAACAAAAACATTTCCAGACTTTTCCCTGTTGACCCTGATTTCGAAAGTTTGCATCCTCAGGCACTCCAAGAAATGTTATTGTGTAAACAGAAGGCACAAAGCCAACAAAAACTCCACGTTTCTGGCGTTTTTGTTGTCGTGTAAATGGGCCCTGAACTGATGGTAGCCTCCCTTCATCCATGAAGACGTATCGGCGAGGTACGATGAAATGCGAGCTGAGACGGTTGTGTCATCACTCTTGTTTTGTTGTTTTTTTGTTGTACATTTCATAACAGCCTATGGCCAGCTGATCCCTTTGGCCCCTGGAAAAGTGCCCAGTAAACCCCAACTGTAGTTCAAACTTTAATTTTATATCTAACCAGTAAATCTACCCTTATTTCCACACTTGCATGTCTACTTCACACCAAAAATCACGCCCAGACTATCACATCAACAAAAGTTCACTTGCAGGTAAGATCCAGCACTGATGCATGATGGGAGATTTGCAGCCAATTTTAACTGTAAACTCTGCACAAACTTATCGCAGATGGCTTTCTTTTTGATTACATCACGGCTTCGGAGATGGAAGTGAATCGTGCAGGTCGGGCTGTGAGCGAGTTTACGAGGCTGTCAGCTGTGTGAGTGCGCTGGGTTTGATAAGAGAAAGTCCCTCCAAATGCAGACCAGATGTGAAGCTGCAGAGAGGAAGAGCGATAAAACAAAACGCGGCTCGGATTCAGTTTACTTTTGCAGAGCCGATCCCTCCCTCTGCGTTTGTGAGAGACAGCAGAGGTGTTTCTGTACGTGTGCTCCTGTTTGATGCTCCTCACTCTCTGTGTGGGCTCTTCTTACTGTATCACCAACATGTGGGCAGAAACACAGCTAACGAATCAATAAACCCAGCCCGAGCCTTCATCCCTCATCATCGTCATCATCCCTCACCTGCTGTGTTTTCACCGCCCACTTTTCTGGCTAAAGTCAAAACATTCAGGCACCTTTACCAAAAGAATAATGAATTAATAATCGGATTTTCAAGTCCATTTAAGCAACAAGGCAAGTGGTAAATAGACTTCAACCTTTAACAGAGCTTTTCCAGTTGACTACTTACAAACTCCAGTTCCAATGAAGTTAGGACACTTATCACGTTTACATGAGAGCTTTAATTCACCTTTAATTATGAATAAAACTTAAATCTTCTTTAAAAAGACTAAAAATGACCATGTAAAAAACTAATTCTGATTGAAAATGATAATTCCGAATAAAACTTTATTCCAAAGTAGGTGGCTGGTTTACTCTTATTTTTAAATCCATACTGGAAAATAGGCCTGTGCAACATATCGTTTGAACATCGCCATCGCGATGTGCGCATACGGATGGAAATTAGCGTCAAGCTACAATCCGGCATTTTTACATGTTTTAACATGTTCATCAATGTGCACTGTCCCATTCAAATAAACAAATATACAAAAGATAGTCACATCGCAGGACGTGCGATTTTTTTTTTTTTTGAACAGGCAAACTTTTGTTTTGCTTCATAAAAGCAGCAAGCTGCTCCATGATCTGCACAGCCTCTCTCCTGCTGTAGCGCCTCCGTTCAAACGCACTCATCACACAGCCCCTACCATCCTGTGGACAGCCCTCACGAGTGAATTTCCACACCCACGATCCTGGCAGGACCAATCCACACTCATCCATTCCCCGCGCCGTTCAAACTCGGATCCGTCCGGAGATGCGGAGGGGGACAGTGAATGAGGAAGACGGTGGGATTTTCGTGTTTTTTAGCGTCATGTCAGTCCGCGTCTCGTGCTCCGATCTACCGCCCTGTGCGGCCTCCCAAAATATAATATTTTGTTTCTTATTCCAATCTTAACATCCCCTGAAAATTTCATCAAAATCCGTCCGCAACTTTTGGAGTTATGTTGCTAACACAGAAACAAACAAACAGACGCGGGTAATATCATTACCTCCTTGGCGGAGATTATTTGTTTTCAGAGTGGGATTTTTTATGTAGCTTCTGTATTTGGTTTACATTGATAGTAAATCATGCATCAGATTCCTCTTGGGTTTGGAACAAGCCCAAAAAAAGCAACCCTGCAACTGCCAATATTTCCGAGCAACTTTTTAAAAAAAGAAGCCCAAAGTCGCTTATAATAAGCAGACCTGGCAACCCTGCTCTCCAGACACTGAGGCTTCCAAAAGCTGTTCTGTTATTCATGCACAGGTACGAGATGAGTGTAGCATCACAGGCTTATTTTGGGAGGAACACACATTTAAGTGCAAGATCCCCTTTAAATTTTCAACAAAGCAGTATAACACCATCAATGCAGAGTGGAAAAAAGCAAAGATATAAATTTTAGATCGTATTTGCCGGCTTTAGTTCTGAAAAATTTAGGATTTACAGCAGTGAGAGTGAATCTTCATCTTTCCTTTTATCTGAAATCTCTCTTCCCTCCAACATCCGTTGACATTCCCCCGCTCCACCTGCCAAAAACTCGTGGAACTCAGTCAGGGTTGCATAAGTACGCCCTGAAAACACATGTTTCAGGCTGTGATGAGGGGGTTTTTCCACCCCGAGTTGGACTTTGTTCAGGGAGTCGGATCTCCTGAGCGGGTCCTCCGCGGGGATCAGAGCTGGTTTCCTTCACTCGGGGTGGAGGCCAAAAGTCGTGCTGATACGGAGGAAGAGGATGCTCATGGTGTCTTTGCTGGTGTTGATAGCTCGGGTGCATGTGTGTGTGCAGATTTCCGTTGGAAGCTGTCGCTCAGAGGGGCCTGAACTTCAGGAGTTTGTCCTCGGAGCTCAGTTTCTCACACTGCTCTGACCCTGTGTGGCACGGGTATTCAGGGAATGTGAGTGGAAACCAAAGTTTAAAGTTTTCTTATGGATCTTTTTTCCAACTCGGCGCTCAAGGAAACCACATTTTTCCCTTTGCCTCGTAATTGATTTTAAAAGCTTATTTTGCTGAAGGTTGTTGAAGTGTTTCCTGCTCCCTCCGAGGGGCTCAATCAAGGCCGGGCCGAACTTTCAGAGTCTGCAAAACACACTTTTTAATGGATTTGATACAAAAACATGCATCTGTGGCCTGTTCACACTCTTCAACATGAGGAACAGACTCCTCTCCCTCGTTGCTTACGACTCAGATAATGTGCCAGTTTGAATATTTTCTCTTAATGATGTCATTAGGGAGTACCGTATTTTCTGGACTGTTAGTCGCTCCAGACTATAAGACCACATAAACTATATTTCCAAAAGTATTCACTCACCTGCCTTGACTCATATATGAACTTAAGTGACATCCCATTCCTAATCCATAGGGTTCAATATGACGTTGGTCCACCCTTTGCTGTTATAACAGCTTCAACTCTTCTGTGAAGGCTGTCCACAAGGTTTAGGAGTGTTTATGGGAATTTTTGACCATTCTTCCAGAAGAGCATTTGTGAGGTCACACACTGATGTTGGACGAGAAGGCCTGGCTCTCAGTCTCTGCTCCAATTCATCCCAAAGGTGTTCTATTGGGTTGAGGTCAGGACTCTGTGCAGGCCAGTCAAGTTCATCCACACCAGACTCTGTCCTCCATGTCCTTATGGACCTGCTTTGTGCTCTGGAGCACAGTCACGTTGGAAGAGGAAGGGGCCAGCTCCAAACTGTTCCCACAAAGTTGGAGCATGGAATTGTCCAAAATGTTTTGGAGTGCTGAAGCATTCAGAGTTCCTTTGACTGGAACTAAGGGGCCAAGCCCAGCTCCTGAAAACACCCCCACACCATAATCCCCCCTCCACCAAACTTTACACTTGGCACAATGCAGTCCGACAAGTATCGTTCTGCTGGCAACCACCAAACCCAGACTGGTCCATCAGATTGCCAGATGGAGAAGCGTGATTGGTCACTCCAGAGAACGTGTCTCCACTGCTCTAGAGTCCAGTGGCGGCGTGCTTTACACCACTGCATTGACGCTTTGCATTGCACTTGGTGATGTGAGGCTTGGATGCAGCTGCTCGGCCATGGAAACCCATCCATGAAACTCTGTACTGTTCTTGAGCTAATCTGAAGGCCACAGGAAGTTTGGAGGTCTGTAGTGATTGACTCTGCAGAAAGTTGGCGGCCTCTTCTCACTATGCGCCTCAGCATCCGCTGACCCCACTCTGTCAGTTTATGTGGCCTACCACTTGGTGGCTGAGTTGCTGTTGTTCCCAAACACTTCCACGTTCTTATAATCCAGCTGACAGTTGACTGTGGAATATTTAGGAGTGAGGAAATTTCACGGCTTGATTTGTTGCACAGGTGGCATCCTATCACAGTTCCACGCTTGAATTCACTGAGCTCCTGAGAGCGACCCATTCTTTCACAAATGTCTGTAAAAGCAGTCTGCATGCCTAGGTGCTTGATTTTATACACCTGTGGCCATGAAAGTGATTGGAACACCTGATTCTGATTATTTGGATGGGTGAGTGAATACTTTGGCAACATAGTGTATTTACAGCAGATCTATCAACTACACAGATCAGCCATAAATCGTGTGGAATATTGGAAAATGCACAATATTGATGCACCTTCTCATCCTCATCACTTCGTGGGTACATTTAGAAATAAAGGGTTTAGTTTTCGCGAGAGTTAAATGCTGTTTTTCTTGTTTCATTTCTGTTCCTTCGCAAAAATAAACCATAACACCTAAAGAAGCAAGCCAATCTTTGTTAATGCCAGAGCTTGTACTTTTAACCAGAAATATCAGTATCCCTATCGGCAATAATGATTTTTTTTAAAAAAAAAAAGCATATCGGATTTTGGCATAAGTTCAATTTCTTGCATCTCTACTATAGACCCTGTCAGGTTTTGCACAAGCCCCTTCATCCGCTTATGTTTGTTTTTAAAATTAGATTAAATTAGTTTTATGTTAACATACTGCTAAAATACCTCAGCGCTATAGCTGCCTTCGTTGGAACTGCATAATCAACATTTTATGACACATGCTTTAACTTCAAGAGGAAAGTTCTGTTAAAATGCATGAACAACCCCTTAAAGGTGTAGTCAGTGATGTGGGAGAAAACGAGTGGAGAGGTTGTTGATAAACGAATTTAGACCCGCCTTTCCCTTTATACCTCACCCCTGGCTCCAACCCTGAAAGCTGATGGATGTGCATCGTCATGGAAACGATCGTAGAAACTGCGTAGCTGACCAACATAGCTAAGGTAACTCTGACTCGTCAGACAACTCGACTTCTATTATTGAAAACATCACAACAACAGTACATCCTGTCAGATTAGACAATAAGATGAATGCCTGACGGCTGTTACTGTTATGTGAAGCACCACAAAGCTAATGCTGCTAACCTATCCAGCAGACAGACGGCGACATCCACATCCGTTTTCAGGTCTTTCAGTTCGCGGAGTTCCCTCCACTGTTGGAAAGCAACACCAATGTTGACCCGGGTCTTTGCTCTTTCATGGTCATAGCCCTTCTTTTTCACTTTTCACTCCTCTGACCTTTTTTTTTGGGGCTGTTTTTTAGCCATTGCTACTGCACCTATTGTATCTCTCTCTTATGCTAACTGCGCACGCTACACAACCTATACTCCCCCTCCCCCCTCTGTCTGATCTGCGCATGAGTATGATCGCCCCCTGGATGTGGGGGTGTGTACCCTGTTTTGGTGACTCGGCCTGAGCCACAGTATTTACCTGCTGAAATTCAGAGCCAAGGCTGTGTATTGAAACCAGACTGTTTTGTCAACATGCTGTCAGTGGTGACATCTTGTGGATGGAGAGGAGAAATGCGGTGATTTTGACAAATAGTGCATTAGATTAGAAGATTAGAAGATCACTGACTACACCTTTAACTGTTGTTCTTTCCAACTTGTTTTCTGAAAATCTAATAGCTGATGAGAGGTTGAGAAAGAGGGTTCAGCTTTCCTTCTTCTCTCCTCCCGACTCCCCCTCCTCACGTCTGTTTCTCCCCCTCTCCTCCCTCGTTCCCACGGGTGGACATCAGCCACATGACTCAGTACCCCTCCCTGTTGGCCCCTCTGAATTCCCCTTCTCTTTCTGCTTTACCTCCTCCTCCTCACCCTCCAACACTCCCAGCTCGCTCTACTGTACGTCCCACAAAGTGACAGATATTCAGAAATACACATCCAGGTCGAGCCCCCCAGATATGATGCATTCAGTGGCGGTGTAGGACTTTGGACGTCTTGGCTTCTGTTTTGTAGATGTTCAGTAATCCCACAGCTTTTTTGATCACACGTTCAGGCCGTGATCTCTGCGTCTTTTAAGGGTCAAAACTTTCACTTCTCCTCCCCCACCAGCTCTCTTCCTACAGGCAGTGATTCAGAAAGCAGCAGAAGAAAGAAACTGTCCGCCACCGCTGCAGCAAACCAGCAGACAGAATTATAAATCAGCATGCAGAAGGATTTTATCCTGTCATATTAAGAAAATGTGGAGAATCATCTCACTAACAACTTGTGCAAATCCTGTGTGCATGTGTCTGAATTACTCACCTCCTGTTTTGTTCTCATTCATTATAATGGATGTTATGGGAACTGCTTTTTTAATCTGACCTAACATAAAAAACTAAAAATCCATTAGAATCATAGTTGTTACCAATAACTGTACTAATTCCATCCATAAATTTCCATTTGCATCCAGTAGAGTGCAGTTATTCAGCTTTTATAGTGTTTTTGTTGTTAGCATAGCAAAAAATGTTGACGTCATCACATACACTGGAATTTAAAGGGTTAAATTGTATAAATTATTTAAAGCTGTATTTGAATGATCAGAACTAAAGTGGATTTCAATATGTATAAGGAAAAGGGTACAAAAATATATTGGTATATGATATTTGTAGGAGGTTTCAAATAAAATTTGACCTTTCCTGAAATTAGTTTTTTTTTTTAATGCTGACATAGCAGTTAACAACATATCCATAAAAACATCAATAAAGTTACTTATCAGTGACATGTTGAACACTGTCCTAAATCCATCCTTAACATTTCCATTTGCATCCAATATAGTGCATTATTACACTTTTACTGTGTTTTGGTTGTTAGCAAAAAAAGATGATGTCATCACATACACTGACATTTAAAGGGTTAAAATTGTAAAAATTATTTAAAGCTTTATTTGAATGATCAGGATTAGTGGATTCCAATGCGTTTAAGGAAAAAGTAAAATGTATATACATATTAGTATAAAATATTGTTGGAGGTTTTAAATAAAAATGTCCACTTTCCAGAAATTGTGTTTTTATGAATGCTTACTTAGCAGAAATCAATATATCCATAAAAAACAACACTGTTGCTTCTCTTTGACATGTCCAATGCTGTAATAATCCCACTAGAAAATCCACCTTGCTTTTGATATATTGTAATTATTTCAATTTTATTGTTTTTTTAACATCTATTGGTGATGTCGTCTCATGCACATGCATTTAAAGGGTTAAATTGCAAATATTATTAAAAGGTGTTTTTACGTTTACGTTCAGGACTGAAGTGGGTTCAAAATTTAAAATTAAGTTAAAAAATATCAGTATTTGATGCATTTAAGAGGTTATAGTGGGGGACAAAAATGTCCCCTTTCCAGAAATTTAAGGTTATTTTTCATGCTGACATAGTAGCAAACAAAATATCTACACAAAAAAAAAAAAAATCAATCAAGTTACTTATCAGTGACACGTGCAACACTGTAATAATTCCATCCAGAACATTTCCCCTTGCATTCAATATATGGTTATTATTTCAATTTTATTTTGTGTTTATTTTTTTTTATATATCTTTTGGTGATGTCGTCACATACACTGAAATTTAAAGTATTGAATTGTGAATATTATTGAAAGCTTTATATTTATGATCAGGTCTGAAGTGGAGTTAAAAAAATTAAAAATAAAAAGTTGAAAAAATGTCTGTAATTGATATGTTCAAGAGGTTTTAGAAAGGGACAAAAATGTCCCCATTCCAGAAATTTAGGATTATTTTTCATGCTGACATAGCAGGAAAAACAACATATCCACAATAAAATCAATCAAGTTATCAGTGACATTTACAATACTGTAATAATCCCCACTAGAAAATCTCCCCTTGCATTCAATGTATTGTTATTATTTCAATTTTATTGTGTTTTCTTTTTAACATCTATTGGTGATGTTGTCACATACACTGGCATTTAAAGTGTTAAATTGTTAATATTATTGAAAGCTTTATATTTATGATCATGACTAAAGTGGATTTAGAAAATTATAGGTAAATAGTTGAAAAAGTTTCTGTATTTGATATGTTCAAGAGGTTTTAGAAAGGGACAAAAATGTCCCATTTCCAGAAATTTAGAAATTTTTTCATGCTGACATAGCAGGAGAACAACAAAAGCACATTGCAGTTACTTATCAGTGACACGTGCAACACTGTAATGATTCCATCCAGAAAATTCCACTTTGCATTCAATATAATGAAATTTTTCAGTTTTTATTTTATTTATTTTATGGAAATTGGTGATGTCGTCACATGTAACTGGCATTTAAAGGATTAAAATTTGAAAATTATTGAAATCTTATATGTTTGATCAGGACTGAAGTGGAATGTAATATTTATAAGAGAAAAAGTGGGAAAAAATAGAAGTTTATGATATTTGTAGGAGGTTTTAGAAAGGAACAAAAATGTCCCCTTTCCAGAATTTTTTTTTAATACTGACAGCAGAAAACAACATATCCATCAAAAAAACAAAAAAGTAACTTATCAGTGATATGTGAAACACTGTTATAATCCCCACTAGAAAATTCCACTTTGCATTCAATATATTGATTAATTGATTGATTTCTTTCTTTCTTTCTTTCTTCCTTTCTTTCTTCCTTCCTTCCTTCCTTCCTTTCTTTCTTTCTTTCTTTCTTTCTTTCTTTCTTTCTTTCTTTCTTTCTTTCTTTCTTTCTTTCTTTCTTTCTCTCTTTCTTTCTTTTCTTCCTTCCTTCCTTCCTTCCTTCATTTCTTTCTTTCTTTCTTTCTTTCTTTCTTTCTTTCTTTCTTTCTTTTTCTTTCTTTCTTTCTTTCTTTCTTTTCTTCTTTCCTTTTCTTTCTTTCTTTTTTTTTTACAGAAATTGGTGATATGGCCACATACACTGGCATTTAAGGAGTAAAAATATGTAAATTATTGAAATCTTTAAATGTTTGACCAGGACTGAAGTGGATTCAAATATTTATGAGGAAAAAGTTAAAAATTTTAGCATGTGGTATTTGTAGGTTTTAGAAGGAGACAAAAATATCTCCTTTTCTGAAATTTAGGAACTTTTTTTTAATCCAACGTAGCAGAAAAACTGCAAATTAAAAGAAGAGCGCTGTGTTACTTTTCTTTGGCACATCCAACACTGTAATAATTCCCACGAGAAAATCTCACTTTGCATTAATTATTTAAGATATTTCTTCTTTTTTTCACAATTCTGTGATGTCGTCACATATACTGGCATTTAAAGAGTTAAAATTGTGAATAGTATTGAACTCGTGATAGTTACGATCAGGACTGAAGTGGATCTATGAAGAAAAAAGTGGAAAAAATATTACCTATGATATGTTTAGGAGGTTTTAGAAGTGACAAAAATGTCATTATTTTAAGAAATTAAAGACTTTCTGGTATCAGGTTTGGGGTTTAAGGTCTATCACGATTCAAATTAACACCAGGATTAGCTTTATATGAGGTCTAGTTTTAGTTTAATTTTCTTCATGTTTATCCCCAGTCCTGGAGGGTCAGATTTGAGCAGCAGAAAAACACAATTTAATTATTTATACAAGCGAGTAAACTGCAAACTACAGCGTATATAGTGTGGACCGATGTAAAATGTCTGTCCCCTCATGAGCCTTTAAAGTTAATGAACGTCAGCAGCATTTAAAATCTTAAGTAATGCTGAAGAATCAGTCCTGTGAGCTTTGCAGTGAGAGGTTATTAATGTTTCCAAAAGATTTAGCCAAAGAGAGAAAAAAAACACTGGTGTTATGTTTTCATTGTCTCATCACATTCTAACATTTAAGACGGGGCAAAGATTTCATGTGACTTCAGAGTAAATCTCATAAAGTCAGCAAAAACAACTCTGAGTGTTTGTGAGCTGATGTTGCTTCACATAATCGTCCTCGTGGTGTGTTCAAGGTCAGTGAGAAATTACAGTGAGCGTTCTGAGTTTATGTTTCTGTTGGAGCTCCCACTGTTTTTACGATTTTTTTTTTTTGTTCCAGTGTGAGAGTAAAGATTTTTTTGGGTGTTTTTGTGTCTCTGCACATGCCCAGTTTTTCTGAGTGAGTGAGTACGATTAGCTGGATGTTAGGATTAGGTGGAGGTGGAGCTGGGGGCCCCTCCGTGGTTTTTGTGGTCAACATGTGGAGACGCTAATTACCCGGAGAGAGAGAGAGAGAGAGAGAGAGAGATGACTAAAGGGACCAATCAGAGAGCAAGAATGCTGCTGCTCTCCAGAAAATGAAAGTGGGTTGTTGCTTCAGGTTAAAGTATCAGACGGACTAATTATTTTCCGTTTTGGCTCAGAGCAGGTCCTTCCTTTCACACGCACACACTCGTTTGTATTTCTACACTTCTGAGGATCGCCTTTCGCTAAGCCTGTCACGATAAATTTTACTGGACGATAATTGTCCAAAAAGTTATTGCTCATAAACGATATTATTGTCATTATTATTTTGAAACATCATTTTTCATTAAAGATGCTATGAGGAGTTTCTATCAAAACAGGTTATCTATAAATGCTATTCCTTAGCTTCATGGGCAGGTCGGACAGGGCTGGACTGGCCTGGATACTCAACTTCAGGAACAAGACAATTAAAACTAGAGCAAATTTATATTATTCAGACACGCCTAAAGGTGCGTTCAAACCGCAAGCGACCCAGCTACCAAAGTCGTGTCGCCCACTGAGGAACTCGAGTTTTACCGCGATCGTATCATATATCCCATAATAGGGTGTATAAGCGAACATTATCCCAGCTGTGTCCTTTTCACTCACTTATCAAACACAAAACTCTGCGGCTGATGATGCAGCAGCATCCTCTGTGAGTTTACCGTGGTCCGTCTGCAAATGTCCTCACTGAGATTAGTTCCGCCTATGCGGAAGTCATCCGCCCTGTAGTCCGGATGAATAACAGCACCGTCACACGTACACACACCGCTGATTGGCTGATGCTGCACAGCCACGCACGACATCGCCTGAATAGATCAACTTTTTTTTAACTTTGACATCGCGCGACGAGTGAAGCGGTCGTCTTGTCGCCAGCTGTCGCGTCGCGGGAGGGTTAGCCCCGCCCCATCGCGGCTGTACATTGACTTTGAATGGAGAGTGATCGCCGAGGTAGTACAGGTAGCATCCGGTGTGAACGCACCTTTAGAGCACCGGGCTGTTAGTAGAGATATATAGCCGGCTATAAAACTACGATACTAAATTTTCCAAAAATTGCTTGTTGTCACACATCAAAAACTACCGCTATGTAACTAGAAAGAGATACATTACCTCGTCGCTTTGCATCCTGTAAGTTGTTGAAAAAAGAAGTTGTAAAGCAATGCAGAGTTCTGAGGAAGGTCCGAGCTGCATTCATTAGCATCACAACAAACACACGCTTTGGCTTTGGTCAGGTCTTTACAACAGTCGCCGCTTGTGCTCATGGGTAGCAGAGTCCTAATGTTGCTGGAAATAGATTCTCCTCATAGCACCTTTAAGTTGCATAATGTAATTTTTTTCCACAAAATGTTGATAATATAGTCTGAACATAAGCAGGCTTGTCTACATTGAATCTGAATTCTGAGCTGTTCTCACAGAACAATATCTCATTAAAAACAGATACAAGCCTTTAACAGTGCTTGTGCAAAACCTGACAGGGCCAACCACAATGAAAACTGTTAATTATTAGCATTTGTAGCAATTATTAGCAATTTCAAACACTGAAGCAATTTTAATTTAGAGTAAGTGTATCGTAGTTTTGTAGCCGGCTATATATTGCTACTTACAGCCCGGTGCTCTAAGACGTGTCTGAATAATATAAATTTGCTCCAGTTTTAATTGTCTTGTTCCAGAAGTTGAGTATCCAGGCCAGTCCAGCCCTGTCTGACCCGACCGCGAAGCTAAGGAATAGCATTTATAGATAACTTATTTTGATGCTATAAAACTCATCTTAAAGTGTGTATTTCAATCAGGCATATATCTAAAAGTGAGACTTTTTTGTAATTACTTAGAAACTCCTCATAGCATCTTTAACTCTTTTAACTCTTCTTGTTCTGTGTGGTTTCAGAATACATTTTTATAACTTAAAATCAAAGCTTTTTCTCCTATTTTGTGTCACCTAGAGCTTTTTTTCTTTAGAGGGAAAAAAATCTATTAAAATTGTAAATTAAGTTTTGTGAAAAAAAAATCTGGGATTTTATTTTTTGGCCATATACCCAGCCCTACTTCTCACTAACTCCATCCCTGCTCTTCACTTCTATTTATAACCCTGACATGATAAAGGTTTGCTGTCAAAGTTGTTTTTTTTTGCAAAATAAACACGGGAGCCCGGCCCTCATTCACAAGTCAGTTGTCCCCATTAAGGTAGATATACAAGAACACATAAACAGACACACTCATAGAGTTAAAATAGTAAAACGTTTCTGTCTTTACTTCACTGTTTTTATTTTCACTCTGACTCCGAGGATTTTTTGTAGGATGGTTACCATGGCAGCCATCCTTGTAGCAAGTGTAGTGGGCCTCTGTGAAATACAGCCAGCATGTACATTGTGTTTTTATGTGTGGTGTCTCTCTCCTGCTGTGGACATGTTCTCTCTCTGTTTCTAATATCACCGGGGACGTGTCAAACAGCGTGAGACAAACACACTGCAGAGACACAGGGATGTACGGTATGTTTTTTCTTGTGGGTCAGAATGAGAGTGTCAGAGCAGAGAACGAGGAAGAACAAAAGGAAAGATAGGACAACGAGGAGTTTGATTTAAAAAAAGGGTGATGACTTACTCAACCTCTTCTTTGTCAGGCTGCAGAGCTAAGTGGGAGGAATTGATAAAAAATAATGAAGCATAAAAAACAGATAATTACAAGACCTTGAGTTTTTAACTGGGACCAGTTCTAGATCAGCGTACCTTTTGACAGAGCTTTTTAAATTTAGCCTAAAATATCTTTAGGTTAATAGTTTGAATTGTTTTAATTTTAGTTTATTTTTATTTGATGAAATTTCACAACATTTTATCAATGAAATCTACTGTGAATTCAGTCGACTAAAATATGAAGTGTAAAGGGTAAGGTGTTGTTTTGTCAATTCTGGTATTGTAATGGCCCTTTTCCATTAGCCCTACTCTACTCTACCGGGCTCTACTCTACTCGCCTTGTGTTGCGCAGTCGCCTGCCCAACCGGGTGCAGTGTCACTTTAAACAGCTGAGCGGCACTGCAGTGACGTCATTTTGAGCGCGACACAACAAAGCTATACAGCTATACAACAGAATGAAGCCGAGGACGAGAGCAATCGAGCTGCATAGAAAAGACGTATGAGGGTAAGCTAGCGGTAGCTACCGCCAGCATGCTAGGTAGTCCTGCTCATGTCTTGTCAATGACTACATTGTCTGACCAGTCAGAAGCCGGCAGTCGGTGACGTCATCTTTTAGTATCGACTGAGCTCGCTTGGAACCAGAGCGGAGTAGGTACTAAAACTAGCTTGTTTTAGGAGGTACCAGGCTAGTGGAAACACGCTGCAAAACGAGTAGGGCCAAGTAGAGTAGGGCCAAAGCGTGCTAGTGGAAAAGGGCCATAACTGAGATGCTCTGCCAGGTAGCCTAAAAAAATGTGGATTGCATTTCACACAAAAGTTCAATTTGTGAAGTAACTATTTAAACATTCAAACTTTACTTTTACTTTGCATTCAATAAAGAGTTAATTTTTGCCACACTTTTTAATTTGATTTTAGTTTTAGACTTTGAAATATCTCTTTGTTTTAGTCATATAATCATCTGAATTGTTTTTATTAAAGTCTAGTTGTTGTTGATGAAATTTCACAAAATCCACTGTAAATTTAGTCGACTAAAATATGAAATGTTAAGAGTAAGGCATTTTTATGTTCCCTTGAATTTCTGAAGTCATGTTTTACCCTTGAATAAAATAAAACAGCGAAGTACCATTTACTGAATGTTAGTAAAGTTTCAATGTATGTATGAGCAGAAACAAATTGAACTTTTGTGTGAAATGCAGTCACCTTTATTTTGGCTGCCTGACAGAGCATCTCAGTTACAATACCAGAACTGACCACAAACAGTGAAGTTATATTTTGTAAGTAATGTGTACTTTACTTAGTTACCCTCTATGAAATTACTTGCTAATTTTACTTTGGGTAGAACCTCGTTTTTGTTCTTAAATTTGTTACTTTGCTCACCTAAAGCTGCCAATTAGTTGTAATCATTCACGGAAAAGAGCTTTTCAGAAAACCTGACTCGTTCGCGAACGTCACATTTCTTGCAAAAACAAAACAAATTGTTCTTTTAGGAGTAGAAGAAGATAATAATAAGGCAATGTAACATAAATGAGTCAAAACAAACACACAGGACTGTTAAGAAGTGCTGAAAAGTTTATCTGATGACTGTAGGCAGAGGCAGGCTAACACTTCCCATGTACACCCTGTGTTTGAGCTAAGCTAATTAGCGATGGGCAAGCTTTGGCCGTCTCTGCCTTGTTACTGCACGTACAGTCAAGAGAATGGTGTCTATCTGCATGTCATGATCTCTGGAGTGAGGCAAGACATGAAAACAACAAAAATGTTGGATTGTTCCTTTAGAAGATAACCAGAAATCTTAATTTCTTTACCTTGAGCGCAGTGTTTTAAAACATGTCCTGCCTTCTTGTTGTAGCACTTCTTTTTCAGCTAAATAATTGTACTTGTTTGTTCTTAAAGTTCATATAAAGGCATTAGTAGAAATCTTTAACAGTTTCACAACACTTGTTAGCTTTAAGGAAAAATAAATGCACAGCAGAAATGTAGTAAAGTAGGAGGATCACCACAAAGATCCTCAAAAATCCTCCAATATTCTGCACACTGTGAAAAATAACAAATGAAACACGAGTCCAGGAGATTGAGTAACAGCAGTGATATAATGCAGGAAGAGGCCCAGAGTGTGTTAGTGTAATAAAACAGTACATGTGCAGAGCGGCTCCCTCTTTCCTCTGGGGCCAGAAAGTTTCCTACAACCCAGTCTGTAGATTTTCCAGTTAGCTGTTAATCCCTCAGGTCCTTGGTCTCACTTTTAAAAATGTATTGTTCTTTTTCTTCAGACTGTCTTGTTTCCCCGCACACGCACTTCTACAGCCGCTACCGGGAGGACAGTTTGTGTACGAACACCAAGAGAGCAGATTCCTATCATAGAGGAAGACGAGGGAGGAAATATCTGAGAATCCAGACAGTGTTTAAGCTTTTCATGGTGAGCGCAGAGAGGGACTTATGGAGGCACATTGTTCACAGAGCAGATGTAGAGTCTGTGACGGTGGCACCTAAACACAACAGGTGAGTTTAGTGAGTGTTAAACTCTGTGAACTCCAAAAATCAAAGGGCTGGATCCAGAAAGAACAGTTCATGAATTCAAATAGTTAAAAGAAAAACTTCCTGTGTCAACCCTTTAATTAAACAGACATTTAAAGGGATACACCAACATTTTTTTTGTTTTTTCTCACTCCTGAGTCAATGGCAAGCAGATAGACACCATTCTTTTGACTGTATGTGCAGTAACAAGGAAGAAACAGGCAGAGCTAGCCCACAGCTAATTAGCTTAGCTCAAACACTGGGAGTCAATAGATAGTGCTAGCATGTCTCTGCCTACAGTCATCAGATAAACTCTTCAGCAACTCTAAACGGTCCTGTGTGCTTGTTGTGACTCGTTTTTACGTTACGTTATGTTATGTTATGTTGCGTTACGTTATCTGTTTTACTTACAAGCACATCCGCGTTGGTTTGCACATGAGCCCTGGGAATAAATTTGATATCAGTGATATCAACTATACTTCAGCTTTACCATATTCAAATTTGGTGAACTAGTGCATGAGTAGACTTTACTAGTGAAGCAAAAAGTGTCACCAGTACTACAAGTAGACTTAAAACAGTCCCTAGTACTACTAATTAGCCTTTAGTTGCTAGCAAAGGGGCGTGGAAAAGCAAATTCAAGCTTCCCATTGGCTTTCAAGCATATGACAACCAATCACAGTGCTGGATTTGGCTATAATCCCTACTACTTCATTTACATAAGGTCTGCTGGTACTACTAATGAATCTTTTGGCTTTAGTAGTACTACTATTAGACTAAAACCAGTCTACTAGTGAGAAATGTTGAGTTTTATAGTACTAGTAAACAAAAATTTGTTTTACTAGTAAAGGTTTTGGCACACTTGTGGGCTAGTAGACCTTACTAGTAACATAAAATGGCCTATGAGTAGACAATTTTGGGAAGAGTAGACTTAAAATGTTAACCAGTAAAAACTCTTTCAATACAAGCCATGCCCTTCTTTTATTCTGATTGGTCAGTGAAAAAGAGTTTCACCAATAAGCAAAAGTGTTTCTTAATCAAGGGTTGCACGATATTGGATATTTTTAAGTATAATATACAATGATCAAGCTTGTTTTTTGGAAATGTAACAGCCCTATTGAATACAAAATGAAAAAATATAAATCATTTAACATGACTATAATGATTTCTTTAATAAAAATCATTTAAAAAAGGATCACAGTATAAAAATGATCATGACTTGTTATCTTTTCAGAATCTTTAAGAAAAATTTTAACTGGGTTGTCAAGGTTAGAAACAAAGTAGTGGCGTAACGGTTACCCGTAAAATGGTAAAAGTGCAGTAAAATTTCTGATGGTTAGTATTTACTGTTTTCTATTTTAGTGACCAGTTAACCATGTTTGATGACCTGACTCACAGTGAGGCTGCAAATTGCCTGGAAGAGCTGGAACTATGTGTTTGCATTGTTTGGCCTCTAATGCTGCGTTCACACCGCAAGCGACCCAGCTACCAAAATCGCGTCGCCCACTGACGTAGTGTTGCGCGTCCATAAATACCTCATTTTGGTCGTCGGCCATCGCTCGGTGATGTCACGTCCATTCGAGTTTCACCGCGATCATATCATATATCATATAATAGGATGTATAAGCGGACATTATTCCAGCTGTATCCTTTTTATTCACTTATCAACCACAAAACACTGCAGCTGATGCCCTGCAGCAGCATCATCTGTGAGTTTACCGCGGTCCGTCTAGGCGGGACTAATGTCCTCACTGACATTAGTTCCGCCTAGACGGAACTCATCTGCCCTGTAGTCCGGATGAATAACTGTTTGTCTAGGGTACCGTCACACATACACACACCGCTGATTGGCTGATGCTGCACAGCCACATATGACATCGCCTGAATAGATCAACTTTTTATAACTTTGATATCGCACGACAAGTGAAGTGATCGTCTTGTACGCGGCCGTTGCATCGTGGGAGGGTTAGCCCCGCCCCATCGCGGCTGTACATTGACTTTGAATGAAGAGGTATTTCCGAGGTAGTACAAGTAGCGTCCGGTGTGAATGCACCATAAGAGTGAAAGTATGGCCACAGCAGTCCTCAACTTTAATGTGGTTGAATTTTGAATTTTACAATGATGCTGAGGGGAAAACGGTTTGGAGACGGTCACCTTGTCTAAACATGAAGCTGCGGTGAAAGAAAAAGACGTGCGTTATTAAAACTATTGTAACTCCTCGATTGAGTGAGCTGACTGAGCTGGAGAGAGAGAGAAGATTCAGAGAACCATACCGGAGTGAGTTACAGGTGGTTTATCAGTATTTTTTGTGGAAATAGTGTAAAAATGTGGCAAATACTAACATTCGTATCATTTTGGAGTTTATTCTTACCGTTCTTTTGCCGTTTATTCGCCGTGTATTGCCATATTTTGCAGTTGATCGTCTTTTTCTGTCATAGTTCGTGTTCAATGGATTTCATCAATCGTAATTTGGAAATATTGGAGGAGGAAATATGGCTGAGATCTGCCAGGGAGAGGGGAGGCCAGAGGAGAGTCATTAATGGGCTAACTGGACATGTATTGCTTCAGGGACTATTGTCAGTAAAAAAAAAAAAAAAGTCCTGGACATGGTCTAATATAACGAGCTGTAACATGGACACTAATGCTGTTGGCAAACAAAAATGTTTTACTGTATGTAAAATTGGTCAAGTTTGTTTTTGGTCATCTCAAAAATTTGAACAGCTTCATTTACAATTGTTTTACGAAAAGAAACCCGTTAAAAAATTCAAATCATTTTTTTCTTTTCTTGTAATTACACACTGTTAAAGCATTAATAAGATAATAATGAAAAACACTGGCCAGAATTGTTTACTTTATTACTCATGAAAAAGGATGAAATCATTTACTCGACACATTATTGACAAAAAAGACAAAAAGACCTGCTATCATAATAATATTAAAGAGGTTAATGATTTCAAGAGTGTGGAAAAGTACTTTTTGAACATTTTGAGCACACTTCAACAATACCGCGATAATAAGGATAACTGTGATAATTTTGGTCACATAACCGTGATGTAAAAGTTTCGTACCGTTACATCCCTAGAACAAAGCATAAAGTGGTGCAGGTATTTTTGTATGTTGTATTTCCTTCCATTTTTTTGGACTTATTTGTAACTTCTTTAGCATGTAAACTGGGTGTTACGTTATCTTATAAATTAAGGATAATGGTCACATTAGGTCGGTCTGGCTCTGCTCACTGTACAGATCTCATCAGTGTGTGCGGGCTGACGTCTCTGCGAGTAAGTTTCTCTTAGTTAAGCAGTAATTTAATACGTAACACGGCCTAACGAGCATGAGTGAGTTAACAGACTGGCTGTAACAGACAAAAGGCTGGCTGTCAACACCAACACGCTGTTATGGTGGACGCAATCACTTCCAGATGACGGCTGAGCGAGTGTGAGGGGATGATGTTGAAGTTAAATAAGGGAGGGACGAGGGGGAATATCCCGTCATTGTCGAGGGAGTTAGCTGCTGGACAAGGAAGAAACGGAGAAATATGAGAGATTGTAATTGGTTTGCTTTTAATAGTAGAAGGAAAGGATGCAAAAAAGGAAAGGAGAAGAGTGTTTGACATTTAATCACCTCAGAAACACAAAGTGATAAGACCTAGTGTCCAAAATGTGGACACTTCAGGAGAAAAAGCCAAAATTTATTATGATATTCTTAATAAAAAGGGTGGTCTAATTGTTAACTAACTCCAGCCCTGCTCATAAAAATCAAATCTTAATCTAGATTTTTACATTTTCCACCCTTTCAGTGTCACTTTGAGAACAAAACACACAAAAACTTTTATGAAAATAGAGAAAAAATCATTTCCTCAAATAAAAGAGCCCCTTTTATTAGATTTCACAGTCCTGGACGTGCCATTGAGTAGCGCTTATACTGATAAAAATGTATTTTTATTTTTGGTGTAGGGTCAGAATTTGACTAAAATGTGACTCATCAGATCCAGAGTCCAAGAAGTTCACACATCAGAGCCAAAAAAAGTCTTAACAATAATTATTTTCAACCAACAAGACTTTAATATGTTGATTAACTTCATTTCTTGTACAACTTAAATTTTTTAGTAGATTTCACACTTTAATTTTATGAAAAATAAATTAATGCTTTACTTCGAACATGTGCTAGTATCACACAAAGTGAACTGAAAAAACAAACAAAACTAATGAGAATTGTTAAAACGACAATAATAATAGTATTAACTCAACATGTCCAGAAAGGAGTAGGATGAACTTTGAGGCCACTGTGCCCAATAATTGTACAAAAAGAAGAAAAAGAAATCTGAATGAAAGAGTGCAATTATTACAAACTATTGACTAAATGGGACACATAAAACCCAATGGCCAAAATGTGGACACGCCAGAGAAACAAGACAGAAATGTTTACATATTAAATTACTTTACAGTCAAAATGATTTCAGTCTTTAATTGACTTCAGTTCTTCAGTATTTATGTTTTTAATTAAATCAATTTTTAGCTTCACTGTAAAAACACAACACATTAATTCAAGATGAAAATTGAGAAAAATAATTTGTCTCTTAGAATAGAAGAGCAAGTGGGAGTTATTTTTTAGTTTTCGTGGTTTGGGATATGTTATTGAGTAACAAAATATGCATTTTGATGTATTTTCATGTTTTGTGCAGCTTCAGAGCTGACTACGATAATTCATTTTCCCCAAAGACTTAGTGTTTAAAAAGTGGACAAATTAGAGTAACAAGCCAACATTTTCTTCATGAACAATGCAATAATTTCTCTTAAAAATGATTAAAACAGTTGATAAACTTAAGTTTCAGCTTTCATTGTGCATGTTTTAAAGAAATTTTACACTTTTAATCACTTTAGCTGTGAGTTAATGTGATAATAGTCCCACTATACCGATGTATATGATCCATGTTAACATCCAAATTGAAAAGAAAACAATATTGAAACACACTCAGATCATTTTTGCAAGATTTAGTCATTATTACAGGCTGTAGGTAGGGGTGTCCCAACCTGATTTGATATCGGATACCCTGGTGGATGTAACATGCATTGCCAACGTAAAGGATGCATGGGAGTATGTGGGCAGTGACGGCACGAGGCCTGTCACGATAATCAATAAATCAATTAACGGCACGATAAATAAAAACGTCCTCGGATAGTCTGCCGGCCTCAATAAATTGACGCATGCATGCATGTTTGTTTTCCTCCTCTCTTTCTACCAAACAGGCTGGATGAGAACATGGCTCGCTCGTCCATCTTTTTCAACGCCTGTGTGTGTTGGTTTTATAGCGGATTTAGTGGTTTTATAGTGGAGTTAGCATCTGTCACTCATGCAATCTTTGGGGGGGAGGCGGGGCCGCTCGCGTGTACACACGGAGAGAGATGAAGTGAGCATCCTGAGAAGTAGCGAGGGAACAAACACTGATATGAATGATGGCACGAAAGCTACGGTTCCTAAGCTGAATGCCACAGCCCCAGTGTGGGAATATTTTGGTTTTAAACAGAATGAACAAGGTGTGAGCTCATGAACACCGACGAGCTGATATGTCGCATTTGTTTAGTGGTGATGGAGAAGGGGAGGTGCATCGGAGCCTTCGTCCTGACAGTCAACGCTTTCTGAGACATTTGTTCTACAAAGTAAATATAAATAAAACAGCGCAAAATGGTGCACGCTAACAGACGGTGTCATTCGCTACATAGCAAAAGACATACAGCTAATATGGTTGAAAAGCCAGCATTTCGGAAAATGTTACAAACATATGACAGACGGTTGTTGTGTGTGTTTTTATAAGGGCTTTCTTTTGTTTTTTTCTTTACAGAGACGGGGTCTATTTTTTAAAACTGTTTTTAAATAGTATAATGATTTTTAGTTACATGTAATTTTCCCAAAAGAGGGTCCATTTCATTTTTCATTCGATTTTTCTCTTCTTTTGTTTGTTACATTTATTTTATTTAAAAGCTCTTGACCTTTCAATTACAGTTAAACAGTTTTAAGAAATTAAAGTTTATTGCTTTTTCTACGGTATACTCACTTAATTATGACAATTATTATATTACATTAATGAAAAAACTATGATTTAAAATAATATTGGCAGTAATATCGTTTATCGGCATTAATTTTTTGGACAATTATCGTCAGCAAAATTTGTTGAGGAAATTGTTGGAGGAAAAAGGAGGATAGAGAAAAAGTTGAAAAAGAAAGAATAAACAAATTGTAATACAGAGGAGTAGAAAGTAGATTTAACAAAGGGATTTTTTTGTTTAAGAGGTGAGAAATGAGTGTAATCTCCCTTTAAGTGTGTTTTGGCATGTGTGCTGAAGAAGACGAACAACAGAACACGGAGTACTGACACCAAACACATGGACCTGGACGTCCTGAGGAGAGTGTGTGTGTTTGTGTGTGTGTGTGTCTGTGTGTGTTTGTGTGTGTGTGTGTGTGTCTGTGTGTGTAGGTGTGTGTGCGCATCGTCCCACCGCCTGGCAACGCCGCGGCTCTGCGGTTTGGACGAGTGTGTTTGTGTTTGTCAACAGGGAGCTGCTGCGGTGTGGAGTAACACCTCGATGTTTGTGTCGTTGTTGTTTTTGTGTTGTTGTTGTTGTTGCTCATGACTCAGACTTTCCAGCCTTTACATCATTAGCCAGCGTTTTAGTTAAATTCGGGGGCTGTGGGCGCAGTCTTGATTTGTTTAACATCTAATCCATCATCTACAGTCGGTGTGACTCGCTCTGAGCTGCTTTTTAATGGTAATCCTTACAATTTAAAAAAAATATGATCTTTTTAATCTGTTTCAATGCTTCAAACGTATTATAAATGCAGTAAAAACAATATTCAATGAGAACTGTTTCAGATATAACGGCCATAAAACATCACAATAATGATATCACTGGATATTTAGAGAACAATGGGAAAATAAAAACATCTAGGGGTGTCTGATATTGATATTGATATTGATATCAGATATTGGATATCGGTCTGAAATCAGCGAAAAAACAAATATTGAATTATATCTAAAATCTCTGATATAAGCACTCCGATACAAGCAGTCCATTCTAATTTATTTTTCTTTATTTAATTTAGTTGTAGAATATGTTTACGTTTAAGTTAAACACAGTGGTTATTTTGCAATTTAAAAATATATATTTTTGTTTTTACTGGATTTCTTGAGGTTACTTTTCAGGGTGTCCTAATTGATTTTTCATTTATTTTATTTAATTGTTCTATATTCTTATACTGATACAGGTGCTTTCACCTTGAAAAACCTCCCAAATATACTGTACTTTGTCATTCTGGCACAACAATATGATCAATTAAAGTAAACTACATGATTTTAACTCCCAGCTCAACTGTGGCAGAGGTAATTTAATTCAGAACAATTAAATGTGTTAAATAAACATAAGTCATTGTTTGTTTCCGTCAGTGTTTTATGATACAGAAAAAAACTGCAAACAACCCAAAAGAACTGATGTTTTGTTTGTGAGATTTAAAAGTTTTTAAAGCTAAAAGCTACTATAGTAAGTACCATCATTATTATTTTAAGTATTAAACTTAACCAATTAACTGATGTGATACATATACAAAGTCTGTTATTTATCAAAAGGATTTTTGGTGTTTTTCAAAGTCAGTATCATCTATTTAAAGTTATTTCTGCGTTTTTCACTTCTGCCTTTTCTTCTTGAATTTGTCCAAAATATTTGTGCATTTTTTTTTCGTCATCATGCAATCAGTCTTTAAAAACAAACTCAAAACCTATCTTTTTAGTTTAGCCTTTACCTGAATTGCCTTTTAGTGTTTTTATTATTCTAATTACAGCCCACTTTCTAAAAAAATAATTTTGTTTTCTAGTTTTTCTATTTTTAACTTCATTTCAATTTGTTATTTATTTTTATTCTTTTCTAAAATCCTTTTTCTTATTTTATTTAATGATACTTGAATTTACACTTCAACCTAATCTCCAGTGTTTTCTCATTTTTAAACCTTTAAGATGGCGTTTCCTCAGTCATACTGGGTACAGCAGTGTGCTTTATTATTGTCTTTTATTTATGATTCTTTTTATCAACACTGTGTATGGATTGTGGTGTGGGTGGGTTCAGGGGCTGGGTAGAGTGGGTCTGGGTCATAAATCCTTCATTTAATCCATTTGTCTGTTTGTAAAGCACTTTGTTTTACATTTTTGTATGAAAAGTGGTATATAAATAAAGTTTGGTTGATTGATTGATTGAATCATCCGTTGGCTTTCAAAACATTTCAATCGCACACCAGAAAATATCAGTTTTTGGTTTGTTTGTGGTTTTCTCTGTTCCCTGAAGTGTTACTGAAACCAAACAATGATTCGATTTGTTCTGTTTTTTTTAATGACATTAAATATACCTGAATTTAATGATGACCTCTGCCAAACAGTTGTGCTGGTAGTTGAAGGGTGAAGAAACTACAAAAAGAGGAGTTTCAGGTTCTCCTTCCTCAGTTTAAAATTTTACTTTACTTTAATTTTTATACACTATAATATCCAATTGTCTGCTGTTTGTGTCAGAGAAATCCCTCTGTTGTGCTGCTGTTTTCTGCCCAAATCATTCATGTGCCTGTTTTTGGCTCAACATGGTTACCACATTTTTAAAATAAAAACTGTTTTGTCTGGTATGTCAAAGTTTTGCCTCTTGATAAAACAACAATCTTGCAAAGTCAGTCTCTGCTGAACGAAATGCCAAAGCACGAGCATAAACCTGCCGTACACCAGCACAGCCTCTGTAGTTTCTCACATGTTGCACAACAATCCACCCTCTCCCTCACATGTCAGCCGAGGGATGTGGTTGCCATGGTTACAGGGACTCTCACAACATCCGCCTGCATCCTTGCATCATTCACTGATGCTTTTGGCACACGCGGGGAAATGTTTGAGTAACAGGCCTTTTATCTGTGTTTTTAGGCTTAGCCTGCAAACTTTACTTTTCTGTTGCCTGCCTGGCGTGTGCCTTCAGCTTCTGTTGACTTTATTGTGCGTTTGTGCGTCTGTTTCGTTTTGTGTTGCAGCGTGTCCTCTGCGTGCCCTCTGACTTCATGCTTTCTCTGTGTGAAGTGGCTCTCTGCCCCGGCTCACACTCGCTCACGTTATTTACTCGTTTCCTCACCGCATGCCCTCCTAACACTCAGACTCTGCTGATGACATCATTCAAACAATATCATCACTTTTTAGAGATTTTATCCCTCTCAGTTTTTTCCTAAAAAGACATTAGGAGGGTGAGAAGTAGGGCTGGGTGTTTCCAGCAACCCCACGATATGATACGTATCCCGATGCACATCAATTGTGAACATTGACTGCACTTTTAACAGAATTCCCAGCAACTTTTGTCTTTTATTACAAGAAGAAAAAGAACAAGCATGAGTTTTAAATAATTCTTCAACCTACGAACTTTAATTCAGATCCACAAAGATAGTAGACTTGAGTTTAAATTTGGAACATGTGTTTTATCATGTAGCTTGGCTTCTACTTTGAACTGTTCCATTGTTAATATTACCCAAAGAGTATTGACAACATCTGTCCAATCATTGAGGTCGTATCGATTCTGTAGGGTTCGTACCGATACACATATCCCCAAGAAGTGCATGACGATATTTTGCCGTATCGATATTTTGAGCACAGGCCTAGTGAGAAGTGGGCGGGTGATTTGGGGACATCCTAAAGGTGAGCACTGAGTGAAGGAGGGATGGGAATCAAATTCCAATTGAGAATTGATAACTCCCTAAAAAACTCAATATCATGTGTCTTTTTGCTGATCAGTTCCTTCCACTTTGTTCTGCCTGCCTCGGAAATCAAGAGCATCATGCTCTCATTAGAGGCAGTCAGCAGAAATGACAAATAGCCTAAGCCGGGGTGGGCGACAGGGCCACATAAAATGTTTTTCATTGCCTGAGGGCCGCAATGTTACATTTTGTCAGGCAGTGTTCGATGAGGAAAAATATACATTAATGAACAAAAATAGCAAATATATAGTTTTAAAACGGGATTATGTATATTTTAACTCAAAGACAATTAAAAATTCATGATTTAAAGTGCATTACCAGGGCCCCAGAGTGCGCTCAATTTGGTCACAAATGCACCCAAATTTTTTTGTGTGTAATTTTTGGGCATTTATTGTCTTTATTGATAGGAGAGAGACAGTGGATAGGCTTGTGAAAGGGGGGTGAGAGAATAGGGGAAGACATTCTGCAAACTGGTCACTGGCGGGATTCGAATGTGGACCAGCAGAAGCAAGTACATGGGACGTGCATGGTTGCTAACCACTACGCAGCGCCCACAATTTTTAAGAATGCACCTAACTAATTTCTTGGTCACACTGGTGCACCCAGGTAAAAACACTGATTTCTGTCACGAGCGCATCATCTCTTTCTCTCTTTCAAATCAAAAGTTTAGAAATTGAGAAAGCACATTTCAATATACCTACAGAAGTACTGCATTATAATTTGACAAAGGTAACTGCAGTAGCAGACAAATCTGCCAAAAATGGTCAAGACACAGCATCTGCTTTCCCTTATTTCTCTCCCTCCGTTCTTGCTTCACAGGCAGCAGACTGTAAGCCCACCCACCCACACACACACACATACACACACAGCCCTCAGTAATCATCCAATCAGCTGCTCGTATGCAAATGAGCCCAGACAGTGGTGTCAGGTTTCAGCAGCACTGAGCAATAACTCTGAAGAAGTAGCTAAGCTCTGCCAAATTTGTCTTTGTGACTGTCAGATTATTAATAATTAACAACATTAACAAGTAAAACAAACGTTTAATATAACATCTATATTTTTTCAGTCCTTTCTCCTGTTAAGGGGGGAGTTTCTTAATCACACAGGCACAGAGATGAGTGTTCACATCCACAGACAGACCCTGGCTCTACATAAAGCTGAGCTGTGAAGTAAAAAAAAAAAAGCACAAATACAGAAAAAAGTCCTGAAATGTTCCGCCCTAAATGTCGTTTTATATAAATGAGAATTGTTTTGTCGTTATTTACCTTAGTTTCAGTTTTGTAACTTTAGTGTCTGAAGTCTTACTCTAGGTTCAAATTTATTGGAGAATAAGACCATCCAGTTAAATTTAATGTTGTTACAATCTGGATATTTATTTTATTTTTCAGTTCAGTAGTACAAGTACTGTAGCTACTACAGTAGCTGAACTACGGATCATATCACTGATATCAATTTAAGGCCCAAACAACTTTCTGGGTTTTCTCTTTTGGTACATCACTATTATCCAAGGGGTTAAAGTGTGATAGGGTGAAAATATTTCTAAGCAAAGATGCTGAATATCCTGTTTATTAAGATCAGTGATGTGCTGTTGACTGAGTCAGCAGTGCGTGTAGGTGTGAGTTAGCATCTGTTCTGTGTTTTTGGTTTTTGTGTGTATTAATCTCTGCAGGTTTGTTTGTGTGTGTGGGCTAGGCTGACGCAGCAGAATAAAGTGCAGCGTGGTGCGCGAGGGACTCTTGCACACAAACATAATTACAATCATACATATAAACTCTGACGTATCGAACAAACCACTTCTAATCAGTAACAAATAAAAGCAGCTCCGCGGAAACGTGACGTTAAAAATGATCCCGGGGACACTGGTGGGACATTTTTAGATCACATGCAGAGAAGTGGAGATAAAACACACGCTCGCACACACACTTTGTTTTGGTTATCATGTGAACTGTCACTGCTGCGAGTTCGGCTGCCAGAGAAGTCCCACGTGAGGGAGAGAGGGAGTAATCAAAGGGGTGAGGATGGAGAGAGAGGGAGGGAGAGAGGGGTGAGAGCAGGAGTGGACACAGAAGGAGAAACGAGAGGAGCAGTGAAGTCAAAGTAGAAGAGAAGGAGACAGAGAAGGAGCGATGCGTTGGAAAAGGAGGCGATCGCCGGGACAGGGGCGGACGGGCGATGAGGGTGATGATGATGATAATGGAGGGAAGAGCGTGGACTCCTGCAGAGCGTTCTTCTTTAAAGGTAGAGAGTGCTTCTGTGTTTGAGTGTTTTTTTCTGTGGCATCTAAACTATGCTGCAAGTGATGTTGTGTTTTAATCTTGAAAATGTGATCCGAGGCCGTCTGGTTAATTCAGCTGTTGTCTTATGATGTTAAACTTTAGCTTATCGCCATCAACTGTTGAAAGAATTGGATAAGGCCATGCCTGTCGCGATAATAAATAAATCAATTAACCGAACGTTTAATAAAAACGTTCTCGGTAAGTCTGCCGGCCTTCATAAATTGATGTGCATGCATGTTTGTTTCCCTCCTCTCTTTATACCAAACAGGCTGGATGAGAAGATGGTTCACTTTGCCCATCTTTCTCAACGCCTGGGCATGTTGGTTCTATAGCAGGATGAGTGGGGTTAGGATTAGTGAACCCCTTCATTCAATCTTTGAGGGGATGCCTGCGCATACAGGCATGGAGAGCTGAAGCGAGTGTTGTGAGGAGTAACGAGGAAACAAACATTAACGTAAACGATGGCACGAAAGCGATGGTTCCTAAGCTGAATGCCACAGCCCCAATGTGGGAATATCTTGGTTTTATACAGAATGAACAAGGTGTGAACTCATGAACATCGACGAGCTGATATGTTGTATTTGTTTGAAAGTCGTGGTGATGAAGAAGGGGAGGTGCAGCGGAGCCTTCGTCCTGACAGTCAGCACTGAGGCGTTTGGTTGGCAATGTCAATATAAATAAAACAGAGCAAAATGGTGTGCCTACAGATATTGTTGTTTGCTACATTGCAAAAGAAATGCAGCCCTTCAATACGGTTGAACAATCAGCAGTTCAGGAAATGTTCCAAATGTTTAACAGACAGTTTGAAATGACTGGGAGAACGTACGTGTCACAAACAATTCAGGAACTGTATAAAATCTATTTTATTTATTGTTTTTATTGTTGTGTGTGTTTTTTATTGGAGTTTTGTTTTTTCTTTACAGAGACAGGGTCTATTATTTTGTTGTTTTTGATTATTATAATGATTTTTTTTACATGCAGTTTTCCCCAAAAGAAAGTCCATTTCAGTGTCAGGTTTTTTCCTCTTTTTTTGTTTGTTTTATTAATTATATTGTTTTTTTTATTGAAAAGCTCTTGACGCGCCAGAGAAACAGCCATGCAGCTCGTCTCCTGATGGTTAGACCTGAGCCTGCTGGTAATGGGAGAGGAGTCACTTGCCAATTGTTAGCGGGTTAACCCGTGTTGAACAACCCGCATTAGCCTGCTAATTTTAGTGTGAAAGCGGTAATGGTAACTCAACGATACCCAACGAAATATGCTGTCCTCATAAGTTTACTGGGAGAACTTAGTGGGGATCGTTGTTGAGGGGAGGTGGGGACAGAAAATGGAAATGCCATCAGATGAGGGACCAGACCCTACACTGATGGGGACAGCGATGAGATTTATCACCTGTTTCAGTGCTTCGAGTGCTCCACAGAGGTCACTGTGTTCGATAAAGACGAGATGTATCACTTCAACATTCTGGCCAGCCACTGTTGACAGGATGGTGTTTTTATGTCATAGATGTGGTCGGGACTTAACAGAACTCTGTCTCTTTCCTGGTAGGAGTGAAGAATCAGACTGTGTTCAATGAAGAAGCCTTTGTAGTTTAAGCTAACAGCTAACAACAGGTTCTAGCTGCTACGTCATACTGTGGCTTGATATGAATTGATGTGTGATAAGTTTGACTGGCAGAACGATCGTCCAATCAACAGCTGCAGTTGGTTTTGAAGGTTCTGCCCCTGAAAATGTTTTCAAACAGTTCTTCTCCACATAGACGAGTGACATATTTCTATAATGGATATATGGAACTGTCAGTCTAGCGTCAGGTTAAAGAATCAGAAACTAAACCACAGAATGCACCTGCCGCATGAGCTCTTCCCTGTTGTCTTCTTCTACACCTCTTCTCTTCTTCTGCTGCAGCTTGTTTGCTGGCATGCATACGCCCTTAGTTTCATAAATATTTCTTTCAATAAATTGCATAAATGTGATAATTTTAGTCTAAAAAAAGATAACATAACATAACACGATCAATAAAAAATACGACAAGCACACAGGACTGTTTAGAGTTTAGCTGATGACTGTATGCACACTGTAAAAAAGGCTAGTTGTTTTAACTTAAAAAAGTTAGTTTCAGGGCTGCCTTAAAATTTTAAGTTTTCTGAATTTAGAAATTTAAGTTCAGTTGAATTAAGAACGATTCAGATCAAGTGAACTTCTTAAGTTCAATAAACTTGCTACAAAGTCAGCTCGACTTAAATTTTTTAGTTTAACAAACTTGTAAAAGCAATCCAATTCCAAAAGTATTTTTTTATGCCAACACAGTAATTAAACTTCTTTAAACTACAGTTTTAAAGGTAAAACATCTTTTGTCCAGGTCATTAAAGTAGAGCTGACTTAATAGCAAGTTTATTGAACTTAAGAAGTTCACTTGATCTGAACCGTTCTTAATTCAACTGAACTTAAATTTCTAAATTCAGAAAACTTAAAATTTTAAGGCAGCCCAGACACTAACTTTTTAAATTTAAAACAACTAGCCTTTTTTACAGTGCAGAGACAGGCTAACACTACCCACTGACTCCCAGTGTTTGAGCTAAGCTAACTAGCGATGGGCTAGCTCTGCCGGTCTCTTCATTGTTACAGCACACACAGCCAAAAGAGGGATGCCAGTCTGCTTGTCATGGATTCAGGAGTGAGGCAAGACATTAAAAAAGTGCTGGAGTGTTCCTTTAAAACACATTTTTCACCATAATGCATTGAATTGCTGCCATAAAACTGGCTGGTTATATCTGAACCAAAACGATGAACGGGTGCACCGAAGAAAGAAGCTGGTGTCACTCCACTTAATTTTGTAATTTTGTGTATTTGTCTCTCATTTGTGCATAAATATTAAAGAGTTGAACAGATAATTAAATCTCAGTGACTTGATGTGATACTTTTATTTTTTAGATTTAATGGTAAAGTCACGCTCTGCTGTGAAGAGACGATAATGAAGCTGGTCTTTATTCTCGCTGCCTGTCCTCAGGCCATCGTACTGTACGTCACCCTGCAGCTCCGCTCACATGGCAGACTTCATACAGAGGCTCAGTCAGGCTGGGACGTCCCTCCAACAGTTCCTGTCCTGGAGGATGTTTCGTACAAGATCCGAGTCTGACTCACGAGCTCTCTGTCAGATCTTTGTGTTTGGAAGATTTCAAATAGAAGTGTTTCACAGGCTGACATTCAAACTGTTTAAAATAGCTTATTCATCCACCAGTTATTACATTAAATCAAAAGTGAGTCTTATTTCTGGAGGTTTCTGGAGTTTGTGGTTAATCTCACCTTCCTGTGTCAGATCTGGTGTGAACGCCCAGCAGGCTGAGTAGAAAAAGTCTTTCACGGATTTTTTTTTACACCCTCTCTGTCAGCCTGGGGGGTCCGTGTCTGCAGTCAGTGGACTAGAAAGAAACAGCTTTGACATTTCAGACTCCGAGCAGAGTATTGTGGGAACACAAAGTCACATTTTTCTCCTCTGAAAGCCAAACATGGAAGTCGAGGCAAGAAAAAGTCAGTTTAGAAGATCATTTTGCACCTGAGTGAAAAGGAGAAACAAAAGATTTTCTCAGAGTTTAGAGTCTGCCATTGTCTTGCCTTCAGTTATTTCACAAATATTTTTACTATTTTTGACTCCTTAAAGGTGCTATGAGGAGAATCTATTGACGGCGACATAAAGACTCTGCTACCCATGAGCATGCGTGGCGACTATTGTAAAGACGTGACCCAAGCCAAAGCGTGTGTTTGTTGAGATGCTAATGAATGCAGCTCGGACCTTTCTCAAAACTCTGCATTGCTTTACAACTTTTTTTTCAACAACTTACAGGATGCAAAGCGACGAGGTAATGTATCTCTTTCTAGTTACGTAGCGGTAGTTTTTGATGTGTGACAACAAGCAATTTTTGGAAAACTTAGTATCGTAGTTTTGTAGCCGGCTATATATCGCTACTTACAGCCCGGTGCTCTAAGACGTGTCTGAATAATATAAATTTGCTCTAGTTTTAATTGTCTTGTTCCTGAAGTTGAGTATCCGGGCCAGTCCAGCCCTGTCTGACCCAACCATGAAGGTAAGGAATAGCATTTATAGATAACCTATTTTGATGCTATAAAACTCATCGATAAGTGTGTATTTCGATCAGGCATATATCTAAAAGTGAGACTTTTTTGTAATGAATATATACAATATATACTGAATATATACATTTATGTTAGGAGCTTTTTTCTCTTAAAGTCAAAATTCAGACGTTTTTTAAAATTTTATTTCAGTTTTCCCCCCAGACTTACAAATTCCAGTCCCTTGGTTTCAGATGCCCTGGTCCTCCTCCTTGGATATAAAACATACACCAAATTGTAGAAAGGTGTGGACAGCATCTTTGTAATGTTAATGTAATACATTTATGGCTAAAATTTATACCTACATATTTTAACAACTATCATAGGACAGTAACCTGACATGCCAGATGAACAGTTCCATATTTAAATTATTTCACTAATTCATCTGGGGAGGAGCCCTGTGAGAATGTTTTCAGGGGCAGAGCCTTCAAATACAACAACAGCTTGTGATTGGATAGTCGTTTGGTTCAAAACACTCATTGCTGACCAATCCATATCAAGCAGCGCTGATATGATGTAGCTTATGTTGTGGCTAAACATAGTGGCTAACCGTTGCAACCTTTAGCTGCTACTGCTAATGACTGACAAGGGCAAACAATGATAAATAGCCATTAGCCATAGCGGCTACATTCAGATTCAGATTCAGAATATTTATTGTCATTGTCACAAAGAACAACGAAATTACGTTATAACTGTTGTTAGTGGCTAACTGTTGTTAGCTGCTATGGCTAACAGCCAACTGTTGTTTGCCCTTGTTAGCTGTTTGCCGTAGTAGCTAACAGCCACTAGCTGTAGCAGCTAATGTCCGCTAGCCACTAGCTTAAAGGGGACATATCATGCTGATGCATGATTTAATACTTACATATAATATAATAAATTTGAAAACAGGACCTTACACCCCCTTAATTTTCAAAAAATGAGATATTGTATTTTTTCTGATATCCTAGAACGAGATTTGAAGCCTCTGAAAATAGGTCATTGCGAGATGTCCGCGAGATTTCAAACGTCGTGACGACACGAGGTACATTTCTTTTTATTGGAGTAATCTGATAAAACACTTCCTCCTCTGTGATGTCCGTCAGCCCCAAACCCTCACCGAGGAACACATCCACCAGCAGCCGTATAAAGGTCCCTCACTCACATTCCCTCATTACCAGCTCTGGCCTGTAGGGGGACTCAATACGCGGTCGCTGCTTTGAACCTGCCGGAAAATACAGTAGAAGAAGAAGGACAGGCTGGCTCTACCCCCGATAGAACTGACCAATCAGAGCACAAAGGGCTGTGATGTTGCGAGGTAACTGTAGGTCATCCTGAGATTCTCGTGTTTCAACAAGTGCTTCATAATGGCCTAAAATGAGGATTTTGAGAACGCTATTGTGGGGCAATGAAGGAACTAAATGACTTGTACTGAGAGCAGAAAGGCATCCTAGTCTGGCATAGTGAAAAGGAGAAACAAACATGATATGTCCTCTTTAACTACCTTGAGACTATCCTTTTACATTAAATTATACCACACATATGTATCATTTAACACTTATACGGGACATGAACCTTGTCAAAGACAATCCCTACTAAGTAAACTTATGAGGAGAGCATATTTTGCCAAGTACAACTTAGTAACTTCACTTTCTGTTAAGTCACTTCCTGTTGTCGTCACGCCTGCAGCTCCCGCAGCTCCCGCAGCTCCTGCAGCTCCCGCCTCTCTTCCCTGATTGGGCCTTTAAGCATTTAGCCGAGTGAAACCGTTGGACAATGGAGGCCGGCAAGACGGAGATGCATGATTTCAGAATGAGGCAGGTCTGTCTGCTCTGCAGGGCTAAGGACATAGTGTGCAACTAATAAAGGCTGAAACCATATACACCAAATTTGTATTTAAGCCAGGCTGTAAATTTTTTACACTGGAAGAATAGGCAGTTTAACATGGATGTAGATGGGAGACCTGTTACTTCTGGAACCAGCCCCAGGTGGACACTTTAGGAACTGCAGTTTGTTGGAACTTCAGCATTGGCTTTATTTTTTCTCACAGAGGGTTTCTGCTTGGTATAAAAGTTAATTAAATTGTTTAGACTTGAATACTACAACACATGGAAGAATAAAGGATGTCCTGAAATGAACATAATGTCATTAATTTTTGCCCAATTGCAAATATCAAGAAGCTACCATATGAGACTTTGAACATTCGAGTAGTATGTGTTTCAAGCCTTGATCATTTATAAAGTCAGAGAGGTTTTGTAAACAAACTCTAAGCATCACTCTGCTACGCCTGAAAAAAGCAAACAAAGAAAGCATATTCTAAAAGCAACAAGTCACCTTTAGCATGACTAACCGGTTTTATTTGATACTGTTTCTATGAGATAGACTTTGATGTAAATGCCAATACTGCAGGTAATAAGCCTTGGTTAATAACCCTAAGTAAATAAATGAATTTCAATCAGAAAATTCATTAATTTAAATGTTGCATCCTAACAAGTGAGCAGATTCATATTAGCTGATGAAGATGGCAAGCTAACACAAGCTGGCACTTGCTGATGTTGTATTTTGATTATGCAGTGTAGTTTTGTTTATCCCTTTCATAACAGCTAGCAGCTGTTAAGACTTGTTTGCCCTTGTTAGCCAAAAAATATCACAAGACATGCCATACATATACAAATATTTCACTAATCCATCTGAGAAAGAGCAGTTTGAAAATGGACGATTGTCAGGCTCGTCACACTCATCACAGACCAATCCTATCAACCAACTCTGCTACGTATGACTTAGCATACATAGTAGCTATACATAGCAGCTATACGTAGCGGCAAACACCAGTTAGCCATTAGCTTAAACTACCTTAAAGGGACTGTGAGGAGAATCTGTTTCTGCTGACATTGAGACTCTGCTACCCAGGAGCACGCGTGGCAACTGTCATAATGCTGCATTCCAGTAACCTCGGAACTGGGAGTGACATCATCTCCGACTTATCGGTGTTCCAGTTGAAGTCAGAAAAAAACATGCCGATCTACCAGGCTATTGTTAGCTGTTGTTAGCACGCCCTGTGTTGTATGAAGAATGTGATTATCACTATGGCAGCATTTTTGTAAATATAAGTCTAACAATACTATGTATACAGCTGATCTAGAGCGACACACCCCAGTCAGAAGTGCAAATAAATGGATTATTACAGGAGCTAAATAACTGTTCACACTGGGGGCATCCATCTTCGGTTGTCATCTCAGAGGGGGCGAGGTTTCACCGAGATTCCAGTAGAAAATTCTGACTTCAGGGGACGTTCCAGTTTTAGTTTCCTACTCAGAACTCGGAATTCCTACTTCAGACTATAACTGGAACACACCACAAGCCAAAGCGTGCATTTGTTGTGATGCTAATGAATGCAGCTTGGACCTTCCTCAGAACTCTGCATTACTTTACAACTTCTTTCTTCAACAAATTACAGGAAGCAAAGCGATGAGATAATGTATCTCTTTCTGGTGACGTAGCGGTAGTTTTTGATGTGTGACAACAAGCAGTTTTGGAAAACTTATTATCGTAGTTTTGTAGCCGGCTATGTATCGCTACTTACAGCCCGTTGCTCTAAGACGTGTCTGAATAATATAAATTTGCTCTAGTTTTAATTGTCTTGTTCCCGAAGTTGAGTATCCAGGCCAGTCCAGCTCTGTCTGACCCGACTGGAAGGCTAAGGAATAGCATTTATAGATAACCTATTTTGATGCTATAAAACTCATCTTAAAGTGTGTATTTCAATCAGGCATATATCTAAAAGTGAGACTTTTTTGTAATTACTTAGAAACTCCTCACAGTGCCTATAAGACTTTAGTTTCACATTAAATTATACCACGCAGATGTATCATTTGACACTTATATGTGACATGAGCTTTGTCAAAGACAATCCCTACAAAGTAAACTTATGTGGAGGGCAGATTTCGCCAAGTATCACTGAGTAACCATGATGACCACAGGCTAACCGGCATTAGCTGCCATTATTTTCAAACATGCAGTCACTTTCTGTTGTCGTTACTCCAGAGAGTGTCCCACTCAGAGGCTTCTGTAAGAGCGGAGACATTGTCTTCTTACTTTATATTCATGATTTCTCAGCATTACAGGGAGTCAAACTCACAACCGCACATGCTGCGTCTGCAGCCTGCAGGCAGCTGGTGGCCCAGAAAGAAACATTGTCATCGTCAGTCTGTTGTTTTAAGAAGTGGAATCATGATGATTTTGTGTTAATTAAAGTGTTCCCCTCAGCTGGCTGCTTCTTGAATCAGCAGATTTGGTTGTAGTGTCTTCCCTCGGCCTCGTGCTCACCTCAGGCTGCTGCGCTCGATTTGTTTATCGGAGTTTGTGAGAGGAAGTTCTCTGGTATTCGGCTCTTCATTTTCATCTGAGTTAGATCTCATTTTGAGAAAAGAAACTGAAATTATGATGTTATCCTTGTTTAGGTCTCTCTTTTTTTTTTTTTTTGCATTTCTCCATCTAGGGGAGGAAAGAATTCTGATTAGATTTGTGTTTTTGCATCCAACCAGATTTGTTTTAGCTGCGGAGAATAAAACAGTCCGAGTATTTTCAGATTGTGGGTTACATTTCATCTTCTGTCACAGCAGGAGTTTATCGTCCGTGGGTCTTTCTTCTCTCAGCTGCCACATTTGTCCTGCTTGTCAAACTGTCACTCGTCCTCCTCTGCCACAGCTTCTGTCTGTTTCTTCTGTCGTCTCTCTGCCTCATTTCTCCTTCTCCTCTCCGTCTGTCTCATTCTGCAGATTGTTAAGTGATGACAGAAACCAGTTAGTAAAAGTCAGAGGGAGGACGGAGGCTAAATGAGAAGGAGACGGACGGACAAAGGTGGAAAAATGGACGGATCAGAGAGACAAAGAGAGAGCGAGAGAGGGCAGACCGGTGTTCAAACGAAGAGAATGAATGAATTTGTGTAATTACACTTTTTAGTCTTCTCCTCGTAACCATCAAGACTAATTGGCCAAAGACTTTTTGAATGTAAAAACTGAGATTTCCAGCAGGACTGAACTTACAAACCCAAATTCCAATGAAGTTGGGACGTTGTGTTTGACAAAACAAAACAGAATACAACTAGAAAAGCACTCAGAGAGCACAGACCTCTGCCAGCGCCACAGTCCTCACCCATATTCTGTTTTTCAGCATAAATATTAGTCCTACCTTTATTTCACCTCAATATTTAGATTCATTGACCATGAAAACATAACATTAGCAACTGGAGTCATAATGATATCTATTTTAGGTCAGTAGTTATTCACAAAAATCACATTTTTCGTCATGACGATTTTCTTCTGGAAAGTTTTTGAAGATACAGCAAATTAGATTAAACACTCCAGATTCCACAGTATCTTGATTATATTTTGGCGTTTGTTGCAAGTCTATGCCTTTATTTGTTCCCTTGCTATGATGAAAATTCCAAGGATATCTAAATTTTTTTTGCTCTTGATCAGAGAATCCGCAATTTTGCCGGGATCCAGATCAGTCTTTGATATCTTGTAGAACCTGTTGGAAACTTGTCCTGTATTTTCTTTCCAAATGCCCTGACTATTTTTGGTGGAGTTATATGCACAAATGCCGAAAATGGTCCTATCTCGCAATGTTAAAGAATCCTTTCAAAAATTCCTTGATCCAGACACAAAATCTAATCATTTGTTCCTTGTCCCAATCCGGACATTTGCTGAAAATTTCGTCAAAATCCATCCTTAACTTTTTGAGTTAAGTTGCTAACAGAGAAACAAACAAACAAGCTAGCTATCAAAAAAACAGATGCCGGCAATAACATAACCTCCTGGAGGAGGTAATGATCTGTAAACCCATTTCAACTTATTTTCAATTCCACACACTTCAAAGACAAAGTATTTAATGTGGTTAATGTTAGAAATTTGATGCCTGTGACAAGTTTCAAAATAGCTAGAGGTCCGCCAAACAGCATATTAAGAAAAAAGGAAGAGTAAACAGTGCTATCACAAGCAGTGCACGCCTACTGCACTATGTAATCCGCCTGGATTGGTCTGCTATAGTGCAGGGAGCGCTGTGAGACGCAGCACTGCGAAGTACGCTTATAGCACTGTTTAGGCTCAAAAATGTACTAAATGACCTCGCTTCAATTAATTATGGACGCATCTACCAGGACACTTGGATTACAGCGTAGTATGAAGGAAAATAGGCACGCTTTTTGTGGACTTTTATGGACCTTTTTTCTTCGGGCTCCGGCTGCCCCTGTTAGATGGACGCTTGTTGACAGCTTAAAATCCTCTCGACCTCCGGCTGCATTTGAGACATCAAAAAAGTGCTCCAGAGTGTTGCTCAGCATGAGGGTGAGTAGAAAATGAGGCCAAATTGTTGTTTGGGTGTAGTGTTCCTTTAATAGGCATTTGTGAACTCAGGACATTAGTTGTTGAGGTTTTGTAGGTGATGTTCTTTCACATTTTTGCTTGATGTACATTTTAAGTTTAACAACAGTCCATGGTCTTTGTTGTACTTCATAATGCACCATAACATTTTTCATGGAAGACAAGTCTGGACTGTATGCAGGCCAGTTTTCACAACACGCCAGATGGACGGCTCCATATATCCGCCACGTAAATATTTCACCAATACATCCGGTAAAGAGCGGTTGGAAAAAGTTTTCAGGGGCAGAACCTTCAAAAACAATAGCAGCTTGTGACTGGATGATCGTTCAGCTCGTCACACTTATCACAGACCAATCATTATCAAACAACGCCGCTACATCTGACGTAGCATATGTAACTACAGCATATTGTATGAAGTGACTACAGCAGTTCGCTGTTAGCCACTACGGCAGAACAACAACCATGATGACAATAGGCTAGCTGGCATGTCTGTGGATAATTTCCTTACCTCCTGTTGTCGTCACGTCCGCCTCTCTTCCATGATTGGGCCGTTAAGCATTTAGCTGAGTGAAGTCGTTGGACAATGAAGGCTGGCAAGACGGACATGCAGGATTTTAGAATCAGGCAGGTCCGTCTGCTCTGCGAGGCCAGGCTGGTCTAGTACCTGCACCCTGTTGCTACTTGGGCTGCCACAAATGACGATTTTGGTAGTCAACTTGTCAACAACTATTTTTGCGATTATTCGACTTTTCACATCATGCATGAACTGCAGCGTATCACACCAACATGCAGCTGGTGGCCAAAATTGGTTTTAATAAGCAGACCTGGCAACTGTGGCACCTGCATGGTTGCACATGTGCTGGGTGGATTCCTGCACAACCCCAACCTACCAACCACACTCATGTCTTTGTAGTGGGCAGCTGAGTGATAGTCATGGGGGATTCGCACAAGCAGAAGAGCTAAACCAAAGTCACTTTAATGAGCAGGCTTGGCAACACAATCACTGTTGTCTTATGGTGTGTTCACACTGGACGCTACTTGTACTACCTCGGCGATCACTCTCCATTCAAAGTCAATGTACAGCCGCGACGGGGCGGGGCTAACCCTCCCGGGATGCGACATCCGCGTACAAGACGATCACTTCACTCGTCATGTGATGTCAAAGTAAAAAAAAAGTTGATCTATTCAGGCGATGTCGTGTGTGGCTGTGCAGCATCAGCCAATCAGCGGTGTGTGTATGTGTGACGGTACCCTAGACAAACAGTTATTCATCCGGACTACAGGACGGATGAGTTCCGTCTAGGCGGAACTAATGTCAGTGAGGATATCGTCGACTATTGAATTAGTCATCAACCATTTTAATCGCCAACTTAGTCACGACCAGTCCACTAATCGTGGCAGCTCCAGTTACTACAAAGCTAGAATGCAACCTGACATTGTCTTGCAGAAAAAATGGCAACATATCCAATACCTGTATGTATTTTCAGCATTAAAAGTGCCTTCGCATATGTGCAAGTTACCTATGCCATGGGTATTAACACATCCTGGCACCTGGAGATGGGATGTACTCAGGATTAAAACCATTTTGCAGTTATGCCTATGATTTTGATGCTAGGTTATTTAATTTTACGTTAGTTAACAGGATACGAAGAAGAAATGATAAATTCAACACCAACAAGAAGACAGACGTGTGTGAATGTCGTTAAGAAGAAGAAGATGGTGATTGGAGAAGATGACTGTAGAGGGACTGGACTAGAAGAAATGGCTGTGTGGGATGGAAGTTGTGTAAGAAAGAGGAGACAGAAGATAAAAACGAGAAAAGGACAGAAAACGAGAGATGAATTGTTGAGTGGGCGTCTGAAAATGAAAGAGTGTTACTGTAGTACGATGCCCTCTATGGAGGAATGCATCATTCATCAGCCGCTCTATTAGACTCGGAGTGTGTGTGCGTGTCCATATTAGGTATCAGCCTCGGGCCACCAGTATAGATTTCAAGTGGGTGTTGCAGTGAGAGAAATCTGCTCCATGTGCTTGCTGTTTGTGTGTGTGTACAAAACAAATGACATCACACGCGCTTCCTGTTTTAAGCTCAGGGCTTCGGAGAGGATCTGTAATGACTGTGTGTGTTTGTGGTGTAAAAACTCAAACCGGGAGCTGACAGGACGGGTTTCGGGAATGCTGCCCATCTGGAAGTTACCTCCTGTGTGAGTGTGACTCATACGAGCTGCCTGTATGACAATGACACACTTGTGTGTTGTTTATGTGCGCCGTCTGACTGTGCAGTTTTCTCTGCAGCAAGTTTGGCACAAATCTGCTCTCTATCAAGGTCGTTCAAGGTTTAACAACTAAAAACAACTCCGACTTTGAGTTCATTCATGTATTATTTATTTGTATTATCTATACAGGCATAACAAATACAAACTTCAGATCCAATGTAGTTGGGACGCTGTGTTATAGTTCATTTAATACAAAATACAATAGTGTGCAAATCATGGTCGACCTTTAATCAACTAAACACACTACAAACTGATAAACTATATAAAAACGTATTCTTAATATGATGCCTCATATGTGCAATACCTGAAATAGCAATAGTAACTTTTGTTAGCATGCATATGGGATTTTCCATTATGTGTTAGCATCAAGCTAACAAACTTTTTGCTAATTTTGAATGCATGGATGCAGCTTGAGTATTCCATTTTTTAATGACCCAAGAATTCTTGTCATACAATGAAGTAACAAAACATATTTTGGTTTTCATTTTTGTTTTACAGAGCCTTTGTGTGTCAGGTCTAAATGAGCATCAAAGCTAAGAACAAGCTGTCTGTCATTGAATTTGTGCTGGAGCTTGGACCCAAACCCAGGCCACTAGCAGGGAAGTTAACAGATTAAAACCAGTCAGCCATTGGCACATCCTCAGATCAATCATTTTCTACATAAAATGCCTTAAAATAGCTATGCTAAATTCTGTTAGCATGCATATGGGATTTTCCATTATGTGTTAGCATCAAGCTAACAAACTTTTTGCTCCTTTTGAACACATTGATGCAGCTTGTCAGAGAGAACAGTCTTCTGCAGAAAAAGTATGAAGAAGCAGTCTGTCATTTAATTTGTGCTGGAGCTTGTACCCAAACCAACGGCACCAGCAGGAAATGAGAGCATGTAAACATGGAACGTTAACAGATTTCAATCACACAGCCACAGGCCTATCCTCCAAACATTCTTTTTCCTACATAAAAAACCTGAAAATAGCAATGCTAGTTTCTGTTAGCATGTTTATGGGATTTCCATCATGTGTTAGCATCAAGCTAACAAACTGTTTTGCTCACTTTGAACACATTGATGCAATTCGTCAGCGGGCTAATGGAGCTTTGGTAAAGGTTATATTGCACTGCTTAGTGACACTACACCTTATAGTATAACTGAAATATGTTTAGGATTTTTTTTTTAGTTTTACAGTGTTTTTGTGATTGAGGTTGACTGAGTATGGGAGCCAAAACGAACCTTCATTTTATTTGGACCAGAGGCTGGACTTAACCCTGGTCTACCAGCAGGCAATGAGGGCCTGGAAACATAAGAGGTGCACAACAGTAGCCCATTCGGCCAATGGCTCATCCTAAGAACAATATTTTTTTCTAGATAAGTACATTTTAATTCAGAATGCTAATATCTGTTAGCATGTATTTTTGATTTTCCATTATGTGTTACCACCAAGCTAGCATTTTTTTCTCATTCTGAAAACATTGATGCCAATGGACCTAACAGAGCTGTGCTAAAGAGAATTTCCACTGTGTGGTGACCCTAAATTTTATTTAATAACTCCATGTAGTGAAAAATCCTGTGCAGCAAAACTCAGAAGATGTTGTCTGTCATTTCATTTATGCTGAAGCCTGGGCCCAAACCAAGGCTACTAGCAACAGATGAGAGACTGAAGCAATGAAAAGCTAACTGATTTCAATAAATTAGCCCTTGGCACATCCATTGAACAATAATTTTCCTCCATAAAATACCTTAAAATAGCAATGCTTATTTCTGTTAGCCTGTATACGGGATTTTACATTTTGTGTTAGCATTAAGCTAACAAAAGTTTTGCCCATTTTGAACACATTTTAACATCTTGTCAGCGGGCTAAATGAAACTTTCCTGAAGAGTATTAATGACCCTAGATTTGATGTTATAACACTGTTAGTGAAATATCAATTTTTGAATAGCATTTTTAGCTTTACAAAGCCTTTTTTTTGGACATGAGGCTGGACTTGACCCTGGGCCACCCAAACAACGTGAGGGCCTGAGAATACAAGAGATGCCCGGATTTTACCCACTTAGCCCCCGGCTACTGCTCAGAACAATCATTTATTATAGGTGAATTACCTTTAAATAGCAGTGCCAATTTGTGTTAGCATGTATATGGGATTTCCATTATTTGTTAGCATCAAGCTAATACACTATTTCCTCATTCTGAAAAAAATGATGTAGCTTGTTGATGGACCTAACAGAGCTCTGCTGAAGAGTAGTTCCACTGTTTAGTGACCCTTGATTTTATTTAATAACTCCATAAAGTGAAACATCAAATTCATTAAAGCTAAAATAATCTGTCCATCATTTCATTTGTGCTGGAGCCTGCACCCAAACGCAGGCCACCCACTGGAGACAAGTGACTGAAAATAGGAGAAGTTAAGGGATATCAATCAGCCAGCACTTGGCGCACCCTTTGAACAATAATTTTCCTAAGTAAAATACCTGAAAATTAAAATGCTAATTTCTGTTAGCATCTATATGGGGTTTTCCATTATGTGTTAGCATCAAGCTAACACACTATTTGTTCACTTTGAACTTGTGGTTGAAACTTGTCAGCGGGCTTAACTGAGCTTTGATGAAGACTATATTTCACTGTTTAGTGACACTTTTTGGGATGTTTCAACACTGTAAAGTGAAAATTCATGTTTTGTTTTGCTGAGCTTTTTTGAGTGTAAGGTCTCCATGAGCTGCATAGCTAAGAAGAAGAAGCTGTTTTTCATTTCACTGATTCAGTCTGGGAAACTGGAAGGAAACCATAACCATGAGGGGTGCACAGATTTAAAGCACTCGGCCACTGGCGTGTTATATTTGAGCACAGCATTTTTCCTGGAAAGAAGCATAAAAATGGGGTGTGTATTATATTTGAGAAATTATGGTATTTGTTTGAAGGAACAGGTGGATAGATGTTCAGAATATAGTTGCGAAAAACCACAGCACTGCCACTTAATTCAGTTTTTCATTCTTATTCATTCATCTTTCTTTGGTTTTTGTTCCCTCGTCACCCACACTTTGTTTTTCATCTTTTATCTTCTAATGCTAACCTTTCCCTCCGGTCTTCCTTTCTCCTGCCTCGTTGTCTTTCCTCTTCCACTCTCTCTCTCTCCTCTCTGTCTAGACAGACGCAGCAGTAAATATTCTGTAATCAACCTCACATGCTTCCCGGCTCACACAGGGCTGCCGCTGTCACAACACGCACTGACGGGACTCTGTGTTTGCCCACTTCCAGCCTCACTTTTTGATCTGAGTGCCAGTCTATTTCACATGCAAATCTTTTAAAGTGTATCTCTATCTCCTTCTTCCTCTCCGAACGTCATCCCTCACTTCTTCCAGCTGCAGTCTGAAGCAGAGCGAGAGTCTTTATGTCCAGGATGCTATAGTGATACCAAAGCCTTTAGCGGGGAGCCGCGGGCCTTTTTCGCCAAGTCAGGTCGAATATGTCAAGAAAGAACCCCGTCTGCTTTTACTTTCATGTTCACTGGCAGGGTTTCTCTCAAGTCCATGAAGTGTGACATCCCTTCCATAGATAGGTCAAAGAAAGGACCCTGGGATTGATTTAAGCTCTCCTTGAACATATTTCGTACGGCTTAAAAGAACCTTAGGAAGAAGATTTGTAGATCTTCAACTAGCTTTGCATCATTACTGTGATGCCTGCACCAAGAGGCACAACTTAACAGCTTGGCGAAGTAGGTAGTTGTAGTAAAGTAGTAGTACTTTACCCAAAAATCAAACTCTATACGATGTACCCGATATTGTACTCCTGCAATGCGGATGTGTTTTTCCATAGAAGAAGAAGAAGAGAAAGAAGGGTGCTGTGGCACAAACTAGCGCTGCTTTCATTTATAAATGTAAGAAATCTTAAAGTATTTTTAACACGTTAGTAGCGTAGCTCTTTTACGTCTTTTAGCGGTTGTAGTTGTTGCAAAATTTCCTTCTTATCCAGAGTGTCTGGTTTGTTTAGGTGATTTTTGGCACGTCCACTTCCACCACAAGGATATCCGGCTAATCTACTGATGCAATGACGTTTAGCACATTTCAGTGTAGTGTCCAAAATCTCGTTTCGTTATTCCTTATGTAGTCCACTATTTCATTTACACTACATAGGGAACAGTCAGTGAGTGAATGAGTGGATGGTTTCTAACACAGCTATTGTCTGAAATCAGACAGACCCAACTTGCCAACTTCCAATTCTCGACAACTTTACTCGGCTACAGGCTGAACGGCCCAATCAGGGGGGCTGCAGATGCGACGACAGCAGGAAGTGACTGCAAGTTTGAAAACAATGAGATTAGCATCATTAGCAGAACATCGATCTAAGAAATAACAAATGTCAAAATTTTCCATAATTGATTTATTGATAAAATAACACAATATTGCATTGAAAATATTGATACATGCTAAAATTGTGATATGCTAGTATATTTGCATTTTCCTAGTTTTATTTCAGTCTTCAATTTGACAGCACTTTTGAGTTAGTTTTAGTCTTTTTCCTGAAATATCTTTAATTTTAGTCATAATTCAATCATCTAAACTGATTTAATATTAGTCGAGTTTGATTCGATGAAATTCCACATCATTGTAGTTGATGAAAGCTACTGTAAATTTAGTCGATTCAAACATGAAGTGTAAAGTCATTTTTCATGTTTCCTTGAATTTTTGCACTCCTGTTTTACAATTGGATAACATAAAACATCTGATAACCCTTTATTGAATGTTGTAAAGTCTGGATGTATAAATGAATAGAAACAAATTGAACTTTCAAGTGAAATGCAGTCCCCTTTTATTTAATCTACCTGGCAGCGCATCTCAGTTACAATACCAGAACTGACCACAAACAGTGAACCTGCTCTACATGTATATATCAATTCATAAAGAGAGCAGCTCTGATTGGATCGCTCCACAACTTATCCCACCACCACCAAGCTAAGGCAGCTGTTGATGAAAATGTTAGTTAATTTAGTTTTAGTTTTTGTCCATGTGCACTTGTTTTTATTAGTTACCGTCTAGTTTTCATCAGAGGATAAAAAGTTTAAGACGAAAAACCATGATGAAAATAATTATTTAACAAAGTGAACACTGCTTTATTTCCCAGTCTACGTGTTTGTTTCCCACACAAGTTGCAGTTGTATGCAGCCTGAGCTCTCTGAACTTGTACCTCTTGCCCATGCTTATCATAGATGTGATTTCAAACTCTCAGTATCTAGAATTATCTGAACTGTTTTGTTGATCAGTTATATTTGAATTACAGGAAAATCTGTGACTTTCTCTGTTTTTGTGCTCATTCATCTCCATTTCCAGAAATAGTCGGATCTTTTCTCAGCAGCCCACTTAATAAATAGACATTATTTCCAGTAATGATATAACCCCACAGCTTTAAATGGTTTGTGTGGACGTATGCTGGAAGATAAAGCAGCTCTTCACTCCCACAACATTCTGCAGTTATGGAACTTTTTTAAATCATGGTCTCTCACCAAATCTGAGTCTTCGTTTCTGCATTTGTGGTTAATTTTGATCATTTTTGAAGTCGCTCTCAGCCTCAGAGGAATATTTTTTCGATCACAGTGGCCAAGTAGAACGAGCAGGTTGCTCTACATTTTTTTTAAAAAGTGGTGGAGGGGAAGCTCTGCAGCCTCGGGGGGGATTTTACTCGACTGCTCTTTCTAGGAAGTTGGCAAGGCACCTACAAAAATAAAGCCAGAGTAATGGAGACGTCCGTCTGTGTTTTAATTCTTTTGCTGCTTCGGTCTTTCCCATGTTGTTTTCCCTCACTCCTTTACTCAAACTCTCTTTTTTTAACATGCTTTTAATGCTAGAATAAAAACTTAGAATTTTAAAGATATATGGAAATAGAAGGAAGACAGAAAAATGTGCTAAACAAGGACAGTCCTGATGCCAATACAACCAGGTAAAAATCAAAATAATTTCCAAATATCATTAATGTGACATTTTTATTTGTGTTTATTCTGGAATTTCTTAAAGTCCATTAAATGTAAAACCATCTGCAGCAGACCTGCATGATAAATGAACATATAATATGCATTAACTAGGGATGCATAATATTATCAGAACAATATCAATATCACGGATAATCGCATACAAAGTTAAATATCTGTTTCCGCTGATCTGAACATTATTGCATTTATTCACAGGTAATATTTGAAGTCATTATACAAAAGTGTATTTTATTAAAGATGCTATGAGGAGGTTCTAAGTAATTACAGAAAAGTCTCACTTTTAGATGTATGCCTGATCCAAATACACACTTTAAGATGAGTTTTATAGCATCAAAATAGGTTATTTATAAATGCTATTCCTTAGCTAAGTGGTCGGGTTGGACAGGACTGGACTGGCCTGGATACTCAACTTCAGGAACAAGACAATTAAAACTAGAGCAAATTTATTTTATTCAGACACGTCTTAGAGCACCGGGCTGTAAGTAGCGATATGTAGCCGGCTACAAAACTACGATACTAAGTTTTCCAAAAATTGCTTGTTGTCACACATCAAAAACTACCGCTGCGTAACTAGAAAGAGATACATTACATCGCTTTGCATCCTGTAAGCTGTTGAAGAAAGAAGTTTTAAAGCAATGCAGAGTTCTGAGGAAGGTCTGAGCTGCATTTTTATTAGCATCACAACAAACACATGCTTAAGTTTGGGTCACGTCTTGTGGTGCGTTCCAGTTGTAGTCAGAAGTAGGAATTTCCGGGTTCCGAGTAGGAAACTGCAACTGGAACGTCCCCAAAGTTGGAATTTCCTACTGGGAACTCGGTGAAACCTTGCCACCCCTGAGTTGACAATCAAAGATGGATGCCTCCAGTGTGAACAGTTATTTAGCTCCTGTAATAATCAATTTATTTGCACTTCTGACTGGGGTGTGTCGCTCTAGATCAGCTGTATACATAGTATTGTTAGACTTACATTTACAAAAATGCTGCCATAGTGATAATCACATTCTTCATGTGATATTTGTGAACAACAATGCAGGGCGTGCTAACAACAGCTAACAATAGCCTGGTAGATCGGCATGTTTTTTCTGACTTCAACTGGAACGCCGATAAGTCGGAGATGATGTCACTCCTAGTTCTGAGGTTACTGGAACGCAGCATTACAACAGTCGCCATGCGTGCTCATGGGAAGCAGAGTCTTTTACGTTGCCGGTAATAGATTCTCCTCATAGCACCTTTAAAGAGAAGAATTTTTTTCTGAAATGTAGGAACCCATAACGCATGAAAGTCAACTCAAAATCTTGAAGGCAATGACTTGAAATTCATTGGATTTTCTAACTTGAGGGCAGTTTCAGGGCATTAAAATAAAGTCCCACATCAAACATCAATTAAGAAAGCAGAAACCATCATCAGAAGATGAACCCACACTGGAGCACAGCTGAGTTTATGCTTATTTGTGATTTTTTTCAGTCCAAGTTCATAAATGTCATTAAATCTCTGATATTATGAATAATTCAGCTTAAAAATGTCTTTATATGACACAAATAAAATGAGATTCAGTGTAATGAGCATTTTTAACTTGGTTTCTCGGCTCGTTTCTCCAAAGTACATGAATAATGTAAAATTAGAGTAAATAAAACATGCAGTGTTTTTACAGAGAAATAAACTGATGCTGAAAAACAAGACCTGGAAAGATTATCGAAGTCTTACATCAAGATAAATGATGTCAGACTTAATATTTTTACATTGTGATAAAATTAACAGTTTCCCTTTATTCAGTTTATAAAGATCCCTGCTTCAGTGTGTCCAGGCTGTACGAACTTATTTTATTCTCTTTGCTTTGACCGACTGTAGGGATACAAACAGTGAAACAGGCCATATGTTATCTTATATTAATTCTAATTTTTCTTTTGTAATAATGAATAATTAATGAATACACTTAGTGTATGCCTCTCTGTAAGCAGCAATCTGTCATTTTGTAGCTGATGAATCAAAGATTTTTTTGTCCCACACAAAGAAAATATCAAGTTTTTGGCTTAGTTTGTGGTTTTCTCTTTTTCCTAAAATTTTGACAGAATCCTGTCAACGATATGATTTAACCCTATAAAGCCAATTGTATCATATTTGATACATACTTTTATAATACCTCTTTCTACTCAATATTATCAACAAATTACAAAAACCCCCCGTCTGAATACAATCAGATAAGTGATAAAAATGTCCTCAAATGGATTATCAGTTGCCAAAAACACCTAATGTATCAAATGAGATACGGAAAATCTATATGTTGAATTTTAAGGACATTTTGGTTTTCATGGATTTTAGCAGAAAGTGAAACAAACAATTCAGCTCCAAAAATTTAGAATTTTCTGACTATAATCTATGGTCTTGGGCCTTAAAGGGTTAACTACAGCTGGTGGTTAAATGGTTAATAATTCTGTTCTGTTGAATCACACAAATAAGCACAGAAAATCACGTGTCATCACATTTTGTAATTCCTTACCGAAGGATGCTTATTGCAGTGTACCTCAGGAGGGTTTTGTGTTGCCCTGCACAAAGTAAGTAAAAGCATGTGGCTGATTTGATATGACCCCTTTCAGAAACACAGAATCAAAGATATTTTTGTCCATGTTTAGTTACAAGTGAGAAAATTTCAATTATTGATTTGATCTTTTAAAACATCATGTACTAACTGCCTAATAACTGCATAAACCACGTTTCACCCCAAATCTATCCATCTATCTATCTATCTATCTATCTATCTATCTATCTATCTATCTATCTATCTATCTATCTATCTATCTATCTATCTATCTATCTATCTATCTATCTGACATTTACTGTAAATCAGTGCCGTGCACTTCTTCTTTTGACCACTGGGTGGCAGTAGAGCACAGACTGTGTTGTAACTCTCTCTTCCTCTCCTCACATAATGTCCTCGGTGTGTGTTTGTATTTATGAGTGTGTACTCCTGACATCATCCTTAAGTCTCCCCCCTCTCTTTCTGTCTTTGAAGAGCTCTCTCTAAATCTGTGAGTGATTTTTACCCTCTTTTCTGTTTGCATGAGGAAGACGAGCGCCTTCAGGGACATGGCCGTGGTGTGAGGTTGTTGACGGAGTGTGTCAAGGCAGTTCAATTCACATCTAAACTGATCTGCACTGTAAAAAAAAATCGTAAAAAAACTGTAATTTTCTGGCAGCTGGGGCGCCAAAAAAATACAGTGGAATAACAGAAAATTTCTTTCTCATAAAAATACAGTTTCTTTTCGTTATTAAAATACAGTTTGTAGTTGTAATTTTAACAAGATTTTGCCTTAATTTAAGGTTCTTTATTGTTTAATTACAAACATTTAACGTTAAAAACATTAAATTACCCATAAAGATGGTAAATTGACATTGTAATACGAAGAATCATGCTTAAATTTACAGGAATGTGCTGCTAATAGTTGGTATTAATGACATTATTGTTATTTTTTAAATGTATGTTTTGGGCATTTTGTGCCTTTATTGATAGGAGAGAGACAGTGGATAGGCTTGTGAAAGGGGGTGAGAGAGCAGGGGAAGACACTCTGCAAACTGGTCACAGGCTGGATTTGAACCTGGACCGGCAGAAGCATGTACATGGGGGGCCTGGTTGCCACACACTCCACCAAACCAGCACCCCTTAATGACATAATTTTTTAGAAAAAGTTTTTTTTAGAGTTGTCAAGTTGAATTTTATAGTTTATTCCCTTAAATAACAGAAAAATATTAGTGAAATTGCGATTTTTTACTATTAATTTCTATGTAATTTTAAATGATTTTTCCCTTTTTTTAGAGTTGTAAAGTTGAGTTTTACAGTTTATTCTCTTAAATAACAGAAAAATATTTGTAAAATTACAATACACTTATTAACGTATTTGAACCATAAATATTTGTATTTCTAATGTTTTTTTGGTAAATAACAGAAATATTGTGTTTTTTCATTTACAGTAATTTCTTGTTATATTACATTTGACATGTAAAATCACAGTTTATTTTTGTGAATTAATTGGCACCCTGAAAATACAGAGAAAAACTGTAAAACAGTAAAATACTGTTATATTACTATTTTTTTTACAGTGTGGTGGGAACACTGATGTTGTGGAAATATTATAATGTCCATCAGGGAAAGAGACGTATGATGCCTCTCAGTCAAATATGTACTGTTACACAAACAGGCTGGCTGTCACTTTCCTCCCTAAAATCCCCCACAATGCTCCAAAATTGATTGACGTTTGAGCTTAAAACTCATAACAAAAGATGTTTGAAATTTGGCCTTTTTACTACTCCTTTGGTGTTGGGCCTGCCCAGAATGAGCGACCACGTCTTTGTAAACTTTTAGTTCATTTTCGTGATCATTGTAAGCTGCCCATTCTTTTTTTAGAGCATAAATATATCAATCATAACTATGTAAAACATAATATTAAACCAAAATTCAGCGCCTTTGACTGTTGACTTGAGTAAAATATTCAGATTTATCCTCTGATTGTGGTTAATCCTTTATTTTTCTTTACATGAACTAAATGACCAAATCTGTTTTATAATTAGCATAAAAGCTAGTTAGCGGGCTAACAAGGCAGCATAACAATGACCTACGCCAGCACCACAGTCCTCACCCATATTGTGATTTTCACTGTAAATATTGGTCCTACCTTTATTTCATCTAAATATTTAGATTCCTTGACCATGAAAACATACCATTAACAATTGGATTCATAATGATATCTATTTTTGTTCAGGAGTTATTCACAAAAATCTCAATTTTCAACATGGCGGTTTTCTTCCAGATCTAGCTCCAAAGTTTTTATAGATACAACAAATCAGATTAAACACTCCAGATTCCACAGTATCTTGGTTATATTTTGGCATTTGTTGCAAGTCTATGCCTTTATTTGTTCCCTTGCTATGATGAAAATTCCAAAGATATCTAATTTTTTCATGTTCTGGATTAGGAAATCTGGATTTTTGCTGGGATCCAGATCAGTCTTTTATATCTTGTAGAACCTGTTGGAAACTTGTCCTGTAATTTTTTTTCCAAATGCCCTGACTATTTTTGGTGGAGTACTATGCATAAATGCCGAAGATGGTCCTCTCTTGCAATGCTAAAAAACGGTTTAAAAAATTCCAGGATCCAGACGGTGATCCGGATCACTCCTGAAATCTAATCATTTGTTCCTTGTCCCAATCTGGATAGTTCCTGAAAATATTATCGATATCCGTCCATAACGTTTTGAGTTATGTTGCTAACAGAGAAACACACAAACACAGATGCCGACAATAACATAACCTCCTTGGTGGAGGTAATAATGTGTTTAAGTGAAAATTAAAATTCTATTGAGATGCTTTTAATGGAACTTTCAGAATGGGAAATTTGAGTTTTGGTTAAAAACTTATATTAATACATTGATTGGATGTGAATTTGCCCATTTGTTTTGGCATATTGAAAGAAGTTATGATACTTTACGCAGCTGAGTTAATGTCTTGTGACTGTTTTCTTTTTTTATTAGACAATATGCATCGTTTGGTCTGTTGAAGCAGCCTACATTTTTTTCTTCTCTTAACCCTTTAACTTCCTGCTCAACTGTTTGGCAGAGGTCAATAAATTCAGGCATATCTGTTATATAAAATAAAAAAATAAGTCGTTGTTTAATAATAAGTAATTATTAAAATCTTATTATGATTAAAATAATGAGTTTAATAATAAGTTTATTAAGTCATAAACAGTTTGAATTGCCTTGTGCATGAATTGTGCTCTTCAAATAAACTTGCCTTGTTTATTTTTAGGAAATAGAAAAAACTGCAAAAAAAACCAAACCAAACCAAAACAAAAAAACAAACAAATTAACTGATATTTCTTTGTGTGGAATTTAAAGGTAAAAAAGCTAAAAGTTTTTACTAAAATTACCATAACCATTACCATAATTATTATTTTTAATACTGAACCACTTCCTGACAGGAAGATTTATACATTTTCATACATTGTCATCTATTTTAATTTTTTGATTGCTACTTTATTGACAAACATTTGTCCCTTTTCTGATGGATTTTGTCCCAAATATTGTTGCATTTTTATTTCACAACATTATCAAATATTAACTGTTTAAACCTTTAAATCCCACACAAAGAATTTTTTTTTTTTTTGGCTTAGTTTGTAGTTTTGTCTGTTTCCTAAAATTTTGACAGAATCATATCAATGATCTGATTTGTTCAAATTTTTGAAACATGAAATGCCCCTGAATTTATCGATGACCTCCACCAAACAGGTAGTCAATTCTGTTAAATCACACAAATAAGCACAGAAAATCATGAAGTTTTGTAATTCCTTACTGTAGGATGCTTTCTGCAGTTCAACTCATTAGGGTTTTGTGTTGCCCTGTACAAAGTAAGTAAAAGCATGTGGCTGATTTGATCGCCTCCTGTAGGTAAGAAGAATAAACCAGACGCTACAACAAAACACAAAGTAAGAGCTGTTTTAATGTTCACGCTCAGCTCACTTGCCTTTAAACCTCTGCGCACATTGTGAAGTCACACTGAGCGCAACAAAGTCAGCAAACTGTAGGGGGCGCCCAATCCCACCTTTTTCAGCTTTTTCCTCTTGGCTTTAAACTCCCCTCACCTGGCTTTTATTTAGGCACAAATGCGAAGCTTTCATTGTTTTCTTTTACAAAAAGCTGCTGACGAGGCAGACTCAGAGTAAAGAGGCTCACTGCAGAGCTAATGGAGCTTTAAACAGAGCAGGAGGAAACTGTTAATGGGCCTCTCCAAGAAGTGAACTCATTAAAATAAGAGAAATAAAACTTTAAAACTACTGCAGTGGAGCTCTGAGGGGAGGGATTTCACCCTGGGTTTTGTCTTGCAGGCTCATAAGTTTCAAAAACAGCACAAGAACTGCACATCGATGCCTAACTCTGAAGCAGACTCTATCTATTTCTACCCCCTGAAGACAAACAGACTAGGAAACAAAACTTATGGTCTCAACATTTTTCACGACGATTTCAGTTTTCACAACTGTTATTTCATCTTTCTTTTTAGATTTTCCTAGCTTGATCTTTTTTTCTGGCAATTCAACTTTGATTTCTTAGTGTTTCAACTTCGTGGTTGATAAAATGTAATTAGATTCCTTTAGATTTTAACATTTTTCCTATTTTTTCCTGAAGTTTCTTTCTTCATCTAAATACTAACTTTAATTTACCTTCCAGACATTTTCTTACTCCCTTGTATTTATGTTATTTTCTACCTTTTCCTATTTTCTTGACTCTTGGGGGTTTTTTTTAAACTATTTTTGGACTTAATGATTATTTCCATAACTTTTGTTGAGTCAAATTGACTCACTTTCTCAGTAGTTCATATTTTTCTTACTATTTTACCTTTCTCTTCATCATTTCCGCTCTGGACACTTTTAAGAACTTTAAGACTTTTATTCCCAATACTTTTAGACGCCTTAAGTTTTTACCCAACAGTATTTCTCTGTTTGTCTTGTGCAAATGTTACTATTTATATATACATATATACTGTATCTATATATATTTATAATGAGACATTTTGTGATTCCTTAATATTGTGCGTTTGTTCAATACAGCAATCTTTTGTTCACATAATATGGTCATTTTTTACTCAGCATTTTAATTTTTTCTGAATGCCCCATTTCATTGTCCTTTCTCAACAGTCCTCCTCTCCTCTTCTTATTACAAAACCTCTCCTCTTCTTATTTCTCCTCATACTCTACCTCCCTCCATCGCCGTCTCCTGCTGCTCCTCGCCTCTGGTCACGTCTGAACCCAAACAGGAGCTGCTCTACCCGCCCGTTAACTCCCCCGCTCCCCTCTAACCTTCATCTGTTTCTACTTAAACATGTCACATCTCATTTTCGCCTGTCTGTCTCTCTCTTTTCTGTCTTTGGTTGGAGGGCTGGACTTGTTTCTGTCACACCAGGAGATGCTGGTCGACTGTAAATGTTGCATTAAAAAAAAAAAGTTGATGGATTTGACGTGAAAAAGCTGTTTTCAGTGTCTCGGAGCATGAAAAATTACCTCCCACATACTGGCTTGCACGCCATTTTTCACAACCCATGTCTCAGCGGTCATGAAAATTTGAAGCAGATCATTACTTAATCATTCTTCCCCTCATCTATATTTTTGTGCCTTATTTAATGACCTTAAGTAAGGGTGGAATATATGGACCAAAATTCAGAACTTAATACTTTATGGTCTCACGATAACTCTTGATATATATCTTAATATTTCAGTCATAGAAATGTCCAGACAAACCTTCGCCGAGGCATTCCCAACAACGTTGAGGGAGTTTTTGTCAAAAATGTGGAAAACTCCTCTTTTTTGTACTGCTCACATAAAAATCCTGGATCTGCATCCTGATTCAAATTGCCACTAAAATCTAACCACTTCGTCTTTGAGCCATGACCAAGTTTCCCAAAGTTTATAAAAATCCATTGAAAAAGTTACTGAATTTTTGGCCAAAAAACAGAAAGCCCTATTTTGCTATGTTTGCAAATGTTGTAAAAATTCCTGGATCTGCATTTATTATCAAACTGCCATAATATTCGTATCACATCTTCCTTATGCCATGACCAGCATTGTGTTATCGAAATCCACCAAGAAACTATTGAGTTATTCCTGAAAAATGTGAAAAACTGCTCTAAATTGCGATTTTAACTTATACTTTAAATTGTCCTGGAACTGCATCCCAATTCAGATCAGCACCAAAAACATCTTAATTTTCATTTGTGCCATAACCAACATACTCTGAAAATTTCATCAATATCTATTAGTAAGTTAACAAGTTAATGGCAAGAATGTTAAAAACAGCCCTCTTGCGTTTTTTTTTGTAATCATTTGAAAAGTTCCTAGATCTGCATCTTGATTTGGACCAACATTAAAATGGTATCACTTTTTCCTTGTGCAATAAATAACATTCCTGTGAAATGTTGTGGTGATCCTTAAAGAAATTATTGAGTTAGTTGTGAAAATGTGGAAAACTGTCCTATTTTGCAGTGTTAACAAATACTTTGAAAAGTTCCTCAATCAGCATCTGGAATTGGATCACCACCAAAATCTTCTGACATTGTCTTTGTATCATGACCAGTAATCCCTAAAAATGTTATTAAAATCTGTAAAGTTTTTGAGTTATTAATGAACATGCGGAAAACTGCCCCATCTCACAGTGCTAATATATTTCTTTAAAAGACCCCTGAATCCACATCCTGACTTAGATCACTACCAATGTAATAGCACTTGTTCCTTCTGCCTTTAAAAACAATACATGAGAATTTCATTGTTTATTTTTTTTTTATTATTGAGTCCCTTACAAAAATGTGGAAAACTTCCTGATCTTGTAATTTGAAATACATCATTTAAAAGCTTCCTGGAACTGCATCTGGAATTGGATCATTAAAATCATATCACTATTTCCTTGTGCCATTAATAACATTCCCTTAATATGTCATGCATATCCACAAATAAGTTATTGTGTTAGTAATGAAAATGCGGAAAACTGCACTATTTTGCAATGTTAACAAATACTTCGAAAAGTTCCTAGAACTGCAACTGTAATTGGATCACAACCAGATTTTCTGACATTGTCTTTGTATCATGATCAGTATTACCGAAAAATGTTTTTAAAATCCTTGAAGAAATTTTGAGTTATTCAAGAAAATGTGGAAAACTGTCCCATGTTGGGATTTTAATTTTATCTTTAAATTGTCATGGATCTGCCTCTGAATTCATATCAGCATGAAAATCTTCTTAATTTGTATTGCCATGACCAACATCGTCAAAATCTATTAAAAGTTATTGAATTAATGGAAAAAAGTTAAAAACAGAGCTATCTAGCGTTTTTTGCAAATAATTTGGAAAGTTTCTTGATCAGCATTTGGAATTGGATCGCCACCAAAATATTTTGACCTTGTCTTTGTACCATGATCAGTATTTCCTGAAAATGTTATTAAAATCCATGAAGAAGTTTCTGAGTTATTGATGAAAATGAGGAAAACTGCCCCATCTCACATTGCTAATATATTTTTCAAAAGACTCCTGAATCCACATCCAGACTCAGATCACCACCAAAGTTATAGCACATGTTCCTTCTGCCATTAACAACAATTCCTGAGAATTTCATAAATAAAAATGTGTTGAAAAAATATTGAGTTTTGAGCAAAAATATGAAAAACTGTCCTATTTTTGCAATGTAATCAAATCTTTAAAATGTGTTGGGTCCACATCCTGACTCTCATCCCCACCTGTATCAATACCATAGAAGCAAACAAGAAGTCCTGGACACCGAGCTTTAGATTTTTCTCCTTTTAACCTTGAAATATTTTGGAAATAAGACTTAACTGAACACCAAAGAAGGATGCAGCCCACCCTCCGTTCCCCCTTTATCACCCTCAGCCTCCCTAATCCGCTCACAGCATTGTCAGGAAGTGGCCCTGGTGACAGTGGAGCTGGTAAACACTGAAAAGCAGCTGCTGTGTTTCTTTTTAGGGTAACTTATTAAGTGAGGTGGACTGTTTTTCGACCTGTTTGCAGACTGTGAGAAAGTTTCTGCAGCTCTCTGCAGGAATGACAAAGAGACAGAAACAGCCAGAGGACAGGGACGGAGGGATGGAGAGGAAATGAGAAAAATAGAGAGGAAGAAAGAGGAAGAAATTTAAAAATGATGTTCCTGCAGGTGCTGAGGGAAAACAAACTTCTTCCACTGTAGTTTGTTTTTTGTTTATATGGAGAGACAGGCTTAATTATAAGTGGGGATGGAGGTTTAACCCATTTCCATGTGGTACAGGTTCTGCTTTGTTAACTAATAAAAACACCAGCGTTTGAGTTTTTCTATGCTCAGACAAAACGTTACCCACTACAATAGCAAAGTATGGAACTCTCTCCCCCCTGACCTCCACAACACTGAGTCCTTACCCCTTGTTGAAGCTATTTGTTTATCTTTTTCTGTATTTAGTGGTTACTTTAATTTGGAAGTAATTTGAAGTATTAGTCGTTATATTTAGCGACATTTTCCTTTCTTATAATAAATTCAAGTTAGATTTTTCGGGTTGAATATATAAATATATATATATTGGCTAGTCGTTTGCGTACTATAGTTAGATGTTTTGTATATTATTAGTTTTGTTTGTCTGGTAATGACAAACTTTGGGCACCGAATATTATTTAGGTAGGTAGGTGACAGACTGATGGTTTTTTACCAGCGTAAGAGAGGCAGCAGGAGTCGTGATCTTCTTTGTTCTTTTGTTTGCAAAAAAATAAACCAAAGGAAATCGCAAAACTTTTGGACATTGGACTTCCTTTGCCTGTGTAAATCACATCTCGGTGCATCAGTGATCCATTAAGTTTGGTAAAAGTTTAAGTTTGATATTTCGATTTTTTCTTTGAGTTTTTGAAACAAATGTTCGCTACACCCCTTTTTAAAACAAGACTCAAAACTCATCCGTTCAAGCTCTCCTACTCTCTCTGATCTCTTGCCTGTTGTACTTTATTGCTTGTTTTTATACCCGTTTTTATAACTGTTTTTACATCTGTTTTAAATACACTTTTTTATTTGTACTTTTGTAATGTGACCTTAAGTGTCATGAAAAGTGCCCTTAAATAAGATGTATAATGATTATTAATATTTTAATTAGAGTAAATCAAATGAAATCCTGCTGCAGGTCTGCCAGCATCCTCAACTAAAAGCAGCCATTGTAAATTCTGATTTGAATCCTGATTTCTCCACCACCCGGGGATTATGTCCTTTTCTCAAAAGTACAGATATTTGAAGGACTTGCACTATTCTCTGAGTACCGTTTGTCTGTTTGTTTGATTGCCTGTCAGTCTGTCCATCAATCTAATAGCCAGGGTAAGTCTTCGTAGATTTTTATGCAATGCAAAATTTGTTACGATTGTGTGTAAGGGCAGTTTTCCACATTTTCTTCAACATCTCAAAAAGTTCTCAACAAGGACTGGGTTTTAAAAAATTGTTTTAATCAATTTACTTTTTAATGGTTTATAATCGATCCATAAACTCCCAAAAATGTATCTTTTAACTTGGGTAGTTTTTTTCTTCTTCTGGTCTTGCATGATCAACGTTCCGTTACTTTCCACTAAAAAAGACGTCGTGAGATGTTACTGCAAGCAGTCAAACAAACATGGAGGAAGTGAGTAGCGCTACAGGGTCACCGTCCTCAAGTTTAAAAGCTGATGTTTGGACGAATTTCAAATTAAAAAAGCACGACGGAAAAGAGGAGTTAAAAACAAAACAAAAACAAAAAACAAGTAATATGTACAATATGCATTAATGTATATTATTAATATATGATTCATGTAACTGCTTTGGGTTCAGTTCTTAATGTAAAATCAACTTTTCATAGTGTACCAGGTCTAAAGGTACACAGCAAATTTTGCAGTGTTAAATCAACACTTAAAGAGTTAAATTTAACACTATACCCGAGTGTATTTGGTCCTTATCAGAATTGGTGTTAAATTAACTCTTTCCTCAGTGTTGAAATTTCAGAGTAAAATTAACTCAAAATTGAGTAAAAAATTTACACTTGCTAACACCATCCAGTGTCAATGAAACTTAACACTACAGGTTAAATAACTCTGGAGAGAGTAAATATGACTCCCAGCAGTGATGAACATTTACTCAACTGTGATATCAAATTAACTCTGACTTACTCTTTTACACTGCACCGAGTTATAGAAGATTAACACTGGAGACCTAAATAACTCTGATAAGTGTTAATTTTACACACTACTGTGTAGATGATTTACTCTGCAGCAGTGAAAAACCAACTCTTTAGCACTACACAGGTATACATGTATAGTGTTACTTTTACACTTCTGTGGTGTCAAATTGCATATATCCAGAAATTACTTTTTTAATGTACCACTGAATGAAAACAAGTCAAAACAAAAATGCATTTCATAACTTAACTTTTTATTTTTTAAAATTACTTTTTCAAGATGAATTTAACATTTGTACTTTTAACTTTTAGTTGTACAATGTACGTATCTGTGGTGACGAGCAACCAAAACAACTTGTTTACAAGCACCACTTTAAAACCTTTAGAAAAACATAAGCCACAATGTCACAGTAAGGTTGTGTAAAAGTGTACTTGCCGTGCCAAGCACCTCAAAACAACCATACAAATGGGTCACACAACAGGGCTTCAAGTGAACATCACAACATTTGTGAAGATGGTTGCAGGTGTGCTTGCTGTGCCTCAAGCAACTAATCTTAAGTCTGCACAAAAACATATAAAAATAAAAAAACACCACTTTAAAACAATGAACCTATGTCTGCATAAAATGGCAATATGGAACAATATAAGAAGAAGTATCCGTCGTACCATACTTCATTTGAACATCAAATGGTTTGAAGTAAAGCATATCATTGATGTGCAACATCTTTACAACCTTGTCTGGATGCAACTTGACCTTAAAAGCATGGTAATGGTGATCAAAACACATGGTTTCCATCAAATTTCCACAGAGCAAAACAGTTATCTTTTACAGCAATCGTCTCAATCTTACAAAATACAGGCATCTCGCTTGCTACCTCAGCACAGATAATGAAGTCACGGCGGTACTCTACACCTTGATATTTTATCCACTTGGCAGAAAATACACTGGTAGACAATACAGATCCAAACTCTGCAGCAATCTCTGCACCCTGATTTAACTCAGAGAGTTTCACCATCTTTCCTGGACCCACAATTAATCTTTCCTTGCTAAAAGACTCGTGATACATTGCCATATAACCTTGGTGCTTTTTTGCTAATGTCTTTGTAATGTTTTTGAAGTTTTTTAGCTGTTGCTTAAAGAAATTATGTTTGGCTTCATAACGCATGCACCATGTGTGCAAAATCGGACCAATGTGCCTTATACAGCGGGGATAGTGTATCATGAAATGATGCTTTGGCAAGAGATTTATTTCAGGAAATAATTGCTTGAACAGTTGATGATGATCAGTGATTAAATGTTTGAGATATACGGTCATACCTTCTGACAGGACTGGGGAAAATACAATGTTAACAATATGCAAAAGCAAAAGTAGGAGATGCCAGTGTTTGTCATCTGTCTCAATCAAATCGCCAAATAGCAAAGGCATATTGCGTAACAAGCACCAAGACTGTATGGCATTCAATCCCAAATCATTACTTCCATCCAGCAACTTATCTGTTGGCAGAGGCGGACGGTTTCGCTGCTGATTGAAACCATAGTCATAAGCATGTATTCTACCAGCCACTTGTTCTGCGCTTAGGAAGTTGCCTTGAATGTACTTCAGAATAAGTTTCACTTCAAACTGACCAACACCCTCTAAAATGTCATGCATTATGTCTACTGAGAAGTTGTTGGCTGTGTTGAAATACTGAAGTGAATTTAACAGACAAGAGCGTTTAACGCCGTATACATGAGGCAGCCGAGGATCTGTTTTTACAGTCTGACAGTGCTGTGCATGCATATCAACAGTTCTTAAAACAACTTCAGGAGCATCTTCACAGAAAACACTTTGAAAACAGTGTTTTTCAAGGAGACAAAACGACAGCAATAGCGGCTCCAAACGACTCCACAAAACCAAACAGACTGTGCAAACCAAGATTGTCCCCAGTGACCTGAACTACAGTACCGTAAATGGCATGTTCAAAACTTGGAATGTGAATTCCCTCTGTCTCAAGCACTTTCAAATCATTAATAAGTGGCTCAAGTACTAAATCAAAGCCATATCGCTTGATGTCCTGTGCATGGAATAGAGCACATAAATGAATATTAGTCAAAGATGAATTAAAGATTGGGGGAAGTTCCTGAGTGTAAAATATATAGCGCCTAATTTATGTATACCTTTTTAGGTCCCAAGACATTTGCAGTTTCAAAGTCGTCATAGAACAGCTGAATCTGCAAGGCATCTTTTTTCTTTAGAAAATAGGGACTTTCTTTAAAATAGGAGGCATCTCTCAAGTCTGCATACACACCTTCATTGGGAATATACATAGGCTTAAACATGTCTGCACATTCTTTTTGTGTAAAATATTCTTCAGCGTGTCCAAAATGGGAACATATGCAAACATATCAGTTACAATCACTTGGTCATATGTCCCAGTAGTTTTGTTTCTTCTGCTGTCAAATCTTGTGCCAAGCACTTTCTGAACAGGTTCAACAAGTCCCCATTTATTTCTGAAGTGTTTGTTTAGTTTTGTATCTGAATTTAAAGATGTGAATGGATTTGGCAACGTTTGGAAGGACTGTTTTATTTTGTTCCTAGTTTCTGTATCCTCTGGAGACAAGCAATGCAAAGCTGCATCCTGAGCCTGACTGTGAATCTCAAAAATCACTTCTTCCATGGAAGAGACAAACCTCTTAACATTAGACTGACTTAATCCAGCTGCTTTGAGATGTGCAACAGCAGTAGCACACATATCTAAAGTACTATTGGACTTTGTCAACAGTGTGGATGTTGTAGCTGCCTCCTCTACATTTGCTGTTATCAGCTCTCCTGCATCACCAAGGTCTGCTGAGCTTGACGTCAAATCTTCAACTTTCTGGTCAATATCATCAGTATGTTTGGCGTTTAAATGTTTCCTGAACCCAGAAAAAGTTCCAAGCACACGGCCACATCCAGACTGAGCACATTTAAGGCGAAGATTTTTTCCATCCAAGTAACCATGAACTACTCGTAAATGCCTAACAACTGTATTTGAGGTTAAGTCAGTCTGACAAACAAAGCACTTCATGTCAAACTGATCTGTTCAAGTACTAATGAAGCAACCTAGCTCGAACTTCTGCAACACGGGGACTCTCCTTTACTTTGCCAACATCAATCTTGTACACAGTGGTCTGGACAAATGTCAACATGTTGTACAGCATGGGGTTGTATGATGTGCCAAAGACATAGTGTGCTTTAAACAACTCATCAAAGGCACCAAGAGAAGAGGATGACTTGCAAGTGTTTATGGCACTCTTGTCAAGGATGATGAAGAACTGGTGAAGAGCTTTCTTCTTGGATCCAACAGCCAGGAGATGGGGTTGTGTGCTGGTAGTGATGGCATCAAGATGCTCTTGGATGTTGGTTCCTGTCTGAGAAGACAAAACACAAAAACATTGTGAGACACTTATAGTTATATAGATGCAATATTACACACAAAAAAAACTGTTCCAGTGAAGAAACGGTTTTGTAAAACTAGGAACAAACCTTCTTGAAGACCACGAGATGTTTCTCTGCTTGAGAAGCAGACACCTTTCCTGGTCTCTTGCGACCCTGAGCAGAGGGTGGAATCAGGTGCAAGAGCAGAATAATAGATGAGAGGTCACTGTCCCAACCTGTAAAAACACAAATTTATTAAGTGGAATAGCATCAGAAAAATTCAGTGATTCCATAATTTCAATTGCACATTTTCTTATCGAAAAATCACCAGATCTGTATTTTTACTGACCTATTATTTATTTAATATTTAAAATGAATGATGAGTAGCCTTACCAATGTCGGCATCCTCTTCAGAGATATCCTCTGGAGGATCCGCTGCCAGGAGAAGCTCTTCAAGCTCACTGGTAGATGGAAGCTTTCTGCATTGTTGGATGATTTTCTTCTTGAATGTGGTGGTCCATTTCTCCAGAAACTTGCTTGAGATATCCTCCCCAAACATCAGAACAAAATCCTGTTCCACCTGAGGATAAGCAATAAGAATTTCATGATTTCACAGCCAAATGAAATGTGTGTTAACTGTGTGACTGTCACTAAATTACAAACATACTTTTTGTTTCTTTTACAAAACTGTAAAGTTATCAAAACACAAAAAAAATTATTAAAAATACTAACCAAGCCTTTGACATCTTTGAACCGTGGAAAGACAGACAGTATGTTGCTTGACTGCTGGGGGTCAAGGACCATCTTGCGGCGGAAGTCAAATGTCAGTTTCATCTTTTTCTTGATTGTTTCCTCGTCAGCTGAATTCTTCATCAGTGCAATGGCTTCCTTAACCTCATCTTCACTAAGGACAGTCTCTGGAACAAACTCGGGATCTCGTCTGGCAGCTGGTCCTCCAAGCCCAACATCAGGAGACGCTCCTTCGGATGATGCTACACAATATGGGAAAATACCACATTTTGACAACCATATAAATTTGAAGGCAATGAAACAAAGCTTCAGATCTTCTTCCAGTGTTATTATTAGTGCTGTCAGGCAATTAAAAAAAATTAATCTGATTAATTACCAGATTTATATTAATCTAATTAATCACATTTTAATCTCATATCTGCTTAAAGTACCCAAATACAGAATTTGAATTCTAGGATATTATAAAATTGAAGTGCAGGACTAATCGAATGAATACGCTAAGAAGTGAAGATTTGTAAATCCACATTTTTATTGGTGACTAAATAAAACCAAAGTCAGGGCAACTTGTCCAGAAAATTCTAAGCTCAATCAGGCAACTCAAATTACACTTTAAGTGTGTTTCATTAATCAAATTCAAAATAAGAAAAAGGTCGAGGACATCCAGCAAACCAATTAGGCCTGATGCATTATTAAAGAATGTAGAACAAATATCGATAACTAAATTCAGAAATAAAATAAGACTAAGTCTTAAATATGCCATTCCTGTTGTCACCTGGGCTTTGTTTGGTTTGACTAGAGATGCATGTGTGAAGTGACGTGCCACTGCCATGTACGGGTCCTCCAGCTGGACAATATTAAAATGTTTGTGTGTTATGATTAATCGCGAATAATTGTTTTAATGCATTAATTTGTATGCAATTAATTAATCTAATTAATGCACAAAAGTGACAGCCCTAGTTATTATACATTACCACCGTATGATGATCGTCTGTCCCTAGCACTGGACCTCTGTATAGTCTTAAGCCTCCAGGCCAAGTACCCAGTGCCGCTCTCGCCATCATAATAATGCTCCTTGAAGGGTGAAAACACAACAAAAAAAGGAACTTGGTTAATGTGGAGTTTTTTTCAGGTTATTTTTGACACAGAACACAAAAATTGAGAATTTGAACACAAATCCAACACTACTCTCTCACTGTTCTCCACATTGTTCCTGTAGGCCCACCCTCTAGCACAGTGTTTCCCAAACTTTTCACAGCCTGTACCCCCCTTCTGACATCTGAACTCCAGCCATGTATCCCCTACTCTCACACACTTAAAACATCTAGAAAAAGAAATGTGTCTGCCACCACCCCCACCTCCCATTAGCATGCAGAATTTACAAAGAAAATCTCTTAAAGGGAATTATTTCTCATGAAACATTTACCAGCATTTTGAGTGAGCAACATCAGATGACTTTTGAAAAGAGAAATCTACCAAACTTTTCTACATTTTTAGAACATACGTAGTTATGAATCCACTTGAAACTTAAGGTACAAACTCACCACAGCTTAAAGGAGGAGGCTGTCTGACTGAACATATTTTACTGTAAAAAATTTTAATCAATTCAGGACAGATTTCCTTCTCAAATATGTCTCATGAATCCAGCCCTCCAGCCTTTCTGTTAGTACTTCAGGCCTTTATCAAAGCTCAAAATAACTGGTGGAGCTCCATTCAAAGATTTACGAATTTTAACTGTGGGAATTATGTTTACTGAATGTGGTCTCATCTGGACTCCTGCACAAAGTTCACGCTAAATTCTAAAATCTGTTGAAGCACAAAGGCATATACACGTCATTCAGTGCTTGTTAAAATGGGGTAGAATCTTTTTTTACAGTTTAGCTCGAGTGTGGTTGTTTTTTTCTGTGAATTTTCAACACAAGAATCAGAGTAACATCACTCTGAGTCTCTCGTCACTGCAAGCTGATTGGGGCCTCAACATGTTGCAGAAATCAAGTGTGATACATTCAGGTACCCTCAGAAACTTGAGAATCTGACGATCCTGCTGGTTTTATGGCTTTTGGATAGAACAAATGGTTTGTAAATGCCAGGCATTTAAAACACAAGGTATTTTGAACATACCACAGTATGGGAATCACTACTCTGGCACATTTTTGAGCTGGAGCTACTTTCTAAACACTTGATAATTTCAAACGTGCACATTTGGTGTAACTACCCCCGTACCACCTTTGTAATTTCCTTGAAAACAACCATCTTAGAACGTTACATTATTATTTTCATTGCGTGGTGAATGAGCAGATCACAAATTTTCAACAAGAGTGTTTTGGAGTTACTGTACTGTGTACTTGATGAATGAGGGACCTGTACCATTCACCTTGATTGAATTCACTGAGCAGAACAACAAGCACTGATAATTAAAGATAATGAACCTAGTCATATGACTACAGGGAATAGGGTGATGGGTGAATTTGACAAAATACTAAGCTACACATTCAACATTCAATATTATGACTTACATAACCCCTCTTGGAAAATGGATCCTTGAGGTAGGGGAATAAGCTCACAATTCCTTGAGCATACATTTCTTTCACCTGTCTGGGGGGTGATGTACTGCAAGATAGAAAAAAGGTTAAGATTTCTCAGATGTATCTACTGAATTTAACAAAGATTTGTATGTACTTTAATAACAGCAATGGGCTGACTAAAACTATCCATAAATTACCCATTCTTCTCTGTCATGTCCGCAGTTAGTATGTTCACCATTTTTCTTCTGGTCTCATCTGTCAGGGACTTGCTTCGATTATATTCACTTATTATGCTTCCCCACCAGGTTTCTTTGGTAAGAATTGATTCCACCAACTTTAAACAGAAAGCAAAACAATTGAGCATGTTGAGACTACACCCAAGTAATCCATCCATGAGTTAATATTAGTTCAAACATTAAGTTCTCTTCCTAAACAGGGACTTTAAAATGATCTTATAAACAAATGATTATAAAGTTCTTACTATTTTAATTTCAGTTAATTTCAGTGTTAATTCTTACGTGTTTGGCTTCTATGTCCAGCCTCTGCTGCTTACTCGGAGGACTCTCTGAAAGGATGATTGTATCTTGAGAATCAGACGAATCAAGGGATGGTGGTCTAGACTGCTCGGGAGATGGTACCATGGAGACAGTTTCTGGCAATGATACGAGAAGTAGATGAAAGAAAAAGCATGAACCACAAGGAATTTGCATGTTCATTAAATAATGTAATTACAACTACAAATATAACTGAAACAAACCAGTGTCATAATGGATGGTTAGCACTCCATGTGAAGGATCCTTAACTACATCCTCGAATACGTCATCATCCAACTCAGTCCCCGAACTGTCAACAACCTTCACACCCTCTGTCACAGGTGGCACACCAAACTTTGCAAATGCTAAAGAAAAAGACAAATGCTTGAGCAAACCAGACTTTGAGTTCATGCTGTTTTCATACACTTACAAGAAATCTGGATCTGTTCTCAAAAATAAGTGTTACTGTTACTAACAGCACCTTAAAATGAGCTGCATGTAAGACTGTGGCAAAAATGGTTAGTGCAGCCAAATTCAAATACTGCAGCTTGTTATTTTAGAAGTGTCAGACTTTTGTAATCCAAAATACTAGTAACTGAAGCTAAAACTAGCAACCACCTAAAAGATACAGACTAGTAACAACAGGCCAAAACACAAATTCAAAAATATTGTAATATTAAAACAATTACTTCGTGTATAGTGACACATTAGGATGATAACACTATAATTTGCAACACCTTTCTTACATACAGCTTGCAGTGCAATGCTTGATTTGTGTCCATTTCTTACCTGCAATCAAAAACTCTTTGAGATCTGGTTCTGTTATTCTCACAAATTTCTGTACATCACCAAGTCTGGTCTTAATCAACATGGTTCCTGCAACAAATATGTTACATACTCATTATGATATTAATTTATGCATATATATATATATATATATATATATATATATATATATATATATATATATATATATATATATATATATCAACTGATGCTCAGTTCTTAACAGAGTAACCCTGCAGCAAGACTACATTTTATGAAAAATAATCAATTTGAATAAAAGTGCTTTTTTCTGGCATATGATCAGCTTTTTACAGGAACGGCTGGCAGGGACCAGTCTATTTATATTTAATCACGTCGGCTTATTAACGATTGAAATCACATCACACATACTTTGCCTGGGACTCACGTTACCTGTGTCATCTTTAACCACTCAGACGTGCCTCAGCGCGTGACAGAAATAGCATGTTACTCCACGTTAACTTGTGCGCGACTGAAAATCAAAGTTGGAGACATTAGCTGCTGTGACTGACGGCATGTGTTAGCAGCAGTCAGTTAGCAGCATTTCGCACGGACAACTTCCCCTTTCTTCTTCAAAATAAAACGGAAGTCTGTGCTGTTAACGCTACCGTTGACTAGACGAAAAATCACCGAAAAAGCACAAATATTAACACATTTTATGGTCTGCTGAAGCAACGTTACGAGCGATATAACCTACCTTGAAGACCATGCAGCAGGGCGCACCCATACGAGCTTTATAGCACATCATTCACAATGGAATATACTGACGAAAGTTGATATTTTAATGGCTTGGCCTTTGAGTAATTTTTATCACCTTAATTATTTACACGAACATTAGCTTCTTGAGCCGACTCTTCACACCAACACAGGCAAAAGTTGATATAATATGAAAGTAACATGTGCTCATGGACCAGTTTGAAAAAAAAGGTGCACGTGTACATGTTCTTTGTTACGTGAGCCAAAAAGGGTTAGCTCTACTCAACCTACTGCATTTTTTTTTACAAGAATCGTATCCATTTGTGACACAAAAAACTCTCATTCAATGCTACGGTTATAATATTAAGTAAATTACTCTTTGAGGACAGAGTCAAGTTGAAAAAGCGCGCAATTTAAGCTAGGCTTTCTCTCGTGAAGTCGTTAAGTTTTAAATTTGGGGTTAAGATACTCACACAGCCCGCTTAAAAAACAGAATTATTCTGAAATGTTATTTCTGTTGAAACGCCAATATAAAATCAATCGGTTTAAGATAAAATAAGACACTTACCGTAGTTCTGCCTCACCGAGTGTAATGGCGGACACACAAATCTCTGACGGTTGAACGAGGGAGTGGTGGGCGGGGCTTCCCAGAGTCAAATCATCACTGCATCTTTTAACTACAGAAATTTTCACCAACACCAGGGGGCATTCTACTCAATCTTTTGTTGTTATAACTCTGAAAGAGTCAATGAACTTCAACACAGCATATTTAACACTGCAGAATTTACTGTGTACCTTTTTAAATTTACAGCACTATTTTGACTGAGATATCCCAGACTGAATAAATATCGAATTGAATCGATCCAGAAAATCTGAATAGGTACCCAGCCCTATTCTCAACAGACAGTATTTCTAAGGATGTTGGTCATGACACAAAGAGAATGTCATGCAATTTTCATGATCTGAATATGGATGTGGATCCAGCACTTTTTATTGATTCATGGAAATTGAAAGACAGGGCAGTTTTTCCACATTTTTGTTGACAACTCAGAAATTTACGGGGAAAGTTGGTCATGGCACAAGAAAGAAATGATAACATTTTGGTGGTGATTCAAACGTAGATGCAGATCCAGGAACTTTATAAAGATTTGCTAACATTGTGAGATAGGGTGTTTTTTTTGGTTCTCTTTGGATTTTCATGACATTCCACATTTTTTTTGGCAACTCAGAAAGTTCTCTTTGAACTTTGGAGGCATTTTGAGAGAAAGTTTGTCATAGCACAAAGGAGAACTGAGGAGGTGTGATCCCAATATGGATGCCAATCCAGGAATTCTTCAAAGAATTGGTCAACATTGCAAGATTGGGAAGTTTCTCCATGTTTTGGCCAATAACTCAATATCTTCTACACAGATTCTCATGACATATTCAGAAAATGTTGGTAATGGTACAATAAAAAAACTGTTGAAATTTCAGTGGCGATATAATTCTGATCATGGACCCAGGAACTTTAGGAGATTTGTTAACATTGCAAGAAATGGCATTTTTGTCCACATTTTTGCCAGTGCTCATTAACTTCTGTACAGTTTTTCATGACATATTTAAGGAATGATTGTCATTGCACAAAAAAAAAGGAAAAAGATTTTGGTTGTGATTTAAATCCAGATGCAGATCCAGGGTCTTTTTTTTAAGGTTTGTTAACATTGCGAGACATGGCAGTTTTTCCATTTTTTCGCCAATAACCCAATAAGTTCTCTATGGATTTACATTGAATTTTCAGAGAATGTTAGTTATTATTCAAAAAAGAACTGATACGATTTTGGTGGTGATCGAAAGCCAGATGTGAACCCAGGAACTTTTTAATCAATTTCTTAGCCTTTAGCAAGTTTGGGCAGTTTTTCCCATTTTCACCAATAACTCCAACAGTTTTCAATTGATTTCGATAAAAATTTCATGTGACAAAAGGAAGATTTTGGTGGTAACTTGAACATGAGGCCTTGCTGTTGAAGGTGAACTCTAGTGTAGAAGTTTCCTGCTACCTGAAATGATTTGGCACTATACAAAATAAGGATTGAGATATTATAGACTAACATCAGAGTGGACACTATGAAACAAAGAATATATGTGATGTCTCAAAAGAAAAGCCATCATTTAAAATGTTAGCCAAGCTGCTCTTGTGCCACAGTATGTGGTCTTACAGCTCTGACATCTCTGCTGTCATGCTGCAGGACAAAAGACCCCTAATTTGTTTTGACTTCAGAGAGAGTGAGCGAGTTTGGAGAGATGGAGGGATGGAGACAGAAAAATGGAGGGAATGAAGTGACAGAAGCTGTTTTTTTAATAATTTCAGGAAAGTGATATGAGGATAGCCAGAGAGAGTTGGAGAGTTTGTTTGGTGTTACGTCAGGATAAAGTGATAGACGGAGAGAGAAAGAGAGAGGGTGACATGATGGTGGAGTGATAAAGGAAAGAGAGAGAGAGAGAGGGAGCAGGAGGAGTCCTTCGATTTCAGAACTTGCCGTCCCCCCGGGGAGCGGAGAAAGTCTGGCTTGAGTTATCCATGCAGAAGAGAAAGGACACACAAAGACACGCACACGGACACACACAGTCAATCCATCACTCCCCTCCCACCCCAACACTTGTCCTCCTCGCCTCCCTTTTCCCTCCATTTGCTGTCAGAGGGGGACGACGGTGCATTTACTGCCCCCTCTTTCTCCACTTTACCTGAGCTTCTTATTGTTTGTTTGTGTCTGCAGGACGTTGGAATTGGGCTGCACTAAGGTAGGAGGGTGAGGAAGGTGAGGGAGGGATTTGGGGGAGGAATCTATGAGTATAACAAGCCTGTCTGTGTCTGTCCTCTGCTCCGTTTGTCTCTATATCGAGCAACATGAACTTCTACACTTTAGATTCTGCACTAAGTCAATTTTTTTAAACTCAGTGCAAAATAATCAAAACAAAAACAGAAATGCATGGCATACATTTCTTATATCTGTGCAACAGTGGTCCAAAGAAGGATCAAATTGTCCACTGCAAGCTGTGGGTGAAGATGACATTTCTCCCAAGTGAGGAGTCTTTCAAATGAAGATCAGATACGTGAAGGATTTCTGATTCTCATTGACCCTCTGAATCCAAAGCAGTTTCTGGTCGTTTTGTTTTTTTGCTTCTCTCAAATTTTTACTCACTATGGTCTCATTTTTCTCTGCAATATGAAGTCCAGCACCTCTATAGATTCAGAACAGCTGTGCCTATTGACTCATGTAACTCAATTATGTCTACATGCAGAGTTACAAAATTTACAAGCTACTAATCATTAGAAAAACGAAAAACAAAAATAAAAAATCTAAATGTTTATTAATATTTATTATAATATTAATGTTAATATCATTGATTTACAAGCTACACTGTAGATGTAATCTGTAAAGCACTCTTTCTTTTGTAAAAACGACAGTTTGCTTGAAAAAGTTTGCCCTGTTATACCCCAGTCACACATTCCTGTTTCTCATAGCGATTGTGCACGACTGTACACGATTGGCAAGGCTGGTGTGATCACTATGATACGGGATAAAATGACTGTCTCGACCTACACGGTGTGTCCAGGGTTGACTAAACTGTCAGCAGCACTTCTACTGCGCTTCAGGGACATTCGTTCCGCTCAAGTTAGGTTAATACAGCGATATGACGACGCTACACTGAGAGCGGCGATTCTCCCCGATGGTTTTGAACAGTTCAAAACTGTCGGGACCCTTCCACGTTCCCCACCGTTCATCAACGACTATACAATGCTGATACCAAGTATGTGTGACTTGGGCATTTCACGTCTTCAAGACACTGACAGCTGGTGTTGCTGCTCAGCACTTATTAGTGCTAAACAACTTTGAGCAGGAGTATGAGCCTATACTATTGTGGGACAACAATTCAAAGATTTTTTGAACGGCGAATTCAGGAACAATGTGAATCATTCTGCTCTTGTTGAAAGTGGTAAGAAGTTTAGAATTTTTTTATCTTTACAGAATTTAGCAGGAGAAAATGGTTAATTTTCTGCAAATTTTCAAAGAAGACATGAGAATTATGGCAATGTTAATGAAATCTCATGAAATTTGCCTGTTTTCTTCCATTTTATTTTGATATGTTGCCGATGTTACTAGTGATACATTCAGGTACCCTTGTAAACTTGAAAATGTATTGATTACACCAATTTTTTCCATTTCTGGATAGGAGACATGGTTTGTTAATGCCACTCAGTTAAAAATAAGTGGTATTTTGATCCCACCATTGGGTATCTAAGGGTTACTTAAAGTCTGCAACCTAGATAGCAAAGATCTTGCTCCAATAAAGCAACAAGAACTATTTGGCAAGGTACGGGTAAAGCATCCAAATCAGGCAGGATTCCTTTGTAAGTAAACTGGATGAAAAGTTTAATATTTCTTTAGACTTTGTTTGGGAATTTTGCTTGCATAGATCGAGGACCTTGACTCTTCTCAGGTCAAAGTCTGTTCAAATGTTTTTCAAGAATCAGGATTGTGGATCTGGCAAGGACACTGGCTTCATTTGAACCTGTGGTCACTAAGTTTGGCAGGAACTCGGCAGGTTCTAGCAAGGGACCTGGTACTGATTTGATTTTTTCCCACAAAAGAGGAGGTTTTGCTGTGGTCTTGGATTAAAATGCCAATCTGGCTACCACCCTGGCTGGTTGGACTCTGGGCTCTGCACTAGGCCTTGATGAGTTTCACTTTTCTCCATGCTGGAGTCGTCTTTGGTTGAATGAGACATGGTTCTGACAAAGGTCATGATCTTACCAGAACTTGGTTTATGCTGGTGCTAACTTAACTTAACCATGATTGGGCTAGGTCTTATAGAGGAATCAGGTTGGGCATGACAGTGGGTTAGGTGAGGACAGTGGCCAGGTTGTGGTAGAACTTGATGGGTTTGAGGCTTGAGTTTCTTTGGTAAAGTCAAGAAAGACGAAGTAGGGATTGGGCTTGGCTCTGGCAAGGACTCAGGCTCCAGTCCTGCTTTTGCTAAGCAAATTATTTGGTTTATTGTAAATCAATGTCTTATTAAACCCAAAATTAAAACAGCCTTTGATCTGGTATTGACTCAGTTTGAATTGGCCTACCAACTTGGGCCGGTAATTGGCTTTGTTCTGACATCGAAGTTGGTGCCCTCAAGCTTTTAAACAGAGAAAAGTCCAGTCAGGGACTAGAGATGTTCTGATACAGTTTTTTCCTCTTGATACCAATACCGATACTTGTGCTGTGGGTATCAGTATCGGACTAAGGCCTATCATTGTGGTAAGGCCTGGCTCAGGTCAAACCCTTTGTTAAAAATGAATAAATACAGCACTTTGTGCAGTATCGGAGAAATTCCCGATACTACTATCAGAATTGGAACAATTGTATAAGGGACACACTTTGGACCCCAAAAGGGACAATCAATTTAAATAATGGATGGGTTAAACTTTGGTCATCCTTCAGTTGTTGGGTTTATAATTTTTTTAAGTTCTGTCAAGACCACTGTCCAGTTGGGATTTAGGGTTTGGATTCGTCTGATACCAGGTCTCAACACAGGCTCAGGTGACATTGGAATTGTTCAATGTCAGGTCTTTAAATGACCGAGTCTTTAACAAAAAAAAGTCAAGCTGTGTCTCCATTCAATGGCTGGATTTAGTCGGGCCTTATAAGGGTCTAATATGCTCTGGCATATTTGGCTTTAAAAGTGTGGAGCAAAGACCATATCAAACATGGACTTAGTCTCAGGGATGCCATCTATTTGTTTCAGGAAAATGTTTTGAATCCCATGACAGCAGTTGCCTTTTTGAGCTGCGTTCACACCAAACGCGACTTTACAACCATTATCACATCGCCCACTGAAGTCATGTCACGTGTCAATAAATACCTCATTTTGGTCACTGTCACCCATCCCAATGGCTCAGGGACATCATGTCCGCTTGGGTTTTACCACAATCATATCACATATCTTATCGGATGTTTACGCAGACATTATTCCAACTGTATTCTTTTCACTCACCTACCGTCTAGGCAGCCCAGCCACACACGACTTCGCCTGAAAAGATAAACATTTTCGACTTTGGCAGCACACAACTAGCAAAGTGATCGCCGAGAATGCAGCCAAGGCATCACAGGAGGGTTAACCTCGCCCCGTTGAGGCTGTGTATTGACTTTGCAAGTGATTGTGGAGGACACTCAAGTCATGTTCAGTGTGTAGGCACCTTATTAAATTCTAAAACCAGACTGAAAAATGTTTCTTGACTCTTGTATGCATGTAATCACGAGACATAATGCAAATCCCCTGATATCTTGTGCTGTTTGCTGAGCTTGTTAATTGTCTTAAAAGTTTAAGACTGTAGTTGCCTACTGAATTGGACAAATGTAAGTCTCATAGCCTCAGGGTCAGAATGGGATTGGATAGGGGTTTGGTCAGGTTTGGGTCAGGTCTTGGCTTGGTAGGGAGGTGGAACGAGGTCAAGAAGGTGTTATGTAAGCTCTTGGCAGTGATTTTGGTAAACATCAGATTCTGACACTACCAGGTTGAGCTGGGCCTTGGCCAGTGTGGACAAAAGATCATTTGAGTGGGTGGCTGTGGACAAGGCCAGGTGGGTCATGAAGTTGTGTGAGCTTGGGGCTGTTTATGTTGTTAGACTTACTTCCCCTGAAACAGATCCTGTATCTCAGCCTCTAGTTTGACATGGTTCTGCTGTGAGCCGCATGAGGTGCAAATTGAGCAACACGGGGTGAGCACTAACCTGAGCCGCTGAGCCGATGATGCCCTGCTGTCGGTGCCTTAGCAACCGTGTCTCTGACATTTCACAGAGATTAAATTGAACCTTGAAGGCTTCATAGCAGAGCAGATATGTCAGGGGTGTGAGGAGTGCAAACAAAGAGGGCACTGGATTTGAATAAGAGCGGTGGAATAACTCCCAGAGGTATTCAGAGATAATGATTCCTGTTTAAGCACGCCACACTCTGCGTGTTTACCTGTGGGCTTAAGATCTTCCTCTGCAGTGATTTACACTGTTGTAGATGTGTCTGTTTACATCTCCTCTTAAAGGCCTCATCTGAAGCATGTGCACTCAGCATCTTTACACAAACTGCCTATCGGTTTCTGTAGTGCTGTTAATTGCCTTTCTCATCATGGTGCATATTTGCATAGTTCTACAATGCTGCCTTAGACTTGACACTGTCTGTTTTTCCACAATACTCGTGTGTGAAAACACTGCAAATTGCAGCTAAATATAGGAATCCCACTGGAGAATATGTTGTCAGATCGCTCTAGCTGTAAGTCGTCTCAAAGTTCAAGAAACTGTTCCCACTTTATGGCTCTTCTGACAGAGTTGGAGATGTTTCTGCCAGAGTGTCGACCCCGGATCAGAGTCAGAGTGAATATGAGATTGGATAATGTGAAATCAGGAATCTTACTAGGTTACATTTACTGATAAATATGCATAAATTCATGTAGGAGGGATGGGAATAGCTCCTGTGCATTGTGCATTCATCCCATGAGATGTTTTTTTTTATTCCAAAGTGTTTTCACAGTTTGCTTTTCTGCTGTTCCTGGTGAGTTTGAGCTAAACACAGTCTGTAAAAGGAGAAACAGTTATGAATATTCTATTGCCCTTGTATGTTGAAGTTGTTTGTATCTTCTTAAGTACTTTAGGTAGGCCTAAAGTACAATAAATCAATTAACCGAACAATACTTTGCCATCTCGTCAGCGTTACAGGAGGCTTTGATGCACATGCAGGTTAATATTCAAATTTCTCACCTTAATTGTAGTTACCGTAAAATACCAAACTAGAAAAGCACTCGGAGAGCGCAGACCTCCGCCAGCACCACAGTCCTCACCCATATTGTGATTTTCACCATAAATATTAGTCCTACCTTTATTTCATCTAAATATTTAGATTCCTGGGACCACGAAAACATGCCATTAGCAATTGGATTCATAATGATATCTAATTTGGTTCAGTAGTTATTCACAAAAATCAAATTTTTCGTCATGGCGGCCATACCAAAATCGAATCACTTCTTCCTTTTCCCATGCTGAACATTTCCTGAAAATTTCATCCAAATCCATCCATTACTTTTTGAGTTATTTTGTTCACAGATGGACGGACGGACAAACGTAGCCTCCTTGGCGGAGGTAATAAAAGCCGGGGCGTTTATTTGTTTCAATCACTGAGCAGACCAGGCATTTATTTGGGACCAGGTGACTATTTGGGACAGGCATGTAAATCCTTTCTCACAAAAATCTTGCTTTCAAAAAATGAAAAAATATGGTGAATATAATCAAATTATTTATTTACACCAGTATGAATATCACCTTTACATTTTCAAGGCAAGATTACAGTACTGTAGTTATACTCTTGTCTTCTTTCAACTCAGCTCTCTCTAAACACTCTTAAAACTGGTCAGGAACGACTGGTAGTTAAGTTAAGGTCGTATTTCTTTTTCTTTCGCTGCACTGGGGCTATGGAGATAAGCAGCAATGTACCGCTAGCTGACTTGACTGGCCTCCTGAAGTTAGTTAAGGACAAAAAACATGCAGCGGAAGTGGAAACGTCTACTTTGAATTTTCAAAGCCCTAGTACTGTACGTAAGATATTGGCTTTCTGCATTCTAGTGCCCTCTGTGGTTGTTGAGTGTAACTGCAACTGTTGTGAAATAGAGCACCAATGTGCATTTGTTGACATACAGAGGGAGGAAAAGTGATCCAACAGGACATGCAGGGAGACAAATAAACCATGTGGACTGTTGAGGTACAGTCTGATCATGTTTCTTTAAAAGTGTCAGCTGTCAGTTGTGAGCTCAGCGTTTGCATGTGTGTTCTGTAAACTTCGACTGTAGCTCCTAGGCTGTGCCGAATAAATTACGTCCAGTATTTATTTGGGACTAGGCAATTAATTGGAACTAGGCCTTTATTTGGTATTTTACGGTATACATTTCTACAGTCTCAGCGCTAATGTGAGTATACCTGCACTCCCAGCTACACCACTGTGCAGCCCAACTATCATTAATGACCTCTGCCAAGGATGTAATGTTTTTGCCAGTGTGTGTTTGTTTGTCTGTTTGTTAGCAAGATTACGCAAAAACTACTAGACTGATTTTTCTGACATTTTCAGGAGATGTTGATAATGGCTCAACTAGAAAATTATTACATTTTGGCGGTGATCCAGAGAACTGCCACAAGTGAACGATCCTTTTTGCTCAATAACTACATGATTCTAAGTGCTAGGTGTGGGTTTTCAGAGTCAAAATCATATTATGATGGTAACTTTATCATGGAACTGTCGTTTATAGATGTAACACCAATATGTGAGCTACCTTGGTAGGGGCTTGCGCTCTCCAAGCCTTAGTCAGTATTTGTACATTTTACCTGTTGGAAGTTCAAGCCAAAGCATCTAGCTAGCAAGCTTTCTGTGGCACCACAGTGATCTCCCCTGGATTTTGTCACACTGGTCTTTGTTTGTGTGTTTTTTAGCTCTCTTGTCCTGTGATTTGACCCTCTACGGTGACTTAACTCATGACAAAAGTCACATGCTGAGCCCGTAATTAACGCGTCACTCTCTCATAGCATGTGAGTTACCCCCCTAAGACCTCCCATTCTCTTGCTTTTCACCTCTTGAAGGCATTTTTGTTGCTTAAGTGTAGATTTGTGTCCCATTGGTGTGGTTCAGCACCTCCCAAAGAGATTAGGGGCCAATTTCACAGGCAGGGATTAAGCTTCATCCCTGACTAAACTCATTTTTTCCCCGATGGAAACCTGCATTGAGACAGAAAATTACTCTCAGACTTATAGGGGCGTTTATTTCTGTGATATGACACCCCCGTGCTCGCTTATAGGTTTGACAGTCAGTAATTAAATGGTGGCTTTGCATCCAGCAGGTTCTTTATTTAGCAGCAAAGTTTTAAAAGTGTGCTTAAGTATGTGTGCAGTTTCAAACTGAGACACTTAAAATGTAAATACTGTCAACTGTTCAAATTGACCAAATTCTTGCTTCTGAAGATGCTAATTTCTCCGTTTTTGGGACTTTTAGGACATAAATAATGGACATGAACTGCTGTTTCAGTCACTCAGACTGTATGGTGGTGTTATTCTCCACACTGCATGCATCGTCCCCTGGAAGTCTTCATCTTCCTTTAGTTCCAGATTACCGTTGAGAACTTCTTCTTCCTGGTGTCTGCTGCAGCGTGTCCAGCTGCATTAAGCTATCTGCTCTGCAGGGATTAACCGATTTGCTCTGGTCTGGAGGAATGTGTGCGAGCTGAGCAGCCCGGCTGAGCAGACAGTGGATCTGAGTGTATTCACCCCCTCAAGAGACACTGAGTGGGGTCAGGGTGTTTGTACTAATGCATGTTATTGTTTGGGATATCTGCTTCAAACCTTTGTAGGTCTTTGGAACAACTGGTGCAACAAGGATGGATGTGGAAAGGGAGGAAAGTTAGAATAATTATCCAAAGAAAATAAAAAGATTCTGTGAGTCAAATGAGAAAGTACACGAGTTTGTTAGCCTGATGCTAATACATTATTGAAAGTTTTATTGATGGGCTCACAGAATTAGCACTACCTTATTCTGCTTTATCATAAGTATCAACAACTTTTTTCCTTAACAAACTACATTAAATAGATTGTTCACTTGAGCATTAACATTAAAATATTTGATAAAATGTGTTGTTTCTTACCACTTAAAAATGCTATCAGGAGGATTCTAAGTAATTACAAAAAAAGTTCCACTTTTAGATATATGCCTGATCGAAATACAAACTTTAAGATGAAGATCAAAATAGGTTATCTATAAATGCTATTCCTTAGCTTCGCGGTCGGGTCGGACAGGGCTGGACTTCCCTGGATACTCAACTTTGGGAACAAGACAATTAAAACTAGAGCAAATTTATATTATTCGGACACGTCTTAGAGCACCGGGCTGTAAGTAGCAATATACAGCCGGATACAAAACTACAACACTAAGTTTTCCAAAACTTGCTTGTTGTCAAACATCAAAAACTACCGCTACGTAACTAGAAAGTGATACATTACCTCATCGCTTTGCATCCTGTAAGTTGTTGAAAAAAGAAGTTGTAAAGCAATGCAGAGTTCTGAGGAAGGTCCGAGCTGCATTCATTAGCATCACAACAAACAAACATTTTGGTTTGGGTTGTGTCTTTATGACAGTCGCCGCACGTGCTCATGGGTAGCAGAGTCTTTATGTTGACGGAAATAGATTCTCCTCATAGCACCTTTATGGAACAAAGTTAGTTTCATTGCTCCTTACTTTTGTTGAAGGTAGTCCTATTTTTCTAATTTGTTTTGATCACAGTTTGTTAGCTGCCATTGTTTTAAGTAGCGGTACATTATTATGGCGGAATAAAAGAAATTAAAACTATCTAGACAGTATTTGGTGCACACCATAGGGCTGGTTGATGTTATCTAATCTCAATATCACGATTAATTGAAGCTCGATTATGGTTAATAAACTATTATTTTATGCTATATGCTGGAACAAATTAGTGGTGACACCGATGGTTGTTGACACGGTCTTCCTGCAGTACTTACACTTAACTTCTTTCTGCTCGATGTCCTAAACAATGGAGATGGTATTTTTCTTGGCTACAAGGTCCTCTGATAGATTGGCGTTTGTCTCCTCCATGTTGGTGGCGCATCCATCGCTCTTGGCGAATATAACGCAGACTGTATGGAGGGTGTGCAGTCAGGTGACTTACAAAGGGAAAATAATCAAAATAATCAACATGAGTAAAATTACTTTGATTAGAGGGTCTAAATATTGATTTTGATTATTTTTTGATTGATTGCCAAGCCCTAGCAAATCAGAAACTATCTTGCCCCCAAAAGGGACATTGTAAGAAGAAAATTAATTATAAGTATGAGGTGCGACAAGGAACTATCTGGTGCACACCAGATACTCATAATTAATTTTTTCTGCCCATGTCCTTTTAAGGGCTCCGTGGAATGGTGATTAATAACTGTAAAAGCATTGAAAGTATTACTGCCCAGTCTCAGTTAGCAGCTTTACCGTCTTAAGGACTTTGTCCTGGCAGTGGTGTAAGGAAAACGATTCTCCAATACTCTGGTATGTAATCAAACCTAAACCAACTCTCTGTAAAACAAAACTGCCCCTTTTTAATAGGAATGCACAATATAATCGTGATATCTGTATTCTCAGAAAACAGATTAGCTATCTGCTAATGTTGTAGCCTCTGATATTTGCATTAGTTTTGATGGTTTTTTGCATGTTAATCTATATTTCACAATATGTCGTTGGTTTATGTCCTGTGTAAGGAGAAAAACATTGAATAGACCTGTGAAAGAGAGTGAGAAAAAGTAGAGGAGGACGTTCTGCAAATGGGAATCAAGTCAGAAGGAAGAAGCATTTATGGGATGTTTCTGGTTGCCTACCCCTCTTGAGCACACTTTAGCATATTTATCTTAAATTCAAAGTATAAGCTACAAGAAATGGGCTGATTATCTGTTAGCGAGTTGGTAAATCAGTATTTAAGCACTTAAAATGGCTGACAAAGCTTCATTCATCTGTTACAGTGGAAGAAAACGCATGTAATATTTGTGTGATCCAAAAAACTGCTGCCGATTTGTTCTGGTTCTTGTTCTGGTCAAAAGAGCTGTTTGAAAATGTTTTCAGAGACAGAACCTTCAAAAACAACTGCAGCTTGTGATTGGTGAATTGTTTGATTAATCACATCCATCACAGACCAATCCATATCAAGCAACCCTGCTACGTATGACATAGCATAAGTAGTAGTTAAACGTAGCGGCTAACAGCTTCCAACAGATAGAATCAGGCAGGACCATCTGCTCTGCAAAGCTACAGTATCTCTATTTTCAGGGGATGAAATGTTGTTTTGGAAGTGATGAAAATTAAAAAGCCTGTGCTGCAGCTCCACACCACGGTCAAGCCGAGCAGACACTCTCTTATTCCTTAGGTCCTTCATGCTTGTGTCATGATGCACAGCTATTAAAACATTGCATTTCCAGTTGCGATCAGAACTTTAAAAATGCTAACACATTTCATTTTAAAGCATGTTCTTTGGTTTGTTTTATCACCTCTTGTGGGTGCTGACTCTGCCGCTGTTGTCCTTGTTCAGCCTCTTCAGAAAACTCACCACAGCTGGTTGGTGATGTGGTTTCCCACGATTCTCATGCTTTTGTGAAGACGTCATGAAACAGCAGCAGTTTGGATCCCGCGGTGATGACATTGTGTTTTTGTTGCTAATCAGTTTGTCACAGGGACACATTTGGTGGGCTGAGGTGGCTGTTGGTGCTCAGAGAGAGTATGTGGACTAAACTGGTGAAATAAGTTTAGTTTTTGAAACATTTAATATGGATAGGTGTAGTAGAGGATTGAAAGTAAAAACTCAATCTTAAATGCTCGATTCATTTGCAGTATTTAATGGAAATTGCCTAAGACATTGCTTAGATATTGCATTATTGAGCAAAAAGTAAACAAAAGGTGCAACAACCTTAACCTTTGACAGGTGAGCTTTAAAATTTTGTCCCTCCATCCCAGCGTCACATTTGTTTACTGCAAAATTTGAAGAAAACAGACTGTGGTAACACAGCATTGAAAAAATATCAAAGGAGCTAAATTTATAAGAGCAATACTAACAATAAAAGACAGAAAGAAGATAAAAACACAAATAAAAGACCAAAACACAAATAAAAGGCTTAAAAACAGATAAAAAAGAAAGAAAGACTTTAAAAGACGACATCACATAAAAGCAGTTCTATTTAAGTGAGTTTTTAAAAGTGACTTACAGGAAGCGACAGACTCCGCACGCCTTATCTCCTCTGGCAGGTCGTTCCAAAGTCAAGGAGCTCTGATGGAGAAAGCTTGATCACCTTTAGTTTTGAGCCTCGACTTTGGAGGCCCTTTGTTTCCCTCCTCTCTTTCTACCCAACAGGCTGGATGAGAAGGTGGCTCACTCTGTCTATCTTTCTCAACACCTGGGTGCGTTGGTTCTATAGCAGAATGAGCGGGGTTAGGGTTAGTGATGCATCTGTCATTCATTCAATCTTTGTAGGGTAGGCAGGGCAAGGAGGCCCTCGCCAGAGGATCTAAGGCTGCAGCCTGGCTGATAAGGAGTTCAAAGCTCTGTAATATAGCTGGGGGCTAGGCCCATGAGTGATTTAAAAGTAATCAATAAAATCTTGACATCAGTTCTGAAACTGACAGTGAGTCCAGTGGAGGGAGGCTAAAACTGGACTGATGTGATGTCGTCTACTAAAACCAATTTCAAGCGGCTGCTGTATTCTGAACTAGTTGGAGGTGAGAAAGAGATTTTATTTATTTAAATTGGGGAGGAGAGAGTTGCAACAATCCAGCCTTGAGAGGATGTAGGCGTGGATTACTTTCTCGAGGTCTGGTGGGGAGAGTACATGTTTTATTTTTGAAATGGAAAGCAAAGCTAGTCCTTGAGTGGCGACAGATATTTTTTGCCAAAGTTGATGGAAATCCCTGCAATTGTTCTTTAGATGTTGGGTTCACAAGCAAAGCATGACCACAACATTTGATGACCTTAACCTTTGATCTGTTTAAAGAAAGTACTTTGAATGGTTTTTTTAGATATTGGGATCAAAAGGTCTTAAAATGACTAAAATGTCTTAAATCAATCTCCAATCAGCAGCTGTAGAAAGTGCTGGAGTCCTGCAGAGAAAGATCCAAATTATTTATGACATTTCTGTTATTTTATTGTCTCACATGGCTTCAGCTCTGAAAATCATGTTCAAGCAAACAATAAAAACCACTTTGCTTCACTCCTGTGTTGATTTTTTCCAACGTCTTTCAGCATCTTAAATAAATCCAGATGATGGAAGTTTTCATATCCAGCCAAACAAACAGGCTCTGCTCTGCTGCTCCACATTTATAATTCATTTCATAAGAGTTTCTATGTCTTTAATCCAAATGTGCGCGGCTCAGTCTGTAACAAAATCCCTCGAATAAACAAAAGAAATGCAGCTGCAGATTTGGCCTCTCTGCATCTCGGGATGCATTTCTATTCCGTCCTGATGTATTTGATTGTTCTTTGTCTTTAGGGGGAGAGAAAGTTTAACCACCGACCAACAGCTCTGATTATTATTTGATTAAGAGACGATGGGGGTGCTGCTAGCAGGAGGCAAATGAAATTAAAGAGCATAATAGAGCAGAACTAAAGAGCCAAACACTGGGCAGGTCTAATCCTCCCTCTGGAAAACAATGTGAAGATGGATGTGGAGGAACGAGGAGGGTTTGTCTGCTTCTGGTACAAACAAAAAGAGCATATGGCTACCAAAGAAATTCAAATACGTACTTCTTTGTCTATAACAGCTACAACAGAAGTAAAACTACAACTTTTTGTCAAGTCTTGCGAAAGTCCCGAGTACATGATGAGCAATTAGACTCTATTCTTTCAACTGTATGTCCAATAACAAGAAAGAGACGGACAGGGCTCACCTACAGCTAACTAGCTTAGCTCAAACATTGGGAGTCAATGAGATGTGTAAGCATATCTCTGCCTAAAATTTTATGATTAACTCTTCGGCAACTCTCCTTTGTGCTTGTGTGACTCATTTTTACCACCTTATGTCAGGTTATCTTCTTATATTTTCTTCATCTACTACTAAACAGAGGCTTTGTTTGGTTCACCTATTTACAAGTGCGTCTTGATGTGATGTTCAAGAACGAATCGAGTCTTTTGAACTCCCCTTTAAAGTGAAGTTGCCAACAGACTTGCCCTTGGGAGTGAATTTTAAGTTTTAGAGCCACTATTAAAGCAAACTGCCCTCAAGCAAGCGAGCGGGTCATTCACAAGTGCGAATCGTTTCTCATCTTCTCTTAAAAGAGCAGTTCAAAACACTCGACTCGTTCTTGAACATCACATCTCCACCGAATACGGACTTGTAAGTTAGTGATTCAAAAATTGACAAAGCCTCTATTTAGGAGTAAAGAGTAAAGATAATACATGAAGATAATGTGACATAAAAAAGTAAAAACAAGTCACAACAAGCACAGAGGAGAGTTTTTTTTAAATTATAGGCATAGATAGGCTAACACTTCTCATTGACTCCCAGTGTTTGTGCTAAGCTAGTTAGCGATGGGTGAGCCATGCCTGTGTCTTTCTTGTCGTTGGACACATCTGCTTGTTATGGACTCTGGACTGAGGCGAGTTTTCATTGTACTTCTGTTGAACCCTAATGCTACCATGTTGTTGCTTTATGGTACTGTGTTGTGGATTAATGTAGATGTGTTGTGATGTTTGCATTTGCCTGGTGTTTGCAATTGTTGCGACCTTTCTTGGATGTGTAAAGAACACTTTAAATCAATACAAAATTGCTGACCAACCCCAGGCATGAATAATAACCCTCATGTCATTCTGTTGCTTGCTCTAGCCAATCGAAACTTATCTGTATAGCACCATTTTACAAAGTGATATCTAAGGGCACTTTACAACTTAGAAATATATTTTTAGTCAAGTACCCCCTGACACGGGCAAAACATTTTTGGAAGAACATAGAGGTATGTCAGTGAACCTGACAAATACATTCATATTGCAAACATTGCATGTAGAAACAAAAGAAAAAACAGAAGACGGTGACTACCTTCCTGGTGGTACCGTCAAAACTCAAATCTGCAAAACGCTGCTAATTTATATTGGTCTCTGTAATGGTCAAATGTAAATGCTTTTTAATTACATTGAACTTGTTGTACTTTGGTTTATTTTACTACATATCTGTCTATTATACTGATTAATTATATGACCAAGTTATATCTGTCTGTAAAAAGATTAATTATGAAGTTTGTCTGTAAAGAATCACGCTAAGTTTTATCCTCAAACAAACATTTGCTTCACCCAGAAATGCAAAATATTTACTAAAAGAAATCTTGCCTACTTTTGGACAGTTATTTAAATGGAATTTTCTCTTGATTCATTACCTTTTTGTGTAATTGCTGTTTGGACATTTTTACAGTATGTAACTGTAGCTACTGCATCATAAAATAGTGCCAAACACAGAGACTTCCTGGGAAATTATACAACTTTTTGCACACTGTACATCTGACCCAACGAGGGTCAAACTCACAATTAGACAATGTAGCTGTACCCACCAGACTCCAGACTTGTCCTGTCTTGCTCTTTATGGACCATGCTTTGTGACTGGTAATCCATGCTCCAAACTGTCCAAGGAAGAACGCTCCAAACTAATTCCCACAAAGTTGGTTTTAAACTTTCTGGCAAGTCAGAGTAATGCAAAGACACCCCTTGAACTTGTGTATTGGAAACAGCTTTAAGGTCCGGACCGCATTGAACACGTCCCTAAAATAATGTTTACTCAAACTTTGCTTCACCTGAATGCAGTCCAAGAAGTATTGTACTAACAGCTTTAAGGTCACCTGGACATTAAAAGTACAGCACTGCATGGAACCCTTTCAGCCACTTTACTGACTACCTGATAGGACCAATGGTCAAAAGATACTGAAACACCCCTTAATTATACATATATTTACTTCAGATGTGAGCCCAGCACTGCAGTCATACAATTATGCAGTCTGACAATCTGACGGTCTGACCTCTTTCTCTGGTCACAGCTAATCATCTGGACGCTTTCTGTTACGAATCAGATGGATTAGTCTGTTACATAAGAGTCTGTGTGAGAGATTAGAATAAATTATAACAGAGTCTGATGTATCCAAACATGATTTGACTGCGGGAGACTTATGGGTCTATTATAACAGAAGTGCTGTAATTTATATGGTAATGTGTGCTGAGGGAGAAACTCTGGCGTTTTAATGTGATTTGTATAAATATTACATAAGAATAGAAAAGATGTGGTAGTTTTAAATCTGTTAAGAGTCAATGTGTAGAGAAATTATGGTATTTTACTTGAACCTATCCAATTTTATTTCCCAGAAAAAAGTGCGAATATATTTTTGTACTAGCTTTGTATGTATTTGTTGTTTGTTATTAGCAAAACATGACATTTCCACTATTTTCACTGTTTTTCAAAGTTCTGGAAACTCTGATCACTTGGTTTCCTGTTCTAAATCAATGTGCTTGGCAGGAATTGACACAGGGTTTAACAGACTTGACGTGCATTTCCAGCGAACCAGTGCGGAGCTGGTTCACTTGAATCTCACTTCAGTTGCACATAGAAGGGATTTAAGACTTCATCATTGACTTGCTCTTTCAACACTTCTAACTTGACTTGAATTTTAAGACTTTTATATAATTTTATATTCCACTTCTAGCTTAAAGGTGCTATGAGGAGAATCTATTTCCGGCGACATAAAGACTCTGCTACCCATGAGCACGTGCGCCGACTGTCGTAAAGACGTGACCCAAGCCAAAGCGTGCGTTTGTTGTGATGCTAATGAATGCAGCTCAGACCTTCCTCGGAACTCTGCATTACTTTACAACTTCTTTTTTCAACAACTTACAGGATGCAAAGCGACGAGGTAATGTATCTCTTTCTAGTTACGTAGCGGTAGTTTTTGACAACAAGCCATTTTTGGAAAACTTAGTATCGTAGTTTTGTAGCCTGCTATATATCACTACTAACAGCCTGGTGCTCTAAGATGTGTCTGAATAATATAAATTTGCTCTAGTTTTAATTGTCTTGTTACCTCCGCCAAGGAGGTTATGTTTTCGGGAGAGTTTGTTTGTCTGTCTGTCTGTCTGTGAACAAAATAACTCAAAAAGTTATGGATGGATTTTGATGACATTTTCAGGAAATGTTCAGCATGGGAAAAGGAAGAAGTGATTCAATTTTGGTGTTGATCCGGATCAGCGTCTGGATCCGCCATGACAAAAAATGCGATTTTCGTGAATAACTACTGAACTAAAATAGATATTATGATGAATCTAGTTGCTAATTGCATGTTTCCATGGTCAAGGAATCTAAATATTGACATGAAGTAAAGGTAGGACGATTATTTACGGTGATAATCACAATATGACTGACAACTGTGGTGCTGGCGGAGGTCTGCGCTCTCTGAGTGCTTTTCTTGTTCCTGAAGTTGATTATCCAGGCCAGTCCAGCCCTGTCCGACCCGCCCGCAAATCCAAGAAATAGCATTTATAGATAAACTATTTTGATGCTATAAAACTCATCTTAAATGTGTATTTTGATCAGGCATATATCTAAAAGTGGGACTTTTTTGTAATTACTTAGAAACTCCTCATAGCATCTTTCATATAAATACAAGCTAACTGTTTTTTTGCAACCTTCTGCTATTGTACTAGCAACAGAACTCCATTCAGATTAGCAACATAAATGCAGAAACGCAGGCATCAGGCCATCCGAGCACATGTGATTGTCCAGGGTGTCAAGTTGAAAAGGAATGCGGGACATCAAACCCAAATCCGAAAATGTAATGTCTGTAGCTAAGACTGCCTTTAGTCTCCCAACCATTTGATTCCATACATATGGCTCCCTCGATAGTGCAGTCAATAAGGATTATATAAATGCCAAAAAGTCAGAAATTGCACCAAACAGTTTACAGTAAGGTCATGACATCGCTGGCATTTGTCCCTAATTAAATGGTATCAATCAGTAAATCATTTTTGAGTATAACAACAGAAGTGTTCTTACATTAATTTGCTGAAAACTCCAGCGTCTGGGAGTTCTTTTAAGCCACTTTGTACCGGATCTGCTCGATGTAATCCAGCATGAAGGCAAACAAAGGAAACAGTGAGTATCTCTGTGTTGAGCTGTTGTTCTGTTGTTGCATCAGTGTTGCCTTCAGGGTGTTTCTGCTGCAGGCAGGCAGGGGAGCACTGAAAGTTTAACATCCCTCCTCAAATACTTACATTTTTTATTTTCTGCTTTATACGTCATTGTACAGTCTGCTTGGTTTACTCCAAAACTGCTGCAACAGCTCTGTTTTCAACACCTCTGTTTAACTGCACTGTTCTCTGGTATCTTTACGGCTCATTTTGATAAATGAGTGATTCTGAGAGAGTGTAAAAGTACACGAGGAAAAGATAGAAGGAGGTGAAAGAACAAGGAGAAGAAATGAGGGGAAAGAAGCAATAATTCAGATTTAGGGGCAGGGATGAAGAGCAGAGATCTGAGATGGAGATGAGGAATAATACCCCATATTTCTCTCATCCCCATGTGGTCTGCTGAAATCTTCCCCCGATGGTTCCCCTCTCCACACACACCATCATCATCATGACCACATTATCTGTCCCAAACCAGAGTTATATAACCACATCGGGGGTCTGCGCCAGATATTTCCTTATATAACCCCTTTTTCTCTCACTGCAAAGAACGACAACAGATGATTTTTTACTACTAGAAATAATAGAAGGGTATGTGCTCCAACTGTGGGTGGAAAATGTGGCTCCAAATGAGCCAGATCTGAGGATTTTTGATTGGTAAAGTTACAGTTTTGCTAGCTAAACTGAGAGTTTAAACTAAAGACTGACTGTCAAAACAGCCACTGGGAGTTTAACTGTTTTTAAGTGGAACAAGCCTCAAGTTTCACTTTGTATTTGATGCTATTGTATCTGATCAGCTAATGCCCATGTTAGCATGGTTTAACAAGTTGCACAAGTAATATAAGGGATTTTATGCTATTTCTTGCCATATGAAAAGGTCTAAAGCATGGAGTTTAGATTGGAAACATAGACAATCTTTTAGAGCCTGACTTAGCCTGTCACCTGATATAAACTATATTGTCAAAAGTATTCGCTCACCTGCCTTGACTCGCATATGAACTTAAGTGGAGTGTTTATGGGACTTTTTGACCATTCTTCCAGAAGCACATTCACAAGGTCAAACACTGATGTTGGATGAGAAGGCCTGGCTCTCAGTCGCCACTTTAATTCATCCCAAAGGTGTTCTTTTGGGTTGAGGTCAGGACTCTGTGCAGGCCAGTCAAGTTCATCCACACCAGATTCTGTCAACCATGTCTTTAAGGACCTACTTTGTGCGCTGGTGCACAGTCATGATGGAAGAGGAAGGGGCCAGCTCCAAACTGTTTCTACAAAGTTGGAGCATGGAATTGTCCAAAATGTCTTTGTGTGCTGAAGCATTCAGAGTTCCTTTGACTGGAACTAAGGGGCCAAGCCCAGCTCCTGAAAAACACCCCCACACCATGACCCCCCCTCCACCAAACTTTACACTTGGCACAATGCAGTCCAAGAAGTATCATTCTCCTGGCAACCACCAAACCCAGACTCGTCCGTCAGATTGCTAGATGGAAAAGCGTGATTGCATGGTCACTCCAGAGAACGCGTCTCCACTGCTCTAGAGTCCAGTGGCGGTGTACTTTACACCACTGCATTGACGCTTTGCACCACACTTGGTGATGTGATGCTTGGATGCAGCTGCTCGGCCATGGAAACCCATCCATGAAGCTCTCTGCACTGTTCTTGAGCTAATCTGAAGGCCGCATGAAGTTTGGAGGTCTGTAGTGATTAACTCTACAGAAAGTTGGCGACCTCTTCACACTATGCACCTCAGCATCTGCTGACCCCTCTCTGTCAGTTTATGTGGTCTACCACTTGGTGGCTGAGTTTCTGTCGTTCTCAAACACTTCCACGTTCTTAAAGACAGCTGACAGTTGACTGTGGAATATTTAGGAAGGAGGAAATTTCACGACTGGATTTGTTGCACAGGTGGCATCCTATCACAGTTCCACGCTGGAATTCACTGAGCTCCTGAGAGCGACCCATTCTTTAACAAATGTTTGTAAAAGCAGTCTACATGCCTAGGTGCTTGATTTTATACACCTGTGGCCATGGAAGTGACTGGAACACCTGATTCTGATTATTTGGATGGGTGAGTGAATACTTTTGGCAATATAGTGTATGTTTATGGACATGAGCGTGATTCAAATCCTACAATTTTCCACTTCTTGTCTTCAATAATTAAGGCTTTATATGACCAGTTCTCGAGCTGTTGTATTGACTTGATCAGCCGTCACTTCACATTGCGCCTGATTTTTGATGATTTCATTTCCTGTCAGTAACATCAGAGCTTTACTCAGTCAAGCAGTAAATCTGTTTTGTTGAGTCTAAAAATCCATCTTCCATTCAAACATTCTCATATTGTTTTCCTCTGTGTTGTCGATGTTGTTGCTTTGGCCTTCGGAGTGGAACGATCCACAGATTTTGGCTGCTGTCAGCTGAACAAATGGACAAACCTGCTGTTGTGGATTAAGCTGTGCACACACACTGACATCTCTCAAACATGTGCAGCTGTTACATCCTTACAAGGCCACAAATCAGTGATATCAAACACAGAATGTGGTCATCAGAGAGGCATGAAACAAAAGTCTAGATATGATTAATAAGAGCTGATGATGCCGAGCAGAGGAGGGAAGGAAGTTACTTGATGTTTGAGAGAAAACTCAGATGTATGTTCTTAAGAAAGCACAGCCAGTTTAGATGCAAAATCAACCAAAAAAGAACAATAACTTACAAAAAACACTGATAACAGCTACAGTCACAGCAAGAAAACAACAACAATGCAAACAAATTCAATGAAATAGTCAGAACAAAAACAATATTAACAACTACAACCACAGTAACAATGGTTAGAAAACAACAATACAAAAAGACCATCACAACAACAACCACAACAGTGACAGATTTCTAACTGTACCAATAATGCCGTAAACATAGATATAAACAATAACAACACTAACCTACCAACATCTAACGAACAATTACATAAAAACAATAACAGGAACAACAGTTGCTAGCAAAGCAGTCACAATAGTTTTAACAACAGCAGCAACAACAAAAGAACAACACTATCAACACTGAGAGCATCATAAAACAATTCTCAAAACACCAAAACAGTAAACACTAGAGCAGCATTTTCATTTTGCAGTTAAGACCAGAATTACAAGGTTCCTCATGAGTGGACAATAAAATTACACGAACAATGAGAGATGTGAGTATTGAGATGTTCAAAATCTTCAAAATATAATGCACATATGTTAACGAGAAAATTAATCTGAGTATTAATAGCAAATAAAATCACCTTTTTAGATATGTATATAAGAGTTTGGAGGAGCTTCGGTGGTCCAGGATTTGGTGTCAAACGGGCAATTCAAAATGGCCGCATTTCTCTCCATTGTTAGTGTTTAGGTGAACATACAGTTGAGAATCATCAGCATATAGTGTTTATGGACAATATAGTTACTGATCAGCTGGCCAGGTGGAAGTAAATTAGCAAAAAATAGTAGTGGGACAACAATAGAGCCCTGAGGAACTCCACAGGTAAATGGGGTGCTTCATAAAGTAGATCTACCAATTTTAACTAAGATGGATTTATTCAGAAAATATACAATAGGTGCCAAACACTGAGCTAAATCAAGCAGACTAAAAAACAACATTCTCAAAACTAACAGCATCATTAAACAATAATCAATTTCCCTACAGCAACAGTGAACAGTAGAGCAGCATTTTAATTTTTCCAGCTGTTAAGACCAGTGTTACAAGATTCCTCACAAACAGACATAAAATTACACCAACAAACAGAGATGCTAGTATTAAAATGTTCAAAATCTTCAAAATAATATGCGCATATGTTAACAAGAAAATCAAGCTAAGTATTAGTGGCAAATAAAACTAGAAAAGCACTCGGAGAGCGCAGACCTCCACCAAGCAGCACAGTTCCCAGACGGTGATCCGGATCAACACCAAAATTGTATCACTTCTTCCTTTTCCCATGCTGAACATTTTCTGAAAATTTCATCGAAATCCATCCATAACTTTTCGAGTTATTTTGTTCACAGACAGTCAGACAGACAGACAGGCAGGCAGACAGACAGACAGACAGATAGACAGACAAACAAACTCTCCCAAAAACATAACCTCCTTGGCGGAGGTAATAACCTTTCACGGTATGCATGCAAGAGTTAGGAGTTTTGACTTAAAGTACTCCAGGATTTGGTGTCAAATTGACACTTGAAATCGGCCAATTTTTGCTCCATTGTCAGAGTTTAGGTGAGTGTACAGTTGAGGATCATCAGCATATAGTTATGCGTCATGGACAATGTAGTTACTGATCAAAAAATAGAATAAAAGAGAAGTGAAAAATAAAGCAAAAAATAGAAGTGAGACTAGAATACAGCCCTGAGCAACTCCACAGGTGAATGGGGTGCTTAATAAAGGAGATCTACCCATTTTAACTAGATGGATTTATTAAAAAAACACTGAGCTAAAATCAAGCTAACCCAAAAAATGAATAGACACCATGTATTCATGTAAGACTTGCATATATCATTACAACTTTCATTATCATATCGTATTAATCTTATGAAGTGAAAAGCTGTGCTGTCACAGGAGATAAAGCATATATGTGCATACCTCACTATCACAGGCAGAGGAACACTAATGTGCTTTAATGCCTCCCACATTTTCTTCTCCATCTCCTGGCAGTAATCTGTCTCTGTAGGAGGTGGATTAGCAGATTTACAGCCTCCTACGGCGCACACACATGCACAGGCAGAAATATAAACACACATGCATGAGTATTAATGCACGTTTGTGGGCGTTAATTTGAGATTTAGCCTGCAGGTGACAGTAGGTGACAATCCTCTCCCTTAGAGTAAGCTGATCAGAAGAAAATCAGGACAATATGTTACACTTTGGGTGTTAAGAGATGAGCACAGAGGGGACAGCATGGTTGAACCAATTTCAAGAGTGAATGAGCTTCTCTAAATGACTGAACATTTAAGATGACATTGAAATGTTTGACGATTAAAAGCAGGCAGAAATATGGACAAAAGGTTAGCATTGTGCAGACGCACTGGACGTAATGGATGCCAATAATTAAGCCCAGTGTTACCTGTTCTCAGGGATACATGAAGCTCTGGGTTTGAACCATTTCTTTCGAAGTTTAATGAGGACCAAGTGCCACACTGTGAAGACAACAGGGCCACAATATCTGCAAACTTGTTCCACTATCATTGTTTCAAACCCTTATTCAACCTCATTTTTTGGATGTTTTGGCTCAGAACAACAATAGGCAGCAGCTGGTCTGTAATTTAGTCCAGGCATTCAATACAGATGCCAGATAAAACCTTGTATAAGCCCAAAACTATGGAGCTTGTTGTAGTTCCTTTGTGACTTGGGAGCACCGCAAGATTACAAGGAAGGTTATAAGGTATGTGGTTTGAGAGATGGGCTCAACTGCTTCCTTGCTTCCTTCCTATTAAACTTGGCTCCTGAAAAGCACCAAAATTAGTGGAATGGAGTGTTGCAATGTTCGGCCAGAATTTCTAATAAACTTTGTTGGAGTATCCCAAAGTTCCTCTGGGTTTTCTTTGTTTAAAATGTTGCTGAATGCCAAATTCAACATGTCAAATACAAAGGGAAGACTATAAAGTTGCTCCTGCCTCTAGGCAAAACTGTTTTGGTAATGGCCATGGCAATAATCTCTGTAGAAACCTTAGTTTTGATCAATATTTGGTCTTAAATCAGTCATATTTTGCCTTAATTTGGCTCATGTCTATGCTTTTGTCTACTGCTAGAGTAAAGACCACGTGGGCTTGGTCCATTCTGATTGGCTGACTAATCTACATTTGTGGAAAATGGTTCATTCAGCTCTATTTGGTGGCATTTTCAACAGATCTGCCTTCATTCTAAAGTCTCTTGCTGGCACTGGCCTTGTCCCCCAAGCTAACAAGGTTGAACTACTGATGCAACAGTGGCATGACATCACGGTGGTAGGTCTATTCGGAGGGGATGGGGGAGTCAGCTGTTTCTGGTAGCTTCTGTTGCTGTTAAGAAGGGGAATGGGAGAAGACAATTTTGCTAGGGGTGTCCCAGTACAACCTTTTTTTTTTTTTTTTTTTTCCTCTGATATGATACAGATAATGCAGCCTTGAGTATTGAAACAAAAACATATATTTTTAAAATGTAAAATTACATCTGTGTTTAAAGATGCTATGTGGAGTTTTTAAGTAATTACAAAAAAGTCTCACTTTTAGATATGTGCCTAATCAAAATACAGACTTTAAGATGAGTTTTATAGCATCAAAATAGGTTATCTATAAATGCTATTCCTTAACTTCACGGTCGGGTCGGACAGGGCTGGACTGGCCTGGATACTCAACTTCTGGAACAAGACAATTAAAACTAGAGCAAATGTATATTATTCGGACACGTCTTAGAGCACCGGGCTGTAAGTAGCGATATATAGCCGGCTACAAAACTACGATACTAAGTTTTCCAAAACTTGCTTGTTGTCACACATCAAAAACTACCACTACATAACTAGAAAGAGATACATTACCTCGTCGCTTTGCATCCTGTAAGTTGTTGAAAAAAGAAGTTGTAAAGCAATGCAGAGTTCTGAGGAAGGTCCGAGCTGCATTCATTAGCATCACAACACACACACGCTTTGGCTTGGGTCACGTCTTTACGACAGTCGCCGCGCGTGCTCATGGGTAGGAGAGTCTTTATGTTGTTGGAAATATTCTCCTCATAGCACCTTTAACTTAAACATAAGCATATTCTACAACTAAATGAATTAAATAAATCTAAATTACAATGTACTGCTTGTATCAGAGTGCTGTGGCCGAAATAATTTGATATTTGTTTTTTTGCTGATATCAGGCCAATATCTGATATCAATATCGGATCGGGACACCCCTATCTTTTGCTATAAGAACATAAAACATTTAAAAAGGAGTATTCAGGCTTTTACAGTAAGAGTATTCACTCCTAAACTCTTAGAAAACCTCTCGCTGGATCACCGAGATGGTGTCAGAGTTTTGTTTTTACAGATAAAGCATGTCCGTCGTCTTCACGATCCACCGCTGTCTTTTTGTCTCACTTTAGCAGACTTCTTCTCATCCACCCTCAGTGTTTCTGTCTCGTCTCCTGTGAGAGCAGGACTCAAATCACCAGGGGCCGTCACATATCATGTTCAACATCAGGGACTGGCTGATGATTTCAACAGCTCAGAGCTCTGCTGCATCTTTAGTCTGTATGAAATCAGCGCAGACCGAGATCCCACGAGGGACCGGCTCCCAAGAGGATGAAACTGTCTGCTACTTCAGCAGCTTCACTTGGGTTTTGAGTTCCTTTTGCTCTGTGTGGGATTTTCTTTGTTGTACTTCATGCTTTTTTCTGTCTGAAGAAAGAGAGAAGCAAGAGAAACTACCTGATCAAAAGTAGAGTTGTCCAACATCAGAGACAACAAGGTACAAGTCTTGATTTCTGCCTAATTCAACAAACTGTTAACTATAACCTGGTGTTACTTGTCAAACATTTTTACTGTTGTTTCTTCTATTATGTAATCATCTGTTTTTAGTTTAAGACATAATTAAGAAATATGTGTTGAAGACAAGACACATTTGTCCTAATCAGATTTTACAAGATTTATGGGTGCAGAACTGTTTACACAAGAATGGTACCCGGATAGCCTGAATCAGCAAACTTTTGAAACCAGGGTCAAGAGGGAAAAGTTTTGAAAATGTTTTTTGAATCTATTTTCCTGTAGAAACTTAAGGACAACAACAACTGCTACCGATGAGGGATCTAACATAGGGCTGGGACAATACGCTTTTCTCCCCATTCAAATTTTTAACGATTTTTTAGGTGCCGATTGAATTTAAATTGCAATTCTACAATATTGCCATTTTTTGCAATCTTTAGTTAGCTTTTATAACACCAACGAAAAAGATGAACAATGATGATGCCTACAGGCTATATCAGGAAAAATACACATCACACTTGAGTTTGTTTTTAGGATTTATTCACCAACATATTTTAACCAGCTGTTTATACTCTCTCTTCAAAAGCCTGGACTGCATTTAAAATTGGCTTATTAACACAGACTAAAATGAAGGATTTAAATTTGGGGAAAAAAAACTATTTTTGAACAAAAAAAAAACTTGTTTAAAACCGTCAGACAAAAAATCCAGATACTTATGTAATCCCACCCCTGATGTAACAGTTACCGGTAAAATGGTAAACTGTGGTAAAATTTCTGATGGTTACTGTTACCGTTTTCTATTTTAATTACCGGTAAACTGGAATTGCCTCTGGGACCATCTTTAGTAAAAGATAGGACTTGGTCTAATATAATGAGCTGTAACATGGACATTAATGCTCTAGGCAAACAAAAATGTTTGACTGTATGTAAAATAGGTTAAGTTTATATTTGGTCATCTCAAAACTTTGTATATGTTAATTTACAATTGTTTTATGAGAAGAAACCTGTGAAAAGTTCAAATCAGTTTTTTCTTTTCTTGCAATTAAAGTCCTTTAAATGTCCTTTAAGTAAATGTTTTCATCCCTTTTCATGAGAAATAAAAGTAAAAAATCCTGGAAGAAAGAGAAAAAACGCATTTGAACTTTAAACAGTATTCTCTTTATAAACAATTGTAAATGAACGTTTCAAAGTTTTGAGACAACCAAAAATAAATTTCACCTATTTTACATACACTCACACATTTTAGTTTGCCTGTAGCATTAGTGTTCATATTACAGCTCGTCATATTAGACCATGTCCAGGCCTTTTTTATTTTTTTTAAATTTTTTGTTTTACTAACGACAGTCCCTGAAGCAGTTAGCCCCCTTCATGACTCTCCTCTGGTCTCCCCTTTCCATGGCAGATCTCCTCCACATCTCCTTCTTTAATATTTCCAAATTACGATTGGTTAAATCCATAAAATACGAACTATGACGGAAAAAGACAATCTATTAACATGGCAAATAAACAGCAAAGAACGTCAAGAACAAACTCCAGAATGATACTAATACTGTTACTTACAACCTTTATACATTATTTAGAAAGAAAATACTGATAAACCAACTATAATTCACTCAGGTATGGCTCACTAAATCCTCTCTCTCTCTGCTCATTTTTCTCAAGGAATTACAGCAGTCTTAATCATGCGCATTTTTGTCTTTCATCGCAGCTTGGTGTTTCAGACAGGGTTACTGTAATCAATCAGTTTCCCCTCGACACCCTTGTAAAATCCAAACTTCGACCAGACGAAAGCCGTTTAGAGTGGGAAAACCTGTAAGAGTCTGAGCGAGGCTCCAACTGCTGTACTTTCAGAAGCCAAATATTGCAAACTGCAGACACATACATTTCAAGGCTTTTCCAGGCTAAGAGCAGCATCACCGTAACCTGACAAGCCAGATGGTTAGCTCCATATATCTGCCACAGAAATATTTCACTTGTCCATCTGGGTAGGAGCCCTTTGAATGTGTTTTCAGGGGCAGAATGTTAAAAAAAACACAAGCTTGTGATTGGACAATCCTTTGGTTCGTCACATTCATCAAGACCAATCCACATCAAGCAGGGTTGCCTCCTATAATGTAGCATACATAGCGGCTAATGTAGCAGCTAATGTCTAACAACAGTTAACAACAGTTCATGGATGTTAGCCATAGCTGCTAACTTAGCTGCTAACAGCTTACGACCTACACTACCTACCTTTAACACTTGCATGTGACATGAACCTCGTCAAAGACAATCCCTACAAGTAAACTTCCGAGGAGGGCAGATTTCGCAAAGTTTCACTGAGCAACCATGAGGACAATAGGCTAATCGGCATGTCCGTTCTCAACTTCCGGTTGTCGTCATGTCCGCATTCAGCTGCTCCCACCTCTCTTCCCTGACTGGGCCGTTAAGAATTCAGCCGAGTGAAGTCTTTGGACAACGGAGGCGGGCAAGACGGAGCTGCAGGATTTCAGAATCAGGCAGGTCTGTCTGCTCTGCCAGGCTAGCATCACCATAAGTTATTGACACAGTGTGGTGATCAAATATGGTTTAACAGTAAGGTTAATAGGACGCGGTAATGATTACTGTGGGAAATTTTATTGCGGTTTACCATTTTACCGGTAACGTTACATCCCTAGTGTGTATGCACCTTTAGTCATTTATACGGATCCCTTGTGAACGTGCATAATTTTCATACCATCTCTGTGTGAACACCGAGCTCTTTTGAAACGCAAAAGAGGAAATGGTCAGTTTCTGGTGACAACATTGTCGTGTTAACGAGGCTGTAGATTGTCCAGATGGATCTGTTTGATCACATTTATGACAATAACACTGTTGACAATGTTGAAATGCCTCGTCCTTGGCATCTTGTCTTTCTCTTTCCTTCCATTTCCTCACAAACCCCTCATGTCTTGCTTACACATTGCACACACTGGACCCCCCTCTGGCGTGTTGTTCCTCTGTCAATACCTCAGTCCTGGTCGTTGGTGTCTGGGTGTTTTGGGTCGATACCATCCTCTACATTTGGCCTTGAGCTGACGGACAATTGGACAGACCCAGACATCTTGTGGATTAGACTCAAGTCTCACCCACGTACATACACAATGCCATTACTCGGATGTGTGCAGCTGTCACTTCATGATATCCTGAATTTTCTTTGTCATTAAATGCTTGAAAATTTGAAGCAGGAAATGATTTGCAGCACATCCAGAGAGTGGATTCAAACCTGCAAATCCAGAATGAAAGTCACACATCTACACACAAACACGCATAAATGCAGGATTAAGGGCTAAGGATGGGTTTAAGGAGGCGGTGGCGTCGGATAGATACATTTCTACACACATTTTGTCGCTCTGTGTGTGTTTGTCTTTGTGTATTTTCAGTGCACAGTACTGTAATCCTGGAGAGCGCTGTGGTTTGCTCAACACACTTGGTCACAAAAGCACACGTTTCTATGTATTCAAATATAATCTATGTAAGTATCCCTGCTCAGTGGGAATCATTAAAGAGCACTTAATTACCCATAATCCACTCTGGGCCAGATGTCTGCTCTGTTGGAGGGGTCACAGTGTGTGTGGGTGTTTTTGTGTCAGAGTATGCGACCATATGTCGACTTCCTCTGACTTTTGCTGCGTTTCAGCCTCAAATTCCTCTTGTCTTGTCTGATTTTTCTCCATTTTCACCCCTTGTGAATATTTTATGAATTGGATTGTCTCTTGTTTGTCCTGTCAGTGTTGCTCCACCTCTTCCATTTTTTTGTCAGTCCATCCCTCCCTCTTTATCCCTCTCCTCCTCCCTCTTTACTCTCATTTCCCCTCATGCTCACTCAGACTCAGGGAGTCACGGCTGACTTGAAGTGTCTTCATAGCAAACTCATCAGCACAAACATTTAAAGGTACAGTACTAAAACTAACTTTATTGATGTCTGTGTTTGTTCATTTGTGATCAGTACATGTTTCACTATCACTCTTGTTCATGGCGTTGGCTCCAGTGTAGACTTTGAACCTTGAGGAATGGTTGCTTGGTGATTGTCAAGGGAACTGACTTTATGGTGATTTTTCAGCTTAATAGTTTATTTTTAATGGTTTAATGATGAGGCTTTCATTCATAGTTGATTGGTCTTCAACAGGTTTAAATGCTGCATTGCAACCTTCAGCTTAATTAAGCCTATAAAAAAGATTATATTAAAATTTCTGCTGGTATTGATGGCAAACATAACCACTGTACATTTCAGCCATAAACATCCCTTATATTGGCTCTTAAACTGGCAGAATATTTAAATATACCGGTATGCTTTTCAGGCTTTGAAGTTTAAAAATCAATAGCATCATACACGACAGAAAGAAAAAATGTTTTTCTTGTTTAAAATATGTTTCTAAAACAAAGTTTTATAATGACAGAAACATATCAATTTTTGTTAAGTAGAGATGCAATTTAAAAAACTCCAAACCATACCAGCACTGGTTCTGGTATTTGCAGTATTGAGTTCTCTCTTTCTTTCTCTCTCAATATATATATATATATATATAAGTATTAGGGGTGCAACAATAAATGTATCCATATTGAACCGTTCGATACAGTGGCCTCGGTTTGGTACACTCTATGAACCGATCAATTTTGTATTTATTTATTTGATCAACTTCTGACGAGGTGCTTTACGCTGAAAGTTCAGTGTATCTGCGTTCAACTACTCTGGCCTGCATTGTCGAGCACAGATCCGCTGAGCTGCGCGCGCAGCACCTCACCTTTCATTCGGCCAAGCTGCTGAGACAGAAGAAGCTACATATGCTCTGGCGCTGCAACATGGCGAGTGCTTTACCTTCAGCTGAAATTGAAGACCCTCCACTATCATTCAGATCTGGCATTTTGGGACTATTTGGCTTCTGTGTTAAGTATGACCCTGATGGACAAAAACACAACAGTATGTCGGAAGTGCAACATGATGCTAAACTATGTCAACACATCTACGCGGACATCATCCCGGTGTTAAAACAAGTGAAACCAGACAGAAACAACGAGCAGCACACATGCTACAGACTTTACCTGGGTCATTTAGACAGCCATTAGCACATGATTCAAAGAGGGCAAAGGAAATCGACCGGGCCATAGCTACTTTTATTGCTGTCGACATGAGACCCTTTTCTGTTGTGGATAACGCCGGGTTTCAGGACATGGTACAGACACTTGATACACTTATAGCTAGTTCTTTGTAATATTTACTCTGCTGCTAAGAATGCACCACATAAGATGGGTGAGTTCTCTATTAGATACATTTATTTTTTTACTTATTCTTATTTTTACATGGTGATGTTTTTTTTTTTTTATTCTAATACGCACTGCAAGAGTTACATTTAATTCAATTTAATGAAAATGTACTCTGGGTTTAAGCAAATGTTGGTTATTTTAATAAACTACAAGTAAAAAAGGCATTGAAATTTCTCATATTCGATACTTTCTCATAAAGTATCAAACCGTGACAGAAACGAGTCGAACCGAACCATGAATTATGTGTATCGTTGCACCCCTAATATATGTACATATGTTTGATTTCTTTTTTTTCAGGAATGCAAGTGCATAACTAAAAATTGACATCTCAATCAAAAATGATAATGTGCTTTACTTTTATTTAAATTTTTTGTCAAACAGTTAATGTGAAAATTCATTGAAAACATTTTTTCACCCTAAAAAATATATTTTCAGTTCAAGAGCTTCTACGTACTGGTTTATTAACCATTACAGGATAATAAAAAATGATTTTGGTAGTTTTACATACTCTTAATTTCAGGCAGCTGTTGCATTTTTTTCTGTTCACGTAGTGAACAGAAATATATTCTTATGTAACCAAAAAAAGATGTGATCACTACTCAGATTTAGAATATAATAAGCAGAAGCATGAAGTGCTGCTGACAGTGTGAAAACACTCAATTAAGTTCTAACTAGGTGTCTGCCTCTTGCATCCTGTCTATTTGTCTGTGACGGGGGCAGCCATATTAAGCCTTAATGTTCATATAGAGGCCACTCAGGCTGCATCTATATGTTGGTGGATAGTTTTCAAAATGGAGATTATTCAGTTTTCCTTCACCATTTTCAAATATAATCTTCTCAGCATGGGTGAAGTTTTAAAATATCTCAGTCCACGTCAAACATGCATTATTAAACTGTTTGTTACCTTGTAAAAATGGCCGTAATGTGAGTTTTTCTGTCATTTCTATTCAAGAGCAATTTTATTTCTACATCCAGTCATTGTAATATCATAGCTAACTGCGGGTGTCTGAGTAATTTACAGATTAGTGCCACATACCTTAACTAAAGCTGAACTACAACATGCTTTTCATCACTGCATTTTCCATTAACCATGGATGTCTTTATACATTTTCAAGCCTGCAAAACTGTTGTTCAGCCATTTCATTCCAGACAACTAGGTTGAGTTAAAATTTTTTGCCCCAATAGCATTAGGTAATTGGACATTTGGATATTCTACTCTAGAGATCATTAAGTGCCGATTTGGTAGCCATCACCCGACCCTCATGGCCTGACCAACACTGAAGTCTTGCTGTTTTATTTAGGTTTTGTTTCCTGTTAGTAATGTTGGCCTGTCCCTCAAAATAATTGGATACATGGTCCATCACTCTAATTGTTATGGAAAACTGGAATGTCCAATACATTTGGGGCAATCATGATCAAAAATGTGTCCTCGTTAGTTATACTGTGGCAGGTAAAGATCTCCAGTTATTGTACTCTGTCCATTCCAGAGCAGGGTAGTCGGAGTTTGGCTATTGTGTCGTCACCAAATGTGATGTTGACTTAGCCAAAAAAAAGCAATAACCTGCTATACATACTGTAAAATAATTAGACACAAAGAGAATCACCTTGATGAAGTTTGGCTAATCCAATAAGCACCCTTTAAAGGCTGACGGGCTAAGGGAACGTTCATCTTGTTGGATATTTTCTTTGAGAATGAAGTCATCAAAATTCAAGCAGTCACCTCCAGCTGTCAGCATGTGATTCTTCCACGTATAACACTCAGAGGTGTAAAGCATGACGGAAAATCAAAGGCTTCACATTTTCTCTAAACTCAGCAAGGGGTCTACCTTGACAAAATAATTCTCAGGCCTTGAATGACCTCAATGTATCAGGTCCATGTGAGACCTTGTAGAACCTTAACTTGAGAACAAGGATTTATCTGCCTCGGTCCAGATTGGTTTTGGAGTCCAGATTAAATCGGAGACATAAGACGCTGTTTAATTTACTTGGAGGAATCACTCTGGGACTCCCTAACTAGATTTGTTTGTGAAGTCCTTGGAAAATGTGAAACAAAAGAAGCTGCTTTTTTCACCTAACAGTGAGTTTGGAGAAGCTGGAGTGAGAAAACAAACCACCTACACTTTCATTTGTTTAACCTGATTCAACAAAAACAATCTGTGGTGTCATTTTATTAATAAAGACTTGTTGTAGATGGAAAAACCAAAGGACCAGGCCATAACCTCGGGCAGTTTTACTATTAGGCAGGTAGTCAGTGCTCAAGAGCAAGTTTGACCCTCTTTTTCAAACTTAGCCAACTTATTCCTATGGTTTAAACTCTATCAGGAGCCTCCATGCTGGCAACTGAAGCATTATATTCTCAAGTCTTCCACCTCTCCATCTGCCCATCCATCCATTTGTACCTCTCACTCTTGTAAATGCAACATCTCAACAAAACTAAGAGGGATTTTCATTAAGTTTTGCACAATTTTCCACTTTGATGAAAGGAATATGTAGTGCAACTTAAGAAGCCAAAGGGAGTTATTTTGCTTGTACATTTTAAGTCTCAAACCAGCTCCAAATGGCAATCATCAATCTTCACTAAAGTTCATGTCTTCATGAAAACAGCTGAAGTAGACTTTGGATGCCTTAGATTGAAAGTTGGAGTGAAGGGATTGCGGTTGAAACGTTGAAGCCTCATTCACACACCAACGTTTTGGCCAACTTTTGCAGATGCAGAGAACAATGTCAAACCACACTGAGCTAAGACAGACTATACAGAAGGGTTGTGCTCAAGACCAAGACTTGCCCAAGACCAGAATGCACCGAGACCAAGACAGGATGAAGACTTTGGGAGTCGAGACCAAGACCAAGACCGAGACAAGACCAAGACCATCAAAATCAATTTTAAAAACTAGAAAAGCACTCAAAGAGCGCAGACCTCCGCCAGCACCACAGTTCTCTCCCATATTGTGATTTTTACCATTAATATTAGTCCTACCTCTATTTCATGTAAATGTTTAGATTCCTTAACCATGAAAACATACCATTAGCAATTGGTTTCATAATGATATCTGTTTTAGCTAAGTAGTTATTCACGAAAATCAAATTTTTCTTCATGGCATCATGACGGTGATCCAGATCAACACCAAAATTGAATCACTTCTTCCTTTTTCCATACTGAACATTTCCTAAAAATTGCATCAAAATCCATCCATAACTTTTTGAGTTATTTTGTTCATGGACAGACAAACTCTCCCGAAAACATAACCTCCTTGGCGGAGATGACCATGACAAGGTTGAACAGTTATGGGGGGTGTCCCTCAGTCACAACACCAGGAAGGTTGCAGTCATCACCAGGGAAAATAACACATGAATTGAAGCTTTTTGTTGTTTAACCAAGTGTTCCTCCTTATTCACGTTAATGAATTTGAAAATCAGCCAATCAGTGCTGGTCTTGATTGGTCTTGATGGAAAATCTCGAGTCCAGCCAGCCCTAGAGTCAGAGACAGAGCCAAGACCTTCAAATTGTGGTCTCAAGACCAAGGCCGGTCTTGTGTAACACAGCACTACTATACAGAACTACGTAAGGTAACATCAGTTGGGATATGCTGATTTTCGTTGGATATGTCAAAAATTTCTGGAGTCAACCTCCACCTCTCTTCTACCCTCGGTCGCAGTTTCGGTCATCTCTGTTGGATCCGGCTGCTTCCTCTTCAGGACTGGACTCCTGTCACAACTCATGGCACCCTTTTTGGGAGGACAGCAGTCTTTAGTCCTAAAGGGTTTGGCGGCGGAATACTGTGACTTGCTACAGCTCCATGTGGTGGATTGGATATACTGTATGTCCCTTGTACTTGGTATCGCAATAAGTACGTATAATGTTCAAGAGTGACAGGATTTGTTAGGCCAAATTTTCCTGAAGTTGAAGATTCCCGTCTACATTGATGAACATCATCATCTACAATTAGTTAATTGGCTTTCAGGAAACGTCATACTCCACCAGCACAATGTTTCTCTCCAATTACGGTCCATCGACTTGCATTGAACAAGGCAAAACTGTCCTTTAAAACGTAGTTTCACCAAAATTTTGTTGATTTCTCAATATTGTTCCTCACCAGCTTATACTGTATGTTGATGTGTTGCAAAAATGTCCAGTCTGACTCAAAGAAGAGCTGATTAGGTTTGAGGGGAATGATTAAGTGGCCTTGTTTATGTCCTATGTTGATGGATGTCAACATAGGACATAAAGACCAGAGATGTAGAGAGAGTGGTCCAGCTGCAGACCTCCACTCTCAGCCGGCCAACAGCTCCTCCAATGTGAATCGTACGTGACGTAAATATAAACAACTATAAAGCCCCCTTCACACCACCGCAAGGTAATGTGCCAGCTCCAGTCATTTTGATGAGGGACGGGCGGCAGACAGGAAGCAGTTTTAACTGTGGAGGTAGGACAGAGAAGTGGTTGCCGCCCACGTGAGCTCACACAGATTTTGTCATAGAAATTGTATACGTGTAATATATTACGTCTACGAATAAATACGTATTATATACATATGATATACGTATATAATGTCTATGGATTTTGCCCTGCCGCACCAAAACTTTCTGGAGGTCTGCAGCTGGACTGTCTTGAACGTAGAACTAGTTACACACTTTTGGATTCAACGGCCAAAGTTATTTATAGTGTTGTGTTACTCCAAGCCAGTCTTGAGACCACATTCTGAAGGTCTTGCCTCAATCTCGAACTGGCTGGACTTGAGATTTTCCGTCAAGACCGATCAAGACCAGCACTGATCTGCTGTTCTTCAACTTCATTAATGTGAAAAAGGAGGAACACTTGGTTAAACAACAAAAAGCCTCAATTCATGTGTTATCTCTGCCTGAGATGACTGCGACTTTCCTGGTATTGTGACTGAGGGGCACCCCCCTTAATTGTTTAACTTTGTTATGGGGTTTGTTTCCGTCTCGGCTTGTCTTGGCCTTGGTCTTGACTCGGTCTTGACTCCCAAAAATCTTGGTCTTGCCTTGGCCTTGGTCTTGACTCGGTCTTGACTCCCAAAAGTCTTGCTCTTGCCTCGGTCTTCGTGAATTCTGGTCTTGGGCAAATCTTGGTCTCGGAAAGTTTGGTCTTGGGCACTTGAGCAGTTATTTGTTATATTTCCATCCTTTGTTTTCAAGTTTTTGACAGATGACACAAGCTCCTTCTCTTGATCTGCCACTTTCACCCACACTCTTCCAACTTGTGTCAGCATAAAATTGCCAGAATATCATTGTGGTTACTCTTTTTTTTCTCTGTGGAACTGAATTTGTTATATCTGAGCCAGCAGTTACATGATTCTGGTGTCATTTTCCTTAATAAAGTCTCTTTGTAGATGAAAACCATCGGATCAGTCCATGACAGAAAGTAAACACAGCTTGAATGCTGTTGACAAAGGCCTGAAATCTTTTGTTTTCCTTGTTTTGATCCCTCCTTTTCTCAAAGCAGCCATTAGTGTTGTATTATGAGAAGGCTTGGCTTGGCATGTGCTGCATTGTTATCATGTTGGTTCAAGGTCAGGCCGCGATCGTGTGAAAGCGATAAGAGGACAGTAAATATTGTGGGTTCTGTGTTGGACCTGGGCCGTGAAACGGAGAGATCTCTTATCCTCAGAAGAACCTGAGTGAGAACTGAAGCGATGTGGGAGGAAAAGACAGGACTGTGGGGTATTTTTGTGAGAAAGGGTGCAAAAGGCAGAGAGCTGGGAAATGTTATCACCTTGTCTGGCTTTTTCTGGGACAAGGAGAGAAAGAGATGTAGATAAAGAGGGTTGATCAGGCGGGGAGAGCGATGCTGACATAGTAAAAGGATTCAGAGACGAGTATGTTTAAAGAGAAAGAGCGCCTTCGGCATCTGACATATCTGTGAGACAATGAGAGGCAGAGCAAACGTCCCCGTTAGTCACCGTGATAGCTGACGAGACGCAGGAGATTGGGTGAAATCGATGCTGTCAACTTAACGAGATGTTCTGAAAAATAGCAAATCAGCAAGAAAAGGGAACAGCTCGCTCTTTAGCAGCCCCCCCCTCCCCCTGGGCCTTGACAGGGTTACATAAGCAGCATGATCGAATATAGGAAAAGGATAAATGGCAATCTTTGTGGGAGGCCCAGGGATGAACCTGGATTAGTGATGCTTTAGGGTATTTGTAAAAGGGAATCCCAGCAGATTTTACTCTGCAAATATGTTTCACGTGTGCTTCAGAACAGTAACAACTGCAAAAGGACAATGAAACAACTCTGAAAATCCAGGTTCAGTATTAAAGGTATAGTTCAGTTTTTTGAAGTGGGGTTGTATTAGCTTCATATGACCTCGAAGTCCATTAGATGAAGTAGAAAGTTCTCTCCTCTCCCTCAGTAAGCCACAGACTGTAAGAATCGGTGACGAAGAAATAGTCGCTAACAGGAAAGTACCGTACCAAAAAAAGGGTATGCATGACACGAGTTAGCTTAGGTCCAGATAAACTTTATATTTCCGAAATGTTGATGCACTTAAAAATGCTCATACATATTTTGCATATGTATGTATTAAACTGTGCTATTACTTTTTGATTTGAGTTTTTGTTAGGTGGAGAAAATACCCTTTGTATTTTGGTACAGTACTAGCTTGTTTTGGGAGGTAACGGGCTAGTGGAAACACGCTGCAAATCTAGTAGAGCCGAGTAGAGTAGGGCCAAGGCGTGCTAGTGGAAAAGGGCCAATCGTGGCCAGATCATTTTGTGTTTCTCACTTGATTCATCTCTAACATCCTGTCAACTAAGCGACAGATACATTATTCAAGATTCTCTCCAGAGTTATCAGTCCCTTTAAGACAGCACCAATAGAAAAACAGAAACAGACATCATCCGTCCTCTGTGACACAGTCAACACTCCCTCTACAAAGACCATTAAAAAGCCCAATAAAGAGCAGAATAATCTCACAAAATGTGTCTCTGTGGGGGGAAGAAATGAGCCGTGAAATAATTTGTCTTACTTTCACTGCTCAGGCCGTTTTCTAATGGGGGAGCTGTCTGCAGATGTAAACATCCCAATGAGACTAGAGAGCACAGAGATGCTCTGGTGTCACCATAAAAACAAAGTTATGTCACTGAAAAGACAAACTATCCTCTCGCCACATCTTTGGTACTTACAGTGAGCCCGAGATGCACAGATAGTGTCAACATACTCCTGAGAGGGAGCGCATTATAACTTCATTTGACTGCTTCCTTCAGATCACAGTGTAATGGAGTGAGTATAACACTTGGGCTAAATCTGTCTGTGGTGGTGTGATATCGTCTTCTCAGCTGTTGAGGTTTTAGAAAGCAGCTTCCTGGTGAAGTCAGCACCTTTTCTAACAGCTGTTTATGAGAATGTGAGACACAACAGTGAAGACGAAGGCGAGGAGGGGAGGTGATGAAGCAGTGAGAGTTAGAGATTTGTGAGAGCTGCACTTTCAGATTTATATAAACTCTTTTTAGGCCAGGAGCCTGCCAGACTAAAGTTTGGATTATACCGGGGATGTGTTGGATACAGGACGGCTGTGGCTCATGTCGATTGCCATTTCTCTGTCAAATTCAAGTTAGTCATCCAGATGTGAAAGGACACAGCTGGATGACCAACAAGGGCTATAAATGTTCAACTTTGTCCCAAGTCACATAGAACTGAAGCAGCCTCTTGGCTTAGAGGTAAAATGTCTTCAAGATCAAGTCCAGTTGCCCTTCTAACGAAGAATTGGATAACCATGACCTGGTTGAATGAGAGCCAACACAGACACCAGCCACAGGGAGTCCTCCCACCTCTCTGGGGGATTGCCTCAATTACACCAAAATGCTGTTTTCAAGTGTTTTGCCATAAAAAGGTAACTCAATATCACCCATGATACTCCAAGGCAAATGGGACAGCAACAATATGTTGTCTTCTGCTTCTTGAAGGTGTCGCATTTTCCATCACTGCTTTTGATTCACATGTTTTTCTGGTTAAATACTTGCAAATAAGGTTCTGGTGGGGGGAAGTTAAAGTCTGGTTACTGTCAGGAGAAAAAAGATTGCTCACTGAAACTATGACAGAAATAATTAGTCAACAAAACTAACACTGCTCCCAGCATGGTTCAATTTGGACTTATAATGGCCAACCACTGGTTCCCAGTCTAAGAGACTCAGAATGGGCTAAACTGCTAACCCTGAACCCACTGAACACCAACACTGCTGCAGCAAGCCATCACTACGTTAACTGCAAAGAACTGAATTTCTACATAAGAAAAAAATAGACCAGAGTTGGTTGGGTTTGAAGAAGGTGGTTGGTAGATGTCCCTATTTATGGGGGCATAAACTTGTTTCCCAGCCTGTTTTATTCCAGCTAATTTGTTTATGTTAACTTCAATGTCAAAATGTGCAGTCCTCTGTACAGAGATTAAAAGTTTAGTTTTTATAGTTTTAGGCATGCTTGAAAGACAAGGGTTTGGTTAAAGGTGTATTCAGCGATGTGGGAGAAAACGAGCGGAGGGTTTGTTTATATTCGAATTTAGACCCGCCTCCCGAAAGCTGATTGACGTGCATCGTCATGGAACCGGACGTAGAAACTGCGTAGCTGACGTAGCTACAACTCGACTGCCAATATTGAAAACATCACAACAACAGTAGATTTTGGCAGATTAGACAATAAGATGAATGCCTGACAGCTGCTACTGTTATGTGAAGCACCACGAAGCGAATGTTGCTTACCTATCCAGCAGACGGACGGCGACATCCGCGTCCGTTTTCAGGTCTTTCAATTCGCGGAGTTCCCTTCACCGTCGGAAAGCAACACCAATGTTGATCCGGGTTTTTGCTCTTTTGGTCATAGCCCTTTTCCACTTTCTGCTCCTCTGACCTCTTCTTTGGGCTGTTTTTCAGCCATTGCTACCGCAACTATTGTATCTCTCTCTTACGCTAACTGCGCACGCTACGCAAACTACGACTCCCCCTCCCCCCTCTGTCTAATCTGCGCATAAGTATGATCGCCCCCTGGACGTGGGGGGGTTTACTTTGTTTTGGTGACTCGGCCCGAGTCACAGTATTTACCGGCTGAAATTCTGAGTCAAGGCTGTGTATTGAGACCGGATTTTTTTTTCAACATGCTGTCAGTGGGGACATCTTGTGGATGGAGAGGAGACATATGGTGATTTTCACAAATACTGCATTTGATTAGAAGATTAGAAGATTGCTGACTACACCTTTAAGGCATGTTCAAGAGACTAATGCAACATTTTAGCATACCCTAAAGACTTGGGATATGTTAAGGCATGTTCTAAAGACAAAGGTTTCGTTAAGGTATGTTCAAAAGACTAAGGCAAGGTCTAGGCATGTTCTAAAGGCTTAGGATATGTTCAAGCATGTTCAAAAGTCTAGGGTTAGATTTAGAGATGTTCTAATGACTTGGTAAGGTAAGGTTAGGCACAGGCATGTTCTTAAGACTTGGGCTATATTCAAGCATGTTTAAAATACTAGGGATAGGTTTGTTCTAGCATGTTCTACAGACAGAGGTTTGGTTTAGGCATGGTCTAAAGATGAGAGACAGGTTTAGTCATGGTCTAAAGACAAAGGTTAGGTTAAGGCATGTTCAAAAGACAAAGGCAAGGTTTAGGCTTGTTCTGAAGACTAGGGATAGGTTAAGGCATGTTCTAAAGACTAAGGTTTGGCTTAGGCATGGTCTAAAGATGAGAGACAGGTTTAGTCATGTTCTAAAGACCAAGGTTTGGTTTAGTCATGGTCTAAAGATGAGGGATGGGTTTAGGAATGTTCTAAAGACTAAGGTTTGGTGTAGACATGGTCTAAAGATGAGGGATGGGTTTAGGCATGTTCTAAAGACTAAGGTTTGGTTTAGGCATGGTCTATAGATGAGGGATAGGTTTAGGCATGTTCTACAGACTAAGGTTTGGTTTAGGCATGTTCTACAGACTAAGGTTTGGTTTAGGCATGTTCTAAAGACTAAGGTTTGGTTTAGGCATGGTCCAAAGATGAGGGATAGCTTTAAGTCATTTCTAAAGACCAAGGTTTGGCTTAGGCATGGTCTAAAGATGAGGGATAGGTTTCAGCATGTTCTAATGATTTGGGATCTGTTTAGGAATGTTCAAAAGACTGGAGTTAGATTTAGGCATGTTCTAATAATTAGGGTGAGGTAGGGTTAGGCACAGGCACGTTATAAAGAGTTTTGATATGTTTAGGCATGTTCAGAAGTGGGGAAGGGTTAGGTACAGGCATGTTCTTAAGACTTGGGGTATATTTAATTTTGTTTAAAACATGAGGAATAGGTTTAGGCATGGTCTAAAGACTAAGGTTTAGTTAAGGCATCTTCTGAAGGTCAAGGTTTGGTTTTGGCATGTTCTACAGACTGAGGTTTTGTTTTACCATGTTCTAAAGACAAAGGTTAGGTTAAAGCATTTTCAAAAGACAAAGGCAAGGTTAAGGTTTGTTCTAAAGACTAGGGATAGGATTAGGCATGTTCAATAGACTTGGGATATGTTTAGATATGGTCTAATAACTAGGGTTTAGTCAAGGCATCTTCTGAAGGCCAAGGTTTAGTTTTAGCATGTTCAAAAGACAAAGGCAAGGTTTAGGCTTGTTCTAAAGACTGGGGATAGGTTTAGGCATGTTCTAATAATTAGGGTTTAGTTAAGGCATGCTCTGAAGACAAGGGTTTGGTTTAGGCATGATTGATAGACTAAGGTTTGATTTAGGTGTGTTTAAAAGGCTGGGGTTTGGGATGAGCAATGTTTCAAAGGTTAAGGTTTGATTTAGGTGTGTTTAAAAGGCTAGGGTTTGGTTTTAGTATGTTCCACAGAATAGCGTTTATTTAGACATGCTCTAAAGACTAAAGTACTCTTTAGGCATTTTTTAAGACTAGGGTTAGGTTTAGGGTTAGGGTCAGGGCAGGGGTAGGGGCCCATATAAACCCGATAATGCATCCTGGAGGCTTTATGAATTGTTCCATGTACAAGTATGAGTTGTGAAAGTGACCTTGGTTATCATATCAATTACAAGTTCAGACCCAAATCAATTCAAACACCACAAAAGGCAATAAATCATGTTATAATTTCCACCATCTCAAATGGGAAGGAGCCTTATAAGAAGAGATCATGTTTGACCCGGTAACATCAGGCCAAAGGGTCAATCTTATGCTTCTGTGTATACTCAATAGTAAAAGTTTGGAGAAGAAGTGTGTGTTTCTCTCACAACACTCATGAGACTGAGTGGGAGAGAGCCCCTGCAGCCTGGTTTGATAATGCTGATACTTCTGGGAAGTTTCCACAAATCTATACGGGTAAATTATTTGCCTGTCAGGTTTCTTTGGCTGCAGAATTCAACTGCAGAGTGAGGAGGAGAAACAGAAGTGATGGAGAAGACTGCAGGGGGTGATAAAGGTGGAGGGAAGGAGAGGGAATGTAGAAAAAGAGAGAAACTGGGAGTCTGAGGGATGAATAAATGAAGACTGGGTCTGTTCAGAGCGAGCAGAGAAATTGAAAGTGAAGTGAGTGGTGCAGGGAATGAGATTGAGGCTGAGGAGAAATGTGGAGAATACTGAATGAGGAGCGGAGGGAAGGGGGATGTCTGATGGAAGAAATGGATGAATGTGTGTGTCGGTTTAAAGTGACGGGGGGTATCAGAGACCCTCAGAACACACTTATGACCACATCTGTCCCCCATCTCTCCTTTCATCCCAACACTGGTTCTTCTCCGTTTTGTTCCTAGACTTAAACACACCAATGTACACCAGCACAAAAGTGTTTTATGTTTAACCAAAGCCAGTTCACAACAGACATCCAGCCACATGAGGGGCAAACGTTCACTTGGATATGCTTTTTTAGGTAAAACCGCCTCATCCTGGCCTGTCTGTTGTACAATATCAGACAGTTTGTTTGGTTTGGGTGGAGTAAATGCTCAACTGGAGTCCAAAAACACAGATGTGAGTTAGCATTTTAGGCCAGAAAAATTAAGGGATTTCAGAAACACTCTTTGGATAAATACCTGGCATACAGTCTGTTAGCCTTGCTAAGCAGACAGACCTGCTTGATTCTGAAATCCTGCATGTCCGTCTTGCCAACCTCCATTGTCCAATGACATTACTCCGCTGAATGCTTAACGGCCCAATCAGCAAAAAGAGGCGGGAGCTGCAGACGTGACGACAACAGGAAGTGACTGCATGTTTGAAAACAATGGCGTCCTCTGAAGCGGTGTTGGAAAAGAAATGGACTAAGATTTTACTTTAAAATAGGAGGAAAGAAGCTTGTCTTACAGGAAATCATGTTTTTGCTCTGCTCCCTACCGGGGATCACTGCTGGGAAACGCGGAAATCCTCCATGGATGTGCCGGTTAGCCTGCAGTCGCCATGGTTACTCAGTGATGCTCGGCAAAATCTGCTCTAAGAAGTTTTCTTGGAAAACTTAGTAGGGATTGTCTTTGAAGAGCTTCATGTCACATTTAAGTGTTAAATGATTATCTGTGTGGTATAATTTATTGTGAAATGAAAGTCTTAAGGTGGTTAAGCCAATGGCTAATGGCCGTAGCTGCTATGGCTTGCGGGCATTAACTGTTGTTAGCTGTTGTTTGCTGTAGCAGGTAACGGCTAACAACAGTTGATGGCCGTGAGCTGCGTTGGCTAATGGCTGACTGTTATCAACCATTAGCTGCTACATATAGCCGCTGCGTATTCTACATTATATGTAGCAGCCTTGCCTGATATGGATGGGTCTGTGATGAGTGTAACTAGCCGAACGATAGTCCAATCACAAGCTGCTGTTGTTTTTGAAGGTTCTGCCTCTGAAAACACTTTCGAACGGCTCTTTCCCAGATGGATTAGTGAAATATTTCCAATATGGAACTGTCCATCTGGCGTGTCAGATTGACAGTCCATGGTGAGCACATGCACTTGAAATCTTAAAATGCATCTAATTACCTCATTTTAAATTTAAACGTTGTTATATTGCTATCTGGCTACTAGCAGGGTCTACAAAATAACCAAAAACCCATACTACAAGCAATACTTAACATTTTTTAGTGTTATTGTGATGTATCTTGAAAGCATTGCAGCTTCTTCTATGTTAACTCACGAGAATAGATTGTAGATGGGATTAAAATTCAGATACAGATGCAAGAATTTTTTCCAATAATTTGTTAACATTGTGAGAGGGTAGTTTTACCCAAAAATGGTTATTTTCTAAAGTTGTTCTGAACAGATTCGAATGCCATTTTCAGGGATAGTTGGTAATAGAGCAAGAGAGATGTGATTTAATTTGAGTGCCTGATATTTTATATGTGAATATTTTAAGACGGGAGAGTTTTCCACATTTTTGGTAATAAGTTAGTCAGTTCTCAGGAGAATTTAATTACATTATCATGGGAATGTTGATGATATAATTTTGGTTATGATCCAAACTTGCATGCATGTCAAGGACTTTCTTACATGGTATGTTAACATTGCATGATAGGACAGTTTTCCCCGTTTTCATTGATAACTCAACAATATCTCAACAGATTTTGGTAATGAGTTTAGGGAATGTTGATTTTAGCCCAAGGGAAATACGATTGGATTTTTGTAGTTATCTAAATGATGATGTGAATCCAGAGATTTTTCAAAGGATTTGTTAGCTTTGCTATATATGGCAGTTTTCCACATTTTTTTTCTAAAGCAGTTTCTAACAGACTTGGATGGCATTTACAGGGAATGTTGGTTATAGAACAGGACAAAAATGATGATTTTGGTGATTATCAGAATCTAAGTGTTAATTGAGGAATTCCTTAAACGGTATGTTAATATCACAAGATTGGGCACTTTTCCACAATTTTCCACAATAGGGAAGAGTGATATGATTTTTGTAGTGATCCAAATGCTGATGCAGATCGAGTAAATGTTTGAAAGATTGTTTAACAGTGCAAGATGGGATAGTTTTCCACATTTTCGGTTATTTCCCAACAAGGTCCTCACAGATTTGAATGACATTTTCAGGCAACGATGTCCACAGTACATGGGAGAGATGGTCATGGTTTTTATGAAGATTTTTTTAAAGTTAGGGTTGGTAATCTGATTTAGATACACTTTTTGTAATACCGGTTAAAATGCTCTTTATGACTCGATGGCAGTCAATTCATAATGTGTTCTTAAAATGAAGTAAAAAAATATCGGCTATCTCCAGCAGGAGTAAAACAGGGAAAACACCAACCAATCACATCTCTGTAGCCCACATTTTTAAACCAACCAAATCCCGCGACTGTTCTGCCCACTTCCTGCTCGTACATTTTACTGATTCAATGTAGCCGAGCTGAGAGGGATCCAAGTTCACTGGAGAATGCTTACCTGTCAAGTTTTGACTTTGAAATTAAGGGAAGCTCGCTACGAGCCGTCCCACAACCCCAACCAAGCTCCAGTATCCCTCACATTCTAAGACAGGTGTACAAGAAATCTAAAATAAACTCTTTGTTTTTCTAAGTTTGTTCTGCTGCTCTAATCTCGGACAGCTGCCACCCAGGCTACTGCAGGTGAACGTTCTCACAAGGCTTTTTCTTCTTCTTTGGTTTTATGGCAGTTGGCATCCATCATTTTGGAGCATTACCACATAACCATCAGTTTGGAGAGGCAGAGGAATGTTTTTTTATTATTATACTGTCACACAGGAGATTTACGGGAGAATACTAATACAGGAGGACATCAGGAAAGAGGATACACTACGTCAAATACGGTAGTTTCATGGCCAAAACGGGAGATTTAACAGCTATGTGGGGAATGGCAGGAGAACTACCTATACCCCGATCAACATCGGGTTGTGAGCACTAACTAACTTTACATGTTTGTTTTCTAACTTTACTATAATAATGTTTTGGTGTTTTCTTAACGCTGACTGAGACATGACTTGGTGTAGTATAAAACAAAAACGCGCTGGGGGTTTGGAGTTGAATCAGTCTTCTGGTTGTGAATCAGCAGCGCTCGTGCATGTGAGCCAGGGGCGTCACTTTGGAGGAGGGGTGGGAGGGGCTATGCGGAGCCCTGAGGAGATGCTACATTCAAATTCATGCTAGTTTTCCAAAATTTACCCTAGCTTTAAGGATATGTTAACGTTGCAAGACACATGGTTTCCTACGTTTCCGGTAATAACTCAGAAATGTCTCAACGAATACTGTATTTGATGGCATATTCAGGGCATGTTGTTTGTGGCATAAAGGGAAAATAATTGGATTATGGAGATGATCAGAATCTTGATGTTGATCGATGATTTTTTTCTTTTGAAGGGTTTGTTCACACTGCAGGATTAGGCAGTTTTCCACATTTTTGACAATTTGTGCTCTTGGAGCACTTTTACTAAGGCCCTCCTCACACGAGGACGGCCCCGTATTGTCTTGGCATCGGCATCAAAACATGTATCGCTGTTTACACATCGTATTGAACATAGGCTTGTGCATTTACATGACAACGCAAAATCCACGCAAGATCCTGTCGGGTTGCCCGTCTGGTTCTGCTCCGAGATGGATTCCACGTCAACAAGTGCTCGTGCACGCGTAACATGCTGCGTCTCTGCATGAGCACTTGTTGCTGTTGTTGCCGTAGCTGGTGTTGTTGGTGTTCTGTGAGCAAATGTTGGTATAAAAGTCGTAGCAATATTTGTAGCTGCTGGAACAAGATCAGAATCAGCCCGGCTGCCGCCATTGTTGTTGTTGTTGGTGTGTGTGACAGCGTGGGTTGGGAGGCGGGGAGGAGGAGGGGTGCTATGAGGTCACCGTCTTTCTCGGACTTATCTGTTTATACCAACTACGGCATGAAGACGAATACGCAGATATCCACTTGCAGACCCGTTTTCAAAAAAGATGCGGAGTCATGGACAAATACGCGTCTCTGTGTGTCAATATCACCAGATCGATAGTTTATTTTACCGGAGTCTTACAAATTCGTACTCGTGTAAAGCCCACCTTAGTTGATGATGTCTCATCAGCCCTTAAATTTCACACTTTCATTTGTTAATTTAATAATTGTGATACAAAATCCTTCATGGACACCTGGGCAGCAGTTTAAGGGTGTAGGTGTCCATATACTTTCGGCCACGTTCTCCCTTTCTGCTCTGCTTTCGGCTCACATCACTGATAGTGACTCAATCCATCTCTCTCTGAACCGACCCCTCCCCTTTTTTCTTATTTCTCGCTCTACCTCACTTTCTGCATCCCCCCCCTCTCTCTCTCTCTCTCTCGTCCTGACTCGATCTCCCTCTCCCTCGCTCCCCGGCTCCTGATTGGCTGCTTTCTGGCTGCCTCTTTATGAATTGAACGGCAGCGGCTGGATGTGACTGGCTGGATGCTAATCAACACGAGTGCTCCCTCTCTCTCTCTCTCTCTCTCCCTCTCTCTCTCTCTCTCTCTCTCGTTAACACACATCCAAACAGAAATGCACACCCTAACCCTTCAATGAAACGTACCGAGGTGCTCACACACTTTCTCTCTCCGCCTTTTCCCACACACCTCCTGATAGCACACAGCCTGCTTTGTCAACAGCTCACGTAGCACGGTGCACTCAGGCATCCTCACACACGTCTTCTCTCTCTCTCTCTCTCTTTCACATCTTCTGTCACTCTCTCCCTCGCCCCGATCCGCAATCACATGCCGGGCTTCACACTCACACACACGTAGACATGCGGCCACACACTCCAGGATGGCTCCAGTGATGCTCTCCTTCTCTTTCGTACGCACACTTTCCTCGCTCCGTCTTACTCGCATGCTTTAGGGCACGCGACACACACACCTCTCCCTCTCTCTCCATCCGTCCGTCAGTCAGTCAGTCAGTGTGTGTGTGTCGGTGGAATGAGGCGGTGATGTTTTGGGACAGGAAAAATACTATGGGCAATTCCCAGCGACGGGCCAAAGGGAGGCACAGACCCAAATCGGCAACAGGTACTTAATTTCTGCTTTTTTATATTCGATTACATCCCTCCATCTTCATCCAGTCAGAATTGTAGTTTTGGTGGCCATCAATCTACGTTGTGTCATATCCAAGGGGTCAGTGCACCCTTCCTCTCTGCCACGAATGCATCAGTGTGTCCTGCGTTATTTGACAAAATCTTTTGTTATTCAGTCATCGAAGGGACCTTGTACGCCTTGCCTCCAATTATCTTTAATTACGAGGCAATTAACCCGTCATTACTCCAATTATGCATCATTCTTCACTGGGGCTCCATCCATCTTTGCTTAAATTGCCCATGCAAAAACGTTTTTGGGCTCAATCAAAAGTCTTTTAACCAATATTTAAACGCTCATGTGTCATCGGTTTTGTGTAATTTCTGATTCCTTTCACCAAACTTGGGTGTTTCTCATTCGAGCAACCCTCCAAATTATGCACAGCAGTCCTGGTAATCCATTCACAAATGACCCAATCCGCCCACCCCTACATTCAAAATGTTCCTTATCAAGATTCTCACGCCCATGTGGCCTCCCTCTTCCCCTCTTCCATCAATTTATCATCTTGAATGTCCAGTACGAACGGCCCTGGTTCAAGTGTTCATTGTCTTGTGCAACTCACCAGTCCACCCAATCATGCATTCATTTCTCCACTCACCAGCCGAGCATTTCCAGTATCCGTTTCTAACATTCATGCATCCGAAATTGCTCCAATCCAGGTGTCACCCATCCATGCAGCCCTCCTCCCATCTCATAATGCATTTTCTCCAATTCATCAGTCTAGTGTCACCCAGATTTCTCCATTCCACCATCCAAAATGTCTCTTTTTTTGTTTGTTGAAAGGTGTTTTAAATGCATTATTCCCTTTGTTTTTCTCTTAAGTACTGGTTTCTTGCCTCTAAAATGCCTTCAGTTAGTTTTTTATCCTTATTTTTCATTTATTTTTGCATCTTTCAAATACTCATCAATCTTTTTTCCATTTGAATTCCTTTAATCAGCCCAAATTTGCCCATATGTCCATTAAAATGACTCTTCCGGTAGATTCTCTTGTGTTTGTATCAATTGACACTCATTGACAAGCCCTGTTTCTGCTTCTTTGTTCAAAAACAGTGTTTTTTTCCCCTTTCTTTTTTAATTTATGAATACAGAATTGCTCAAATTCAGGTATAACCCACTGATGCAGCCCACCTTTCATGCATTTTGTCAATTTTTTAATTCTATTTTCTCTTGCTGTGCCAAGCAATTAGACCAGATTTCCCCATTTCACCATCCAAATTGTCTCTTGTCATTGGTTAGTTTAATTAGAGGAACTGTTAATGCATTATTCCCTCAGTTTGTCTTTTAATTTCTGGGTTCTTACATCTAAATTGGCTTCAATCAACATTGTTTTCACCCTTTTTCATTCAATTTTGTGCCTTTAACCTTTTTGTCAGTTTTCGTTTCACTTGAATTCCTTAAATCCATGCCCAAATTCCCAGATTTATCCATTTAAATGACTCTTCCAGTAGATTCTCTTGTGTTTGTATGGATTAACAGACTGATTGACAAGCCCTCTTTCTGCTTCTTAGTACAAATACATGCATGTATCCATCCAATGACTCTTTAGCACTCATTGTCCTGTTGTTTTTATTGATATTTTCGTTATTCCAATGTTCAACTCTACTATCTTTCCTGTCAGATGTTAGTTTTTCCTTTATCTCTTAATAAATGAATCCAGAATATTGCTCAAATCCAGGTGTTTCTTCAACCCTTCATCCAGTAATGCATTTTATCCACTTTTTAAATTCTATTTTCTCTTGCTATGCCAAACAATTAGACCAGATTCCCCCATTTCACCATCCAAATTGTCTCTTGTCATTGGTTAGTTTAATTAGAGGAACTGTTAATGCATTATTCCCTCAGTTTGTCTTTTAATTTCTGGGTTATTGCATCTAAATTGGCTTCAATCAACGTTGCTTTCACCCTTTTTCATTCAATTTTGTGCCTTTAACCTTTTTGTCAGTTTTCGTTTCAATTGAATTCCTTAAATCCATGCCCAAATTCCCAAATTTATCCATTTAGATGACTCTTCCGGTAGATTCTCTTGTGTTTGTATGGATTAACAGACTGATTGACAAGCCCCCTTCAGCTTCTTATTACAAATACATGCATGTTTCCTTTCAATGACTCTTTAGCGTTCATTGTCCTGTTGTTTGTATTGATAATTTCGTTGTTACAGTGTTCAACTCTACAATCTTTCCTGTCAGATGTTAGTTTTTCTTTTATCTTCTAATAAATGAATCCAGAGTATTGCTCAAATCCAGGTGTTTCTTCAACCTTTCATCCAGTAATGCATTTAGTCCATTTTTTAAATTCTATTTCCTCTTGCTATGCCAAACAATTAGACCAGATTCCCCCATTTCACCATCCAAATTGTCTCTTGTCATTGGTTAGTTTAGTTATAGGAACTGTTAATGAATTATTCCCTTTGTTTGTCTTTTAATTTCTGGATTCTGGCAAATTTCTTCTGGCCCATATCTGGGCCACACTTCACATACCACATTGCCTTATCTGGCCCGTATTCAGTTTGGAATGATGGCACTTGGGCGGTCCACTCTTGTTTGCAAAAAGTGGGCCACAATCGAGCCATCACAATGCCAGATATAAACCAGAAGCACCCAGCAAACCGGACATGGGCCACTTTAGGTTCACATCCGGATGACTTGGTGTAAAGTTTGCCATATTTCAGCCAAAGATGGGCCGTATTTGTTTTTTGATATTTGGGCCAAATGTAGCATGTAGCACATGGGCCAGCTTAGGCTCATGTCTGGTTCACAGGGGCCAGAAGAACGCCTAAAGTGACAGACTGTTGCCGGAAGTGGCCCACATCCATATGCCATCTGGGATATAACCCACTGATGCAGTCCACCTTTCATCCAGTAATGCATCTAGTCCATTTTTTCATTCTATTTTCTCTTGCTATGCCAAACATTTAGACCAGATTTGCAATTTTCACCATCCAAATTGTCTCTTGTCATTGGTTAGTTTAATTATAGGAGTATTTAATGCATTATTCCCTTAGTTTGTCTTTTAATTTCTGGATTCTGGCATCTAAATTGGCTTCAATTAATGTATTTTTTTCACCCTTTTTCATTTAATGTTGCACCTTTCACCTCTTCATCAACCATTTTCCCATTTGTTTTCCACCAATTCATGCCTCTCCATTCAGATTCTCTTGCTTTTAGATCTATCAATAGACTCATTGTACCTCCGTGTTTCCTTTAAATGATTATTTGGCATCCATTGTTCTATTGTTTGTTATTGATATTGCCCTTCTTCAAATATTCATTGTCAGAGCAACTCATCAATCTGTCCAGTCAAGTCTTGGTCACACGTTTATCCATTCATCAGCCCATCATCTCATTTCCAGTCCAGCATCTTCTAAATTTCATTCATTATGTATTCTCTTGCTATGCGAAATATCCAAACCCAAATTTCGCCTTTTCACCATCCAAAATGTCTCTTGTCTTTCATTATCCATTATTGAAATTGTTTATCCCAAATTCTGGATTAGAGGATATAAATGGCTTCAATTATTTGTTTTTTTGCCACTTTTGGGCCTTAAATCCACTTCCAAATTCCCTCATACATCCATTAAAAGTCTTTTCTTGTAGATTCTCTTTTGTTCATATCCATGTGTCCATGCTACTTTGACAGAAATGTGTGGGTTTCATTTGCAAATCCAATGACGTTTTCTTCCAATCCATTGGCCCGTCTGTAACTCCCAACTCTAATTCTTGTTTTCCATCCAATAAACCCTCAACCTATCCAGTTTTGATCGTTTACCCATATCTGAGTCTCTCTTTTGCTGGAATTCTTTCTATACATGTCATCAGAAATGTGTATTTTTATGTCCGTTGGCAGGTCTTTTTATCCCATTCTTTCATTTCTTTGTCTTTATTTTTTAATCCTGTTTTACAGTTTTTCTTATGAAGCCTTCATTTTGTTCAATCATGCATCATCCATCCATTTAAAAGTCTATTAGCTTAAGTGTTGCTCCATTCATGCCCCATTATCTCTGATCTGTCATCCAAATAATATTTTCCTGTTAACAAGTCTACTAATGGACATTTTAGTATTATTTTAGGCATAAATTTGATCTTTGCTATTTAAATTAGTCCTTTTCAGCTTTGCTGTATATTCATTCTTTTACAAAAGCACGCCAGTATTTTTGTTTTTGTCTTTCTTGAGTCTATGAAAAACAGATGTTCACTGTTTTTGACTATGCGTCCATTAACAAGAGAGAGACGGGCAGAGCTCACCCATTGTCAGTTAGCTTAGCTCAAACACTTGGAGTCAATGGGTAGTGTTAGCCTGCATCTGCCTACAGTCATTAGCTCTTCAGCAGCTTGAAACAGTCCTGTGTGCTTGTTGTGGTGTGTTTTTACCGCTTTATGTCACACTATTTTTTATTATCTCCATATTATCTTTGTTTTGTTGACCTACTTTTGCAGTGGTTTTCCCTAGAGACGAGAAGTTCGCGAACGAGTTGGATCTTTTGAAACAGCTCTTTTAAGTGAACAATGACAACCGATTCATAGTTGAATGGGCCATTGGTTTGTGAGCCATTATTAAATGCAAATTGCCTGTAAATTGAGGAAACAAACTTCTCACTTTTTCATCCTTCACCCATTTATTGGATTAGATTAGATAGAACGTTATTAATCCTTTGGAAGACTGTCGAGGATATTAAGATTCAAGGAGCATTTTATTATAAAAGATAAAAAGATAGATATAAACAAAAAATATAAATACAAATATGTCTACAGGCTGGCTACTGCTCCTTCCCGTCTTCAGTCTTCCTGTTAATCCTCCTCCCCCTTAGTGAGGAGCTGGACAGTCTGATGGCCTGAGGGACAACAGTCAGATTTAATGTTGGAGAATCCTCCCCACAGATTTTTTTCCATTTGATTCTGAATCAAACCTTTCCAGGCTGTCACTGGATATAAGTTTCTTGTCACTATGCTTGATCACAAACTCAAATGGGACATACAGTATGTCAAAAATTCCCGGCGAAGACTCTTCTTTTTAAGGAAATTCTTATGTTTTAATGTCAGCAGCAAAGTGCCCCAATGTTTTTATTGTGTTTTTATTGAGACCGTCCTGTCCTTTTATATTATCTGCTGATTTGGAAATGCAACAGAAGCTCAGAAACAGTCCTTCAGGAAGATTCTAACAGTGTACAGTTAACTGTCAGATTTGTAAATATGGACTGTTTAATAAACAGAGATCATTCAAAAGAGCATTTAGCATGGACGGTGATCAGAGGCCCCCCTTCATCCTTCATTTACACTGTTGCCCTATAGGTGGTGTAACCGTGCTCCTCTGTTTACCAAAAACAGATCCAAATTTTCTGTTGATCCACAAGTGATCAAATTTTCAAATGAGAAACAGGATAAAGTAAGTTTAACTGGTCTAGACCAACCTGCCTATCCAGCTCTAAAGGTTTCCTTTGCTTTTCTTCACTTCCCACTCCCCTAACTCATCTATCCATCCATCCATCCGTCCATCCAGTTTATCCATTCATCCATCCATCTGACCATTCACCCATTCATCAATCCTTCCATCCAGTTTAAACACTTATACATCCATATATCATCAATCCATCTATGTTGACAATTTATCCTCCCATCCCTCCATCAAGACTAACATCCAAGTATTTTTCCATCTGTCAAGTTAACCATCCATCCATCTATCCATTCATCCATCCATCCATTTAACCATCCATCCATCCATCTCACCATTCATCAATTAATCCATCCTTCCATCCATCCCGTTTAGCATTCATCCATCCATTTATCATCTATCCATCCTGTTAATCAATTTGTCCATCCATCTGTCCGTTGAGTTTAATCCACCCATTGGTCTATCTGTCAATCCATCCATTCAGTTTAATCATTCATCCAGTTTTCAGCCATCAAGTTAACCATTCATTCATCCATCCATCTGACCATTCATCAATAAATCCATCCTTCCATCCATCCAGTTTAACCATTCATCCATCCATTTATCATCAGTCAAACTAGGTTGACAATCCATCCATCCTGTTTAACAGTTTATTGATCCATCTGTCCATTGAGTACAATCCAACCATTTGTCTATCTGTTGATCCATCCATTCAGTTTTGCCATTCATCCAGTTTTCATCCCTCAACCATCCATCCATTCATTCATCAATCAATCCATCCTTCCATCCATCTAGTCTAACTATTTATCCATCCATTTATCATCACTCCATTTAGGTTGACAATCTACCTCCCCATCCTGCCATCAAGAATAACCATCCATCCGTTTTTCTGTCCGCCAAGTTAACCATCCATCCATACATCTATCATCCATCCATCCATCCATCCATCCATCCATCCATCCAGTTTAACCTTTCATCCATCCATTTACCATCGGTCCATTTAGGTTGACAATTAATCCTCCCATCCATCAATCCATCCATAAAGGATAACCATCCATCTGTTTTCCATCTGTCAAGTTCACCATCCATCTTCTCTGTGAGAGTGTATGGTTTGAGTTTTCTTAATATGTTGTTTTTTATTTGTCTATTTTCAACATTGTATCAGTGTTGACACGTTTTTCTTTGTTTGTGATTGTCAAATGCCTGCCACATCCCAAATTATCTACAGGGACAAATAAACTTACAATAGGAATGTTTCCCTTCCCTTCAACTCTCTTCTATCCCAACTAAACATATTTTATCACATTTTCTTACTTTTTGCCATTAGTATTCCATCCGTCCCACTTCAAACTCCCCTGATTCATCCACAGAAAGCAATTATCAATCTTAAGTGTCCTCACTTTTGCTTAAATCACTTCATTTTTGCTGTATTTATGCACACATTCATGCTTATTTCATGTATGCATCCATGCCCAGGCTGTGTCAATCCACTTTACCTCTTCACTTGTCCTGTAATTCTTGAATATGTGCACCACTAGGAGCCTCCCATTTTAGCATTCACCACCCATGAAACCCTCATTTGGTCCAGTCACGCATCGTTCACCCTTTCAGGAGTCTATTTGCTTTGGTGCTCAATCACTGCATGGTCAAATCTTCTTATCCCTCCATCCAAAATGTCTCAGTTTATTCTTCTAAATCCATTCTGGGATACATTTGGCTTTCAATTACTGACTCCTTATGTTAAAACATCTCTCCAGTTTATGTTTACCCCAACCATGTAACCCTGTTCTGTCCAGTTATGCAGCTTTTATCCAATCAGCAGCCCAAGTGATGGTCCATTCTTCAATGCCCAAATCCTCCCATTCCTTCATCCTTCCTTCCAGATTCGACCAGTTTTCCACTGATGTGCTTGTGTTTGATTTACCCATGGACAAATATCCTCATCCCTCCATACCTTTGTCCAATAATGAACCTTTCGACCATTTATTCGTCCATCTGCAATTGGTATTCCGTTCACTATCTAGACTTCAATTTCTGTCCACAAAACTAACTCACTGTAGGTTTAACATTATTCTGGGAAGCTCATCCAGACACTTTTTTCTGTCATTATTCATTTTCCTCATCAGTCCACTTACTGTTGGTGTTCGTCCATCTATGACCAACGATGGTCTGGTTTGGCTGCTGTTGGGTGAATTGACGATTATTGTGACCAATCAATGGAATGCAGAGCTTTTTGTTCCACTATTTAGGATTGGTCACGCGGTTATCATCATTCTGACCCAGCAGTTAAACACTTACTAGAGTGTTGTGGGATTTGTGGGCCACACGGGGGCGCCAGTGGCATTTAGAGTCTTTATCATAAACAGTTTATTCATCGGCTTGGACATAACCCAAGTCTGTTAGTTTTATTTGTCCGTCCATCCATCCTGCCATCCATCCAGTTTAACAGTTGACCCATCTATTTGTCTATCTGTCCATCAATCCTTCATCCATCCATCCATCTGACCATTCATTGATCAATCATCCATCCACCCAGTTTAACCATTTGTCCATTCTTTTATCATAAATCCTTTTAACTTAAAAATGTATCCTCCCATCTATTAAAGAATAACCATCCATCTGTGTTGCCATCTGTCAAGTTATCCATCCATCCATGCATCCATCCATCCAATATCTGACCATTCATCAAACCATTTACCATTAATCCATCAAGGTTGACAATTTATCCTTCCATCCATTCTTTAAGAGTAACCATCCATTTTTCCATTCATCAAGTTAACCATCCTTCCATCCATCCATCCATCCATCCATCCATCCATCCATCCATCCATCCAGTTTAACCACTTATCCATGCATTTATCATCAATCCATCTAGGCTGACAATGTATCCTCCCATCCATCTATCAAAAATAACCATCCATCCATTTTTTCATCCACCAAGTTAGCCATCAATCCATCTGACCATTACTCAACCCATCTGACAATTAATCAATCAATCAATCCATCCATCCATCCATCCATCCAGTTTAACCACTTATCCATCCATTTTTCATCAGTCCATTTCAGTTGATAGTTTATCCATCCATCCATCTATCAAAAATAACCACCCATCCATTTTTTCATCCACCAAGTTAGCCATCAATCCATCCATCCATCCATCCATCCATCCATCCATCCATCCATCCATCCACCCATCCATCAGTCCATCCATCCAGTTTAACCACTTATCCATCCATTTATCATCAATCCATCTAAGTTTATAATTCATCCTCCCATCCATCTATCAAAAATAACCGTCCATCCATTTCTCCATCCATCCACCCACCAATCCATCCATCCATATATTCATCCCAGCCCAGCATTTAATTTATCTCTCCGTCAAGTTAACATCCATCCAGTTTAGCCCTTGTATTCATATTTATCTTTTATACTATTTTTTCTGGCCCTATTAGTATTCAGCAAGTCTAAGTTTAACAGTTCATCCATGTATTTGTTCATCCATCTCTTTCTTTATCCATCCATCCATCCTCCATGGAGGTGATGTTTCACCAGTGTTTGTTTGTTCCTTGATAAAATAACTCAAAGGTTATCAGCAGAATTATATGAAATGATCAGGAACTGTGCATCGTGGCACAGGGAAGCAGTGATGTGATTTTGGTGGGGAACTGAATATAGATCCATGTTTTTTAAAAATTCTTGAAGTGAGATAAGGCAGTTTTTACATTTTTGACAATCACTGGCTTGACAGTGTTGGAAAAGCTTTGCTCGAGGTTTATTCTCTCTGAGCACTTTGAGCTTTAATGTAAGCTCTCCATGCATCTGTCCATCAATCCATCCATCCATCTATCCGTCCATTTATCCACTGTCTCCCCCGGCCATCACTCTTCGTCTGGGTTGCCAGGTCTGAATGAACTGGGTCAAGTGATCTTTTTGCTTCTTGGCTGGCCGCTGGGCTCAGATACTCTGTGTGTGTTACTCTGTGTGTGTTTCTGTGTGTGTGTTTGCATCAGCAGCCTTCAGTATTCCGCTCTGCAGCTGAAACTGTGTCAGTGTGCGAACGCTCAGGTTTCACACATCGGTCACAGCCCTGCTGCCGCCACACGCTGCAGTCTCGTGCGTGCTTGCGTGCGTGCCCGAGCGCGATTGCTCGGCTGCACCGCCTCGTCCTGCACGCCTGGATGGGATTACTACAGGGCTCTTTAATTATCTCAGAGGGCGAGCGAGGTTGAGACTGTATGCAGGAGAGAGAGGGGGAGAAAGAAGCGGAGATGACAGCCCTTGTAAATCTTTCCTGGATGATGGAGGAGGCGAGGAAGAAGAGGGAGAGGGGACTGGAGGAGGTTAAGCAGAGGAAGAAAGAAATGCGAGGAAGAAATGGAGTGATTTTGAAGAGGGTAGGGGACGAGCAGCTGACAGGAAGGGGTGATGAAGGAGGGAATGATGAAGAGAGGAGGGTGAGGAAGATAAGGAGGAAGAGGAGGCTTTGAAAACACACACATGCAGAGTGTTTGTGCCGTGCTGCAGAGCTGCACCCAGAGTAAACACACCCATACGCTCATTTTCTTTCCTGTCCACACACATTTATGCATCCTGCCTCCAGATATGTGTGTGTGCAATGTAAGCGTTAATACAAACGGACAGCCCGCACGCACCTGCCGCGCTGCCGTAATCAGCACAAGACGCTGCCTGATCCGTGTGACCTTGACTTTAATCAGCGTCCTGTAAGCGTTTTTTTATTTGTCGCTGTCGGATGTGGTGGCAGCATCACTGTCAGCGTAAGGGCCAATGTGCTCCAGACGTGTGTAATTTACTGTGATTGCTGGTGCGGTGTGGACGAGGATGTGCGGGGACGAGAGGCGTAATTGCGGCTTCATGGATGAAGGAGAGTGTCGTCGGCGTATGACAGCAGCAGTGGTCAGTTACACCAACTGTCCTGTGCAGATGTTTGCCTGCAGGTTCCTGCTTCCTCTCTGTGGTTATCAAGGATGTTTGTAGGAGTGGAGTACAGGAAGAAAGGCACAGAGGGAGACTTTTACAAACCCCAATTCCAATGAGGCTGGGACATTGGCCACAGTTAGATGATGTTTTTTTAACTCTAAATTAATTATTCAGAGTTACATAATTCTGTATTTTAAAGTTTCCTCCTTTGTATTTACGTAAATATAATAATTTCAAATAGAGGTTTACATGGAAAACATGTTTATTTGCCTTTATTGACCCGAGGGTTGGGAATGGTTCTGATAGGACAGGGGTGGACGTGACATATTGATGTAGTGACGTATTTACGTCTACCAGATGAAAAACACCAGTTCATCATCTCCAGTGTCTCTGTCAGGGAAACCTCATCCAACTTGGATGGTGCAGCTTTATAAAGGTCCACATTTTAATGTTTACGTCCATCCACTTTAGCCCTATTTCCACCAGAGGGTTTAGTGTGGTTCGTCTTGGTACGGCCTGCTTTTTGGCGTTTCCATAGCCTAAAACAGGAACAGGACCCCTTATAAGCGAACTGTACCGTCCTTCTTTTATGGGACCCTTCTGTTGGGGTGCCAAGCATACCGATCCAACCCCAGTAGGTGGAGCTAGAAACACTGCAGTCCGTTGATTGGTCAAAGTAGACGTCACTTCCCGTGACAGCAGAATAACACATAACCCTGCCATGTTTAAATCACCTCTTCATCTTCGTGAAGATAACTCTCGCGGCACACAGCCTTCTCTGAAACAAAGCTTGATTGCGCTCAATAACAAAAAGCCACATGCTGATCACATAAAAGGAGAATTGCTGGATGTGTTTGTTTACTGTTTTTGTTCCCAGTTGGGAAAACTGGATTGAATGATTGGGTTTTAGATGCACTATACTAAAGTTGGTCCCCTTCTTCGTTGTCACTGCTTTCAAACAAATACGACATATCAACTTGTTCTTGTTTATGGGCTCAGACCTTGTTTATTCTATTTAAACAAAACATTCCCGCACTGGGGCTGTGGTTTTCAGCTGAGAAACCATCGCTTTTCTGCTTTCATTCATACTGCTACCTTGTTAAGGTGCTAGCACACCGCACGCTACTTGTACTACCTTGGCGATCTCTCTCCATGCAAAGTCAATGTACAGCCGCGATGGGGCGGGGCTAACCCTCCTGAGATGCGTTTGTCGCGTACATGACGATCACGTCACAGTGCCCGTGACAGACAGTTATTCTTCCGGACCACAGAGGGACAATCTATGTCCGTGTGGGAAACATTTGTGAGTGAGGAGACTCACAAATGTGGGAAACTCACATATGATACTGCTGCAGGGCATCAGCTGCAGTGTGTTGTGTTTGATAAGGGAGTGAAAAGGATACAGCTGGAATAATGTCTGCTTATACATCCTATTCTATGATATATGATATGATCGCATTGAAACTCAAGCAGACGTGACGTCACCGAGGGACGGCCAACGGCACGGTGACCAAAATGAGGTATTTATGGACGCGCGACGTTACTTCAGTGGGCGACGCGATTTTGGTAGCTTGGTCGCTTGCGGTGTGAACGCAGCATTACTCCTCAGGATGCTCACTTGCAGCACTCAAAGATTGAATGACTGACAGGAGGGTTCACTCTGTTCATTCTGCTATAGAACCGATTCGCCCATGTGTTGAGACAGAGTGAACCTTCTTGTCATCCGGTCTGTTTGGTAGGAAGAGAAAAGGAAAACAAACACGCATGCACATGTCAATATATCGAGGCCAGCAAAATTATCAAGTTTGTTTTTATTTATTGCGGGGTTCATTGATTTATTGATTATTGTGACAGGCCAAGGCATAATGAAGTGCAAAATATGACAATGGAGACACAGGACAAATGTTGTACATCAAGCAAGAATGACGAAAAAAATCATCAACAGAGAGTCAAACAAACTGGACTCCATTTGCACCGGCTTTTGTAAATGTGTTTAAGGTATCAAGATGAGTGAATATTTGGAACAAAACAATACAGTTTATGAATTTGGACATGAAATATCTGTCTTTGTCATGTATTTAACTGAATATAGATAAAAAAACATTTTTTAATAACTTCTTTGGAGCTACGCTTTGTATAAAATGTGCCAGTTTTTACTTTTTTTCACATTTTTATTTCTGTAATAACTCCCTGAGGTATTTTTTTTTCAGTACAAGCGTTCATTCATACATTTTCAGATCAATGATGTCATTTTGAGCTCAGGTAAAACCCTGCAGCGAGAGAGAGAGAGAGAGAGAGGGAGAGATATATATAGAGAGAGAGAGAAAGAGAGGGAGAGAGAGGCTGTGGAGATAATTGGACTGAGGCGAGGAAGAGGAGGAGAGAGCCGTTGAGAGATCTGAGCCTGATAGGAGATAGAGTGAAGGGGAAAAGGAAGATGTGAGAAACGACTAGAAGAGAAGAAGGAGTAGAAAAGGAGGAGGGATGGAAAAGGAGGAGACAGGAAGCGGAGCCTGGGCTGAGGCAACTGCTCCCATGGCAACCATACAGGTGTTAAAGCAGGTCAATTGAACGCCGATTGGAGCTCCGCCAATGACCGAGAACGTGTGTGTTTAAGTGTGTGTGCGTTCAGTGGTTTATTCATTCAGGAACATCAGAGTGTGTGCTGCCTGTTGATTGGACTGCGGCATATTAAGTTCATTCACTTTAACGAAGAGTTAATACAGAACATGTTACCTCTCTTAGCAACTCAAAAAGTTAGTGATGGATTTTGATTACATTTTCAGGAAATGTTAGTCATGGCACAAGGAATACCTGGTCCGAGTTTGATGATTGGAAATTGGAATTAGCTGCTGTGCCTTTCTGTCTTCTTGAAACAATCTGACTTTACAAAGACATTGTGGACTGAAATGGCACTCACTGTATATTTCCCCCTTTTTTTGACCATTCTCTGTTAGTCCTGGAGATAGTTGTGGCAAGCGTCAGAACTTGTTACCTCTTTTAACAACTTAAAAACTTAGTGATGGATTTTGATGAAATGTTCAAGGGATGTTCGCCATTGCAGAAGACAGACCTGATCGGATTTTGGTTGTCATCTGAATCTGGAATTAGGTACTGTTGTCTTTCTATCTCCTCAAAACAATCTGGCAATTTTCTCTTACCTCTGGTATTATCAAGGCATTTTGGACCACAGAAATGCCACTCACTGTATATTTGTTAATTTTTTGGACCATTTTTTATTTGTCATTTGACCATTCTCTGTTGACCTCAAAACAATCAGGCTTTTTAAAGATATTCTGGACTGAAATGCCACTCACTCTGTTGTTCCCCCATTTTTTCCAGCCATTCTCTGTTAGTCCTGGAGATGGTTGTATGTGAAAATCTCAGCTGATCAGCAGTTTTATGAAGAACCAGACCAACCAGTTCCAACAACCATCAGAAGTTGTTACCTCTTTTTTTATGTGTTTTTGGGGCATTTAGTGCCTTTATTGACAGGAGAGAAACAGTGGATAGGCTTGTGAAAGGAGGTGAGAGAATAGGGGAGGACACTCTGCAAACTGGTCACAGGCGGGATTCGAACCTGGACCGGCAGACGTATGTACATGGGATGTGCATGGTTGCTAACCACTCCACCAAACCAGCACCCCATTGCCTCTTTTAAAAACTTGAAAAGTTAGTGATATATTAGTGATATATTAGTATATTACTGATGAAACGCTAAAGAAATGTTGGTCATGACTAACCTGATATGCCAGATGGACAGTTTCATATATAACTAGAAAAGCACTCGGAGAGCGTCCGCCAGCACCACAGTCCTCTCCCATATTGTGATTTTCATCATAAATATTAGTCCTACCTTTATTTCATGTAAATATTTAGATTCATTGACCATGAAAACATACCATTAGCAATTGGATTCATAATGATATCTATTTTAGTTCAGTAGTTATTCACAAAAATCACATTTTTCGTCATGGTGGACGCTGATCCAGATAAACACCAAAATTGAATCACTTCTTCCTTTTCCCATACTATACATTTCCTGAAAATTTCATCAAAATCCATCTATTACTTTTTGAGTTATTTTGTTCACACACAGACAGACAGACAAACAAACTCTCCCGAAAACATAACCTCCTTGGCGAAGGTAAATATCTCCATAATCCTTTTGAGAAAGAGCTGTTCAAAAATGTTTTCAGGGGCAGAACCTTCAAAAACGACAGCAGCTTGTGATTGGACAATCATTCAGCTTGTCACACTCATCACAGACCAATTTGTGTCAAGCAACGCTGCTAGTATGACGTGGCATACGTAGCTGCTATAAGAAATGGCTAACAACAGTTAGCTTAAACTACTATCGTCTTACATTTAATTATACCACACAGATGCATCATTTAAAACTTAAGTGTGACATGAACCCCGTCAACCTTTTGCCAAGTATCACTGAATATTAGGAGTGGGAGAAAAAATCGATACACCCAAGTATCGCGATTTTTTGTCTGCCGATTTTAAAATCGATAGTTTTATTCAAAAATCGATATGCCCCCCCCCCTACACACACACGCACACACGCACACTATAAGCGCTAAAGTCGCCAAACTGAGGCAAGCGACATTGCTGGATAAAACAGACCATAGCTGTTAAAATAGTGCTGAGTAGGTTTACTACTTTTCACCAGCAGATAGTGGGCAGGTGACAGGTTTCTATTCAAAGTTTTGGCGTATATTTATTTTAAAACACACACACCGGACCGAGGGACGCGAGTGTGGCTGCAGAGGCTGTGGAGCGGAGCAGAGAGAGAGACACAGAGTGATAGAGAGTACTCACGATGCCGAGAGTACTTTGTCAAGTACTGTCTGACTCTGAATCTGAGGAATATTTACTCTCTGAGGATGACGGTCAGTCGTCCAGTGAGGACGAAACTGGCAGCGAGTGCGTGCAGCGGGAGCGACTCCGCGCGCCATTACAGTCCCGGAGCAGTACATACCGAGAGCTTTTCCTCTCCATAGCCGGCGACTGCCGAAGAGTGCACATAGTCTGGGATGCAGGGAAGCTCAAAACACCGCAAAAAGTGACGGTGTTAGCGGAGAATGAGAAAGACCGCGGAGCTCTGGTCAGACGAGAGAGAAGCTGGGGGTAAACAGTGCAGGCAGCAGAGGCGTTCATGCTCGGCCCGTAAATTACAGTGATGATGATGGCTGGGAAAACTAACCACTTTGAAACTATAGCCTTTTTAAATCTTGATAGCAAAACTGAATATTTCTTGAAAAACTCTGTTGCCTGAAGGGATAATAAGCCACTTTTTATATGCAATCCAGGCTTTTGAAGAGAGGGAGCATAAACAGCTGGTTAATATATATTGCTGAATAAATCCTAAAAACAGACTCACATGTGATGTGTATTTTTCCTGATATAGTCTGTAGGCATCATCATTGTTCATCTTTTTCACTGGTTTTAAAAAAGCTAACTAAAGATTGCAAAATCGGCAATATCGTAGAATCGCAATTTAAATCAGACGGCACCTAAAAAAATCATCTTACATTAATAAACAGATGCATCATTTAAAAAAGTGAATGGACCCCAGCCCTACTGAATAACCATGACGACCACAGGCTAACCGGCATGTCCGAGGAGGATTTCCGCTCTTCCTATTGTCGTCATGTCCGCACTCTGCAGCTTTTGCCTCTCTTCCATGATTGGGCCATTAAGCATTTAGCCAAGTGAAGTCGTTGGACGATGGAGGCTGAAAAGATGGACATGCATGATTTCAGAATCAGGCAGGTCTGTCTGCTCTGCAAGGCTAGGTCATGACAGAAGGACAACTCGATCCGATTTTGGTGGTAATCGGAATCTGGAATTAGCTACTGTTGTCTTTATATATATATATGTTTTTTAAATCTGGCATAAGCAAGGGGGGGATTTTGGCCCCAGAAATACCACTCAATGTATATTTCCTCTTTGAAATGAGCTGTGACATGAAAGACCAGACCAGCCCGTCAGGCACCATCAACCATTAGGCCGGATCAGGTATGGGAGCATACGCTGGTTCAGCATTTCACCTAGTATGCTTCTCCCCTAAAACCAGTTCCAGTAAAGAGTTGATAAGAACTTTCTGAAAGAATTGATATCATTAGACTTTTTGCTTCTCAATTCCCTTATCAGTTCCTTCCACTATGCATTGCATGATCTGTATCAAGGATGTAGATGCAACCTGTGGGTATCGACCAATAAAGAGTACAGATCTGATACGGCAAAATATTGTATCGCACTCCTTTGGGATATGTGTATCGATACGGATTCTACAGAATCGATACGGCCTAAATATTTTGACAGTTGTTGTCAATACACTTTGGGTAATATTAACAGTGGCACAGTTCAAGGTAGAAGACGAGCTACATAATGAAGCATATGTTCTAAATTTGAACTTAGGTCTACCATCTTTGAGGATCTGAATTTATGTCTCTCAAGTTGTAGAACTACTTAAAACTCATCCTTGTTCTTTTTCTTCTTATTAGAAAAAACTAAACTTGTCAAGAATTTTGCTTAAAGCATAGTCAACATTCACAATTTACATGTATCGGGATACGTATCGTATCGTGGCCTTAGTATCGGGATACGTATCGTATCGTGAAGTTGCTGGAAATACCCAGCCCTATCTGACACCAGTATGTATAAGAAAATATCACACTACACCTGCATGACTATGATATGATTATCATTGTGGTAAGGCCTGGCTCAGGTTAAACCCTTTGTAAAACATGAATATATACATCAGTGATGCAGCAGGATTGTGCAAGCTAGCTTAGCACCAAGCCTCACATCAACCAGCTCTGATACGCACGTGTCTGAGTAAATAGATTACTAATTTGATAAAATAAGTGGTATTTGATGGTGCATTTTTGACAGTATTGGAGCAATTTGCGATACTGGTTTTGGAATCAGGACAACTCTAGTTTCTTGACCATGTCTAGATGCATACATGCATTGAGTTGCTGGCATGTGATTGGCTATTGGGCTATGACTGTATGCATCATCAGGAGTTGGCTGTAAGTGCACTCTCCTTGATAAAAACTTGATAAAAATTAGATCCTAACTGATTAAAAGCCTGAATCCACATTCCTGCAGGATCACGGACACGCCTCGCCCTCCGACTTTAATCAGTGGATATTTTCAAGTTTTGCTCTTGGCTCCGTCTCAAACCTGTTTGTTCTATCTCAGACTTTATTTGACTTGGCCTGGTCCCTCCTTCTGATCTCCCCTAAAGTGCAGACTTTGTGCTTCTGCAGGCTGTTCAGGGCTGATATGTCTCTTCTTACTCATCAGAATTAACGGTGTGTTAAAAGAGAGGGAGATAGGGACGGTAAAGAGCAAACTAAAGCCTTCATCTGCAGTATAACATTTAAAACAGAGCAGGAAAGGCCGAAGACTCAATCAGGAACACCTTTTATAGAAATAAACAAAAACTATTACCAGCACCACAAACACAAGTTATGAAGAGAGTAATTCAAGTCACTTATGCTTAGAAAAAGATCACACATGACCTTCCTCCAAAAGGCATGTGGAAAAGTCATGCGTATTGATTAAAAAAAAAAGATTAATACCTACTTTGTTTTTTACCATTTCCTAACATTTTTTTTAAACATTTTTTGCTCTCCTGACTCTTCCTTTTAAATTCTAATTATATGTTGATTGTTGTTGCACCAACTTGCCAAGCCAAATTCCTTGTATGTGCAAATCTACTTGGCAATCTGAGCATGAAAACTAATCACTATTTCCTTGTGCCCCGGCCAACATTCTCCAAAAGTGTAATCAAAATCTGCCCAGTAGTTTTTGAGTAATTTGCGAAAAATGTGGAAAACTGCTCTACCTCAGTGTTAATCAATTCATTAAAAATACTCCTGGAAAATATAAGACAGTCCTGCCTTTTGTATATTTTTATACCCATTTCACTTGTGCACATTTTTTCTATCCAGGTTCATTCTGTATTTCATCCGTCCTGACTCTTTATTTTTTTAATTACATGTTGATTGTTTTTGCACCAGTTTACCAATTATTAATTATTGGTCATTTACAAATTAAAAGTCCTTGTTTGTGCAAATGTACTTAGTAGGGGTGTAACGGTACACAAAAGTCCTACCTCGATATGGGGGTCACGGTTCGGTACGTTTTACGGTACAGTGGGGGAAAAGTAACAAAAGGTCACAAATGTACCAGAATATCTTTTTTTTATTAACTATGAGCATACCACAGCTTACTGCAAAGCTTCCTACCATCTCCTGCTATAAAAGTAAAAAAATAAATAGAATAAAACATAAAAGAAATGTTTTAGGAGGGCTCTTTTAACATATATTCGTGTTCATACAGAGGAAAAGTAAAATAAAATCATACCATAGTGCTTTACTGAGGTAGTCAAGTATAAACTGGTAATATTAGTTTCCTTTGTTAATAGTTACCAAACACTTTCATTGTTGTATTGCACAGTTGGAGAGATCCTAATTGCCTTCGTCTTTTTTCTTGCCCTGTCAGTGTTATTACCATGGATTTTATATACAGTCTATGGTTATTACTCAGAGTCTGGTTAAATGCAGCGGGATACGCTGTTGCACTATAGACGTTTCCTCACAACAGTGACGGACATGTCGGGATGATGTTGCCTCCTGTATGTAATGTGTGTCAGCATGTTAGATGCATTACCCATGACGACACGCCACCTCCATGAACATCACCGACAGACGGTCGTTGTCCAGTCCACCACTCTTTTGCCATCGTTGCTGTATTGCACTGGGAATCCAAACTTTTCCCACACAGCAGATTTATACGAGGCTGGTGGTCTTCCAACTCCACACACTGCATCTCTCATCCATCATTTAAGTTTGTACTTTCTTCTTCGTTTTTTTACCTGCTTCTTTTTCCTCTTCTTCTGTGGTAATGGCGGTGTCTGCCAGCTTTGAGGCTCATTACCGCCACCAAAGATTGGAGTCAGGACTCGCCTTTTTTTCTTTTCTTTTTTTTGTTTTACTTTCTCGTGTATTCGTCGTGAGATTGTGTGTACCGTCCCGTGACCCCCGTACCGTGACGGTACGGGACGAATACAAATACCGTTACACTCCTAGTACTTAGTAATAAAAACAATTCTAATTCTGCTTTTTAAATCTAATCTCCATTTTCTTGAGCCATGACCAGCATTCTGTTAAAATGTCTTTATAATAATTGAGTAGCTTATTCAGTCACTTGTGGGAGTGCCTTATCTTGCAGTGTTAAAAAAATCCTTCGAATTGTTAGCGGACCTGCACCTGGATTTGGGTCATCACCAAATTGGAAGTAGTTGGTCCCTGGCCCATTTCTGAACAATTCTGAAACTTCCATATTCCGTTGATAACTTTTTGAATTTTGGTATTCGATCACTCACTCACGAACTAACAAACTCACAAACAAATGAACGAACTCACTCACGAATTAACTCACAAACAAACGAACGAACGAACTCACTGAAGAACAAACTCACTCACGAACAAACTAACAAAGTCACGAACGAACAAACTCCCTTACTAACGAATGAACTCACGAACTCACTTAAGAACGAACAAACTCACGAACGAATGAACGAACTCACTTAAGAACAAACAAACTCACGAACGAATGAACTCACTTACGAACAAACGAACAAACTCACTCACTCACAAACTCACTCACTCATGCATGCACTCGCTAACTCACAAACAAACTCACTTACTCACAAACGAATTAACAAACTCCCGAACGAACGAACTCACTCACTTTCACACACCCCTCTTGCTCATGAATGAATGAATGAACGAACGAAAGAGCTCCCTAACTCACGAACGAATTCACTTACTCATGAACGAACCAACAAACTCAGTCACAAACGAACAAACTCACAAACGAACAAACTCACTCACTCACCCATGCACTCACTAGCTCGCAAACGAACTCACTTACTCACAAACGAACTAACAAACGAACTAGCAAACTCACGAACGAACTCACAAACGAACTCACTTTCACTCATGAACGAACGAATGAACGAATGAAAGAACTCCCTAACTCACGAACAAATTCACTTACTCCCGAAACTCACAAACGAACGAACTCGCAAACGAACTCACTTTCACGCACTCACTCGCTCACGAACGAATGAATGAACAAGCGAACAAAAGAGCTCCCTAACTCACGAACGAACTCACAAACTCACGAACGAACCAACAAACTCACAAACAAACGAATGAACTCAAAAACGAACTCAAATTCATTCACTCACAAACAAATGAAAGAACTAACAAAAGAATGAACGAACTCACAAACTCACTCACATACTCATGAACGAGCGTACAAACGAGCGAACACATAACCCAGTTGACGAAGGGAATAAAGCACCAAATAACTTAAAGTTAAACACACTTAAGTGCTTTAAAATATAGGGTGATTTGACGTAGGGAAGTTTGTTATAAAATTAAAAAAAAGGAAATAATTGAACTTGACATGACAAACTTCCTCCACAGTTAATCCAGAACTGTCCCAGGTCACTTAAGCTTCTCTGTGATTCTTATTTTGCTCTCATCCTTAATCGCTCTCTGGATCTCAGAACTACCCCGGAGCAGGTGGGACATTTTATCCCTTAATTCACCCCCCGAGGACTCATGAGCTAGATCTGAACTTTAATGTTTCTGCGTCTCTCTGCCTTAAATCCAGCTCACAGAAGGACTGTGAAGCAGCAGAGGACTCTGCAGGGAGTTGAACGCCGTGCTGAGAGGAACATCAGCCGGTGTATTTAAAGGTGGACGGAGCATTAATCATCTCATGTGCCGACTCAGCTCCCTCGCAGGGCCAGAGTCGGCTTGTTTAAGACTGGATCTGGATCTGAGACTTTGATAAAGATCGGCTGTGTTGGCCTTTGTTACTCTTACTTCTGTTTGGAGTTCATGTATACATACTTTATCTTGAGTCTACCGTATTTGTAGGGACACTCCTAGCAACTCTAAACCCCTCAACAAAAACAGATTGGATCTGAAAAGTCCCAGAACTCAGTCAGACTCAGTCTAGCAGAAAGCTGAGACGGGAAACGAACCATACAATCATGAGCTGTTTTCAAAATATGACAATGTGTCTGAGCTCCAAGCTGAGAGAAAAGCTCGGAGCCTTTAAAGGTTGTGAAGTAAAGTGCACTGACTGCTGGGAGAAGACGAAGGGCCAAAGAAGTTATGAACTGCAATGACCTTCAAAGTTGAAGCAGTTCCTCAGTAAAAATGTGGGTTTGAGCCAAATTTGACTTAGGCCTGAACCATACGTATATGGATATTTTCCTAAACACACATTTTCTGTCCAATTTGGCCTCTCAGCCACACGAACACAGCGATTTCACCCACATAAACTGAGATTTTTTTAAAAAAGTGAAGAAATAAAGAAAATATCCAGTTGAGTGGATCCGCATAGCAGTGTTAAACGGAGCTGGTGTTGACGCAATGATGTCAAGCGCCTAGCAACAAATCACTGTAGCAACGGTTGCCAACAACAAGAACGATGGCAGTCATTTACTGTGCAATCTGTGTTCATTGCACTTTTTGCCCTCATTACAGCTCTACAAATAAATGTAATGCACTCAGTATTGTTAGATTGTCCCAAGCATCTTCTTACTCTGTTGACTGTTTCTTCTTCCTGCTTTTGACTGCGCATGCTCAAAACATTCTTCTTCTATGGTTTTCTCATTTTGCTAATCTGCTACTTATCGGCCAGGCATGGCATTGCAGGCTTCAGAGGCGATGGTTTTCAGTTTCGCCTCTTCGTCTGGACAGAGATATTCTGTGGTGTGAACAGAGATTTTTTTTAAAACGAGGACAAAGATATCCAGTCAAAAAAATATCCATATACGTGTGGTCCAGGCTTAAAATTCCTTGTTGCATTCTTGAAACTTCTCTTCAGATTTTGGGAAACAGGAACCTTGACCATAGCTGTGTTCAAAATCGTTCCCTATTACAGACATAGTGCACTATATAGTGTGACCGCCATTTTGTCTTGTTGTTCAAATTCTCAGAGGTGAGTTTCATTCACTACAAAATACCCACAATGCACAGCTAGTGTGAGGTATATACAATGTACCTTATATTGTACTCCCGTATCCCACAATGCAATGCAGTTATGTTCTCCCAGAGAAGAAGAGGACGAAGGCTCCTAAGGCACAAATTGGCACTGCTTTAGTTTATGAATGTAAGAAATTTTAAAGTATCTTTAACACGTTCATAGCGTGTTTTTTTTTTTAAACATTTTTTTTAACGGCTGTAAACAGTGGAAAAATTTGCTACCCCTTTACGTAATGCTTGATGCATCCACTTACGTCATAGAATGTCCGCCGCATTTACTGACGCAATGATGTTTAAAAAAATTTCAGCATAGTGTCCGAAATCTCGTTTGGTTACTTCCTATGTAGTTTGTTAAAGTATCTTTAACATGTTTGCAGCTTAGGGCATGCTTTCTCAGAACTCTGCATTGCTTTACAACTTCTTTTTTCAACAACGTACAGGATGCAAAGCGACGAGGTAATGTATCTCTTTCTAGTTACGTAGCGGTAGATCTTGATGTGTGACAACAAGCAATTTTTGGAAAACTTAGTATCGTAGTTTTGTAGCCGGCTATATATCACTACTTACAGCCCGGTGCTCTAAGACATGTCTGAATAATATAAATTTGCTCGAGTTTTAATTGTCTTGTTCCCGAAGTTGAGTATCCAGGCCAGTCCAGCCCTGTCCAACCCAACCGGAAGGCTAAGGAATAGCATTTATAGCTAACCTATTTTGATGCTATAAAACTCGTCTTAAAGTGTGTATTTCGATCAGGCATATATCTAAAAGTGAGACTTTTTTGTAATTACTTAGAAACTCCTCATAGCATCTTTAACTACTTACTACTGGTAAGGTAGTTCCTTACCAGTTTTAAAGGGGTTTCGAGAGTTCTGAGTTTAAAGAAGACAAGAGTATAACTACAGTACAGTAATGTTGCTGTAAGAGTGATATTCATACTGGTGTAAATAAATACTTTGATTACATTTATTTTTTTGTTTTTTACTAGGCAAGATTTTTGTGGGAAAGGAATTAAACGCCTGTCCCAAATAAACGCCTGATCTGCTCAGTTATTGAAACAAATAAACGCCCTGCCTATTATTTGGTATTTTACGGTAAATGTTTTTGTTCTTAGAAATCTTTAATGAGTTACAATCAAAAGAAAACCATTAAAAATAAGAGAAGCTCACTGATCTTTCCAGAAAACCTCCTCCAGAGCTGGAGACGGAGGTAGCGGCTGCTGTAATTGTATTTTGTCCTGTGATGATTAATTATGATGCAGCTCATGATGAGAAGTGACAGGAAGCTGCCTCTTGGGTTTTCTCATCACTGCATTAATAAGAGATGGTTATAAATGAGCAACCTCACATCAGCCACTCACACAAAATCGTTTGTCTGTTGAGGGCAATAAGATTTTCCTTCAATAAAATCCCTCACCTTTAAACATAAACACCATGTCTCTTCTGTCTTCCACTTTTACTTTTCATTGTTTAGATTTGATTTAAGCCTGCTGGCATCATTTACACCCTCTGATGTTGAGTTTGATTACAGAACATTGTGTTTAGATTGTGTTAGTTGGCTAACGTTGCAGTTCGGGTGGATCTGCCTGATTAAAAGTCTCTGGTCGGGCAGATCCATCACACAGAGCTCAGAGCTGGAGCTCAGTCTGCAAAGGCTCTGACCAATCAGAGCCCTCGTAGGAGAAGCTACAGGAGTGACAGCAGGGTGATGACAGGCCTAAACAGTAGCTGCTTCAGTAGAGATATGTAAGGATACTGCCTACTTTAGACGCAGGTTTATCACAACTTGACCACATTTTTTTAATTAAATGTCAAAATAAGTAACAACAAAAACAATATTTTCTGCACTATTTTGTTCCTTGGTGAGGGCACTGCCACTCCTTTTAATGCCCCCCCCCACCCAAAAAAAAGACAACGAAAAAAAAAAAAAAATTCCATTCCTTGATCTGTACAGTCCTTTGTTTTTTTTCCTTCTTGTTTTCATCTGTCTTTAAATTCATGATATAAACTTCAATCTCCCTCAATATCTTTCTAAATAAAAGCAGGTCCTTATCTTAAATGGTTGTAAAGTAAATGCACAATAAGAACTAATTAAAATATAATTCAGATTAAACCAAATATCAAAAGTTGTGAATAATTTTAATGTTTTTTTTTTATTATTGAGTCACTTAGCTGCTTAATATTAACATGTTGAAAACTGGTTTCTTATAGCCTTTACCTGCTGTATGGACTTAAATTAGCACAGCACTTGAACTGCCATCTCAAATCAATAACAGTAGTCGTTTGTCCTCCCTTCCGTTTGTCTTGTCTTGTCCTGTCTGTCACTATTTCCCCTTCTTTCACACTGTGGTGTGGCACTGCCCTCCACTTCAGCTCTCATCAGGGGTTAAATAAAGTTTGATTTGATGGAGTAGCCTACAGGGAGGGCTGGTGATGGTCACTATAGCAGAGAATCATATTCACATATCTCTGACTGCTAGAAAAAAAAATGCATTGATCTTTTCAACGCTGTCATCTGAGACAGTGCTCAGCAGAAAAGATAATGTAGACAAGGGGAGAAAAAGAGAAAAAACATGTTGAAAACTGTTTCACAAATGGACCTAACTAAAACTGCTTTAATTGACCCATTGTTGTTTTCTGATTCGTTAAATGTCCAACCAATCAGAACCAGAGAATTCTTGATCCAAGGAGCAGGTGTTGAGTTACTGCATAAATGCAGTTATATTTTTATATATAATATATTGACAGATTCATCAACTAATCAATCAATCAATCAAACTTTATTTGTATGGCATTTTTCATCGTGATTTCAAAAAATGATGATGAGAAATTAGATTAAAAAACACTGTAGGAAAATAATTAAATCAGTAAATAAAACAAAATATAAAATAATATGTTAAAATGAGATGGCCAAACATCAAATTTGCAATAAAATTTACTAAAGTAGGATAATGAACTGAAAACTTATTAACATACATTTTTTTGAACAAGAAATCTGATCTGAAATTTGGAAAAAAAAAAAAACATTTTAAAGGGTTAAAATAAATCAAAAATTAACATGAAAAAAATAAAATAAAATCAGCTAAAAGCTAGACTAAAAAGAAAAAATTCTTATGGATTTAGATTTTATATTTCAGTGGGTGACTTTATTTTTACACTAGGGCAACATTTGAAAATAATTTGCAGAATTAAATGTGAATTAAAGTCTGGAGAGTAACTTTTAATCATTTCAAATGGAGGAGAGGCAGCAACAACAGATTTTGTCTAACCTAACAACAGTAACTAAGGAGGGTGGAGCTTAATGGAGTATCACTTCCTGAAAAGGGTGGAGCTTAACAAAGATTCAATTGGAAAACAAGCAAGTAAGTAAAGTTTATCATGCTTGATTCCACAAGTTACATCAAGGAATATAAACCAGAATTTGTTCAGTTTGATGAAAATAAATTGTAAATTATGATGGAAAAAATGAAATATTAGGAGTAGCAGCAAATTTATGCTACTGTCACTCATTGAATTTTTCCAGTCTCATACAATTCTTAAACTGTTTAAATCCACTTTGTGCATTAAATCACTCAAAAGGAGGAAATCATGAGCAGCGTGATCAGAAAATAAGAAAAATTCAACCTCAACCAAAAGAGCAGAACAAGAATATGAAACACAGACAGACAAAGTGCAGATAAAAGCGAGCAAGTTAAAGTGCATCTGAGAGCAGCCGCTCAGTCTTCTGGCCTGCAGCAAACTGAATCAAAAGCAAAGAAAAACCTTCATAAAACAGAGAGGTCAAAGAAACATGCTTTTAGTTCGACTTCTGAGCAAATTCATGTTATCTTCATTCTCTAAATCTACTCCCAGAGGCCATGTTTATTTATAATCCAGAGCTCATAATGTTCACTTAAGGTTTTGAAATATTTTTCAGATGACCTCAGCGATCCAGCCCTGAGATAAGCTGGCCTGCTTTGCATCAGATTTGGAAAGAAATGTCCAAACTTATTCGCAGCTCTGTTAACAAAGACTTTAAGACAAATATTGGACATAAAAAGCAGGTATACAAGAACAGTAAAGATGTTTCTTATTTTTCAAATACTCCACAAAGTAGACAAAAATTTGGAAAAAAGTAATGACTGTGAACTCCTTTATGAACAACTTTTCAAATTTCCAAATCCAAGGGTACTGCATAATTTTAAAACAATATTTTGAATGAAAAGAAGTGAAACCTGGTTCAAATCTGCATGTTTGAGCCTAAAGTGTGAGGATTGTTGGTCACTTTTGTCACCTTTACTGTTTACAGGAAGTCAGTGTTGAAGGAAGGAAGGAAAGTAGCCGGGCAGACCGACACAATACATGATGGAGAGGAAAGGGCAAAGAAAATATTTGATCCAGATATGATGGCTTACATATTGTTGTACATTATTTTAATATCCTGAATGGTAGAATGAAACATGCAGCAACAGTAGAGTCGGACCTCTTTTCCTGCTTGATGAATGAAGCTTGAGACCAAAACAAATCACATTGATAATAATAATACAAAATAATATATTTTGATCTTAAATTCAGCATTCAAACATAAAGTTTTACTGGAATCCAAATGTTTTTTAAGTCTCTTGCCTTAATTTTTTTCAGTCTTTGGCATGCCTATAAACTCCTATGTTTTGGCCCTGCACAAAAAGGCTGTTTTAGTCTAAACCCCCTGTTGCCTCAACTTTACTGTGCCCTGCTTCAATGTTTACTGTGGCCACTAAAGACTCAACAATAACGGGTAAGGGATTGTCTGTCATCAGGAAAGTGGTTCATTTTTCCTAATTAACTCTTAAATGGTACTTCGCTGGATACATATGTGTATTTTTTAACATTCTAATAAGGGCTGTCACTTTAGTGCATTAATTAGATTAATTAATTACACCGCAAATTAATGCATTATAAAAATTAATCACAAGATTAATCATAGCACACAAACATTTTAATATTGGCCAGCTGGAGGACTCGTACATGGCAGTGGCACGTCACTTCACACATGCGTCTCTAGTCAAACCAAACAAAGCCCAGGTGACAACAGGAATGGCATATTTAAGACTTAGTCTTATTTTATTTTTTAATGTATTTATCTATATTTGTACTACATTCTTTAATAATCCATCAGGCCTAATTGTTTTGCTGGATGTCCTCGACCTTTTTCTTATTTTGAATTTGATTTATGAAACACACTTAAAGTGTAATTTGAGTTGCCTGATTGAGTTTAGAATTTTCTGGACAAGTTGCCCTGACTTTGGTTTTATTTAGTCACCAATAAAAATGTGGATTTATAAATCTTCACTTCTTAGTGTATTCATTTGATTAGTCATGCACTACAATTTTATAATATCCTAGAATTCAAATTCTTTATTTGGGTACTTTAAGCAGATATGAGATTAAAATGAGATTAATTAGATTAATTGATTATAAATCCTGTAATTAATTAGATTTTTTTTTTTAATCGTCTGACAGCACTAATTTTAACCCTTTCATGCATGGTGTCCGCTACAGTGGACAGATATTCAGATAGCAGCATTATATTATAACTACCATGTGGTGTACTCCTGAACCATTGTCTCAAGTTTCATAAATATACAGTATCTTTATATATTTTTGCCATTATGAGATCTTACATCATAAATCAAATTTAGCATGAAAATGCTAAATGAAGAATGAAATGCACCCACCCTTCTGTAAAGAGTGTTGAATCCTTCTTTTCCCAAAGACTCAGACAGGTACAAAATTATATTTCCAGTTAATGTGATGTAAGAGAGTTTTTATGTAGGTTCTAAAAATACTTCTTTGTATATTATTTATTGTGAGCAAAGACTCATCTGTTCACTCCAGTGGACGTTATGTACTAAGGGGTATATTCTGCTTTATATGCCTGTATCCAGATTTCACCAAATTTTGAAATTGTGTTTTTGGATCTATATTTAGTTCCATTATATCACTATGAATACCATTGATGAGTGGTGTCTGCTTTAGTAGAAAATACAACATACTGGAAAAAAATGTGGCCATGATTTGGACATGTTTGTATCTAAAAAACTAACATTTAAAGTAATTTTTCTTTTCTGATTTAATAATTCATGCATGAAAGGGTTAATTGAAAGTTTTAAGGACGTAAATAGTTATGCAGCTGAAGGACTGACAGCTCAAAGTATAAGTTGTTTTTTCAGAATGGGTTTGATGTGATATACCAATAAAGCAACTTGTAACATTTACCCTAACCGTACATAACCAGCAGTGGATGCTAGTTGATATACGGCAGCCAATGGTGATGCTGAAAAACCTCAAAACTAAAAAAGCACTCGGAGAGTGCAGACCTCTCAGAGTTCTCCCCCATATTGTGATTTTCACCATAAATATTAGTCGTACCTTTATTTCATCTACATATTTAGATTCCTTGACCATGAAAACATACAAATATGCACAAATGCTGAAAATTGTCCTATTTTGCAATGATAATGAATCCATTAAAAAATTTCTGGATCCAGACGGTGATCCAGATCACTCCCAAAATTGAATAATTTGTTCCTTGTCCCAATCCGGATATTTCCTTAAAATTTAATTGAAATCGGTCCATAACTTTTTTAGTTATGTTGCTAGCAGAGAAATAAACACTAAAACAAACAAACAGACACTGGCAATAACATAACCTCCTTGGCAGGGGTAATTAACTCACTTTAAGGTTCAAACTACATAAAATATAGCCTGTAGTTTAGCCAGCATTACTTTTAATGTAGTTTTAACCTAAAAGTGGTTAATTTTAAGGCTTATGGTGACACCATTGGCTTCTTTATTTTGACTAGGATCCGCCTACTGATATATCCTGTTATGGACAAAGCCGAGAAGTTGCTTTGTTGGCAGTTATATAGACTAATGAGTCCCATAAGGCCTTGAGCAGCCTCATCTGCACCACCAGTGACATTTGCCCCCCTTTATTATAGATGTTTATGCGCAATGAAGTTTAAGGGTCTGTCCCAATTGTTCCCCTTAGCCCTCGTCTTAGTCCTTGGTTTTGTGTGTTAAGTAAAGTGGTGTCCCAATACTACGGCCATCCTCCAGACCCAGGCTCTTAGTCCCTAAGCTACACAGCCTTGAGCAACCTCACTTCAAAAAGCCACAACTGTCCCTTGTTTCTTTGTCCCTGGTATCTTCTCTTTACAACATGATCCTGACTAAACTCAAATAACGTTGCATCTTTGGATAAAATCATTGTCAGCTTAAAGCTCTACCATAAGGATCTTGATATCTCCAGCATGTTTTTAAGGAGTATCAGACTTTGCAGTGTTGTTCTCTTAGACTTGAGTATATTTAGGAGGTCCTGGGCCCACCAGTACTTTGACTCTATGTTACTGTAAACCCCTTGGAGGTATGAAGGCATTTCATAGATCAAGTTTATTTTTGTCTTTTGCACCAATTTCTTGACACATTTGTTGCATTTGTAGGAGTATTGGTCCATTAATTTCCAGGCAGTACTTAATTATCTTTGGGTTTTTAATTCTCATACCTGTCTTGGTGTTTATGAACCACCTGATCACCCTCATAAAACTTAAGAGTGCTCTTCTAAGTCCTGGCTCAACGTTTGAAAAGGGAGGGAGTTTGGGAAGTGATAGGAGGGGAGAGGAAGAAAAGAAGAGGAAAGGGGAGGCACAACAACCGGCACCATCAGTTTCCTCTCTTTCTCACTCTTGGACAGAAACACACTTTGCCGTCACTGGTTCTGTCTTTTCTCGTCGTCTTTCTGATTCTTTTCCCACTCACTCGCTCGCCTGAATGAGTCAGTGGGTTTACCTCAGAGGGCAAACAGCCTCCCCTCCTCTTCTTCTTCTTCTCTTTCTCGACTTTTCACCTCCCACTTTACATGTGTGTGGTAGTTTCTCTGTCTGGAATACTCGAGGGACTCAGACATGGAGTTTTTTTGGGCCAGAGCAGGTAAGAAATGCGAGCAATGGTTGACCTTTTTACCGGAGAGGAGAGGACTCTCGTTGAAGTTGGTGCAGGGAGCAGCGTGGTACTGAAAAAAGGAGGGAATTTCTGAGGAATGTTACACTTGATGTTAACATGGTGACCAAGGGTATGGGGCTTTGCAATTAGATAAGACGTAACGCTTTGTTTCGGGTGTCGCATTGGAGTTTTGAAGGCCAAAAACCTTCTTACATCGTTTGCCATTCATTGCAGGAGCATGATGCTAGCTTGATATTAGTCTTGATTCTTTTTTTATTAGTGACTGCTGAGGTCTAATGTGAAGATACACAAACTTTTAAGAGGAAAGATACGCATGGCAAATTAAGAGGAGTTGAAATTTTGGTGTGCAGATTCAATTATTAAAAAGCTGGAAAACCCCTGTGCAAGTGGAAGTTGTGCCGGTAAGCCAAAAGGCATTGTATGGTGTCCACCCTGGTACCATTTCAAACGATAGTTTTTCTCAAGATTGATTAAGTCAAAGACAGAAGGAGACCTGCTTCTTATCTATCTTTTACTGAGGAACTGTGGGCTTTCTCCCGTGAGTTTTTGGCACATCTTTTGGGGCAATACAAGGGCTGGTAGATGGAAATCGCAATTTCAGGCAACGCAATCATTAAGGGATATAACGAAATGTTATGCCACGTAATAAAAAATGATAAAAAAAATTCAAAGACGCACAAAATAAAAAAACGCAAGGGGGCGTGCACCACTGAGACTGGTGATTTTTTTACCCTCCTTGCCTACCGTAGCAAAACACTCGCTTCAGAATGGAGGAAGACGAGGTCGAGGAATTAGCTGACGCTCCTTTGTCAAATAAATCGGTTGTGTGGACCTGTTTTGGCTTCCCATGTAAAAGACGAAAGAATGGTGAGAAGATTGTGGACAAAACAACAACCGTGTGCAAAATATGCCGCTACATTTTTCTGTCCAATTGGGCCTCTCAACCACACGAACACGGTGATTTTACCCTCATCAACAGAGATTTTTTAAAACTGATAAAAAAAATGTGAAGAAATAAAAAAATATCCGGTTGAGTGGACCTGTGTAGCAGTATTAAACGGAGCTGGTGTTGACGCGATGACGTCAAGCACCTAGCAACAAGTCACTGTAGCAACGGTTGCCAACAACAAGAACGATGGCCGACATTTACCGCACTATCTCTGTGTTCTTTGCACTTTTTGCCCTCATTACGACTCTACAAATGAATGTAATGTTGCATTGAAGGCATGCAACAACATTACATTAACACAACGTCGGCGTCTGCTGCACGCAATATCATCTTCTTACTCCATTGACTGCTTCTTCTTCCTGTTTTTTGACTGTATGCTCATAATGTTCTTCTTCTATGGTTTTCACGTTTTGCTAACCTGCCACTTATCGGCCAGGCATGGCATCGCAGGCTTCAGAGGCGATCGTTTTCAGTTTCGCCTCTTCGTATGGACAGAGATTTTTTTAAACGAGGACAAAGATATCTGGTCAGAATAATACCCATATACATGTGGTCCAGGCCTAAAGGAGAGAACGATTGATTAAGTGTTGTTTTTGAAGAGTGTATACTTATTGCTTGGCTTACATCAAACTTAGTTTAGAGTGCGCAGATGCCGTAGAAATAAAACATGCAAAGTTACTCAGACAAATTACTTTTTTATAAGATGAACACAGATCTAGGTCACGGTGGACCACTTTTTTTGGCTATTTTTAGGGGGATAAGAAGCAAGTTTTCACTTATTATTTCCACATGAGTACCCCAAGTCTGGAAAGTGATCATATCCTAAATCTTCTGCCAGTATTACTGCTCCAGATTTTCATGCAAAGATCAAATGGAAATATTTTGTTCTACAACAATTTCTACAAACCTCTTCAAATTTCATTCTCACATATTGGAAGATTCTTACACTGTGTGTACCTGAAATTGCGTTTGGTTCTTTTTAGGACCATGCTGATCACCCTGTGTGTGTTTTTTGTACATTCGTGTGCCTCTCATCACCTCTGAAAGCCTCTTTGTTTGTGCAGGATCTCACATTTTGCTCCCCGTCTGTGTTTTTGGCGCTTGAAAACTCTTTGCACATGCTTGCTAAGGAGCCACAAGGTCATGTGAGGTCATCTTCGTGCTGGTGTGGGCGTTTTTTTTGTTTTTTTTTGCCTCATAGTCGCACACATGCACACTTTTTTGGTTTGAATCGGCTGCTGAAAGCAACTCTGGCTCGGTCAGTGTGGTTATGAGCTCGGCGCAAAAGCTTTCCAATAATTATTTTAATACCCAATTGAAACGCGCAGCTGCGGCTAAGCTACCATTTGACGCTCAAGGATGGAAAAATGAGGCAATAAGGCATGAACTGTGACACACAGTCACGTGGTAGGAGCTCACATACACACAGAATTTCACACAGTCATTCATCATCCGGCGATAATGCACTTGTGCTTTTATTATCTCCCTCTCCCTCTTCTTTATTATCTCTATATGTCTCGCCTGCTCCTCATGCTGCTCGGGTTTAATAAGAAAATGAAACCAGGGAAAAGAAATCAAATCTCATCAAGTGTTTATGCAGATTAGAAGCTAAATGTGGCGCTGCAAACACAGATCTACCAGACTGTTAAGAGGGATGGAAAGAATGATGAGAAGAAGACAAGAAAAGGAAGAAGAGAAAGTGGAGAAGAGACATTTGGAGGACATAAAGAAAGAATTAGAAAAACACAAGTGTAAGAGGAATCAAGGGAGAGAGGTATCAGGCTGATAATTAAATCGAAGAGTATTACAGCAGAAAGGCAAAAAGGAAATAGAGCTACTGCGGTTTTAGGTTACTGCAGGGGTGGGCAAGTGGCGGCCCGGGGGCCAAGTGCGGCCCTCCCCATCACTAAATGTGGCCTGCCATTCATTCCCAAAAACCAGCAGTTGTAAATAAGAAGAAAATTCAGATATTCAATAGAAATAATTCCATATAATCTAGACTGATATTTTCATTGGTTTATGTAAGTTGATTATGACTTTATGCTGCGTTCACGCCGCAAGCGGCCCAGCTACCAAAATTGTGTCGCCCACTGAAGTATCGTTGTGCATCCATAAATACCTCAGTTTGGTCACCGTTGCCGTCGGCCATCGCTCGGTAACGTCACGTCCGCTCGAGTTCACCTCGATCATGTCATATATAATAGGATGTATTATTCCAGCTGTATCCTTTTCATTCACTTATCAACCACAAAACACTGCAGCTGATGCCCTGCAGCAGCATCATCTGTCAGTTTCCCGCGGTCTGTCTAGGCGGAACTAATGTCCTCACTGACTAATGTTTCCCACATGGACATAAATTGTTTCTCTGTAGTCCGGATGAATAACTGTCAGGGGCACACGCACACACCGCTGATTGGCTGTTGCCGACATCGCCAGAAAAGATCAACTTTTTTTACTTTGACATCGTGCGACAAGCTATGTGGTAGTGTGAAAAGCGGCTGTCACATCGCGGGAGGGTTAGCCCCCCCCCCATCGCGGCTATACATTGACTTTACATGAAGAGTGATCGCCGAGGTAGTACTAGTAGCGTCCGGTGTGAACGCACCTTTACTTTGCTATAATAGTGTCTCTAAATCTCTTTAATGAAGCCCTTGAACACTGTATCAAGCATTACTCAAAACTTCTATATAATGGCACCAGCAAAATATTTGAGCTTTAAAAATTTAAATAACACTCATCATTTTATTGATTTGAAAATAGCTTCATTGGCTTTAATTCCATGTATGTGAGCTAAATTAGCTTGAATTCTATGTCAAGTTAATTTGATTATGCATAATAACTAGTAATATATGAATATTGGTGTTCTTATTTTGTGACAAATTTGTTTTCTCAGATGTCATTTATCCAACATTCTTTTTCCTCATCAAGAGTTTCTGAAAATTTGTAGCAATGTGGCAACTCAGGCTGGGAAAAATGGTTTCATGTGGCCCTCTTGGTAATTAAAGTTGCCCACCCCTGGGCTACTGTAAGGTAGGCAGTCTCAGAGGAAAAGTACAGAAGAGGGTCAATTAACCTCTGATCTAACACCTCCACAAATTTTGACAGGCTGTTTAACATAGCAAGTTCACGAGGAAGGCATGATCCTGATAACCTAACACACCAGACTGACCTTTCAGTGAATTTCACTTGTTAACCCGGACAACAGTCCAGTGCGGAGAGGGTAGAAGCTTTCAAAAGCATATTGGAGGATCATTCAATCAATCACATTCATTACAGGCTAAACAGAGAATGTAGTAGATGGGCAGTCCTGTTGCAGTGTACAGGACAGAACATGAACTACTTTGTAAAACAAACTATCACCAAAATGCTCAAAATGTTCAAAGAGTACTTTAACACAGTTTTTAAATCATTGAACCACTTTAATATTATAATTATAACATCCTTTTTGTCTTTTTGCCAATAACTGTGTCAGGAAATGTCCTATAAGTAAATTTTTTGAATTTTTTTCATTAGAAATAAAAGTGAGCAGTTCTGGCAAGTTTGCCATTATTATGTTATAAATGCTTAAACTGTGTCTAATTACAAGAATAGAAAAAAACGGATTTGTATTTTAAACAGGATTCTATTCATAAAATATTGTAAATGAACATGTTCAAAGTTTTAAGATGGTCCAAATAAATTTAACCTAATTTACAAACACTCACACATTCTTGTTTTCCTGCAGTATTAGTGTCCGTGTTACAGCTCGTTATGTTAGACCATGTCCAGGCCTTTTCTTAATTTAGTTTTTGCTTTCCAAATGATAGTCCCTGAAGCAGTTAGCCCCCTTCATGACTCTCCTCTGGTCTTCCCTTTTTCATAGCAGATCTCCTCCACATCTCCTTCTTTAATGTTTCCAAATTACATTTAACTAAATCATACTATCACCAAAATGCTCAAAATGTTCAAAAAAGTACTTTAACACAGTTTTTAAATAATTGAACCCCTTTAATATTAATATTCAACTCACTCCAGGATGATACTAATGCTGTTATTTACAACCTTCACACATTATTTACACAGAAAATACTGATAAACCGCCGAGAATTCACTCCGGTATTGCTCACTGAATCCTCTCTCTCTCTCTGCTCGTTTACTCGAGGAATTACAAAATCCAAACTTCAACCAGACTTAAGACTTTGTCTGTTTTGAGTGGGAAAACCTGTAAGAGTCTGAGCCAGGCTCTAACAACTTAACATTCACAGGCTAAACAATGCAAACTGTGCATGCGTGCCTCCGTCTGCGAAAGACGGCTGCCCAGTTTCAGCTTTTCCTGTCAAAGAGCAGCATCATTGTGTGTTATTAACGCAGTGTGGTAATCAGACATGGTTTAACGTTAATTTTAATAGGACACGGTAATGATCACCGTGGGAAATTTTACCATTTACCATATTACCGGTAACTGTTACATCCCTAGTTGTGTACAACTGTTTTTCTATCAGGAAAACCCAGCCCAGATGGGGCAAACCTGCTGCTGAAGCTGTTAGCCTCTACGCTAATCTCTGTCTAAGTTGTCGCCATGCTTGTAGCTCCCACATTGTTCTGATCTAAAGGACCCTGATTGTTCCGTCACACTTTGAGTCGAGCACAATCGTTGTAGTTTGGAGCTTGGCAAGATTTCTGCCTGATTACTGACAACAAATCCAGCAGATCCAGCTGCCCTGGAAGGTTATCTATAGCCTGCTTCATTCCCCGTAATGTCTTTAATATGCTTTTAGAATTAGCCTTTTCCTGCAGCAGATTCCAGTCTGCAGGAGCAGCTTATTTAAAATTTCTTTTGTCCATTTTAAGACGAACATTGGAGACAGCAAAAACAAGTAAATATTACAAATAAGCCACAGAACAAATGCTGAACCCTCCAGAACTTTTCATGTAAATACAACTACTAAAGTGTGAGGGAGGCAGGCAGCTTATAGCCTTAGAAATCAGGATGGGCCAATGACTCAGTCTATGGATAAAGGTTGATCACAGATGACCACTCAACTCCCTGATACAGAGTACAGTGATGGGTTAAAGCAGGGGTGTCAAACTGATCCAGTAAAGGGCCACTGTGGCTACTGGGTTTCGTTCCAACCAAGCAAGAACACACCTGACGCAAATTATTCAATCAACTGGACTTTCTTTAGAAGGTTGATTTGTTAGATCAGGTGTGTTCCTGCTTGGGTGGAATGAAAACCTGCAGCCACAGTGGTCCTTTGCTGTAAAAACCAGCAAAAATCTATGGCGATACTGATATTATTCTATTCGTATTGTGAGAGAGACAGACAGATGAAGAGGATGGTACAGAAGAACAATGATTGAATGAGATCTTTACTTTAAGGATGGAGCAGAAACAATCGAGAGAACGAGCAGGTAAATCATTCAGTGATAACAAGCTAACGTCAGGCAGGTGTCATCACTTTTCTCCTTCAGGTTTAAGGCCCCCTCTTTCACCCTTAAACCCACAGAGGCCTCCCAGACGTGTGCTTCTGCTGCTGTCTCTGTAATGTTTACTCACCGCTGTGTGTGTGAGGCTGAATCTAAATTAAATGAGCGTGTAAATGATGGCTTTGACCCAAGAGTGACTTTCCCCAGAGTGATTTGGAGCCATTTCAGCTTAGCTAGCTTGTGTGTGAGTGTGCTACTTCTCTCCAAAACCAGTTTTCATCTTTTTTTGCCTCAAGATAACAGTCTGCCTGTTTTAAACTATTTTTGTCAGCTGAAAAAAAGTCAGTAGAAATATGTAAAGTCAGAGCCAACTAGCTTGTAAACAACCTATCATGTTTGCTAGCCAAACCACCAAACACAAGCTAGCATCTTTTCTTGACTTCTGTTTGTGTACACATTAAACAAATCAAATTTGGTGAGTGCCTGAATTAGTTTTTAAGATGTTGGTTTAAATATTTTTCCAGCTTTTGTGGTAAAGTAAGATTAACCCTTTAACTCTTAGCTCAGCTGTTTGGCAAAGGTCAATATATTCAGAAATGTGTTAAAAACATAATAAAAATTGTTTGTTACTGTCAGTGTTTTAGGAATGATATTTTCATTGTGTGGGTTTTAAAGGCTTAAAAGCTATTATTATTACTATCATTTTAACCATTTACAAATCGATTCTGTCCTTTCAAATTGATTTATTGCAAATATTTGTGCATTTTCAAGTCATCACATAATCAGCTTAGCTTTTTAAACCTTTAAATCCTACACCGAGAAAATATCTGGTTTTTGGTTTGCTTGCAGTTTTCTCTGTTCCTTTAAATGTTCACTGAATCAAACTATGATTTGATTTGTTCTGTTTTTAAAACATTAAGTGTCCCTGAATTTATTGATGACCTCTGCCAAACAGTTGGGCTGGTACTTAAAGGGTTAACCTAAGCCTATCTTTTAGCATTTAGCCTACACCATGCTACACTAAGCTTATTTCTGGCTATATCTTTATTGCTAATTCACCAGCACAAGTGAATCCTTCTTTGTAATAATCCATTTTAATTTATCAAAATTGTTTATTAAAAGTTTTTTCAAAAGATTCAACAGTGGGACATAATTATTCTTTTCTTAACGACCCTGGGATAGAAAGTGGTCTGTTTGGGGGATTAAAAGTGTGGAAATAGTCAACAAAAACTGTCCTGGATTTTCAAAGGTTGGAACAAGTTAGCTTTAGCGGTAATGTGGTTGAAGGTGAAGCTTAGTTGACAAGAGTTGGGTTGTAGTGGTTGGACTGTATCTTTTGATGGTTGGAGGCTCTATTGTAATAGTTGGAGATTAAATTGTAGTAGTTTGAGGAGTGGCTACGGTGGTTGCAGTTGATATACTTGGTTGATGGTTCCAATGTGGTAGTTGAGGGTGACGCTTGAGTGGTTAGAGTACTTGTGGTAAATGGGAGTGTAAAGTTTATCTAGCTAGAGAGAAGGTTGTGGTAGTTGGAAAGTCTTTTGTGATGATTTGTGGTATATATGATGGTTCAAGTTGATTTTCTTGGTTGGAGGTAGAGCTGTGGTAGTTGTAGGGTTGACTGTGATGGACCGAGTTTCCATTGTGGTTGTTAGCGTTGAAGTTGTGGTGGTTGGAGCTGTAGTTGTGGTGGCTTTAAGTGATGTACTTTATTTGAGGTCATGTTTTGGTATGGTGGAGGTATAATTGCTGACTGTTGGAGGTGACAAGTCTATGGTTGGAGGTGGTGTTAAAGTAGATGGACAGTGTTTAATGGTTGAAAGATCCATTGTGACAGATGGTAGAATGTCAAGTCTTGATGGTTTTAGTTGAAGTTGTGGGATTATGAGTGAGATATGTTTAGGTGGAACTGTGGTTGGGGGGTTGAATGTGATAAATGGAGATGGAGTTGAAGTTGTGGAGTAGTTGTTGCAGTTGGTGGTACCACTGTGATGCTGAAAGTGTAGTTGTGCTGGGTGAAGAAGAAGTTGTTTGGTTAAGGGCGCTGTTTTGGTAGGTGGAGGTGGAGTTGTGGTGGTTGGAGGTGCTTTACTTTCTGGAGATCGAACTGTGGTTTGGTGAAGATGTGATAGTTGATTGTTTGAGGTGATAAGTCTTCTGTTGGTGGTAGGATTGTGGTAGCTGGATGGTCTTTGATGGTTGAAGTTTCCATTGTACCAGCTGGTTGAAGGTCATGTTTCGGCCATCTTTTGGTATAACGTGGAGTTGCAATAGTGGAGTAGTTGTGGGGATTGGAGGTAATGTTGTGATTGTAGGTACCATTGTGATGCTGAAGGTAAAGTTGTGCTAGTTGAAGGAGAAGTTGTTTGGTCGAAGGTGATGTTGTGGTGGTTGGAGGTGTAGTTGCAATACTTGTTCAGTTGAGTGTGCTGGTTAGAGGCTGTTTTGTGATTGATGGAGATAAAGTTGTGGTGATGTAAGGTGTAGTTGTGGTAGTTGAAGGATTTATTGTATTCGATTAAAGTTTCACTGTGACTTTTGAAGGTGAAGTTTTGGTGGTTGGAAGTGTAGTTGTGGTGGTTTAAGGTGTTGGTGTAGCAGGTTGGATACTCCTCTGGTGTTACCCTGTTATGATAACATACAGATCACTCAGTTTCTGGGATAAAAGACATATTTGTAATCCATGTCTTTATTCCCGGCACCAAATCATCTCCCGGCTCGCTTTTGTATCATTTAATACCCACAATAATGAAAAGATCTGGCCTGCTGCTGTCGGAGCAGATCGTTCTAACATGCCCCACAGATCTCTGCAGAATGACTTGTGTTCATTACAGATGTCTGTCCACTGAACAGGAAATAGATGGAGCGCTGTTACCTCTCTAATTCTCTTCAGAGACAATAGCTTCTGGAAGTAATCTGCCCAAGACTGCACCGTCCCCGGGGGCCAATATGTGTGTGTGTATGATTGGCCTGTGGTGTAATGAGAGGTGGTCTGGGCAGCATCAACCACTGAGGCCTGTCCAGACACACACATAAACACAGTGTGGGAATAATCCTGAAAGAGGGGAAGGAAAGAAAACAGGACTTTGTAGATATCAAACGCTGAAGGCCGGTGGGAGTCGTAGTTTGCTGTCAGACAGGGTTGACTCAATCAGAGGAGGCTGGAGCTACAGACAGTGGTGCCAGAACAAATATGAAGGCCTGGCAGCTATTGATGGGAGGTCTGTTGGGATTGTAGTTCATCATGATAGAAGGGCCAGACATTAGGGACAGCTCTGAACATAGACTTCTGAAAGCCTGACATCACTAGTATCAAAGCTAATCTAATGAGATGCTGTGGTTTATTTGTAAAAGCTCCTTTATTTTACGTTGTAAAGCCTAAACATAAGTGCTTATACAAACCTACTGATTCATTTTATCAGCTGGAAGCCACTTACTGTAAGCATGACATCACCACTGTTTGAATTACATAAATGATGTATCTGTTTTTCACAACTTTTGATTAACTTGAGGTTCTTTTTCAATACTTTATTGTGTCAGTTGGTATCATTAATAAATTGATACATAACTTAATGTTTCAAACAATACTGACATTTTTTCCTTTCATTTTTTGTTCACCAACACCCAAACAGAAGATAATACATACATAAACAATCGATAATCATAGTATCATAATATAATGAAAATGGATAAATATTACAATTCCAAATTCATTATACATACAGTTGCATGAAAAAGTATGTGAACCCTTTGGGATTACTTGGATTTCTGCATAAGTTGGTCATAAAATATGTTCTGATCTTCATTTAAGTCACATCATTAGACAAACACAGCTTAAGCTAATACCGCACAAAAAAATTATGTCTTATGTTTTTATTCGACACACTATATAAACAGTCAGAGTGCAGGGTGGAAAAAGTATGTGAAACCCTAGGCCAGGGGTGTCAAACTGATCCAGTGGAGGGCCACTTTGGCTGCGGGTTTTCATTTCAACCGAGCAAGGACACACCTGATCCAACAAATCAACCGTGTAAATCAACAGCAGCCACAGCAGCCCTGTACTGTATCAGTTTGACACCCATGCCCTAGGCTAATTGGAGCCAGGAGTCAGCCAACCTGGGGTCCAATCAATGTGTTTACATAGGATGTGTTGGTTGAAACTGCCCTGCCCTATAAAAAACACACACCAGCTGTTGCCATTGCTGTTCTCAAGAGGCATTACCTGATGTGAATCATGCCTTGCACAGAAGAGCTCTTAAAAGATCTACGATCAAGAATTGTTGACTTGCATGAAGCTGGAAAGGGTTACAAAAGTATTTGATAATTTTGAAACCAAAATTACGTTTTTTTTTTTAGAAGGAACACACAACGCTATGTGTGGAGAAAAAAAGGCACAGCACACCAACATCAAAACCTCATCCCAACTGTGAAATATGGTGGAGGGAGCATTATGGTTTGGGGCTGCTTTGCTTCCTCAGGGCCTGGACGGATTGCTGTCATTGGAAAAATAAATCCCCAAGTTTATCAAGACATTTTGCAGGAAAACTTAAGACCATCTGTTTGCCAACTGAAGCGCAACAGAGGATGGGTGATGCAACAGGACAACGACCCAAAGCATAGAAGTAAATCAACAATGGAATGGCTTCAACAGAAGAAAATTTGGCTTCTGGAGTGGCCCAGTCAGAGTCCTGACTTCGACCCGATTGAGATGCTGTGGCATGACATCAAAAGAGCGATTCATACCAGACATCCCAGGAATATTGCTGAACTGAAACAGCTTTGTACAGAAGAATGGCCCAAAATTCCTCCTGACCGTTGTGCAGGTTTGATCTACAACTACAGGAAATGTTTGGTTGAGGTTATTGCTACCAAAGGAGGGTCAGCCAGTTATAAAATCCAAAGGTTCACATACTTTTTCCACCCTGCACTGTGACTGTTTACATAGTGTGTCGAATAAAAACATGAAAACTTGCAATTTTTGTGCTGTATTAGTTTAAGCAGACTGTGTTTGTCTTGTGATGTGCCTTAGATGGAGATCAGAACATATTTTATGACCAATTTATGCTTTTTCTTGCACCTTTATACAATCAGTCAGGCTTGCTCTATTCTGATTCTCTTTAGCAGGGAAACTTCAGGGTTTTTTCCAGTGCAAATGGGACAATTCAGATACAAAAACCTTGAAAACTTCCTGAATTGAGATGCATGAGTGAATGAAACTAGGAATCTTAACTCAACTGATTCTAAAACCACATTTAACTTAATATTCTATTGTAATTTTGGTCACTCGTCTCATGTCCACATCTGTGATCCAGCTGTTTCACTGGATTGAATGCAAAAATCAGCCACTGTATCCCATGCCTAGAGGGATGTTTTCAAGAATGTGCTGTCAGACTAAACACAAATGCCCACATTTTGCCAACAAACCACAAAGAAAACCCCTCACAGGTGCTAAAAATATCAGACAGTCTCACAGCAGGACTCGGGAAACAGACTGTTGCACGGATGAGCGCCAAGACAAAAAAATAAGCACAGTATGTCTCTTCCTATTTAAGCAGTGTGCCTGCCGGTTGTTGCTGTTTGTAGCATAAAATATTTAAAGTGTTGTTCAGCATGAATTGTTAAAGCAGCACCATGTCCTCTGCTTGTTTTACCATTTTAAAAAACAAGCCTCACTGTTGTGTATGACTTAAAAGGCTGTGGAAACTGTTTTAATCTTGTTGCAATTTAGCGAAACAGTCTCAGAGGAGAAGAGATTCACTTTAAACTGCTGCTGTCCAAGTCCGTGTACTCTGTTTTTTTAGTGTTATCATCTTTAGTCCTTTTATCCTCTCATTATAAACGGTTGTGTAGTCCTGCAGATGTGGCTTGCTGGGATGTTGACAGCTGTTTTAGGTGTACTTGTGTATGAAACTGTGCGTACAGTACACATTGGACCATCTGTGCCTCTGTGTATTCAGCTACAGGCTCGGAGACTGTGTTTGTGAGCATGTGTACGTGTGTTTCTGTCCTAAAGGGCACTTGTTTGCCTTATGATCATCAACTTGGTACATGTTTTAAGACATGCCAATGATCAAGCCTCAGGATCTACCACCAGCTTATTCATAAGATATTAGGACAACAGGCAGGATAACGCAAAGTTATGAAGCACATCTTTAGGACAAAAATGTGGACATACTGCAAGGTGTTAATAGACGACATCACATCACTCTAGTTTATGCCTCCCTTCACTGGCTGCCTTTCTGTTTTAAAATTGATTTTAAGATTTTATTGATTACTTTTAAAGCACTCATGGGCCTAGTCCTCAGCCATTTTCAGAGATTTTAATCCCTTATCAGCCAGCCTGCAGCCTTATGCTACGGCCACACCGGACGCGAATTCACAAAGACGCACATTGAAATTACATACAAAGTCAATGCAAAGACGCGTTTGGATGCAGATTCGCCCCGGGGCGGTTGCGTTTGGCGCAGTGCTTATGGAGCGTCCGGCGTTTGGGGTGTCAAACACCTCTATGCTTGAGGTTGAAAATATTGAACTTTCGACGCAAATTCGCACAACTCTGTGCCGCGGCAGCCAATCAGTGACGACATTTCCCCCGACTTCATTGATTTGATGACGTGTGACACTCCTGCTCAAACCCCGCCGAAAGATGGAGGAGAGGTTGATCTGCGCTGTTTGCTATCATCCGGAGCTATAGGATTCGACATGTGTACTCTACAGAGACCGGAACAAAAAGGAGCAGGCTTGGGTGAAAGTCTCTGAGGAGACAGGTTTTGAAGGTAAGTTCTGTAAATATTAGTTTCCAGCTGGATTTGCCTGCACGGGTCATCACTAAGTCCGACTGGCTCCAGCTCTCTACTCCGCCTGCGCGGTGACACACGTCAGCGCGTTGCCCCAGCTTGTCAAAATGGTCCAGCGTCCAGCCTTGGGCGTTACGCGGCACAGGCACTACGTGTGCTTAAATTCACCAATTCGCATCCAGTGTGGCCGTGGCATTAGGGGCAGTTTACACGAGGCCTAAAACAGTCAACTCTGAGAAGTTTTCATTGCATTTCGGCCTTCCCAAAAAACATCCCTACTGACAAACTGTACCTAATGTCAGTCATACCTTCAGACAGATGGTGCTGTCATGGATATATTCACATTTTTAGTATAGATTAATTGTTATTACTGTATAGACCACCACCTCATACAGAGTCTGATTTCCATTTATGTTTTACTGATTTTCCTTCATATGGAAGTTGATTCTGCTTAGAGGCCCTTCATACTGTAACCTGCAAATTTAATTTTATGCTCTTTTTATTTATTTTCATTTTTAGTTGTATTTATTTTATTATATTTTTTTACTATATTTTAGTTTAATTAATGCTCCTATGTATTCTATTGTCTTCATCTGATATTTTCGACTGTTATATTGTGTATAGGAGCAACTAAAGCAACCAAATATCTCCTTGGGGATTAATTAAGTATTTCTGATTCTTATTCAATAGTGGACCCATCAGAGTACTATCAATGGAGGCTCCACAAAGATAGAAAGACAAGCCTTTTAAGAGCCACCTTCAAGCAACCTATTAAAAAGTCAACACCTTAAGTGACTGTAAAGGACACTCTTTTCCATTTTCTGTAGCATTTTTTATTTTGGATTGACTGGAAACTAATGTCCCAAATCATTCATTACAAAGTGGCAGTCCTCTGTTGGTAGAGTAAACGTGAATGTGTGTGTGAGACGTGCTACAGTGATTAAGGCTGATTGATGGAGTACAGCAGGACGAGTGCGCTCTGACCTCCGCTGATGGGGTCTAAAGGCCGCGCGGAATGACCTTGGCATGGGATCGTCAGTGTTTGGATGTGTGTGTGTGTGTGTGTGTGTGCTTGTGAAAGTGTGTTTTGGGAGGGGTGCTTTAAGCTTTCAACCTTGGAAGACCTGTGACATCAGTTTCTGTCCGTCCGCCGCAGCCTCTTCCTCCTCTGGGACGATAGGCAGGACACTATAACAGATACAAAACTCTGCACAGACGCACTACATACAGATACACACTCACACATACACACTTACAAACTTCCTGACCCCCTGCAGATGAAGCTGAGTCAGCCTCGGAGCTCTGTAGTGTGATGTCTGCAGTATGTGTGTGTTATCAATCACTGTGATGAATAATTGGTGGCTCTGTGTGTGTGTGTGTCTGGATTTACAGCAGCAGACAGTGATTTGGCACAAAGTCCATCCTCGCAGGTTGGACTTGAGTAAGAAGGTTTGTGCTGAGCAGGAACTTTGATGGTGGACTCCAGTTTGAAATGAGAGAGGTGAAAATTTAATTTGTTTCAAGCAACACCAGTCTGAGCAGCAACATGAGTGCAGATGTGCTTTTTTTGGATGTTGACAGCTGTTATGAGAGTATTTGTTTATGAAAGAATGCACCGTACACCTTGGACCATCTGGGCCCCAGTGTTTTCAGCTACAGGGTCAGTGACTGTGAATGTGTGAAAATGTCTTCTTGTCTTTCTATACTAAAGGGCCCCTGTGTCATAACAGCACCAACTGGGTACATCTTTTGAAACATGCTGTAAATCTGAAGCTTTCAACTGGTGTAGCATCAGGAACCGTCCCCAGTGACCTAAATATGAATAAAATCACAGACATTTAAAAGACAAACATTGAAAGCCTCATTATCATTCTGCCACTTTGACCAGCTTTTGTCCTCGCACAAGGCAGTGCAAAAACTGTCAAGATAGGTCGGGCCACTTTGAACTAGTGATAGGAATTTATATGATAGCAATTCCATTAACGGCTTGTTTTGTATATAGCCTAGCTGATGGCCCTTTTCCACTAGCACGCCTTGGCCCTACTCTACTCGGCCCTACTCGATTTGCAGCGTGTTTCCACTAGCCTGGTACCTCCTAAAACAAGCTAGTTTTAGTACCTACTCCGCTCTGCTTCCAAGCGAGCAGAGTCAATACTAAAAGATGACGTCACCGACTGCCGGCTACTGATTGGTCAGACAATGTCGTCATCGATCAGTTATGAACGCGCTTGCTAGCGGTAGCTACCATTAACTTACCCTCATACTTCTTTTCTTTGCAGCTCGATTGCTCTCGTCCTCGGCTTCATTCTGTTATATAGCTTCCAAAACTCTCCTGTGCTTCTCAAGGGGTATTTCTTCTTACCACCTGTAGCCTTCTTCTGCTTTCCTTTTTGACTTGATTGGTTTGTGACAAAATGCCACAGATTGTTGTGTTGCGCTCAAAATGACGTCACTGCAGACCTGCTCAGCGACACTGCACCCCGTTGGGCAGGCGACTGGGGCTAATGGAAAAGCAGCACAAGGCGAGTAGAGTAGAGCCGGGAAGAGTGGAGTAGAGTAGAGAAGGGCTAATGGAAAAGGGCCATTAGTAACTTCCATCCCATACTACAGTGTGTGACTTGTAGGCAAAGCAACACTGGCTTTGAGGTATTAGGTAGTATTTGCATCTTTTACTGTGTATAAGATAAGGGCCCGACCGATATATCGGCCGATTATAGCCCTTTTGAAAGTATTCAACATCGGCCAGAGTTTGGCTGATGTAAAGCAGATATATTCTTAATGTCTCATAAAACAGTAAATGCTGTTTGGTGTCGAAGCCGCGCAAAATGATTACGTTGCGTAAGATGGTGGCAGGCACCGATGTAGCGGCTCTGAGCTCTGTACTGATTCTGTGAGTACGGATGATGGAGTATATGGGGCATAAACTCACCTATGCTCACACGTAGTTGCTGAATGTTGTTTTGTTCTGCAAGTCCGACATAACGATTGACTTTCAGCACTCGCACAATATACTGCTTGACACAGCAAGACTATCTGTCGTTAATAAAACTGGCGAATTGGACCTTCTGATGGCAGGGAATTCGTGACTGTTCTGTGATGATTGTTTCCAAAAACTTGGCTTCACCTGCTTGTTCCCAATGCTACAGTTGAGCTAACTAGCTAGTGAGCTAACAATGCTAGCGTTAGCATAGCCCCCCCATCGGAGCTCTACGATGTCATCAGGTGTCTGCTGCAGGGGACTCATCCAGGGGAGACTTCATGAGAACTGGGAACTTTAATTGGGCCTGTTTGACAAAGTTTGTGCAATATGTGCAGTGTCCCACAAAATATTTGATATCTTTGCAAATGTTACATCATGTTTACTATAAATGCATGTTTTTGTAGTTGAAGTTAAACAAATAGTTAAGGACAAAGTATTGCAAACAGTAAAATGTTCTGCCTGTAATTCATGTATTCATTGTTATAAGTGTTTTGGAATCAATTATTGTAAAAAAAAAAAAATGTATATACATATTTTTAATTAATCGTCCGTTTAATCAATAATCTGTATTTTTCCTGCCAAATATTGGTATCGGCATCAGCTTAAAAAAATCCACATTGGTTAGGCCTTAATTAGTATGACTTGCTTCAAAAAGTTTTTAAAGTCTTCCCACTAAAAACATTGAATTAGCCTCATTTTTGTTTGTATCTCCGCCTCCAGCTTATGTCCCATGCTTGTAAAATATCTGATTTAGTGTCCTGTTTGCCTTATTTGACTTAAATGTCAGATTATAACCAAGAAAGGCTTTAAGGAAATCTACAAGGGATTTTCTAGAAGGGTCCAAACCAAGATAAAGAGCGTATTTGGGTCAGAAGCTGAAAGAATTGACTCAGATTCTTTAATTGCCTGTTATGCTGCTGTGGCGAACAGATGACAGCAGCAATTATGAAAACAGCTGCTTTTGGAAACAAGAAACTGTCATCCTGCTTTTCGTCCAAGGTGGATCTTCTACTGACTCATCCATTGGCTCTGTGGCGTCTGAGCTCATCCCTGGATATTCTTAGTCCTGGCATTCCAACACAGCGAACCGCACTGATTTTGTTCGATGTAACAGGCTGTGCTCAAGCTGTTATTTACACAGACACGATATAAACCACAGCTTTGCAATTAGAAAATGAGGGTTTATTTACAGAGCTCCTAGAAATGTGTTGGATTGAAAACAAGAGAGGAAACATCCAAATTTGTTGCAAAGAACACTTTTTAATGTTTAGTTCAGACAAATATTTGTTCACGTCCCATCTGCAAAGCCCTCCACACAAGTAAAATCCCGTCTCTCCCTCTGTTACTTGCCCAATCTTTCAGAAAAAAGTGCTCAAACACTGTTTAAACTTTTCCCACAGTGATGTCATCAGGGGATACTACCCCTATTATCCAAGGTGTTTGGGGCACAGCTGAAACTGGGTGGAGAAACATGCCTAGTTGTGTATATGCCAAAGTCAAATCCACTTCTTAAAAGGGCATGACTCATAAGAGTTTAAAACATCCTGTTCTGCACAGGGCTGAAACAGAGGGGTTTGTGAGCATGCCACAATCTAATATGTTGAGAGGATTTTAATGCAAGATCTCTATAACCCTCTGGAGTCCAGGGTATAATTGGCCGTTTTTGACTACTTTTGATTTTACCCTTATATTTCACCTTAAAACTGTTTATCTGGCATTGTTTGGTATCATTTTTTTCAGCACAACCTCACATGTGTGGATTTACAGTTATTTTTCCATTTTGACATACTATATTAACACAGTGGACCTAAAATCACACAGAAAACACAAAATCCGAGTAGAAAAAAGTTGTATTTTTTACTGTGAAAACCACAAATATGTATAACGAATCAATTTTACAACTTAGAATGTAAATATAAATTGTAAATTTCAAAACTTATGTACAATATTTGCACACAACAAAGTAATTTACCACTATTTACAATAAAAAGCAGGCAATGCCTCAGGCGTTTTTTATACAACTATTTACAAAACAATGTAATGGCACACAAATCATCTATGCCACTCAAAAAACAGTTTCTGTCTACCACAAGACAGAGAAAAGATGTGATTTTCTTTCCAGTAGACTTGGAGACTCTTCACACTAATGACATATACATCATAAGACCAAAAAACTCATACAGGTCCTCCTCCTCTATGTCAGTCCACTTGTATTTTTTTCCTGATTCTTTTTTTTTTGCAGCATTTTTGTTGGTGTTGCTGCAGATGGTCCTGACTGTGTCAATTGCAAAAAACAAAAGAAAAAGGTCTTTTGGACTGTAGGGAGAATGTTTTTCTACCAGCACACCTGGTGGTCTGTGAGGCTGGAACCTGCTTACTACTGGGGCAGTGTCAGCATCCTCCTCTGTTTTCCAAGGCTCAGGTCTGCTGCTGCCAGCGGAGATCGGGATGTGGTGGTGGGGCCGTGTCGCCCCCTCTTCCGCGTGGCCGGACCTCCGACTCCCCATACGCGTCAGAGGCTCCTCTCCCTCCCTCTCCTCTTCGCTCTCCTCCTCCAAAACAAACGAGCGGATCATCCACCACGTCGATGCGTGCTGCTGCCTGAGCCTGGCTCAGACTCAGACTCCGCCGCTGCTTCGGGTTTTTTTCTGCACCGATCGCGCGGACGAAAATATGCACGAAAAAGTATGGCGTAAATAACTTATCACGGTTCTGGTTTTACTTGGCCTATGAACAAAATTTAAAAACTGATATAAAGCTTGAGGTCTGCACTTTCAACAAAAGTTGAAACGGAGACTCTGTGAGGCTGCGTCTTCCGGGTATGACGTCTGAAACCTGTCACGTGATTTTGACGCGCCGGCGCGTCAAGGGACTCCTGAGGGTTAAAGGTGCTATGAGGAGAATCTATTACCGGCGACCTTAGGACTCTGCCACCCATGAGCACGTGAGCCGACTGTCGTAATGCTGCGTTCCAGTAACCTCGGAAATGGGAGTGACATCATCTCCGACTTATCGGCGTTCCAGTTGAAGTCGGAAAAAAACATGCCGATCTACCAGGCTATCGTTAGCTGTTGTTGACTCGGGGGTGGCGAGGTTTTACCGAGTTCCCAGTAGGAAATTCCGACTTCGGGGGACGTTCCAGTTGCAGTTTCCTACTCGAGACTCGGAAATTCCTACTTCTGACTACAACTGGAACGCACCAAAAGACCCAAGCTAAAATGTGTGTTTGTTGTGATGCTAATGAATGCAGCTCAGACCTTCCTCAGAACTCTGCATTGCTTTTCAACTTCTTTTTTCAACAACTTACAGGATGCAAAGTGATGAGGTAATGTATCTCTTTCTAGTTACATAGTGGTAGTTTTTGATGTGTGACAACAAGCAATTTTTGGAAAACTTAGTTTGTAGTTTTGTAGCCGGCTATATATCGCTACTTACAGCCCGGTGCTCTAAGACGTGTCTGAATAATATAAATTTGCTCTAGTTTTAATTGTCTTGTTCCCGAAGTTGAGTATCCAGGCCAGTCCAGCCCTGTCCGACCCGACCGGAAGGCTAAGAAATAGCATTTATAGATAACCTATTTTGATGCTATAAAACTCATCTTAAAGTGTGTATTTTGATCAGGCATATATCTAAAAGTGAGACTTTTTTGTAATTACTTAGAAACTCCTCACAGTCCCTTTAAATTGTGATCTTTATGCAGTTTGGACAAGACTCAACTTGTTGAAAAAGAGTAAGCACTGCATGTAACTGTTAAAACTGTATTTTTGTAACTTCATCCTTCATACAACAACAGCTTTGACATCACAAGATGAGAGGCAGTACACCCATGTTATTAAGAACATAGATCAGGAGGTGTGACGATGGGATGACGGTGATTAATCAGTGACATTATTTGTTTTTTTTGTGTTATGATGATAAGAGCCATGTGCTCTAGTGTTGGGACAAAAAGAAAATGTTATCGCTGTTTAGTGCATTCAGATGGAATAAGCTGTGATCAGATACAAGGACGATGAAACTGTGATATAAGTCGGATCTGTCTGCTTCAGTGACTCTGATAGGAAGATTTAAAGAGGATTTAAAGAGAGGAAAATGCTCAACTTACTTGTATGAAGACAACTTGAACAAGCAAAAAAAAAAAAGAAAAAAAAAAAGAAAGGTATTTTGGCTGCACTCTTGTGTGCAAATATATGTGAATGTTTGGATGTATAGTAAACAAAGTGCATACATTAATAAGAATACAGTACATTTTCCTGACAGTACTCTAATACAAGTGGAAGTTGTCCAATTATATATATTTGATTGTCTTGTCCCCTTTATTTGGAGGAGTTACTTTCAGTTTATTCATAAGTAGGGATATGTGTATGTTACATACATATGTATTTATGTATGTAAATTAATTATTGTATAGATTTACAATGGGGGGATTAGATATTACTTCTTCCCACTCCTTTTCAAATATGTAAATCATATTTTTTATTTTATATTTTCAGTTTTGTATTCTACTGTTACATTTGTCCACTTTTGTATGATTATTTTCCTATTTATTTGTTTTATTTTACACGTCTTAGAAAAAAACACTACTTCTATTTTTTTTTGTAAATACACTGAAGCATTTGCTTTAAAAAGTTTTCCTTTAAATTCTAAGTATTATATTTTTATATTTTACATCTCATGTTTAGCTACACAGGCTGTATTTCCACCAGGTGGTCTGGTTTAATTCAGTTTCATTCAGTTTGGTTTGGAGCAGTAAGACCTGATCTCACCGGTTTGATACATAATGTTTGTAAATTTGATGTTGATATCATTTTTGCTTAGACAGTTATTGAGCAAAAACTATTGTCCGCTAATGGGCGCTATCTGGATAGCCACCAACATCAAATCATTATTAAGTTGTGCCACTACCATCATCTCCTGAAAATATTAGCAAAATCCATCTAGTAGTTTACATGTAATCTTGCTAACAAACAAAAAAAAAATAAACATATGCCGGCATCTGAAATCAGGTCACTACCAAAATCAAGTCACTTGTTTCTTGTTCCATCACAAATATTTCCTGAAAATGTCTTCGAAGTCTATTTTTAACATTTAGTTATCTTGCTAACGGCGGACTTTCCTCCATCATGACTTAATTGTTTAACAATTAATTCAATTTTTATAACTTTAAAAATCATTCAAGCTCCTATACTAGCAGTGTGGACTGCTTCACCCAAAATGTATTGTGCAGTATACAGTATGCGAACAAATGCAAAAGTTGCAGTACGCCAAAAATACCCGGATGATGTACCGATTCAGGAATCCAAAAAAAATACCAAAAATATGTTTGTGTTTATAACTGTATCTTCATAAATCCACAAGTTTTATTTACAAATCAAAATATTGCTCTCATGAACCACGGGATTTGTTTGTGTTTCCGGAAATTTTGTTTGAGCCTCTCAAAGTTTTGTTTGCACTTCGAACTGTCATGGGCAGGGCCTCCTCTGAAAACTTTAAGAAGCCTCCTCAATGGTCAGTGTGCCTCAGAGTGACGGGATGACAACTTCGGCTCCAACACAGACGGCATTGTCGGAGAAATGGCGAGGGTAAACCGAAGGAGACAAACATCGATAAACAGGAATGTTTTGTATAACTTCTCTGTCTTTCGAGTCCATGGTTCATGAGAGCAATATTTTGATTTGTACATAAAACTTGTGGATTTATGGAGACATAGTTTTTATCAGAAACATATTCTTTGTATTTTTGAAATCATAATTTTGTCTGCAAAGGTTTTTTTTGTTTTCCAATCGATTTTTTTTGATTGCATATTAAAGAAACAAATTCGGCTCCATAGACAAACTACATGATCAACATTTTATGAGATGTACTTTTTTTTGCAACTTTAAGGGTGAAATTCTGTTTTGTTTGGGAATATATTTTAAAACATAATGGCAAAAAAACGATTCATGTTATTTTTGTGTCACATGGATCGTTTTTTTTTTTTTGGGAGAGGAACAATTATTTAAATAGTACACCTGGTGTTGTTGAAAAAATCAGGCCGTATTTCCCAGCTCTAGAATGAATGAAAAAAAGCAATAATACAGTAAAATGCTGTGAAATAATATGCATGGAACTGACTCAAAATATTGTAATTTAACTGCAAAATAACCCAAAACAAACCCAACATGCATTAATGACTAAATTATGCTGAGTCATCCATCCTATGATTTGTCTGTGACTATTTGTCTGAACCTTGTGTGTCATTGCAGATCCCTGCCAGGCTTTTATGCCTGTTACCACACAAACAGGACGTAAGATGAGCTGCATATTAAAAATAATGGATATTATTTCAGAATACAGGCCTATTGTCTCCATGAAGCAAAGCCACTGTGTGTAGGTGTGTGTTTTCTGTGTGTGCGGCCTGTGGTGAGTCACGTCAGCTCGCTCATGTCCAGCTAACCATCAAAAATCAAAGTGACGTAAATTTGCTGCGTCAGTTAATTAGCATAAAATTGGATCTTTGTTCGAGCTAGCAAACACGACTGAACATATCCGCTGCTGCTTCAATTAGGGCCTGACAGAGACACTCACACACCGAACACAAGGAGACACTTGAAATTTAAAATGATGATCATCATCTGTCTCCTTTGTGGGTTAAATTCTTCAATGAGTTAAGACACAGAGATGGCTGATAAATAGAGGCTAAGTGGTAGTAAAAATCCAGTTGTCTATACAGTTAACGTTACTTTTAGTTAAAGATGCCATGAGGAGTTTCTAAGTAATTACAAAAAAGTCTCACTTTTAGATATATGCCTGATCAAAATACACACTTTAAGATGAGTTTTATAGCATCAAAATAGGTTATCTATAAATGCTATTCCTTAGCTCCGCAGTCGGGTCAGACAGAGCTGGACTGGCCTGGATACTCAACTTCGAGAACAAGACCATTAAAACTAGAGAAAATTTTTATTATTCAGACACGTCTTAGAGCACCGGGCTGTAAGTAGCGATATATAGCCGGCTTCAAAACTACGATACTAAGTTTTCCAAAAATTGCTTGTTGTCACACATCAAAAACTATCGCTACGTAACTAGAAAGAGACACTTTGCTTTGCATCCTGTAAGTTGTTGAAAAAAGAAGTTGTAAAGCAATGCAGAGTTCTGAGGAAGGTCCGAGCTGCATTCATTAGCATCACAACAAACACACACTTTGGCTTGCGTCACGTCCTTATGACAGTCGCCGCGCGTGCTCATGGGTAGCAGAGTCTTTATGTCGTTGGAAATAGATTCTCCTCAAAGCACCTTTAAATTTCACTTTTTATTGAGGAATTAAATTCACAAATATAACAAACAATATTGATATTTGTCGATACATTTGTACATGAAAAGTAATCAAAATGAACATTAAAAAAGTAATTAAACAAACATAAAGGGAACTTGTCCAAGCAGGTCCATCTGCACTGGGTTACCACACACTATTGATGGCTATCTGCATCACGAACAAAATCTACTCATTTCTAATTTGGGCCATTACCAACATCTCCTGAAAATTTCAGCAAAATCCACCTGGTAGTTTTTTTGCGTAACTAAACATCTTGCTAACAAACAGACAAGCAAACAAACAAATGCCGGCAAAAACATAACCTCCTTGGTGGAGGTAAAATCCTGCATCTGAATTCAGGACACTACCAAAATTGAGTCGCTTCTTTCTTGTTCCATCACAAACATTTCCTGAAAATGTCTTTGACATCTACTTTTAACTTTCAGCTATCTTGCTAACAGCGGACTTTAATTAATCATGATTTGTTTTTCCATGTGTAGCTGCAATTTTTATAACTTTATAAATTGTTGAAGCCCCCCAAAAGTGAACTCTATCTTTGTAGTAAGCAGAAATAAAATTTAATATTTTAACAAATTTTGCTGGATGATGATTGTCGTAAAAATTATTGTTGATAAACAATATTATTGTCACAATTATTTTGGGACCATTTTTTAATGTAATGATATTATATGGCACAACAATGTAAGTACGCTGTATCAAAACCAAAAAAACCATTAATTTCTCAAGCGTATTTAACATAGTAATTGAAATGCCAAGAGCTTTAAAATAAAATAAATTAAACAAACACTATAATAAATTAAATGGAGTTTACTTTTCAGAAATTGCTGTTTGTGACGTGTGTTCTTCCAGGCAATTTTGTAACATTTCCTGAAATTACAACTGTATTGAAGGGCTGCATTTCTTTTGCAATGTAGCGCCGATACTATTTGTGAGCGCGTACCATTTTGCGCTGCACTTATTATATTTACTTTGCCGACCAAACGCCTCAGTAAGCCCTGACTGTCAGGACAAAGGCTCCGCTTCACCTCGAACAGTTTTTGTTGTGTTGTATTCCCCTTCTTCTTTTTGTCGCCACTACTTTTGAACAAATACAACATATCGACTCGTCTATGTTCATGGGCCCATACCTTGTTCATTCTGTTTAAAACCAAAATATTCCCACACTGGGGCTGTGGCTTTTGGCTCACAAAACATTGTGTTTGTGCCTTCATTCATACTCGTATTTGCTTCCTTGTTACTTCTCACGAGGCTCCCTTGCAACACTCAAAGATTGAATGACTGACAGATGGTTCACCCCGAGCATACTACAATAGAACCAACACGCCCAGGTGTTGAGACAGATGCACAGAGTGAACCCTGTTTCATCCAGCCTGTTTGGTAGAGAGAGGAGGAAACAAACCATCATGCACATATCATTATGTTGAGGCAGGCAAACTTATTTGAGGACATTTGTATTTAATTGTGTGGTTAATTGATTTATTGATTGCTGTGACAGGCCTAAAAACACCATAATAAGACAAAATGTCACTGTGACATTGAAACATAATGTAGATTTCTCTTTTTTAAAAAAGTAATATGTCACATTAGAAAAGTTGCTGGAGGTTGCTTGTTTTGGGCTTGTTTTTATCGACCTGGTTGCTTATTTCAGTAGAAAAATCTGGCAACACTTACCCTCTTTTTTTGTTGTATGCATCCTGAAACTTCTAACAAATTCGTGTGAAAGCTCGTATAGAAGTCGCAGTGATGGTAGATAAAATGATGGCTCAAAAAGACTGAAGAGGTGGAACTTTGTGATTTCAGTGAATAAAAGATGAAATTGGACAAGTCATGGGAAAGAGGACAGGAAGTGATTTAGAGAAATAGAGGAGAGGATCAACCGGCGAGAGGAGGATGAATTGTGGCGAACGTCACCATAAATTACCGCTTGACTTCAATAACTGCAGACAGTCAGGTCTCAGAGCAGAGCTGAGGAAATGAACCCTTTTAGTGAAAGTGTGTATTGATTCAGGGGCTTTATTCAAGTGTTTGTTTGAGTTCTGTTGATGCTGGAAACAAACTCTGATAATGGGCCGTCTGTCAAATATTTGTAACAATGCAAGTCTGAATAATAATACATAATAGCTCATATGGAAGCCATTAAAATGTCAACAGAGATTCTGTTTTATAACCAATGTAAGAAGACATAATGGTATTTTTATTCCTTGGAGATTATGTTTCAATCATGAGAGACCAAATTATTCGTCAACAATAAACTTTTAAAAAGGTTTATGAATTTAATATGAGCCCTACCATTAGTGATTGAACTAGACGGAATAGTAAATAAAGTAAGATCTACCCACCCAAACTCACTGAGAGCCATGAAATAAAAGTTAACTATCACTGAAAATTGTTAACTTTAATCATGTTTAAGCCAGTACTTACAATTTTGAATCCATTTGTTTGAGAAAATCAGGACTTAAAATACAGAATCAGTGGATTTGAAAACACATTTGAATTTATTTAGTATCGTTTGTAGCCTCATTCAAAACTCATTAATATTTATTTCAGGGCTGTTATGAGGAGAACAGGGAAAGCTTGACAAATGAGTCAGTGGATTTGTCGTAGTTGGCCATCTGCTTTGCACATCATCAGCACACAGTGGAGCCCAAAGTGCTTCCACATGCGTCTCCTCACGTGTTTTGGTGATGTTGCTGTCTGCTCATTGAAACTTCGCCGGTTTTCATTTCCTTAAAGTCCTTTCTTCTTCTTTTTTTCCTTCTGTTTGTTCTTGGCAGACAAGATGCAGTTGTGATCAAATAATGATCAAAAAATAATTTTACCTAAATTTACTTAAATTTTAAGGCTCATTCTAACAAGGTCATAAGTACGCCATTTTATCATCTCAAAAAATTGTAAAAGTCAGACCTTTTTTATCCCAGAAAGATGCCGAAATTATAACTCATGCTTTTATCACTAACCCTATTGATTATTGCAACTCCCTTTTTACTGGTTTACCAAAAAAAAAAAAAAAAAAACTCTGAAAAAACTACAAGTTGTTCAAAATGTTCAAAGTTTTAACAGGCAAAATGAAAAATGATCAAATCACCCTTCTCCTTAAAACTTTGCACTGGTTCCCTGTTTCTTTTAGAATTGATTTTAAAGTTCTCTTACTTGTTTTTAAAGCTCTACATGGCCTTGCTCCTCCATACATTGCACTTATTACTATACTTATTTCTTCTTATATTCCATCACGAACACTAATAAAACAAACTCAATGTAACAAAATCAATAAAACATTCCCTCTCACAGGCGAGCCAGAGAGCTTTCTGTTTTCATGCTCCAAAACGTTGGAACTCTCTCCCCCCAGACTTGAGAACCGAGGCCTCTCTAGGTGTTTTAAAAGAAGAAAACTCAAAACATACCTTTTTAATCTAGCTTTTAATCTGGAATTTTCTTCTTCATGACCTGAACTGCATTATTAACATTATTACTATTATTATTACAATTAGTACCATTATTGCTTTTATCACAACTTTTAAAATCTTTGTTTTAATGGGTTTTGTGTTTTTATATTGTGTTGTTTATATGTATTTATTTTAATTTTTAACCTTTATTTTATTTAATCTTATTTTATTTATTTTTGTAGGATTTTTTTTTACTGTTTTAATGTATTTTATTTTGCTTTTAAGTGTTATTTTAAAATTTAATTGATTTTGTTGCACTGAGTTTGTTTTGACTTTCGTTTACTTCTACTCGTCTCACATAATGACGTCATGTTTCGGTTCTGCTATAAAGCACTTTAGGCTGCATGTTTATACTGTATGTATGAAGAGTGCTTTATAAATAAGCTTGAGTTTGAATATAAGTTGTTGTTGAGGTCTAGAGAGCATGACGGTTTTCCTCCTCTGGATCAAGTTGTTTACTGCTCCATGCGCCCTAATGTCCTTTTGAGCTGTTACTTTATATTTACATGTCATTTGCAGTGTGAGTAAGGAATTTTTATCCCTATGCTTGAACAGATATAATAGTAATCCAAAGTATGAAGTGGCATCTACAAGGAATTTTTACCCAGATCACAGCTGCTAGCTGAATCTTTGGCAACATGCCTAAATGCGCTGAGTTGCTGCCATGTGATTGACTGATCAGCTGCTTGCATTAGCGAGCAGTTGGTGTACCGAATGACTTAGCCAGTGTATGCATGGCTCCGAGCTAACATGTAAATAACAGAGTGTAAGACAGAAAAGAGGAGCATTTATATTTAATTGAATTGAATTATTCAGCAGTTTCTTTAATCACTTCCTCTGTGTTGTGACTCTTAAATAGTCTCCACTGCTTGTTGCTCTCAGTTGCTTCAGATGTAAACAAAACTTAGAATAAATTATTGATATGGTCACATAAAAACACAGCATCGGTGTCAGTGTGTTTCCTGCTTCAGTCCTCGGCAGATTAACTGTCCGATCAGAGTTTGACTCCCTCTTCACAGAAATTGGACACATAAATATTTGATGCAGCCTCTGATGTCCTCTGTCTTTGCGGGTGTGTTACGCCGATTGTCCTGCAGGGGGCGGCGCTGAGCTGCAGTGAGGCTCAATCCCATAGACGTGCATTCATACGCTCCATTTTTCACAGAATTATCCACACTGAGCGGCTGTGGGGAACATTCACGCCTGCTCAGACCGACGGCCTCTTTAATTAGCTGAATGCTGCTTGTTTGGTTGGAGCTTCCTTCATTTGCCACAGCTGGGACTCCAAAGTGCCTTCAGTCAGACGAGAGTAAAATTACATCCTGAGTCTTTGAAACATTTTTTGTTTTGATTATTTTCACTCCCTGCAGGGTTAGAACTCAAATAATCCAAAGAACCAAAATGGTTTTTCAAGTTTTTTCAACAGTCTTGCATGCATCTAAATGCTCATTTTGGCCACCATATTAGTTTGTTACATTTTCTTGGGTGTTTTGATTTTGTAGCCATGAGTAAAATGATCAAAAGAATGGTGGTAGGATGTTTTTTCATTGTGTACTTTTATTCATTATGCACTATTTCTTTTGTTTTAATTCTTTTTTAATTGAAATGTGTCATTGTATTACTTTTCAGTATATCTTAACACATTTTTTTCAACAAAAACAACAACAACAAAAACTTAAGTTGGATAAGTTAATACAAAATAGGTTATTTAACATTAAAGTGACTGTATTGGGGAAAAAATATCCTCATCACTTACAATGAGTTAACTTATATCAAGCTGTCATTCCAAATGACTTCTCAGGAAAGATCACTTTTTTTCTTTGTCACGTTAGGGAATCAATTAGTCTTAGTATAAATCTACTTGCCGTATATTAACATATCTTTTTGACAAAGGGCCAATAGGGCCCAAAAAATGTAAAAAATGAAATAATAAAACAGAAATAAGAATAAAAAAGCACAATACTGAAATAAATTTATAGTCATACCACTAAGAAGTATTAAATTACAAAAGGATCTATCTATCTATCTATCTATCTATCTATCTATCTATCTATCTATCTATCTATCTATCTATCTATCTATCTATCTATCTATCTATCTATCTATCTATCTATCTATCTATCTATCTATCTATCTATCTATCTATCTATCTATAAACATACACACATGTATAAATTTAAGAATAAAAATATATACATCTCTATCCCAAACAGTGATAATAATGACACTTATCATTATGCACTATTTCAAGTGAAAAATAAAAATTTCCCAACAGTATTCAAGTTTTTCTTAACTTAAGAAAAAAGAAATAAAATTTAAGGGGCTTGAGTGTCTTTGACAAAAGTAATTTAAGAACAAATGTTAACAATAAATTCAGATGTGTTTCATTTTTGGGAGTTAAGTTATGGAATAGACTCGATGATGAATTGAACTTGTGTATATCTATTTACAGTTTAAAAAAACATTAAAAGGTAAAATAATACGGGATTATAATTTAAAATGACTTAAGTGTGTAATCATTAAGAGGAATAATTCAGAGTACAACTTGTTATTGTTTTGACTCTCCTTGTATTATTGATATCCACAGTGATTTTATGGATTGAACAGGATAGACAAAAATAAACCGAGGCTTTGAAGAGTTTGTTAATTGTGTTTCTTTTTGAGCAAATTCTTAGTTTTCTCTGTACTGTATATTGTAACCAAGATAAGATGTTTATTTATTCGTTCATTTATTCCCAAAATTATAATTGTTACAATTAAAATGAAAATGTCAGAATATTTTCTTAATATGCATTTAACAGTGTTATTGGTCGCCCCACATGTCTGTGAATGGGGTCAATACAAATTGTCAAATTAAAACATTCGATATCAATTGCCATTATTTGAAAATATTTTTTATTGGTTTTAAGAAACATTTTTCTTTAACTTTATCTCTTTAATAGTAGGGATATTTGAGATTTTTGTGGAGCAGCAACATTATCAAGAACAAGCTGAAATTATAAATTATTAGCAAATATTAATTCAACTTTCAACACAGTATGCCTTTTTCTCACAGTGAAAATCTTCTTTGTCCCATCATTTTTACTTCCTGACCCAAATTCGACTTTGACTTGAAAAATTGTCTGAATCTAACAGCATGTTACAAAATGTCCTCAATTTTAGACATAATCACTCAGGATAGATGAAAACTTAACAAATTTACTGAAGCTTTGGAGGATAATGTTAAATCCTCATGTCTTAATATTGATTTGTTGTCTCTGGTCACAAATGGTCATGTAAGATAAAAAAAAAAAGTAGAATAAAATGAAATGTGCAAGATTGGGGAGCTTCTCCTCTTTATATAGCAAACAGTTAAAAGCACATACTGTACATCAGTGAATGGAATTATTTGTTTGGAATTAATATTTCACTTTACCCTATATTGATTTAAGATAAGAAATAAAAACATAAGTAAAAAAAAGATAATTCTTCCCAAATACTTGGAAACTAGAATCTTTAGCCCAAAAATTAAAATGTGGTGAAATATATATTTTTAGCTAAAGTTCTTACCTGAGTATACAGTGTTGTAAGCAGTTAATGATTTTTCCACTTTTGCATCTACTCACAGAGTTTTTAATGCTTAGTGTTTCAATAACTTCCCTCAACACTAAAATCTGTGTTTTATTATCACTGCCAGGAGGCGACTCTGAGGTCAGCTATACGATCTGCATTGACCTTCACTGTTTCTAACTCGTAACGCCAAAGGTCACTTGGATAATGTCTCCCTGCTGGAGGCCTCGTTGGTTTTGTTAACGATGCCCATCAGTATGGCTAACGTTCATTTTGGCTCCCTGTGCCCTCGCTAAATCTTCTTTACTGCTCAGCTTTTACTTACTGAAACAAAACACAACAGCACACGCTCTTCCTGTGAGCCATCAGCAGCGGTGACAGTGTTATTTAAGAGATAACATAAACGAGGCTGCTGAGCTCGCTGCTAATGCTAATGCCCGCTCATAAGCCTGTCATTCATTAACAAAGATGAACAACAGCAGCCTGGGCTTTTTGGAAACACCCTCATGAGAGTTTGAAGGATACAGCAATGCATCTGAACCAGACCATATACTAGTGAGTAAAGCAAAGATGATCAGGGACCACAAGGCTAAAGAATCATGTTTACCTATTTAGCTAGCTGTTTGCCTGCTGACACTTAGCCAATGCTAAAAAGAAGACCTAAAAGAGTCATCAACATAGGTACACGGCCAAAGATTCTGGTTTTGTTACCACAGGAAACTTCACCACAAGGTTTTCATGTGTTTTTATTAAAGCTGTGGTCTACGATTTGAAACCGCAGCCTGCCCCCCCTTCCCTCACCTCTCCCCCCCGTGTTCCAAGATCCGCCCCCAGCTCGTGTCGCCTCATAAAGCCCCCTCGGACAGAGCTACGAGCGACTAGCACAATGTATCAGCAGCAAACTCAATCAAAAACAGCTCAGCTCAACTGAAAGTATCAAACACAACAGACATCCCCCTTGTAACACACAGCAGTAGCCATTTCAATTGGACCGCAATCTTGGTCTGGCGCCGCCAGGCGGAGCCGAGTGTGGGGAGGATTTATCTTTCTCAGCCTGTCCTCCCAGCTCAGCTTACAGTGCAAGCGATTAGCGGCTAACAGGCTAACCGCTCCCCTACAAGTTAGTAGCCCGTGCAGGCACAGACTAACCAGAGTTATTCAGCAGACGTCTCACACTGTAGTAAACAAAGCCATTACCTGATCAACCAGGGGCGAGACGGTCGATGCTGAAGGTCTGACGGCGGCTGAGGCTATTCGTTAACCGTTAACCGTTAGCCCGCTAACAGGCCTCAACCAGCGGGCAGAGCTCCGTTGGGCCCAGCAGGCGGCCGGTCTCGACCCTAGGCTTTTCGGCTCCATGATAGTTCAGTAGCTAACGCTGCTAGCTGCTCACCGGAGGTAGGGGAGACGGGACCATGACGCACTACGCATGACGCTGCGTAGTGAGAGAGACAGGGGATTGGATGGACTTACGGACCAACTCACGGACCAATTAATAGTCGCAGGTTCTTAGGTTTGATTGGTCAGCTAGTATGCAGCTTTTCAGCGGATATACTGAATGGATTTTTTTCGTTCTTTTTGGTCTTTATACTGTGTAGATAGGACCATAGGACCATAACAGCCTTATAAACGGTGTTATTAATATGTACAAAGCTTCCAAATCGTAGACCATAGCTTTAAGCTGACATATTAATCTGTTGGTTTTTGTTTAAGAGTTTGATTGCTAAAAAGTTAGCTCAAGCTAGCAGAGGTTGGCATCTGTATTTTTAAAGAAGCCCCTGTGTAGGAAATGCAACATGTTATTATTCCTCCTGATGTAACCAACCAATTATGCTTAAGAAACACAGGATTATATTTTTTGATCATAAATTGTGGTCCCTCATTTATCTATAGGTGTTTGTTTGCAGAGCAGTAAGCTAATGTCAGCGGGGGTCCATAATAGCATTTATAGATATGCATACTCCTGGTTTGCTAACCATGTTTAGAAGTTGTGTCCTTCCAGTTTGAAGTGTCTTAGGCCCCATCCACACGAAGACAAACCGAGGTCTAAACGCATACGTTTTTCGCTGAATCTGCGAATCATCCTTATGAAGACGGCATTTTGGGGGTCTGTAAACGATCATTTTTGAAACCAGGTTCCAGAGTGCCAAGATTTTGAAATGCCTTTTATGTAGCCCCGTGATTACTGGCTCTCTGCAAGTTTTCAGATACGCTTACGTCATAGTTTCATATCTTCACTGACATCCTTGCGCCACATGCGGCAATGACAACTACAATGGCGGCATACTACTATCTCTGCTGCAACAAAATCTCATTCTTCTAAATCACCACCGAGTTGAACAAACAATTATCGAGGACACATTACGGTGATCTCTGTTTACAACTTTTGCCGCAAGTTCGCATGCCCACTGTTTTTTCGTCTGTTACCACTTGTTGCCATCATATCGTTACAGCGCCCCTAGAGGTCTGGCATTTGTTTTGCAGTGTTTTCATGCGTATCGAGTGCATTAATGTGGACGCACACATTTTCTGAGACGCCTTCGTCTTCATGACGATCGTTTTTGAAAATGTTAAGCGTTTTGTCTTTGTGTAGATGAGGCCTTAGTCTCAGTTTCAGAGCTCTTCGAGCAGATCCTTAATGTTTGCTAATGTTGTCTTACCCAACTCACAGAACTATGGTTAGCTAAAGTTAGTTAGCATCTTACTTTAAAACAAACTCAGGTGTTCTCGTTATCCACACACAGCATCTTTCTGCTTGCGTCTTAGGCTTAGTTGAGAGAGAAAAAAAAACAAACTCCAAACTTCCCAGATATCAACTGTCGCACTTGCTAGTCCTGTATGCGCACCGCTCAGGCAAATTGTTTTCTGCTGATAGCTTGACTGGCCTCTTTTGATTGCTAGATTGGACAGTAGCCATTTGTGGGAGGAGCTTAGCAAATGGTCTATTAGGCTATTTTTAAATCAATAAAACAAAGTTTGCATTCTAATATTTAAAGCACAAATATTTTACCGCTGCTGTTTTCTAAATACTATACTTGATATAGTTTAAGAAAGATATTTAGATACACTATGATAACAAAGTATGTTCTTCAATGACTTACAAAACCAATTAAAATATAAATCTCAATAATAAATAGTTATTTCCAGTAGTTATCTGGGATTACTTCATAATTATTGATTTTTGGAAATGACTGGCAGGCTGCATTTAATGCCTCACAGGTGTGTTAAAGTAACATAGATGTATTTCATTATGACAGTAGATGGGTTGTTTAAAGATAAAAACATGAGCAGCAGATGATCTGTTTTCAGTGTTTTCCTGATGTTAGTGTGGCAGAGAACGTGTGCCTGATAAAAGCTCGTCTAGTTTAGGAGGACACATTAAGCCTTTCAGCGAAATAAATGAACACAACATCTCTAATGCATGTTTGTCCTGATAGATGTGAAGCCGTAGGTGTGCTCTGAAACTTCCTGTGTAGTTCAGTGTGTACTTCGACGCGTGTGTGCGGACTGCGAACAGTCGTGTGTCAAACGTCTTCACGCTTCACCGTGTTGGAGATAGAGATGTTTTCTGGGCGGGCTTCAGCTCTCCCTGTGGTGAGAAATATCACCTTTGTGTTTTCAGCTGGAAGGAACTTTTTATCTTCCCTCAGCTCATTCTCCTTCAGCGAAAAAGGTCAGAGAGCTTATTGGCTTAAGTTTAGTCCCTGATGCAGTTTATGGCTCATCTTCATTATAGCAAACACTCTAAAAATATACGTAGATTTTATGTTAAGAAAACCGTTTCACAACATTGTGGTCGACCAAAACATGAAGTTCAAAGCGTTGTTTCCTTGAATGTCTGAAGACATGTTTTACACTTGCGCTTTATTGCTCTTCAAAGTAAAGTGTAAATGTATAAATTAAAGAAACAAATTGAACTTTTGTGTGAAATGCAGTCACCTTTATTTCGGCTATCTGGCAGAGCTTCTCAGTTACAATACCAGGACTGACAACAAACAGTAAACCAGCTGTACATGAATATATCATTTCATAAAGAGAGCAGCTCTGATTGGATCGCTCCACAACTTATCCCACCACCACCAAGCTAAGGCAGCTGTGATTGGATGTCCCTCTTAACTCATCCAACCTTTAACTCAACCGAAGTAGCTGTGATTGTATATATTCCTAATTTGTCCCTACTTTCTTATGATTGAACTGATATGATTGATATGAATTTTGATTTTTTTCCCTCCCTCTCCTAGCAGTAAAGGCCTAAAATTGCCCAAAAAATCATATTGCAATAATCACCATGATCGAGCAACCCTAGCTTGTAAATGAAATCTTGAGGACACGATATTTCAATAATTGCTTGAGGGATTTTCTTTAAAATTTGTTCAAACGTTTGTTCTTACCTAAGGCTGAACCATGAAGTTTGGAACTGGAAATGTGAAGGTCTGTAGGACTGGTTAATCACAAGCTGGTTAAATTTTTCAAATTTCAGAACCACAAAAACCATCTCAGCTTTTATGCATCAATTATCACATAAACATGAGAACCTTAATTCCGAATAATCTGAAATTCTCTTTAAAAAGATTAAAAATTAACTTGTAAACTCCTTATTCGGAATGAAAATGATACTTCCAAATAAAACTTAATTACGAAAGAAGGTGTCTGGTTTGTTCTTATTTTAAATCAGAATTAAATAATTCCTCGATCATAGATATGTTTATTCCGCTTTATATTCATTTTGGTTGTTCTGTGCATGCTTGTTCCCTTGTCCTGTTGCCATGAGGCAAAGCGTGGGACTCTACACAAGCAGAGACGGTTTATTTTGATTAGAGACTTAGACAATTTGGAGGTAATTAAAGAGTGGATGGACGTAAGCATTAAAGGAGACATATCATGCTTGTTTCTCCTTTTCACTATGCCAGACTAGGATGCCTGTAAAGCATTTCTGCCCTCAGTACAAGTCATTTAGTTCCTTCATTGCCCCACAATAGCGTTCTCAAAATCCTCATTTTAGGCCATTAACAAGCTGTCGCTGAAACACGAGGATCTGAGGATGACCTAAAGTTACCTCGCAACATCACAGCCCTTTGTGCTCTGATTGGTCAATTCTATCAGGGGTAGAGCCAGTCTGTCCTTCTTCTTCTACTGTATTTCCCGGCAGGCTTTAAGCAGCGACCGGGTATTGAGTCCCCCCTACAGGCCAGAGCTGGTAATGAGTGAATGTGAGCTAAGGACCTATATACCCCTGCTGGACGAATGTGTTCCTCGGTGACGGTTTTGTGGCTAACGGACATCACAGAGGAGGAAGTGTTTTATCAGATTACTCCAATAAAAAGAAAGGTACCTCGTGATGTCACGACGTTTGAAATCTCGCGGACATCTCGCAATGACCTATTTTCAGAGGCATCAAATCTCGTTCTAGGATATCAGAAAAAATACAATATCTCATTTTTTGAAAATTAAGGGGGTGTAAGGTCTTGTTTTCAAATGTATTATATTATATGCAAGTATTAAATCATGCATCAGCATGATATGTCTCCTTTAAAATGCTGACCTTTTCAAAGCTGCAGTGTCCAAGTTGGATGAGGTTCCCTGACGGAGACGCTGAACTGAAATTTTTCTTCTGGTAGACGTAAATACATAAATACATGAATACGTCACTACGTCACATGTCACTACGTCACATGTCACTACGTCACATGTCACTACATCATATCACTAATCAGAACCATTCCCAACCCTCAGGCCTCGAATAAAGGCGAATAAACGTGTTTTCCATGTAAACATTATTCAGAATTATTATTTCCATGTAAATACAAAGAACAAAACTTTAATTCAGAATTATTTAATTCTGTATAATTAATTCCGAATTAAAAAACATCATGTAACCGTGGCCATTGTCTTTGGTTGTCCCCCTATTGTGGGGACATATTACCCCCCAGGTGGTAGCTCTAGCTCAAAGAAAAAAACATTAGCTATCCCTTCAAAGAAATACAATTATTTAGGTCTGTGTAGTTTGAAATATTTTTATGTTTTAACCTTTAGATAAAAACAGGAAATCCCAGAGTCTATGAAAACAGCACAAACATGTTGACATTTAAGTTTTGGACAGCAGTAACCAAACTCACGTCTTGTTGGCTGTGAGTGAATCTTTGATCTAAACGTGACATTTTTGTTCACGCTCCTTCTGAACACAAACCAACACTATCACAGCAACATACCGTCTTTTCTACATCCTCAAAGGACTGAGGAGGAGATTGAGCTTTTTCTTCTCCTCTAAATCTGCCCAGTGATGCCCACAGGCCTGTGTTTCTCCTTCATCCAATCCCTCCATCTTACTTCCTTTTTGTGTCATCGTGGTTACATAAGGGAGGAAGGAAAGAGAGTGACATCCCCTCTGAGGGAGAGTGAATATGCTCCGTGTGCGTGTGTGTCGCTGCTTAACTTTTAATCATGAATTAATTGTTCAGCTCAAAGGAGATGAAGTCTCCCTGAGGAGCCCTCCGTCTCCTGCTCCTGTGTGTGCCGTCAGTTTCTTCGCTTTGAAAACACCTCTGAAGCCTTCCCGAAAACTGACCAATAATGACCAATTATATCCTTTAGCACCTGATTATGGTTAGCTGGTCAGCCATCAAAGTCTATGATTTATCCAGCAAGTTGTCCACATATTTAAATTATTTACAGTATTAGCTTTACAGTTTAGTTTGTAGAGCAAACCAGTGTAAATATTTTCTAAATAATAAATACATAATGTTCCCACGTGAATGGTCAATACAGCCAACAGCAGTGAATAACTACTGAGAATTTAACTGGCTAATTCTGGCTGTTAGCTAGCATTTGTAGTCATCAGGGTTTTCTGAGAAAAGAAAACATTCTTGCACTATCGCTAGCTAAGTAAGCTAACTTTTAGCAGTTTCAACTTGCTGTTGTAGTATTTACTTCTACAGTGGACCTGAAGTGCAAAACTTTACCGCATAAAACATCCAGCAAAGATTACAAAACAATAAGAAAAAATAGAAAACACAATGGCAAATATAAGAATAGAAACAACAACAAATATAAACAAGCAAATTAAAGCAATACATCGGAAATCAGGATTGAAAAATCACATTAACAAATAAAGAAATATTCAAAGCACAACCATAACTGATTTTTTTTTAAAACAAAGGAAAAACAACGACAATAAAATAAAGAACAACAATTACAACCCCAAACAAAAAGACAAAAGCAGGACAAGTGTAGAAAACATAAGATGAAACAACATCATTCTAGATATCACAACAGTAACAGTGACTAAATAAGGAGATCAAACACCAGATCAAAAGTTAACAACAAAATGAAATAAATGGATTTCTCATTTGTTACTCTGCCGTTAAGGTTTGCTGGTTATTGTTACTGCTGTCCTTTAGCTTGTTGTTGTTTTTATTTGTGTTTTTGTGAGTGTTAGTCTGCCTTAGTTGAATTTTCATTTTTGTTGTGTTTTCTGTTTGTTGTTCAGTTGTTTCCTCTGTGATGTCTTTGACTTGGTTATTGTGTTTTCTAATTTAATGTGGTGTATTTATTGTAATTATTTATTCTCTGTTTCGTTGCTAGCTTAGTTAGCTAACAAACTATCTTAGATTTCAGTGGCTATATAAGTTAGTTAAAACCCTTTTTGCTCAAAATAAATACCTGGGGCATGTTTTTTTTCAATTATTTTTCATTGAACTTTGTTTTTAAATTCTGTAATCAAGTACAATTGCTAATTTTACAATTTGAAGTCAGACTACTTGGTCTTAAAAGGCAGCATTTTGCTGGCAAAGATACTACTAGCTTGGTTAGCTAAATGTTAGTCATTTTGTTAGTAAGCTAACATTATGTCTCACAGTTTAACTAAACATTCTAATGATGGCTTAAAATAATACACACGGTTAGTTTTAAACAGCTATTCCCAAAATTAGCTAACAAGCTTACTAACAAAAACCACTACTAAGCCTCTTAGTGGTGCGTCATTGCCTCAGGATATTGAAGCAGACTTCTTTGAAAGCCTGTCTTAAATATTAAGAGTAGTTTTCATCTTAGTTCCTTTTTCTCTGCATCGGCCGCCCTGAAAAGCAGAGTATTCTATCAGAAGTGTCTCCTGACTGGCACGTCGTGACCACAGTGGTTTGAATCTTCCTCTTGTGAAGTGTCTGGTTGTCGTCTTTCTTGGTCTTCGGTCCAGAGATGGGACGTCTTCTCCTCATGTCCCAGCTGTCAGGGGTTATGAGGAAGCCCAGACATCGAACAGTGGGACAGAGAGTCCACAGTCTCTTCATATAATATTATTGGACCACTACAGGGCCCTTCTGCAGACACATTTCTGTCTCTCTCTGTTGGTTTATCAGAATCAGAATTGGTTTTTATTGCCAAGTATGTGACACATACAAGGAGCTTGACTTGAGTCGTTATAATGACTCTGTATCATCTGTGCTGAACTGCAGCAGCCGTGGTGTGTTTTGGATTTAATCCTGAATCCTACGAGGCCTCTAGTCCGTGAAAAACCTTGTTACATAGCTGATGATGCCTCGCTGTGCTGATGTGCAGAGAGAACAGTGAGAAATTCTTTGCACACCGCAGCAGTCGCAGTAATGTCCCAAAGGTGCGATGCCAACAAAGGTATTAACACTCTCTCTGTTTCAGTCTCTCTCCAGATCAGAACTAATTTGTGCCACATTTTCATAAACTCCTGAGGCATGTGTGACTTAAGCACGTGAACTCCTGCTCAGATGTACTCCGCCACCTGCACAAGATCATATATTTAACTAAAACATCCCCCATCTCTGCTAACTAGCTTTAGCTTTAGCATTAGCTTCTCCTGTCCACAGCTAGGTAAAGGGTGGGTTTTAGAGTCAACACTTTTATGTACAGCTTTATAAAAGTCTTTATAAAAGTCTGGAATTTCACCCTGTGGGACTAATAAAGGTATATCTTATCTTAATTAAAGACTATTAAACTCCTCTCTCAGTGGGAGGGGGAGTAACAGGATGATGTAAGCCAGCCAGTGGCCATATTACATTTATTTATGTGAATTTTATTATATGCATTTTTTATTGATATCTATCTTGTGTACATATCTTTATATCTGCCTTATAATGCTGTTGCTGGAATCTTAGTTTCTCTGTGGGAGTCTTCCCAAAGTTTAGTTAAACAGTTTTTTCTAATCTAATCTAAACGGTATTTTAATATCTTCCACGATTCATCTGAAATCATACAAACTATAGGACTTGGAGATCAGTGATGTCTTTTGGGCTGGATGGCAACACAGAATTTATGTTTTGATATTTTTTCTTCAAATACCCTCCCCCGTCATGTCGTAAGTACACCTATTTAGCTGGTTTTTAATGCAAATAATCAATAAGCCAGTCACATGATAGAAACTTTATGAACGTAGGTATGTAGACATGATCAAGACAAGGGTGCTAGATGGGCTAGTTCATCAAAAATTGCTCATCTTCTGGGATTTTTACATGCAAGCATGTCTAGGTCTGAAAATGGCTCAGAAATAATTGAGGGCTTGTGTCAATGGAGGGCATGCTACCCATGGATGCCTTAGCCTCAGCTGATGTTGCCAGGTAACAAGAGTTGGCATCAGTAACACCTGTGAGGCCGCTCTGTGTGCATCAAATTTCTTACATCCATCAAAATATCAGCCAGAGACATGAACAGAGTCAGCGAATGATGTTCTATCACTAAGGGAGAAAGTTACTTTGTAAATACAAGACAGATCACTTTCACCTTCGCCGTTGTTGTTTACAAAGGGAACAGCAGAAATCCTGCCACTAGAGAGACCTGATAATGATGAGGCAGATACTTTCTTAGAAGTTGAACCTTTTATTACCTTAGAATGCTGGGAAAGCAGCAGATCAACTGATGCTACCTTCCAATTTCTACATAGTCCACCTGCACAGTGCTCCAGTAACGCAAAATGTTCTGCGGCAAATAGTTCCAAGTCTTGTCAAACAAGTCAACCCAACACAAGAAAACAAGCACTCAAAGTTTGCAGGTCATTTCACATTAAAGCAAAAATAGTGGAAGTAATGTTAATGCCTAAAGAAAATCAGTGTCTGGCAGGAAATATAACCTGTTGTTAGCATGTTGTAGGGGTGTACCGATACAACTTTCTCACCTCGTATACCATACCGATATTGCAGCCTTGAGTATTGGCTGATACTGATATCGATTCGATACAATATCAGCAGGAATCAAACATACTTTTATTACTTATTTTGTAGTATGGACTGTAAGAAAAGGCTTGATCAGGTAAGATTCCTCAGGGCTCCGGAGTGCAACCATTTTGGGCGCACATGCACCCAAAATTTGTGAGAGTGCACCTAACATTTTTTCTTAGACACACTTGTGCACCAAGAAAAAAATTAAGGCGCACTCTTACATATTTAAGTTGACAGAAGTTACTGAGGTAGCAGAAAAAACAGCTGAAAACAGACAAGGCACAACACCTGCTCCCTCTCTTTTCTCTGTCCCTGCTGTAGGCCCGCCCAAACACATGCACACACACACGTATGCACACACACAGCCCTCAGTAATTATACAATCAGCTGTTAATATGCAAATGAGCCCAGATGGAGCCTGACTGTGATGTCAGGTTTCAGCATGGAAAAGTTAAAGTTATGGAGAGTGATAAAATTGTGATTTTACGGCGTCAAAGGTGACACTATATAAAATTTGGGTGCACCTAATCTTTGTGCTGGTGCACCTTAGGAAAATTTTAAGGTGCACCGTTGCAACCAATTCAAAAACTTAGCCTGGAGCCCTGTTTGTCAAACACAGAACATTAGTCAGCAAGAGTAGGTATGAGAAAACTGACCCATTTGTTATTAACCACTGGGTTCAATAAATTTTAACTTTTCACATAAGAATATGCTACAATTAAATAAAATAAATAAACAATAAATTGGAAGATACTGAAAAGTAACCTCAATAAATCAAATATAAACAAAAACGTACATTTTTAAATGTCAAAATAGTCACTGTATTGAACTTAAACACAAGCATATTCTACAACTGAATTAAATAAATAAAAATTAAATTAGAATGGACTACTTGTATCGGAGTGCTAATATTGGATATTTTAGATGCAGGCTGATACACAATATCAATATCGGATCGGGACACCCCTAACATGTTGCATAATTTAGTTGTGAAAATGTGGTAGCATGGTGTATCTAATAAAGTGTGCACAGTTTAAACAGTGTTGGACTTTACCGTTACACACACAATACAGAATCTTTAGGATGTCAACGTTTGTTACTGTTGTATCAAACAGGTTTTAACATGATTGGATTAACACTCATAACTTAATTTCTTACTGAATGAAATATGAGACAGCTCCATATCTGGACTAAAGGTTGCCTAAAGGCCAATATTTATGTCACTGGGAATTGTTCTCTCCATAAGAAATCTATTTACCAAGTATCAGGCCGGGTTTTTATCTTTGTTCCATATAAAACTAAAACAATTTGAACTTTATTTCGTCCATGTAATCTGATCTGAAAGCATATTGCTATATCTCAAAAGGCTCGCCCTGCAAACAAGCACCAAGCAAAGTTTTTGACCTCATTTGCTTTTGATTTACCTCCGTCTTAGCTGTAGATCCTCTGACATTATCATCCGTACAGAAATGCGGAGGTTATCTGCTTTTACTCAGGCCGGAACATCTTATTTTCAGCTCGCTGTTTAGGCACCTTCTCCGCTCAAAGCAATCTCGAGTGCATCTCTTTTGACTGTAAACAATGTGGAGAAAAGAGCCAAGTTTTGAAAAGGTCTTTTCAGCGAGCGCTCAGCCGTGTATCACATTTTGTACAACATGATAGAGAAAAATATCACTCAGAACTCTTTTATAATTTCACCATCTGCTGTTAAATGTTGGGTCAGGATTGTTATGCAACCTTTGAAAAGCTCGAGACGCAAGTTTGTTGGAGAAGTTTTGCTTGCCTTGAGCAGTTGTGTTATCAAGAATTATATCCAAAAACGACTGAAAGAGTCAAAATTAGGCTCAAACACGGGGTCGCAGTGCCAGGGTCTTAATGATGTGGAGTTGGTTTTAATTATTTAATCATTTTAAAAATTATAAAACCCACTCACCAACATGGAAGGTCAGTTTGGCACAAAAACACTGTTTTATGAAAACATAAAACTTAAAAAAAATTGAGATGGTTTGCGTCTAAGAGGAACAATTTGTTGAATCAGAATGCTGCCAAAATTTATATTTTTTATATGCTTTAGATGCCAGCAGTTCAGTCAGTGCCTCCTGTTTGGATTCATGTTGAGCCTCATTTCATCACTAAAGGCTACTGTTACGAGAAGTAAAAGAGGCTTACGGTTACATTTAAGAGACAGAGCATTTTACAGGGAATTCAGGCCTATTTAAAATATAAATTGTTAAAGCAGCTCAGAAACCTGGACTGACGGATAATTTCCAACTTACGTGTTTAGCCAATCAGGCATATGCCAAGCAGTTTAGACTTGCTCCAAATCAACACTGGTCCAGTCGAAATTACCCTCAATGCAAACATAGAAAAAAAGCCAATACCGAAGCACCAAAAACTGCAGTTCCTTTAACAGTCACTTGAGGCATATGAGTACATTTGTCCTGATAATTGACTCCCAAATGTGTCAAATGAGTCAGAAATATAAAACCTGTTCAGTATTCACAACCAAAAGTCTCGGTGTTTAGGGAAACCCGACGACTCCTGAGTCGTGAATCCATGAATGGTGACGTAGAAGAATGTTAGTGAATCAATTGGTGTGCTGAGGAACAAGGAAGCAGGCGTGAATAAGAACAAGCATGGCTGACCTTAAACATAAAGTTCAGTGGACCTCAGAAATGGAGGACCAGCTCATGTTGTCTCCAGGATTTTTTTCCACAGTTTTGTCTTTATTTTAGTTTGGGATTATCCAGTCAAAAAAAGTCCCAAGGCCACCTTCATTCCCCTTCTTGTGCTTCCTCTTCCATTATGCGTATTGTGTTCTGGTTGCTGCTATGTTTCTTCTTCTTTGTTTCTGTTGGATCGCATTCGATCAGATTTCTGTCTTGGAGGACTAGAGTCTAGATTGGTGGTGTGACAGAATTGTTACGTGTGTGCCTGTGGTATCAACCCTGCTCGTCTTGCTGGATCAGCGTTTAGCCCTGCTTTTTACTAAACAAGATCTCGTGAGATGTTACCGCAAGCAGTCAAACAAACATGGTGGAAGCGAGTAGCACTATATGTGCACCACTGGCCAGCTTAAAAGCTGATGTTTGAACGTATTTGGAATTTAAAAAGCACGATGGAAGACGAGTCGGACAAAAACAAGTAATATGTAGAATATGCATTAAAGTATATCATTAATATATGGTTAATATAACTGCTTTGGGTTCAGTTCTTAATGAAAAAAACAACTTTTTATAGAGGTCACTTTTTAAATTTTCAGCATTTTTTTAACTGAGATATCCCAGGCTGAATAAATATTGAATTGAATTGTGAACCAAATCGGTTTGAGACCTTGTAATATTGAATTGAATCGACCCAGAAAATCTGAATCGGTAACGAGCCCTAGCACTCAGTACGATCAAAACTATTCAGTTCCTGATTTTTTATCTTTATGTTTGGGTTCTCTAACAGATCAAAAATCTCCTCAGATTTAAAAAATCCTTATGTGTGGACCCTGCTTTAGTTACTAAAATGTACCAAGTATCTATCTTAAGATTTGTCATAGTAATGGCACAGTCTTGAGTCGTTGAAAAAAAGTTTGCTGAAAGTTTCCTGCTGTGATTGTGTTTTACAATTTAATGGTGTATTTTTTTTGTATCATTATTTTCAAATTTTCTGCTTCATTGCCTGTGAATTGCTAGCTAATTAAGATAACAAAATATTTTAGATTTTAGTGGCTACCTAAGTTAAATCCCTTTTTGCCTGATGTAAATACTGGGGGCATGGTTTTCCAACTATTTTTCATCAAACTAGGTTTTTAAATGCTGAATTCAAAAGCAATTTTTGCACATTTGAAGGCCATAATTTGCAAGCAAAGATACTGCTAGCTTAGTTAGCAGATAAAAAGTCTCTTTAGATGTAGAAACTCCTTATGTGTGGACCCTGCTTTATTTCCTAAAAGTATTTGTTTTTAGATTTGTCTTAGTAATGGCACAGTCTTGAAAAGTATTTAAAAGTTTCCTACTTGCTTCAAAGTCTAACATTGAAGGGAAGTCAGCAGAAATGTGTGCCATCATTTTAGCTTTTGCGTAAGCTTTCAAAGCCAGTTAGGAGTTATTTTTACAGACAACCTAAAGAAGTGAGGCAAAAATGTGGAGTGTGTCTGATTGAAAAGTTTCTTTCCTGTCTTCAAATACAACCACAATGAGGAGGATCAAAAGACTTCAAATCTACAGGATGAGCCTCCACTTCAAACTCAAGTCCATAATTGGATAGTTAGCTTGTAGCAATTCTCCAAACACAATACATACATCCTGTAAGCACAGATTAGCTCAACAATGTAAAAGACAGCGTGGTCAAGGTACATGAATTTAGACTCCAAATGTTGAAGAAGTCTGAAAAACATGGCCCCGTGCTGGGAGTTCATGTCTACTTTGCAGTTTTTTTTATAAATCATGCATGATTGCCTTTGTTCTCTTCTGCGCGGCTGATGCTAACTGACGTGCTCCTCTGTATCATAAACAGCGAGGCCCTGCTCTCTCTGGTGGGAGCCGATTGTGTGAAAGCAGCTTAGGAAGATGGAGTTGGTAGCTGGAAGGGTGAAATTGTGATTCTATACAGTGTGGCGGGCTCCTGCGCGAGGAGACGGCTGCTTCAGAGCAAACAAGACGTGATAGCGCCGCTGGATTTGCCACGAAAAAAAACCCCAAAAATGTCTGTATGACTCTCTGTGGGGAAGTCTGTGTTCTTTAAGTTGTAGCTTTTTTCTCAGTGCGTTAAATTGAGAAACATTTCCTGCATGTTCCCCTCGGAGATACTTCCCATAGACGTGTTGGAGTCTATATTTGTATTCAGCGTTAGGGGTGGTAAGCCGAAGATCGCCGCCAAAGCAGTGCTGTTGGTGCGTCAGTGTGTTGCTCACTGATATTTTTGTATCAAGAACACCTTCCTCTGCCTACAGGAGGATGACTCTGCCTTTACTTTTGGTTGTTTTGAACAGCTCTGGGGGATTATTTAATTTTAAATACTGTCTTAAAATGATTTGAACTGGGGCGCTGCTTTGGCGGAGTGGTTAGCGACCACCATTCAGCCTGTGGCTAGTTTGCAGAGTGCCTTCCTCTACTTTCTCCCCCCCTTTCATAAGCCTATCCACTGTCATTCTCTCCTATCAATAAAGGCACAAAATGCCCAAAAAATACATTTTTTTTTAAAAATGGCTTGAACTGAAACCTGGGGAACTAGAATCTTCTCCTGGCCTTGATAATGTCTTCGGTGGTTGAACCATAACAGTGCAGTCAAGGGCTGAGTCCATAGTTGCCAGGTCTGCTTATTATAAGCTACTTTGGGCTACTTTTTTTGAACCATGCTTGTAAATATTGGCAGTTGCGTGCTGCAGCTTTGTGAGCTTGTTCCAAAAGTTCAGTTGCTCATTTGGGCTTATTGTGACAAGGGATGGGAATTTATAAGATTTTATCAATACCAATGCTATTAACGGTCCTGCTAATCGATCCAGTTCTTTAACAGTTCCCTTATTGATTCCTGTAGATTTTCAGTGTCAACAATGTCAAACACATGCCACAGCATCTGTGGGTTGCTGGTGTTTCCACTCACTTAAGGTTGTACAGTCGACACCTTTTGTAAAAAATTAAGCCACAATTCTGACGCTTCTGAACCTTGTCAGTAGAAGGAACTGATAAGGGAATTGATTCGCAAGTAGACTCATGATATTGATACTTTGATGGAGCTGCTAACGAATCGCAACTGGAATTGTTTTTTGATTCCGATTTCGATTCGTGATCTGATGCTCAATCTACTACCAATAACGCTAAACAATTTTGTCTTACTCCACATCTATATTTTACAGTAAAAAGAGGGATAAAAACTATGTTTCCAACAAAGTGACATCCTGATAGCCAGAATTAGCTTTGTTTCTAATGTCGCTTTTACTGTTTTCCCCATAATAATAAAGAAAATACGATATGATGTCAACCTCTTCCTCACTTCTATGCTGAATTGCGACCAGCTTGCAGCACATTACAGCTAATTACCGCCAACATTTGGACCACGGAAGCTGTAGGCCAACTAGCTTTTGCATTCGTGCAACTGTTGGTTGTAAAAAAACAAACCAAAAAAACAAGTTACACCACAAAATAGTCAAAACGACAACAGCTGGTGGTGCTTGGTGGAAACAATATGTGAAAAACACAAAATTTCGAACTTACATATGTACAGTGCAGGCACATGCACTGTTGAGACAGCAGTGCCATAGCTCTTCGCTTCCATTGTTAAAGAAATGAATATGGTGAGTGTCCACAGTTACATCTCAAAATCTTGACCGAGTTGAGTACGTATTCCGGGTCCTTTGCATACTCATTCTTTCCCATAATTACCATACTTTTTTTTCAATTTGACACAGTATACTCTAAATTTTAAGTACTGAGTATGGACGGATGCGATTTGAGACATGACATAGGTCAACAAAACAAAGCACATTCACGGTTGTTTGCACATGCGCCCTGCGGTTTAGTTTTGTGTGTATTTCTTTCGAATAAACAAATGCTAATCTAAGTCAAAATATAGATGACATAACAAATTGTGGTTGAAATGTCAACACAAGCGCACAGGACTGTTAAAAATTGCTCAAGAGTTTATTTTATGACTGTCGGTAGAGTCAGGCTAGCACTTCCCATGGACTCCCATTGGTTGAGCTAAGCTAATTAGCAGTGGGTGAGCTCTGCCCGTCTCTTCCTTGTCACTGCACGCACAGTTGAAAGAATGGAGTCTATCCACTTGTCGTGGACTCGGAACTGAAGCAAGACACAAAACAAAAAAAGACAAATTGGTGTATCGCTTGAAGAAGTAAATGCTAAAAAACAAACTCTGGCTTTAAGGACCCTCTGTGATTCTGCTACCAACACCTGCACAGAGAAATCTGAACAGGCTAATGCTAACAGACACATAATTACACTTCAGCAGCAGGCTTTTAATGCTTCAAATCCACTCAGCGGGATGAACCCGATATCAAACAAACAGTGACTCTGCAGAATTTCACATTTTCCACATCAGCCTCAGAGAGAGTATCACAGGGTGTCTGTTGTGATCATTGGAGCTAAAAGCCATCATGATCTCAGCCTCGGTCTTCAAAGCGACGGCTGTCACATTTGGGATTTCCTGTGTGTTTGTCGTGTTATCAGCGACTCGATGTGTCAAATGATTTCATCAGCGCTGACTCCAAGCAACGCCTCATCGGTGTCAGGGCTGAACGGCCGTTTGCGTCGGTCGGGCTGATTTGTTTTGATTGTCTGTTTGTGTTTGAGGTTTGACTGTGACACGAGCACAGTGTACTCTTCCTCCTCCTCCTCCTCCTCCACCTTCTCTTCCTCTTATTACGCCTTCTCGCTCTAATGCCACAATCACAATTTGACCCTAATCCATCTACTAGGGCTGGGCATTGTATGTAGTCTTTAAGATTATTTAGTGTGCTTCCATATAAAAGCAACAAAAATACAGATTCAAGGTATACAGTGTAAAACACCTACAGAGGCATATTGAAGGTGCATCTGTTTAACTGTTCATTAACCCTCTGACTGGCATTGTAACCATGTGGTTGACTTTTTTGCTGCCTTTTCACTATATTTAAAATTTTCGTTTTTCCTTATTTCCCTCTCTGAATAGTGCTTGTAACACCAACATGTGTCCACTGGCAGGTGCTAATGTACATGCTGTAAGTAGGGCTGGGTATTTCCAGCAACCCCACGATACGATACGTATCCCGATACACATAACTCGTGAACATTGACTGCGCTTTTAACAGAATTCCCAGCAACTTTTGTTTTTATTACAAGAAGAAAAAGAACAAAAATGAGTTTTAAATAATTCTTCAACTTAAGAACTTTAATTCAGGTCCCCAAAGATAGGAGACTTTAGCTTAAATTTGGAACATGTGTTTTATCATTCTGTTTATTTTCATTTTATTTTCATTCATTCATTCATTTTATCAGTTTTAACATTACCCAAAGTGTTTTTACAGCAACTGTTCAAACATTGAGGCCATATCAATTTTGTAGAATCTGTATCGATACACATATCCCCAAGAAGTGCATGACGATATTTTTCCGTATCAATATTTTGAGTACAGGCCTCGCTGTAAGACCGTACATTGGAATAAGAAAATTTTTTCGAAGATCTCCAGAATCTCTAACCTCATAATTAAGTTGAAGGAAATAAATTTGATGATAAAAAAATTGGATCTGTGATTTCTCAGGAAACTGGGTTAACCACTAAATATCTAAATTATGCTCTCTGTGATGTACTAGTACGAAAAAACAAAACAAAAAAATTGTCGCAGAGATGAAAGAAATCCATTTATGCCCATTGTAACCCTTAACAGGCAAGCCAACCAGCAGGTTGACCCACATATCTCCTTCCAAATTGGGAAATCTGATATAGAAAACAGTGAACTAAAGATGTCACTTTATATGACATGACTGTGAAACACCTAGTTTATACGAAGAGCAGTCTTGTAGTTGTAAGAGAAAAGCTATTAGGATACTAGATTTAAAGGGATACGCCAACATTTTATTTGTTTTTGTGAGTCCATGACAAACAGATATAGACACCATTCTTTAACTATGGGTGCAGTAACAAGGAGGAGACAGGCAGAGCTTCCCCACCTCTGTCATACCTCAAACAATGAGAGTCAGTGGGAAGTGTTAGCCTACCTCTGCCTACAGTCAAGTTTATTTATATAGCACTTTTCCCACAAAATATATTGCTCAAAGTGCTTATCAGATAAACTCTTCAGCAACTCTAAATAGTTTGGTGTGCTTGTTGTGGCTTATTTTTTAACCCTTACGTGCTTGTAAGTAAGTCAACGAAGTAAAACACGTCTGCAGTGGTTTGCACTTGTGTCCTGCGGTTTAGTTTTGTTAGCAACATAACTCAAATGTTATGGATAGATTTTGATGATATTTTCAGGAAATGTCTGAATTGGGACAAGGAACAAATTATTAGGTTTTGGGAGTGATCCGGATCACCATCTCGATACGCCGTGACGAAAAATGTGATTTTCGTGAATAACTCCTGAACCAAAAAACATATTATTAATCTAGTTGCTAATGGTATATTTTGATGGTCAAGAAATCTAAATATTTTGAAGAATACAAGATAGGACTAATATTTATGGTGAAAATCACAATATTGGTGAGGACTGTTGCGCTGGCAGAGGTCTGCGGTCTCCGAGTGCTTTTCTTGTTTTGGAGCCTATGTTGTTTGTTTCTGTGCTAGCAACATAATTCAAAAAGTTATGGATGAATTTCTATGAAATTTCCAGGAAATGTCTGGATTGGGACAAGGAACAAATGATTTTGGGAGTTTCTGGAACAGCGTAACGCCATGACGAAAAATGCGGTTTTTCGTGAATAACTACTGAACAAAAATTGATATCATTATGAATCCAATTGTTACTTGTATGTTTTAATGGTCAAAGAATCAAAATATTTAGATGAAATAAATGTAGGACTGATGTTTATGGTGTAAATCACAATATGGGTGAGGACTGTGGTGCTCTCTCAGTGCATTTTTAGTTTTGTATGTTTGTATGTTTGTTTGTTCTCTGTTAGTAACATAACTAAAAAAGTTATGGACCGATTTCGATGAAATTTTCAGGAAATGTCCGGATTAGAACAACGAACAAATGATTAAATTTTGGGAGTGATCTGGATCAGTGTAAAACCACCTTGACTAAAAATGTGATTTGTTGAATAACTACTGAACTTCAATAGACGAGGTAGGACTTATATTTAGGGTGAAAATCAATATGGGTGAGGACTGTGGCGCTGGCGGAGGTCAGTGCTTTTCCAGTTGGTCTTTATTTCCCAGCCCTACCACTTCCCATCCCTCTCTATCTTCTCTCTTCTAATTAAGCACCCCCTCCTCTCCTCTGCTTAATCCTTCTGTCTTTTTTTCTCCCTCCTTCCCTCCCTCCTCGCATCCTTCCCTCCTGTCTCCTTGTTCTCCCTGACAACACTGTGCGTTATGTAATCTGCATCTCTGGGTATTAGTTATGCAAATTCATACATTTTTATTTATGTTATTTTCTCCTCTTCCTCATGTCCTCGCCTTTTTTTCCCCTCTCTCTCTCTCTCCCTCTCTCTCTCTCTCTCTCTCCCTCCATCCATCACTTCCTCTAACGTCTCCCTCCTCCCTCTCGTTTTTATTCCTCCAGCCACCAGCGGTCTAGAGGCGGAGAGCGGCAGGCGCAGCGGCAGCAGCAGCAGCCACGGGGACGGCAACCACAGCAGCAGCATCAGCGGCAGCGGCGGAGGAGGAGGAGGAGGCGGCATCGGCGGCGGCGCGGCCCACTTCAGGTCTCCATGGCAACAGAGCGTGAACGTGTTCGGCTCGTGGAGCAGGCCGGAGTGTGTCGAGGAGCTGCACCAGCAGGCGCAGCTCAACCTCCAGAGCCTGCTGCAAGGTAAGGATGGGCGGACGGAGGGAAGGAGTGAGTCCGTGCGGGTGTGCGGGGATGTGCGCGCGTGGGGTGCGTTTGGAGTGGGAGGGAGAGGCGACGGGAGAGTGTTTACATGGAGGACTGCGCTGATATGGGTGTGTGTTTTTATTAGCATGCAGATATTCAGCGTGATAGTGCGTGTGTGCTCTGTTTCCTCCACTCTGTTGTGTTTGTGTTGCACTGAAGGGAGTGTGGGTTTGTGTGCACGTGAGCATGATGGTGTTTAAGTCTCCTACTGTGGTGTTTTTACTCGAGTGTGTATTGATGGCAATGTGGATGTGCAATCTATAACCACAAATCTACAGCCAGTCCAGGTGCACCCTGGGAATTTGTACACCTATGTGTCATTATGGTGTTAATGTTGACAGCACTTTTTGTTTTAGTTTGAGTCATAGTCTTTGCCACATTTTTTTTTATAAATGCTATGAAGAGTTTCTAAGTAATTACAAAAAAGTCTGACTTTTAGATATATACCTGATTGAAATACACACTTAAGATGAGTTTTATAGCATCAAAATAAATGCTATTCCTTAGCTTCGCGGTCGGGTCGGACAGGGCTGGACTGGCCTGGATACTCAACTTTGGGAACACTAGAGCAAATTTATATTATTCAGACACGTCTTAGAGCACTGGCTGTAAGTAGCGATATATAGCCGGCTACAAAACTACTATACTAAGTTTTCCAAAAATTGCTTGTTGTCACACATCAAAAACTACCGCTATGGAACTAGAAAGAGATACATTACCTCGTCACTTTACATCCTGTAAGTTGTTGAAAAAAGAAGTTGTAAAGCAATGCAGAGTTCTGAGGAAGGTCCGAGCTGCATTCTTCTCTTTTACCATAAATAAAAATAGTCCAAGGCAAATTAATTTAATGCCTTTATTTTAGATTAAAAAAGTGCAAACAGAGCCGAATAACCCCTTTTTCTCTTAAATTAAAAAGGTTCCAGCCAAGAATTAAATGCTTTCACATCAAGTAAAAACATCTTCGGAAAACGATAAATAAAAGGTGGCCCTATTTAGGAAAAATAAGTGCATACAGAGCACTGACTAAATATTTTTCCTCTTCTCTTGAATAAAAAAGGTCACAGCAACGAATGAAGACCTACACTTCCGCTTATAAAGTCAACATCTTCATAATTCAAGAAATAACTCCTTAAATTACAGTCGTCTGTCATCTGTAACTGCTTTTCCGATTACAGAAAGTAAAAACAGTGATATGAAAATATGGAGGCCGGTTCAGTGGTTACACGGTTGAGCATCTTTCAGCAACTTTTTCGCTTTCTTCAAAACTGCCGTCGAATTGCAGGAGCTAGATGTTTTTTCTAACAGAAAACCTTGTCAGGTCATATCAAGCATCAAGTCCTCGTAACAGTTACACTGACATCTCATTAAGCATCAACATACTCAGAGCTGGGTCTTAAACTCAAGTCAAACTAGAAAAGCACTCGGAGAGCACAGACCTCCGCCAGCGCCACAGTCCTTAGCCATATTGTGATTTTGACCATAACTATTTGTCCGACCTTTATTTCATCGAAATCTTTAGATTCCTTGACCATGAAAACATACCATTCACAATTGGATTCATAATGATATCTATTTTAGTTCAGTAGTTATTCACAAACATCACATTTTTCGCCATTGCGGCCAGATGCTGATCCGGAACAACACCAAAATCAAATGAGTTCTTCCTTTTCCCATGCTGAACATTTCCTGAAAATTTTATCAAAATCCATCCATTACTTTTTGAGTTATTTTGTTCACAGACAAACAAACTCTCCCGAAAACATAACCACCTTGGCGGGGGTAATAATCACTGTGAAGCCACAGTGTTGTAACACCTGCAGAATGTGTCTTAATGTCCTTCTATATAAGCAGGGATGTCCTCGACAAAGACATCTCTTGGATGGTAGCACAAGTTGCTCCAAAACCTGTATATGCCTTTTAGTATTAAAGGCAAGCTACCCATGCCATAGGCACTAACAAATCCCCATACCATCACAGCTTCTGTCTTTTGCTCTTTGCTCTGATAATAGTCTGGATGGTCCTTTTCCTCTTAAAGCTATGGTCTACGATTTGGAAGCTTTGTACATATTAATAACACCGTTTATAAGGCTGTTATGGTCCTATGGTCCTATCTACACAGTATAAAGACCAAAAAGAATGAAAAAAATCCATTCAGTATATCTGCTGAAAAGCTGCATACTAGCTGACCAATCAAGCCTAAGAACCTGCGACTATTAATTGGTCCGTGAGTTGGTCTGTGAGTCCATCCAATCCTCGTCTCCCTCACTACGCAGTGTCATGCGTAGTGCGTCATGGTCCTGTCTCCTCCCCTCTACCTCCGGTGAGCAGCTAGCAGCGTTAGCTACTGAACTATCATGGAGCCGGAAAAGCCTAGCGCCGAGACGGCCGCCTCCCTCTCCTGGGGCCCAACGGAGCTCTGCCCGCTGGTTGAGGCCTGTTAGCGGGCTAACGGCTAACTAACAAATAGCCTCAGCCCGGCCGTCAGACCTTCAGCATCGGCCGTTTCGCCCCTGATTGATCAGGTAGTGCCTTTGTTTACTAGAGTCGGAGATGTCTGCTGAATAACTCTGGTTAGTTTGTGCCTGCGGGCTAATAACTTGTAGCGGTGCGGTTTAGGCTGTTAGCCGCTAATCGTTTGCTCTGTCAGCTGAGCTGGGGAGGACAGGCTGAGAAAGATAAATCCTCCCCCACACTCGGCTCCGCTCTGGCGGCGCCAGACCCGCATTGGCGCCGGTCCAATTGAAATGGCTACTGCTGTGTGTTACAAGGGGGATGTCTGTCGTGTTTGATACTTTCAGTTGAGCTGAGCTGTTTTTGATTGAGTTTGCTGCTGATATATTGTGCTAGTCGCTCGTAGCTCTGTCCGAGGGGGCTATATGAGGCGTCACGAGCTGGGGGGCGGGATCTTGGAACACGGAGGGGAGAGGGGAGGGAAGGGGGGCAGGCTGCGGTTTCAAATCGTAGACCACAGCTTTAAGCCTGGAGGGCACCACATCCGTGATGTCCAAAAACAGTCTAAAACCAGTATGTACCTTTTAGTATTAAAGGCGTTACCCATGCCACGGGCACTAACACATCCCCATACCATCACGATTTCTGTCTTTTGTGCTGTGCTATAATAACAGTCTGGATGGTCCTTTTCCTCCTTAGCCTCGAGGACACCAAGTCCATGATGTCCAAAAACAGTCTAAAACCAGTGTGTAACTTTTAGTATTAAAGGCAAGTTACCCATGCCACAGGCACTAACACATGCCCATACCATCACAGCTTCTGTCTTTTGCTCTTTGCTCTGTTAACAGTCTGAAGGTCTTTTTCTTCTGTAGCCTGGAGGACACCACATCCATGATGTCCAAAAACAGTCCAAAACCAGTGTGTACCTTTTAGTATTAAAGGCGTTACCCATGCCATGGGCACTAACAAATCCCCATACCATCACGGCTTCTGTCTTTTGTGCTGTGCTATAATAACAGTCTGGATGGTCCTTTTCCTCTTTAGCCTGGAGGACACCGCATCCATGATGTCCAAAAAACAGTCTAAAACCAATATGTACCTTTTAGTATTGAAGGCAAGTTACCCATGCCATGGGCACTAACGCATCCCCATACCATCACAGCTTCTGTCTTTTGCTCTGTGCTCTGATAGCAGTCTGGATGGTCATTTTCCTCTTTAGCCAGGAGGACACCCTTCAATGATGTCCAGAAAACAGTCTAAAACCAATATGTACCTTTTAGTATTGAAGGCAAGTTACCCATGCCATGGGCACTAACACATCCCCATACCATCACAGCTTCTGTCTTTTGCTGTGTGCTCTGATAGCAGTCTGGATGGCCCTTTTCCTCTTTAGCCTGGAGGACACCACATCCATGATGTCCAAAAACAGTCCATAATGTGCACTCAGACAACAGCAGACTTTTCCACTTTGCCTCAGTCCATCTCAGATGAGCTTTGGTAGAGTTTGACCTTGACCTTGTAGCTTTAGAGATGAACTGTGTTAACTGACAGTGGTTTTCTGAAGTGTTCCTGAGCCCACGTGGTGATATCCTTACAGAAGGATGCTGGATTTGAGTGCAGTGCCACCTGAAAAATCAAAGGTCACAGGCATTCAGTGGTGGTTTTCTTGCTGCTTATGATCAGAGGAGCCTCACCCCAGTCTTTCTGGAATGCACCTTCTATGCCCAATAATGATAATCACCTATTTTCAATTAAACAAACAGCTTTTCCTTGACCCTGTACCTTCTTTTTAAAAACACATAACAGGCATACCATTCATAATAAATGAATATTTGCAAAATAAACAAACAAATAAAACAATGTTGATCGCTTTAAACTTTCAATATCTCATATTTTTAATGCAATTAACCAAATATAGGTCATAAAGGAGTTGCAAATCATTGTTTTCTGTTTTTTAATGTTTTACAAAATGTTCCTTCATTGGAATTGGGGTTTGTATTTCATGTTAAAGCTGATTTGTAAAAATATGATGAACACGTGCCATGACTTTCTGGCTTAATCGTTGTGATGCCTTGGTCTAACGCAGTATTTGTGTTGAAAATCCTGCTTGTTTGTATAAAGGGGCAATAGAGTTATTTGTTTGCATCGTAGCCAAAGGTTGAATCTCACAATCTCTGTCGCTCTCTTTAAAATATCACTCACCGTGTGCTTGCGGGAGTGTGTTTGTGTCTGTGTGTAAATTAGCGCTCAGGGGATCTGGGGTTTCCTATGTTTTCAGGTGTTACAGTTCCTCTGTCACTGCTCTCTCTCTCAGTGTGACTCATGCTGTCTCGCCCTTTGCCTGGCTCTTCTAATAAAGCGGTTTTCTTTTTTTAGCTGAATGAACAGCAGGGGCCTGAATGTTTGAATGGGAACTTTAACACGTATGAATGATGGCGTGATTGTTGGTACTGGACTTCTGTAAACACCCCCACTTCCTTTTGACTAGCAAATTTTTTATTCAGTAAGGTTGGGTAAACACATAAAGACTATTAGGCTGTTCTTGCCACGACTTGCCCTCTTACCAATCAAGGCGGCAAATGCCAGATTATCGAATGTCTTATAAGGTTATCCTATAAGATTATCCTGTGGTCTGAATGATGGGGGAGTTTATCCTGATAATTCGCTCTGAAATCTTCATGTGTGTGGGGAAAACCAAGGACTGAGCCGTGACTCTTTTGGCCCTTTACAATTAGCCCTACTCTACTCGACTCTACCCGGCTCTACTCTACTCTCATTGTGCTGCTTTTCCATTAGCCCCAGTCACCTGCCCAACGGGTGCAGTGTCGCTGTAAATAGTTGAGCGGCACTACAGTGATGTCACTTTGAGCGCAACACAACAATCTGTGGCTTTTTGTCACAAACCGAGCAAAAAAGGAAAGCAGAAGAAGGCTGCAGGTGGGAAGAAGAAATACCCCTTGAGAAGCACAGGAGAGTTTTGGAAGCTATACAACAGAATGAAGCCGAGGACGAGAGCAATCAAGTTGCAAAGAAAAGACGTATGAGGGTAAGCTAATGGAAGCTACTGCTAGCATGCTAGGTCGTCGCGCTCATGACTCATCGATGATGACATTGTCTGACCAATCAGTAGCCGGCAGTCGGTGCCATCATCTTTTAGTATTGACTCAGCTCGCTTGGAACCAGAGCGGAGTAGGTACTAAAACAAGCTTGTTTCAGGAGGTACCAGGCCAGTGGAAACACGCTGTAAATCCAGTAGAGTAGGGCCAAGGCATGCTAGTGGAAAAGGGCCATTTGAGTTGTGACATGGGACAGGATGTAGCCCATCAAGAAGCAAAATGACTGAGGAATATGGAGGCACTAAAGCACTGTTTTATAAAAACATGAGCATCATAAAAATCAGAATGCTTCCAAACTCTATAGTTTTTATGATATGCTTTTGATCACAGCAGTTCATTGAGCTTCATTTTATCAGTTAACAAGAGTGATAGATGCGTAGTTACATTTATAAGAGAGAGCATTTTACAGGGAATCCGGGCCTCTATTAAATTTAAAATAAAAATTGTTGAAGCAACTCAAATCAAGACTGACTGATAAGTTCTAAACTTACATGTTTAACTGCCCAATCAGGCATCAAGCAGTTTGCCCCAAATCCACACTGGTCCAGTTGACATAACCCTCAGGGCAAAAATAGAAAAAATAAATCAATACTGAAGCACCAAAAACTGTAGTTCCTTTAACAGCCACCTGAGGCAGGAGCCAGCAAGTATTAGACAGTAGTATTAGACTTGTTCAATATTTACAACCAAAACTTTTCGTATGTCGATGACTTGCAAATCACGACTCTGTGGATTGTGACGTGAATGTAGCCAATTAACTGACGAGCTGACTTGGGAAAAAGGGCGCTGGCGTAAATAAAACGAGCATGGCCAGCCTGAAACATAAAATTTGGTGGACCTCAGAAATGGAGGACCAGTTCACGTGTTCCACAGTTTTTTCTTTTTTTATTAATCAAAAATGGTCCCAAGACCACCATCATTTCCTCTCCTCGTATGTCCTCTTCCATGATGTGCGTTGCGTTTTCTGGTTGTTGCTATGTTTCTTCCTCGTCTTTGTTAGATCATATTTGATCAGATTTCTGTCTTAGAGGACTAGATTCTAGACCCATGGTGGGACAGAATGGTTGTGTGTGTGGTGTGCTGTGTTTAGCTTGTGGGAGCACACCCCACACAGTACAATCAAAACTGTTCAATGGCTGCTTTTTTATCTTCATGTGTGAGGTCTCTGAGAGATTAAACATCTCTTCAGATTTAGAAAATCCTTTTGTATGAACCTCACTTAAATGATGCAATATTTTACTGAAAATTAACTGGATCGTTTGCTCTTCTAAGGGATAGTTAATTTTTTTAAAGTGGGGTTGCTCAAGGCCCATGGCTGTAGTAAATATAATTGGTAATCAAGGATCTGTGCAGCTCTGCCCCAGAGGAAAGGCTAGACTGGAACTAAATGGTACCACCACAAGCCTTTTTAGGGCAGAACAACGATAGCTTGACTGGACTTTTACAGCGTTTTACTTTTCCTCGACAAAGACCCTCTACTTCGTGATGCAGCACACGGGCTACGTGTCCTTCCGCAAGCAGAACGCGGCTTTCCATTCCTTAGTTCTTGATGTCATGGCTTTATTGATATTCTGGCCCATGCTTGCTTGATAGCATCACACAGCAGATGTGTTACCTGCAGATTATGATGAGAATCTACCATTCCACCAAATCCCAATACTGGATTGAGATCTGGTGACCTTGGATGGCACTGGACTACAGAAGAAACCTATTCAAGATGGCCTGTTGTTGAAAATTTCCATCAGAAGACCGGTGCACTGTGTTCATAAAGAAATGGACCTGTTAGCCACTACCAGCCTGTTGAGACAGGGCAGAGTGGATCCATGCTGTCACCCCAAAGTCTGCCCCCACCATCTGAATGTGGCAGCAGAAATCCAAACTCATCTGACCAGACAACACTTTGGTCCAATTCTGTTTTGCCCATATGCCTTGAGCCCTCAGTTTCCTGTTTTAAGCTGACAGGAGTGGCACCTGGTGTTGTCATCTGCTGTTGTAGCCCATCTGCAGACCTTGGTTGTATCATCTTCTATTATCTCCAACCACTCTGGCTTTTCGGCTCTGACTGGAGAGCTGACACTCACTGGATAATTACCTCCGCCAAGGAGGTTTTGGTATTGCCACCGTCTGTTTGTTTTGTTGTTTGTTTGTTTCTCTGTTCGCAACATAATTCAAAAAGTTAAGGACAGATTTCAATGAAATTTCCAGGAAATGTTTGGATTAGGAGAAGGAACTAATTATTCGATTTTGGGAGTGATCCAGATCACCGTCTGGATCCAAAATGTTTTTAAAGGATTCTTTAACATTGCAAGATAGGACCATTTTCGGCATTTGTGCATATTACTTCACCGAAAATAGTCATTGCATTTGGAGAAAAAATACAGGACAAGATTCCAACATGTTCTACAAGTTATAAAAAAAGATCTGGATCTCAGCAAAATTCCGGATTCTCTGACCCAGAGCATGAAAAATTTAGGTATCGTTGGAACTTTTGTCATAGCAAGGGAACAAATAGACTTGCAACAAATGCCAAAATATAGCCAAGATACAGTGGAATCTGGATTGGTCAATCGGATTTGTTGTATCTTCAAAAACTTTGGAGCTAGATCCAGAAGAAAACCGCCATGATGAAAACTGTGATTTTCGTGAATAACTACTGAACTAAAATAGATATCATTATGAATCCAGTTGCTAGCGGTATGTTTTCATGGTCGAGGAATCTAAATATTTGTATGAAATAAAGGTAGGACTAATATTTATGGTGAAAATCACAATATGGATGAGGACTGTGGCGCTGGTGCAGGTCTGTTTCGTCTTGTTTCAGACCATTGCCTGTTAAAGTTGTATGCAGAAATCTCTGTATACTGTCAGCCTCTGAACTACTCAGACTAACATCCATGTCATGTTCAAAGTCTGAACTTAATCAGATCTTCATGCCAGCATGCACTAAGTTGACACAGTGTGATTGGCTGATTAGTTGTTTGCATTGAAGAGCAGTTGAAAGGGTGCACCTAAGAAAGTGGCCTCTGAATGTGCCTCATAACAAATGCATCATCATGCTTTAAATCAAACTCCTCGTCTCTGCAGCTCTTAATTGAAACAGCTATAAAAGTAAATGTCCGTATTCTGTTTTATGGCTCTAAGCAGCATTACGCATCAACAATTTAAAATGGTCAATCAGGTTTAAAACTGTATTAAAAGAAAATATGAATCATCCACAAGCTTATTAATGGCTGTATTGCAGATATTTCTGTGCTTTTTATCCCTGAGACATGAAAAGAGTTGTGTCTGGTGGAGAGGGGACTGTTTGAGAGAGAAAGAGTGAAAGCTAAATCAAGCAACAGAAGGAAACATTGGGATGAATTTATCCTTTCTTTTGGTCTTTTCTTGGTAAGAGTTGCAAAATAAGAGAAATAAAGTACATAAGAAGACTTTATGTTTGTATTTGTGGTGGACACTTACTGATGGTGGCTGTAAAAGAACAGTTTGTGTGCTTTAGAGCTGCTTATATAACATAGACCAGACCTTTACCTGGTTTTACGTAATACCATACAGTCAAAGGCTGTCATTTGTGCAGGGGGGTGATCACATGTTGTTGATACTGTAAACCTCAATTTTAGTGCAGTTTGAATGTTTGTAAAGACACATTTTGATAATTTAACCCTCTGAATTCCAAGCAGTTTCTGGTCGTTTTTTGCTTCTCTCATATTTTTACTCACTGTGGTCTCATTTTTCTCTGCAAAATAAAGTCCAGCACCTCTATGGTTTCAGAACAACTATGGCTATTGACTCATGTAACTCAATTATGTCTGAATAAAGTGTTACAAAATTTACAAGCTCCAAAGTAGTAAAAAAAAAACGAAAAAAAAAAATCTAAATATTTTTTAATTTTTATTATATTATTAATATTATATTAATATTATTAATATACAGTCTACACTGCAGAGGCAATCTGTAGCACTCATTCCTTTGTGAAAACAGCAGTTTGCTAGGAAAAGTTTGCCCTGTAAGACGTCTGTAAGTTACTGACAGGTTTCCCTGCTAAATGGCTCTGAGTAGGAATATCAGCCTGCAAGACACTGCAGTGAGAGGAAAATTCAATGATCTTTTGAGCAGTGAATTCAGGAAGTATGCGAATCATTCAGATCTTGTTGAACGCGGTAGGAAGCGGAAATATTTTTGTTTTCTTCAGATTTTAGCTAAAGCAAATGGTTAATTTTCTGCAAGTTCTCAATGAAGACATAAGAATTAAAACAATGTTGATGAAATCACTAAATGCGCCCATTTTCTTCTGTTTTTTTTATATGTTGCCGGTGTTACTTGTGATACATTCAGGTTCCCTTAAAAAATACAAATGCTTTGTAAATGCCACTCACCTAAAAATAAGTGGTATTTGATCTTGCAGGCGGGATCAGGTGTCTGACCGTTAACAAAGGCTTTGCAACCTGAATTTAATGGAACACAATACAAAGACAAGCCTTTTTAATATTCACAGCAGCAATAGAAGACTGGCAAAGTTGATAAATGCTCAAAAACATCTGTTTGAATCATTCCAGAGGTTAATTGGAAATAAGTGTCCTGATTACGTATAAAAAGAGCATCCACAAGCAAGAATGGGGCAAGATTCATTGCTTTGTGAAAACTGTAAGTATAGTCCAACAGTTTAACATCCAATCCAATCCACTTTGTTTGCATAGCATATTAAAACAACAAAAATGTCTTGAAGTGCTGTATATAGAATCATAAAAGCAATTAAACAAACAACAATAAGCAAACAATATATCAATTGGCAATAAATAATCAAATAAGTGCATAAATCTTAAATGATGAGATAAAGAAAAAATAATAAAATCAAGCAGATAAACATAGTAAAACCAGAAAAGCACCTGGGAAAGGCCCTGTTTTTGGAAGATTTGTCCTCGGATAAAGCTGTCCCTGAAAAATGTGCCAGATTCCAGTGTTTTAGTGATGTGTGTCTATGAGAGCAAAGGTTGTTACTACAGCCGTGTAGGAAGCAGAAAGCGTGAGGGAGCCGACTAAGACAACAGTAATTGTGTTGCCAAGTCTTCTCATTCAAAGTGACTTTTGTTTGGCTCTTCTACTTGTGTAAATCCCACATGATTATCACTCAGCTGCCCACTACAAAGATATCAGTGTGGCTGGTAGTTTGTCCTTTCCTCATCCCGTTTCCTGGTTATCACGCCCGCAGAAATCAACCCAGCACACCCCCAAACACACTCAGGCATGTGGCGCATGTACAACTACGCAGACGCCAGTTGCCAAGTCTGCTCATTATAAGTGATTTGGGCCACCGGCTGCATTCTGGTGTGGTACGCTGCAGTTCATGCATGATGTGATAAGTCAACTAATCACAAAAATAGACGCTGACTAGACCACTATCAGAATAGTCGTTTGTGGCAATTCTGGTCCATGTGCACTTGTTTGTCTTTCTTGCTATCTAGTTTTCATCAGGGGGAAAAAGTTCACCAAAAAGGTCACCAGTTAAGACAGAAACTAATTAAACCACTACACCTTCTGAGTGGGAGGGACATACGATGCTTACCTTTCTTCATACTCAAGGTGTAACGGTTTAATTAGTTACTGTTTCAAATGCTGACTTTCAGGTGATTGCGTTCCTAAATGTCATCGATGATCAGCTGATAAAAACAGAGCGAGTTCCCATGAATGTTTATTTGTTTTGGTTTAGAAACAAGCCCCTGTCTCCCTGAGCAACATGTCGTTCCGCCCCCTCATGAAGGTACAAAGATGTTAGGGATCTGGTCTACAGCACATAGCCTCCCACATCTTTTTGTCCTCTTCATCTCCGTGTCTTCGTTCTCCTCATGTTTGTGTTATTACGTCCATTTCTCCCGTCTTCTTCTCAGACATGCTGGCATCTCTGTTTGATAAAAATAAGATCGATGAATGCAGTCGTGGGAGGACCAGAGCGACGCCTCTGTGTGTTCGTGCCCGTCCATTCATCTTTTCTGCCATCTCTGCTCATTTCTGCCTCGTTGTGTGTTTGTGTCTTCGCTTGTGTCCCTGTTGATGTGCGTGTCCATCTGTTTATGTGTGTGCGTTATATAACACCGTAGCGCCCAGCTGCACGCTCGGCCCTCTCTCCTCGTGTCCATCCTCACCAGCGCCAGTCTCCTCTGGCCTCAGCGCGGTTAAATATTCATACGCTCCTCTCCTCACACTCTGTCCTCCATATTTATGAAGCTGGCTGTCGTGCTCGCTGTTAGACGGATCGGCTGTGTGTTCTGCTGAGATTCTACCCAGCCTTTCCACCACCACCACCCCTCTGCCCAGCCCGCAGCGAGATCAGTGTGATTTGTTTCACTGTTGCTGCTAAGTGGGGAACACTGAAATCCAGCCGGAGTTCGCAGCATTATCCGATTAGCCTACGAAGTTTTAAATGATGGACCGTGCTACAGCAGTCTTCTCCTCTCCTGATAAGGTTTCTAATTTATGAAATTTGTTTTAATTTGATCTGATTGGAATCCTCAGTTTTAATTTGTCTTCCCTGCAGTTCGGACCACTTCCAATCAACCAATCCTTCAGGGCTAAATGGCAAAATATGTTCTTCTCTTGGTTTTTTTATTTTATCAAAGTGTGGAAAATAATTCAAATTTGGTCTCTACAGTTCCAGGCAACATATTTTGTCTTGTGTTTCCAATCATTAATTTTACTTTCCTATTACTACATCACTCACCAAAGCCCCTTTAGCCAGCTGACAGCATCCAATAAAATGGCAAAGAAACTACATGTAGTTTAAGGTTGTTTTAGAGCATCATGTACACTTTAAAATCACTTTAGGCCCTTTTCCATTAGCCCTACTCTACTCTACTCGACTCTACCCGGCTCTACTCTTCTCGACTTGTGCTGCTTTTCAATTTGCCCCAGTTGCCTGCCCAAAGAGATGAGCGGCACTGAGGTTACGTCATTTTGAGCGCGACACAACAATCTGTGGCTTTTTGTCACAAACCAAGTAAAAACGGAACACAAAAGAAGGCTGCAGGTGGCATGAAGAAATACCCCTTGAGAAGCACAGGAGAGTTTTGGAAGCTATACAACAGAATGAAGCTGAGGACGAGAGCGATCGAGCTGCAAAGCAAAGACGTATGAGGGTAAGCTAATGGTGGCTACCACTAGCATGCTAGGTCGTCACGCTCATGACTCATCAATGATGATATTGTCTGACCAATCAGTAGCCGGCAGTCGGTGGCATCATCTTCCAGTCTTGACTCAGCTCGCTTGGAACCAGAGCGGAGTAGGTACTAAAACTAGCTTGTTTTAGGAGGTACCAGGCTAGTGGAAACACGCTGCAAATCGAGTAGGGCCAAGTAGAGTAGCGCCAAGGCGTGCTAGTGGAAAAGGGCCATTTAAGAGGTCATAATTTGTCAATGAAGTTATTTTACAGTATTGTTGAAGCTGAGTTGTATCGGGTACTTGAAAATAGTCATCAAAGGGTTTAAAGCAGTGCTGCCCCATTACGGAGAACAAGGTGAGACTAGTAGTAAGGTACACTGCTTTGTAGCATATTAACAAACCACAAAACTACGCTGCGTCAGGTATTGAGTAGCTTGGACCACTTGCAATCAACCAATCCTTCAGGGCTAAATGGCAAAATATGTTCTTGTCTTTGTTTTTGATTTCATCAAACTGTGGAAAAATAATCCAAATTTGGTCTCTACAGTTCCACTCAACTTCTTCCCCTCGGCTTTTCCAGTCAACAATGTTACTTTCCTATCACTATGTTCCCCCCGGAAGTCCAATGCCCTTTTAACCAGTTAATGGCTTTCAGTGACTTAACCAACAGAAGGTAAGAAGGTAAAATGGGTGTCATTGACCACTTTGTGGAGCTGTAGTACAGGGTTTTTAATTTTCATTTCTTCAAAGCAACAGCATCCAACAAAATGGCAAAAAACTGAGATGTTTGTCCAAAGTTATCGTCTTAGGCTGTTTTAGAGGGATATTTCAGTATTTTTGAAGCTGTATCACGTACTTGAAAATAGTCATTGAAATGGCTATTTCCCCCCTTGGACACAACTTCTCTCTGACAAAGATTGCATCAGGCCGAGTTTTCATTAACTTTGCTTAAGTGAGCCCAAACCTTCAAGCGCTTAGCCCTCACCGACATGCTTGAGCCAGCTACATCATCTCCTGTCGACGGCGGTAGTGTCATTACTACGTGACAGTTGAAGAGACGTTCAAGTACCGAGAACAGTACCGTTTTTCCAGATTCTTAACGGTATTTGGGTACCGACCCAATTAGGGACTGGTACATTAAAGTACCGGTCCGCGATATACATCTCTAATCAGGGATGTCCCAATACAACCTTTTCACCTCCAATATGATACCAATATAGCATCCTTTGGCATTGGCTGATACCAATATTGATCCGACATGATATCAGCAGGACTCAAACATATTTTTATGACTATTGTAGTATGGACTGTAAGAAAAGGCTTGATCGAGTGAGATTACTCAAACAGAGAACAGTAGTCAGCAACAGTAGGTATGAGAAAAACTGACCCATTTGTCAGTAACCAATGAGGTTAAGTCATGTTGACCTTAAACATAAGAATATACTACAATTAAATAAAATAAATAAAAAATAAATCAGAAGACCCTGAAAAGTGACCTCAAAAAATCCAATAAACACAAAAACATATATTTTTAAATTGTAAAACAACCACTGTGTTTAACTTAGACAAACATATTCTACAACTGAAAGAAAGAAATAGAAAATAAAGAATGGACTGCTTGTATCAGAGTCCTTATATCGATGATTTCAGATGTAGGCTGATACAATCCGATATATATATTTTTTTGCTGATATCAGACCGATATCCGATATCAAGACCTTTACACACCAGAAAAGTTTCCAATCAAGTGAATTTTTACTATTTGGTTGAACTTGAAATCTGATTCCTAGACTGCAGGCTCACTGTTTGGTTGAACTCTTTGCTCCCTTTTAATATTTTACTCTGATTCCTTACACTTATCAACATTTTCTGTTTGAAGATTTGGAATATTTAATCAAACAAGAGATCCACAGACCAGCCGAAGCTTAAAGACTTACATTTTTTAGACCTGAACATCGTCCAGCATCTTGGTTCAGAACCTTTAAATATTAATATGCTGCCCCTTCGTGGCACAGTATGATGCCTCTGCTCTGTTCTCCTCTGAAGACAGATATGTTGATGAGTAAAATCATGTTGACAATATGAAGATTTGCTCCTCTCTTATTTCCTAATGCTTCACGCTTTCTCCAGCCTGCATATTAATGATAGCTCTTCCTCCTCTGCAGACAGATTTACCATGTTATCCGGCAGGATTTACTGCAGCTGCATTTGCATGTTGTATATTTTTGTTTTGCACTCCATCAATCAGCCAAAACACATTCATATTTCTCTTTCACATTAGCTGTGAACTTTATGTGAGGGAGCAGAGCTGCAGTCATCCATTACAGACAGACAAGTTTGCACAGGCAGGACTTTCCTGTGATTGAACTTCAGTCTATTAAATCTTCAGATGTGAGATTTCCACCTTCACAACTTTATCATTGAGAAAACAGGGAATATTTAAACAAAACATACATATTTGAAAAGTCATCTCGCTCAAACACAAAGACTCTTTCATTGTAAATTGAACAGTGCTCACTCGGCTTAAACAGCCGATGCAGGAGTTTTAATCTAACTGAAAATCAGCTGCTTTGGGGCTTTTTTTGTTACTTATGAGGGTTTTACTTTATCTGTACGATTAAACAGATTGCGTCTCCCCTTTATTGGGCCTTTTGTCAAACTTTATTGGAGTTCATACAGCTTCTGTCAAATTGAATGTGAAATTGGCAGCTTGAATTGGCCTAAATCCCAATCCAAACCTTTTAATGTTGGTTTGCTTTGGCAGATTAAGCTTTGAACTCTAGTCCGACCCTGATTTAACATCATCACCGTAACACTTAATTTTTTCTAACATTGATAGCTTGTAAGGTATTTGAGTCACCAGTCGCTAGTTGTTAAAAAGTCACCAAAGCTGTCAGCATATCTGGAGCAGCTTGATTCTGGTTTAATTCATATTTAGGTAATTAAAGGTGCTATGAACAGAATCTATTTCCAGCGACATAAAGACTCTGCTACCCATGAAGACGCGCGGCGACTGTCGTAAAGACAAGCTTTCAGTGTGACTGAACAACAACATTTAAGTCTTAAAAAATAATACTCTTGAAATCTTAATGCACCCATGCAGTGACAACACGGTGAATCATCATGCTACATTTATGTATTGTCTTGTTATTACTGCTAATATATGGCCATGTATGGAATATATATGGGCTGTAATTACAGGACTGAATTTCAATTTCTGCCCATAATTACATTTTAAAGCTGAAAATCTAATGCTTAGTTTAGTGGAATGAGCTTAAAGCCAATGAAGGCCAATTTAAGGTACTACTAAACTCTTGCTGTTTTTTTATTAGTTCATTAATCTATCTTTATTTTACTGGAAAGTGCAACAGAGAACAAACATTTATTTGACAAAATAACTTGTCCAAGATATAAAAACCTTTAAAACGAATGGTTACTTACTTGAATTAGATTTTTTTTCCCACTCAAAGTATTAACAATTCCTTTTAAAATACCTTTTACTGGAATCATTATACAGTTGTAGCTATCTCTTCGTAGAAAGGAAAATAAATCAAATACTTTAATGGAAAAAAATTCTCGTTGTCTTGTTTAAATAGCTTTTTGTCTTAAGTGCTGTTGAACCATATCAGACTGAATACATAATGGCCATTTTTTTTTATGTTTTTGGTTGCAGTTTTGGGAAATTTGACTTAGGCAGGCAGTCATGTTGAGTGATGGAGGAGGCTGAATGTGGCCGCCAAAACGCAATAAATTGTCGTGTTGTTTATTTTTAAGAAGTATATCAGTACTTCTCAACATAAATGACTCAGACACATGAAAACAGCAGGAACCGGACTCCAAACTGTTCCTTTTATTGCTGGGCATTTGAAGGGAATGTCCTTCTCAGGGTGTATCAGAGGTTTTTAACATTTGGACCAAACACACAGTGTCATGGATCATTACCTGATAAATGCTGAAGAAGGGCATCTTCCCAAAATGTCCTTGTAGTGATAAAAACAGCAATTGGACCGCTGTCTGACCACTTTCATGTATTGGATGTTTTTTCGGCAGTAGCCCCCAGTTGTTCGATCATATCGTTGAGGAGTTTATTAAGAGCGTGAATCTGAGCGTGAATCTGACCCTGGACACCAAACGACAGAGTCCACAGTGTAATGTAAAATACATTATGCTTGCTTGCTTGCACTTCAGGCTTGAATATATTTTATGGAGGCTGATTGTGCCATCAGCACAAGGTGCAAATATGAGATCATGTGCATCAGCTTGAAGACTGGCACCTCTCTTTACAACTCATGATCACCATTTACTTCTTTTTGCCTGCTACCAAGATCATTTTATCTCCCCATATAACTCTCATCAGAGCACCAATACTGTGACTTTTCTCCTTTCAGTGGACAAGGCAAGGTTGATGTGATATAACCAGCTCAACTTTAAAATGTCACAGTAACTCGGAGGACGTTTGAGTCGATGACCTTTGTGTGCAAACAGTCCGACATAGTTTCTCTTTTTTTAAAAGCTAATGTGGCTTTAAAATGTCAAAGTAGAGCTTAAATTCTGTTAGTAAAAGGAATAGGCAGTGGTTTGCTGTTATCTGTCCAGACTATTATGATCATTTATGTGGTTTTGCTATATATTTTATGAGCACATTCAAGGCAGGATCAGACAACAGATGTGACGACTCACTATCCTTTTGGGGGTGTATTGTTGTACAAACTTGCCAGCTAAAGCACAGATGCTTAGTACGACAGAAGGCTCTATAATGTGGCTACAGTTTAGTAAAAAATAGTATTAATCAGGCCCAGCTGATGCCTTAGACCAGAAGGATAGGCTCCAGCCTCGTAATTTTTTTTTTGTATCAATTGCTTTAAATTAACAGCCAATCATGGTTTAATAGCTCTTCAATCCAACACTAGATGCTCCATTTCAGTCACCATGGTTTCTTGTGAGCGAGCAAGCAGCACATGTGGCAGAACAGGACTAAAAATTGCACCAAATAGTGTACTTTGGAGTCTTCCTGGGTAAAGTAGACTCAACAAAACTTAATTAAAAGGGCTCATGCCCATAGAGCGTGTTTTTTTAGCGGATGCACCGTCAGCCAAAGTTTCTCGGCACTTCTTGCTGGCACGGATGTTACCACAAAAATAGTTGACTTGCATGCCTCTTGGTTACATCCATGCATTATATTTTCTTTAATTCATCGAAATGTCATCCAGAAAACGTCTGAAGAAATCATGTCCTACCACAAGCTGGATACTTGGCGGCTCACTTTTGCCTCGGCCATTGTTGTTCACAAAGCAAACAGAAGAAGTCCCACCTCCTCCTTCATTTTTATTAATCTATGCCAGGGGTGTCAAACTGATCCAACCAAGCAAGAACACACCTGACGCAAATTATTCAGTCAACTGTACTGTCTTTCCACAGTTGATTTGTTGGATCAGGTGTGTTCTTGCTTGGTTGGAATAAAAACTAGCAGCAACAGTGGCCCTTTACTGGATCAGTTTGACACCTGTGATCTATGCAATAGAAGTGCCATTAACTAGTCTGGCCCTTTTTCAGTTTTTGAGCTAACTTCAACTGAGAGCACTTTGAATAACATCAAAATCTGATAACACTGAGTGTGTTTCTCTCTAAGAATCCCTGGTGCATTGCTGGAATACGTAAGTTTGGAATTGAAAACTTCAGTGTAAAATAAACTGTCTGTGGACACAGTCTGAATGCTCGAGATGACGAGAGGCAACATCATGGCTACAGCATAGCTTTAATGAATAAGTGTAAATTAGGCTTGGCTTTCAACCAGCTCAGGGTGTCAGGGTGCTCATTATTTATCAGCTTTATTCTCCAAATCCAGATGCTCCATTTCAGTCACCATGATTTCCTGTGTACGCTGAAGCAGCAAATGTGGCAAGCCACAAATCATTATGCCTGCTTGTTTCTTGTGACCACAGGTCGGGCTAACGTTCCTGCCATATTGACCTATGGCAGGAACGTTAGCTACCTGGCTAACGAGTGCAGGTTTCACTTACTTGGCCTCATGTGTCCTCAGGTGGTAGATAAAGTTCAATGTTGCATTCTCTTTTTCGCTTATTGAAGCATTGCAGGTTGTGCACTTGGCGTGTCTTCATTTTCCATCTGATTGAAATTCTTTATATGCAAAGAAAAAAACTGTGGGCACAGAAGAAATTGCGGTTGCCAATTCCAAACCCGCATCCCACGCACCCTGCCCACTGATCATCAGTGTAGCAGAAGCGGGTGTGTGGTAGGAACGTATGTGTGTAGTACTGTGTCGTGTGCGGGACAATAATAGGTGACAGACAAGTGTGCTGTGAATGGAGCATCAATAAAGTGAACCTAAATGGAAAGAGCGGCGTATATCTCCTGTCTGGCTTTTCATATAAAGCCGAGTCATGTTGTCTCAAGTCAGGTCGAGTCTGAAGACATTTTCTCCCGAGTCCGAGTCGAGTTGCAAGTCGTCTCATTAGCGGCTCAAATCGACTTGAGTCCGAGTCCCTATGACTCGAGTCCAATTGTCAGCTTATTGCAGCTAGAAAAAAAAAAGTGTCTGTAAACCTGCCGCCAGCTCTCACATTTAACATACAAATAAAATCTCTTAAAGTGAATTAACTCTTATCAAATAGCTTAAGTTACCAGCATTTTGATTCCATTTCTAGAGCATGTACGCTAGGGCTGTCACCTTATATTTGATATTCGCACAGCTGTTCAAGCATGGTAATAAATATCTATAGCCGAAGAGTATATAAATATTGGAATGTCAAATATTGAGTGTAGCAAATCAGGGTGCTTGGAGAAGTAGGCTGTTACATCGAACAGAGGGCGCTATCTTTAACTAGTCCTTTGTGACAGTTTTCTCTATCAGGCAGTCTGAAACATGTATATTCTTCCAAAACACTGGCTATAAAATGACACTGTTGAAGCTTCCTTGTATTTTTTAAGGTCCCAAACCCACAATCCCATTGACTGTGGGTTTAAATTTACCAAAATATTCATTTAAAAAGAATTCTAATACCCAGTCTGTCTGCCCACCAGACCTACAGCGTAAATCTCTGTTTGAATGCCGTTTACAATTACTTTATTACATATGCAAATTTGTAAACACAACATTTAATTCAGGCAGGCATTTTGGATCTCTAGTCCAAGTTGGCTCATGAACAGAGAGCTCAGACAAGTCCTTGTTGTCATACTGAATCCAGCCCGCAGCAGTTCCTTTGACAGTGAAGGCAGCCCTTCAAAAGAGGATTTAGACATTGTTTGAACTGTTATAACCAACTGACCTTTATAATATGCTAGTCTGTTTCTTTCTGAACCTCAAAATATTGCCTTTTCTTTCCCCTGGAAGTAAGAGCTGTCAGTCCCCGTCTCCTTTTCTGTCTCTGTTCTTTGGTGTTTGTATTGTGAGAGACGTCCCAAAAAATCACTCAAGACACACTCGTCTGTTATCTCTCCCTCCTTTTGGGTCTGTTTGAGAAGTTTTTCAAATACAGGCTGAAGTGTGGGACTCCTAAATATGATGATCTGAGGACATTTGCATTTAAGCCAACCTGCCAAAATGGGAGATGAAGCTCACAAATGATCAAACAGGGAGCGCAGAGCTGAGGTGGCAGCAGCCTGCAGGTAAGAGCAGCACAGTCATGATGGGAAAGTTGCCTCTTTGAGTCTGTTTGGAGGTTTTGAAAATCTCAGAGTTGGTGATGTAAAGGTATGAAGTTGTGACTTGACAACCTGGGTAAGGCTGTCCTTGAGGAAAGCACTCAGTAGAAGTTTGGACTGTCCTCTTTATGATTGTGTGACCAGATGGACTAGCATGTAATTGCCTTTTTCTATTAGCCCTACTCTACTCCACTCGCCTTGTGCTGCTTTTCCATTAGCCCCAGTTGCCTGCCTAATGGGGTGCAGTGTTGCTGTAAACAGTTGAGCGGTACAGCGATGACGTCATTTTGAGTGCGACACAACAATCTGTGGCTTTTTGTCACAAACCGAGTAAAAAAGGAAAGCAGAAGAAAGCTGCAGGTGGCAAGGAGAAATACCCCTTGAGAAGCACAGAAGAGTTTTGGAATCTATTCAACAAAATGAAGCCGAGGACGAGAGCAATCGAGCTGCAAAGAAAAGACGTATGAGGGCAACCTAATGGTAGCTACCGCTAGCATGCTAGGTCGTCACGCTCATGACTCATCGATGACGACATTGTCTGACCAATCAGTAGCCGGCAGTCGGTGACGTCATCTTTTAGTATCGACTCTGCTCGCTTGGAACCAGAGCGGAGTAGGTACGAAAACTAGCTTGTATTAGGAGGTACCAGGCCAGTGGAAACACACTGCAAATCAAGTACGGCCGAGTAGAGTAGGGCCAAGGTGTGCTAGTGGAACAGGGCCATCAGTGCTCAACATTCACGTTTTTAGAAACACCTTGCTAGTCCTGGGTTTGACGATCTTTTCCCTACAGAGCAGCCTCAACTCTTCATGGCAGAGAAACAACAAGGTGCTGGAGATTTTCCCTAGAGATTAGGGGGGAAATATGTATCGTTATCTTATCTATATAGATATATGAGCATTCAAGATAATAATGTTGGAAAAGCAACAATATAAAGGATATAGATTTCCCCCATGCTCATCCTGCATGTAAAACTCTAGAAGTCACATCAAATTTTATTATTATGATTGTCCTTGAATGCACCGCTTGGCTTTTGCCCAACCCATAGTCATATTATAGATTTCGAGAGATCTGACATGAATATAGAGATATGAAATGTAGTTAATATCGTTCTGCCTTACTAGAGATATTCATTCATTCATTCATTCATTTTCTAAACACAGGGATTAACATGCTCTTGTCCAAGATTTGTTGGAATAATTTGCAGGTATCAAATTCAAAATTTGAGAATACTAATTTGCATCCCAACTTCATTGGAACTGGTGGTTTTATGAACCATAGATATGAAAACTTGAAGTCAAAATTGAAAAGAATGGAGATCTGACAAAAACCACAGAAGCAGGATGTTACATGTGTACTGAGGGGATGATATGAAGCTCCAGACAAACAGATAACTGCAACATCTCAACCCTGAAGGACTTAAAGGGATTCATCAACATTTTTTTCTCCTCTTGTCTTGCCTCACTCCCAAGTCCACGAAAAGCAGATAGACACCATTCATTTGACTGTGCGTGCAGTAACAGGGAAGAGATAGGCAGAGCCTGCCCACTGCTAATAGCTTAGTTTCAACATGGGAGAGTATGGGTAGTGTTAGCCTGCCTCTGCCTACAGTCATCAAAATAATTTGCATTCAGTAATGGCTCAGAAATGAACAGCTCAGTTACAGTTGCAAATTGGTTCTTGTCCTTCATTTTTAAAAGAGCTGTTCAAAAGACTTGACCTTTTTGGGAATATTGTATCTCTAGCGCAAACCACAGAAGTAGGTCAACAAAAAAAAGTCTTTCTTTAGGAGTAGAAGAAGGTAATGTGGTGATAGTAGAAGACAATGTGACATAAAAACAAGTAAAAACAAGCACGCTAGACCTTCCTGAGTTGCTGAAGAGTTTATCGGATGACTGTAGGCAGAGACAGGCTAACAATAGCCATTGACTCCCAGTGTTTGAGCTAAGCTAATTAGCGGTGGGCAAGCTCTGCCGTCTCTTCCTTGTTACTGCTCACACAGTTGAATGATTTGTGTCTGTCTCCTCTGACTCGGGTGAGGTAAGACATAAAAAGGAAAAATACGTTGGCATATCCCTTTAGCTCATCAGAGAACATCTTGCTGTCATCTGCGAACAGTGACAGTGATGAAATGCTGCCCAACTTTGCCCCACAAAGCGAACCTCATAATCAGATCAGAGCCTCCTCTGCTGCTCCTAATGACGATCACAAACTAGGCCGCAAACCGCCAACTCCGTCCTTCTAGGTCACTGCCACCAAGAGCTCCTTACAAACACCAGCCTCCTTTTTTTTTCCCAGTAATGGACTGATCAATTGTGCATGTGAAATCACAAGGACAAAGACATGTGGGTGCTCTGGAACACACAAACACACAGACCCGCATTTATGCATCCCAGGCGATGTTCACGTTATGTACACAGACAAACAAGCGCTGTGCGGGCGGTGAAAGACGGGCATTGTTAACTTCCGTCTCCCCCCTTCCTCGTTCGTCTTCATGGACGGGAAGAAAGGGTGACCCAAATTTGACACGACTGGGGCGCAGATTGTCAAGGACGGGCGGGTTTATCTCTGAATGGGTGCACTGTACACACACAAACACAAAGATGCAGATTAATGAGCGTTGGCATGAGAGTTTAGATAAGACTTGTGTGTTTTATTCCCCTTTTTGAGCAGATTTGCGGGTAAATGTGATGCTTATTGACGCTACTGCACTCCACAGCCACCTAAATGAGTGATGGACATGCACACCTACGCACAAACACACAATAAACAAGTTAGTGATGCATGAGTGCACGGCTAGCTTGTCTGGACACAGGGGAGGGGGGTGGGGTGGGACGTGCTAAACCTCTGTGTGTTTTTGTGTGCGCCCATTAGTGGGAGTGACCGGCATACCTTTACACCCCGCACACCAACAGCCCCCTCCCTTTGGTTTTCCCACCCTGCAGCCATGTATCCCAGGCGCACTCGCTGCTATCTGAAGCGTGGATCTCCAACTGTTTACCCTCGCTCTGCTTCTGCCTTAGTGCCCCGCTTTAAGGAGTCATTGAGCACATCTGCAGAGCGTGTGCGTGTTGCTAAACATATTGCTTCAGCTGGAGCGGTTTGATTTGCTTTATGAGGATTATTCTGCAAGCGGCTGAGTTAAAGACCGAGGGACTGGTGGAGGATGATTCCTGATCTCTGATGTGAGTAAAAGTTACAAGATAAAGCTGAAAAACTTAATTTAGGATTGCAGAGAGGCAGTTTTTTGACAGCTCTTTCTCTGTTTTAAAGGATTTCAATGCTGCTGGATTGTTGCATGTATGATATACAGCTTTGTCATTCAATTTTAGGTTTATTACCTCTGCCAAGGAGGCTATGTTATTGCTGGCTTCTGTTTGTTTGTTATTTTGTTTCTCTGTTAGCAACATAACTCAAAAAGTGATGGATGGATTTCGATGAAATTTTCAGGAAGTGTCCGGATTGGGACAAGGAACAAATGATTAAATTTTGGGATGTATGTGGACCCAGGAATTTTTTAAAGGATTCTTTAACATTGTGAGATTGGAACATTTTCGGCATTTGTGCATATTACTCCACCAAAAATAGTCAGGGCAGTTGGACAAAAAATACAGGACAAGTTTCCAACAGATTGCACAAGATATCACAGACTGATCTGAATCCCGGCAAAATTCCAAAGTCTCTGATCCAGAACAAGAAAACTTTAGATATCCTCGGAATTTTCGTCATCGCAAGGGAACAAATAAAGGCATAGACGTGCAATAAACACCAAAATATAACCAAGATATTGTGGAATCTGGAGCGTTTAATCAGATTTGTTGTATCCTCAAAAACTTTGGAGCTAGATCCAGAAGAAAAACGCAATGACGAAAAATGAGATTTTCATGAATAACTTCTGAACTAAAATAGATATCATTATGGATCCAATTGCTATTAGTATGTTTTCATGGTCAAGGAATCTAAAAAATTAGGTGAAATAAAGGTAGGACTAATATTTATGGTGAAAATCAGAATATGGGTGAGGACTGTGGCGCATTTCAGGTTTTTTCCTTTTAACAAATCAAGGACATTATGTGACTGCATTTGTTAGTTTGTGAATACAATAACTCAAAAAGCCTTGAATGGAATTTGATGAAACTTCCAGGCAATGATGGTCTCGGTAAAAGGAAGAAGTGATTCAAATCTGTTGGTGATCTGACACCGGATTAAGAAATATTTAAAAAGTTTTTTCTGACATTGCAAGACAGCGCAGTTGTCCATGTTTTTGCTCATAACTTATGATGAAATCTTCAGGTATTGTGGTAATAGCGTAAGGAGCAAATGGTAAGGTTTTGGTAGTTATTTGAATTTAAAAATATGCAAATTACTTTAATTTTCTATCTTTGGAAGGTAAAGCAGTTTGCCACATTTTTGTGAGTAACTCAACAAGTCTTCAGTGGATTTTGATGACGTTTTTAGGGAATGTTCATCATGTCATAAAGTAGTAGTGTTCAGATTTTAGTAGCAATCCAAGACTGAATGTGTATCCAGGAATAGTTTAAAATGATTTCTTAATATTGCAAGATGAGGACTTAGTATTTATTGCCAAGAACATTTTCACGTTCATTGAACATGACTGGGGAAATGTATGCAAAAGAAATCAACATAATTTAAGAACAAGAACAAAAATGACGGTCAGGAGGAATAAACATGGTGTATAAAAATGGGAGAAGAGTGCCTAATTTGACTTGGTTTATGTCAAATTTTACAAAAGGGGAAAAAAAAGAACAAAAACACAATAATGTTTACAAAAAGTGAAGTGAAGGAGTTGAATATATGAGCACTGAACTTTTTTAACAGTATAAATACGATGAAAATATAATTTTCTGCCAATAACTTAAATATGTACAGATTTCCATGATATCTTCAAGAAATGTTGGTCATAGCACATGGAACAAGTGATGTGATGTTGGTGATGATTTGAATCTAGGTGTGGATCTAGGAAATTAAATAAGGACTTTTTAACAACGCGAGATAGAGCAGTTTTCCACATTTTCGTTTTAAAAAGATTTTCATGACTTTTTTGCCAATAACTCAATAACTTATGGATAAATTTTCATGAAACCTTGGAAATGTTGGTCATAGCCAAAGTAACAAGTGATAAGATTTTGGTGATCCTTTGCATTTTCATGACATTTTCAGGTAGTAGTTGGCATGACACAAAGACGAAGTGGTACGATTTTGGAGGTGATCTGAATCTCTCTCTCTCTTTTTCTCTTTTTTCTTTTAAACAAGAAAAAGCTCCTTTCTGTTTTGCAGAAGGAGCTCAAAAGCTTCAAACGTGTAAATTGACATTTTAGAATATGATTTATTAAGTCAGCAGGTAGATTAAAGGCTGCCTCTTCAGTCAAAGAAGCCTATATGTTTTAAAGAATACAAAAAAAAAGTTGAAGCTACAGTCCACTGGATGTGAAAATGGTAATGGGCATGTCCAAATTTGTAGTTTTGGCTTTTATCAGAATAATTTTAATTCCAGATTTAACTGTGCTGATAAATAATGGGAGAGTTGCCCCAACCCTGTTTTTTCAAATTGTAGATAAATAAGATTTACTTGAAATAACACCTTATCTTGTTCACATCCTGCACCCACATCCCTTTATGTCTTTTATATATCCCTACATAAGAAAAACACATTTGGGAACCACATATTCCAAAATCTACATTGAATAATCACAACGTGTTCCTCCTTGTCTGAGCACACATTCACATTTTTACTGCCTTGATAAAACAGCCAGGATGCTACGTGTTAATTAGCGAGCTGTAGGGGTGCTGGTGGGCGTATTTTCCCTGTTTCCCCCTCGCTCCAGTCTAAACTAATTCCCCTGCTGGCTCTGACTCTGTTACAGAACACACAGAAATGAGGCTCACATTAGTTTCCTCGTCTCAGTCAGCGAGAAAATTAACAAGATCCCCCAAAATGTTGAACTTCAGTAAACATGGGAGGGGCTCGAAAGATGGTTTCTCTGTTGGGTATTGAGCCTCATCATGATTCTTTTTTATTTTAATGTTCCTGTTCAGCCATTTATCCAAGCTTGACAGAGCTTTTTGTTAGACTATGTTGAAATAGATTGACGGGTCATTCTTATACATTGAAAATATAGAATAAAACAAGAAAGCAAAACAGTTTTAATTGTAGCAATAACCAGGGATGTGGGCACTATCACGTTTACATGAGAACTTAAATTTCCCTTTAATTCAGAATAAAGCTTAAATTTGAATTGAATTGAATTTATTTATTTAATAGGGACGATGCAGTTTAACAAAGTTCCATCACTAAGTATGAATCTGATGTGCTGCACAGAGAGTTTATAGCAAATGCTAATTTCCAACTCTTGTCCCTAGTTGGGCCTTTAAATTTAAAAGTCAGAAAATGTACAATATTTAACAGCATAAAATAATAAAAAAAATCATCTTTAAAAAGATAAAAAAATGACCATGTAAACACCTAATTCCAAATGAAAATGATAATTCCAGAAAAAAACGTAATTTCGAAGAAAGTGGCTGGTTTATTCTGATTTTAAATCTGAAATCAATAACTCCGCTGTCCTGTATACGTTCATTCTGCTTAAATTAATTCTGGTCGTTCTGCACATGCTTGTTCCCTTGTCCTGCCGCGATAAGGCACAGGACACTAACGGAAACAGGATGGCCGCCTGAAGCAAGCATGGGACCCCACGCAAGCCAAGACAGTTTATTTAGGTGTAGCCTTAGATTTGAGAGTAATGAAAGGCTGGATGGACGTAAGAATTAAAATATGGACCTTTTTGAAGCTGTAGCATCCAAGTCGGATGAGGCTTACCTGACAGAGATGCTGGAGACCCTAAACTGGAATATTTCTTCTGGTAGACGTAAATACGTCACTACGTCATGTCTGCTCCTGTCCAATCAAAACCATTCCCAACCGTAAGGCCTTGAATAAAGGTGAATAAAAGTGTTTTCCATGTGAACCTTTATTTAGAATTATTATTTCCATGTTAACACGAAGGAGAAAACTTTACTTATGAATTATTCAATTCTGAATAATTAATTCAGAATTGAAAAACATCATGTAACTGTGGCCATTATATGAGAGTCCCTTCCACACGAATAAAGGCTTCGGAACGCAAAATTTCAAAATATTTTCCAAGGTTTTTTTTTTCAAACTTCTATAACATATTCTTCTAGATAAAGGAATGAAGTTATTAGGTTTTGAGTGCCATGAGTCAAGGTCAGGGTCAGCCTTGAGGAAATCTTTTGCTTGTAAATGTAACATCTAAATGAACCCTGGGGTTTTGATGTGATAGTGTTTGTTGTAAAATGTTGCTCATGTGCTGAGGTGTTTTTTTCCAATCCCACAATCACCTTACTTACTTTACTCGTGAAAATGTTTTTTAGAACTCAAGTCTCCAGTGAATTTGGTTGACATTCATTTTTAATGATTTATTAACATTGCGAGACAGGGACATCTTCCACATTTTTGCCAATAACTCAAAAACTTATGGACAGATTTTCCTGGAATCTTCAGGAAGTGTTGGTCATAGTCAAAGGAACAAGTGATAAGATTTTGGTGACCCTTAGATTGTGATGCACTTTGTCAAGAGGACTTTTTGTGTTTCTGTTAAAATGTGTATACTTGTCTTACACTGAAAGGGACCTGATTACATTCTAGAGCAGGGGTCTCAAACTCAATTTACTTGGGGGCCGCTGGAGGCAGAGTTGGGGTGAGGCTGGGCCGCATCAGGTTTCCACAAGAAAAACTTTTATCTTCTCAAATGTCTTTATTTTTATTTTAAACACAAAATAAGATGAAAAAATAAACAAATTAGAAGAAAATAAATAAGAAATTAATAAGAAAATCAATCAATCAATCAGTAATAAGTAAATAAAATAATTATAATTATAATAATTAGGATTCAAATATCTGTATTAACAGTTCTTTAAGCTTTCTTCTGAACATGAATTGTCCTGAACATAAGTGGAACATTGAAGAACATGAAGTGTTCTTCTGAACATGGCCTCTCTCGCCTACATCTTGCTGCTAGAGACCTGGCAGCGCTTCCTCTCGCATAGCTGAGCCACATTTGGCTTGAGGGAGGAAGCAGTTGAGACCCTCAGTATGGCTTGAAGATGATCATCAGTAAGTCTGGACCTGTACTTGGACTTATTGAAGTTCAAGGTGGAAAAGAGCTTTTCGCACAAGTATGTGCTCCCAAAAAGGCACATGGTCCGCTTGAACATTCGGGAAAGCTCAGGGAAGCCGGGGGTCAATTCTCTCAAAAACTGCCCAAGCTTGTCTGCTTTTCCGCTCACATCCCTGAACTTGGCTTTGAGTTCAGAGTTGCACTGCAGGTCAATGAGCTCCATTTGAAGCACAGGTGGGGCATCTTGCACATCAAAGGAGAAGGGGTCCGCAAAAATTTGAAATGTGGCTCTGTGCGTCTTGAAGTCTGAGAATCTGTCACCAAATTCCTCCTGTAGCTTCAAAATGGCATCAACATACTTTTTATCACTGAATGGTGTGCCTGCATCCATGAGTGCCTTGCATGTTGGGAAATGACACAGGTTTTTCTGAGAGAGCTGGGCTTTCCATAACACAAGCTTTGTGGAGAATGCTCTAATGTTGTCATATGCAGCACTGACAAGTTGCCCCTGGCCTTGTAACTTCTTGTTCAGTATGTTAAGCTCATGTGTGATATCAACAAGAAAAGCCAAGTCCATGAGCCATTTGGGATCACTTAGCACAGGAACAGCCACCCCATCATTCTCCATGAAGACTTTCACTTCTTCCCTCAGCTCAAAAAATCTCTTCAATACGTTTCCCCTGCTGAGCCAACGTACCTCAGTGAAGTAGAGCACATCCCCATATTCTGACTCCATTTCCTCTAAAAAAGCACGGAACCTTCGGTGCTTTAAGCCCCTGGATCGGATTTGGTTGATGCATTTCACGACAGACATCACATTGTCAAACTTGAGGCATTTGCTGCAAAGGGCCTGCTGATGGATAATACAGTGCAGAGCAATAGCCTCCTCCACACCCTCCTCTTCCAGTTTTTTGAACAAGTGCCACCAGTCCATTTTTCCTCCCTGTCATTGATGGTGCTCCATCAGTAGTTATTCAACAAACCTCTTCCATGGCAAACCAGCATTCTCAATGGCATCACACAGCTGGTGAAATATCTCCTGAGCAGTGGTCTGGCCATGCATTGGAAGTACTGTGAGCAACTCCTCCATCACTTCAAAATTGTCATCAACACCACGGACATAGATTGCGAGCTGGGCAGTGTCGGTGATGTCTGTGGTCTCATCAAGAGCAACTGAGTATACACTGAAACATTTGGCTTTCTCACACAGTTGATAATAAATGTCACTCGACAGATCAGAAATGCGCTCTGCCACAGTGTTGGCAGAAAGGCTGATGTTGTTAAACTGACCTTTCTTTTCCGGACAGACTATACTTGCAGCCTGTAATATGCACTTTTTAACAAATTCACCTTCTGTGAATGGTTTTCCTGCCTTAGCAATCATCTCACTAACCACGTAGCTTGCTTCAACTGCTGCATTATTCTCTTTGGTTGCTTTCTTGAAGAAATCTTGTTGCCTCAGTAGACATGTTTTAAGATTGGAAACCCGGTTGGCTCTCTCATCTCCCTGGTATTTTGCATACTCCTCTGCATGTTTAGTTGTGTAATGACGTTTCAAATTGTATTCCTTGTGCACCGCAACTTTCTCTGTGCATATAAGACAAGTCGGGGTCCCCCTATGCTCAACAAAGAAATATTGTATTTCCCACTTTTCCTGAAATTGTCTGTGCTCATCACCAACCTTCCTCTTCACTGCAGGCTTTGAAAAAGACATGTTTGGGGCTGTAGTATTTATGATTCCACTTGGTGTCACTGTCGCGTTTAAGTTTCAATCAAGTGTTTAGCCGACGCACAAAGAACGTCATTTCCGCAATGTGCGTCATTTCCGCTTCATTTTCTTTTAACGACAGCACGGCGGCCGGTGGATAAAAGCCCAGTAGCAGTTATGCCAACTTGTAGATAACAGATAACTTCGCTCTGGGACTCTAACACAAAACTGGTCGAGACCAGGTTTAATGAATGAAACCTCGAGACTCCGTCTCCGCCCTCTTTCACAGACACAGAGGGGAAATCACTTCCTCATTCAATCGATCAGCGGGCCAGTTTTGCCGTGGAATTCCGCCGGCTTTGATTTAAAAAATGTATTGTTTATCACTGTTCACTCATATTACGAGCGTGGCATGTCCTTTTGCTGAGGATCCCATTGATGAAAGAGCAGCATTAATACACAGAGAATTGAATACGTCGCGGCGGATCATTAGACCCCGCACAGATGTATTATCATATCCTGACAACTATCTGAGCGATACTGTTTCACTTCATAATCCATATCTACATCCATAACCTGCTGTAATCCGTCCACACATTTCTCTCATTTCACACTCTTTCATGCCAGCATATACTGTGTGTTGCGCCACGATGTTTCAAACGGCAGTTTTATATCTAACGTTGGATATACTGAGCAATAGGGCCATGCCAACGCTGCTGTAACTTTCACTCATTGAGAAATGTTTCTCTGCTTTCATCAAGCCGATGTCCCGCCCTCGAGAGCCATATACACCACCGTGATTGGCAGGTTTGTTCAGCTCTGCACAAAACCCTGTAAAGTACCGTTCATAACAAACTCGCGGGCCGCACTAACATTAAACTTAAATAATAAGGCGGGGGCCACAAACTATCGGCTCGCGGGCCGCAATTGGCCCGCGGGCCGCGAGTCTGAGACCCGTGTTCTAGAGATTGTAGGCCAATGGCTATCGAGCATCATGTTAACCATCTATGTGTGAACATCGCAAAAATGCTTTCCAGGAAATTCTTTACGTGTTGTGAAAAGTTTCTTTTTGACTCAAGGACAAACTGGTCAGATTCGGAGGTCACATGTCTTTGGGCCTCATGATCATGCCTAACTTGTGAACTTTATTTGTCCTGAAATCCGTGAGGGATCACTACAACGGTAGCTAAAATCTCTGATGACTTTATGTTTGGGAAGTATGTCAAAGGCCAAACGGCCTGACCCCAGACTTCCACTCTTTTGCAAATTTCTGCCTCAAACTTCAGAGCTAGCGCGTCCTGCCCTACTGATGCTGTTATTAAGTGATTCCTCATTCTACACCTAACCTGACAAGCCAGATGGGCAGCTCCATATATCTGCCAAAGAAATATCTCATTAGTCCATCTGGGTAGGAGCCCTTTGAATTTGTTTTCAGGGGCAGAACGTTAAAAAAAAACCCCACAAGATTGTGATTGGACAATCGTTTGGCTCGTCACATTTATCACAGACCAATCCACATCAAGCAGGGTTGCCTCCTATAATGTAGCATACATAGCGGCTAATGTAGCGGCTCATGGCTAACAACAGTTGTAAACAGTTCATGAACATTAACAGTAGCGGCTAACTTAGCCGTTAACAGTTAACAACAGTTAATGACCGTTAGCTGTTAGCCGCTAACTTAGCTGCTAACAGCTAACGGCCTTATACTATCTTCTTACACTAAATTGTAATTTAGTGTAATAATACCACACAGATGATTCATTTAACACTTTCATGTGACATGAACCTCGTCAAAGACAATACCTACAAGTAAACTTCTGAGGAGGGCAGATTTCGCGAAGTTTTACTGAAGTAGGACAGGGCTAATCTGCATGTCCGTTCTCGACTTCTGGTTCTCAACTTGTGGTTCTCAACTTCCGGTTGTCATCACGTCTGCATTCTGCAGCTCCCGCCTCTCTTCCCTGATTGGGCCGTTAAGAATTCAGCTGAGTGAATTTGTTGGACAATGGAGGCTGGCAAGGCGGACCTGCAGGATTTCAGAATCGGGCAGGTCTGTCTGCTCTGCAAGGCTATTCTACACCTACTTTGCCTTTTTTGTCTTATCCAAACATCTCTTCATTAACCACCTTGTCTTCCCTCCTCAGCTCCTTATTTCTTCGTCTCCATCCCCGCCTACGTCACCTTCTTTTTCGCTTTCCTCTCTTTCTCCTCTTCTTTTTTGACACAACCTTCCTGCTGATAATTTTCTCTCTGCGCCCTCAGACCAAGAACCTCCTTCTTGTTATTTCTCTGTCTTTTTCATCTCTTATTAATCTGAACTTTCTCTCCTCGGTTCTTCGTCTTTTGGAGTTTATCCTCTTTTGACCCTCTTCATGTTCTTTCATGGCACTTTCTTCTTTTGTTTCATTTTCTCTCTGCGATTTCATGCTTCATTTTAATTCCCTTTTCTCCGAATTTCTTTAATTAATCCTCCTTTTTCTCATCACCTGCTCCTTGAAGAATTTCTGTTGCATAGTTGTGCGTTGCTTTTACCATCCCATTCTCTTCCACACCTTCCACTGTTTCCTTTTTCTCTTACTTCTCCAGTTTTGTCTTTTTCCTCTTTGCTGTTTAGCCTCCCGTTACACTCTTGCTGACTCCTCACTTCCACTCATTTTTTTGCTAACTGGCTGATCCAGCTGTTTCAGCATGCAGCAGTCAGGCAGTTTATAATCAATTATTTTCAGCACTGCAAAATGGACAGAACTCAATTCCCCAGCACCCAGAGTGTAATGTGCACTTATGAAAATGAAAAGCCAGAGCTGGGTGGATTTTCGCAGCAGGTGTTTGCACAGAGAAACATCTCATAAAGCTAAAGAAGCTACTGGTATCCATGATTATGTCCCAACATCAACTGAAAAGCAGTGACATAATTTAATACCTGCATTGTTTGATTGTTAGCTACCTCAGTTTATGATACTAGCTTTATGTGGCATACTTGTGACTTCAGCTTTCAGCCCGGAGAGGTTGTCCTCATGTGGGATCCAACCTTCAAAGATGTTTCAACCCTAAACTACAGTGCCCTCAAGCTGACGAGTCTGTAGTGTTGGCAGGTCACTGCCCATCCCTTTTAGAGCCAACTTTAGAATCTCTCTGCTGCTTCTCCAAACCTGCATACAGCATCTTTCTGGTCCCTCTCTGCTTCTCACAGAGCTGTGAGCACTTCCTATACTGACTGGACTGGAAAACGTCTGCATGCTCCTCGGATTGGACGAGTACATCGTCCAACACCCTTAGGTCCTGTCCACATGGAGACAAAACAATCTCTATTTTTGAAGAGTTTTCATTTCAGTAAATGTGTCCATCCACATGATCCTGAAAACACTGTAGTAAACATGTCAGGCCTGTAAATGGTGCTGTAACGCTGCCACAGACATACAGCCAAACCAGAGAAGACATGCTTTTTTTTCATGTCGTCTTGTTGCGCAACATGGTCAAAGAGGGGCAGAAGACTTTGTCAAAAAATGACCAAAAAAACTTCCGCTGCTTCTGTAGCATGGATGCAACACCGACACATTATTTTCATTATTGTCAGGGTTAGCATATGCAATTTAAGGAAGAAGCAAGGCTATGATGTCACTGTTTCTGGAAATACATGCTTTTGTTGTTTCGTAATTGTAGTTGTGAATTACCAATTCAGTCCCAGTGTAGATGTGAGTTTGTGACCAGATGTTTGCAAGGGAGCATCTTGAGATTTGTTCAGTCTGGGACCTGGTTTGAAAAAGTGCTTTCTTTGGCTCCAAAAATTCTGATTCCATGTGGATGAAACATCTATCAACTTTTGCCTCCTGAACTTTATTCCTTGTGGATGACTCCTTGGATAAGTTCCTGGTACTTAGTGGCTTTTATCTCCTGGTAGGGCTGCCACAATTAGTCAACTAGTCATGACTACGTCGATAATCAAAATCGTTGACAACTAATTCAATAGTTGACACGTCATTTTGTGTTTTAAGCATTATTTTCTCTCAAAACTGTTGCTGTACCATCAGCTATCTTGTCTGCCTTTCTGTCCTTGACGCACATGCGCAGCCGTGGTAATTTGGGTCAGCCGTGATGTCACCGGAGGAGTTGTGCCCGAACAGTGTCATGGCTAACTGGCCGTTGTGAACCCAATTTTTGATGAAGAGGGACAGTGGTCTCGATAAGCTAATTGCCTAGTTAGCTGCTAACATTAGCGTCAACTGTATGGTGATTAGACGTCCCAGATTTCTGGAGACAGTCCCTGTTTTGGATGATCTTTCCCCAGTTAAAGCTGTCACTGAAAATGTGCCTGATGTTTGTGTCTTACTGTTGTGCGTCTGCAAGAACAAAGGTTATTACTATAGCCATGTAGGAAGCAGAGAGCGTGAGGGAGCAGGTTGAGTGCAGACTAATGCTGCGTTCACACTGCAAGCGACCCAGCTACCAAAATTGCGTTGCCCACTGACGTAGCATCGTGCGTCCATAAATACCTAATTTTGGTCACCGTTACCGTCGGCCGTCGCTCGGTGACATCACGTTTGCTCGAGTTTCACCGTGATCATATCATATATCATATAATAGGATGTATAAGTGGACATTATTCCAGCTGTATCCTTTTCATTCACTTATCAACCACAAAACACTGCAGCTGATGCCCTGCAGCAGCATCATCTGTGAGTTTACCTACCTAGTCTAGGCGGAACTAATGTCCTCACTGACTAATGTTTTTCACACGGACATGTATTGTTACTCTGTAGTCCGGATGAATAACTGTATGTCTAGGGTACCGTCACACGTGCACACACCTGCTGATTGATCAACTTTTTTTACTTTCACATTGGGCGACAGTCTATGTGATAGTGTGAAAAGCGTCTGTGTCGCGGGAGGGTTAGCACCGCCCCATCGCGGCTGTACACTGACTTTGAATGGAGAGTGATTGCCGAGGTAGTACAAGTAGCGTCCGGTGTTAATGCAGCATAAGACAACAGTTATAGTGTTGCTAAGTCTGCTCATTAAAAGTGACTTTGGGCTTGTTCTTCTACCTGTGTGAATCCCACATGATTATCACCCAGCTGCCCGCTACAAAGCAAGACATGAGTGTGCAGGTAGTTTGTCCTTTCCTCACCCATTTCCATCTTAACGCCCGCAGGAATCAACCCAGCACACCTCCAATCACATTTGCGCATGTTGCACATACACAACTACGCAGGAGCCATAGTTGCCAGGTCTGCTCATTATATATCAAAATAGTCATTTGTGCCAGCCCTATATTCTGGGCCTCATCTCTGTCTTTCTCTCTCAAGCGATCTGAAAGATACAATACATAAAACTGTTAGAAATGCAGTTGTATTGGATTGTTACCATTTCATTTGTAGTCTTTGGCTAAAAGGCCACTTTGAAAAGGCTAATTTATTATATTCTAGCTGAGGCTGGTGGAATGGATTTAAGATATAACTATAACTTGATAGCATGGCAGCTGACTTAACAAACAGGACAAAACGCTTCTGCTATACTCCTCTGTTTAACAGCTCAGAGTCTGACTGGCAGCCTGCTGTTTCTTTAAGCCTTCATCACTGTTTTAGTCCCCTCTGTTCTGTGTCGCTCTCGCCATCTTGTCTTAACCTCATCCACCACTGACCTCTTCCATCTCTTCACCTCAGGTGTTGTGGAACACAGTACAGAGACGGGCAAACTACCTTTGCTTCTCTTGTTGGCTTGTTGGGGTTTCAGTAGCACAGTCTGATAGTATGTTCTGTATGTAATGGAAAGACTGCAGGTTTGAGCCCTGCTCTAGCTGCCACATGGTGATGTGTACTTGGGCAGCAAGTTGCTTCCACTGCTGTGTCGGTGGCGTGTAAATGGGAATGAAATGACTTGAAAGAGTTTGCTGAGAGCTAACTTCAACTTCACTTTATTGTCCCCTAAGGGGAAATTTGCTTTGCAGGCAGGTAAAAAACATGAAACATAAAAAACACAATCATACAAATCCAGATACAACACCGTGACTGATCTGGAGTTTAGAAACTCTGAGCCATCAGAAAGGGAAGTGGGTGTGAATGGGTAGATGTGACCTGTGGTGTGAAACTGCTTCATATTCTCAAAGAGACTAGAAAGGTGCTAAATAAACTCCAGTCCGTTTACAATTTTCCTGTAGCTTTATGACTTCATGCTGCATATTAGTATATACTTCTCAAGACTTGACCACAGCTCCCTGCCAAACTTACATAGTGCTATACACAGGCTGTAAGGATGACAACAGAGAGTCATGTTAAAAATCCTTTTGTCCTAAAAATGACTATTCAAAGTGACAAAAATCCACATTGTTGCTTTAAATTTCTCTGATGAGCAACTTTTCTTGATTGTAAGTTCATAAAGCTCTTCGGAAATAGCACTGAACACAATGTGAAACAGGTAATTAAACAGATAATTAGCCTTTACTGAAGTGTGCGATGGTTATTTAGTGCTTTAGGTTGTAAAAGTTTTGCCATATGCTGAATCTTGTGTATGTTGCTGAAGTTTGAAGACGACACAACACTCTTGTAGACATTTTCCTGCTGCTGGCACTTTTTTAGTTGAACACAGGGATCTTACGTCAGTGGCAATGATCCCAAATGCCATTAAAAATCAGCACAAACTGCGTGGGTGGCCAGCCTGCCTGCCCTCACATAAAAAACATCATTATCTTTTGGCTGTGCTGCTGCTGTATATTAATTTCAATTCAAACCCCTCTAACACCCCCACGTTGCCTTTTGCTTGCTAAACTCTGACACCTGACAAACTTTCTGTAAACATTTCTGAATGTGTTTACCAGGCTGCAGCAGAAGCTATTATAGCCTGTGATAGCCTCTGCTGTGTAAAAGCAGATGCAATGACCCTGTAATTTTAAGTACCTTACCATATGGGTGCTGCAGGAACTGCAGTGGCCACTAAAATGAAACCAAGCTGGTCTTGTTTGACCAGCTATATGAAGGACTTTAAGGTGAACATATTGTTTGGTGAATTTTTAAGCCCTGTCTTTGGCTTTTGGCTGCTGTCATTTTTAATGTCAGGGGTGATAACATTTCAGGGTAAAATAAGACTAAATAGGAGGACTGGCAATTCCTAAGATGCAACAGTCCAGATGTCTAATTGTGGGGCTAACTCTTTAGCTGGCTTGTTTTGAGCTAAATTAGCAAACCAGATCTGGGTGTGGACACTTGTACTTGCCTGTTACTGATAAAAAAGTAGATGGTCAATGGGCTGGAGCTTGGAAAGCCTTTTCTAGTCCATCTGACTACTTTGAGTGTTATTACACTACAGGTCTTACACAACCATACACAATTATAATTCACCTAATACCTAATTATACATCGCTGATGAAGTAGTGAGACCAACTTGTGGCTAAAGACTCAGTTCAGTATTACAGATATTGGGTTGTATGAGGTACTTGACAACAGTCAGTGAAGTGGCTGAGAGTCTGTAATAGTGTGTTTTGGTATTTCAGCTAACTTCAAGCCCCTGCAGGGCTCCAGAGTGCAACCGTCTTGGACGCACATGCACCCAAAATTTGTGAGAGTACACCTAACATTTTTTCTTGGGCGCACTGGTGCACCAAGAAAGAATGTTAGGTGCACTCTTACCAATTTAAGTTGACACAAGTAACTGAGGTAGCGGATAAATCTGCTGAAAACGGACAAGACAGAGCACCTGCTCCCTCTCTTTTCTCTGTCCCTGCTGTAGGCCCGCCCAAACACATGCACACACACACACATGTACGAACACACACAGCCCTCAATAATCATAAAATCAGCTGTTAGTATGCAAATGAGCCCAAACGGAGCCTGACTGTGATGTCAGGTTTCACATGGAAAAGTAAAAGTTATGGAGAGTAATAAAATGGTGACCCTATGGCGTTAAAGGTGACACTATATAAAATATACAGATTTACCACACTTTAATCATTTTATTTAACATTCAATGATGATGTTAAGTCAATCATAACATTGTTGTGAGACCGTCTCCAGTATAAACAAAGAAGTAACATTTGGTGTACATTAATTGCACGAGGACATGTTGAGTATTTTGGTCAGTGAACGCCCCTTTCGTGTTGTGCGCATTACACATGCACATCAGAGGCGCTCTCTTAGTCTGCCTATGGAGCTGAAAGATGCAGATATGTTGATGGACAAATTAGCTTCTAAAAGTTAGACCAGCTTCTTAAAGATGTCCCAGTATTTTGAATGCAGCATTGTAATGTTTTTTTTTATTGTATAAGATGCTTAAAGCACAAGTGTGTAGTGTAAAGTGTTTTGACATTACCTCCGAAGTTGGTGCTGCATCGTTTGTGTTCCTTTCTAGTGCTGCTGCTTGCGCCACGATAGTGGCCCTAGGCTATGCAAGGCATCATTGGAAATGTAGTTTTCTTCTGCAAGTAAATGTAAAGTGTATTTTTACTTGTCTAATGTTGGATATGTGTCTGTGTGAGTGAACCCAAGGTTACTACACTTACTTTGTGATGAATTAGACACTTGAGATGGGGCATATGTATTTATTTTTTTTATTTATATTCTATTTTCGTTCCACTTGTTATTTTATGCATCCTTACAGTATTATGAGAGGACTGATGCAGTCCCTGGCACATGTTGTGCTAATTGTTTGAGTTGTCCTTATAAACATGCCATGAAACTATGATAGATAGAATGTAAAATTTGACGAAAAATGTAATAGTCCTTTGTTGTGCTCCAGGAAGCTTTGCACTATTTGAACACATTTCCAGCCAATTGTGATACACTATATTCTTCCACCTTTTTGCCACTTAGTCCTAATATTTTAGATCTGCAGTATGTGCCAGAAGCTCAAAAACCATCTTGAGTTGGTAAATTTGATGTCCTATGTTAATTCAGTCCACACTACAGGTTGATCACTCGTTCGATTTGTTTATTTTACTGTTTATCAATATATAAATGTATAAGTGACAAGACTTTAGCATCCCCCACCATTGCTTAGCCATGCACCCTCAGGAAGTAATCTAAGTTGTCCTAAGGAGTAAATAAAACCCAATACTCTACACCTGAATGACATCAGGTGTTCCACTCCTAATGTCGTCAGGATAGTGTGTGTGTTTATGTGTTTGTTCTTGTATCTTTATGGGGACTTATGAAGTTTTTTGGCCTTGTGAGGACCTCTTTTAAAACTTGATTTACGAACATTTTTTTAATGGTAAGAGTTTGATCAATTGTTGTCTGAGTTCTGTTGAGAGATTGGATTTTGATAATTGTTGTGCAAGTAACTTGTGCTTGTGAATATGTGTGGACTTAAGCTATTATGATTAACAACAAAAAAATCAATTTTGAAACATTACTCTTGTATCGATTTTATTTAAAATATTTAAATTATTTTTTATGCAAAATGTGACTCACTTAAATTATGTTTGTCAACAAAATTAACTAGAAATAAATTAACTTAGAGGCAAAATGTTTGTTTCTTTGTTTTGACAAAGACAAACGGAGTGATGCTCGTGTTCTCGCATTTTCTTTGAGGCATGTCAATTCCATCAATCAAACACTTACCCTACTAAAACTAAACAAATGATAGGCATTTTTAGCACAGAATTATTATTAATTACAAAAAGATAAAGCAAATGTTTATTTATCGCATATGAATTTGGTTGTTATAGCAGCTAAACCCAAAAAAATAAAAGACAGACCTAAGCACGCTTCCATTAAAATCAAAATAAAAGTAGCATCATAGTAATTATATTACTCATGAAAGATATAAATATGTAGCTTAAATGATCAAAATTGCAAGTAAACATTACTTATGTAAGCTAATCTTGTGCTTTTTATTTCATGTCCTCTGACTGAAAAAGAAATAAATCAATAGTTAAAAAAGACTTTTTGAGGATAAATGCATAAGTGCATTCAGGCACCACATGATTTGAAAGTTTATATATCTTTTTTTTTATTCAGTTATTTAACCAAAATAAACAAATCATGACGTACTGCTTGGTGGACAGGATTCAATGTGATTTTGTTTTTCTAATGTGAACCTTTTGAAATTTGCAGATTCAGAGGATTTATTAAGTTTTATTTTATTTTGCAGTAAAATCATAATAATAATAATAATAATTGTTATTATTATTTAAATCCTCTCTGTCATAATAGCCTGTCCACCTCTTTTATTGTTTGGGTTGCCTTTAAAGGATGTTGTCCCCTTAATCCTAAATTGTCCTCTCTCGTATGTGTTGCTGTGAAACAAGGTCCTCATTAGTCTAATAGACAAGTATGCATGTGTATCAGTGTGTTTGAGCTGGAGGGCTTTCAGGGATGAGTAGAGATTGGGGAGTGGGTTGGGAGTGTGTTTTGGGGTAAAGGATTGGCTGAGGGGTTGTGTGGGGGATTGTGCATGTGTGTAAGAAGGAAGGGGGTGGGGTTGAGGGTTAGGAATCTGTTTACAATGGCCTGAGGGAGAGTCGTCTGAGCAGCTAGAGAAAAGAGAAGAAACAGTCAGATATCGACAAGAAGCATGAGAGAAGAAGTCTTAAAAAGAGGGAATCTGAGGAGGAGACAATGGAAAAGTCATGAGAGGGCTTAAGCCAAACTCAAGAGTCCTTTAAGGTTCTTGTGCAGAACTTGCAGCAGGAGTCACAGGAGGGAAACTGCAGGGTGATGCAAAGCAGCAGGCGTACCAGATCGGTGCTCCCAGCCATGCAAATAGGATCTCTGGTGTGTGAGTGTGCGTCAGTGCTGCACAAATTTGACGCTTACTTTAAAAAGCTAAATCTGTTTTTCCTTTCTCTGTGTGTGTGCAGACTTTGAGGAGCAGTTGTATGACACCAAGCTGACCGGTCAGACGTTCAGGCATCCGTCCTCGCAGAGCTCCGACGACACATCCACCTCACTCAGCCGCTCGCCAATTTCAATCAACAACAAGAGGCCTGACTTCATCTTCCTGGTACACAAATACACAAATGTGCATGTTAGCCTTTTGTCACACCAAATGTCAACTTTCCTGTAAACAAACTCACAAAGCAGTTTCTCATTTATCAGCGATTATCTAAATTATTTCCACCTTTCCTGTTTCATATCCTTAAGCACCCCCCGGACCCTCCAAACAATAACAGCTCATACAAGCACACACTTGGATGCCTAAACTGCGTCCACCTCACTTATCTCCTTCTGCACCAGAGACCAGATGTCACATCGCTGCTAAACTCAAACTAACTCACTGCACCCTGCTTTCTGTGCCTTCTCTGCTCTCACTCCCTCTCTCCGCCTGCAGGATTATTCATTACAGCTCCACAGTATCTGCGACTCGTTCAATATTTTCTCCCTTGTCTTTGCCAGAGGAACCAAGCATACAACGTTAACAGCATGTTACCCACCTCCCTTTTCTTTTCCAGTATTCATGGCACAATCTGCTGTTTCTATCTGATGATTTTTCAACTCTCTCCAGTTTTTATTTTGCTGCTGCAGTGCCCCATCATTATCAGTGTGCCACACATGAGATAAATATCTATGCAGTAGAATTTCAAATTGTATACTTTTCTATTTTTTTTCTAAATATAAATTTTGGGCATTTTGTGCCTTAATTGATAGGAGAGGCACAGTGGATAGGCTTGTGAAAAGGGGTGAGAGAGTAGGGGAAGGCACTCTGCAAACTGGTCACAGGCGGGACTCGAACCTGGACCGGCAGAAGCAACTACATGGGGTGCCTGGTTGCTACCCACTCCGCCAAACCAGCACCCCATTGTGTACTTTTCTTTCCATTTTACTGATTTACAACTTTTTTTCCTGATACTGCTCTTTGCAAAATGTAAATACCAAGGCTTGAGGCGACAAAATCTAAATTTTTGAGGCACAACTGTGAGCTGATTTAAATTCAAACCAAGTATAAGCCTCTAGCGTATTAGAGTGCAGTTCCTCAAGTGTCCACTGGAGGCTGGCTAGAAAAGCTGGGTGTCCCCATTAGGCCTCATATTAAAATGCCTCCTCTAGCTTGGCTACTCCAATGCCTAGAATTTGCATGAATCTAAATTTTTTTAATGTATTTTTTGGGCAGATTTAGTGTGACAAACACTGGCTAACAACAGTTAGCCGTTAGCTTTAACTGCCTTAGACTATCATCTTCCATTGAATTATACTTCACAGATGTATCTTTCTTTTAATGTATATTTTGGGGATTTTGTGCCTTTATGGTTAGGAGAGAGACAGTGGATAGGCTTGTGAAAGGGCTTGAGAGAGTAAGCGAAGACACTCTGAAACTGGTCACAGGCAGGATTTGAACCTGGACCAGCAGAAGTATGTATATGGGACAAGCATGGTCGCTAACCACTTCGCCAAACCATCATTCCGAATCTAAATTTTTATAAAATTTGAGATAAATGCTTTTTTATCACATTTAAATACACATAAAACAAAGACAGGATAAGTAAGACAAGATGGTGATTACCAAAAGTACTGTAACAATAGACAATAGATCATAATTAGGATGGCAAAAGGTTTTTCAACACCCAACATGAATCCATATAGCCAACCATGAATCCCTCCATCATGGCGGCAAGTAAAAACCTTCTCTTAAGCGACAGGAAATCTTGAATGTGGATCCCAGTCTCATGATGAACAGTAAATCCACACGATGCTGTGTTGGGTGTGAGGGTGAAGGAAAGGAGGTAGGAGGAGACAAGTGGACGAAAGTAAGAACGAAAGTTAGCGACTGATCCATGGACCCATCATAGACCTGTTGAATCACATTTGTTTTTGCTGAAAACAAATCTATTAGAGGTTAGCCTCTTGAGATCTCATTTTCAGGAGGGTCCTCAAGTCTGAATAGTTGTGGTGAGTATTTTATAGAATTTTAATCGATGATAGTCTTACTGAAAACAAGAATTTATGGTAGTGACAAACTCATGGGTGCCCAGACCACAAGTGCATCCCTACCATATTTGTCCCTGCTAAGTATAAATGTATTAAAGGTAGACCTCTTGAGATGTGACATCCCATTTTCAGAGGGATCTCATGCCTATGTGGTGCTAAAAAAGTTACTATAGATGTATGAACCATGAATAAAGAGATCATGCTAATGTATACATTAACAGCTATAATGATTATGAACTGGAGTCCACTAAGGATCCAAGACCACCTACAAGATAAGAACTAGAGACAATCAATAACTGGTATCAAGAAAACCGTATTATTTAAATCCTCCTGGCAAATAGGAAAGACATCTGCGCTGCATGTCAATATGTAAATAGAACAACAGGGTCCATGAAGACATATTTTGACACCTCACTTACGTAGGCAATAAGAAAAAAGGTTGATTTACTTTTTTCCCCAAATGGCATTATGGGAGTACTATTTCTCTGCACACTGAGTGCTACAACATTGTTAGCGGGCGGTGTGGAAATGAAGCCGGTGCTTCCAAAGAATGAGGACTTCACGTTTTATTGATCGACCACATGAGTCACGTTGAGTTCCCGTCTTCATTGTTGGCCCATGGAGAGAGTTTCAACCCTCAGTCCCCAGAATAATACAGCCACTCTGTTCCTCTTCCACAACATTCAACAAATGACTTCTTCACTGTCGCTGATATTGTTTTAGCTAACATTTGTGTTGTGACAAACTGCCTCGTTGCTTTTGTTAGCTGAGCTGAACGATCCAGAAACAATTGTGCAGACCGTCCCGCCCTCTCCTTTGGATCCCTCGGAATTACTCATCATCCTTTTCACACGCTCAGCAGGTCTCCATAAATAAATGCCAAAGTGTTTAGTGTCTCTGAGATGGAAATATCAGGCATACTTGCCAATAGAGAATCACATAAGTGCCGTTCATTAGTCAGTGCCGACTCTTTGAAAAGCTGTGCGGTGGTTTTAGAATAAAAGATGTGCTGTAACGATGATCATGAAGGACTGAGAAGAAGAATATGATGGATTCTTTTGTCTGTCTGCAGCCTCTGTTTCCATTTCCTCCCTCACTGTTAGTAGTTCTCAGGTTATTTCCCAGAACTGTGCCATTATAGCGTCTTGACAGACCCCTGCTGGGATTTTACAACAAGATGGCTGCACATACCCTGCACGTCCATGCACCATTCCCCTCAGCGAGCAGTTAAACAGCTCTTTTAAGTTAATACCCCGCTCTCTGTTTGGGATCATTTCAATTAGAGTTTGGCGGATTCCCACGAGACAACCTGGGTTTAACCGTAACAGTACGCTGAAGAGTTTCTCATGGATTTAATCAGGGAGGGGGATTCTTCCTGCACTGCAGCTAAGGTTTGGGCATCTTGACTTTCTGGCTGCGGTGGTTTGTACCTTAGATTTAATGCCAAACACCCGAGAGGAACCGTTTGCCTCCGAGTGGGGATTACATCCTCCTGTTGACACCAGAATCAGAATCATCAACACCAGTGTTACTTCCTGTGCCTGCAAGCTGATCTGATCTGACCCAGCGCTTCTGCCTTTTTCCTTCATCCTCTCTCCCTTTACTCATTTCTGTATCAAACAGTGTAAACCAACATTATAGGGAAGGGATGGGAAACTTTGGTTACACGAAGGACATATTATTTGACCCTTTGTTGGCTCCTGTTCAAAGTAGCCATTGCAGAGTTACCCAGTCAGACAACTTTAACATGGCAGAGTTTAGGCCTGTCAAGATATTCAATAAATTAATTAGCCAAACGATTAAAAAAATGTCCTCGGTAAGTTTGCCCGCCTCGATAAATTGACTTGCATGTGTGTTTGTTTGCCTCCTCTTTTTCTACCAAACAGGCTGAATGAGAAGATGGTTCACTCCGTCCATCTTTCCCAACGCCTGGGCGCGTTGGATCTATTACAGAATGAGCGGGGTTAGGGTTAGTGAGCATCTGTCATTCACTCAATCTTTGAGGGGGAGGCGGGACCGCTCACGCGTACACACACAGAGAGCTTAGGTTCCTAAGCTGAATGCCACAGCCCCGGTGTGGGAATATTTTGGTTTTAAACAGACTGGACAAGCTGTGAGCTCATGAGCACAGACGAGCCGATCTGTCAAATTTGTTTGAAAGTAGTGGCTACGGAGAAGAGGAGGTGCAGCGGAACCTTCGTCCTGACAGCCAGCTCTTACTGAGGCTTTTGGTCAGCAAAGTAAATATAAATAAAACAGCACAAAATGGTGCTTGCTCACAGACACTGTCGTTCACTACATTGCAAAAGAAATGCAGCCCTCAATACGATTGAAAAGCAATGTTAGGACATTTGACGGACAGAACGAGTTGTCTGGGAGAAAGTACATATCACAAACAACGTAGGAACTTTGCAAACTCTGTTTTATTTATTGTTTTTATTGTTGTATGTGTTTTTATTGAAGTGTGTTTCTTTACAGAGATTGCCCCTTTTTTATTGTTTTTGATTGTCGTAATGATTTTATTACATGCAGTTTTTCCTAAAAGAATCCAATTCATTTTCAGTGGGTTTTTCCTTTCTTTTTTTTTTTTTTAAATGTATATTTTTGGGCATTTTGTGCCTTTATTGATAGGAGAGAGACAGTGGATAGGCTTGTGAAAGGGGGAGAGAGAGTAGGGGAAGACACTCTGCAAACTGGTCACAGGTGGGACTTGAACCTAGACCGGCAGAAGCATGTACATGGGGTGCTAACAGCAGAAGGTACGGCGGCAGTTTTGAGAGAAAACAACACTTTAAAAAACAAACGACACGTTTTTGTTGTCGATGATATTGATCGTCGATGTCGTCACGACTAGTCGACTAATCGTGACAGCCCTAACAGTTTTTTTTCCTAAATAAATTTTAACAGATTTATACAGATTTAGAGATTTCCTCTGACACTTTAGCATAGTTTTATTTTAAAAAGTGAAGACAGTTAAAATATAGAATGTAAATTTAGTGAAAAGAATGAGTCATTTCTTTCAAATGAGAGAGGAGCCAGCAACTATAGATTACGTCTTACCAAGTAACAGTTACCAAGAAGGGTGGGGCTTGATAGGGAATCACTTCCTGTAATGGATGGGGCTTTGAAGAGTCCATTTTATTCTTTTAACAGGGGCCAAACTGTCAAAGATTAAAGGGTGCTTCCACTAACACCGTTAAAAATACCTGGAATTTCACAAATCAATAGTTGTCTAACTTTTATCAGAGTTTATTTTTATGTGTTGGGGCTACAAACTAAACTGTGGCTCTATTTGGGAAATAAAGTGTCTTTAAATTAAATAAACAAATATATACAGGTTTCTTTTAATTAAGTTTATTGATTTTCCGTTTTTTTTTCCACCAGTGGGTCCCATTTATAATAAAATGAACTTCACAAATGTTACATTTTCCATTGCAGACTCTTAATTTCCTAACACCCCAACATAAATCCTTTCTAAAATGTATTACAGGTGTTTAATTAACCTGAAGTCATTCTGTAGTTAGAGAGATGTAGGATAAGAATGTACCCTCAAAACCTTAACATTTTTTCAAACTTCATGTTTTTAGAATTTGATTAAAGTCTGGTGTGGCCCCGAGCTACCAGCTGATGACCACTAACCTAAAGTATCAACTCTTTAAACAGCTAGTTTTCAAATAACAGAAGCAGATAAGATGGAGCCACTTATCTTTTAGTCTGTCTCTCCTCCTCCTCTCACATTTATCTTCACCGGTCCCTCCTCTCGAGGCCACTGAAGCAGCTGAAAGAGGCGGAAACTATTTGTTTTGGTGGAAGCTGATGAGCAGATGACCTCGGGCGGGTCTCACATCCTCCAAGTTCTCACTCCAATTGATTTTTGCCTTAATTGAATCCAGAGTTTATTTTTGTTCTTTTGTGCCTCAGAGCCTTTTACCTGAGGAAGTAAGTTTTTCCACATAGACAGTCCATTCACAGCATTTCAGTAAAGCCTGTTCATATTATTAGATTATTATATTAGATTATTAAAAGTCCATTAATAATATGGTTATATTTTAGTGGTCAAAATTGAAACTCAGCTTTTGTCCCATTCTCATGAATGTTATACCTTCAAAAACCCCATGACATCATCTGTAAACAGTGTTAAGATCTAAAGAAGAAGTTAGAATTTGGAATCATGGACGTCAAGAACAAGAGAATTTCACAATTTCTGCTCAAAGATCCCATCTGATCATACTTGAATTTTGGTCTCATACAATTCAGAATACACTTTTTGATGTCTGTTGTGCCCATGGACAATCAGCTAACCCTCCAACATAAGGAAAAAAAAATCCCTCCGTGATCCACCTGTCAGGAAGTATATGCTAAAACACTGTTTGGAAATGTTAACCCTGGAGGTGACAATAGTGGGACATGCCACCTCCCTAAATGAGAAAATCAATCAATAAATTTATTTACAAAAATTAACTAAAGCAGACGTGTACAATCATAATTACCTTCGCCAAGGATGTTGCATTTTTGTGGTGATACGTATATTTGTCTGGATGCAAAAAATCCCCAAATTAAGAAAAAAAATCCCACCTGTTAACACAGAATTTTAAAAAATAATACCTCTGCCATTTTTGAATGGATGTTCTTCCAATTTCACAGGATAATACCGGGCCCATGTCTTTATCATCATGGTACAAATAATCTGGATCCAGATTTATGTCACAACAATCATTAAGCTTTATAATGGGAAATATTATTGACGACATTCAATAATTCATATAGAATTAAAATATGAAGTGATCTGGTGATCCATAACTACTGTTTTTCTAGTTGTTCATTGAATAGTCATTTGTGAAATTGGACTCCTCGAAAGCCAAAACTAATAAGTAGGGATCCAGGCATCAAGCAATATGTGAATTAGGAAAGCAAGACTATTATTTATTATCCTATGGCCTAATATAAAACTTTAAACTATAATTCACTAAGTTACTAAAATACCCTACCATATCTACAAACAGTAAACTAGAAAAACACTCGAAGAGTGCAGACCTTCTACGGCGCCACAGTCCTCACCCATATTGTGATTTTCACCATAAATATTAGTCCTACCTTTATTTCATCTAAATTTTTAGATTCCTTGACCATGAAAACATACCATTAGCAATTGGATTCATAATGATATCTATCTTAGTTCAGTAGTTATTCAGGAAAACAATTTTTTCGTCATGGCAGTTTTCTTCTGGATCCAGCTCCAAAGTTTTTGAAGATACGACAAATCAGATTGAACACTCCATATTCAACAGTATCTTGGCTACATTTTGCTGTTTGTTTCAAGTCTGTGCCTTTGTTTGTTCCCTTGCTATGATGAAAATTCCAAGGATATCTACATTTTTCTTGTTCTGGATTGGAGAATCTGGAAATTTGCCAGGATCCAGTTCAGTCTTTGACATCTTGTAGAACCTGTTGGAAACTTTTCCTGTATTTTTGTTTTTTTCAATTACCGACTATTTTTGGTGGAGTAATATGCACACATGTGGTCCTAAACTGGTCCTATCTCACAATGTTAGAGAATCCTTTAAAAAAATTCCTGGATCCAGACAGTAATCGCTGATCACTTCCAAAATCTGATCATTTGTTCCTTGTCCCAATCCAGACATTTCCTGAAAATTTCATCGAAATTCGTCCATAACTTTTAGAGTTCTGTTGCTAACAGAGAAACAAACAAACAAACAAAAAACAAACAGATGCCGAAAATAACACAACCTCCTTGTCAGAGGTAATAAAGACAATGGCACATAAAAAGTTATGGAACATATCTTTTGGGTTGTTAAAACATCTTAGATTTTTTGAATTATGCTATTTAGAAATCATTTAATATCAACTGTAATATTTCAGACCATTAGACACTCCAGTGGAAGGGACATGTCTGGGCATCTCTGACCATAGTAACCATAAGAGCACAGAGCTAGAGAGCTGGTGCCACACTCGATCCTTCATGGGGCACGGCTTTTATGGTTTTGCACTAAACAGCCTGTTCTGAGCAGGGCTGAAATAGGAGGGTTTGAAATCTGTGGAGAGTGTCTTAATGGATTTGCTTTCAGGTCAGAGTTATGACCTGTAATATAGATTAAAAAGATTAACCTACATCACTTATCCAAATGATCAGAAGTTTTTCTTTGGCTTACAGACAAACAAAACCTCACCAAGGCTCATAACTGACAGTCATGTAGTTCCAATCTTAACTTTAACTTTGTCTAAGTTATACTCTTTGAATCTGCGTTTCCATCTAAAGTGTCTTTTCTTTGTCTTTTTAGCCGGCGTCCAAGCAGCTCTACGAAGATGAAACCACCTCCTCAGTCTTCGGGTTGAGGTCCCTGACCGACCCGTCCCCCTCCCCGTCCCCGTCCCCCTGCGGCTCAGATCGCCCCCCTCTGGGCTGGAGTAGTAACAACAGCAGCAGCAGCACCGCCACCTCAGCCACCACCGGGCCGCCCGTCGCAGAGAAACCACGCTGGCATCTGGGAAGACGCGGCCACTTCCTCCCGCCGGACATCACAGGTAAAACCAAAATTCATTTTTTCCTAATTCATTTGTTTTTGTTTCATCATGGTTAACCATGCTCTGATTCATCCTTCTTTTAAATGAGTCTTAAGGCCAGATGTGAGCTTGAAAAAACAGACTCGTTCTTTGAGATAAAGGGCACATTGAGAAGGTGCTGATGTAAATGTGACTTTTTGAGCTGATGGAAGGTATTTTGGGACGTTCGCTTTTGTGTTTTGGCCTTTCAAATACCACAGTGGTGGAGAAACAGCTTTATTGATGTTATTTATCTGATTCAGACCCTCTGGAGCAAGGGTGCAAGTCTTTTTATCATTTTTTTTTTTAATTTCACCCACTGAAAATTACATTTCCTGTATTTAGTCATATCATAAAGTACTGAAGCTTGTTTAAACCCACAAGTTCACTCATTTTCTTGGCCAAAGGCAGCCCGAGACAAGGTCCTGTTCATGTTGTCGATAACATTTATCCGGAGTCATCGAACACAAAGTGTGATAGCTCTGCGTTATAAGCTAACCCAAAGTTCAGACTGCAGCTGCTGATGATCTTGAGCTTTTATCTGAATGTGACGAGCACTAACATGGCAGTTACAGACCTGCTACAGAGGCACCACTACCCCCTCTGCGTGTGCCAAGGTATGCTAAAGTACTGGCAATGCAGGTGAATTGTGAACTAGAATTTTGATTTGAAATGAGTTTGCATTGCCGCACAAAGTTTATTTGAGTATTTTATAATTTTCTGAGAAGGCGTTTTTTCAGAAAATGAGGGGGCAAAGCTGTTAAAGAGGCACTGCTAGCCTTATAGCTTGGGACTCATGCAACAAGTTGAATTAGGATTGCATTTTTTATTTTTGTTTTATTTTGGGGCATTTTGTGCCTTTATTGATAGGAGAGAATGACAGAAGATAGGCTTGGGAAAGGGGATGAGAGAGTAAGACACTCTGAAAAGCGGCCAACGGCTTGATTCGAAGCCAGGCCGGCAGAAGTATGTATATGGGATGTGCCTGGTTGCTAACCACTTACCCACTGCAATACACATGCACAAGTACAAAAGTTGTTTTGAATCCAATCCAGAAATGCAATGTAATAGACATTGTTACAGTATGTACAGAAAGTGTGTGATTACATTTATTTATATACTGTATGTATTTAAAAAAAGAACCACAGTGATGTACTTTAACAGCCTGAAGAGAATGATTAGAACAATACTGTCAAATAGACAGATATAGGCATTGTGAATTGATACATATGGTTCTGTAAACTGCTTTACAGCTTTACATTTTATATGGTTAAGTATGAATACCGATTGAATATACAGATATACACATATATAATAGATAAACATGAATAAATGATAAATTAGCAAATTAACTGCCTGTGTTACAAATAAAAGTTTGCTTAAAACAATGATAACAAACTTTCGTCAAAACATGTTGGAAGTGGTGCAAAAAAATTCTTACGATAGAGAAGTTTGTTCTTGTTGTTCTTTTCATTTAACAAAAAAATGTGGTCCAGATCTGATCAAATTTCTAGGGAAGCTGCTAGCATCTATACTAATCTCTGTACGAGCAGTAACTTCCTGCAGTTGTCTCCCCTCTAGCTCCAGCTCTTCTTCTGATTTGATTTGCCACAGTTGTTGTTAATTAGAGCTTGGCAAGATGGATCTGCCTGATTACTAGTGTTGTGCCCAAGACCACACTATCCGAAACCAAGACTTACCCGAGGCCAGAATGCACCAAGACCAAGACAAGACCAATACTTTTGGGAGTCTAAACCAAGTCGAGACCAAGACTGAGACAAGCAGAGACTGAGACGAGACCGAGACCATCAAAATCTTTTTTAAAAACCATGACAAGGTTGAACAGTAAAGTGGGGCCCTCAGTCACAACACTGGGAAGGTTGCAGTCATCACAGGGGGAAACAATAAGAGCACAGACTTCACCCATATTGTGATTTTCAGCACGAATATTAGTCCTACCTTGATTTCATCTAAATATTTAGATTCTTTGACCATGAAAACATACCATTAGCAATTGGATTCATAATTATATCTATTTTAGTTCAGTAGTTATTCACGAAAATGGGATTTTTCGTTATACCGGTTTCTACTGGATCTAGCTCCAAAGTTTTTAAGGATATAACAACTCTGATTGAACACTCCAGATTCCACAGTTTATGGGCTATATTTCTGCCTTAGTTCCAAGTCTATGCCTTTATTTGTTCCCTTGCTATGACAAAAATTCCAAAGATATCGAAATTTTTCTTGTTCTGGATTGGAGAATCTGGAATTTTGGCAGGATCCAGATCAGTCTTTGATATTTTGTAGAACCTGTTGGAAGCTTGTCCTGTAATTTTTTTTCAAATGCCCTGACTATTTTTGATGGAGCAACATGCACAAATGCCGAAAACGGTCCTATCTCCCAATGTTAAAGAATCCTTTTAAAAAATTCCTGGTTTCAGACGGTGATCTCGATCACTCCCAAAATCTAATCATTTGTTCCTTGTCCGAATCTGAACATTTCCTGAAAATGTAATCGAAATCCGTCCATAACTTTTTGAGTTATGTTGCTAACAGAGGAAAAAACAAACAAAAACAAACAGACGCCGGCAATAACATTTGTTGTTTCACCACGTGTTCCTCCTTATTCACATTAATGAAATTCATGGTCTTGATCGGTCTTGACGGAAAATCCTGAGTCTAGCCAGCCTGAGACAGAGACAAGACCAAGACCTTCAAAATGTGGTCTCGAGACCAAGACCGGTCTCAAGTAACACAACACCACTGATTACGTAAATCAGGCTGATCCAGCTGCACTGCAAGGTTAGCTACTAGTAGGGCTGGGTATCGATTCAGATTTTCAGGATCGATTCGATTTAATTTTACCAGGTCTCAAATCGATTCGATTCACGATACAATAAGATATTTGTTCAGTCTGGGAGATCTCATTTAAAATACTACTGTCAACTTAAAAAGTGACTTTTGACCTGGTGCATTATTAACATTGTTTCTACATCAAGAAATGAACCCAAAGCAGTTACATTAATCTTAAATTAATTATTTACATTAATGCTGTTACTTGTTTTTTTGTCCAACTCCGCTTTGTCTTCGTGCTTGTAAAATCCGAAATACGTCCATACATCAGCAGTGTTCAGTGGAAAGCAACGCTAAACGCAGATCACGCAATACTAGCTGGGTTGATACCACAGGCTGCTTCTTTGCACGTCCAATGAAGAAAAAACTACCCAAGTTAAAAGATCGATCTTTGGATTTTATGGATTGATTATGAACCATTTAAAGGGAAATCGATTAGGCTAAGTTTACATGGAAACTCCTGACTTAAAGACGCAAAGATTTGTCCATTTGCGTTTTAGAATTCTTCTGTGTTCAGACGAAGACGCTCGGAGACGAGTTAATCCGCTGTAGTGTGCATGCCGGTTCAGCAGATGGCAGTGTAGGTCTGCAGAAAGGCAGTGCTGCTACAACACACGAACGAAGAAGAAAAACTTTCTCAAACAACAATGGCGAATAGACGCACAGAGACACAGGAGTTTCTTTTCTGGACAACAAATCAGTTCGGACAACAAATCTGTCTAGATAGTTTTGTCTGGATAACAAACCGAGCACGGGAAGAGGCTCACACGTTACTCGGCAGACGGCCGAAGCTGTTGTTGTTCCTGGTATGCGTCCGCAGCCTTCATCTGAAAGAGTACTGTGCATGTGGTGACGTCGACGTTTCACCCTGAAACACTCTGATACAGGTTTACACGGAGCTGAATGGAGAGCGGATTCAAATCTTTCCACTCTGGAGCCTGTTTTCAAAAGTTTCCGTTTTCAACGAGTTTCCATGTAGGCGCAAGGCCAAAACTCAATGAAAACTTGACCGTTTTTGGCGCCATGTAAATGCGGCCTAAAATCGATGAAATTGATTTTTTAAACCCAGCCCTAGCTACTAGCTACTGGTCATACTGTGAAACTGTAATGTCTTTTGTTCTTTTGTGGATCTATGCAGATGGTGGCCATAATTAAAATGTTGACATCTGAAATAGAAACTTTTGCAAACAAGAACTAAAAGAATTCAAGTCAGTTTTTATGTGAGAGTGACCTCAGACATCCCGGGGTTGTTCCTGGAGTCCTGCTGAAGAAAACTCATAACGAAGTCAGCACAGACAGATTCATATTTCCAAGTCTTTGCCTCAGAAGTCTTTGGGCCTCAGAATCTTGGAGGGTTCATAAAAGTTTCATCACTTGAACTCCACTGATCTGGAGTGTTCAAAGAAGAAGAAGCAGAGGCGTGTGATGGGTGGATGCCAACACAGGTGAATCGGCTTATGAACAGATCAGATTTATACAATCAAAACTCATCACAAATCTGGATTGGTGGTGGCATTTGACTTTAAAGATGATTGACGAACTCTAAAGCAACTTTTTTTCAGTGTGGGCTTGAGTGTTTGGCTCTATCTTGACCAAAAAAGTCTCTCACTATCGGCTTTTCAGTTGGAGAATTTGAAGTGAATATTTGGGTTCAAGTGGCTGTCAGAAACAAACAAGCTCTTCAAAGATGAGAATTGTTATTGGTGTTTTTCAGCCTTTTCTTCCATCTTTGAACAAAGATATTTATTTATCATCTACAAAACACTGACAAGAAGAATTAATACCTGACAGATCTGTTTGCTTGTTGTTCAAAAGGTTTTGTAATCAATGGAATCGAGGTTGGTTTTTGGCACTGTCGAGAGCAGATGAGGTCTTTCTGCTTGGACTGCCTTCAGGAAATTCTTGATTTTGTTAGAATTTATCACCGTAGCAGAAAACTCCCCTGACAAATCACCACAAATTAAACAGATTCAACTCCAAAATGGGGTTATAATAGAAATCAATCAGCACCTGGCAGCTCTAAATGGGTGTCTGTGTTTGAAAGTGCACAACATAAACTCCAGGAGTCTGTTTTTATGTCTTTGCCATCAACGCTTTTAAAGTAGGAAAAGACTTTGTTCTGCTCTCCCCATGCCTCTGGGTGAAAATGAAGATTCAAACAGTCTGTGTTGTTCTCAGGAGGACTGTTTTTTCCTTTGACGGTTAAATAAGTGAGAAACGGGGAATCAGACTGAGCAGAAACACAACATCAGAGTGAGCTTTTCTTTTTTTTTTCAGCTTGTTGTAAAATTGAATAAGAATTGTTGTAACAACACATTTTGAAACATGCGGATTTTAGCTGTTCAATCCGTCTTTCTGTTATAAAGTTTTCTTTAAGACACTTAAAGATGCTATGAGGAGTTTCGAAGTAATTACAAAAAAGTCTCACTTTTAGATATATGCCTGATCGAAATACACACTTTAAGATGAGTTTTATAACATCATAATAGGTTATCTATAAATGCTATTCCTTAGCTTCACGGTCGGGTCGGACAGGGCTGGACTGGCCTGGATACTCAACTTCATGAACAAGACAATTAAAACTAGAGCAGATTTATATTATTCAGACACGTCTTAGAGGACCAGGCTGTAAGTAGTGATATATAGCTGGCTACAAAACTACGATTCTAAGTTTTCCAAAAATTGCTTGTTGTCACACATCAAAAACTACCGCTACATAACTAGAAAGAGATACATTACCTCGTCACTTTGCATCCTGTAAGTTGGTGAAAACAGAAGTTGTAAAGCAATGCAGAGTTCTGAGGAAGGTCTGAGCTGCATTTTTATTAGCATCACAACAAACACACGCTTTGGCTTGGGTCACGTCTTTTGGTGCGTTCCAGTTGTAGTCAGAGGTAGGGATTTCCGAGTTCTGAGTATGAAACTTCAACTGGAGTGTTCCCCGAAGTCGGAATTTCCTACTGGGAACTCGGTGAAACCTCGCCACCCCCGAGTTGACAATGGAAGATAGATGCCCCCAGTGTGAACAGTTATTTAGCTCCTGTAATAATCCATTTATTTGCACTTCTGACTGGGGTGTGTCGCTCTAGATCAGCTGTATACATAGTATTGTTAGACTTATATTTACAAAAATGCTGCCATAGTGATAATCACATTCTTCATGTGATATTTGTGAACAACAACCCAGGGCGTGCTAACAACAGCTAACAATAGCCTGGTAGATCGGCATGTTTTTTTCAGACTTCAACTGGAATGCCGACAAGTAGGAGATGATGTCACTCCCAGTTCCGAGGTTACTGGAACGCAGCATTACGACAGTCGCCACGCGTGCTCATGGGTAGCAGAGTCTTAATGTCTTTATGGAACCAACACCTGGAACCAGTACACCCAGGAAACGTCCGGATTGGGACAAGGATCAAATGGTTAGATTTTGGTAGTGATCCGGATCACCGTCTGGATCCGCCATGATGCAAAATGCGACTTTCGTAAATAACCGCTAAACTAAGATAAATATCATTATGAATCCAGATGCTAATGGTATGTTTTCATGGTCAAGGAATCTAAATATTTAGATGAAATAAAGGTAGGACTGATATTTTTGGTGAGGTGTGCGCTCTTTGAGTTCTGTTCTAGTTTCTTCTGCATTGTTTTTGTTGTAACCCTCTAACCCTTTGTATGTCATTTTAAATGATTGCAAAGAAAAAAAAAGAATAGAAAAAGAAACACAAACAAATGGCGTAATCATCATAAAAGCATGGATCCGTCCTGCCGTGTATAAAAAGCTCAGACGAATGGTGGTGTATTTGTTTTTTGTATTCAACTGCTCACCTGTTGAATATTACAAACAGGTGCTTTTTGAGCACTTGTTGCCACTGTGTCAACTTTTTTGGAAGGTGTTGCAAAGTGTCAAATTTAAAATGAATAAATATTTGCCAAAAACAACAAAGTCGATCAGTTTAAACATGAACTCTCTTATCTTTTTAGTCTGTGTAACTGAATTTAAGTTGAAGTTGTTTTGCAAATAAAGCGTTTAATGGTAAATTTAATTAAATACAGTGGAGTTTCTCCTAATCTTCAAATTCAGCAGTGTTGACCAGCAGTCAGCTGTGTACCTGATCATGCTGTTTTCACATGCTGTTCTCTTCATGCCAGTCCTCTTGTTGTCAGAGCATATTGCATATTCATGCCACAAGTCATTATTCACACACACAAACACACACATTCGGCACAGGTCTGAGCTTGGAGCCAGAAACGGCAGCAGAAACTCGATGTGACGTCAAGAACATTTTCTTTTTATGATCACATTCACCGTCGCCCTCGCCCGTCCCTGCCTCTCAGCTCTGCTTGTGCCTTTGTGTGTATTTGTTGTGCATGTGTGTGTGTGCTGTCAGAGCTGTTAGTATGCCGTGGTCATCCTCTGCAACATCGTTCTGACACTCCTGCTTCCTCTTGTCTCCATCCAGCCTCCTCCTTGTTTACTCCGTGTGCATACGTGTGCGCGTTTGTGTGTTCGGTCCTCCTGGTTTTTGGCATAGCAACTGCTTCGTCACCGGGAGCCTCCCCCCTCCTCCTCCTCCTCCCCCTCCTCCTCCTTGTGTATCCATCTTTAGTTTAATATCTCCCTGTCTTCCCCTCCCTCTCTCCCTCTTGCTCTCCTCACCCACTGTGCAGAGGAGGAGAAGGTCAGGTATAATGATGCATGCCTGTGGCGCTGGACTTGGTGGGCATTCACTTCCTTCTGAGGGAGGAAGAAAGAAGCAGAGGGAGGAGGGCGGAAGGTGGCGAGGGAGAAGATTGGAGATAATCAGGGGAGTGGAGTACCAGGAGACCAGAAAGTAACATCTGATTGGTTGGGTCTAAACCGTCTGAATCTAAACGTGTTACTGACTCCAGTGAAGAGTTTAAATATTTCAGAACAGGTCAGGATAACTTTACGTTTGAAGGAGGCTGAATATTCTTCTGCAAACTCTGTGAACTGCAGCTTTTAGAAGTGTTACTGCAGGGGTCCAGACTTTGTTCACCAACGGCCACATGCAGAAATATGAAAACATGACTGGACCTCATAGATATATCCACCGTCAGTCTTTTAGAGTTAATGAAATCAATCCAGCGTAGGCAAATAAACCTCACACGCCAGAAGGACAGTTCCATATTGGAAATATTTCACCAATCCATCTGGGAAAGAGCTGTTTGACAATGTTTTCAGGGGCAGAACCTTCAAAAACAACAGCACCTTGTGATTGGATGAACATTCGGTCATCACACTCATCACAGACCAATCCATATCAAGCAGTGCTGCTATGAATGACGTAGCAGCTAACGGCTAACAACAATTTTGCCGTTAGCCGCTATGGCTAATGGCTAACAACTGGCAAACAACTGTTTACAGCAGTTAGACGTAGCATCTAATTGTTGTTAGCCACTATAGCTAATGGCCAACAGCTAACTGCCATTTAAATGTTGTTTGCCCTTGCTAGCCTTTAACCATGTATGTATGTCATTCCCTCCTTCTTCCTCTATTTATGTGCCTGGGTCTCAGCTGATCTCAGAGCTATCTATTCAGTAACTTATGCATGTTGTAAAAACATAGAGTAGATTGATCCAACCCTGAAATACATTTTTTATCGGCCATTAGCCGTTAGCTTAAACTACCTAATTACTATCATTTCACATTAAATTATACCACACAGATGTACCATTTAACACTTTTATGTGACATGAACCTCGTCAAAGACAATTCCTATGAAGTAAACTTCTGAGGAGAGGATATTTCGCAAAACATCACTGAGTAACAATGATGACCACAGGCTAACCGGCATTAGCTGCCATTATTGTCACACATGCAGTCACTTCCTGTTGTTGTCACGTCTGCTGCTCCCACAGCTCCACAAAGAATTTTAAATTGTAAAATAACCACTGGGTTTAGCTTAAACATAAGCATGTTCTACAACTAAATTAAGTAAATAAAATAATAATATAAATAATAAATTGGAATGAAGATGAAGGTCGCAGACTCATTTAACTTACTACCTACTTACTTTTACTGATAAAAATATCCCTGAGTCCTACTGTTGTTTTTCTTTGATTTTATTTGGCCGAACGTGTACATGATTCGCCGATCACGATCATTCAGCATTTCTTCTTTAAAGACGATGGTTCCCCACTATCCTTCCAGTTTTTAATAATGTGTTGGACAGTTCTTAACCCAGTTTTAGTAGTTTCTTCAGTCTCCTTAGATGTTTTCCCTGCTTGATGCCAATGAGTTGACCCTTCTTAAACAGACTAACATCTTTATCCAATAGGAGGCTCGTACCTGTTTGCTTAGTTAAATCCAAGTGTTTTTATGGCCAGGCAACGTATCTGGACTGAAAGAGGGATTTTGTATAGCTGTTGGATGGACTTGCTTGCCTTATTATTGTATCCACCTTTCTTTGTTCATCCGTCAAACCCATATCTCTGGATTCTGGTGTGAAGAAAAGTTCTGTTTTTGAGGACTTGATATCAGTTATAAGTAAAAGAGGACTTTTTGTCACTTTTGGCCCTCAAGTTTGGACTCCCAGTGGTTACTCTATCTGGCTATCTTTTGTTCCGTCTGTCACATGTTCCAATAAATTAATAAATAAATAAATAAAACAGGGACAGGGGCAAGAAAAGAATGGAAAGAGTCGAGGATTGGAGAACAATGTTACTCAATGTAAAGTTACAAGGAATTCAGGGATTTCATCATCTACAGTCCGTAATTTCTTTTAAAAAAATGAGAATTTGCAATTTGGCAAAATAAACAACCAGAAGCAGCAAAAAACACATTGAATGCCTGTGACCTTCAATCAAGTATTGAATAAAAACCAGCATCATCCTGTAAAGAATATCAGCACATGGACTTAGGAACACTTCAGAAAACCGTTGTCAGTTAATGAAATTCATCTCTACATCTACAAGGTCGAGGTCAAACTCTACCACAAAAAGCTAAAGACAAATAACAACACCCAGAAACACTGTCAGTTTCTCTAAGCCTGAACTCACCTGAGATGGACTGAGGCGAAGTGGAAAAGTCTGCTGTGGTCTGAGGCCACATGTCTGATGCTATCTGTGAAAGAGAAAGAGAAGAGGAGAATTTGTTAGAAACTAAATGACATGTTTGAAGTTTTAACATTTCAGAAACTCCTTGAGGTACAACTTTATATAAGTAAGCTAACGTTATCAAATCAGTGCCTTTTAAATTGGCCTGAAATGTAAGTGGAAATGTTTTTCGCCTCACAAAGGCAGAAAATTGAGTCGCATTAAATCAAACAACTTCTTCAAGGCATAAATATTCATTGGAATGAGAGAGGTTATTTGTTGATAGTGGTGCATAGTTTACATGGATATTAACCAGGCCCACAGCGTAAGGAAAGCCTGAAAAGGAAATTAAAGGAGTTTTCTGCAAACCCCAGTTTCAGTAAAGTTGTGTTAAATGATGTGATAATCATTTCTGGCATACGTTTAAATGAATACACTTAAAAAGATGTTTCACAGTGATCAATTGCAAGGAATTTAGGGATTTTATCATCTACAATCCATAATATCAAAAGATTCAGAGAATATAGAGAAATTGTTGGACATAAGGGGCAAAGAAGAAAACAGACATTGAATGCCTGTGACCTTCTATCCCTCATGAGATTTTAAAAAACAGCATCATTGTGTAAAGGATATCAACAGGTGAGCTCAGGAACATTTCAGAAACCATTGTCAGTTAGCACGCTTCATCTGTACATTTACAAGGTCAAGCCAAATATCAACAACACCCAGAAACACCTTCTCTAAGACCGAGTTTATCTGAGATGGACTGAGGCAAAGTGGAAAAGTCTGCTGTGGTCTGAGTCCACATTTCAGACTGATTTTGGACATTATGGACGTGATGTCCTCCAGACTAAAGAGGAAAAGGAGCATCCAGACTGTTATCAGAGCAAAGGTAAAGAGACAACATCTGTGATGGTATGGGGGTGTTAGTGCCCATGGCATGGGTAACTTGCACATGTGTGAAGGCTCCAATAAAGCTGAAGGCACATACAGGTTTTTGGTGAAACACATGCTGCCATCCAAGCATCCTTGCTTATTTGATCAAAAAATGCCAAGGCAGATTCTGCTCATGTTAAAGCAGCATGGCTTTAGAGTAAAATCAATCAATTAATCAATCAGTCTTTAGCTGTATAGTGCCAATTCATAACAAGTGTTATCTCAAAACACTTTACAATAGAGCATAAAGCTCTTCATTTTATGGATACACATATATGCATAGATACATATATACATATATAAAAAAAAGATATACATATTTATATATATATATATAAATATATATATATATATATATATATATATATATATATACATATTTATATATATATATATAAATATATACATCCAACACCCAACATGAATCCAAATAGCCAATCATGAATCCCTCCATCATGGCGGCAAGACAAAACCTTCTGTTAAGCAGCAGGAAATCTTGAATGTGGATCCCAGTCTCATGATGAACAGCAAATCCACAATATGCTGTGTTGGGTGCAAGGGTGAAGGAAGGGAGGTAAGAGGAGACAAGTGGACTAAAATAAGAACTAAAGTTAGTGATAGATCCATGAACCCATCATAGACCTGTCGTCTGATTTATTAGAGGTTAGCCTCTTGAGATGCTACATCTGGTTTTCAGGAGGGTCCTCATGTCTGAATGGTGATGATTTTATAGAAATATAATCAATGATATTCTTACTGAAAATAAGAATTTATGGTAGTGACGAACTCATGGGTGCCCAGACCACAAGTGCATCCCTACCATATTTGTCTCCGTTAAATATAAATGTATTGAAGACTGACCTGCTGCAGCCTCGACCTGTTTTCCACTGAAATTGTGTGGCACATTATGAGCAAATATACAACATCAAACACCTCAGTCTGTGGAGCAACTGAAGTTGAACATCAAGCAAGAGTGTGACATAATTCCATCTACAAAGCTTCAGCAATTAGACTCCTCAGTTCCCGAACTCTTATTGAGTGTTGTTAAAAGGAAAAGTGATGTAACATAGAGGTAACGTGCAACTATCCCAGCTTCTCTGGAATGTGTTATATTCATCATTTCAAAATCTTTGCAGTGTATTGAGTAAAATCAGGGTTCACAGGATTGGCAAATCATTCTTTCTGCTTTTATTTACGTTTTACACAACATCCCATTCAACATTCATGTTCATCGGCTTCCTGAATCATTATGTCGTTTTGCTGTTCATTGCCTTAAACGGATAAATGGATTATTACAGGAGCTAAATAACTGTTCACACTGGGGGCATCCATCTTTGATTGTCAACTGGGGGGTGGCGAGGTTTCACCGAGTTCCCAGTAGGAAATTCTGACTTCGGAGGACGTTCCAGGTGCAGTTTCCTACTTGGAACCTGGAAATTCCTACTTCTGACTACAACTGGAACGCACCATAAGATGTGATCCAAGCCAAAGCGTGTGTTTGTTGTGATTAATGCAGCTCGGATCTTCCTCAGAACTCTGCATTGCTTTACAACTTATTTTTTCACCAACTTACAGGATGCAAAGCGACGAGGTAATGTATCTCTTTCTAGTTACGTAGCGGTAGTTTTTGATGTGTGACAACAAGCAATTTTTGGAAAACTTAGTATCGTAGTTTTGTAGCCAGCTATATATCGCTACTTACAGCCCTGTGCTCTAAGACGTGTCAGAATAATATAAATTTGCTCTAGTTTTAATTGTCTTGTTTCTGAAGTTGAGTATCCAGGCCAGTCCAGCCCCGTCCGACCCAACCACAAAGCTAAGGAATAGCATTTACAGATAACCTATTTTGATGCTATAAAACTCATCTTAAAGTGTGTATTTCGATCAGGCGTATATCTAAAAGTGAGACTTTTTTGTAATTACTTAGAAACTCCTCATAGCACCTTTAGATCAAGTCCTGTGCTCTAGTATTTACATCTTTGTGATGCTAGGACTGAATCAAAAACGCAACAGTGTTGATGATCATGAATCAGCATGTCAGCCGGTGCAGCCTCGGCTCATTGATGTGTTTTCTGGAGTTTTCACCGACAATGGAGCTCAATGGCACAGCAGTTTAATCTATACCAGGCTTCACACAAACAAAGAGTGTTGGCTTGATCAGTGCTCTGCTGCTTTGACTCTGCTCATGGATCTGTTGACACTAACAATAACAGAAAATCACCACATTTATCCAGCGTCTCTCCATCTCCCTCTCTCTTCTCTTCTTTACTGTTAACGAGCGAACAGGTAGCTTTCAGCCAGCTTGCTGTTGCCATGGCAACTCGCCACTCTTCCTTCTCCCCAAAAGAGAGAAACATGGCAGCGAGTTTTGAGTGAAAGGCAAGAGGATGGAGAAAATGAGGTTTAGGAGAAGCAGGATGATGGAGGATTTGGGAGAGGAGAGATGAATGAATGAATGAATGCATGAATGAATGAAGGCTGATATGAGAACATTCTGTCACCGATTCAACATCCAGGCTTTCTCTACGTCTCCGCACGTCTGGCTCGAGTGTTTTTCATGAATGGATGAGGTTGTGTCAGCAGGGAGGATGTCAATGCAGGGCGAGCTGGGAGACTGACAGCTGCTCACTGACAATGGAATTAATTTCTGATGAGGAGAATAAAACTTGTCCTGTTTCTGGTCCAGTTCGGATTTCTGTTCTGTTTGCTGTTCATTCAGGAATTATAAAAACAACTAGGAAAAACATTCAGAGAGCACAGACCTCCACCAGTGCCACAATCTTCACCCATATCCTGATTTTCACCATAAATATTAGCCCTGCCTTTATTTTACCTAAGTGTTTAGATTCCTTGACCATGAAAACATACCATTAGCAATTGGATTCATCATGATATCTATTTTAGTTCAGTAGTTATTCACAAAAATCACATTTTTTGTCATGGTGGATCAGGACGGTGATCCAGATCACTCCTTAAATCTAATCATTTGTTCCTTGTCCCAATCCAGACATTTCCTGAAAGTGTCATTGAAATCCGTCCATAACTTTTTGAATTATGTTGCTAACAGAGAAACAAACACACACACTAAAAGAAAAAAGAAAAAAAAAGACGCCATAACCTGCTAGCTGAGGTAATAATATATAACCTTAGGCCTGTTATGATAATCAATAAATCAAATAACCGCACAATAAATAAATAAACGTCCTTGGTAAGTTTGCCGGCCTTGATAAATTGATACGTGCATGCATGTTTGTTTCCTCCTCTCTTTCTACCAAACAGGCTGGATGAGAAGATGGCTCACTCCGTGCAACTGTGTCAACACCGGCGTGCGCTGGTTATGTAGCGGATTTTGGGGAAACTCTAATATGAATAATGACACAAACTACGGTTCCTAAGCTGAATGCCACAGTCCCAGTGTGGGAATATTTTGGTTTTAATCAGAATGAACAAGGTGTGAACTCATGAACACCAATGAGCCGATAAGTCTTATTTGTTTGAAAGTAGTGGCGACGAAGAAGGGGAGGTGCAGCGGAGCCTTCGCCCTGACAGTCAGCGCTTACTGAGGCGTTTGGTCGGCAAAGTAAATATAAATAAAATAATATAATAGACGGGCAAGTTCAGCAACGTTAGTGTTATCACTAGCATCATTTTGTTAACTAATTATTTTCATCATAGTTTTCATTTCCCCTGATGAAAACTAGACACTTATCACGTTTACATAAGAACTTTAATTCCCCTTTAATTCCAAATTAAACAGGTTCTAGTTTTATTTCAATTTGCAGAGTACATAGTCTGATTACTGAAGTATTAATACCAACTGTAAATCAATAAAGTATTCGCCATACTTAACTGTTTCAACCCTAACTCCACGCAGTCAGTAAAGAATATGTTGCAGCAGTTTCCTGATGAATTGTTTATTAATTAGGCAGCCATAATGGTCAGCAAACAGCCTCCCAGTGTTCTCATTTACAGACAAAGCAGAGAGGAATGTAAGACAATAAAAGAGGCGTTCTGTGAGTGCAGCAAGCAGAGAGCTTTTAAAAGAGAACGGGCAGCTTCTGAATGTGGACTTCAACAGAAACACACAGGCATTCATGCTGCTGAGCTGCAGACGCTCTAATCCTCTCAGTTTACCAAAAACGCCTCCGTCCAACTGAGATCTGACAGGAGGAGGGAGTTTCACAGGAGAGGAAAATCCTATTGGCTGCACTTCTTATCAGACACCTCTCAAATATGAAACAATTCACAGGAGGATGAACATTCTTGGCTTTGAGTTGTTGTTAGAGAGACCGATGCAGGTCTGATGAGGTCCAGATGCCATTAATTGCCTCACTAGCTGAACATGGTGTTTGTATGTTCCTTCAGAAACATTCTCATTGAACCTCCGTGACCTCATAAGGCGAACCTCGTGTCTGCTTTCTCACGGTGGAGTTTATCGTAACCCCACTAACCTTCCAAGAGAGAAACCAGGCAAGAACCAATTTAGTTCCACATAAGCACCTGAATGATTGTGAGAACTGTCTGAGAATTGGGATTTTTGGTCAGATTTTGTTATTTTGTCTCCAATGAGAGTATTATGTAGATAAAACAAGATTCTCAAAGCTAATAGCGTAAGAAAATACAACATAAGCCAGGTGCATGAAGCCTCATATTCCGATTAGTATCGGGTTAGAAGCCCAAACCGAATAAGAATGCTCCATATAAACACCTCTATCGGAATAAAGAGGCCAAATCCGAATGAAATTTCATTCGGTTGCATAGTGGTAGCATATTCCTTTTCCCAAACCGATTAAAAGTAAAATCCTGTCTTGTAAACTGTGAATTGGAAAGTTGTCAGGCTGGGCTCTTTCTGCACATGCTCAGTCTTGACGTAAATGAGCAGTGACGTTTACTCACTTGGAAACATGGCAGCTTCCAAACAGAGCGCACAGCACTGGTCTGCGTCGGAGAGTTTGTTATCAATACAGACTCTCAAAGAACTAAACATTATTGCACGTTTAGACTAGGAAAACAAGAAATACTGAACTATTGAATTAAAAAAGTCCACGAAAACTCAGCGAAGCCGGGATAGATCAAAACGTCCAACAAATAAGGAACCGCTGGAAAACTCTGAAGGCTGGTTAGTATAAGGCCAAACAGTACAACCCTCAAGTAATTCATTAAAACACCTACTTACTGCCATCTTTGATAAATCGTGTGATGCTTAACCCTGTAAAACCCAAACATAGAAAAAAATGTGCAAACATTTTTTTTCACCTCTCAGATGTTGTTAGAAGGGGCTTCTGAAGCAGAAATGAAAGGGTTTTAAAATTTTGATGTTTTAGTAAGCTTTTAGGAAAATGTTGTCATATCACAACGTTGGGCCTCACTGGTAACAGAATTTCAGTGTATATGCCCCCACTGTTTAAACAGATATACAAAACAAATAATGGGTCACATGCAGGGTCGAGCTCTGATGTTGCCCAATAACAGCCCATATAATGAATAATAATCACACAACCTTCATTTTTTCATTTTCATTTTTTTTCTGTCATTTATTAATAATAAATAAGAAGATAAACTGTATTTACAAAAGTCAGAATTTAAAGTCCCCCCAAGCATTCAGTCAAAGTGTCCAGTGTTCAGCCATGTTCATTTTCAATGATAGTCCCAGAAACAGTTGTTTTTCTCTGAAAATTAGGTTACATGTGCTGCATAGGGTGTTGTCCACATAGTCATGAGCTGCACAGTCAGTGGTCAGGACCCCAGTATGGGTTAGGACTAAGCCTGTGCTCAAAATATCGATACGGCAAAATATCATCATGCACTTCTTGGGAATACGTGTATCGATACGGTTTCTACAGAATCGATATGGCCTCAATGTTTGGACAGTTGTTGTAATTACACTTTGGGTAATGTGAAAAATGGCACAGGTCAAAAGTAGAAGCCAAGCTACATTATCAAACACATGTTCAAAATTTATACTTAAGTCTATGATCTTTGGGACCTGAATTAAAGTCCTTAAGTTATTAAAAGTTGCTGGGAATTCTGTCAAAAGTCTAGTCAATGTTCACAATTTACATGTATCGGGATACGTATCGTATCGTGGCCTCAGTATTGGGATACGTATCAAATTGTGGGGTTGCTGGAAATACCCAACCCTAGTGAGGACTGTGGCGCTGGCGAAGGTCTGCGCTCTCCGAGTGCTTAAAAGAGTTTCTTCATTCTCATGTTTGATTTCCTGTGACATCTTTGTCTCAGGAAAAGGTCTCGTACTGACGTGTCCACATCTTCCACGACACTCCGAGGTGGCAGAATATGAGTGCAGCCAGGACCATGCTAAAGAGACGTAATGATGAATGAATCATGGTGTTGTCACTGCGGTGTAGGCTGCTGATAACTGGGACTCTGTTAAGAATCAATGGCTGCAGATGCACCACAAAGACTCCCAAATGTCTGCTGCTCTCAGTGAAGGCTGCTGACCCGTCACTTTGTTTGGACAAGTTCTGGTACAAACAGGGACGCAGTCCAGCCAGAAATGAGTGAAAGCATGACAGCGAGACAGGAGGTCATGTTTAGTCCCGCTTGATGTGTGAGTCATAGCCGAGTCTCTGCTGGACGGACGGCACTAAATGCTTCTCCGCAAACACTCTGATTTATTTATGCACAGAGGGATGCGGCCGTTGAATGACACTCAGTAAATGAGCTAAACAGACAGATTGGCGATAAAATGGACTCAGGTTGAATGAGCTGCCAAGAGAGTTTAAGGGGCAGGTAGTCAATCAGGACAGGACGTTTTAGTCTCTAATTACCGACGAAGACAACAGCCTGGTGCTTTAGTGCCATGTGAGGAACGCAGTAGGTACAGTGAGAGTGCAGAGGTGGATCAAGAGGAAGGGTTGGTGGGTTTTGTGGTGCACAGTTAGTCTTAAGATTTGAGCTTTTTAACACCAGTGGAAAGAGATGAACAATGATGATGCCTACAGACTATATCAGGAAAAATACACATCAGATGTGAGTCCGTTTTTAGGATTTATTCAGCAATATATTTTAACCAGCTGTTTATACTCTCTCTTCAAAAGACTGGATTGCATTTAAAAGTGGCTCATTAACACAGACTAAAATTAAGCATTTAAATTTGGAAAAAATTCGATTTCTGAACAAAAAAAAAAAAGATTTCAAAATCATAAAACAAAAAATCCCGATACTAAAGTGAATCAATTTTTTCTCCCACCCCTAGTGTTAATATTTTAACTGTGTTTGTAAGGAGCCCAAAATTTACACACAGCAACATACAGAAAATGAAACAGTGACCTAAATAAATCAATAAGATAGAAAAAAGTAATATTAGTTCAAGTCAAAAAAGTAAACAATCGCTTACTAACTAATGATAATAATAGGAATTTTATGAAATAATTATTTATAATAATTGTAAAATAAAGAAAACAATATAATATTTATAAAAATACGATTATGTGGTTGAAAAGACAAAAAAAGATATAGAAAACAAAAAAATGTTTTAGTTTATTACAGTAAGTTGCAAATGTAATGTTGATAAACAAAATACTGACATATGCCATCAAAAATAACAATAATAATAATAATACAAATGAGGCAAGAAAATAGAAATAGTGATTGTTTATGTATGTAGAAGTTTTGTGCTTGGGGAGTGTTGACTGTAATGCCTAAGTCACACATTCCCGTTTCTCATGGCGATTGTGCACGACTGTACATGATTGACGAGGCAGATGTGATCGCTATGATACGGGATGAAATGACTGTCTCCCCTGGACACACCCCGTAAATACACCGTCAGTAGCGCTGCTACAGTGCTTCAGGGGCATTTGTCCCGCTCCAGCTAGGTTAATACAGCGATATGAGGAGAACTCCTTGAATTTCCATCCCGCTAACAAAGTCAGCCCCGCTCGAGCCCAGTTTGCGTCACGTAAGCCCTGACTGAGCCTCGTCGTTTGGGCCGTCTTGAACGGGACACAGTTGGGGCACAAACGGATAGATCCTTGTCAGTTGTCCTCATAAAGCTTTCAGGATTGAGCCACGATCAGCCAGACTGAGCTCCATACATGCCACGCTAATACCATTCACCTTAGGACTGCATTAGACTTCCAACCCACTACACTGAGAGCGGCGATTCTCCACGCAGTTTTGAACAGTTCAAAACTGTCGGGACCCTTCCACGTTCCCCGCCGTTCATCCACGACTGTACAATGCTGATCCAGACCAAGTAACGCATCCACCACCACCAAAGCACGTTTCATCAGGATTATGACAATCGTGCACAATCGCAATGAGAAACGGGAATGTGTGACTGGGGCTTAAGCAAGAGAGGATCAAATTATAAATGACTGACAGAGTATTATGATGAATGAATTGAAATTATGAAGAGTTGCCAAATTGAATCTTGAGATTTTGAGTTCTGTTTGGTAGAGCTGTAGATGTGAGATGCAGTCGAGCAGAAGGTTTTTCCAATGTGATAATTATTATGGTATGTTTTTATTTCCAGTTCCACATGATAGGGACAGGCATATACTGCCTCCCATTGGAACTTGAAAACTGGGAGTGGAAAAGATGTCATATCGCAGTTGTCAACGCTTCAGTTACAAAGTTGGAAAAAGATTGTGGATGTGCCAGACTGTTTTTAGCCATTGTTAGCACACCCTGCGTTGGAGTTCGCACATACTACACACCATTTCAATAAATATAAGTAGAATGGTGTGACAAACGTTGGTTATTAGTGCTAATAAATGGAATATTACAGAAACTTAAATCACTATTTACACCTGGGAGAGCCATTTTTGATTGTCGACTTGGGGATGGTGAGGATCCCTGACTTTCCAGAAGGAAATTCCTACCTCAGCGAGCATTTCAGTTGAAACTCAAGAATCTCGACTTCCCAGTAAAAATAAAATGCAGCAACCTCCAAAATTGCATAGTTGGTCCATGAAGTTTCAAGAGAATTCCTTAAAACTGTCTTTGTCTTTGAGGTATCACATTCACAAGTGAAGGATGAACATAAGCCTAAAAGCCTTGACTTTTGACTTTTTCATTCATAACAGCTCACACTTCAGCCATAGTTGATGAGACAAGAAATGAACATGGAGCCCACTAAACTTTACCTTTGACTTTTGACATCTATTTAACCTGTTTCCTGCTCCTTGATGAATCCGTGCCATGAAGACTTAAAGCAGTTCTTACGGCAAAGGCAGTGCAACCAATGGTATTAGAAAGTGGGTCTGATAAAGGCTGCAGTGAATGTAGTTGCACCCCCATGTAGCCTAAACCTCTGAATAAAGATTTTAAAGCTCTAGCCACCATACTTGGACTATGTTTCCTTGTTTATCAAATCTAATCCAGTATAAAATGTGAAAAGCAGGACTGTAGCATCAGTCAGAGTTGACTGTGCTCCATTAAATCATGATTATGAACCTTGAAAATCCAATTTAAGATGCCATAATTCATTTAGTGAAGTAACCTGTTTTATGTTTTGGGTATGATGCCCTAAATCTGTCAGAATGAGCTGATTTATTTGGCTATTTTCAGGTCGAAGACGTTTGATGTCTGAATTAAAACCTGGCTTGTTCATGCCCCAGTGACAACATTATTACACGTTGATTGAAGCAAAAATAAGAGATCCTGAGGCACTCTCTTCAAACAACTAAAATGCCCTTATTTTAATGGGAAAACAAACAAGAACTCATTTTGACTTGAGGGCTTTGTCAGAAGTCAGAAGGCACTTGGCCCTTATAAAGTGGTGCTTCATCAATAGGAAACTACCACTTAGATTTAGAGGCTTGGCAAGCAAAGGTTAGCCTTGCATAGCAGACGGACCTGCCCGATTCTGAAATCCTGCATACCCGTCTTACCAACATCCATTATCCAACGACTTTACTCAGCTATATGCTTAACCCCCCAATCAGGGAAGAGAGGCGGGGGCTGCATAAGTTACAACACCAGGAAGTGACTGCATGTTTGAAAACAAAGGCGACTTCTAAAACGGTCGCAATATCTGCCTTTTTTTGTTATCAGAAAATGACTCAATTTTGAAAGATGAGATGAGAGACATGCCGGGCTAGTCTATGGTCGTCATGGTTACTCAGTGATACTCTGCAAAATCTGCTCTCCCTGAAAGTTTGCCGGTAAAACCTGGTAGAGATTGTGTTTGACAAGGCTCATCTCACATATAAGTGTTAAACGATACATCTGTGTGGCATAATTTAATGTAAGATGAGTCTAAGGTCGTCTAAGCTAACGGCTAACTCTTGTTAGCCAGTGTTTGTTGCACTAAATCAGTCGTATGCGTAGTATTGTTCAATTTATATTTTTTTAAATTAGGGGTGGGAGAAAAAATCGGTTCACTTGAGTATCAGGATTTTTGTTTGACGATTTTTAAATTGATTTTTTTTCCAAATTTAAATGCTCCATTTCAGTCTGTGTTAATAAGCCACTTTTAAATGCAGTCCAGGCTTTTGAAGAGAGAGTATAAACAGCTGGTTGAAACATATTGTTGAATAGAACCTTAAAATGGACTCACATGTGATGTGTATTTTTCCTGATATAGTCTGTTGGCATCTTCATTGTTCATCTTTTTTGCTGGTGTTAAAAAGCTAACTAAAGATAAAGATTGCAAAAATCGTCTACATTGTAGAATTGCAATTCAAATCCAAATTGGCACCTAAAAAATCGTAAAAAATTGAATTGAGAGAAAAGTGTATCATCTCAGCCCTAATTGAAATGGTATGTGGTATATGGGAACATCCACAAGTTTTTTCCAATTGTGTTGCTGAAGCGCCAATAATGCGGATATGACATCTTTTCCTCTTTCCAGTTCAGATGTAAATGGGACAAAGTATATGCTCGTCGCTAGCATGTGAACATGATAACCAAGAAAGCTTGAAAAGATTTTCTCCAGCTCTGTAAAAATGTTAACTCTTATATCAGAATGTCAAATGTAGCATACATAGCGGCTAACAGCTACATGTTTAGCCGTCAGACGCTATGTATAGCTGCTACATATGCCACATCATACGTAGCAGCGTTGCTTAATGTGGATTGGTCTGTGATGAGTGTGATGAGCCGAACCATTGTCCAATCACAAGCTGCTGTTGTTTTTGAAGGTTCTGCCTCTGAAAACATTTTTGAACAGATCTTACTTAGATGGATTAGTGAAATATTTCCGTGGCAGATGTATGGAACTGTCCATATGGCAGTCAGGTTAAGCAAAGGTGACAACGTACAAAACCTTCTTCAGCACTTAGTGTTATTCAGGTGAGCAGAGGCAGCATCGAAATTATTTAACCTCAAATTAGTTTATGGCGTGGCACAAACAGATAAAGACAAGTGAGCAATATCATATCAGCTCAGTGCTTGGACAACATCCTTCCTTTTCAAGAAAACAGTATAATCCAGTTCTTCATTGCAGCTGGGGTATTTTGTATGCTAACGTTTGTTTGCTAGGCTCGATTCTGATAACCTTGCAATGCTAATGGATCTGCCTAATATACTTGCCAAGCTCCAATCTGCAATGATTGTGAGCATCCCAAAGCGGCATGGTCCAATCAGTGTCCTTTCAAGCAGGAAGAGGTGGAGCTAGGAGGGAGACGACAGCAGGAAGTGATGGATGGAAAGAGATAAGCATCGTTAGTCACAATTTCAGTCACGTCTATCAGATCTGGACCATTTTTCTTTATTAAATGAAAAATAACTATCTGCACAAAAACTTCTCTATTTTAAGAATATTTTTGCTCAATTTCAGACATGTTTGGCTGAGAGTTTGTTTCATGAAGTGCCTATCTAATTGGCCTGTTATGAATGTGATTTACAGAATGATCATTCAGTCACCTACTGCTCCAAAAAGGTTGAACCCTTCCCAAACATGTTTTACGGGCTGTTTCCGCACATACTCTGGTGAAATATTGAGAAGTCCAACATGTGTCAGGTTAAGATGCTGAAATGGATTTGATTTTAAAGTTTATATGACCATGCTGCTAAAATAAAGTTTTTTATAACTGTTTAAAGACAGTGGAGTCTTTTCTTTTTGTTTCGATGACTTTGCGAATCCCATCTCCAGAAGCCCCCCAAGTAACCTTTTTTTTTTTTTTTTTTTTTTTGAAAGAAAATCACCTCTTTTCCTTTGTCTCTGCCTTATTACATTGTGATCTGTTGAAAAAGTTTAAGAGACTTATTAAGGGATTTTTTAAACATAATTTCTATGCAACTTAAATTGCACTTTTCAAGTTTTGATTTGAAATTATGGGAGACAGATGGATAGAAAAATATAAAACAAGCAAAACAGTTGTTTAACATTTGGTGAACATTTCTTCCTGGCTCCATTGTTACAGTTGTTTATGCTTTGCAGGAGGAGCGGTTATTAAATTTGACAGCACAATAGTTTATTTATGAGCAAACAAAGAGCTCAATTTGTTATTTTTTGACTCAGTCCCATTAAAGTGGCACCCATAAAAAAAAATGCTGAATTGTCCCTTTAGCTCAGGTTGTTGTGGCACTGGTGGCATGATGCCAGGGGACTTTTTCATCGATCCAGCCACATTTGATGCATTTTCTGTTTTTGCCTCATTGATTTTGTGAGTTTGTGTGTTTGCACTTGCGTGTGTGTTTGTGGCGGTCTGATTTAACATCTCAGTCTTCAAACAGAACCTCACTGAGAGACTTTGTGTTGGTGAAGCAGGCAAATATTGGAGTATTTTCGACTCCTGTCGCTATAAAACAAGACTGATGGCTTGATAGAGGTGTGACTGATGTATGCAGACGACTGAGTCCTCTTGTCATTGGGGGTAATAGTTGGTGCCTGCATCCTCTGATGAGTCACTGGATTACTGTTGGCCCAGGAAACACATTAGGAGGTATGGCAGACCAGCAGGTTTCTCTGTAGCATCTGCTGTAAGTCGCTCAGGATTGAAGTATGGCAGCGGAAAGTGTAGAACATAAGGTAATTTTACGATGACAGTGCGAGGAGAGTACATCTGTTCAGACCTGCAGGTACATCAGCTTAAAGTCAGCTGACATCTCCCAGCATATGCTCTTGTTCTTGAAAGTTTAGCTGTTACACATATGTGAAAAATCTGTCCATTTGAGGAGGGTTTAGACAAGTAGGCAATAGGGCTGTCACTTTATATTCGATATTCGGATAACCGTTGGAATATGGGAATAAATATCTGTAACCGAATAGTCAATAAATATTCAAATGTAATATTGAGTGTAGCAGCACATCAGGGCGCCTGGAGCAGTGGACCATACCGTCCAACAGAGGGTGCTGTGTGTGCAGCTTGACCGTCAGTCACATCTGCCGCTCTCTTAACCTCAGTAAACAAAGATTTTCCACTCCGAGCGGACATTAACAGCTATGAATCATCTGAGGAGAGCTGTGTGGAAGTACATATTGTAGTTTTGGTTCTACACCGTTGATGGCAAACTTAAAATCAAAGACCAGGCTGTGTGTTCTGTGAAATGCAGTTTAGTCACTTGTCCTCCACTTAGTTGCGGGCTCAGCCGTCGGCTCCAAGTTATACGGCTGAGTGCAGCGGGGCTTCGTCAAGAGTTTAACCCTTTGTGACTGCATTTTTTTTGGCAGGGTCTTTACCGAAAGGGCGGATAAGAGAGTCTCTGTCCCCTACTACTGGGGGGGTAATCAAATATCTTCACAATGGCATTTGACCTCAAATTCTAATAGCTCATGAATGAGTCAGTTAGACATTTTTACAAAATTCAGAAAAATCTTTTCATAATTTGGGAGATCATCACAAAGCAAGCCCTCCCACGATGTAATCTATTCGCGGTCATACTTGTGCTACCTGGTCACTCTGGATGTATGACTAGGTTGCGCCGCTAAAGTCACCAAAGTTGAACCGCAGATGATGCTAGCAGCTGCAGTGTTTTGTGGTTGGTAGGTGAGTGAAAGGATACAGTTGGAATAATGTTAGCTTATAAATATTATTATATGATATGATTATGATAAGATCGCGGTGAAACTTAAGAGAGCGTTGGGGCGGACATTAGCTCAGTTGGTAGGGCGTCCGCCCCATGTACGGGGGCTGCCAACCCCCAGCAGCGGCTGCTGGTTTGAATCCCGGCCTCAGCCCTTTGCTGCATGTCATCCCCCTCTCTTCACCCGCTTTCCTGTCAATCTCCAGCTGTCCTTTACAATAAAGGTCATAAAAGCCCCAAAAAATAACTTAAAAAAAAAAAAAAAAAAAACTTAAGCAGGCGTGATGTTACTTAACAATTAAACGGCGATGGTGGCCAAATGGGTGGTCAACTCAATTCCGGTTGCCAAGTTGGTGTGAATGCAGCTTTAGACTGCTTTTTCTAATTTTTTTTTGCCTGGTTGTTAACACAATATATATATTTTTTAAGATTATCTTTGGGGGGTTGTGCCTTTATTGACAGTGGGGGTAATATTTTCCAATTTCTTACAACCTGAAGATGAACAGTAGTGTTCCAGACCTACATTAGTGCTTGTTTCACACAATTTCAAGGCATTCTCTCGCTCCTAAGATTTTCTTTTCTTTTTAAGTCCTTATATGGATTTGCCCCACATTCCATCTCTCATCTCTTAAAGCAGTGATCACCAACTGGCTACTCGGGGGCCACATCCGGCCCCCATAGCTTTGTACATGGCCCCTGTATGATTATCATATTCAGAAAAACATCTAGGGTTGTGTTGTGGTTTCAAAGGCATCTTTCTGCTGTTAAGTCCCCAAAACCACTGATGAATTTTCCCAAAATATCCTTTATTGAAACGGATTTATCAGGCATGACTCCATATTAAAACTGTTTTACATAAAGTCACCTGGGATCTGAAATTTAAACAGAAAACAAGATCCAAACATAGAGCTGGAAACGAAAGTCCATTATAGAAGTAGCTAGAGTATCACCTTGTAGTTTGCAGCAGTATGGGTGATATAGACTGATCTCGCTTTTAAAGGTAAAGGAATACAAACTGTTCTGAAGAAATCTAACTATGTTACGCACAAATACTTAACTAGACTTATTTTAGAATCCGGCCCGCATTGTGTATGTCAGGAAAGAACTGGCCCTTCGATAAATGTAGTTGATGACCCTGTCTTAAAGTCTGTGCTTCGCCAAGATCATCTAGGTCTGCAAACAAACTTCTTATTAACCCTGAGTTCAGGCTGAAAACCTTCTCTGTTGTGGCCCCTAAATAATGGAACGGCCTGCAATCAGAATGTCCCTTGAGTGTTTTGTCTTTTTAGTTGATTTTACTCTGTTCTATGATTTTAAGTTGTCTTTTTCATCTGTTTCATGTCATTTTATTCATTTTTTTCTGATTGTTGCTCCTGTGCAGCACTTTCGAAATGTTTTTTTTTTCTTTAAATTGTGCAGAAATAAAACAGATTTCATTTTACTGGATATAACTGTCAGAGTTACCTGATAATTTACTTCCAAGCATCATTTAGTCTCTGACTCACTTTCTACCACCAGTTGTGAGCAGTTTTAACCTGGGTCTCATTAATGTGCCTGTTTGAATGGGATATTCCAGCCTCTTGATTAGGGCTGAACGATTTGAGAAAATAATCTAATTGCAACTTTTTTCCCCAATATTGCGATTTACTCTGCAACTGTTTTAATGTTCCTCATCTTATGTATTCTTAAACAAACAAAAGCAGTAGATCTTTTTATAGTAAAACCAATATGACATTACATTAATCTAAGGATAAAAGATTTGAGAAAAAGTGGAGAAGTGGAGAATAGAAGCAAAATAGGTATGAAATTGTTAAAAACTGGGTAAAAATGGTATGAAAGGGGAAAAAGGTTAATAAATAGGTGCAAAATAGGTGTAAAGTTTCAAAAAAATTGAGAAATATTGGCAAAAATCCAAAAGTGGTTTGGGAAAATTGATTATGGCAGCAAAATTGGGAGCTAAATTTGAAATTAAATTTCAAAAACCATGTAAAAATTCCAAAAATGGTTCTGACAGTGGCCAAGAAAAGATGAATGGGGGCAAAATAGGCATAAAGCTGTAAAAAACAGGGTTGAAAAAAGTTAAAAATGGTCCAAAAGTGGGAAAAAAGTGCATGAATACAGTTAAAAAAAATAGGCATGAAATTGCAAAAAACTACATCACAGTGCCAAAATGTTGAACACATTTTGGGCTTAAAATATTGAACCTTCTGCGATTTGAAAATTGCAATAAGCCATATTGTGATTTAATCTAATTTGCAATTAATTGTTCAGCCCTACTCTTGATTCATTATATTTGTATCCTGATGTATGCTATAATTGACAGAAGTATAGCAGAAGTAAGTGGGCAGTCCCATGAAGGGAATTTATTGTGCAAAATTACGCCCATGGAGCATGCAGCTTGAGTCACTGTTTTGCTAATTCTATATGTCAAGTTGCTTATTTGGACATTTTAAGTTACTTTTTGATTGAATTGTTAATCAGAGTGCAGGTTACACCCGTCTAGGTCAGCCTCCTCACAAAAATAAAGTCTAACCTGGCTGAGACATGCAGGGTAGAGATTCATAATCTGATACATCACTACCATGTCAGAATTTAGTGCCTTATTGGATTACCTGGCAGTCTAGTAAAGCGGCTCTCCCATTGTCCCACTGACCTTCTTGTTCTTCTGTTTCTCCTCCAGGTGAAACAGGAGGAGGGAAATTCCACGGCGTCGACCTCCTGCAGCACTCCCCATCCCCCTCTCCCTCTCCAGGGGACCCCTTCCCCCACCAGCCCCGCTCGCTGGAACCTGTCACCGACACCTTCCAGCAGAACCTCCCCCTGAGGAAGACACACTCCGACCTCGACACAACCTCACCTGCAGGTGTGTGGAACAACTGGAGCTACAACCACCAGTTCCAGTGAAGCCAATGAATACAATGGTTTTCAACTTAGTACTGACCTATATTCATTATTCACACTACAAAGGCAAGATATTTAATGGTCAAAATGAAAAGAATACATTGACTTTTGGCAAATATTCTCTTATTCTGAGTTTGATGCGTAAAACAGGAGTTAGAAAAGCTGGGGCAGCAGCACGTTTGCTCCTGTGTTACATCAGCTTTCCTTTTAACAGCACTCAATAAGCATTTGTAAACTGAGGACAGTAATTATTGAAGCTTTGTGGGTGGCATTATTTTATATTCTTGCTTGATGTTTTGACCTCAGTTGCTCAACAGTTCCAGTTTCTGTCGCCATATTTTGTGCTGCATAATGTGCCACACATTTTCATTTACACTGTAGGCCACTGTAGTATCTGCACTCTTTAACAGCAGGATGTGTCTTGCTGAAATAAGCAGGGATGGCCCTGAAAAGACTTGGATGGCAGCTTATATTGCTCAAAACCCTGTATGTGCCTTTTAGCTTTAATGGAGCCTTCACAGATGTGCAAGTTGCCCATGCCATGGGCACTTACACGACCTTTTCTGTCACAGATACTGGCTTTATAGCCTTGCAGAGCAGACAGACCTGCCTGATTCTGAAATCCTGCAGGTCCAGCCTCCATTGTCCAACGAATTCACTTGGCCTGAATAACGGCCCAATCAGGAAAGAGAGGCGGGAGCAGCAGAATGCGGACGTGAAGACAACCGGAAGTTGAGAACGGATATGCCGATTAGCCTATTGTCCTCATGGCTACCTAGTGAAACTTGGCGAAATCTGCCCTCCTCAGAAGTTTACTTGTAGGAATTGTCTTTGACGAGGTTCATGTCATATATAAGTGTTAAATGAATCATCTGTGGGGTACGGCCGTTAGCTGTTAGCGGCTAAGTTAGCCGCTATGGCTAACATCCATGAACTGTTGTTAGCCATTAGCCGCTACATTAGCAGCTATGTATGCTACATTACAGGAGGCAACCCTGCTTGATGTGGATTGGTCTGTGATGAATATGACAAGCTAAAGGATTGTCCAATTACAAGCTTGTGATTTTTTTAACGTTCTGCTAGGGCTGGACGATTATGGTAAAGATAAGAATCCCCATTATTTTAAGTGATATTGAAATCACAATTAATATACACAATTATTCATTTATTTAAAAACTTCAGTATTGATTTGAACACAACTTTAAAGAACCAGCGAGTGGCACATACAGTATTATTGATCAGCATAAGTCACACACTCGCTGTGGCTTCAAATGGAACACTGAAGCGCGATGAAGCGCAGGAACTTGCATACAGGGCACTCCACACTGTGTGGCATATTAATCATTTTTCTTCGATTATAATGTTTTTATGATTGTCAGATGGCAAAATCGAAATCACGATCAAAATCCGATTAATTGTCCAGCCCTACGTTCTGCCCCTGAAAACAAATTTAAAGGGCTCCTACCCAGATGGACTAATGAAACATTTCTGTGGCAGATATATTGAGCTGTCCATCTGGCTTGTCAGGTTACTGGCTTTAGACCTTTGCTCTGATAACAGTCTGGATGGTCCTTTTCCTCTTTAGTCCAGAGTACACCACATCCATGATGTCCAAAAAAAGTCAGAAATGTGGACTCAGATCACAGCAGACTTTTCCACTTTTCCTCAGTCAATCACAGATAAACTCAGGCTCAGAAAAGTCGGCGGTGTTTCTGAATGTTTTTGATATTTGTTTTTGTCCTTGTATGGTAGAGTTTGACCTTGACCTTGTAGATGTAGAGATGAACTGTGTTACCTGACAGTGGTTTTCTGATGTGTTCTTGAGCCCACATGCTGATATCCTTTACAGGTTAATGCTGGTTTTATATGCAGTGCCACCTTAGTTATAGAAAGTCACAGGCATTCAGTGTCTGTGTTTTGCCTTGCCGCCTATGTGCAGAAATGTCTTTGGGTTTTCTGAGTCTTTTGATGATACTATGGACTGTAGACAATGAAATCCCTAAATTCCCTGAAATTGTATCTTGGGAAATATCATAAACTCATGGAATTCTGTTAACTAGTCATGACATGCACTTTTTAGGATTATCAGTTTGAACATAAAATATCTTGTCTTTGTAGTCTATTCCATTGAAAATAGCTCAAGAAGGATTGGCAAATCGGTGTATTCTCTTTCTTTACATTTTACACAATGTCCCAACCTCATTTTAATTGTGGTGCCTAGAAAATTCCTTTAATTTCTTTTTCAGGCTTTCCTGCACTGTGGGCCTGGTTAATATCCATGTGCACTATGCACTACTATCAACAAATAACCTCTCCTATTCCACTGAATTTATTTTTCTTGAAGAAGGGGTTTTATTTGATGTGACTCAATTTTCTGCTTTTGTGAGATGAAAAACATTTCCACTTACATTTCAGGCTAATTTAAAAGGCGGTGATTTGACCATGTTGGCTTACTTATATAAAGTTGTACCTCAAAGTGTTTCTGAAAGGTTAAAACTTCAAACACTTAATTTAATTTCTAACTTATTCTCTATCTCTTTCACAGATAACACCTCAGAGCGGCGTGCACAGGACCAAATTCACCAAGGAACTATGGACCACTCTGGGCTGCTATGCTCAAACACACCCACAGCTTCCTGGAACGGACCTAAGGGCTCAACATTTTCCCCTGGAGGCTGGAACGAACAGTACAGTTACAGCATGAACAAGGGCCCGGCAGTTCCGCCCAAACAGCACACAATTATTGGTAATTCAGGAGGGAGCCAAGAGGGGCTGATGTTGGTCAGCTCAGGACAGTCGGTGAGCTCACATCACTCCAGCTCATTTACAACAGTGACGAACACTTCTGGGAAAGGAGGGAATAACATACAAGGGATATCTCTGACAGCTGCGATGATGGGGAAGCGGAGCGAGACAGAAGGGGCAGCAGCGGATGGCGGGAGAGGGGGAGGGGGAGGTCGGGAGGCGGGTAGAGGACGGGAGCGATCGGCACGTTCCATAGCAGCAGCAAATGCCTTCAAGTTCCGGGAGCGCTCCCTTTCCACACCCACGGATTCTGGCTCCTTCTGCTTTTCGGAAGGTGGCTTAGGCCAGCCGGATGGAATCGGGAATACTTTCACAGTTTCAGAGCACCAACAACAGAATAACAACTTTTTGGGTGAGAACTATGCACTTCTCTACCCTAGAGGGAGCTCTGAAGATAGTGCCAGTACCACAGACACCGTATCTGTTGCGGCTTCTGATTACAGTGCAGATGGTAGGTTGCGACTACGCTCCCGTTCAATCTCCCTAAAGAAGTCAAAACGCAAGCCGCCACCTCCTGTGAGGAGTGTCTCTCTCATGAAGAATTTAGGAGAGGCGGAGGGAAGAATCCACCATGAAAGTGGGTTGTACCGTGATGGCCGGCCAAAGAGCTTACACATCCCAAGGGACCACTACCCGGACTTCCAGCCAGATTTTCTTCTGCCAAGCTCATCATGTTCCTCTAAGTCTAGTGTTGGTAAGCGGGAAATAAACCAGGGAGGTCATGAAGGACCACCAAGCCTTGAGATTCAGGCACCAGAAAGTGCAGGGGAGACTGACATTAACTTCCAAAATCACTGGCAGCTGGGGGATTGGAAGAATGATCCCTACAGGTAAAAAATTAAGGTGGACCCTGGGAAGACGCTCATATAAGAAGCACAGATGTATTGAGTACCAGTATTTTGATCTTTTCTCCTTTTTTCTCTTTTGCAGGTCTCTCTCAGGCTCCAGCACAGCAACAGGCACCACCGTCATAGAATGTATGAAAGTCAGAGGTAGTTCAGAGTCCCTGCTTGATTCTCCTTCAACCTCCAGAGCCACCTCACCTTCACAGCTTTCCATGGAGACAGACACAAAGGCTTCCTCGCCCTTCAAACCGCCTGGAGTTATGTCTCCATCAAGTGGCTATTCCAGTCAGTCTGAGACTCCAACCCCAACTGTACCACAAATAGCCGGTCAGGGGACAGCAGGGACAATAGGATCATCAGGTTGCAAGTTACGCCCCAAGATCCCAGAAAGGAAGTCGTCGCTACCATCGCCCAAAGACCCAGCAGCAAGGTCAAGATTGTCCTTTGAAATGCCTGGAAATGCACATCTAGAGCTGTCATCCATCAAGCCAAAGCAGAAAGCAAGCAGACGGCACTCTGACACCTCAACCGCTGCAAAACCAGGAAAGTTGAGCCCTAGCTCCTCACAGGCAATACCTGTGGTTACCCAGAATGAGTTGAAGACAATAAGGCTTCGCTCTGTCTCTCGTGGTGACTTGGAGGACTGTCCTGATGGAGCTTCTGACACCATTGAAGAGGAACAGCATGGTCGAGACCTAGGTGAAGAACCAAGCCCTCCACCCACCCTACCAAAACCCAAACCCCCTGTTGCTGTCAAACCCCCATTGCCTAAGAGACCCATAAATCTTCTCCTTAAGTCTCCATCTCCCTCTTCCACATCCCCTCTTGGTCCTGATTCACCTCCTGCATCACCTGTTGACCGACCTGTACCCTTGGGCAACATCTACAAAGTAATGAAAAAACCCAAACCCAAAAAACCTCCACCACAAACTTCAACCAGCCCCTCTGCTCCCCCAGAATCTTCTACCCTTACACAGACTGCCTATGATCATTCGTTCCTCCCCAACTCCCAGTCCCTCTTTGACCTGCCTCCTCTTCCAGACCCTCAGCCTCTCCTTGAAGACCCAGTGCTGGAGCCTGAATTAGACGGTGATCAGGAAGTCCACCTGGGTCCAGAGGATGGAGGATCACTGCCCTCACCTTGCAGCAACCAAGAGGCCCCAGAGCTCCCGGACAAAAGCAAGACACTTCCCTCGAGGATGACAATCTCCTGCCTGGCTGAATTGTCAGACAAAAAGAAACCCAAGGTGAGGAAAACAGATGTCATGCCCTTGTCAAGTGTGTTTTTCTGCAAGAATGTGGATTTACTGTTTAAGGGTACAAAGATCTAAAGCCTTCTCACACCTTTCCTTTAGGTTCCACCACCAGTCCCTAAGAAGCCAAATGTCCTGCTCTTCCCCTCATCAGTCCACTCAACCACCAACGGCAATGGCAGCACAGAAAAGCAGACACAACAGGCTGACAGCCCGGTGGGTCTGCGCTCACCTGTGGGATCATTCCCACCTGAAGAGTTACCCACTGCCCCCATTGTTCCTGACATGCCTGAGCAAGAGGAGAACCACTTGGGGACAGATGAGGAAAGTTCGAAGGAGTCATCTCTGCAAGACTCCTCGCTTACAGAGTTAGGAGGGAAACTGGCCAGCACTTCGATAGTGGAAGGTAGGATTTGGTGATAGGGTATTTTAAGGCAAAGTGAAAATTCTTTTCAGGCATGACTTCACAAGACATTTTTTCTTTCACTCGTCTAAGTTTGCCACATGTTAGGACACATTGAAAGGGCAGAAATACATAGAAAAATAAAGTTTAAGAAATGAATGACAACTAGTGATAATAAATCTTGGATCACCTCTAGAGTCCCCCAACCCAAAATGGGTCAAGCAGATTAGATAATGAATGAACAGATGGACTGAAGTGCCCTGTAATAACAACCTTTACATGGACTCCAATGGCAACTAAATTTAGAAATAACGCAGAAGGACAAATATTTCCACAGCTATCTGAACAATTTGTTTTTTCTATAGTGATACCCTCTGCAGACTTCATGTCCTCCAAACTGTTACAGTGTGTACTATTTGGATATGAGCATCATATGTCACATCGCACAGCATCTGACACTTGCTGTCTACACTGCATCCTGTAAAAATGTAATTCTGTGCCCTCTTTCCCCTTGTCAACAGTGGTCATAAAGGCTGATACATACAAGGCTCTCTATGAGCCATGAAAGTTTCTCCCTCTTTTGATAACAGTAAACCATTTCACTCTCTGAATGTACCGTCTGCTATATCCACTAAGTTAAACAGATAAACCAACTATGTTGAGTAAACCGGGGTACACACACAAAGAGTATTGGGCTGATTTCATCCTGACTTTCCCCCTTCCTACCAAAGGATAGCAAACATCAGATTATTTTGTTTTATAAGATTATCCTATGAGATTATTCCGTGGTCTAAGGTATGCTAAGAATGAATTTGTCCTGATAATTGCCTCTGAAACAGGTCAGGGCCGACAATCGTAAATACAAAACATCTTCAATATGTACAACCAAAAATCTCTATGTGTGAGGAAAGCTGATGACTCCCAAGTCATGACTCTGTGGGTTATGACATGAAAGTAGCCAATCAAGAATAGACTAAGGAACAAGGAAGCAGGCGTAAATCAAAGCAAGCATGGCCAACCTGAGACATAAAGTCATGTGGACTTGTTTGTGTTGCCCGCTTGTTGCTGTTTCTTCTTCCCCTCTTCCTAGATTAAGTCAAATCAAGGAAAACAAGGAAAAATGTGATGGAGTGCAAAATAGAGATCAACTTCAACTTACATATCATCCTGAAGGAAATATGGTTTGCAGGCATCAACACAAGTACATGAGAGAAACATAAATCATACATGCATTATGACAATCCTTAGCACAAGTGAAAGGCAAAGGTACCCATGCTGCGTTCCAGTTGTACTGGGTAGTCTGGATTTCTGAGTTTTGAGTGGGAATTTTTTTCTAGAATGCCCCCCGAGGTCGGAATTTCCTACAGGGAACTTGAGGGATCCTCACCACCCTCAAGTTGACAATCAATGATGGCAGCCCCCAGTGTAAACATTTATTAACCTCCTGTAATGTTCTGTTTATCTGCACTTCTGATTAATGTTTATGCCACTAAATCAGCCGTATGCACAGTATTGTTCCACTTGTATTTATGGAAATGCTGCCTCAATGTTATTTACAGTCTTCATATGGTATTCGTGAAGTAAATCGCAGGGTGTGCTAACAACGGCTAACACAACGGCTAACAATAGCCTGCTAGATCGGCAATTTTTTTCCAACTTTGTAACTGTAATGCTGATAACTCGGAGATGACATCACTCCCATTTCCCTCTTCCTGGTTCTGAGGTTAAACCATTAAGAGCCAACGGCTAAAAGATTGACCACAACTCCATTACGTGCTATTAGTTATTTAAGTGCTGTGCGGTAGATAGGATGAAAAGTAGCGATTGTAATTTAAAATCACTCTAATCCACAATAAAAACACATTGGACAATAGGTCAGGCCAACAAATTAAGACTTTCAGGGCAACCAGGATATAAGAAGTTCTGTCCCGCCTTGCAAACAAGATAATCATGATGAGTCAAGAACTTTTTGGACCCACCTAGTGATTCGTCCACTATAGATACCCTGCAGCTGAGACTGCTGCACTCTCATCACCTTGCTTGCCACTTTGACCAGCCAAACAACCATGCAATAAGACATGGCGTCATGACAAAATCAATGCCTCGTGTCACACCATGCGGCAGTGCAATGCATCTGGATTTATGTCTGCTTTTGCCAAAAGTGATGACAACCATGTTGGAAAACCACGTCAAGTTTCACTGGTGATGCTTTTCTAGCAGAGACTGCCTTTGTATTTGCTCCATGAGTAAGTTCGCTGCTGTAATAAATGTCCTTCTAACAAACATGTGAGTCCACTGACTGAAAAGGCAATGCCCGTGCTTCAAGGAGCTCTTAATATATCAAACCCAACTATAATGCCATGCTTGCAGTCAAATTTATTTTGATCACAGTTATTTGAATGATCTCCGGTGTATCTCACCTTTTAGTTGTCATTTTCTATGCCTGTGTTTAATGATAGCTTATTAGAACTGCTGCACATGATTAGGACCCATTCCTGCTGTGCTGGATGCAAACCCCATTAACCTGCTCTATTGCTGAAGCAAATCAAGTCCCACTGTTTTAATATTGGACCAAATCACAACAATAGGTTCTCCTTTTTTGTAACAGTGAAGTTGACATTTATCGTTATCATCTCAGTGTGTTAGATCTGCTTTAATTGCAAGTGACACACATTTGTGTAATACAAACACAAATCAAGAAGAAAAATATGAAGTGAGTTGCAGGATAACAAAATCTACCATTAAGTCTACACAAAGTACAATCGACAATTTACATTTCAAAGAGTGTGGAGTATTATATAAAGGAAAAAGAGAAAGTTTACGTTTAATTATACATGAAAACGATCAGATAATATAGAAGTGTAAATAAATGTTTCCTTTTGGTTGTCCTCAGGCCCTCACACACTTTCATGTATTTGTCCCTATAATATCACAGTTTTGCAAGTACCCCAGTAAATGTGTTATTTTCTGAGTTTAAGTTGTAAACTCAAACTCTGGGTGTGTTATTTGGGGACAGTATTCCTCTAACATGGTACAATATTCAAGGCAGGATGTGAGGAAGTGGAGCTTTGGTTCTATTAGGTGTCACAGTAAGGGCAGAGTCTGGTCTCCTACGGGCGCCAGCCCTTTTTGTGATGGCCCATCTCCATAGCTATGTGTTTGAGGAGTCCACGCCTCATTAGGACTTTTCTTTGTGAAAGACTTTTTACAGAGCTCAAATGTTATACCATTTGGACTCTCTGTTAGGGGACAAATACCATTTTGATGTTCTTGCCTTCATGTTGTTTTCTCTCTTAATTTTACATACAGTTCTCTCTGTTGTTCATTGATTCAATTGGGTCTAATTTGAGGGATTGTTTGAGTCCAGAGTCTGATTTAGTTGGGCAGTTACTGTAGTCCCGGTGCTCCCATCAACCTGCTGGTGCCATTGGAGCAGTAGGTTGATTGGAATTTTCTGGATTGGGCTCTTGGCACACATTACCTCCACCAGGAGGTTATGTTATTGCATCTGTTGTTTGTTAGTTTTTTGTTTGTTTCTCTGTTAGCAAGATAACTCAAAATGTTATGGATGGATTTTGATGAAATTTCCAGGAAATATCTGGATTAGGACAAGGAACAAATGATTAGATTTTGGGAGTGATCCGGATCACCATCTGGATCACTCATGAGTCTAAATGCTAATGGTATGTTTTCATGGTCAAGGAATCTAAATATTTAGATGAAATAAAGGTAGAACTAATATTTATGGTGGAAATGACAATATGGGTGAGGACTGTGGTGCTGGCAGAGGTCTGGCTTTCTAGTGTTTTTCTAGTTTTCAAATGTTGGTAAAATATTGGTAGAATATTTGAAAAAGTTTAAATACACATGGTGTTGTTATGACTTCTCTTTTTTTCAGAATACTCCACAGCCAATGAGAAGACGGTACTCCACATTGCAGAGGAAACAGATGACGACTTGTTAGCCAGCACACCCGCAACGCACACTACCGAAGACCTGTTCACTATTATACACAGGTTTGGAGACATCTTTTTAATGTTCAGCTGTACAAGCCAATGCAGAGGTATTATAAACAGTGGATGCCTTTCTCATAGGACATCTCAACAGGTTAAAAAACATTACAGTAATGTTTGTTTTGACAGAACAATCCCATTCAAAAAGGGTTTTATTCAACAATAAGCTCATCTGCCAGTTTATTTTAACCTGAAGAATGTGATGAAAGATGCTCTGTTTAAAGGTGCAAGGCATGCAGAGCATAAGGTTTCCTAGCAACGGCTACATGTATAATGGGTGACTGCACGACCAGCAGTTTCTATTTAGTCCTTTTTCAGAGTCTCTCTCTCTCTCACACTCACACACATCCACAGAATTACAAGACAGCTAGTCTCCAAGCAACAAGTGTTCATGATGTTACCTTGCTCAGAGCAGAAAATAGCTTGGAGAGCAGAGAAGAAAATGTTAGGAGGGGAAAAGGAGGAACTGGAGACGCTTTTAAGTCATTGATATACTTCATTATTTCCACATAAACAGATATCAGATGAAGTTGCACTCATTTGACTTGGGTAGAGTTTTAGTTGTACATTGGGGAATCCACAAATGATGCCAATTAATACTTTCTTCTCATTGTTCAGGTCCAAGAGAAAGGTTCTAGGTCGCAAGGAGCCGTCTGACTCTTTTGGTAGCCGCCAGAGCCTCGTGTCTCCAGTGAAGCACAGCACCAGTGGCGGGGACCTCAGAAACCTTACCTTAGGCAGCAGTCAAAGGTCAAGCTCTCGCAATGAGAACTTCATGGCCCTGCTTCAGAAGAAAGGCAGCAAGTCTTCCAGCGGAGGAACCAGAGTCTCTGCCATGGAACTTCTCAAAAGCACAAATCCTCTTGCCAGACGGGTCACAGAGTTTTCAAATACCACATCGTCGACCGGTGAGGGAGGGGACACGGCGTCTGGGAATGGCAAACCCAATGACCAATGAGTGGATTCAGACATTAACCGGGTCTGACACAGCAACCGAAAAATCCCACAATGCTCCATTGCAGATTGAGCATTCCGACCAAAACGTCCAACTGAATTGCTCCAACTACTGGCTGACCATTTGGGCTGTCCAACAAAATTGGAGCACAATTTTGGACAAAATGGTCCCTCCCATGGTTGAAGCGCTATTGTTTCCTGTGAAACTGGTCCCTTTAGAAGAGTGAGAAATTCGTCTTTTCAACCAAACATGGATGCATTGAGGCTAACTTCTAAACAGCACCAACCATGATCTGAATATTTGGAATATTCTCTCTGTGGTGGCTCAAAGTCACAATTGGTGGTGTTTAAATTGGGAATATAATGGACATATTGGATATCTTTTCTTTCAAGCACCACCAGAATCAAGATGTCTGGAGACATTGACGGCAGCCGTGATACATCCACAAGGATACTAGAAAAGATGCTCAGTCACATGGTTCCAAGAAGTAAAAGGAATTAACTCCAGAAGTTCCCAGAAGTGATACGACTACACAGTGACTACCAACAGCACCACAATACTTAAACGTGTGGATCTGCTTAAAATAAAGAGTAAATCTTTAACAAAGTGATGGCACACCAGAGAAGCAGGAGTGCCCTGAATTAAAGGCGTCACCTTGTCTTCTTTAATGGTATCAAAGTACCATAGACCACATCAGCATGGACATTCTCAGAAACCGTACATCCTGATCTAATGGGGCGAAATGCAGGATTAACAAAGAAAACCACCAGGGGGCTTTTTGCCACCAAAGATAAGGCATGTCAGAGATTTTGTTGCCCATGCCATGAACACGAATGTGGATTTTCACGAGAACATTCCACAAGAAGCACCCAGGAAAGTGGGTAACATTTTGGAACGCAAGCACTTTTTTTCTTTTCCCTTGGCATGGACGTTGTTTACATGACTAAGACTTTGCGTTGCTTGATTTATTTTTTTCCTGAGACTTTCATCAATCATTATTTTTTCAGTCCTTGTTTAGATATTTTTTCACATTATTTCCCTAGACATGCTAGATGGCCATATTGTATATGTTAAATTGGACTGTACTGTATGTATCATGTACAAAGATAAATGTAACACATCTATCATTTGGAATATTGAATACAAAGACTAAATATAGTGTACAGAGCAGCAAGCAGCTTGGACCACAATCTGCCCACACAACGAAGGGAACACACACTCAAACACACACAAAGACGAACGCCATTGAAGACGAGCAGAGCAGACCAACTAAACAAGTATGTGTGTGTTCATGGGAATGTGCGCATGAAATCTTGCCTGTGGAGTTTCTGTACGGAGAGTATGAAGCAGGCCTGGATATTTAACAGGGTTTCTATTCATTTTTTGGTCTCTGGTGACGGGACCAAAGGACTGTTAAAACTACAAACAGACCAGAGGGGACCTAACAGTGTTAGTGTGCGTATGTGTGTGTGTGCCTGTGTGTTTACAGAGGTTAGTGCCAAGAACAACGTGGAGGAAAAAGAGAGAAGAAAGAGAGTGTGCTGAAACTTGTGCAGGCATTTTCGTGCACATATTCTTGTTGTGCTCTATATTATTTGACATATTTTTGTGTGAATGTGTTTTACCATTGTCACACTCCCATCCCCCAAACCCATGTCCTTCTTGGGATAGGATTATATTGGACTAAGCCTCCACACACCCACACGTTACGGTACCAGAGGATGCCAAGACCAAGGAGATCCGGAACTGGAAGGGGACACTGCCACCAAAACAGTTCTCTGATGGATGAGATCAACCTATCCGCCTGCGGGCACTTTGCTTTTTAAGATCCAAATTGTTTAATCTTAAATCAATGGCATGAAATAGGAAAGATGAAACAGGTCATCCAAAAGCTAAACAGCTGTGTCTGTCGATGATTGGCCATTAGAAGTTCAAATCTAAAGAACGTAAAGGAAAGACTTGTCCCAACAGTGACTGGAAGTGTAAAAATTAATGAAGAGACTATTGGGATAAAGAAGGATCTTACCTGGAATAAACCTTTTCAATATACCAGTTTATCTTTGCTCCAGCCTTCACCTTTAGCCGTTAGCTTTGATAGTGTAAAAAAATTAATAAAGCTTCTTTCATGGTTTGTAGTGCAATCTTGAGTTTACGAGATAACAGGAAGAGCAACACGGGTTACGTTTTCTGTCTGATATTGACTTGCTGTCAGCATTGATATGATTTCAACTTTTTCCGCAGCAATTTTTAAACGGCCCGAGTAACTTGTTTTCCTAAAGTGCCACAAGACACTGACTACTGAAACCAACTGACTGAAGAGACAGGGGCAATATACTGCAGAGTGCGTGGCACATACGAAACGCTTTGCAGGCAGACTATTTGGAAACTGATATGTAGCAAAGAGCAGGGACATCTAGAGGGGTCTCAAAGTAGAGCCACTGCTCCTTCGCATCGAAAGCAGTCCGTTAAAATTGTTTGGAGAAATGGTTAGGATGTCTCCTTGTCAACTCCAAGAATAGGGCTTTCAGGGTTATTTGTTTTCATTGAATTAGGAAATATAATCTGAATCTGGCAAAGCTACCACTGAAGCTGATAGCATCTATGCTAATCTCTTCACTAGCAGTGATTCCTGCTGTTGTCATGATTGTAACTCCCACTTCTTCCTGCTTTAGAGGAAGCTGATTAGACAAGTTTAATCAATTTGGAGCTTTGCTAGATGGATCTGTCAGATCACAGACAATGAATCAGATCGATCTAGCTGCACTGCATGGTTGCAGCTGGTAGCTTTGGACACTTTTGCGTTAGTGATTTGTCCCCAGGACTTGTCCACACAGATGCATGGTTCCTCTGGCATGCCACAAATGACGTTCGACTGATACCGTCAAGCAGGATTGGAAAACTCAAAGGATACTGGAATACCTGCAAACTATAAGGACTCCCAGTATGTATGAGTCTGCAAACACAAGAATCCCTCACCATGATGTCTGTGTAGGTTCTCAGTCATCCAACCCTGATCCAAGCGGGAACTGGACTGGTTCAGATTCCCAAGGACTTTTTGTTTCCTCTCAAAAAGGATTCTTCTTTCTAATGTTTGACTGGGGAAGAGCTGGGAGTATAAAGTAAATGTCGACTATTAACTCAACCATCAGCTCTCAGCACTGAAGAAGCCTTTTGTTCGAGGCAAAACCCTTAAGAATCTGAACCAGTCCAGTTGCCACTTGGATCTGCATTTCAATGCCTCACCACTGCAGCGTGATTCCAGAGAATCATTAGAGCATCGCAAGTGTCGCAACGTGACGCTACAGGCCACAGGGAGCAGTTCCTGTTTGCTTTGCCTTCCTCCATGCACATTATCACACTCTGTCTCACATCTCAGAGGGGGAGTGGTGATCTGCATCCTCCTCCCTCTTCACGGTCGTTCCTCTCCTCCTCCCGTCATCACTGCTGGAGCACACACTCCATCTGTCTTCTCTGCATTTAGCATCGACTCTGATTTTCTCTCCTGTAACCTCATCTGGCACACACTGTAGCATACTCTCTCTTTTACCGCAACCTCTGCCACACGTAGCATTGCCTCTCCATCCCATTCTTCCTGCGCTGCTCTACCCCGTTTCCGACCGACCTCCCTTTTTCCTCTCCCACATCCCTTTTTCCTCATCCCCACCTCTCTGCATTCAGTCTATGCATCTGAGCTTGGCAGGCGACACGACACCGGATGAATGTAAATGAATGACTGTTAAGAAAAAATGACGCTGTGCTTGGTTTGAGAGTGCAAAAAACATTGTTCTATCAGCGCTTATCCGAATGCCTTCTCTCTTTCTTGCTCTCTGAGTTTTATACTTTTTCTTTAACTTTGCTTTGGAGTATCCATGTTACATGAAACCAACATGGACGGATGAATGAATGGATAGGATCTGTGCACAAACAAGGCAAAGGGCATGGTTTGAAAGTGGTTTTGGATGAAGGACCTTGACTTTTGGACTGTGATCAGAACACCTTGAAGTCTCCAACGGACTCTCAGTTCTGGATTACTCTTGGAGAATTAGGATTACCAGTGGTTTGGCTCTAACTCCTGACTTATCCCCTGCATGGATGGACTGTGAAGAGAAGAAGGAACCTTTCATCTCTAAACTCCTGGTTGTCACACTCTCCCTCGGTGCTATTGAGTCAGAGTTCCCCCTAGTGGATGGAAAGAGGAAACTACATTTAACAGGAGAGTAGAATAAACTCTTTCACGCATCTCTCAGTCCTTCAGGTCATACTGGTGAAAAAGAGATAAAGAGTTTTAAAAGTGCATAAATGATCACCATCTATGAAGACTAGTCAAGTGACGCTTGTTTTAAATATTTAGTGAATGAAAAAGATAAACCTATAAAACTCTGTGTTTGTTTGCCTTGTATACTGAGTTATGGGCGTGTTGCTGCAGCGCCTGCTGTGTTTTTTAAAGTTTTGTTTTCTTATTTTTTATTTCGACTGCCTTTTTAGTACAAACGCAAGGACAAGCTTTTACAGAAACTGGCCAAAGTATCAGTATGTTGAAAAGGGAGCCTTTTTGTTTGACATGTAAAGGGTGTTTGACGTTACCAATTATGCGCTCAGTGACTCAAATATCTGATGTGTTTTAATGTTCAAACATTAGCCCAAATCTGCATGCACTGACCATGTTTACACAGTGCCCATTGTCCAGTGATGCCACTTCTAAAACCTAATATGCTGGTTTTAAGTTACACGACACTAAAGGTTATGAAAGTAGTGGATTGACACACCATTGAAACATTAAGAACAGAATGTTATGATAATACCTTTGTGAAAACTGACCAGAAGCTGACCAAGTCACGGTAGAAAGCAACAATGAAAATGCTCCAAGGAATTTCAAAGAAATTTAAGAAAATCTTCAGCACCTGTACAACCATTTCAGCTTTTGTTATTCTTCATGTCATTGCAGAGGACAGAGGATGGATTTGGAAAGGGACATACAGAAAAATGATCAATACCATCGTATTAGTCTGATGTAAGGACCCATTAAAAGTTAACAGTTATATTCAGCTTATTTGGTCATGGACAACTGCTTGCGTAGCAGACACAATACAAGTATTACAAAATTCCTTGATGACGTTTTTACAGCAAAACAACGGCCAAACATCTATTTAGGCTAATTTTACCTCCACCAGTGAGGTTATGTTATTGCCGCCATCTGCTTGTTTTAAAGTTTGTTTGTTTCTCTGTTAGCAACATAACTCAAAACGTTATGGACAGATTTCCATGACATTTTCAGGAAATGTCAGGATTGGGACAAGGGACAAATGATTAGATTTCAGAAGTGAGATACGGATTTTTCAAAGGATTCTTTAAAATTGCATGATAGGACCATTTTCAACGTTTGTGCATATTACTCCACCAAAAATAAAAGAAGAAAATTAAAAAAAATACGGGACAGGTTTCCAACAGGTTCTACAAGATATCAAAGACTGATCTGGATCCCAGCAAAATTCCGGATTCTCTGATCCAGATCAAGAAAATTTAGATATCCTTGGAATTTTCGTCATAACAAAAAAGAAAACCGCCATGAGGAAAAATGTGATTTTTCGTGAATAACTACTGAACTGAAATAGATATCATCATGAATCCAATTGCTAATGTTATGTTTTCACGGTCAAGGAATCTAAATATTTAGATGAAATAAAGGGGGGACTCATATTTGTGCTTAAAATCACAATATGGGTGAGGACTGGTGCTGGCAGAGGTCGGTGCTCTCTGAGTGCCTTCCTAGTTTAATTAGAAACCTACCCAATTTGTTGTCCTGTCAAATATATACATAAAACTAGAAGAGTTCTAAGAGCCAAAAACCTCTGCAAAAGCATTTCAAACAAATGTCTGGCGAGTTGTTGTAAAAAAAAAGCTGACAAATTTCATGTTGTGAACAAATCCTTGAGCAATTGCTGTATCCACATCATTTTGATCTGCACCAAAAATTGTAAAAACCTCCCCTTAAAATATCAGCTAAATCCATTGAGAACTTGTTAGGTAATTGGCGAGAATGTGAAAAACTGCCCTATCTTGCAATGTGAAAAAATCCTTTAAAAAAATTTCTGGATCTGCATCCAGTATTCACCAAAGTATAATCCTTTCTTCTTTGCGTCACAACTAACATTCTCTAAAATCGTAATCAAAATATGTTGATGACTTCTTGAGTTATCTTGCTAAAAGACAAACAAAAACACATCTTTCCTTGAAGATCTTAAACCAAATATAAGTCTTTATTCCCTTATCAGTGGATGAATAGATACAAAAACATAATTACTGTCCAACATTTTTAAGACTCAAAACTTTGAATACAGTGGTCTTAAGATGATTTCATCTCAACATCTTGAAAGTGTTGTTAGTGGACAATGGTAACTCTGAATATGGCGTCAAGAAAGAGTAGTTCTAAAGGATGTTAGCTTGTTCAAAAACTCCCAGTATTTGGAATATTATCATGGCTTTTGTTCAAATTTTAGATCACATATGGGAACATAGGAGCAGTGAGAATGTGTTGCTACAGCACAAAATGACAGGGTGTGTACAGAGTCCATCTAAGAATGGAGATATATAAGGAAAAAAGTGCTGCCTTCAGCAGAGGCACAGGAACAGCACATACTGTTGTTTAAGTTGTTCCTGTTGACAGATGGCAGATTTATTCAACGTGGCACTCAAAAATAGAGGTACAAACAAAGACAGAAATATATGGGTACACAGGTGAAAGGATGAAATGCCCTATGATGGGATACAATCATTTATTATTTAGAGGAAAATGTCTATTTATGAACATTTTACAAATACTTTTAAGGCAAAGTTGCAGTTGAGGTGGAAGTAATCTCACTGTTTGGCTTCAGAGGTACCGAAAAACCTTTTGGTCACTTATGTTGTTCCTTTTCTTCACTAACCTCAACTTTTTCATGTAATAATTTCCCAGAGATCTTTACGTTTCAGACAAACTCTGAAGTCATAGTGCAATCTTGTGGAGTCTTTTTAGAGTGAGGGTGTGCCCCCATGACTGCAGCCTGTTGGATGTGAAGTGGACTTATAACACAAAGAGTTTTATAATCACTCTTAAGTTGTTAATCTGTTTTGAATTACATATGCTGTTTTTGTGGAATGCTTTCATTCAGAGTTTGTAAAATTACATGGATTCAGTGGAACCATTAGCAACAATGAATAGCATTAGCTTTAGAGTTGCTGCCCGTCAGTGTAAGTACTGCTCAGGCTAATGCTGTGTCCCTCGTTGAACCTCATTTTGAAAATCCAAAACCAAACCTTTGGCAAGTTCCATAGAATCTTACCAAAATCTGCCCGTACCCTACCCTCCTCCCAAACCTAACCCTCACATATAAGCCCCGTTTCCACCAGAGGGTTCAGTTCCGTTCGTCTTGGTACGGCTCGGTTTCTGTGGCGTTTCCATGGCCTGAAACCGGGACAGGACCCCTTATAAGTGAACCGCACCGTCTTACTTTTTGGGACCCTTCTGTTGGGGTGCCAAGCATACCAATCCGACCCCAGAAGGTGGAGCTAGAAACACTGCAGTCCGTTGATTGGTCGAAGGAGACATCACTTCCCGTGTGACAGCAGAACAGCATATAACCCCGCCATGTTTAATTCTCCACTCGTCTTCATGAAGATAAGTCCCATGGCACACAGCCTTCTCTGAAACAAAGCTTGGTTGCACTTCTTAGCAAAAAGCCACATATTGATCAAGCCACATACTGGAAAAAAGAATTACTGGATGTCTTCCATCGTTGCTCTTTGTTTACTGTGTCGGGTTTCCTTCTTCGTTGTTGATAGCCGGGTACATGATGTTGCACTGCTATGACGTCATGCTATCGGCATCCGGCTTATACGCTGCCTACTTAGTAGGGTTCAGTTGGCTGTGGAAACGTAAACAGGATCCGGCTTTACTGTTCCGGTCTGAGCCAAACCATGCCAATCCATACTGGACCACTTGGTGGAAATGTGGCTTTAGTCCTACAGAGTTTGTCAGACATCCTGGTCCTGCCTAAGGGTTTGACCATAAAAGGTATCTTGAAGGAGCAAGTTTGACCAACCAGTGAGAATATTTAAGCCTAAAATGCAGCTTTGCCTCCAAGAAAAGTCTTTAGAGCTAAATTGAAAACACATTATATTGAATTGCATATCTATAGAGTAAAAATAGAGCTGACATATGATATATATTGAATATCTAATCCAGACGGAGAAGGGGGAGGGAGACAGTGTTGTGGAGCAAGGGTGTAATTCTGCCAAACGTGGGGATTACCCTCGAATATTCCATCATCTTAACCTGCACCTCCTCTCCCTCTCCGTCTCAGCTAGCGTGTGACTCAGAGGAATAATAAGGTTAAAAGCTTTTCCCCTTTTCACTCTCACTCACGAGGAATCTGTATGAAATGGTTAAAATTCAGTCAAATTAATTTGTTGAAATTTTACAAAACTTTCGAGCAATCAAAAGATGAATTCAAATACTGTTCATGTCTCCGAATCTTGCTTCTTAAATTGTAATTTTTAACCCTTGTTTAGGCCAATTTTCCCTTTGTAATGTGCAAAAATTCACCAAATTTTAGTTTCCAAAGATTATAGATGGTTCAACTTTATGGGGGAGTGAAAATGGTTGAAAAGAAGACTAGAAAAGAGGGATAATGGTGGCAGATTTGGGCCAAAGAGTATCTTGCACTGGGCGCTTAAAAGAGGTGCAGGGTTTACAGTGTTTCATGGGTACTTTTTTAGCAGAAATCAATGTCCTTTTCCTGCAAACCTCATCCCCGGCCTATCCAAGCAAATTTGAACAAACTTATTTGTATCCCCAGTTTGAGGGGCCGTACTGGCAGCTTTTAATGACAGATGAAAATAAGAGAGACACAAATAGAGAGAGACAAACAAGAGTTATTGGAATTATCTATTTTTGTTATTCCCCATTGAAAATACATATTTAAAGGAATATTCCATGTATGTATTGAATAATCTGTTTCTCTGCCCCCATCCAATGGTGTGATCTGTAGCTGCACCGAGGGGCCACACACAAACCCTCTGCAGCCAGGCCATGCCAGTGTGATGAAATTATTATTATTATATCGTTATAAATAAATTATTTTTCTTGCCTAACAAAGGGTTTATCTCTTTCTCTGTTCATTGTGTTGTTACCTCCACCAAGGAGGTTGTGTTTTTACCGGTGCATGTTTGTCTGTTATTTTGTTTGTTAGCAAGGTTAGACAAATACAACAGGATGGATTTTGTTGAAAGTTTCAGGAGATGTTGGTAATAGCCCAACTCAAAAATGATTAAATTTTGGTGTTGGTCCAAATAACTAACATTTATAAACGGTCATTTGGCTCTCACCTCTGCCAAAGATGTTGTGTTTTTTCCAGGGTATGTTTGTCTCTTTTTTTGTTTCTTAGCAAGATTACACAAAAACAACAGGACAGATTTTGCTGAAAGTTTCCAGAGGTGTTGGTAATGGCCCATTTTAAAAATGATTAAATTTTAGTGGTGGTCCAAATAACCAACATTAACAAATGGTCATTTGGCTCTAACCTCTGCCAAAGATGTTGTGTTTTTGCTGGTGTATGCCTGTCTGTATTTTCTTTGTTAGCAAGATTGCAAAATAAACAACGGGACAAATTTTGCTAAAATTTTACAGGAAATGTAGGTAATAGCCCAACTCAAAAATGATTCAATTTTGGTGTTGGTCCAAATAACCAACATTAACAAACGATAATTTGGCCCTAACCTCTACCAAAGAAGTTGTGTTTTTGTTGGTGTATGTTTGTTTTTTTTTTGTTTGCTAGCAAGATTACACAAAAACTGCTGGACGAATTTTGCTGAAATTGTTCGGAGGTGTTGGTAATAGCTCAATTTAATAATGATTAAATGTTAGTGGTGGTCCAAATAACCAACAATCATTTGGCTATAACTGTCTAACTAATAATGATAACAAGATGATGCTAGGTGTGGATTTTCAGGGTCAAAAAGTCATATTATGATGGTAACTATCATGGAACTATTGGTAGTAGATGTAACAGCAATATGCGAGCTACCTTGGTGGAGGTTTGCGATCTCTGAGAGCTTTTTAGTAGTTCTTCAATTGCCTCCAAAGTCACTCGTCATCTTTATTTATGAACTTGTTGGCCTATTTTGTAGATTCGTCTCAAACAAACCTACTTTTCCTGATTTTTAAGGTTGGACATGATCGATGGGAGTGAAAAGCTATCACAAAGCTACAAAGGACTACAAAATGGTGGCTAGTCTTAGAAGAACCACATTATTTACAGTGAACATCGTCTTGTCTTGACCTCGTGCTTGATCATTTTCTTATATACTTGAATGATCTGATCAAGTCTGTCCTCATGGCTGTGGCATTGTTAAAGGTAAAAAAATGACCAGAAATGGGTCATAGTTGGGCTACTTTTGTCGTCTTTGTTCGCAGTTTTTTTTAGCTTTAATATTCAAAAGTGAGAGATTTTAGGAGCATTTTATTATATCAGATTGAATGTTGAAATGTGTTCATCAGAAACCTCTCTTAAGCATTTATCTGAAACAAGCACTAAATCCCATATAGTTTCAGGCTAGGAAGTGCTAAATGCTAACTCTTGTGTGTATGCACTCATTCCTGCATTGCTATATATAATAAAATGTTTAAATTTTGGTATGTAGAGGAGCTTTTATATCAGATTCTTATCAAAAGTTACCATGAGAATCATTTTAAACAAATTTTGAATACAGTCTAAAAGTATTCTTCCACTGGAGTAAGACCTCACAAAAGCAAGAGTGAGGAACCAGTCTCAGGGAACTTGGTACTGAGTTTAGAAATATATAAATGCACCATCATCAAATGTACCTTGTTGTGAAGCTGACTAGTCAAAGTTTCCAGTGATATAAAATCCATTTGTTGTTATCAAAGGAGTGATTTAATTTTTTTTAGGAAAATGTATTCAAATGAATTGTGCCAAAAAGAGAATGCCCACTTGTTTGAAAAGAACTCAGGAGTGGATACCACCAAAACTGCCCTTTAATAACACTGTATTGATTGAGGTGACCTTATAATCATGAACATCATCAAAAAGCACAAGTTGCTAATTGGTCCTCATGATGATAGCCCTACAGAGCACATCGATGTAGAAAGGGCAAGTGCTGGGAAAATTGGTCTTTTTATGCAAGTTTGTTTTGTCGGACGTGTATCATGGAGGTGATCTTGAAAATGAATGTTTTAATCAAAACAAAATACATTTTCCATTTTTTAAGGAGTATAAACAATCTTGCTGAGCTTAAAAGGAGGAGATGGGCTTGCTTTCAATCGACGCTTGAAGCGGTTCATTTGCAGAGAGGTCAAAATCGACACAGACAGGGTAATAAGTGTACCAATTTTAACCGAATCAGGACAACTGTACTGTCAGTGTAAAACCACCTTTCTGTTGAGATATTTTTGTGTTAAGGCTTTAGATTTATGATTCAATCTTTCGAGATACTGCTTCTGTAACTCAAAGTGAACATGTTTATGTTGATTTACGTTATCTGCCAAGGCCTTGGCAAGGCGTTTCATCTAACAGCTCTGCAATGACGTCCTCTCAGATAATCGTTTCCTTCCCAAACAAACACACAGACCAACATCAGAACCAGAACGCAGCTTCACTCACTTTTACATCTGTTTCTTCTGGATCACTAGAGCCATCATGAGGTGGATAAGTGTCAGTGCAACTATTGAGGAAAACACAAACGTCATGTCTCCAAACTTGCTGCTTATCAGGAAATTAAAAAGATCTATCACTGAATGAGTGAAAATTGTATCATCCTGATAACAAATTAATTTTATACTTTAATTTTCTGAATAGTTTATAAGATGCTCTTATTAAAATGAAAGGTGACTGATAACAGCGTTTTAAGAAAAACATTAAAAATCATAGAAAAGAGAATTAACAGGTTTGTGCCAGACTGAAGATGTGTTTCATTAAAATCAGATATTTATTTATTAAAACTTGATTCATTAAATATTTTTCATAAATGAATCTGGATTTAAGAAAGAAAAAGAAAGCACTGTCAGTGAGACAGCTAAAGCATTAAGTGGCAAGGATTTAAAAATTTACTCCTGATTCAAAGATAGATTTAAAAACTTAAAAAACAAACACAAAATAGAAATTGTGTACAATTGAACGCTTAAAAATTATCTTGCAAGTCTAAGAGATGTATTCTACTTTTTAAAACCAGTGAAGAATTTTATATACATTTATAATCAGACAGCAGACCCTATATGATAATGTTTCTTTATTTGCTACTTTATTTAATAATTTGAATATATTTTTAAAGGGACTGTGAGGAGTTTCTAAGTAATTACAAAAAAGTCTCACTTTTAGATATATGCCTGATGGAAATACACACTTTAAGATGAGTTTTATAGCATCAAAATAGGTTACCTATAAATGCTATAAAATTGTCGGTGAAAACTCCAGAAAACACATCAATGAGCCGCGGCTGCACCGGCTGACATGCTGATTCATGATCATCAACACTGTTGCGTTTTTGATTCAGTCCTAGCATCACAAAGATGTAAATACTAGAGCACAGGACTTGATCTAAAGATGCTATGAGGAGTTTCTAAGTAATTACAAAAAAGTCTCACTTTTAGATATATGCCTGATCGAAATACACACTTTAAGATGAGTTTTATAACATCAAAATAGGTTATCTGTAAATGCTATTCCTTAGCTTTGTGGTTGGGTCGGACAGGGCTGGACTGGCCTGGATACTCAACTTCAGAAACAAGACAATTAAAACTAGAGCAAATTTATATTATTCTGACATGTCTTAGAGCACAGGGCTGTAAGTTGTTGAAAAAAGAAGCTGTAAAGCAATGCAGAGTTCTGAGGAAGGTCCGGGCTGCATTTATCACAACAAACACACACTTTGGCTTCAGTCACATCTTTGGTGCGTTCCAGTTGTAGTCGGAAGTTGGAATTTCTGAGTTCCGAGTAGGAGACTACATCTGAAACGTCCCCTGAAGTTGGTATTTTCTACTGGGAACTTTGTGAAACCTCGTCACCCCCCAGTTGAAAATTGAAGATGGATGCCCCCGTGTGAACAGTTATTTAGCTCCTGTAATAATAAATTTATTTGCACTTCTGACTGGGGTGTGTCACTCTAGATCAGCTGTATACATAGTATTGTTAGACTCATATTTACAAAAATGCTGCCATAGTGATAATCACATTCTTCATGTGATATTTGTGAACAACAACGCAGGGCGTGCTAACAATAGCTAACAATAGCCTGGTAGATCAGCATGTTTTTTTCCAACTTAAACTGGAACGCTGATAAGTCGGTGATGATGTCACTCCCAGTTCTGAGGTTACTGGAACATAGCATTACGACAGTCGCCACGCATGCTCATGGGTAGCAGAGTATTAATGTTGCCGGTAATAGATTCTCCTCATAGCACCTTTAAAAGACTACCCATTTATCCATCATCCTAACTGGGTTATATCCCTGCCTGATGTTGGTTTTCTGATTTGGCATTGATGTACTTTCCACAGGTAAAGATACAGGGTTTGACTACTTCCTCTTTTCTCTGTTTACTCCAGAAAGTGCTTTCTCAAAAAATAATAAATATATTGATATATAGACTTGTACCTGCTTGCGCCCCTAAAGGAGACCCACTTCACACTTTGAAAGCCACCGGCCCAGTCCATAACACTACGAATTTGATAATTTCATTAAACTTAAGCAACAATTGTTTCAAAACAAATCACAATAATGACATGCTGATCCATCAGACTGATTGTTTCACTGCATATGTATGAGCATTTAATTCAGATAATGTTATGCACACAGATTATGACCTGTTCAGAAACAGATCATAAAGGTCATCAACTCTCAGCACTTCAAAAAAGCCGGTGTATTTGCATTAGCCTGTGTCCTTGTGTGTTTACAGTTATTCAGAAGAGTGATTATTATAACAGCTTCATCATTAAATGCTTCATTTTAATTACATCAGAGTCAGTTTATGCACAGCTCCACGCACACATACATTTATGTTTTCATCACTTTGGAGAACCTGACATCAGCATCAGGACCTTAACCAGGACAACATTTGTTCTGCTTTCACTCATTTTTATTTTAACCATTTTTAGACATTTAACAATATACATCAGTCCTCTCATTGTTCTATTTTAGGTTTGTTATCACACTAATCAGAGGTCAAACTCTCAAAGCAGCTGTAGTAGGCTACTTATTGTTAGACAAACTTTTTCACAAGCTAAGTCCACCCGTTGCATTACAGTACAGTCTTATTTTAAAAATAAAGATACTCAAAAGGTGACTTCAAGGTGTAGACAAGAGCAATATGTCTAATTTTAAATCCAGGTATATGTTTCATCCTATTTGATAACCTGGTTTCTGTTGGTGTTGATCTTCGGGTAGAGAAACCCATCAGTGTTATAGAACTAGTGACATTAGCATGATGCTAATGTTAATTCCAACTTACAACACACTACAGCAACATTGTGCAGGAACAAGTCCTGATACATGGGAGTGAGATAGCATTTTGCACCCCTTATTACTGAGCCCGTAAGTCTATTGTATTTTAGAATCATTTTTACAGATTAATGTTGCATTTTGCAACATAAAATTCATTTTAACATCTTGACATTACACAAACTTTGACTTGTAAGTGCTATAACATTTTTAAAAGGCAACAAACTGCAGACAAGATCCACAAAAATGGCATGGGACGTTAATGTAAACAGTTCTTATCAGTCTTTGTTCTTGTACTATTGTTTATTTTTATAAATGATGTAAAAATGTAATAAGGAAAAATGGCCAGGCTCAATTAAGTGTAGTTACAGCAATAAAGAAAGAAAGAGCTTGAAAATGGGTCCATTTTTTTTTGTGGACTTGTGGATAAATCTATGGGTCCCCACAACAGCTAATATCAGGTTAAAGGCCCCAGATTATCAGTAAAACCAGAACGTACACACACACAAACTCCCCTCTTTAAAGGATAAACTATAAAGCTGTAGTCATTGTAGTAACAGTTGTGAATGGGAGTGGGGCTTAAAAAGGGTCTACAACCTATAGAAAACGTGTGGATGATTTTGTCCCCACAAAACATTAAGGTCTCCACAACAAATTCTCCTACCAAAGACTCTGCGTTGTCAGTAAAACCGGAACACACAGACAAACTCCCCTCTTAAAGGAAAAACTTCCAATCTCCAATCAGAGTAGCAATAGTTATGAAGGAGGGCAGGTCTTATAAAAGTGTCTGATACCCATGGAGGACTTGTTATTTTGTCCCCACATAACATTAAGGTCCCCACAACAGAGTCTTTCAGATCCAAGACCCCACATTGCCAGGTAAATGAGAACAAACATACAAAGCAATATAAACTGCATAGAAGGGTCTTTCATTAGGGCCAAACTACCAAGCTACAGTCTTCCTGTTTCAAAGTGAGAAATGTTGTCTGTAGCACACACACATACACTGATTCACACATACACCCACCCCCACACACACACACACACAGTGGTGGAAGCAACGAGCAAGAACAGGAAGCACTGACAGCATCTGTGATCAAAACAGAGACAGAAAGAGCATGATGAGAAATCAACACTTCCTGCTGATCTTGTCAGAGTTCATATTCAAACTAAAATATTAAAAACACGGAGGATTAAAACTAAAGACTGACAAACAGGAAAAAAGAGAGTCAAAATGCTGTTAAAGCCAGCAAACATGAATAAATTGAAGGAAAAAAAACAGGAAGTGGAACCAAAACAGAAATAGGGAGGGTTGAGGGGCTGTGGGGAGGAGAGCTGGGGAGGAGGAGGAGTAACAGCAAGTGCAGGAGAACAGGAGGAGTGGAGAAGAGAGAGCAGGAATATTTGAAAAGAGAGGAGGCAGCAGACTGAGAAGAATAAATATATTTTATTTAGATTTATTTCTGCTCAACCTTGTAACTTGGACTACCTGTGAAGACGAGGGAGGCTGCACACTTTTGACTGATGCTCCTGCTGGATGGACCATCCACTCCAACTTCTCCACTTTCACGTGCACATGTAGAGGATCGACCTGCACGATCAGACATGCGTTTCTTCTATGTGGTAAGTTTCATGTGGTCTGCATAGACAGAGGGATGTTTGCAATTCCTCTTTCATTTCTATTTCATGTGAGATTTGCTGACAGGCTTTGATTTTATTTTACAAAATGTTGAGGAAAGGGAAAAACTTTCTGCTCGAGTTGAATATTTTAGTGTATAAGGCATGTTACAAAATCTGATTTCCACTTTTTGATTTCTTCATCAGTCGTAAAAAGATTATGACTGGGACATAAATTCGCTCGTATAAAAGGAAGCATGACTGGTATAAAGGTCTCTGATTACGCACTTTCATCATGAATCTGGGGACTTTTTCATGCTACTTTGTGTTTTATTAAGCTCAGCTGAATTTCATCATTTATTCCTGGTCTTACTGAGTGTTTTAGCGAGTAAAAGACATGATTCTTTTCAAATTAAAACTGTTAAATCACACAGAAAGTTGAGAACACACTGTAGTTCTTTATGTTATGTAATTGGGACTGTGCTCCCAGATTAAATACAGTCTTGATAGCAATTTAAAATCAGTTAAGAAATTGCGAGAATTCTGTTTTGGCACTGTTGGATCTTAAGAAGGTTTTAAGTGGAGCTTCAAAATGCAAAAAGAAGAAATGAGAGTGAGATAAATAAAAAAAATAAGTAGCCTACGCAAATTATTGTAACCAGCACTGAAATAGGCCTTCATCAGCTAATTAGAACTTTTAGACCATGGCTCAAAAAAACCCAAACCCCCTTAAAATAGAAATAAAATTTCAAAAAATTGATTCAGTAATGAGTGCTACACCGTTCACCTCAATAATTCATTTTGCTATGCTTGATGCCAGTGTTTCCAGGAGGTTAATGGGATCATTGCTCCAAGTGGTGAGGATGGCTTCACTACAGATGTTTGGTGCTCCCACGCAAACTCCATAAGAGGGATTTTGTTGCATTAAAGAAAATAAGGCCTTTTGTTCTTAAATTCTTCTCTGGCAGATGACTGCAGTCAACACCCGTAACAACCTCAATTTGGGCAGAGGATCGTCCCGTGTCTTGACATTTTTTTGGGTCTACCACTTGACTTTTTTGTTCCATAACCCTCAGGATCTTTTATGAAGTTAAAAAAGACCAATCCTTTTTACTGTTACGTAATAATGTAAGGCATTACGTAAAAAAACAGTAATTTTTTACTTGTTACAAATGTCAGTAATGCAAGTTACAATGCATTTTTAATTTAACCCAACGTAAAGGTGTTTTTTTGTTTGTTTAAATACAAATTCACCAAATACTTTGTGAGATCAGTGGAGAAGAGTCCTCCACTAGGCCTCAAGTTACAGTATCTCTAACAAAATTTACCAGAATTTTACCTTTTGTCTGTTTTTGCTATGATCGTTTCTTGTATTGTGCCATGAGCATCAGTGTGGCTATTATACTCCACTGTTTTTAGCCTGAAGCTGAACTCAGTCAGATGGTCACCACATCACCTTCACTGGATGTGTAATGAGCTTTTTGAGCATAATGAGCTACATTTAGAATGACAAATACATATTTACTCTTATTTTGACAAGAGTAACTTAAAAGTAGTGTGATAATAGTGCAATGTCTTACAATTCAAATACAGTAATATTAAAATGTAACTAATTACTTTGAAATGACAGTAACAAGTTATAAATAATGCATTACATTTTTGAAGTAACTTGCCCAACACTGTTTGTCAGGTAGTGTTGAAAGTTCCAGTCATTACCACACAGAAAACACATCTCAGGTTGGATCTTCTTGTCATGCCAGTAACGTTGAAGCCAACAGAAACGTCAAGGTTACATTTTATCTCATCAGAGAATGAAACTTTCTTCCACCCTTTAATGTCCCATGTTCGGTGCTCCCATGCAAACTCCAAATGGGTGCCTTTTTTTACGTTCAAGGAGATGAAGCCTTTGAAGTCGTTTTTTGGCCTTAAGCTGCGTTCACACCGAATATGACATCGCAATCAAAATCCTGTCACCCACTGAAGTCTCGTTGCATGTCCATAAATATCTAATTTTGGTCAACGTCGTTGTGGCTCAGTGACGTCACGTCCGCTTGAGTTTCACTGCAATCATATGTCATATAATAGGATGTATTAGCTAACATTATTTCAACTGAATCCTTTCACTCACCTACCAACCACAAAACACTGCAGCTGCATCGTCTGAGATTTCTTTGGCCGAACAAGACGGAACTAATTTCCTCACTGACTAATGTTTCCACAGGGACATAGATTGTTACTATTTAGTTTGGAATAACAACTGTCACACATGCACACACCGCTGATTGGCTGTTGTCGCACAGCCACACACGACATCGCCTGAAAAGATCAATTTTTTCAACTTTGACGAAGAGAGACGTGATTGCTCCCTCATTGTGGGAGGGTTAACCCCACCCCCTTGCGGTTGTACATTGACTTTGCATGATCGCAGAGGACGCTCAAGTCTTGTTTGGTGTGTAGGCACCTTTAAACCTTCTCTGGCAGATTTAGTCTGATGGTTATTGGACTGCAGTCGGCACCAGTAACAACCTTAATTTGGGCCGAGGATTGTCCTGTTTCTTGACTAACAGCAAAACTTTTTTAGGGTCTAAAACTTTACTTTTTGTTCCATAACCTTCAGGATGTTTTAAGAAGTTAAAAAAGTCTTACTGCATCCAACCCCACTAACAATGGCGCTCTGCAAGAGGTCTTGCTTATGCAGCTCAACAATCCAACGGCTTTTCTGCCTTTGCCATCAGGAAGTCAAGACAGTGTGAATACATGAAGCTCTACTTTGAAATTCTGAAAAAGTGATGATATGGGACAGTCAGTCCGTACTTTAAAAGGAACAAGCAGAGATCATGTCATGAAATATGTGACGAAACTTATTCTGCATACTACAGTTATGATATTTAGCCCTAAGGTTACATGATATAAATCTGTTTTGTTTCTCTTCCTTCAATAAACAAACTGTAATAACAGTAGAAGTGAATAAATTAGACCAAATCTATTTGAGTTTTCAATAACCAACGCAAGGTCAACCGTCAGTTGAGATAATAAATGCCACACACAGTGTTTCTCATTTTTATGACAGCAGTAAAAGCTGTTGACAATCGGTCATAACTGAAAACAGACACCACTGCAGTTGCACCTATTAGTTCAGTTAGATGATTATATAATGTGCCATGTAGTTTATTTCATGTTTTTTTTAAAGGGAAAGTGCTTCTGATATCATGATGAAGTATTTTAATAGTGGTGATAAATAATGCTAATGGCAATCAGGCAGGTCTAAAATAATGAAATAAGACAGTCCTCACTTTTCATGGTGTAAAAATGTAATTAAACTTAAATTTTGCAAGAGTTGGGATGTTTCTGTCCTATACATGGATAAGAAACACCAATCTTTAGAGAAAGTCATTTATTCAATATTTTTGATGGCATGCTATTTTTAAAAAAGCAAATTAAACTGAAGAAAGAGAACAAAAATCCCATGAAAGAAAAAATGATTACATAATTTTTCGCGATAGTAACAAGATAACATTCCTTGATTCACAAGACAGACAAGCAGCCCATCTTTTATGGTTTTCTTGTTTGTTTTGTGAAGTTGGGACGGTTAATCTTAATAATCCTAGTATTGCTTAACACTGCTTGATTTTGATTAAAGTTGAGCACAAATCCTGTCTAGTAAAAATTTTGTGTCCAAAAGGGCTTCACCAACAATAATATACGACGTGAAGTGGGGACTGACGATTTTTGATCTCAACTGGATTTGTTATCTAATTTGCTCAATTTTTAATGATATAAATATATTTTTAAAACATTACATCACAACATTATCCCTGTAAAGTTGATTAACTCAGCCAACAATTACTAGTTAGTAACCTGTAGTTACTCTTACTAAGCTTAAAACAGCCATTTTTTTTAGTATACTTGTCACAGCAAATGCACATTAGGAGTACATGTCATTTTTTCGACATTCTTTCATTACCTCTGCCAAGGAGGTTATGTTGTTGACGGCGTCTGTTTGTTTTTTTCTCTGTTAGCAACATAGCTCAAAACAGTTATCGACAGATTTCGATGAAATTTCCAGGAAATGTCCAGATTGGGACAAGGAACAAATGGTTAGATTTTGGGAGTGATTCGGATCACCGTCTGGATCCAGGAATTTTTTTAAAGGATTCTCTTACATTGCGAAATAGGACCATTTTCGGCATTTGTGCATATAACTCCACCAAAAATTGTCAGGTCATTTGGAAAAAAAATACAGGACAAGTTTCCAACAGGTTCTACAAGATATCAAAGACTGATCTGGATCCTGGCAAAATTCCGGATTCTCTGATCCAGAACAAGAAAAATTTAGATCTCCTTGGAGTTTTTGTCGTAGCAAGGGAACAAATAAAGGCATGGACTTGCAACAAAAGACAAAATATAGCCAAAATACTGTGGAATCTGGAGTGTTCAATCTGATTTGTTGTACCTTCAAAAGCTTTGGAGAGAGATCCAGAAAAAAAAAACGCCATGACGAAAAATGTGATTTTCGTGAATAACTACTGAACTAAAACAGATATTATGAATTCAATTGCTAATGGTATGTTTTCATGGCCAAGGAATCTAAATATTTAGATGAAATAAAGGTAGGACTAATATTTATGGTGAAAATCACAATATGGGTGAGGACTGTGGCGCTGGTGGAGGTCTGGGCTCTCCGAGTGCTTTTCTAGTACTTGTCCTGTCTGTAATGTAAGTCCTTGTACATTCCATTTTTTTAATACATTTGCAATTTCTTTTTCATATGACTATTTTTATGCACATAAATGGTACACCAAAGGTTGAAGAGAAAAATTTTTGTTCGATTTTCCTGTTTTTCTGAACACAGGACAGAAACTGACGCTAAAAGTGACTTTGACTTTTGAAATTTATTGCACTAATCCATTCATCAGAGTGAGGACTTTTCTTTAGACCCTTCTGATTTGGTCCAATATTAGTCAAGTCCCTGAACTTCACTTAAACTCAGTCCCCGATCCAAAAACTCTTTCCACTAAACACTGAAAAAGCCCTATCACATACCAAAGCTGCTCTCCTTACAAAATGGGGGCTTAAGTTATTAAATAATCCAATCCCTTCATAAAACTGTCATTAAACCAAAGTACAAAACTCTAAAACGACTGTTCAGACTTATCGTGCAGAGCAGGGACTGTGCTTCACCCAGCGCCCTGGATTTATGGCAATTATTTTATGAACTTTATTCAAACTTTGCCCTTTTACTCGGAGACACTATTCCTGCCAAATTAATAAAGTTGAATCATTTCTAACATGGTCTGATATTATTGCCTCTTCTTTTGGATCTGAGTCAAAGCTCCACCTCTGACTTCAGACTGAATCAGTCATATGGGGCCCACAGTTCTTTGTATGTCCACCTTTTTATTGCACTGTCATCAAACTTGGCTGGATTTCCTGCCGGTTTGTCCCAAACTATGCCCCTTCACTCAATGACACCATCCCTGCAAGAACAAAAAGTTGAATCATTTCCTACTCAACCTGCTTTTTGACAAATGTCCACTTTTTTTTCAATTTTAACCAAAGACTTCCCTCTGTGAAGTTCAGCTGTCAGAGAAAGCCGAGAGCGCTGAGTCATGTTTTAGCACTTCTACTTTAAGAAAGATTATCTGTCCCTGTTTTTGATGTTTAGTGGACTTGATTTGAGGTTGCATAAGACCCTCAAGAGCTGGTCAGGTCTTTGGCAAATCTGTTCAAGACACCCTCCTGTGGTTGGACTAGCTCTTCTTAAAAAAGGCAGATTACAACCTCTGCCAAGGAGGCTAGGTTTCTGCTGGTGTCTGTCTGACTGTCTATCCATTTGTCAGCGAGACACACTATATTGCCAAAAGTTTTCGCTCACCCATCCAAATAATCAGAATCAGGTGTTCCAGTCACTTCCATGGCCACAGGTGTATAAAATCATCACCAAGGCATGCAGACTGCTTTTACAAACATTAGTGAAAGAATGGGTCGCTCTCAGGAGCTCAGTGAATTCCAGCGTGGAACTGTGATAGGATGCCACCTGTGCAACAAATCCAGTCGGGAAATTTCCTCACTCCTAAATATTCCACAGTCAACTGTCAGCTGGATTTCAAAAACGTGGAAGTGTTTGGGAACAACAGCAACTCAGCCACAAAGTGGTAGGCCACATAAACTGACGGAGCGGGGTCAGCGGATGCTGAGGAGCATAGCGTGAAGAAGTCGCCAACTTTCTTCAGAGTCAATAACTACAGACTTCCAAACTTCATGTGGCCTTCAGATTAGCTTAAGAACAGTGAAAAGAGCTTCATGGATGGGCTTCCATGGCTGAGCAGCTACATCCAAGCCTCACATCACTAAGTGCAATGCAAAGCGTTGATGCAGTGGTGTAAAGCACGCTGCCACTGGACTCTAGGGCAGTAGAGACGCGTTCTCTGGAGTGACGAATCACGCTTCTCCATCTGACAATCTGATGGACGAGTCTGGGTGTGGAGGTTGCCAGGACACAGTACTGCATTGTGCCAAGTGTAAAGTTTGGTGGACGGGGGATTATGGTGTGGGGGTGTTTTTCAGGAGCCAGACTTGGCCCCTAAGTTCCAGTCAAAAGAACTCTGAATGCTTCAGCACACCAAGGCGTTTTGGACAATTCCATGCTCCAACTTTGTGGGAACAGTTTGGAGCTGGCCCCTTCCTCTTCCAACATGACTGTGCACCAGAGCACAAAGCAGGTCCATAAAGACATGGATGACAGAGTCTGGTTTGGATGGACTTGACTGGCCTGCACAGAGTCCTGACCTCAACCCGATAGAACACCTTTGGGATGAATTAGAGCAGAGACTGAGAGCCAGGCCTTCTCGTCCAACATCAGTGTGTGACCTCACAAATGTTCTTCTGGAAGAATGGTCAAAAATTCCATGAACACTCCTAAACCTTGTGGACAGGCTTCCCAGAAGAGTTGAAGCTGTTTTAGCTGCAAAGGGCGGACCGACGTCATATTGAACCCTATGGATTAGGAATGGGATGTCACTTTTCACATGCCAATCAAGGCAGGTGAGCATATACTTTTAGGCAATATAGTGTATGTCAAAAAGTTGTCCACAGATTTTGAGGGAATTTTTAAGAAATGTTGGTCATGAAACAAGGAAGAAGTGATTGAATTTTGGTGTCAATCTGAATATGGATGGTGATCCAGGACTTTTTAAAGATGTGTTAATACGAGATATCAAGCAGTTTTCCACGTTTTAAAGGGCATCTCACCCAACAGTATCAGGAATACCTTGGAAGGTGTTTGTGCTCTTAGAGCACTTCTAGAAATAGTGGTGATTATTTTATTTTTGTTCAAGAGTAATGTTACTCTTTGTTTTTTGTGTTTCGAGTTCGCAATATAGATATATATAACAGGTGTATTGGGCATGTTCATTTATACAGTTTTTATTCTTTTTGCAAAAATTAATGAAAGAATGCCACAACATCAATGATTTCAGAAACGTTTTTTCACTTCATGCACAGATGTTATGACAATTGTAACTAAGTACTGTACTCGCCATTAAAAGTTCTATTAATGTGCATATTTTCAGATTACCTTAAAAGTATAAGTTCACAAAAAACTTTTAATTGCAGATAATTACTATCCACTCCTGAGATTTGGAATCATTTACTTGCATTTAGGCTCAATTTTGTTCATGACGGAAACAAATTTTGATCTAATTAAAAATTAAAACAACCAAAAATGTTAATTTTAAATAATCTGAATGACTTCATTCCTTTGTTCAAACTAAAAATGAATATATTAAACAAAACTGGAAGTATTTGGGAAACAGTCCTCTTGAAATGTCAACAGATTCGTTAAAAACATCACTGGATCTACTATTGTTTTTATTCATTTTTTATTTAACCTTTACTTAACCAGGTTAGTCCCATTGAGGTCAACAAATCCTTTTCCAAGGAAGACCTGACCAAGAATGGCAGTGAAAACACAGTTTCAACAAACAGTCACACAAACTCAATACAGTACAAAGAAGTGAGGAAATCACCAAAGGGCATCAATTTAAACTGTGACATTCATAAAATCTGTTTTCCAGAGTTTTTATTGCAGATTTAAAGACATTCAGAGACATCTAGTTTTGCAGCTTAAAATCAGTCTGCAGATTATTCCATGCAGAAGGTTGTATTTGGATGACCTGAAAAACCACATCACCTCTTTGTTGCGCCACAACCAACGTCCTCTGGAAATGTATTTAAAATCCATCAGATCTTACTGAGTTATTGGTGAAAACATGGAAAAGTTTCTGTCCCACAATGCTAACAAATCCATTCAATTAATCTGGACACATCAGGATTCAGATCCCCATTGAAATCTCTTAGCGTCTTCCCTGTACCGTGACGTACGCAACTTTTTGAGTTGTCTTGACAGACAAACGGACAAATTCCAGTAAAAACAGAAGTTTGTTGGCAAAAATAAAAATGATGGCCTCAGCTTCTCAAAGCTTGACACGGCGTCTGTGCTGCACGATTATCTTCAAGAATGTGAGATTTGAACCTAATGTTTCAACATTTGAAAAGGGATGAACGTAGATCAATTTGATGCACACATTGGTAACTTATTACTGTTGTCACTGTTGGCAGTTCATATTTATTGAAAACAACCCCCAAGTTTATACTAAACTGAATCTCTAAACCATCTTTTACGAGATTTTTATCAAGCGAAACAGAAACTCGAACTTGAACTCTGCTGCTATGATTTACTAAATGTCCCCATAAATGTCTTGATGGAAAGTTACGTGTCTGGTTAGCTTGATTTGGTAAACGCTTTTGCTCTGAGGTAGCCTTTGGCCATAACTGAGTCCACGATAAACCTTTTCCCAGTGAGACATAAAAAGCAGGGCCTTCACTTCTCTTTAAAACCTCATCATCTGTCCATCTGTCATCTGCTGTTTTCCTCTCAGAAGGACACCTCTCCATCTCTCTGCCATGGTGATGTTCTTTTGGCTTGGCTCGGTCATTTTTCCTGCTTGTCATTTTGATTTGTGGATCACAGTCTGGGACTTTATTTGGATCCAAGAATCAACCAAATCCCATTAAAGTTCAAACCAAAGTTTTTGCTTTCCCCAAAGCAGCATTTGATAAGCTGTTGGTTTTCATGTTGGTGTTGTGTTTACGGTGATCAAATGTCAATTTAGGAAGGTCATTAATGGTTGATGTTTTTTACTTTTCTGACTTTCATATGAGGGTAGACACTGTTGGAATTGAAGAGGCATATTTTTTATATCAGATGATCAAATGTCGAGAATAAAGCCAACATACAATGTATTTTGACTTTCTTCTCAACATTTCGACTTTTTACATTACATTTCAACTTTTTTTCTTGACGTTTCAACTTTATTCTCGACATTTTGACTTTATCATAAAATTGTATTTCAACTTTATTCTTGTCATTTCAACTTTTGAGATTAAAGTCAAAATTTTGGGATTGTGGTTGAAATTTTGAGAATAAAGTTGAAATGATGACAATTAAGTTGAAATATCATTTTGTGATAAAAGTAGAAATGTTGAGAAAAAGTTGAAATGTCGAGAAAATGGTCGAAATACATTTATGTCAACTTTATTCTCGGCATTCAACTTTTATAAAAAAAAACGTTATTCAACTTCATTTTCTTCATTTCACCTTTATTCTCGTCATTTCAACTTTAGAGATTAAAGTCAAAATTTTGGGATTGTAGTTGAAATGTCGTGAATAAAGTCGAAGGATGAGAATAAAGTTGACATACAATGTATTTCAACTTTAGTCTCAATATCTCCACTTTTTGCATGACCTTTAAACTTTTTTCTTGACATTTCAACTTTATTCTCGACATTTTGACATTTATCATAAAATTGTATTTCAACTTTATTCAAGTCATTTCAACTTTAGAGATTAAAGTCAAAATTTTGGGATTGTAGTTGAAATGTTGAGAATAAAGTTTAAATGATTACGATTAAGTCGAAATATAAATTTTTGATAAAAGTGGAAATGTTGAGAAAAAAAGTTGAAATGTCGAGAATAAAGTCAAAATACATTTATGTCAACTTTATTCTAGACATTCAACTTTAATCAAAAAATCGTACTCGACTTTATTCTCGTCATTTCAACTTTAGAGACTAAAGTCGAAATTTTGGGATTGTAGGTGAAATGTTGAGAATGAAGTTGAAATGATTACAATAAAGTCGAAATATAATTTTGTGATAAAGTGAAAAGTTGAGAAAAAAGTGTAATTGTTGAGAAAAAAGTCAAAATACATACATGCCAACTTTATTCTAGACATTCAACTTTTATCAAAAAATGTTTTTCAGCCTTATTCTCATCGTTTCAACTTTTAACACAAAACTGTATTTTGACTTTATTCTAGTCAGTTCAACTTCAGAGATTAAAGCCGAATTTCTGGGATTGTAGTTGAAATGTTGAGAATAAAATTGAAATGATGACAATTAAGTTAAAATATATTTTGTGATAAAAGTGGAAATGTTGAGAAAAAAAGTTGAAATGTAGAGAAAAAGTCGAAATACATCTATATTGACTTTATTCTCAATATTCAACCTTTATCAAAAAAATATTTTTCAACTTTATTCTTGTCATTTTAACTTTACCATCGTCATTTCAACTTTCAAGATTAAAGTAGAAATTCTGGGATTGTAGTTGAATGTTGGGAAAAAAGTGGAAATGTCGAGAGTAAAGTTGAAATTCATTTATGTCGACTTTATTCTAGACATTCAACTTTTATCAAAAAAAATTTATGCAACTTTATTTTTGTCATGTCAATTTTATTCTCTAAATTTTGACTGTAATGTAAAAGTTCTGACTTTAATGTCAACTTCACCAAAATTATTTTTAAGTCTAACATGACCCTTATACTCTTCTGAAGGTGTGGGATGATATTTTGAATTGGACAAATTTTACGTTTCAGACACTAAACCTTGAATTGGAGCCTGTGGAGGGTTTGGTCATGCATGCTACATTAAAATTTCTTGAGGCAAATCTGTATATTTAATCTGTTCATTGTCTTTGTTGAACCAATTGAGTGGAGCAGGATATGTATGGCTTTATTTTTATTTTCTTGGGGCAATAACTACGGTCAGTGTCTCTCCAGTTTTTGCCTTACATCAGCCACAAACAATTGAAACCTTTCTTGTTTGTTTATGTCTATATTTTGTCTCTCTGTTACTTTTACTCTTTTTTTTTACTGTCCTCTTTCTGCTGTCTTTATTGTATCACTATTATTGTTACTATTTTAAAAATAGAAAAAGTATGGCTGTGGTGTGAATGATGATGCCATCCACTATGGCCGATGTAAGGAAATCCCTGAGATGTGTCCTAACTGCCCGCGAGCGACGCAACGCAATGATGTGCATTGTGGCGCAGCATCACATAGTGCAACAATTTTACCTCAATGCCCCATTTCTATTTTTCCAAGCATCATGAAACACGACAAGAAGACAGGAAACAGGTTTGGTGCTTGTAGTACTTTCTTAACTTTCGTTGACTTTACTCACTCTGCTCTGAGTATTAATCTACACTCCTTGAAAAACATTGGAAAACATTCTGTTGATTAATTCTCCCTTTTTATGATAATAGTTGGTTTGTTTTTTGTATCATTGGTGTTCAGTCACCTTTAAGACAAGGTACAACTTGTAAGGATTGTTGATTCGTGAAATGAGTAGCCCTGCGATATGTGTGGCCAGTGCCCAAAATAAAATGTGCAAAAATCCCCTGAAACTCAAAGCTATTGTTCCTTGTTCCCTATAATTTGGTGTCAGCCCTGGTGACATTTCAAACTTCAGATCAAAGTGGGCATTCCTGAAAGACAACCCACCAAGAAGATCGGCTTCTAACCCTTGCTTCACTTTGGGACTATCAGATATCTTTCTGTTGAAGGTGATTTTCTGATTAGGTGTTTGCACAGGCTTGCAGGCACCTGGCAGTCAAGACTACAAAATCACCTGAAATTTGATACCAGATTAAATATGGAAATCCTCTATTTTGGGAATGTTGGCCATGGCGCAGAGAAGAAGAAATTCAATTTTGGTGGTGACTTCAACTTGGATGCAGAAACATGAAAATGTTTTTAAGACTTTCTTATATCAATTAATCAATCAGGCAAACTTTATTTTTATAGCACTTTTCAAACAGGACTTTGTATACAAAGTGTTTAACAGGCGACATAAAATAAAATAATATAATTGAAATAAAAAGTAGAAAATTGCATAATTGCATAAAAATAAAACATTAGACCCTACCCCATCTACGTTAAACATACACACTCACTTACTCAAACAAAAAAAGACATAAAATGGAAATTCTGATAGAAAACAGAACAACAGGACTGAGGAAACGCTAACTTGAATTAAAAAGGAAACACAGGAGCTTAAATTTAAGTTAAAAATCATAAGACTTAAGATTGACATACTATAGTGTGAAATAAGTAAATACATAAAAATAAAATAATATAATAATAATATAAAATAGAATTTGAATAAATAACATGGTAAAATGTGAAAGCCTAACACCAGGTGCATAAGAAAACTAGAAAAGCACTTCGCAGAGCGCAGACCTCCGCCAACGCCAACGCCAGCACCACATTCTCTTATTGTGATTTTCACCATAAATATTAGTCCTACCTTTATTTCATCTAAATATTTAGATTTCTTGACCATGAAAACTATAACATTAGCAAATGGATTCATAATGACATCTGTTTTAGTTCAGTAGTTATTCATGCAAATAGCATTTTTCATCATGGCGGATCCAGACGGTGATCGGGATCACTCACGAAATCTGGTCATTTGTTACTTGTCCCAATCTGGACATTTCTCAAAATTTAATTGGAATCCATCCATAACTTTTTGAGTTATCTTTCTAAGAACAAACTAACTAACTAACTAACTAACTAACAAAAAACAAGACGCTTGCGATCACATAACCTCCAGGTAATCAACTAAAATAGGATAATAAAAAGAAAAGCATTTAACAAAGAAAAAATTCCAAATAAAACATCTGAACTGAAATGTAGAAATATAACAGAATAAGAGGGTTAAAATAAGTTGAAATATAATGACAAATAATAATAAATATAATCAGCTGAAAGCCAGATTAAAAAGGTAGGTCTTGAGTTTTCTTTTAAAAATACGAACAGTAGGTGCTGCTCTCAAGTCTACAGGTAGACTGATTCACAGACGGGCCGTAATAACGAAAAGAGGCTTCACAGGATGTTTTCTTCTTACATTCAAAACAGTTAAAAGGCCACTACCTGAATGCCTGACGGCTCTACTGGGTTCATATGGCAAAATCAAATCGGATAAATAGGCAGGAGCAAGACCAATAATAGATTTAAAAACTAATTAAACAACCTTAAAATATATTCTAAAAGATACATGAAGCGATGCAGAGGCTTTAAAATTGGGGAGATGTGAGCTCTCTTTCCGGTCTTCGTCAGCATGCATGCAGCAGAGTTTTGGAGCAGCTGAAGCTATCGTGAAAAAAGGAAAACACTTCCGGACACCACTGTTTAAACTAGGAATTAGTTTTCTGTTGTGTTTATTAATGCATTTAGTCAGGACTTTTGCAAATAATTAGATTTTTCGTGGTGCTAAGACTATCTACAAACAGATGTTTTATTTCCATGTGTTTCAAGTAACTTTTGTCGTACCAAATAGAAAACAGAGAGAAGACATTGAATCAGGCTGATCCAGCTGCTGTGAAAGGTTATGGATGAGTAGTTTCAGTGCCTTTTGAACAAACATTAACTTCGTCTTCTTTTGGACATATGAAGTAAATGACAGTGTAATATAGGTTATCTTATTGCTGGTGTCTGTTTTTTATTTGTTTGTTTCTCCGTTAGCAACATAACTCCAAAAGTTATGGACGGATTTCGATGAAATTTTCAGGAAATGTCTGGATTGCGATGAGGCACAAATTACTAGATTTTGGTAGTGATCCTGATCACCGTCTGGATCTGCCATTATGAACAATGCGATTTTCGTGAATAACTTCTGAACTAAAATAGATATCATTGTGAATTTGTAATGGTGTGTTTCCATGGTCAAGAAATCTAAATATTTAGATGAAATAAAGGTAGGACTAATATTTATGGTCAAAATGACAATATGAGTGAGGACTGTGGAGCGGGCAGGGTTGCTTTTCTAGTTATATTTTGCTATGGTTTATATTTTAGAACAGTATCATCATTTTTTTTATTTGTTTCGGTGCAATTCTGAAATAAAAGAGAAAAAATGTGTGCGAAATCTAACAGGAAGGAATGCTTTCACACATCACATCTCTGAATTAGGTTTGTGGAAATGTGCTCAGACTGTTTTGTACACTTTGGGCCTCACAAATGAAGAAATCCTAAGATTTGCAATCCGTTTGGTGAATTATGTGTTTGTGCGTCTGCTGCTGAGTTTTTTTCCCTCAAGTCTTAATAATAAACACCACATGTCAAAGAAGTTTAGTGAGGAGATAAAACTGTAGAAGCTGCCAAAGATTTAGAGGATGATAATGAAGATGAGGGTGGGGGTCCACGCATCAGCGATGAAAGCTGAGTAGAAGCACAAGGGCGTGACTCTCACAGAAATGGTGGATCTATTTACGACCCCCGAGCTGGGGAGACAGATCCATCTCTGTCACCACAGACCTGGTCTCTGGTGTCACCCCTGATCTGGTTCAGGTTTCAGACTGACTCAAACAGTAATCACACACAGGAGAGAGGAGAAGTTTAAACCCAACATGATGAGAGAGGTACTGACACGACTTCTTACAACGAAATTCAATGACTCTAAGGTAGGTGTAAGTTAGCTTAGAGTTGATTTGTTGAAATAGTCCTCATAAGAATCTCTTTGTGTGCCATGATTGATTGATTATCAGTGAAAATGTTGCAAGGTGTTGTTGACTTTAGGTATTTACTTACCAATCAATTCTGATGATGCAAATTTACAACAATGAATTTGACAAATCCACAGTCTGTGTTGTCTGTACTTGAAAATGGCATTTTTTTGTTGTCCTGCGTTTTGGAAAATATTGCTTCAAGAATTCAAAATACGAACATTTGTACAAATTGTTTTTTTTTTATAATTTAAGAAGCTCCATGTGCATTTTTCAGGTGCTTAGGCATTTTAACGCTTTGACATCCAAACCAAGAAATACAGTTGCGAAAATAATTTTTGGGTAAAATTGTGTTTCTTCCTCTTATTTAGCAACATTTCAGGTTTTATTTTCCAGATTACCCAATCGTAAGTCAGATATGCAGGTCAACCAGCTGGTTGACTTGCCTGTCAGGGGTTATCCTTGGCATGTTTTTTTTTATTATTATTTCTGCCACAATTTTTTTGTTGTTTCATACATCACAGAGAAAATTTTTATAGATATTTAAGTGGTTGACTCAGCTTTCTGTGGTATCAAATATATTGTTTTTGTCGAACTGTAAGATGATCTGGAAATATGTGAAAAGATTTTTTTTCTCACTCCGATGTTTGCTCTTTCTATTAGATTTCTGAGAATCTATACAGCAATGATTCACTTCAGATTTTAGTAGTTTTTGAATAATTATCTTCATGTATAGCAGTACCACTCAGTTGTTACATATTGGTGTTACAAACACTATAAAGGGAGATGAATAAGGAAAAACAGACAAAGACAGAATTTCAGAGTTTTAAATATAGTGGTATGGTGGCAAAAAGTCAACCAAATGGTTACAATGCCTGTTAAAGGGTTAAAGTACACTTGTTCTTTGTGTTGTCTGGTGGAATGATTGTGTTTTGTCTGCAGCCTCTTTTGTTATTCCATTGTCAGGAATCTGACTTGTGAGTGTAAGACAGGTCATCTGAGCTTTCTCTGTAGAAAATCCAATTTTTTCAGTATTTCTGCACAAATGTTTGCTTATTCAGGTTACCAAGAGATCCAATATATGTAAATTAACCAACTCAGTCCTCTTTCTGTGGTCTACCTTTGTCTGAAACCAACAAATCTGATTATTTAAACGTTTTTTGTGTGATGATGAGTCCACCCTGTAGTCTGATTTACAACGAAGTACAGCCTGTAAAGATTGAGCATTCGTGAAAAGAGTAGCACTGCTAAATGTTAGGGTGGAGCCCCAAAAATGTGACAAAATCCCCTTTAACTGGGAGCTGGTGCTCCCAAAGTTCTGTGAAACTGGTGAAGTCAAAGACAGACTGTGGAGTTGGTGTCTTAGGATAACAACACCCCAAAAGGAACTGTTCCTCACCTTTCTTTCACTGGCGAACAAAAGCTTTCCTCCTGTTGCAGGGGATTGTTGCACATTTTTTGGGGCGCAACCCAGATGTTCAGCTGTGCTGCTCATTCCACGAATACACGATTCTTTTTAGTTTTAACTTGTAAACATGACTACTCAGGCTTTCTAACAATATTAAAGAGGAGGAATATTCAACCAAAATAACGCTACCAGACTATTTTAGAGGCGTACAACTGCCTCTACAACAGCCATAGCCTGAGCTGAAGGCAATAATGCTGCATTCCACTAACCTTGGATTTGGGAAGAGGGAAGTGGGAATGGCGTAATCTCCGAGTTACCAGCGTTATAAAGTCGGAAAACACTTGCCAATCTAGCAGGCTTCTGTTAGCCATTGTGTTAGCGGTTGTTAGCACACCGTGCGTTGTGGTTCACAAATACCACATGAAGAATGTAAAAAACACTATGGCAGCATTTCCATAAAAAGAAGTTGAACTATACTGTGTATACGGCTGATTTAGTGCCATAAACACTACTCAAAAGTGCAAATAATCAGAATATTACAAGGGTTTAATAACTGTTTACACTGTTGGCAGCCATCTTTGATTGTCAACTCGGGGGTGATGAAGATCCCCGAGTTCCCAGTAGGAAATTCCGACCTCGGGTGGCGTTCCAGTTAAAAATTCTGGCTCAGAATCGCGACTTCCTAGCACAACTGGAATGCAGCACATATTTCTTTGTTGGCTATCTGAGCCGTAACCTTATATGGCAGCTGGGTTCACCTAATGTTTTTAATCAGTCAGGCCTGTTAAATATGGCCAGCATTTCCTGAAAATCTCATCAATATTTATCTCGGATTTCTTAAATTGTTAGCGAAAATGCGAAAAACTGCCCCATGTTATAAAAACTTCCAGGATCCGCATCTGCTTTCAAATGACCTCCAACATTTATCCACTTCTTCCTTATGCCACAGCCAACACACCATGAAACTTTCATCATATTCTGTTGAAGACTTTTTGAGTTATTTTGTTGAACACATACAAACACTGGCAAGAACTTGGCAAAGGTAATACAACACATGTTTGTTTGTTTGCCATAATATTAAGACTGACAAACTGCTACAGTTTACATATTTACTTGTGAATATTCAGATAATAGATGGCAAAGAACCATCAAGAATCCACTCCACAAAATGGCATTTTAATTATATACCAGGAATGATTTTCAATACCGCATAGATTTTAGATGTCACACGTCATTTCTTTAACCTCATTTGTTCAGGCTAACCACCTGCAACAAACTATTTCTTCACTGAAGGAGAAAGCAGAGTGATGACGGTTGTTGTACCTTCTCTAGAACTGAAGATGTGTTTGAGAAGTTTGCAGCTCAGTAGCCTTGGTAATCACTTTGAATCACCCTCTGCATTCTGGGAATAATGATTAAATCTGATCGTGTGCACGCAAGTGTGTGTGGGTGCCTGAATATAAATAGGCGCATTTGCACATTTCAACACTCAGGAGGTTTAATGAAGCTTTTTATCTACTTTGTGTTGTTAGCTACTCAAGCTATCAACAACTTGAGCATTACAAGAAACAAGATTAGACCAAAAAAAATACAGATGCCAAGAAGTTGTTGTGACTATTTTGGGTGTTATCAGAAAATATATTAGGTTCAATCTGTTGGTTTGTTTTTGAAAAGGATTTCTCAAAACCTAAAAAGCAGATTTTTATGAAATGCTCTGGAAATGTTGGTCATGGCACAAGGAGGAAGTTGCTGACTTTTTTGTTAGCATGGTAACTCAAAAAGTTTGAGACTGATTTGGATGAAAGTTTCAGGCAATGTTGGTCATGGCAGCAAGAAGAAGTGGTTAGATTCAGGGGTGGGGGGGGGGTCTGAAATTAGATGTGGATCCAGGAACATTTTTTAAAGTAGCAAGAATGGTAGTTTTCCACATGTTTGCTTGTAACTCAAATGTTCCCAATGGATTTTGGGACATTTTTTGTCGATGGTTTTGGTAGTTTGTCAACAAGATAATTCAAGAAGATCTTGACAGATTTGGATGGAATTTTCAGGCAATGTCCGTCATGGCAGCAAGAAGTAGTGGTTCGATTTTGGTGATCTGAATCTAGATGTGGATCCGGGAAACTTTTTAAAGATTTGTTAAAATTGCAAGAAGGGCAATTTTCCACATTTTTATGGTAATTCAAAAATTCCAAGTTGATTTTTGCTTTTTTGGTAGATGATGAGGTAGTTTGTCAACAAGCTAATTTAAAAGATCTTGACAGATCTGGATGAAATTTTCAGGAAATGTTGGTCATTGTGAAAGGAAAAGTGGTAAATTTTTGGTGGTGATCCCAATCTGAATGTCGATCCAGGGTTTTTTTTATGGTTTGTTAACGCTGCTAGATGTAGCAGTTTTCCACATTTTTGCTAATGCAATATGATTTTATGACTTTTCCAAGAAATTATGGTCATGTATAAGGGAATGAGTGATTTAATTTTGTTGGTGATCTGAATCTGAGTGCAAGCCTGATATTTTTTAAGGATACATCCATGACATTTTCAGGAAATGTTGTTCATGGCAGACAGAAGAAATTATTGTATTTTGCAGGTGATGGGAATCTGGATGCAGATGCTGGAGTTTTTTTTTTAAAGATTTGTTTTCATGCAAGATAGGGCAGTTTACTACATTTTTACTGATAAAGCAACATCTTTCAGCAGACTTTATGGCCTCTTAAGGAATGTTGGTCATGGCACAAGGAAGAAGTTGCTGAATTTTTTTGATAAAAGGTAACTCAATTGGATTGGATTGGATTTTGGTGGTGATCTGAATCTAGATGTGGATCCAGGAAACTTTTTGAAGATTTGTTAAAACTGCAAGAAGGGCAGTTTTCCACATTTTCACTTGTAACTCAAAAATTGACAATGGAGTTTTGCACTGATGTTTTGGTAGTTTGTCAACAAGATAACTCTTGACAGATTTGGGTGATACTTTCAGGGAATGTTGGTCATTGTGAAAGGAAAAAGTGGTACAATTTTGGTGATGATCCCAACCTGAATCTCGATCCAGAGGTTTTTTTTAATGATTTGTTAATGCTGCTAGATGTAGCAGTTTTACACATTTTTGCTAATACAATATGATTTTATGACTTTTTAAAGAGATGATGGTCATGTTGAAGGGAAAGAGTGTTATAATTTTGACAGTAATCTGGATCTGAATGCAGGCCCAATATTTTAAAGGATCTATTAACACAGCAGTTTTCTACATTTTTGCTAATATCTCAAAAAGTCCTCAACAGATTTTAATGATATTTTGAGGAAATGTTGTTCATGGCAGTTGGAAGAAATTATTAAATTTGGCAGGTGATCGGAATCTGGATGCAGATTCAGGAGGGTTATTTTTTTTAAAGATTTGTTTACATTGCAAGATAGGGCGGTTTTAGGGCGGATTACTCAACATTTTTAAGCATACTTTATGGCCTTTTAAGGATGTCATAGGAAAAGAATTAAGAAGATTTTGTTGGCAATCTGAATCTGAATTCATGTTGATGATTTTTTAAGGATCTGTTGACATAAGATTGAGCAGGTGTCCACATTTTTGCTAATAAGTCAATAACAGAATTTGATAGATTTTCAGAGAATATTAGTCTTGGCAAAAGGGAAAGTTGGCTAGATTTTGGTGGTGATCAAAATCTGGATGTGGTTCTGGGACTTTTTTAAAGATTTATTAGCATTGTGAGAAAGGGAAGTTTTCCACGTTTTTCCTAACAACTCAAAAAGCTCTCCACGGAATTCAAAGATATTTTACGGAAATGTTGGCCATGGCAAGAGAGATGTGTGATTGGAATTTGCTGGTGATCGGAATCCGAATGTGGATTTAGGAGTTTTGAATGATCGTGCAGTTTACGTAGGTGGAGGCTTGTGCTCTTGGTGTTCTTTTAGTTTGATTCAAATTACAAAAAAACTCCTTTGGTAAATTGTATTTTTTAAGTAGAATGAACTACATTCAAAAAATATTCAGGCACACAGGTTTGTCCCTGGTGAAGCTTTGCTGTACTTCGGTTCTAATGGCATCCAGATCAATAAGTCTAAGTAGCTGTCTCTAATCTACATGCACTTGCCTTGTCCTTGTATGATTTGTGTATTTGTGAGTGTGAATGGTTCCCACTGTCCTGGGAGGAAGAGTAATGACAGGAAAACCACAGGACTCCCGTCTTCTTACCCCTCAGTGATCAGTCAATCGGAGGTGAACAGCGGAAAAGAAAACAGTGGAAACATGGATCATTTTTTCCTCCTATCTCGTCTTTATTTTGTGTGAAATGAGTCAGACTTTCGGTCATCATATTTCCTCTTTTATTGCTTTTGGCGTTGCTCTGTTGTCTCTTAATCTCCTGACTGGCTTGTGGAAAATCTCTCTCCACATGCATTTATCTTCCTACAAAAACTGTCTGCACATCTGTGTCGGCCTCGACAGCTTTTCGTCCACGTCAGCGTTTTGACTTCGTGATGGCTCTTGAGCTGGTCGACCACAAACCATGGTGTCAGACTGATTTACAGACTCCCGAAGCTGGAGGATCCATCTAGACCAAAGCTTACACTCCGGGATGTTGTCAGAAGTTTATGAGTGTTTCTTTTGAGGTTTGATCTTAAGTATCGCCACGGGAGCTGTAATGCTAAACTGTCAGGATGCAGAGCCTTCAACCTGTGGGTGATGAGTGAGGAGTAGTAAAGACTGACATCATTTTAGCTGTAAATCTGCCACAGTTTAGCCATAGTTTTGGCCCCCATGATTTCACCTCGAGATTTGTTGATGATGTAAGTGTTGGTGCCAAAGTGAGGGTTTTGTTGTCTGTGCTAATAATTGATAGCCTTGCAGAGCAGACAGATCTGCCTGATTCTGAAATCCTGCAGGTCCGTCTTGCCCGCCTCCGTTGTCCAATGAATTCACTTGGCTGAATTTTTAACTGTCCAATCAGGGAAGAGAGGCTGGAGCTGCAGAATGCAGACGTTACGACAACTGGAAGTTGAGAACGGACATGCCGATTAGCCTATTGTCCTCATGGCTACCTAGTGAAACTTGGTGAAATCTGCCCTCCTCAGAAGTTTACTTGTAAGGATTGTCTTTGACAAGGTTCATGTTACATGTAAGTGTTAAATGAATCATCTGTGTGGTACAATTTAGTTTAAGATGATAGTATAAGGCCGTTAGCTGTTAGCAGCTAAGTTAGCAGCTAACGACTAACAGTCATTAACTGCTGTTAGCTGTTAGTGGCTAAGTTAGCCACTATGGCTAACATCCATGAACTGTTGTTAACTGTTGTTAGCCATCAGGGTTACATTAGCAGCTATGTATGCTACATTATAGGAGGCAACCCTGCTTGATGTGGATTGGTCTGTGATGAACGTGACGAGCCAAACGATTGTCCAATCACAAGCTTGAGTTTTTTTTAATGTTCTGCCCCTGAAAAGAAATTTAAAGGGCTCCTACCCAGATGGACTAGTGAAATATTTCTGTGGCAGATATATTGAGCTGTCCATCTGGCTTGTCAGGTTAAATATTTGAGGAAACAGCAGAAATAAAGAATACCACTGAACTTTTGGTGGAATTGCGAAAGTTTCGAGATGTCCATTTCAGGAGAAGCTTCTGCTGGGGGCTGATGAGCCGTCTGACAGCATGTATTTTTAATCTGGATCCATGCTGTGCTCAGGCTGTGCCGTGAGTGCTTTTCTTGGTTTTAAGTAGATTTGAACCTGCCTCTGTCATTTCAAATCAGAGTTATCTCTCCAAAAATCCTCTTCTTAATGTGACTTAGCGATGTTACACAAGCAACGGGCGACTTTTCAGAGACGAGGACAGAGTGAGAGAGGGGACCTTTCAAGGAAATCACTCTGGAGCAGGGGAAAAGAAAATCATAATCTGAGTTTAAGTCTTTGGCGGTGGTTTAAGAGACGAAAACACAAACACAGTATTTGAATTGCAGTGAATCTAAGAAATAAGCACATGGCATGGTTGTTGTTACATCACTGTGTGAGAGTTGAGTGTTTCAGACACAGCAGAGCCTCATTATCAAAGCCCCCGTTGGCTTTTCCACATTTCCCCTCTTTTCCCAGCGGAGGGATCTCCACCCGCACCAAAATGGTGCCCACATCCAAATGCCTTTTATCAGAAGACGGATGGTCATGTCCGAGGTCGGCCGGGTCAGAGCTGTCACCATGGCCACGCTTCCTCTTGTCCCATGACTGGTGTTTGCAGTGATGCCAGATGATATAAAAGGACAGTTTCTGCTCCCTCGGTATCCTAAAATCAAACATTAGACTATTAAAGCTTTCACCTCTGGTCTCTGTTATTAAAATAATTTCAATTTTATGTTTTTGCCAGCATCTGTTTCTTTGTTTCTTTGTTAGCAACATAACTCAAACAGTTATGGACAGATTTCGATGATATTTTCAGGAAATGTCCGGATTGGGACAAGGAGCAAATGGTTAGATTTGGGAGTGATCTGAATAATTGTCTGGATTCTGGAATTTTTTAAAGGATTCTTTTACATTGTGAGACAGGAACATTTTCAGCATTTTGAAAAAAAATAAAGGACAAGTTTCCAACAGATTCTACAAGATATCAAAGACTGATCTGGATCCCAGCAAAATTCTGAAGTCTCTGATCCAGAAGAAGAAAAATTTAGATATCCTTGGAATTTTCGTCACAGCAAAGGAACAAATAAAGACATAGACTTGCAACAAATGCCAAAATATAGCCAAGATACTGTGGAATCTGGAGTGTTCAATCTGATTTGTTGTATCTTCAAAAACTTTGGAGCTAGATCCAGAAGAAAAACGCCATGACGCAAAATGTGATTTTCGTGAATAACTACTTAACTAAAATAGATATCATTATGGATCCAATTGCTCATGGTATGTTTTCGTGGCATCTAAATATTTCGATGAAATAAAGGTAGGACTAATACTTATGGTGACAATCACAATATGGACGAGGACTGTGGTGCTGGTGGAGGTCTGCACTCTCTCAGTGCTTTTCTAGTTTTTAAATTGTTCTATTGCCCACCCTCCCTTAGTGTGTTTTGATCATTTTGACCTATTAATAGTACAAAAAAGTTGACTGTGATTAGGACAATACAAAAGTTATTTTTTGGACTTACCATTTCTGGAGACATCTTTTTTTTGAGTTAATATGTTTTTGTCTTATAATATTTAAGAAGTTTATTTTTCATCCTATCATATGTAATATCTGAATTCGATACCATCAATCAGAAAATTAAATAAAAATCAAAGTAATGTTGAGTGATAAATTGCAGTAATAGATCAAAACGAGGGGCTATCATGTTTTTGTCTGTAGTTATGTAATTTGTAGAAAGTTAGAAAGGTAAATAAACACAAGTCCCAAAGACTCCAGCCGAAATCCAGTCTGTTCATGCTAGAGCCTAAAAGAAAATTTGAATTTGAAGAAAATTCTATTAGCAGAGGACATTGCCTATGACCCATGACCACTAAAATACAATTATTTCAATTAGAGTAAACTAGTGTCCAAATTCTAAACTCCTTTGAAAAAGAATGACCATGGGACCCCGTCACTCTACAATGTATTTGCTTCATCCTTATGTCATTCATGAAGAGTTTAAATAAAATCCATTAAAAGAGTATTGAGATGGTCAAAAAACATTTTGAAATTAAGCACAGGTGTCTGCTCTAATTTCTGCCTGATGCAGGTGTCATTTATATGCCCAGTGCTTAAGCTGTGATCCCATTTGTGCCCATGGGTGAGGAGTGGTCAGCTGCAGAGCTGACTACACTTTAAACCTGTGCTATTCCTGTGCGCTCCAGCATGTGTAATACTCCCAGAAACATGAGAACCCTCTTTGGATAAAATCATAGCTCTAAATTGTTCTATGTCCTGCTTTAATGGGACTTTTTCACCACATGGTATCTGCTCCATTTTAGTCAGTTGTTGGTTTTCTGTTGGGGATCATACCAAGTACCTAGCCCGGTTTTTCATATCACCTTAACTGGGATTTGGAAGTTTTGCTGAAAATACTTTCCACCTGATGTCAACGCCGTAGTACTGTAGTAGTACTGAATGATTTCCCAAACTCTCCCTTGCTTAAAATTGCATGCTGTTTTGCTGGTCAAAATGTCTTTGCGACAAAGTTAATCTCCTAACCATTACAGAAAGCTCCAAAGGGGGACGGGCTAGTCTCTTGACATTGTTTTCTACTTTGTTGTTGTGTAGATGTCTCAAAAGTCTCAAACCTTGGCTGTTGTAGGTACAGATATTTAAAAAAGAAACCTTGAGACAAGTTCAGTTTCTAAAATTAATTGATGCTAGAAACGCAAAAGAATTCCTTATTCTGTCCAATCATCTTTGCTTTCTTTTCCCTCCCCCATTTTTTTCTCTGTTTCATATCACTGTCTCAAGAAATCAAACAAAAACTGTATCAAAGGAGGCTCAGAGTGAACGCCTGGTATGAACTCTCAGAGAGTAGATTCAGACTGACAGGAATAAAAGCATTTCCCTGTACACCGTCATGCTCGAGTACATCTACACCGCTGGATTCGTGCTCACAGTACCTAAACCAGATGTATGTAGATTACATCATATAGAAATGCAGACAGAGTAAATTCCTGATTCCTCTAAGTGGAACATAAACAAGACCAAGCAACCCTGTGGTGATTAATGGCTCTAATTTATGCCAACAAACTGTACTCTGGCTTAATTTCAGCTTTATTATCTTATCCTCATTAAAAAGTTCCAGCATATAAACTCAGATGAACATCAGGAGGCATTTGTTTTCCATTTAGTTTGTACTGACGAGTAATTTCAGAGAAATCATCTTGATTAGAGACGCATTCTTCCCGTAATCAGGTTTAAATAGAGGTATTTAGATGTAAAAATCCAGCTGAGGAATGTCTGTAGCCTGCTACACCAATCCTTATCTAATCAGTATAGACTGCTGTTTCACCTTTTGACCTCAGGGCAGTGAATCTGCAGCTTTGTGTCCAGGTCACGGTTGCCATCTTACGTCTCATCTATCGATAAGCTGAAGCCAAATGTGGTTAAATGCTGCAGCAGGAGTAATGTGGGACGTTATGGGGAGCATGTCTTCCACAGGTCAGAGTCTGGAGTATTGCTTAAGTTTGGTCTTAAAGCTATTTGTATTTAAGGCTGGGTTAGTCAATAATAACTGCTAAACTTTAGTGACAAAAAGAACTTCATTAGAGCCCAGACACTTGTTGTAATCTAGGAGCATCCAGTGAGAAATCCCCAACTTAAAGAGACACCAATAGCTTACATTTTTTCAGATGTTTTGGTAGTTTGTTAGCATGGTTACTCAAATGATCTTGACAGATTTGGATGAAATTTTTAGGCAATGTTAGCCATAGCAGCAGGAAGAAGTGGTTCAATTTTGGTGGTGATTGGAAATTAGATGTGGATCCAGAAAACTTTTGTAAAATAGCAAGAAGGGCAGTTTTCCACATTTTTGCTAGTTACTCAAATATTCCTAATAGATTTTTGGGAATTTTTGTAGATGGAATGGTAGTTAGTCAACATTATAACTCAAAAATATCTTGTCTGATTTGGATGAAAAATTCAGGCAATGTTGTTCACGACAGCAAGAAGTGGTTTGATTTTTGTGGTGATCTGAATCTAGATGTGGATCCAGGAAACTTTTTGAAAATTTGTAAAAATTGCGAGAAGAGCTTTTTTCCCACATTTAAAACTATATAGTTTGCCAACAAGATAACTCAAAAGATCTTGACAGATTTGGATGAAATTTTTAGGCAATGTTAGCCGTAGCAGCAGGAAGAAGTGGTTCGATTTTGGTTGGTGATCGGAAATTAGATGTGGATCCAGGAAACTTTTGTAAAATAGCAAAAAGGGCAGTTTTCCACATTTTTGCTAGTAACTCAAATATTCCTAATGGATTTTTAGGTTTTTGTAGATGGAATGGTAGTTAGTCAACATTATAACTCAAAAATGTCTTGTCTGATTTGGATGAAAAATCCAGGCTATATTGTTCATGGCAGCAAGAAGTAGTGGTTCTATTTTGGTGGTGATCTGAATCTAGATGTGGATCCAGGAAACTTTTTGAAGATTTATTAAAATTGCAAGAATGGACGTTTTCCACATTTTCACTCTATCTAGTTGTCAACAAGATAACTTCAGAAGATCTTGACAGATTTGGTAGAAATTTTCAGGAAATGCTGGTAATGGTGAAAAGAAAAAGTTATTTAAATTTGGTCCCAATCTGGATGCCGATCTAGGAATTTTAAAAATGATTTGTTAAGATTGCAAGTTAAGGAAGTTTTCCACATTTTTGCAAATAACTCAAAATTATTCCAACTGATTTTTATACGTTTTCAAAGAATTTTGGTCATGGTACAGTTAAGTCGTGATAAGATTTTGGTGGTGATCTTAATCTAGATGTGGATCCAGGAGACTTTTTAAAGATTTGTTAAAATTGCAAGAAAGGGCAGTTTTACACATTTTCACTAGCAACTCAAAAATTTCCAATGGATTTTTGCATTTTTTTCAGATGGTTTGATAGTTTGTCAACAAGATGACTCAAGGAGATTTGACAGATTTGAATGAATTTTTCAGGAAATGTTGGTCATTCTAAAAGGAAAAAGTTATAGAATTTTGGTGGTGATCTGAAACTAGATGCTGATCCAGGAATTTTTAAAATGATTTGGTAAGATTGCAAGATAGGGTAGTTTGCCACATCTTTGCAAATAGCTGATATTTTGCTACTGATTTTCATATGTTTTCAAGGAATTTTGGTCATCGTACAATCCAATAGTGATTCGATTTTGGATCTGAAAGCAGGTCCATTTTTTTAAGGATCTATTAGCATATTGTATTGAGCAGTTTTACAGATTTTTGATAGTAAGTCAAAAACTTCTCAGCAGGGTTTGATGAAATTTTAAGAGAATGTCAGTCTTGGCACAAGGGAAGGCTGACAAGATTTTGGAGCTGATCTAAATCAAGATTTGGATCCAGGAAACTTTTTTGAATATTTGTTAAAATTCCAAGAAAGGGCAGTTTCTCAAATTTTGCCCATAACTCCAAAAGCGCTCAATTGATTTTGATGACATTTCAAAGACAATTTGAGGGAATGTTCGTCATGGCAAAAGGAAAGAGTGATTTGATTTGGTGAAAGGATTCCTCAATAGTGCAGCTTTGACATTTTTTTCCAACGGATTTTACTGTTTTTAGGTGTTAAGCTTGGCAAATATTTGCTTGAAAGCCTGTGATCAATTAAAAATTATGGATATGGAGTAATGAATGACCCTTTTTAATGGGGACAACAGATTTTTGTCTTGGTGCTGAAGTTATTCATCAGGCCTTTTTGTCTCTTTATCATCTCTTAAGAACAAGACCCTTAAAGTTTTTTGGACATCCTCATTACAGATAAACACACTGGGAGATAAGAAGGACTTTGTCCCTCTGATGCAGACTTAAAGGCAGATCCCTCTGCTCTGTTATGTTAATTAAGATACAAAACATTACCCTTGTAACGGTCTTTGTCTTTCTTGGATGGCAGCATGTGAAGCTTTGATTTACTTTCCCCTCATGCTAAAATCCCCAGAGTCTTCTTCAAAACAAAATCATCCTTTTGTTCTATCGACTCACAGACTTTATTTTGGTAATAAGAACCTGAGGGACAGACCGCAACAGCTTGTCTTTAAAATTGTAGGGGACAGAAATTATGCACTACCTTTGTATTATACGTGTTTTTTAGCTTTAGTGTTGCACACTCTCTGTGTCTCCACTCTTTGCTATTCTCTTTGTTCTGATAGGAGGGTAAGTGAGCATGTTTTGGGGCTGTGACCAGGGTGATAAGAGTGAGTGATCAAAGAAACAGGAAGTGTGTATTGGCAGGGAGATGTCAGTGGAAAGATGAGAATCCTGTTTTTCTTGGGAGAGAGTCGTTGGCTCTTTTTTTGTGATATCTGGCTATCAGTTCCACTACTTTAAACAGTGATGAATCAACTATTGTTTGGATTGCACTAATCAGAATCAGAAATTTGGCTGTTTCAGTTGCTCTTGGCAACAGTATAGTAGCAGGAATATTGAATAAATGCATTAAAATAAACAAAAGCATACCAAATTAAGAAAGCAAGTTGAAACATGCAGAATCTTCAAGCTATGTCAACTTCCATTATGAAGGACAATGAGTATGAGTGAAGTGAAAATATGTCTCTCTAAATCTTGGTCAAACTGTTTTTCTGAAGCTCTAACTTTAGCCATTATCCTTTAAAGATTAACAATATTTCCACTGACTTTAGCATGTTTGAATGAAGAGCCAAATGGCACTTTCCTGAGTGTTAACATGATGCTAAAAGAGAAAAGCCTAGGCCATTTTTGGTGGCAGTCCGACTTTTGAGTTCAAACTAGACACACTTTTTTGAAAGGGGAAAACAGAATTCTGTCTTTGAGGTCTGCAACTCTGTACCAGCTTCTCCATTAAGCCTCAGTTCACGAGTAAGGACCACACTATCAAAAGGATGAATTTGACAAGCGGCTATCGGTTTGGGGAAACTTCATGGGGGACTTGCCGTAGCTCCCAGGCACGACAAACCCCCTCTTTAAGGCTCTGAGGAAAGAAGGAAGAAAGACGTTTTAAGTAAGGGGAGGGAGAGAGGGGTGCGTCAAGTGTGCGAAACCAAAGAGGGAAATGGTCAGTTAGAATTTATAGGAACACAGGAAGAGGCGTGGTTGAGGTGTGGTCCTGCTCCCGAAATTCTGCTTAAAGCTCCACAATTTGAAGATTCTAGGTACAAATTCTGGATTCAGAGCAAAACATCAGCAAAAGTTGATCTGACGTATTAGCTTGACTAGCAGTAGACTAGCCTTGAAAATCACACGAAAACTTCTCAGACAAGTGAAGTGGGTCAATAGTTAATGTACCCTTGCACACGTACCTTGCAATTTAACTGGATTCAATATTCGTAATCAAGCAGATCAGTCTTGCAAAGTTTCAAGTCCAGTTAGCCTTTATGCTGTCTTCTTGAATCATGGAGCTTTTACAATCATAAGATATACTTACCTTTCCGATGTCTACTGTTTTTATTTATTGAATAGTTTTGACATTTTAAAGAAGAAAAACCTTGTGCTTTGCTGCCAAAACAGCCAGAGTACTTGGCAACTAGCTTGTAGCAAGAGGCTGGAAAGTGTTTCACTTTCTGTTCGTTTTTCTTTCTGGATATTTGAAATGCATGCGGAAAGCTAGAGCAAAGGTTTATCAATAAGTACATGAACAGAATCAGAATTAGAAATACTTAACTAATCCCTAAGGGAAAATTCATTTGTTTCAGTTGCTCTTATGCACAGTATAGCTATAACAAACAAACAGAAATTAAAATAAAAAAAATACGCTTAATACAAATAAAAAAAGAAATGAGAATGATAATTAAGTATGCAGGTTGCAACCATAGACTGTAAAAAACATGGACGCCATGTCGCTGGGCTAAAATTGAAGCCTCCACGAAAACTGCTCCCCCTGGTGACTGGCTGCAGTATAGGTCAAATCTCCGTCTCCCCCATTCATCTGGACGGGCCGAAGTGAAACTTCAAAAAATTATTACACCCCGTAGAAATATTTCTCCCATCTGTATGCTGTGGTGACATTAAAGCATTATTGGGCTGCGTGTTTTCCAAGTCCTCTTTTTTCTGAAAAGTTTCTTTTTTATAAGTTATTAGACTTTAAAAATAACCACGGTTTACAGCAGCTTTACAATGATTGTGTACAGCATATGCTGCGGAGTGTTGCGACCGTTTACGACAGCTGCGTCTGGATTATGGCCCAAATTCTCTACTGGCTGCACAATGGCGGCGCCCTGACGGGAGATATTTAGGCTTCAAATCCGTTACATGGTGGAAGGCGGAGCCACACTATCCAGTTCTTATAATACATCCATGGTTGCAACATGCAGAGCCTTACAGCAATTTAACTTCCTTATGAAGGAAAATAAGTAAAACTTAAGTAGAAAGTAGTTCAAAGTAAGTGGACATGAGCAAACAATCGTTTTGCTCAAATAACTGTCTAGCTAATTATTCTGAGTGCTAGGTGTGGGTTTCAGGGTCAAGGAATCATATTTTGATGGTAACTTTATTCCAGATATTTGCTTATAGATGTAACGACAACATGTGAGCTACCTTGACGGAGGTTTGATGGAAATGATTGAATTTTAGAGGTCATGGGTTTAAGGTAGTGTTGTGCTCAAGACCACACTATCTGAGATCAAGACTTGCCCAAGACAAGAATGCACCAAGACCAAGGCAAGACCAAGAGACCAAGACTTTTGAGAGACGATAACAAGTAGAGACCAGGACCAAGACAAGACCAAGACCATCGAAATAAATTTTAAAAACTATGACAAAGTTGAACAGTTAAGGGGGCTGTCCCTCAGTCACAACACCAGGAAGGTTGTCATCATCACAGGAGGAAATAACACATGAATTGGTGCTTTTTGTTGTTTTAACAAGTGTTCCTCCTTATTCACATGAATGAAGTTGAAGAACAGCAGATCAGTGCTGGTCTTGATCAGTCTTGGTAGAAAATCCTGAGTCCAGCCAGTCCGAGACCGAGACAAGACCGAGTAAAAATGCTCTCGAGTCCAATACAAGACCTTCAGAATGTGGTCTCAAGACCAAGACTGGTCTTGAGTAACACAACACTAGTTTAAGGTCATGTCATATTCCCTGCTTGGAACTGCAATATTTAAAAAAACTCACGGAATTTCATCATATTTAAACAAATGTTCTGCTCGAGTAACAGATTGGATTTGGCTCTTTGAAGGCTGTAGTCTTTGTTACTCACGTTTATTTACCGTGATCTTGCAAATCAGACGGCTACAAAAAAAATAAACCCAATAACACTCCAACCCCTCTTTTTGACTACGTATTGTGCCTTCACTGTGTGGCAGTTGTATACCACATGAAAATGGCAGGTAATGATATGTTAACCTCCAACAAAGACGTTGAGTCTTTGCCGGCGTATGTTTGTTTGTTTGCAAGATTATTCAAAAAATACTGGACAGATTTTGCTGAAGTTTTCAGGAGATGTTGGTTATGACCCAACTTAAAAATGATTGGATTTTGGTGGTAATTCAGATAACCGCCATTACCAAACAATCCTTTTTGCTCCATAACTGTCTAACTAATGAAGATGTCAACTTGATTCTGAGTGCTAGGTGTGGGTTTTCAGGGTTTAGGTATCCTATTGTGATGGTAACTTTATCATGCTGCTTATCGATTTGAATGGTAAATGAACTTGAGCTTATATAGCACTTTTCTAGTCTTTTGACAACCCAAAGTTGATTTACACCACAGGTCACACTTATCCATTCACACCCATTTGCTCACACATTCACTCACTGATGGTTCTGAGTTTCTATGTTAGTTATCCATCAGTATTTCTAACACATTCACACCCTTTCATGCCCATTTACACACCACTGACACAGCAGTGGGAGCAACTTGGGGTTAAGTGTCTTGCTCAAGGACACATCGCAATATGTTGCCCGGAGCTGGGCTTGAATCTACAACCTCCCGATCACTAATCAAGCGCACTATCCAACTACGCCCACAGGTGTAACAGCAATATGTGAGCTACCTTGGCAGAGATTTGCGCCCTTGAGTGCTTTCTAGTTGTAAATCTTGGTGTCATAATTTTTGTTCACAAGGTCCTGGAAACATCCCTCATACCCCTTTTCCACCAAGCTGGTTCCAGGGCTGGTGCTAGTGCTGGTGCTAGAGCCGGTTCACAATTGGTTCAAGTGCGAACCGGTTAAGAACCGTTTGCTTTTCCACAAACGGGTGCCGGCCAGAGAGCTACGTCAGCACGTCAATGTATACGTCTGTATATGTCACGCCAGTTTCCCATAACAACTAGCGAACAACAATAAACAAAACAATAAACTTACCAGGCTCTGTGGAGGTTTGCTCCATGGTTGTGTCCTCCTGCATAGACTCCAGCATGGCTGTGGCCGAATTCAATGCCCCGGTAGCGCTGCACGCCGATCGGTCCCCGAGAACAGCATCGAGCATTTTGTAATGTGGGCTGTTAAAACGTGACCAACCATTGCCACTACGGCCCAGCTCGGTCTTCTGGTCCCTATATTCTTTCTTTATATATTCTTTATTTATATATATTCTTTTCAATCTGTTTCTCGCTTACTCCAACCTCGTCTTTTTAAAAATGGCTCTCTTCCGTGTTTTTACTCTGCTAATCCAGCCCCCACCCCCTGACGTAAGCGCATAGCCCCCGACGTAACGTGGTTCTTTCTGCTGGCCCAGCAAAGGGTTGATGCTTGCCAGGCACCGGTTTTGAGAGCCAGCAACCTGTGCTTAGTCTGTGGAAAACCAAAGAACTGGTGCTAAGTCTGGCTCTAGCTCCGAACCAGCCCTGGAACCAGTTTGGTGGAAAAGGGGTTTCAGAGATTTTGGTTCTTATTGACATGATAGCATCACACAATTGCTTTGATTTGTTGGTTGCACATTTATGATGCGATTCTCCAAAATATGAACCATAACCAATCACAAAACCGACGTAACCACCTTAAGATGTATCCTCGAGGCAATGCTGAAGTTCACTGTCTTGCAGTTGTAGGTAGATCTTAACCCTCTCAGCCTCCTCCGTTTTAGGGGCTCATTGATTCTTTGCTTTGGATGTTTTTGAGGAGGGTGGAAGCTGTCAGAGAGAGATGACCGTGATGATGGGTGTGGATGTAAACGTCCTGTTTAGAGAAGTGAGAGAGAAAGAGAAAGATGGGGATGTAAAGGACTCGTGGTCCATATCCTCAAATCTTGTTTCCTCTGACGTTTTCACCATTTCCTCGTTTGTTTTTCCACAATCTTCAGGGAGGAGCAAAGAGAGGCAGAAACTGTAATATTCATACTTTACTGGATAAAACCAAAGCTTGGGCAACAGTCTGGACTTTTGGATTCTTATACAGCTTTCACGGAAGAGCTCAAACTGAACTGACAGTAAATGAAGGAGGAAGACAAAACACAATCAAAGGGGGAAAAGGAATCTTAAATTGACTTAGAAGTCTACAGTCTGAGCCAATAACTCATAAACTTCAGACTTTAAGCATCTGATTACAGAAACAGGAGTGGACGTAATTACGTTGACCCTTTTACAGACTCTTCTCGGTTTACAAACAGCTCCTGACGTGTGCAGGAGTGTTTTTGTCACACACACTTGCAGATATATATAGAAGCACCTGAGGCAGTCGTAAATGGAGCATAAAGATACCCACACTGAGGGCCATGGATCACTTTTCCATGGTACTACGTGACCAAGCATGCAGCCAAGGACTGTAACGCATGAAGAGCGTCAACGGCCCAGAACTTTGTTTACCATGTTCTGTTTGGGAACAATGCCTTTTTTAAAATTACATTATTTTGGCACTGTGCTCCTGATTACACAGTTCATCTGCTCTTAAAACAAAGTGTTCATTTAATTTTACAACTCCAGCTCAAAGTGCTCTATAACAAGCCCAGACTCTTGTCTGTCTGCATGCTCTCAGACATGTGAGGACATCGGAGCTCTTATCAGCAGGTTGTCGGAAGCATAAAGAAGTTTGGAGATAAGGAATTATTGACCTCTAAGATAAGGACCGTAGTAGGGAGTTAACGTTACATGACTGCACTGCCCCATAAAAGTGACGAGACGAGTACATCAGCAGATACTCGAGTTATGATAGAAGAGATAGCGCTTTGAAACTTAAAGGGAAAATTTGGTTTTGTTGCTCAAGACAACCCAACGACAAAGTGGCCCATGTTTTCTAGTGCAGTAGCGCCCACCTATTACATTACTAGGGGTGTCCTGATACAACTTTTCACCTCTGATACAATACCGATATTGCAGCCTTGAGTATTGACCGATGCCGATACCAGCAGGAGTCATACAGACTTTTATTACTTGTTTTGTTGTATGGACTGTAAGAAAAGGCTTGATCAAGTGAGATTACTCAAACAGAAAACAGTAGTCAGAAAAACTGACTGATTTGTTAATAACCAATGGGTTAAATTAATTTTAACCTTAAACATAAGAATATTCTCAAATAAAAAAATAATTAAAAACAATTAGAAGACCCTGAAAAGTAACCTCAGTAAATCCAATGAAAAACATGTATTTAAAAATTACAAAATAATCACTGTGTTTAACTTAAGCATAAGCATATACTACAACTAAATTAAAAATGTTAAAAAATAAATTAGAATGGACTACTTGTATTGGAGGGCTTATATCAAAGAATTTGGATGCAGGCCTTTATATCCTGTTTTTTTTTGGCTGATATCGGATCAATATCCGATACCAAACATCCCTATACCTTACCTGATTGGCCTGTAATCAATGCTGATTAACAGCATTGGATACACTTCTGAAAGGTTTTGTCTTCCCCAAACACTTTCTATGCGCTCAGATGGACTAGTGAAATATATTGAGTGGTTCATGTGGTTATGGAAGACTATCCAAAAGTAAAATTTTTATTACAGCATTCGTACTTTTACTGGAGTACAGTGCAATGTCATGATGAAATTTTAAATTGCCAGCATTAAATCAACTTTTCAGTAAACAAAACAACATGTTTTTTTATGTTATGTATTAATCAAAGGTGTCATTTCAACAATCCTTATTAAGTCAGGATAATTTCTTATGTAAAGTTGGCAAACTTAAAACAATTAGCTTGATGTCAGGCCAAATTCTGAACACAGGCTTCGTATTAAGACAAACATTATTGTGTGCCAGGTGGGTACAGAGGTAAGCAAACAAATGTGATGTTACACATGCTGCACATGGTCCGAGTATAAATCCTGCCTGTGATTGTCTTTATTACCTTCGCCAAGGAGGTTATGTTATGCTGGTGTCTGTTTGGTTTTCTGGTAGCAACATAACTCAAAAAGCTATTGACGGATTTTAATGAAATTTTCAGGAATTGTCCGGATTGGGACAAGGAACAAATGATTCGATTTTGGGAGTGATCCAGATCACCATCTGGATCCGCCATGACGAAAACTGAAATTTTTGTGAATAACTACTAAACTAAAAAAAAAAAATCCGATATCCTTGGAATTTTTATCATAGCAAGGAAACGAATGAAGGCATAGACACTCAACAAATGCCAAAATATAGCCAAGATACTGTGGAACCTGGAGTGTTCAATCTGATTTGTTGTATCTTGAAAATCTTTGGAGCTAGACCCAGAAGAAAACCACGATTGATGAAAAATGTGATTTTTTGTGAATAACTACTGAACTAAAATAGATATCATTATGAATCCAATTGCTAATGGTATGTTTTCATGGTCAAGGAATCTGAATATTTAGGTTACATAAAGGTAGGACTAATACTTATGGTGAATATCAAAATATGGGTGAGGACTGTGGCACTGGCGGATGTCTGTGCTCTCTGAGTGCTTTTCTAGATTTAAATATTTCTCTCAGCTCAAAATTTTGAGTTTTGACCAAAAACTCAAATATCTAGATCAGACTTTTACCTAGAAACTTTGAGTTTTCTGTGTTTTTTTTTTCTTTTAACGGTGTACTTTTTCTACCCCAGTAAGATTTCTTTTCTTACAAAGCATGTTGTATTTTGTTTTTTAATAGTAAATAACTACTAAGCAGAACAGTACCAGAAAAATAGTGAAATTTTATCAAGAAAAACAAACATCTCAATGATTTGTGCAGGTTTTATTGTAAAAGGCTCTCTGAAAGCCTTTTGCGTCAGCTGGCTGCATTATTCAAAAACTGTTTAGTAAATGGTATATAACCTTTAAGTTCTCAATTAGATTTAAATTAAATGTTACAGTTAAGATATCTGCAAATATATCACACTGATTTCAGACCTCGGGGTGAAAATGTCCCACACACCAGCATACTGCTCATTTTTCTCCTCCATTAATCATTATTTCACAACATGTTTGAGCTTGAGAAGGAACATTACCTTATTTCATGTGGAGAAAACACAGGCATCACAATCCTGGACTGGATTACAGCTGTAACATTTCCACTTTAATTTGGTGTCATGCTCTTTGAAAAAAACATTGTTGGAAACAAAGCATGAACAGAAAATTCTTGCATTGAATTTCTTACATAAAAGACTTAAATTATAAAGATTTAAGGCTACAAAGGACAACATTTAAAGCCCCGGCAACAATCATATTCAGACGTGCAACAATTCAAATATGTAACAATCATTGGCAATGTGCAGCAATAAAAGTTCAATTTTATATCCTCCTCATATGTGCAACCATAGAATGTACAGTATGTACAATAATAACAGACAATGTAAAAAAACAACTAAGGATCAAGACAATTATAAATACAGACAGGTTAAAAAGTTAAATATATAGAACAATGTCTTTCTAAAATGGGAATGTACAATAATCATAGGCAAATGCAAAAAAAAGTAAGACAAATGTACAACATTCACAGGAAAATTGCACTCATTGGCATTAAGAGATCAGGCTAAGAGGGACAGCTTTTAAGGCCCAGGCAACAATCATATTCAGATGTGCAACAGGTCAAATATGTAACAGTCAGTGGCAAATGTGCAGCAATAAAAGTTCAATTTTATATCCTCCACATATATGAAAGCATAGAATGTACAATATGTACAATAATAATAGACAATTTAAAAATAATTTAGAGACCAATGGGTTTCTGAAAGGGGAATGTTTAATAGGCAACTTCAAAACTCTAAGGCATATGTGCAACATTCACAGGCAAAAATGCAACAATCATAGGCATATGTTTAATCATCATAGACTTAAGTGCAACACTCATTGGCAGATGTGCATTTAAAAGGGGTTATGTATAATGTGCAAAAAGCAAAAACAAAGGCAAATGTGCAACTTTCACAGGCAAAATGCAAATTGCAACAGTCAGAGGCAAATATGCAACAATTGAATTAAAAAAATACAAAAACCGTGGGAAAATTTGCAACAATTAGAAACAAAAATACAGCATCAAAGGCAAATTTAAAACTATCATAGACTAATGTGCAACACTCATTGTCAAATGTGCATTAAAAAGGGGTTATGTCTAATGTGCAAAAAGCAAAATATTTTAAAAAGACAAAAATAATTTAACTACTATATGGCTCATTATTGTATTTTACCTCATTTTTTGTACTCTAATTTGGTTAGAAGTTCATAAAATCCCCTCCCTAATGTGAGATTCATAAATGTTTTATAAGTTTTATAAAAACTTTTAACACTGCTGGTATGCAAAAACAAGTTAATTTGCAAAAAAGTGGAACTTCTTACTGAAAAGATTCAAGGCTACAGGGGCCCACTTTTGATGCCCAAGCTTTAACATGTTGGATCTTCCTGCTTCCAAAGCCTCACTCTCTCTATTGTAGTTCCTCTTTCAGACTGAGGGTGGCAGCGCAGTCAGTGACATGCTGCCCTGACATGGATGTCCGGGCTCAGCAGTGTGCTGATCAACCATCCTGTTTTCATGAGCGGGCGTAAGAGTCAGCACACGACTTTTAGGACGTAACTCTGACCTGGAAACGGTGTTAGGGGGAGGGGAGGGGGGGATCAAAGATAGAGGGGGAGGGCCTGGAGGAAGCGTAGAGATCGAGCTGACAGACAGACAGACAGACATGGTGAACCAGCACATGATATCATGAGATCACTGACAGGACATTTAAGGGTCTATTTGTTCTGAAATAAGAACATTACAGAGTGGTCACAGAGTGGTCACAGAGTGGATCCTGACAGTGATGAGAAAACGTCTAAATCTTTACAGAAGCAGAAGGTTTAATAGTTTGACTTTGGAAATAACTCAGTGAAGTTAAGTAGACCAAATAAAGAAAATATACGGTAGAATGACCTCCTGAAAACCAAAATACACTCAGTGGTCATTTCATCTGGTGTTGCTCCCTGAATGCAAACTACTAATCAGCCAATCTAATGGCAGCAACTTAATGCTATCAGGCATATACATGTTCAAGACGCACTACTACAATTACAGACATGACACATATTTGGCCATTTCTTTAGCCACATTCCAGTCCCATTATCATTATAGCTGTAAATGTAGACATTAGCATGATATCCATATCCATGCTTGATTCATCTATAGTAGCTATTTTTAGCACCACATAGGCATGAGACAAATATGGTAGGGATGCACTTGTGGTTTGGGCATCCATGAGTTCGTCACTACCATAAATTCTTATTTTCAGTAAGAATATCATTGATTATTCTTCTATAAAATGATCACCACAAACATTCAGACATGAGGACCCTCCTGAAAATGAGTTGTAGCATCTCAAGAGGCTAACCTCAAATAAATCAGATGGCAGGTCGATGATGGGTCCATGGATCTGTCCCTAACTTTAGTTCTTACTTTAGTCCACTTGTCTCCTCCTACCTCCCTTCCTTCGCCCTCACACCCAACACAGCATCATGTGGATTTGCTGTTCATCATGAGACTGGGATCATATTGGGTGTTGGATGTATATATTTGTATATATATGTATATGTGTATCTTTATATGTATATACCGTAAAATACCAAATAAACGCTGTGTAGCAGAACATTGTGACAAATAGACGCCCGTTCCAAATAAACGCCTGGTGTAATTTATTCACATTCTCCTCCCTCTGTACGTCAACAAATGCAGGTTGGTCTGAGGGGCTCTGTGTCATGACAGTGCAGTTACACTCAACGTCCACAGAGGGCACTAAAGCGCAGAAAGACAGAATCTTACATACTAGGGCTTTGAAAATTCAGCGAAGAAGACGTTGCCCCTGCGGCTGTTTGTTTTTTGTCCTTAACTAACGTCAGGGAGGCCAGTCATGTCAGTAAGCGGTACGTTGCTGCTTATCTCCATGTCCCTGGTGCAACGAAAAAAAAGTACAACCTTAACTTAAATAGCAGTCATTCCTGACCAGTATTGCTGAGTTGAAAGAAGAAGACAAGAGTGCAACAATGGTACTGTAATCTTGTCTTGAAAATGTACAGGTGTTATTCATACTAGTGTAAATAAATAATTTGATTATGTTTATCATATTTTTTCACTTTTTGCTAAGTAAAATTTTTGTGCAAAAGGAATTAAATGCCTGTCCCAAATAGTCGCCTTGTCCTTAATAAACGCCTGGTCTGCTCAGTAATTGAAGCCAATAAACGCCCTGGCTACTATTTGGTATTTTACAGTATGTATCTATGCATATATGTGTATCCATAAAATGAAGAGCTTTATGCTCTATTGTAAAGTGTCTTGAGATAAGACTTGTTATGAATTGGTGCTATACAAAAAAGGATTGATTGATTGATTGATTGAAAAGTCACTCTTATGGAGTAACGATGTGCCACATAAGCCAGGTCTTGGTACAAAAATAGTTTGGGACCACTTATAAACATCATAATCTCTTATGTTTTTGCTGCTTAAGTGGAGATATTTGCTGATGGAGCATCTGAGGATCACTTTATGAATAAATATACAAACTGATGAGGGGACAGTGATCCTCAGTGATAAATTGTCTTAGTTGTTAAATTCTTCACTGCTGGTTTGTTTTTGATTAGTCTCTGCTCTCACTGCTGTGTGTGTTTAGGTTTATTGTCCTCATTCCTGCTTTAACCTTATTAGATAATCAGAGTCACGACCTCTGAACTCCACAGAGGTCGCCCTGGGGAGCCAGAGGTCTCTGTGTGATCCTTTTTAGCTGCTGTTGTTGTTTTAGCCCACAGCTGGAGCGCTGACAGATATTTTCCAGGCGTGTTTCCACACATGTTGGGATGCTTCAACACACAGAGTTCACTTTTACAGCTGGGGAGAGGATTGAGGATTCACGGTGGAATTTCTCTGCAGGATTTTGGCAATTAACTGATTTACAGAGCTAGAAAAAGTCACAACAACTTAACCAGGAGCAGAAAACTCCAGCACATTCCTTAGATTGCTATGATAATCCTACCAAAATGAAACAGAGCGTCAAGAGAATCAAGTCAACCCAGTAACTCTTATGAAAGTACATTTATGACATATTTTAGGGTGAACACTGACTCTTAGAGGTGATTTAAGGTTACCACTAAGGTATTGTGAAGTCAAATTCACAAATAACAAGACTTAACAAAAACACAAGTACAACATTTAAAGGCAAAAGTGCAATAATATAAGTAAATGTGCAATAAGAAGGCACAAATGCAAAAACACAAGACAAATTTTAAAAAATATGAGACAAATGTTAACTATAAAAACAAGCATATATAACATCTCAGAAGCCTAATGCACCATAATAAAAGTCTGGTAAACTAACTGAAAAGGGCAAATTTACATAATAACACAAAGCAATAGAAAAAGGTAAAATGATGATTTTTAAAATGCAAATCTATGCAAATTTGCACAAAAGCAAAGTTTAACTTATAAAATGAACCACCTGGTGTTGCACCAATGTTGAATTTATATTGTATCTGTATTAATAAAACATCAGTTGTAATAATGATAAAATAAGGGAACGACATTGACCTACAGTTTTTAAATGTCTAAATTTTAATTTTTGCTGTGGTTTGTTGGTACACAAATAAAGATTGATTTTTAAAATATACAGTCATACACTGTAAATAACTAAAAAAGGCAAATGTGCAAGAATAAAAGTAAACTGTTCCATATTGGAAAACAATTCCAAGTACTCTAGGCAAATGTGCAACTTTCTCAGGAATATGTGCAACCATAAAATGTAGAATATGTACAATAATAATAAGAGAAAGAGTTAAAAAAAAAACTGAAGATAATTACAAATACAGGCTGGATAAAAAATAAAATGAAGAGACCAAAGCATGTTCTAAAGGGGAAGTGTGCAACAACTTCAAGGATGTATGCAACCATCACAGGCAAGTATGCGACACCCAATAGCAAATATGCAATAATTATTGGCTAATGTGCAACAGTCTTTGGCAAATGTGCAACATTAAATGGCAAATGTGCAACAATCATTGGCAAATGTGCAACAACTTTAAGGATATGTGCAACCGTCATAGATAAATATGCAACACCCAAAGGCAAATGTGCAGCAATATAGGCAAATATGCAACAAATATTGTCTAATGTGCAACAATCTTTTGCAAATGTGTTATAATTATTGGCAAATGTGTACCAATTATTGGAAAATGTGTGACAATTAATGGCAAATGTGTACCAATTATTGGAAAATGTGTAACAATCATTGGCAAATGTGTAACATTCATTGGCAAATGTGTAACAATCATTGGCAAATATGCAACATTCAGTGGCAAATGTACAACAATCATTGGCAAATGTGCAACATTCATGGGGAAATGTGCAACATTCAGTGGCAAATGTACAACAATCATTGGCAAATGTGCAACATTCATGGGGAAATGTGCAGCATTCATTGGCAAATGTGTAACAATTATTGGAAAATGTGCAACAATCATTGGCAAATGTGTAACAATCATTGGCAAATGTGCAGCATTCATTGGGAAATGTGCACTATACAGGGATTATTGTCAAATGTGCAATAGGCAAATATTTGTGAACAGGCAAAAAGAAGACCAAACGTTTTATTACCGAATGAATTAAATTAGTATTTTCCTGATTTTTTTTTTACTTTTATTTGGTTAGTTTATAGAATCCACTTACCTATGCATAAAGTGACCAGTATCACTGATGTATGAAATAAATGAAAATCATAACAGCAGTAGTATGCAATAACAAGATCAGTTTGCCAAAACAGTTGTTAAGTGTGCAAAAGTAATAAATATATGAACATTAATCCGAACCAAAAGTGCCATTTTTTAAAAGGAATTGGTGGCATTTCAAAGCAAATGTGCAATAATAAAAGTCTCACATTTGATATTTAAGTCAAATTTACAATACTAGCAGCAAATATGCAATATTAAAAGGCTGTTCTGTTTTAAGGAAGCTAATATTTTAACACTATAAGACAGATTTAATAATCAAAAAGAACAAACCTTTGTTTAGAAAAAATAGGTGCTGTAGTAAATCTAAAATGATAATCATAAAGGGTGGATAATACTGAGTTGCTTAAGTGACCAAAATGAGCAAAGTATCAAACAGTCAACATGAGAAAAAAAATTAAATGCAAAGGAATACTTTAGTGATTAAAATGAAATGTTTGTCATATTAACAGCAGAGAATATTAAAGCAGATTTAGAAAAGAGAAAGAAGAAGCAGCAGTGCTCTTACAGGATTAAAGGAAACCCTGAACTTGATGACCTTACAGAAGAGGATTTGGATTTGTTGGGGGTGCAGTTTTCTTGTTTATTGACAAAGAATCTTATTTCATGTCGGAGAGAAACTCTTCTTTTGTTTCCTGTTTGGTTCAATCATCCGTGAAAGAGGAGATGTCTTTAAAAAAGGAAAGGAGTTGAAAAGTGAAGAAAAACATGAAAAAGTGCTCCAAAGATAAACTAATATTTTAGATGTTTCCTTTTGTTCTTCCCTCTTTCTCTTTTATTCCTCTCTCCTTTTGTTTGACATTTTCTCGAGCTTTTCCATCCCGTTGTCTTCCCTCTCTCAGGCTCTCTTGTCCTTTATATAGAGCTTCTATCCCAGGTTTAATCCTGTCGACTTACACTCTCCCTCCCTTGTTACCTCTTGTTCCCTTTGACATCCTCACCTCCTTCCCTTAATTCCTCCCTTGTCTGTTCTCTCTTCTTTATCTCTCCTCTTCCTCTGTTTTTGCTCCTTTTTTAATGTTTTTCTCCCTTCTTTCTCAGCTGCTTCACACAAGCTTCTAATTATTAACTTCCTTCCTTTTCCCTTCTTCCTCTTTGCGTTTTATCTCCTTGATTTCACCTTTTCCGCTCCCTTTATAATCCTCATATCCTTCCTAGTCTGGGACATTTTGATGTCCTAAGTGTTTGAATTTACAGTCAGCTAACTGTCCACATGTCAAGGTAAAGTTCAAGGTCAATGGTGCGCATGTCCATCATTAATTCTAACCCTAACACTGGCTTTCAGTGACAGTTAAAAAGCATAGAGAGGATTATCTTCAAATTTGGTGCATATTTTTACCTTTAATTAAGGATGAAGTTGCTTCATTTTGGAGCTCAATGGCAAGGGTCAATGGTTCTCAAGTCAGTGCATTGCTTTTAGAGGCAATATTTTAAAGAACCTTCGAAAGGATTTTCTCTCAACTTTGTACAAGCAACCACTTTGACTAAAGCATTAAAATATTAAATTTTGGTTATCAAAAGCCAAAGGCCAAGGTCAATGGTGCTCATGTTCATCATTTACCCTTATCCTAACTGTTAGAGAAAGTTGCTTGGTTTGAAAGGGTAATATTTAGAAACCCATGAAAGATTGTCTTCAAATTTGTTACAAATGTTTGCCTTTAATTAGAGGAGATGTTGTTTCATTTTGAAGGTCAATGGTCAGGGAAGATGGTTCTTATTTAAATCAACTGCTTTCGGTGGCAAAAAAAATGCTCGAGGATTTTCCTTAAACTTTGCACAAGCAACCACCCTGACTCAGACACAAGATGATTGAAGTTGTGCTCAGTTGTCATCACTTACCCTTAGCCTAACCCTGGTTTGAGAGGCAATATCTTGGAGCAGTTTAGAGGATTAGCTTTGAATGTGGCAAAACTATTCACTCTAAATAGAAAAAAGTTGGTCCATTTTGGAAGTCACTGGTCAGAGGCGAGGGTCAATGGAACTCTTGCTTTTAGAGGCAACATCTAAAGAACCCTTAGAAGGATTTTCTAAAAATACATATATTAACAGACCAAAATATGTGCAATATCATTTTTGTCAGCCTGTGTAACACCCAAATACTAATTTTTAAACATCTTGTATTCGGAATCCCAAAAGGCTAAAAATTTGTATGTTAGCATGTGGGTTTATTTCAAAGCCTAAGGGAAGAAGGCGTATGAAGCAAATTTTTTTCACAGTCCCAAATGGCCAAAAAAGTCATATGTTAGCATGAATGTTTTTTCAAAGCCCAACCTGAGAAATCAGCTGAAAAGTCCATTTTTAAGACAAATAGGCTGAAATCTTCTATGCCAGCACGTTTTTCCACCTGTTGAACACCCAAAAAGCCATGTTTGAGCATATTTTTTTTTTTGCAGTCCAAAATGGCCAAAAACGTTATACATTAGCCTTAGTGTTTTTTCAAAGCCCAACCTGAGAGAAATTGGCTTAAATGGCAATTTTTGGGCCAAATAGGATGAAATCTTACATGCCAGCATGTTTGTTGGCCTGTTGACCACCCAAAAAGTCATGTTTGAGCATATTTTTTTTGCAGTCGGAAATGGAAAAAAACTTCATATGTTAGCATGAGTGTTTTTTCAAAGCCCAACCTTAGAAATCGGCTCAAAAGTCAATTTTTGGGCAAAATACGCTGAAATCTTCTATGCCAGCATGTTTGTTGGCCTTTTGAACACCCCAAAAGCACTGTTTGAGCATATTTTTTCACAGGACAAAATGGAAAAAAATGTCATATGTTAGCATGAGTACTTTTTCAAAGCCCAACCTGAGAAATTGACTCCAAAAGTCCATTTGGGGGCCAATTAGAATGAAATCTTATGTGCTAGCATGTTTTTCCACCTGTTGAACACCCATCAAGTCATGTTTGAGCTTTTTTTTTTTTTTTTGCAGTCGGAAATGGCCAAAAAGTCATATGTTAGCCTTCGTGTTTTTTGAAAGCCCAACCTGACAAAAATCGGCTCAAAAGTCCATTATTGGGCCAAATAGGCTGAAATATTCTATGCCAGCATGTTTGTCCACCTGTTGAAGACCCAAAAAGTCATGTTTGAGCATAGTTTTTTTTTAGCCGAAATAGCCAAAAAGTCATATGTTAGCCTTAGTGTTTATTCAAAGCCCAACCTGAGAGAAATTGGCTTAAATGTCCATTTTTGGGCCAAATAGGCTGAAATCTTCTATGCCAGCATGTTTTTCCACCTGTTGAACACCCAAAAAGTCATGTTTGAGCATATTTTTTTTTGCAGTCTGAAATGGCCAAAAAGTCATATGTTAGCCTGAGTGTTTTTTCAAAGCCCAACCTGAGAAATCGGCTAAAAAGTCAATTTCTGGGCCAAATAGGCTGAAATCTTCTATGCCAGCATGTTTTTCCACCTGTTCAACCCCCAAAAAGTCATGTTTGAGCATATTTTTTTTTGCAGTCTGAAATGGCCAAAAAGTCATATGTTAGCCTGAGTGTTTTTTCAAAGCCCAACCTGAGAAATCGGCTCAAAAATCCATTTTTGGGCCAAATAGGCTGAAATCTTCTATGCCAGCATGTTTTTCCACCTGTTGAACACCCAAAAAGTCATGTTTGAGCATATTTTTATTTGCAATTTTAAATGGCCAATAAGTCATATATTAGCCTGAGTGTTTTTTCAAAGCCCAACCTGAGAAATCGGCTCAAAAGTCCATTTTTGGGCCAAATAGGCTGAAATCTTCTATGCCAGCATGTTTTTCCACCTGTTCAACCCCCCAAAAGTCATGTTTGAGCACATTTTTATTTGCAGTCGTAAATGACCAAAAAGTCATATGTTAGCCTTAGTGTTTTTTCAAAGCCCGACCTGAGAAATCGGCTAAAAAGTCAATTTCTGGGCCAAATAGGCTGAAATCTTCTATGCCAGCATGTTTTTCCACCTGTTGAACACCCAAAAAGTCATGTTTGAGCACATTTTTTTTTGCAGTCGTAAATGACCAAAAAGTCATATGTTAGCCTTATTTTTTTTCAAAGCCCAAACTAAGAAATCGGCTCAAAAGTCCATTTTTGGGTCAAATAGGCTGAAATCTTCTATGCCAGCATGTTTTTCCACCTGTTCAACCCCCAAAAAGTCATGTTTGAGCATATTTTTTTTTGCAGCCGGAAATGGCCAAAAAGTCATATGTTAGCCTTAGTGTTTTTTCAAAGCCCAACCTGAGAAATCAGCTCAAAGGTCCATTTTTGGGCCAAATAGGATGAAATCTTCTATGCCAGCATGTTTTTCCACCTGTTGAACACCCAAAAAGTCATGTTTGAGCATACTTTTTTTCGCAATTGGGAATGGCCAAAAAGTCATATGTTAGCCTTAGTGTTTATTCAAAGCCCAACCTGAGAGAAATTGGCTTAAATGTCCATTTTTGGGCCAAATAGGCTGAAATCTTCTATGCCAGCATGTTTTTCCACCTGTTGAACACCCAAAAAGTCATGTTTGAGCACATTTTTTTTTGCAGTCGGAAATGGCCAAAAAGTCATATAGTAGCCTTAGTGTTTTTCCAAAGCCCAATCTAAGAAATCGGCTCAAAGGTCCATTTTTGGGCCAAATAGGCTGAAATCTTCTATGCCAGCATGTTTTTCCACCTGTTGAACACCCAAAAAGTCATGTTTGAGCATATTTTTTTTTGCAGTCTGAAATGGCCAAAAAGTCATATGTTAGCCTGAGTGTTTTTTCAAAGCCCAACCTGAGAAATCGGCTCAAAAATCCATTTTTGGGCCAAATAGGCTGAAATCTTCTATGCCAGCATGTTTTTCCACCTGTTGAACACCCAAAAAGTCATGTTTGAGCATATTTTTATTTGCAATTTTAAATGGCCAATAACTCATATATTAGCCTGAGTGTTTTTTCAAAGCCCAACCTGAGAAATCGGCTCAAAAGTCCATTTTTGGGCCAAATAGGCTGAAATCTTCTATGCCAGCATGTTTTTCCACCTGTTCAACACCCCAAAAGTCATGTTTGAGCACATTTTTATTTGCAGTCGTAAATGACCAAAAAGTCATATGTTAGCCTTAGTGTTTTTTCAAAGCCCGACCTGAGAAATCGGCTAAAAAGTCAATTTCTGGGCCAAATAGGCTGAAATCTTCTATGCCAGCATGTTTTTCCACCTGTTCAACCCCCAAAAAGTCATGTTTGAGCATATTTTTTTTTGCAGCCGGAAATGGCCAAAAAGTCATATGTTAGCCTTAGTGTTTTTTCAAAGCCCAACCTGAGAAATCAGCTCAAAGGTCCATTTTTGGGCCAAATAGGATGAAATCTTCTATGCCAGCATGTTTTTCCACCTGTTGAACACCCAAAAAGTCATGTTTGAGCATCCTTTTTTTCGCAATTGGGAATGGCCAAAAAGTCATATGTTAGCCTTAGTGTTTATTCAAAGCCCAACCTGAGAGAAATTGGCTTAAATGTCCATTTTTGGGCCAAATAGGCTGAAATCTTCTATGCCAGCATGTTTTTCCACCTGTTGAACACCCAAAAAGTCATGTTTGAGCACATTTTTTTTTGCAGTCGGAAATGGCCTAAAAGTCATATGTTAGCCTTAGTTTTTTTTCAAAGCCCAAACTAAGAAAAATTGGCTCAAAAGTCAATTTTTGGGCCAAATAGGCTGAAATCTTCTCTGCCAGCATGTTTTTCCACCCGTTGAACACCCAAAAAGTCATGTTTGAGCATATTTTTTTTTGCACTCGGAAATGGCCAAAAAGTCATATGTTAGCCTTAGTGTTTTTTCAAAGCCCAACCTGAGAAATCAGCTCAAAAGTCCATTTTGGGCCAAATAGGATGAAATCTTCTATGCCAGCATGTTTTTCCACCTGTTGAACACCCAAAAGTCATGTTTGAGCATACTTTTTTTTTGGGAATGGCCAAACAGTCACATGTTAGCCTTAGTGTTTATTCAAAGCCCAACCTGAGAGAAATTGTCTCAAATGTCCATTTTTGGGGCAAATAGGATGAATTCTTCTATGGCAGCATATTTTTGCACCTGGTGAACACCCAAAAGTCATGTTTGAGCATATTTTTTTTTGCAGCCGGAAATGGCCAAAAAGTCATTTGTTAGCCTTAGTGTTTTTTCAAAGCCCAACCTGAGAAATCAGCTCAAAGGTCCATTTTTGGGCCAAATAGGATGAAATCTTCTATGCCAGCATGTTTTTCCACCTGTTGAACACCCAAAAAGTCATGTTTGAGCATACTTTTTTTCGCAATTGGGAATGGCCAAAAAGTCATATGTTAGCCTTAGTGTTTATTCAAAGCCCAACCTGAGAGAAATTGGCTTAAATGTCCATTTTTGGGCCAAATAGGCTGAAATCTTCTATGCCAGCATGTTTTTCCACCTGTTGAACACCCAAAAAGTCATGTTTGAGCACATTTTTTTTTGCAGTCGGAAATGGCCAAAAAGTCATATAGTAGCCTTAGTGTTTTTCCAAAGCCCAATCTAAGAAATCGGCTCAAAGGTCCATTTTTGGGCCAAATAGGATGAAATCTTCTATGCCAGCATGTTTTTCCACCTGTTGAACACCCAAAAAGTCATGTTTGAGCATATTTTTTTTTGCAGTCTGAAATGGCCAAAAAGTCATATGTTAGCCTGAGTGTTTTTTCAAAGCCCAACCTGAGAAATCGGCTCAAAAATCCATTTTTGGGCCAAATAGGCTGAAATCTTCTATGCCAGCATGTTTTTCCACCTGTTGAACACCCAAAAAGTCATGTTTGAGCATATTTTTATTTGCAATTTTAAATGGCCAATAACTCATATATTAGCCTGAGTGTTTTTTCAAAGCCCAACCTGAGAAATCGGCTCAAAAGTCCATTTTTGGGCCAAATAGGCTGAAATCTTCTATGCCAGCATGTTTTTCCACCTGTTCAACACCCCAAAAGTCATGTTTGAGCACATTTTTATTTGCAGTCGAAACTGACCAAAAAGTCATATGTTAGCCTTAGTGTTTTTTCAAAGCCCGACCTGAGAAATCGGCTAAAAAGTCAATTTCTGGGCCAAATAGGCTGAAATCTTCTATGCCAGCATGTTTTTCCACCTGTTCAACATACAAAAAGTCATGTTTGAGCATATTTTTTTTTTGCAGCTGGAAATGGCCTAAAAGTCATATGTTATCCTTAGTGTTTTTTCAAAGCCCAACCTGAGAATTCGGCTCAAAGGTCCATTTTTGGGCCAAATAGGATGAAATCTTCTATGCCAGCATGTTTTTCCACCTGTTGAACACCCAAAAAGTCATGTTTGAGCATCCTTTTTTTCGCAATTGGGAATGGCCAAAAAGTCATATGTTAGCCTTAGTGTTTATTCAAAGCCCAACCTGAGAGAAATTGGCTTAAATGTCCATTTTTGGGCCAAATAGGCTGAAATCTTCTATGCCAGCATGTTTTTCCACCTGTTGAACACCCAAAAAGTCATGTTTGAGCACATTTTTTTTTGCAGTCGTAAATGACCAAAAAGTCATATGTTAGCCTTATTTTTTTTCAAAGCCCAAACTAAGAAATCGGCTCAAAAGTCCATTTTTGGGCCAAATAGGCTGAAATCTTCTATGCCAGCATGTTTTTCCACCTGTTCAACCCCCAAAAAGTCATGTTTGAGCATATTTTTTTTTGCAGCCGGAAATGGCCAAAAAGTCATATGTTAGCCTTAGTGTTTTTTCAAAGCCCAACCTGAGAAATCAGCTCAAAGGTCCATTTTTGGGCCAAATAGGATGAAATCTTCTATGCCAGCATGTTTTTCCACCTGTTGAACACCCAAAAAGTCATGTTTGAGCATACTTTTTTTCGCAATTGGGAATGGCCAAAAAGTCATATGTTAGCCTTAGTGTTTATTCAAAGCCCAACCTGAGAGAAATTGGCTTAAATGTCCATTTTTGGGCCAAATAGGATGAAATCTTCTATGCCAGCATGTTTTTCCACCTGTTGAACACCCAAAAAGTCATGTTTGAGCATATTTTTTTTTGCAGCCGGAAATGGCCAAAAAGTCATTTGTTAGCCTTAGTGTTTTTTCAAAGCCCAACCTGAGAAATCAGCTCAAAGGTCCATTTTTGGGCCAAATAGGATGAAATCTTCTATGCCAGCATGTTTTTCCACCTGTTGAACACCCAAAAAGTCATGTTTGAGCATACTTTTTTTTTGCAGTGGGAATGGCCAAAAAGTCATATGTTAGCCTTAGTGTTTATTCAAAGCCCAACCTGAGAGAAATTGGCTTAAATGTCCATTTTTGGGCCAAATAGGCTGAAATCTTCTATGCCATTATGTTTTTCCACCTGTTCAACACCCAAAAAGTCATGTTTGAGCACATTTTTTTTTGCAGTCGTAAATGACCAAAAAGTCATATGTTAGCCTTATTTTTTTTCAAAGCCCAAAGTAAGAACTCGGCTCAAAAGTCCATTTTTGGGCCAAATAGGCTGAAATCTTCTATGCCAGCATGTTTTTCCACCTGTTGAACACCCAAAAAGTCATGTTTGAGCATCCTTTTTTTTTGCAGTCGTAAATGGCCAAAAAGTCATATGTTAGCCTGAGTGTTTTTTCAAAGCCCAACCTGAGAAATCGGCTAAAAAGTCAATTTCTGGGCCAAATAGGCTGAAATCTTCTATGCCAGCATGTTTTTCCACCTGTTCAACCCCCAAAAAGTCATGTTTGAGCATATTTTTTTTTGCAGCCGGAAATGGCCAAAAAGTCATATGTTAGCCTTAGTGTTTTTTCAAAGCCCAACCTGAGAAATAAGCTCAAAGGTCCATTTTTGGGCCAAATAGGATGAAATCTTCTATGCCAGCATGTTTTTCCACCTGTTGAACACCCAAAAAGTCATGTTTGAGCATACTTTTTTTTTTTTTGCAAATGGCCAAAAGTCATATGTTAGCCTTAGTGTTTATTCAAAGCCCAACCTGAGAGAAATTGGCTTAAATGTCCATTTTTGGGCCAAATAGGCTGAAATCTTCTATGCCAGCATGTTTTTCCACCTGTACAACACCCAAAAAGTCATGTTTGAGCACATTTTTTTTTGCAGTCGTAAATGACCAAAAGTCATATATTAGCCTTATTTTTTTCAAAGCCCAAACTAAGAAATGGGCTCAAAAGTCCATTTTTGGGCCAAATAGGCTGAAATCTTCTATGCCAGCATGTTTTTCCACCTGTTCAACACCCAAAAGTCATGTTTGAGCATATTTTTTTTTTTTTTTTGCAGCCGGAAATGGCCAAAAAGTCATATGTTAGCCTTAGTGTTTTTTCAAAGCCCAACCTGAGAAATCAGCTCAAAGGTCCATTTTTGGGCCAAATAGGATGAAATCTTCTATGCCAGCATGTTTTTCCACCTGTTGAACACCCAAAAAGTCATGTTTGAGCATACTTTTTTTCGCAATTGGGAATGGCCAAAAAGTCATATGTTAGCCTTAGTGTTTATTCAAAGCCCAACCTGAGAGAAATTGGCTTAAATGTCCATTTTTGGGCCAAATAGGCTGAAATCTTCTATGCCAGCATGTTTTTCCACCTGTTGAACACCCAAAAAGTCATGTTTGAGCATCCTTTTTTTTTGCAGTCTGAAATGGCCAAAAAGTCATATGTTAGCCTGAGTGTTTTTTCAAAGCCCAACCTGAGAAATAAGCTCAAAGGTCCATTTTTGGGCCAAATAGGATGAAATCTTCTATGCCAGCATGTTTTTCCACCTGTTGAACACCCAAAAAGTCATGTTTGAGCATATTTTTTTTGCAGTCTGAAATGGCCAAAAAGTCATATGTTAGCCTGAGTGTTTTTTCAAAGCCCAACCTGAGAAATCGGCTCAAAAATCCATTTTTGGGCCAAATAGGCTGAAATCTTCTATGCCAGCATGTTTTTCCACCTGTTGAACACCCAAAAAGTCATGTTTGAGCATCCTTTTTTTCGCAATTGGGAATGGCCAAAAAGTCATATGTTAGCCTTAGTGTTTATTCAAAGCCCAACCTGAGAGAAATTGGCTTAAATGTCCATTTTTGGGCCAAATAGGCTGAAATCTTCTATGCCAGCATGTTTTTCCACCTGTTGAACACCCAAAAAGTCATGTTTGAGCACATTTTTTGTGGCAGTCGTAAATGACCAAAAAGTCATATGTTAGCCTTAATTTTTTTTTCAAAGCCCAAACTAAGAAATCGGCTCAAAAGTCCATTTTTGGGCCAAATAGGCTGAAATCTTCTATGCCAGCATGTTTTTCCACCTGTTCAACCCCCAAAAAGTCATGTTTGAGCATATTTTTTTTTGCAGCCGGAAATGGCCAAAAAGTCATATGTAAGCCTTAGTGTTTTTTCAAAGCCCAACCTGAGAAATCAGCTCAAAGGTCCATTTTTGGGCCAAATAGGATGAAATCTTCTATGCCAGCATGTTTTTCCACCTGTTGAACACCCAAAAAGTCATGTTTGAGCATCCTTTTTTTCGCAATTGGGAATGGCCAAAAAGTCATATGTTAGCCTTAGTGTTTATTCAAAGCCCAACCTGAGAGAAATTGGCTTAAATGTCCATTTTTGGGCCAAATAGGCTGAAATCTTCTATGCCAGCATGTTTTTCCACCTGTTGAACACCCAAAAAGTCATGTTTGAGCATATTTTTTTTTGCAGTCTGAAATGGCCAAAAAGTCATATGTTAGCCTGAGTGTTTTTCCAAAGCCCAACCTGAGAAATCGGCTAAAAAGTCAATTTCTGGGCCAAATAGGCTGAAATCTTCTATGCCAGCATGTTTTTCCACCTGTTCAACCCCCAAAAAGTCATGTTTGAGCATATTTTTTTTTGCAGCCGGAAATGGCCAAAAAGTCATATGTTAGCCTTAGTGTTTTTTCAAAGCCCAACCTGAGAAATCAGCTCAAAGGTCCATTTTTGGGCCAAATAGGATGAAATCTTCTATGCCAGCATGTTTTTCCACCTGTTGAACACCCAAAAAGTCATGTTTGAGCATATTTTTTTTTGCAGTCTGAAATGGCCAAAAAGTCATATGTTAGCCTGAGTGTTTTTTCAAAGCCCAACCTGAGAAATCGGCTAAAAAGTCAATTTCTGGGCCAAATAGGCTGAAATCTTCTATGCCAGCATGTTTTTCCACCTGTTCAACCCCCAAAAAGTCATGTTTGAGCATATTTTTTTTTGCAGCCGGAAATGGCCAAAAAGTCATATGTTAGCCTTAGTGTTTTTTCAAAGCCCAACCTGAGAAATAAGCTCAAAGGTCCATTTTTGGGCCAAATAGGATGAAATCTTCTATGCCAGCATGTTTTTCCACCTGTTGAACACCCAAAAAGTCATGTTTGAGCATACTTTTTTTCGCAATTGGGAATGGCCAAAAAGTCATATGTTAGCCTTAGTGTTTATTCAAAGCCCAACCTGAGAGAAATTGGCTTAAATGTCCATTTTTGGGCCAAATAGGCTGAAATCTTCTATGCCATTATGTTTTTCCACCTGTTCAACACCCAAAAAGTCATGTTTGAGCACATTTTTTTTTGCAGTCGTAAATGACCAAAAAGTCATATGTTAGCCTTATTTTTTTTCAAAGCCCAAACTAAGAAATCGGCTCAAAAGTCCATTTTTGGGCCAAATAGGCTGAAATCTTCTATGCCAGCATGTTTTTCCACCTGTTCAACCCCCAAAAAGTCATGTTTGAGCATATTTTTTTTTGCAGCCGGAAATGGCCAAAAAGTCATATGTTAGCCTTAGTGTTTTTTCAAAGCCCAACCTGAGAAATCAGCTCAAAGGTCCATTTTTGGGCCAAATAGGATGAAATCTTCTATGCCAGCATGTTTTTCCACCTGTTGAACACCCAAAAAGTCATGTTTGAGCATACTTTTTTTCGCAATTGGGAATGGCCAAAAAGTCATATGTTAGCCTTAGTGTTTATTCAAAGCCCAACCTGAGAGAAATTGGCTTAAATGTCCATTTTTGGGCCAAATAGGCTGAAATCTTCTATGCCAGCATGTTTTTCCACCTGTTGAACACCCAAAAAGTCATGTTTGAGCATCCTTTTTTTTTGCAGTCTGAAATGGCCAAAAAGTCATATGTTAGCCTGAGTGTTTTTTCAAAGCCCAACCTGAGAAATCGGCTAAAAAGTCAATTTCTGGGCCAAATAGGCTGAAATCTTCTATGCCAGCATGTTTTTCCACCTGTTCGACCCCCAAAAAGTCATGTTTGAGCATATTTTTTTATGCAGCCGGAAATGGCCAAAAAGTCATATGTTAGCCTTAGTGTTTTTTCAAAGCCCAACCTGAGAAATCAGCTCAAAGGTCCATTTTTGGGCCAAATAGGATGAAATCTTCTATGCCAGCATGTTTTTCCACCTGTTGAACACCCAAAAAGTCATGTTTGAGCATATTTTTTTTTGCAGTCTGAAATGGCCAAAAAGTCATATGTTAGCCTGAGTGTTTTTTCAAAGCCCAACCTGAAAAATCGGCTCAAAAATCCATTTTTGGGCCAAATAGGCTGAAATCTTCTATGCCAGCATGTTTTTCCACCTGTTGAACACCCAAAAAGTCATGTTTGAGCATACTTTTTTTTTTGCAGTGGGAATGGCCAAAAAGTCATATGTTAGCCTTATTCAAAGCCCAACCTGAGAGAAATTGGCTTAAATGTCCATTTTTGGGCCAAATAGGCTGAAATCTTCTATGCCAGCATGTTTTTCCACCTGTTGAACACCCAAAAAGTCATGTTTGAGCACATTTTTTTTTGCAGTCGTAAATGACCAAAAAGTCATATGTTAGCCTTATTTTTTTCAAAGCCCAAACCTAAGAAATCGGCTCAAAAGTCCATTTTTGGGCCAAATAGGCTGAAATCTTCTATGCCAGCATGTTTTTCCACCTGTTCAACCCCCAAAAGTCATGTTTGAGCATATTTTTTTGCAGTCTGGAAATGGCCAAAAAGTCATATGTAAGCCTTAGTGTTTTTTCAAAGCCCAACCTGAGAAATCAGCTCAAAGGTCCATTTTTGGGCCTAATAGGCTGAAATCTTCTATGCCAGCATGTTTTTCCACCTGTTGAACACCCAAAAAGTCATGTTTGAGCACATTTTTTTTTGCAATTGGAAATGGCCAAAAGTCATATGTTAGCCTTAGTGTTTATTCAAAGCCCAACCTGAGAGAAATTGGCTTAAATGTCCATTTTTGGGCCAAATAGGCTGAAATCTTCTATGCCAGCATGTTTTTCCACCTGTTGAACACCCAAAAAGTCATGTTTGAGCATATTTTTTTTTGCAGTCTGAAATGGCCAAAAGTCATATGTTAGCCTGAGTGTTTTTTCAAAGCCCAACCTGAGAAATCGGCTAAAAAGTCAATTTCTGGGCCAAATAGGCTGAAATCTTCTATGCCAGCATGTTTTTCCACCTGTTCAACCCCCAAAAAGTCATGTTTGAGCATATTTTTTTTTGCAGCCGGAAATGGCCAAAAAGTCATATGTTAGCCTTAGTGTTTTTTCAAAGCCCAACCTGAGAAATAAGCTCAAAGGTCCATTTTTGGGCCAAATAGGATGAAATCTTCTATGCCAGCATGTTTTTCCACCTGTTGAACACCCAAAAAGTCATGTTTGAGCATATTTTTTTTTGCAGTCTGAAATGGCCAAAAAGTCATATGTTAGCCTTAGTGTTTTTTCAAAGCCCAACCTGAGAAATCGGCTCAAAAATCCATTTTTGGGCCAAATAGGCTGAAATCTTCTATGCCAGCATGTTTTTCCACCTGTTGAACACCCAAAAAGTCATGTTTGAGCATATTTTTATTTGCAATTTTAAATGGCCAAAACGTCATATATTAGCCTGAGTGTTTTTTCAAAGCCCAACCTGAGAAATGGGCTCAAAAGTCCATTTTTGGGCCAAATAGGCTGAAATCTTCTATGCCAGCATGTTTTTCCACCTGTTCAACACCCAAAAAGTCATGTTCGAGCACATTTTTTTTTGCAGTCGTAAATGACCAAAAAGTCATATGTTAGCCTTAGTGTTTTTTCAAAGCCCGACCTGAGAAATCGGCTAAAAAGTCAATTTCTGGGCCAAATAGGCTGAAATCTTCTATGCCAGCATGTTTTTCCACCTGTTGAACACCCAAAAAGTCATGTTTGAGCATATTTTTTTTTTGCAGCTGGAAATGGCCAAAAAGTCATATGTTAGCCTTAGTGTTTTTTCAAAGCCCAACCTGAGAATTCGGCTCAAAGGTCCATTTTTGGGCCAAATAGGATGAAATCTTCTATGCCAGCATGTTTTTCCACTTGTTGAACACCCAAAAAGTCATGTTTGAGCCCTTTTTTTTTTGCAGTCTGAAATGGCCAAAAAGTCATATGTTAGCCTGAGTGTTTTTTCAAAGACCAACCTGAGAAATCGGCTCAGAAGTCCATTTTTAAGACAAATAGGATGAAATCTTCTATGCCAGCATGTTTTTCCACCTGTTGAACACCCAAAAAGTCATGTTTGAGCATATTTTTATTTGCAATTTTAAATGGCCAGAAAGTCATATGTTAGCCTTAGTGTTTTTTCAAAGCCCAACCTGAGAAATCGGCTAAAAAGTCCATTTCTGGGCCAAATAGGATGAAATCTTCTATGCCAGCATGTTTTTCCACCTGTTGAACACCCAAAAAGTCATGTTTGAGCATATTTTTTTTTGCAGTCGGAAATGGCCAAAAAGTCATATGTTAGCCTTAGTGTTTTTTCAAAGCCCAACCTGAGAAATCAGCTCAAAAGTCCATTTTTAAGACAAATAGGATGAAATCTTCTATGCCAGCATGTTTTTCCACCTGTTGAACACCCAAAAAGTCATGTTTGAGCATATTTTGTTTTGCAGTCGTAAATGACCAAAAAGTCATATGTTAGCCTTAGTGTTTTTTCAAAGCCCAACCTGAGAAATCGGCTAAAAAGACCATTTCTGGGCCAAATAGGCTGAAATCTTCTATGCCAGCATGTTTTTCCACCTGTTCAACACCCAAAAAGTCATGTTTGAGCATATTTTTTTTTGCAGCTGGAAATGGCCAAAAAGTCATATGTTAGCCTTAGTGTTTTTTCAAAGCCCAACCTAAGAAATCGGCTCAAAAGTCCATTTTTAAGACAAAAAGGCTGAAATCTTCTATGCCAGCATGTTTTTCCACCTGTTAAACACCCAAAAAGTCATGTTTGAGCATATTTTTATTTGCAATTTTAAATCGCCAAAAAGTCATATGTTAGCCTTAGTGTTTTTTCAAAGCCCGTCCTCAGAAATCGGCTCAAAAGTCCATTTTTGGGCCAAATAGGCTGAAATCTTCTATGCCAGCATGTTTTTCCACCTGTTCAACAACCAAAAAGTCATGTTTGAGCATATTTTTATTTGCAATTTTAAATGGCCAAAAAGTCATATATTAGCCTTAGTGTTTTTTCAAAGCCCAACCTGAGAAATCGGCTCAAAAGTCCATTTTTGGGCCAAAATAGGCTGAAATCTTCTATGCCAGCATGTTTTTCCACCTGTTGAACACCCAAAAAGTCATGTTTGAGCACATTTTTTTTTGGAGTTGGAAATGGCCAAAAAGTCATATATTAGCCTTAGTGTTTTTTTAAAGCCCAACCTGAGAAATCGGCTCAGAAGTCCATTTTTAAGACAAATAGGATGAAATCTTCTATGCCAGCATGTTTTTCCACCTGTTGAACACCCAAAAAGTCATGTTTGAGCATATTTTGTTTTGCAGTCGTAAATGACCAAAAAGTCATATGTTAGCCTTAGTGTTTTTTCAAAGCCCAACCTGAGAAATCGGCTAAAAAGTCCATTTCTGGGCCAAATAGGATGAAATCTTCTATGCCAGCATGTTTTTCCACCTGTTGAACACCCAAAAAGTCATGTTTGAGCATATTTTTTTTTGCAGTCGGAAATGGCCAAAAAGTCATATGTTAGCCTTAGTTCTTTTTCAAAGCCCAACCTGAGAAATCAGCTCAAAAGTCCATTTTTAAGACGAAAAAGGCTGAAATAGTCTATGCCAGAATGTTTTTCCACGTGTTAATCACCCAAAAAGTCATGTTTGAGCATATTTTTCTTTTGCAGTCGGAAATGGCCAAAAAGTCATATGTTAGCCTTAGTGTTTTCTCAAAGCCCAACCTAAGAAATGGGCTCAAAAGTCCATTTTTAAGACAAAAAGGCTGAAATCGTCTATGCCAGCATGTTTTTCCACCTGTTCAACACCCAAAAAGTCAAGTTTGAGCATATTTTTTTTTTGCAATTTTAAATGGCCAAAAAGTCATATATTACCCTTAGTGTTTTTTCAAAGCCCAACCTGAGAAATCGGCTCAAAAGTCCATTTTTGGGCCAAATAGGCTGAAATCTTCTATGCCAGCATGTTTTTCCACCTGTTGAACACCCAAAAAGTCATGTTTGAGCATATTTTCTTTTTGCAATTTTAAATGGCCAAAAAGTCATATGTTAGCCTTAGTGTTTTTTCAAAGCCCAACCTGAGAAATGGGCTCAAAAGGCCATTTTTAAGACGAAAAGGCTGAAATCTTCTATGCCAGCATGTTTTTCCACTTGTTGAACACCCAAAAAGTCATGTTTGAGCCCTTTTTTTTTTGCAGTCTGAAATGGCCAAAAAGTCATATGTTAGCCTGAGTGTTTTTTCAAAGCCCAACCTGAGAAATCGGCTAAAAAGTCCATTTCTGGGCCAAATAGGATGAAATCTTCTATGCCAGCATGTTTTTCCACCTGTTGAACACCCAAAAAGTCATGTTTGAGCATTTTTTTTTTTTTGCAGTCGTAAATGACCAAAAAGTCATATGTTATCCTTAGTGTTTTTTCAAAGCCCAACCTGAGAAATGGGCTAGAAAGGCCATTTTTAAGACAAATAGGATGAAATCTTCTATGCCAGCATGTTTTTCCACCTGTTGAACACCCAAAAAGTCATGTTTGAGCATATTTTGTTTTGCAGTCGTAAATGACCAAAAAGTCATATATTAGCCTTAGTGTTTTTTCAAAGCCCAACCTAAGAAATCGGCTCAAAAGTCCATTTTTAAGACGAAAAGGCTGAAATCTTCTATGCCAGCATGTTTTTCCACCTGTTGAACACCCAAAAAGTCATGTTTGAGCATATTTTTTTTTGCAATTGGAAATGGCCAAAAAGTCATATATTAGCCTTAGTGTTTTTTCAAAGCCCAACCTGAGAAATGGGCTCAAAAGTCCATTTTTGGGCCAAATAGGCTGAAATCTTCTATGCCAGCATGTTT